>OX352306.1:21762606-24262606 GCA_947086415.1 Pammene aurita | reverse complement strand
TTGCTGTAACATTATTTTCACTTCTCATGCTCAAAAAGTGTGTCATATTATGCTTACTAAGGCGGACTAAAGTAGTACATTTAGCCTCTAGGGCTAGTATGTATACATATTTATGATTTACAAAACATTTTAAATTGATCAATCGGAACACTTCACCATATTAAATCCACCAATCACAACACACATATCGAAGTTAATCGGAACGCTAGATACTTTTTTGGTGCGTATACTGTGTAAATAATTAAAGTCCTTAAAAAACATTGTATTTAATATCAACCAATGAGAATACAGCAAAGTTAAAATCGACCAATGAGAAAGCGCAATTTATTTCTCAAAACGTGAGGTGTTTTTTAGTTCCTACTTCACAATCATTAAAAAAGATTGTAATTTTTTGGAAGCGCTTTAAAGCGTGTTTAAACGGCTATTAGACATGGCAATTTGTAGGGCCCAATCGGTTGTGTCCAATTCCTGTCAGCCCCAACGCACGTTATTACACTTACCCTACAAATCGCCCCTACCGACCCTACCTCACCAACAAATCGTCCCTACCGACCCTAGCTCAACGTTTACAGAGATGCCTAAAACATCTAAAAAATGTATTTGGTGAAGCACGGTGATAGTACTCATAACAGTACACATCAAATAAAATCTGAAACTGTTTTTTTTTTATTATAGATATTTAAAATGACCGCTCGAGCTGCCTGAATCTAAATTCATCTGCCCAACCCTTCTATTATTTAAATACAAAACTAGATAAATATATTAATTACCAGTGAATCTACACAATGTAACTTTTATTTTAAATAAATAACCAGACAGAATGTGTAGAAAATGGCTAACATTATAAATAAAAACCGGCCAAGAGCGTGTCGGGCCACGCTCAGTGTAGGGTTCCGTAGTTTTCCGTCCGTCACAGTAAGTGTCCCCACTTAAGAGTTAATAACACCGCCATGTAGGATATGATATGAGAGTTCCACGTACAGCGACATCTATCGGCAAATTAAGTAAACTATTGCGCGCGAGCTTTAAGTATGGAAGATGATTTTTATGGAATAATTCTTTATTGCGTGAACCGATTTTCACCGTTTTTACTTTATTTGAAAGCTCGTCATTTCATTGTAATTTTGTAGAAATTACAGGTACAATAAACACCTGCTTATACGGTTAAATTACAAACTTAGTTCAGAAATTATTTTGCAATTTTTTTTCAAAAACTATTCATCCTATCAAGTTCAAAATAATTTTCCTAGAAAGTTTTTATAAAGTTCTACTTTTGAGATTTTATTCATATTTTTAAAACTTATGGTTCAAAAGTTAGAGGGGGGGGGGGACGCATATTTTTTTACTTCTGGAGCGATTATTTCCGAAAATATTTACATTATCGAAAAATGATTTTAGTAAACCCCTATTCATTTTTAAATACCTATCCAACAATATATCACACGTTAGGGTTGAAATGAAAAAAAAAATCACTCCCCACTTTACGTATAGGGGAGGTACCCTAATAAATAAAAAAAATCCACTTTTTATTTTACCACTTTGTCGGCGTGATTGATATACATATTAGTACCAAATTTCAGCTTTCTAGTGCTAACGGTCACTGAGATTATCCGCGGACGGACGGACGGACGGACGGGCAGACATGGCGAAACTATAAGGGTTCCTAGTTGACTACGGAACCCTAAAAAAGGTAAAATAACTCTAACGACCTCCATAAACAGCTGCGGGTGTCGGGGCACTGCCGATCGCCCTAGATCGGGACTCCTACTCCCTAAGTACCATTACACCTACCAACCCGACAGGTTGGACCCTACAAATTGCAATGTCTAATAGCTACTTTAAAGAGCTAATTATACCGTCGTCTGTGGCATTTATTCGCGGTGTTTATATTTTGTATCTATGTCAAAGAAGTTAAAAAAATGAAAAGACCATCAAGTTAAACCATAATTTAACCTTACTTTAGTTATTGTGCGTAAATAGTAAGTATTTTTATCTTATTTTCTCGCAATCGAAGTGAAAAATAGTATGCATTACTCTGGTCTAAAAGCCATATTACCACTCGAACAATTTTCCCTCACTTCGTTCGGGAAAATAACCACCTCGTGGTGATATGGCCTACTTTAGACCCTTGTCAAACAATCTACTATTTACTTTCTTACATATGGTATATTAGTACCTATAGTAGACCGCCAATTGTTTTACCTCTTCTTTTCTGTTTGTAACTTGCGTATACTTTATTTATTTAATTAAAGGTGTACAATAAAGAGTATTTTATTTTTAAAGTAATAGCAATAGGTAGATACGCAAAACCTTTTTGGTTAAACATTTTACAAATCTGTGTCATACATATAGGTTTCTAGGTTTTGTTTTTCTAAAAGTAAAACAAAGTTACCCAAACTATGTACTTCAAACTAAAACAACTTTTAGAGAGCTTCCTAGTTAAAATAGGTTTTTGAGATTTAATTTTTGTTATCAATATGCTTTCCTTTTAGTGCAATATAAATATTTAGTGTCAGGCTGAAGGAAGTTTTGATTCGGCTCGTAGCAGTGTATGTTTTGGGAAGTTATGTACAGTCGCCATCAGATATATCGTAGCAGCCAAGGTAGGTACTCAACAATACCTGAACATACACTTTATCGCCTTGCCAATAGAGGCGTTGTTCAGATATTTGTGACCACCTTGGCCGCTCTGATATATCTGATGGCGACTGTACGAAATATCATTTGGTATTTCTCAGTCGCTATTCGATGAAGAAAAACATGAGAAAACCAGACCTAATCCAAGGCTTGTCACGTTACTTGCTCTTCCAACTAGACGTGTGGAAGAACACGCAACGGATAAGGTGGAGAAAGTAAATAATAAAAGGAAATTCAGGTAGTGGGTTCTTTATTTTATAATTTTTCAGTTGTAAGAAGGTAAGTCAATATGGCCTTTGGAAAATAAAAGGTTGGTAAAGCCGGAGGTTCTTCAGTAGCTCGTCCTCAGTGGCGACTGTAGTACGGGCTCGCCCTCAAAGGCGAACGGAGTAGAGGCACGGAGGCTCGCCCTCACTAGGCGAACCGAGTAGAGACTCGCCCTCAGAGGCGAACGGAGTGGCTGGAGGCTCGCCCACACTACGCGAACGGAGTAGAAAGTCGCCCTCAGAGGCGAAAGGAGTTGCTGGAGGCTCACCCTCAGAAGCGAACGTAGTAGCTGGAGACTCGCTCTCAGAGGCGAACGTAGTAGCTGGAGACTCGCCCTCAGAGGTGAACGTAGTATTTAGCTGGAGAATCGCCCTCAGAGGCGAACGTAGTAGCTGGAGACTCGCCCTCAGAGGCGAACGTAGTAGCTGGAGACTCACCCTGAGAGGCGAACTTAGTGGCTGCACTGCAGGAGTCTTTAGGAATTAGTACCCGGAGAGTTTAGACCAGGAGAGAGAGGTCGTTTCAAGTGCGGGGCTACCTCGGCCCCGCACAGACCTTTTTTTGGAAGAATCACTTCTTTCGAAGCTAACCAGAAACTGATTGACGTTTGTCAGTGACAGGCTTATATAGGGGCAGCCAGCCCGCAGGCAGCGAATTCAGAGTTCTTACATTAAATTTTGAAAATTATGATAGGTCAGGACAACATGAGTACAAAATATTTAACAAACTTAGCCAAAAGTATAGAACCTATCTATGGTTATACAAATTTGAAGATTTGAAGAACTAGACAGAGTACGTCACTATGGAGAAATCTAAATAAACATTTCAAAATAATATGAAAATGTACAATTACGTTCACGTAATATTCATAAAACGAGAAGATTATTAACCAAACATACGTCAAGGTGAGATAACTACGTTTGGATAACAAGCTGGAGACTGTAAGTAGAAATCCGTGACAAGGAAGTGTAAGAAAGTGTTCGCGTGTTAATATCTACATTCTGCGTATTTCAGAGCATGGAAATTGAGTTTCTGAGATGAAGACGAGGTTAGGAGAATAGCGCACGATGTTTGGTTTGAGAGCGCTACGGGATTTTCGTATGCGTGCGTGTGTTGAACAAAGATTGCCGAATAACTATGAAAGTGCAACACAAATAAAACAAATGCTCAGCCAAGCATTGCAGCGATTCATTTCTGAGGTATGTAAGTGATATGCTGCAGGCTTTGTTTTCCTTCTGGGTTGAATAGTCAGATGGCAGTTAAAACTAGTACCTACGTAACAATAAAAAAAAAGAGCCGATTTCATTAAGGCTACTTCACTTTTCCAAGAGCAAATGCCCGAAGATACTATAATCACTATATAGGTGTGCCTATAATATTTGAAGAGTTCCCTCCTTTTTTCCATGATTCCATTATAAGATCTTGACCTGATGACTATGGGACCAAAAGTAAAGTAACAACCTTTCAAACAAAACAATATACAAAGATCCCGACGAATGGAGAACCTCCTGGTTTGAAATCTTAAAGTCGGTTGAAAACTAGTGTCTACGCCTACGCCAAATATTTCGCTAAATGTTCGTTTGGCACCTTAACCCTTTGAACGCCAAAAGCCACTAAATGGGTCGTGTGCTGTCGTGCCTGCCACGCCAGCGACCACTAAAGTGGTCATGGTGGACGTTGTCAAAGCAATTGTCCTGCTGACAGATAAGGTTTATATTATTCACTAGTCGAGATATTGGCGTGTAGGCCACGTCTTGACACGAGAGGATAAGCGTTAAAAAGGTTAATAACTTACTACACCATCACCTTAAGCCGTTCCACGTCATTTTAGTGGAGTACGGGAACGCCTTTTTAGCCTATAAAAATGACATAAATCACAAGTCCGATTTTATTTTGTGACCTGTTAGAATACGTTAAGTACTAATAATAAAAAAAATATTTTCTAACTTGTTTTCGATTATGCTCACATAATCTATTGACTAAACTGTTGTCGCGAGTGCTGGGCACCGCGATGACGTCTTCCATCAATAATTCACCGCTGGCAACCCTACCAGGGAGTAGCGTATCTATGGTAAGTAGACCAGATCAAATCTATGGTAAGCGTATCTATGGAAAGCAAATCAGATCTAGTCTATGGTAGACGTGTCGATGGTCAGCGCCATTTCCTGACACGTAGCTAACGAGGCAGTCAGTCTTTGCCGCCGTAATGAGCGGAACAGTGAAGTGTGTTAGTGCAATGAGGTGCAGACTTATCCTACGAAGCAGGAAACCACATGGGCTGGTTTCCCTTAAGCTGAGTATTCTCCGACTTTATAATTTGTTTCATTCTATATTGTGACCATGTAATCTGACCTCGTAACGTAACTTATCCATCTTGCCACTTGTCTCATGACCTGATAACAAAGACCCTCCCTGGTAAATATAATGATTGTCCCTATAGTTGAACCGTTAACGTAATGCCTCGACAGTCTAAGCCCAGTTCGGCGTTATGGAATCGGCAGCCCGTGTGGCGTTAATGCCTCGACAGCCCACGCCCTAAAGTATCGGCAGCCCGTGTGGCGTTAATGCCTCGACAGTCTAAGCCCAGTTCGGCGTTATGGAATCGGCAGCCCGTGTGGCGTTAATGCCTCGACAGCCCACGCCCAAAAGTATCGGCAGCCCGTGTGGCGTTAATGCCTTGAATGTGCCTGACGAGGCCAAAAGTATCGGCAGCCCGTGTGGCGTTAATGCCTTGAAGGTGCCTGACGAGGCCAAAGAGTATCGGCAGCCCGTGTGGCGTTAATGCCTCGAATGTGCCTGACGAGGCCAAAGGAACCAGCAGCCCGTGCGGCGTTAATGCCTCGACAGTCAAATGAATGTGTATGATCTCCTGGACTACTGACTTACTGACAATGTGACAATACATACTCCCTGACATTACTGACCTACTGTACTTATTTGACGTCTGTAACTTACATAGATCCTATCATGTCATCTAGCAATAGTAGCTCTGTTAACTCCCATAAAGATATCCCGAGATGCTCAGTAGTGATAATGGTTAAATCATAGATCACTCAAAACCACAGGTGGTGTGCTGAAACCCTGCAGGCGTGGCCCATACTGCGAATCAGGTGAGCTCTCCGAGTGCGAGAGCAGTTGGAACCCACGGCATAGAGAAGGAGATAAAGGTAAGATTCAAACATCTTTATCTCAATCCATCGCAACGCTTTGTCATATTTTTATTTACTCTACCACTGTAGTTACAATAACTTCCCATACAGACAAGCGTTCGCGACATGGTGGAGAAAGATGCTGGGATGTATGAATCTATGCCTAAACTCGTTATGGGTCAACAAATAGTCGATGTTGGTTTTTTGAGCTTTCAGGGAATAGAAGAAAGTTTTATACTTCAGACACGAAGAGGCAACAGAATTGTTGTTGTATTTGTTGTTCAATGTTTATTTCAGGTAAAGAATTAAGCTAATATATAGTTCATATAAGCTATGGAAGTATTAATTTTAGGTTTAAAGATACTTCATTTCTCATAACTTAAGAATATACATATTCACTTATATAAGAAATTTGACATGCATACATTGCATACTTAGGTATACGAGTATACTAATTTCGTCGGTGAGAACACAATAAGTGTATTAACTATGAACTAACTTAAACGAAATAAAAACAATTAAAATTAAAAATACTTATTTCGGGGGTAAGTATTGAAATTCAAAAGGTTTGCAATGGAATGCGGGCATTCCTACATGCAGCTGCCCGAGCCGAGCCGATTTTTTAATGTACGGCATTAAATGTAAACAATAAAAGGAGGATTTGATTTCATGGCGAATTGCAGATACAATAAGTCGATAAGAATTCGATTCGATCAAACACGAGATCGGATGTTGTCTTAGAGAATTTAACCCGGATGGAGTGGACATGCCTGTCATTTCCGATACACAAAGGTCTGCCGATTTTTGCGGGGGAGGGGAACGTCAAATGTGTGACTATTTGTACGTAACGTGCAGATAGCCACGTCAGATAAACGTCAGTCCATACATGTGTATGACCACTGGTAATTTGTTTTCGGCGGAGGAGAACGCCTGTCAATGGCGGCTCCGGTTGGTTTAATGCTCAAAGGATGTTGTTTAACTCATTCGATTCATATCGATACTTAAGAAAATTGCAGGAAAACAAGCGTAAAATATATTCATTAAAAATGAAATGAAAAGGTGAAAAATATATTTATTTTCGTTATGTATTGTTATTACGTAAAATGGATGTAATAGTATTTAAGATTAGAATTACGAGGGTTTACGAGTGCGTTATCGGTGGGGCGGGCGCTTGGTTGGTCAATCGTTTGTATTATTATTTTGTCAAAATCATTTAACACACTCTATAAACCTTGAAACACATTTCTATATTCGTTTTCATTAATCTAACGATTAATTAACTTGCATAGTCATAAAATTAACTATGACCCAATTACGAGTATGATCACCGGAGGCGATTAGGTTTTTTATGTTGGTGTTAGTGGGTGTACGAGTGCTTAGGACCCAGCGTCGGCCATATACGTTACCTACAACATTGAAACATTGAGACAAAACTTGTAAAGTTTATTTTTTACTGCGGGGTAAGTTCTTTTTAATGTTTTGATAGTGTATAGTGTGCGGTCTGTATTGAGCAGATTATCCGTTCGTGAACGCGAATCATATAAAGGTATTTTTATTTATTTATTTATTTAAACTTTATTGCACAAATAAAAAGTGTACAAGAGGCGGACTTAATGCCTTAAGGTATCACGCTGGACCAAATATAAAGTAATATTTACCAAACTTAACTAGGAACGATAAATTCCACAGTGAACGTCCCACATTTAGGTTTAGCTTTTGATGTTTCTAGTTAGAATTAGTCTCGCTAGTAATCATTTGTCAAAATTAGTTGATGTTAGTTAAGGGAAAGGCGTCCCTCTTTTATTAACTTAATTGTTAGTTTTGTATAACGAATTTCGTTTGGTACCTGTAGGCCGTCAGCCGTCACGTAGTCTACCTACTCTCCACAAATCCAGGGCAACGCCTGCCCGGTGTCATCTGAGGCGAGACCCAGTCTGTTCCACTGTAAGTACATATTATTTATCTAAATCCCTTTAGCGTCTCGCTATACGACTTGCGATCCATGCAAAGAGCTTCTACATTTACTATGCCTGTGCCTGCCGCCTGAAACGCCTTACTCAGGGCGTCTTGTCATCTTGGATATGAAAATGGTATCTCATTAACTGGATAAATTCGGCGTCACCTATTACAATTATTATTACAAGATTTATAATCACTAGCTAAAAGAGTAATTTAATTCGGACATAATTGTGCGATAGATTTACTTGTGAGATAAATTAAGTAAATTCTCACAAAGCCAAATTGGACTACATTGTGAACTACATTGTTCACTTGTTTGGGAGTTGAAATAAAATGCGTTTAAATAAATTAATTTCTTGAATATTGCTTATTGATTAGCTAAACAGGTAAAGACTAGTACTAAGTTCACCTTACTTAACTAAAGTATCATAGTCAACTCAACTTTCATAATGAAATTCTTGTTACTATCAATGGGACATTAATTTAAAGGGTGGTAAGTAATAGTTATGACTATCAATGCTACATTCATATCGTGATATCAATGTTTGTTGGAAATCAAATTCAATAGTAAGACCAAGAGAGTGAAAGGTGAACGGTTCATTTAAGAGTTTCAACTTTATTTTAGTAACTTTCTTCACTAATTGCTACATCAAACGTTGAGATTTATTTGCATTGCCCGTCTGGAATTTTACAAATTTAGGGAGCTGCTTTGCTGTGTGTGAATAATTATATATTTGTGTTGATTTTCTGCCCCAGTGTCTAAACCTCCTGCATATATTTCTTTGGGTGTATTTACAGCGGTTATATGAAATAGTGTCAATGAAATGCGCCTCAGACATGATTTGATGATATAGGTTGTAAAAATAAAGGAACATTAATAGAACTGATACTTAAATACAAGTGAAACTTAAAATATAACCAAATACAAACTAAACTTAAAACTAGATTAATTACTCCTTGATTTCATTCTGTATAATACTAAGATCAATATTTCTTGACTTATTGACTTGTCAGAGCACACTTTGAAATTATAAATTTCTTTGATACACTTCTGTAGTTTATATACAAGGTAATGTTGAACAAATACACACACCTACTTGATTTGCCATATAGAGTTAGTGATAATTCCTAGTGACGACTATTATATTATAAGCTTAAGACATACTAAATGTCCAAGAAAATCTACAACTTTAGTTCACAATGATAAAATAATTTTATTGGATGGAAGGTTTCTTTAGTTATATTACAACATAGACTCTTTTTTAATCTATGATTGCATAAATTCATTTGTTTGATACATAAAATTACACATATCTTATTAGTAATTTAGCTTCCATAATTTAAATAGATTTGTTGATGAGTATTGGAAAATACTGCAAGTATTTAATTTTTTCCTAGAATATTAGATTTTAACCTTGGATACACATTCCATTTTCGAACATTTAGTTCATTTAAATAACAAATAGGTTTGTTTACACAGATAAACAGAGGAATATACTTTCATCATTAAGTTAGACATAAATTATTACAAAACTTTGATTTCACTAAGCGTTGACCAGCCGAGAGCTATCATCCTGCGACCTCAACCAACTAAGCGTTGAAACACCATAGATTTAAGTAATTGTATGGAGTCAAAGTTTAAGCTATGCTAGACTTATATAATGCTTACGGAATCACCTTAATAACAAATCATACATAATATGTGAAACCTGCCTAAACGCTATATGCCTACAACACTGCGATGACCAACCACGCTTCTCTCTTAAAACATTTTCAATGGTACATTGTACGGTGAACGGTATACAATGTGGCATTGCTATTTTGCTGTGTGTCTATTCTGTAATAGACCTGTGTCTATATCTACGCTACTAATCAACATGGAGGAAAGCTTGAAGATTGCACTTAGATTTACTGCCTACCATTTAGAGCGTCTGTCAGTTAAGGCGAGGGAGATTCTTAATATTTTACCTGGTTCCTCTACAGATAAGTTTATCCTTGAAACGGAAATCGTAATCTCAAGGTTAGAGAGCAGCCTAATTAGAATAAAGGCTGAAATGAACAACTACTTTAGAATAGCCTAATCAGCCTGACGCCGACGAGATCTCAAGAGTTTCTGTCATACAGCTGACAGCTGAAGAGGATCTATGTGAGCTGCAAGTGAGGATCAGAAGAGCTCGAGCCAGTATCAGGGAAACTACCTAAGCTGAATTTAACAGAATGTCACGGTGATATTCTAGCTTGGCACCAGTTTTGGGATCAATTCGTCTCCTTAAATAATAATAATAAATTGTATTGCTTTCATGTTGATACAGATAGTCTTATAGTTAGATAAAACTAAAGAACAACATGAGACCCCAGACAGGGTATTGCAAAACTAAACACACACAATAAAGCTTTGTTACATAAAATAAAAAATATAGGAAAATATACTTAACTAATTATAATCCAATTATATACATATCTAGGCAAATCTAACGGTAATTATGGTATTTGTTATCATCAAAATATTCTTGTAGGGAGTAGACACACTCTATTAGATATGTTTTTAGCTTCTGGACAAATTTTGCATATTTGAGCTCTACAGTTATTTCTTTAGGAATATTATTGTATATCTTATAGTCATTACATGGGGGCGCTTATTGTTCATTTGTAGGTTACTAGTTGATATGGCTCATTCATTATTATGTCTCAGATTTAAATCACTTAAATGGCGTTCTTTTGCTGTAGTATATTCTTCCATAATATATAAACAGTAGATAGTCGACGACTAAGTGACGTGGATAAGTTCATGTAACTCAATTCTGCGGTTAAGGGAGAAGCCAAGAAGCTGATCGAAGGTCCTGGAACCACCAACAAGAACTACACCATCGATGTCAACACTTTGAAAGAACGAAAACGATATGGAGTGGAGTTAGTTAAGGATGCCCATTACTCTGCCCTGAACAAGATCAAGCCTGCCGACAGCTCTACAAGAAGTTGCCGGAACGTTTTGAACGAAATAGAAACCCATCTCAGAGTGTTGAGCTCTTTAGGTGAAGATGATACTCACAGCTACCTTCGGTTTGTGATGCTGGAAAAGTTCCCTGAAGAGATAGTCTACGAGCTGAAGAAAAGAGTTCAAAATGATTCGGTGCCGGAACTAAGGACGCCAGTCGATTCTATTCTCAAACAAGCATGAGCTCTGCAGGTAACTACACTACTGAGACACTACATGTCAGTGAAATGTTTAATAACCCTAAATTTGGAGGAGGAAGAAATAATCACAGATTTCAGGATAATAGTGATGGACAGCGAAACAATTATGTTCCAACCCCAAGAAGTCTCAAAATCAAGATCCAGATGGTGACACAAACCGGTGAAATTGTTTCAATTAATGTCAACGTCGTTCCTGTGATTGCAAGAAGCGTTCCATACTTAGGATCTGACCGTAGATTATGGAATCCGGAATACAAGCTAGCGGATGATGGATCCTCCGATAAACGGATAGACCTCTTAGTAGGTAACGACTACTATTTATCTTTGTTATTGCCCGAGATAATAGAATTAAACGAAGATCTTTTTATGATTAACACTAAGTTTGGATGTACTTTCGGCGGAAAACCAGAAATAGGAACAGACAATAACTTGGAAGTCATCACTTATTGTCAGACCAACTTGGATGTAGGAAGATTAAGCCTCCGCGCAGAGTATACGACGCGTCATCTAAAATCAAGGATAATAAGATACTAATAAATTAGGTATTCGCGCCTATGTAGAGAGAGCATTCTTACAAATAGGTTTACAAGACAAAGATCGTGACGTAACTAGATTCCTTTGCGTGGATACTATGGTAACTGGCACAGATACTGTAGTAGAGGCTATAGACTTATATAGCAATACAAAGCAAGAGTTTCAACAACTTGAGGGAGTGGAGCTCCAACTCACGTGACTTCATAGAAAAGGTTCCAGACAGCTGTCAAGATAGAATAGTTAAGGTACTCGGACTGGACTGGAACTTAGAATCAGATACACTTCACTCGCGACTGAAAGAACGTGAGTACTCTAGTACAAAGAGAGGAGTTCTACAATGCATCGCGTCAGTGTACGACCCCTTGTGGGTATGTAGCACCGTCTACACTATCAGCAAAGCCCTTTCTACAAAACTTGTAGAAACTTAAATTAAAATGGGATAACCCTTTAACTGGAAGTAAGGCGAAGAGATGGATTGATGTCCTGAAAGAACTTGAGAACTTAAAGGACACCTGTGTTCTTCGGTGCTGTGTAGAGAACCTTCGGCAGAAGAGCTACTCCATCCGCTTCACAGACGCTTCGACTAAAGCATATGCAGCGGTTGTCTACATAGTGCACTGCAACCAGAGAAACTTCGTTATAGGAAAAATCCAGATTGATACCAATTAGAGGTGATCTGAAGATCCCGAAATTAGAGCTTATCGCATCTTTTATAGGTCATCGTTTAATTCAGTACGTTAAGAAGTCACTACAAGGTGAAATAACTGAACAGATCCTCTAGACGGACAGTCAGATCGTAATCGGTTGGTACTACTCAGATAAATTCCTAACACCGTTCGTATCAAGAATAATACGAGTACAAGAGATGAAGAAAAACAAAGAAC
The DNA here is from genome assembly GCA_947086415.1 of Pammene aurita. NCBI lineage: Eukaryota > Metazoa > Arthropoda > Insecta > Lepidoptera > Tortricidae > Pammene > Pammene aurita. The sequence continues at coordinate 24,249,981 of OX352306.1, read as the reverse complement.
TGAAGGTACGATCTGTCCCAACAGATTTAAACCCAGCGGACGTGGCTACTAGGCCCACACAACCAAAGAGGAACCAGAGAAATGGTTGGCAGGACCTGAGTTTTTTATCGAGAGACTCAGTCCATCAAGTAACACTTCTCTTCTGGTTGGGGAGGGTCTGTCGAGTACTCCAATGGAAATAGAACTGAACGACAGAGATATACAGGATGAACATGGTAGTTTAAGTACTGGATCGGAAGAAACGTTACATGAAGACGACAGCTCAAGAACTGGACCCAAAGAAGGGACGCACGAAGACATCGGCATCATATATATTAAGGTATCTGAGATCAAGGCAGTCCAAGCTAAGTACTTTCCCGAAAAACTGGCTAGGAAAGAGACTAGCTTAAAAAGAAATCTAGGCCTTTTTATAGATAAAGATGGATTACTGAGAAGTAAGGGGCGATTCCAATATGCTAATTGGACGTATGACAAACGATATCCAATCTTACTACCTCCTAAGAGTTTATATACAGATAATATCATTATGAGGACTCATAGTGATAATTATCACGTCGGAGATGCACACACACTCTTAGTACCATTCGTCAGAACTTCTGGATACCACAAGGGAAGAAATGTATTAGCATACTGGAAGAGTTCAAAAGAATGTTCATAGATCGGTATATTTTGAGTCTGAGAGAAAGGTATTCACACTCTCCTAAAACAACCTATAGGTGCACCTCCAAGCTGGAGCCATCAGAGGGCCAAGTAGTACAAATTCAATCAGATAACAAAAACAGGCAAGACTTGAGAGTAGGTAAAATTATATCTCTTGAGAAGGGGAGCGACAATATGTGTTGTGTTGCCCGCGTTAAGGTAGGAAATAAAGTAAACACTCGTTTTCTAGCACAATTATACCCATTAGAAGTAGAAGATGTGACTAGCGACGAAGCTACTGCATCATCAGTAAACGAAGAAGACTCGAGAGTTCTTGAAGATTCACAAATTTTAGCTACCGACATTGAAGTCGCACTTGCATGCCTACATGCCCTTTAATGAGGAAGGGGATAAGGAAATTTTACATGATACTGAAAGTATTAATGAAGAATGTACTCTAGAAAGAGTCAGCTCGCCTAATAATATAGATACAGACGACAGTTTAAACGGTGATGATGACACTAGCGCATCTCCTCGACCGTGATAGTGGGATGCCGCCGTCAAAGCCCGAGAGAAGATCCGGCGGTGGACGCAATCCCTGTCTTCTCTTCTGTCGGCCGTCGGGAGTGTCGCGAGTGCTGGGCACCGCGATGACGTCTTCCATCAATAATTCACCGCTGGCAACCCTACCAGGGAGTAGCGTATCTATGGTAAGTAGACCAGATCAAATCTATGGTAAGCGTATCTATGGAAAGCAAATCAGATCTAGTCTATGGTAGACGTGTCGATGGTCAGCGCCATTTCCTGACACGTAGCTAACGAGGCAGTCAGTCTTTGCCGCCGTAATGAGCGGAACAGTGAAGTGTGTTAGTGCAATGAGGTGCAGACTTATCCTACGAAGCAGGAAACCACATGGGCTGGTTTCCCTTAAGCTGAGTATTCTCCGACTTTATAATTTGTTTCATTCTATATTGTGACCATGTAATCTGACCTCGTAACGTAACTTATCCATCTTGCCACTTGTCTCATGACCTGATAACAAAGACCCTCCCTGGTAAATATAATGATTGTCCCTATAGTTGAACCGTTAACGTAATGCCTCGACAGTCTAAGCCCAGTTCGGCGTTATGGAATCGGCAGCCCGTGTGGCGTTAATGCCTCGACAGTCTAAGCCCAGTTCGGCGTTATGGAATCGGCAGCCCGTGTGGCGTTAATGCCTCGACAGCCCACGCCCAAAAGTATCGGCAGCCCGTGTGGCGTTAATGCCTTGAATGTGCCTGACGAGGCCAAAAGTATCGGCAGCCCGTGTGGCGTTAATGCCTTGAAGGTGCCTGACGAGGCCAAAGAGTATCGGCAGCCCGTGTGGCGTTAATGCCTCGAATGTGCCTGACGAGGCCAAAGGAACCAGCAGCCCGTGCGGCGTTAATGCCTCGACAGTCAAATGAATGTGTATGATCTCCTGGACTACTGACTTACTGACAATGTGACAATACATACTCCCTGACATTACTGACCTACTGTACTTATTTGACGTCTGTAACTTACATAGATCCTATCATGTCATCTAGCAATAGTAGCTCTGTTAACTCCCATAAAGATATCCCGAGATGCTCAGTAGTGATAATGGTTAAATCATAGATCACTCAAAACCACAGGTGGTGTGCTGAAACCCTGCAGGCGTGGCCCATACTGCGAATCAGGTGAGCTCTCCGAGTGCGAGAGCAGTTGGAACCCACGGCATAGAGAAGGAGATAAAGGTAAGATTCAAACATCTTTATCTCAATCCATCGCAACGCTTTGTCATATTTTTATTTACTCTACCACTGTAGTTACAATAACTTCCCATACAGACAAGCGTTCGCGACATGGTGGAGAAAGATGCTGGGATGTATGAATCTATGCCTAAACTCGTTATGGGTCAACAAATAGTCGATGTTGGTTTTTTGAGCTTTCAGGGAATAGAAGAAAGTTTTATACTTCAGACACGAAGAGGCAACAGAATTGTTGTTGTATTTGTTGTTCAATGTTTATTTCAGGTAAAGAATTAAGCTAATATATAGTTCATATAAGCTATGGAAGTATTAATTTTAGGTTTAAAGATACTTCATTTCTCATAACTTAAGAATATACATATTCACTTATATAAGAAATTTGACATGCATACATTGCATGCATGCTCAGTAGTGATAATGGTTAAATCATAGATCACTCAAAACCACAGGTGGTGTGCTGAAACCCTGCAGGCGTGGCCCATACTGCGAATCAGGTGAGCTCTCCGAGTGCGAGAGCAGTTGGAACCCACGGCATAGAGAAGGAGATAAAGGTAAGATTCAAACATCTTTATCTCAATCCATCGCAACGCTTTGTCATATTTTTATTTACTCTACCACTGTAGTTACAATAACTTCCCATACAGACAAGCGTTCGCGACAACTGTTATAAAATGACACATGATGTTGAAATAGTTGAATGCAATAGTATGGTAAAGTAAAATATATCTTGTTTAATCTTTTCTTGTTATTATTATCAAATATCTATATAATACCTAGCTCGACGTCAAAAACTGTTAGAAAGATTTTGTACTATAAGTAATCATATCATATTCTCTAACTAAAAACTAAAATAGCACTTGCGAGTTATAGAAGCTCAAAACTGTTCGCGTACTGTACTATTTCTAGAGCTACCCACAACTGATTAGACGCTCCTTGAGTACTTCCTGGTGCATAAAAACTCGCAGCGCATAATTTAAGTTAAGCACTCTTAACACCAGCAAACATCTTATTTTCCAACCTCTTACTTCTAATTCCCTCTTATTGGAATTTAGACTTTAACATTTAGGTTTAAGGTTAGTTTTGTGATAACTAACTGATAAGCTGTGATAGTTAAAAGATTTTAATACTTTTGACGCTGACATTTATGAAATAGTGACCTAGATAACGATGATGGTTGACCTGTGGAATGTGTCTTTTGATATTTGTGACATTAATATCAAAGATCTTTTTCTGTTTCTCGTTTTGCGAACTAAGTGTACGCAAGCAGCCCCCAGACTCCTATCTTCATGCGTAGAACTAAGTAGGTAATATCACCTTGAATCCGTTGGACTTGAATCAATACTACTCAACTAAATGCTTTGTTTTACATTGATTTATAATGTATGTATGTATGTATGTATGTAAACACTTTATTGTACATAAAACAGGACAAAATACAGTCATAACAAAAGAAAATACAACGTACAAAGGCGAACTTATCCCTGTAAGGGATCTCTTCCAGCTAACCTTTGAGCAATTGAGAGAGATACACAAGATAGACAAATGAGCACTACTTATATGTACTTTCAGAAAGGAAATGCTGTAAAATAAATAAATAACAATAATATATACACCTATATATATATATAGGTGTATATATTATTGTTAGGAGCTATGGAACGGAGTTTGGATGAACGGATATCAGATTTAAGGAGACAAGTGTTGAAATCACCCATGATTATTGTGTGATCGAATTGGGGTTCAAAATCGATTAACGTATTTTGCAGAGTATCAAAGTAGTTAATATTTGAAGAAGGGCTATAAAATACTCCAAGAAGAACTTTTGAATGGTGCAGGTTAACTTCTATAAAAAGATACTCTGGATTCGAGTTCGAGTACACTATTGGCGACGGTGACTGGGAAACTACCCGGCAAACCAGATCACTTCTTATGTAAATGGCAACACCACCACCACGAACCTCCGAACCGCCATTGCTAATACCGGTCCTGTCACTCCTGTCATTACGAACCAAGCAGTAACCGGGTAAAGGATAGTGAGTAGATGGAAGCGTGGATTTCAGCCACGATTCGGATATAAGTATCGCGTGTATATTTTTATTACAACTAAAAGTTGATAGCAAGTCATTATAGTGAGCAGGTATGCTTTGCGCGTTTATGTGAACCACGTTAAAATAACGGACAAATCAAAAGTACAGTGCAATCACAGGGCGGACACGCCATACTACAAAGTTCGTTTGAGCGCCTATGTGTGCACGGCACGTCTGTACACGCTTCAATATGTGCGTATATTCTCAGGGCTGTCATTCAATTCTTCTAGTTTCCGCTGTCCGCTGTCGATGCCGTAACGTCTCACTCACTCTACAGCGAGTTGAGATAGTTGTGGCCTTGTCGGTACTGTTGCGAATGAGTAGGTCGACTAAAGGCGTAAAATGGCAACGGTTATTTACCGTCACGAACGCGGATTGTTGAGCCACCTGCCATTGTTCGTAATTCGTAAAAAATATCAAATATGATAAATTTAAGTAAAGTTATATTAAAAATAAATAAGTATCTATTTCACATTACCAAGCTGCGGGCGCTATTTCTAAAATCGAACTTTCGTTATCTCCGTCTCTATCGCTCTTGCATATTCGAAAGCGAGTGATGCAAATAGACGATCGAACGAAAGAAGAGGTTAGCGTTTATAGGGCCTGGCTACTCCAATAATTGTACGTTTTGACGAGAGCTAACGAACCCTACTGCCCACCACCGCGAACATGAAAATTGCGTTACCTCCCTCTCTATCGGACTTGCTCATAATACGAGCGAAAGATATGCAGATAACGAAATTTTTATTTTCGGATTTCGCGGTAAGCCCTCTTGTCTACATTCTATAACCTGACAACGTCGCGGCTCGCGGCCGAGACGCGCGCGCGAGCTGGCAACAGTGGCAACGCCGCCTATTTTGTTTCATAATATAATATTTTTGATAAATAAGTAATATAAATAAAAATAACTGCCAAAATCCTTCATAAATTTCATCAATGACACGTCTTTCCTACTTTGAACAACAAAAATATGCTTCATTCCATGTATTATATCGTCATGAATTCATGTGCGACTTACGATAAGTAGTAAGTTCGACCGAAAAAATACTTCTTTCCTTATTGTATGTAATTATTACTTTCTAAACACCCATTAACATGACAGTACTCCTTGTACGGCGACATTTTGCGTTGTTTCTTCGACGCGCTGCCGGCCAGCTGACGGCCTACCTATGGCCTACCAAACGGCCGCCGCTTAGTGAGGTAATTCGAACCGGTGCGGGGCGGAGCGTGGCCATTCTGTATGAAATACTATTATCTCTTCTGTGGTGCAATCGTTTACACAGATCAGGCATGTCAGACGCATCACTCAAGGAATCATACAGACTAGAAGATGATAGTGAGAAAAATTCGCTTTCTAAACTGGCATCAAACACATCGGACATTGTAATGTAAGTACCTTCAAATAAATAATAAATACGTAATAAATATATGTAAAATAAACACAAATTATTTAGATACACTAAATTATATAAATACTATATGCACTAAACGCTAAAGTGGTAATGAAAAAGAGACACACACCTCATTTGCTCGCCAGTTGCCAATAAAAAATAAAAATAAAAATATACTACAACACAACACCAAAGTTCGAAATCAATGTTAATAATTAAAGTTAATTTTAAACAGAAAAATACGGCCGCCCAAAGCGTAAACAAAACGAAACGTCAGATATGACAATGACAGGTGGGCTGACACTTGTTACGTGATTATTTATATAAACACCTTATAATTTGAGAAATAAATAAAAACTAAACACTATTGTAACTTCAAATACTAAGTTCAAGGTCAGACAAATGCACAAAAAGACTACACAGCACAAGAAGTGAAGATAAGAAACAATGAGCACCAACGATTTCAGTTCAGCGCGGACGCAGAGTTGGTCATGTATTCTATTGGATGAGTTATCCAGAACAAATTTTGTGCGTCATGTTTGGCAATTGTGTCGCTTAACTTCAAACTCTTCTCCTTACCTTTTGTGAATACCAAAATCGCATAATCTGACAGATGGATTTACCCGAGTTTGATTTTAAGCGACTCAATTGACAGATGTTATTGAATCAAAGAGTAGCTTTCACAAAACAGTCGTGACACTATGACAATATTCGTATTCTGCCTAAAGACATTGAAACGTAAGAACATGGACATCATAGTAATGAAACGTGATAGGACTGATAGGTCTGGTTCAAACCAATGTCCAGAGGATGTGATAAAGCGCATTTCCTTATTTTTTTTTCACATTGCTTGGACACAATTTTTCTGACTTTCGAAGCGATTATTTCCGAAAATATTCACTTAATCAGAAAATGTTTAAAGAAAGAATTCGATGTTATTTTTAAAGACCTATCGATTAATGTACGACATGTTAATATTTTGTAAAAAATATTTTTTGAAATATATAAAAGAAGAAACTGAATGACTGACTGACTGACCGACCGACCGATCGACCGACCGACCGACTGACTGACTGACATATCAACGCACAGCCCAAACCGCTGGTCCTAGAGATTTCAAATTTGGCAAGTAGGTTCCTTATAAGGTCTAAGGGTGCACTAAGAAAGGATTTTTCAAAATTCACTCCCTAAGGGGATGACATGGGGGTCCAAAGTTTGTATGGCGAAACAAGATTAGTTAAACTATCTTATTCGAAACTTCACAGGAGTATTCCTAACGATAAATGAGTAAATACGTGTTTCAGGTTTTTTGAAAATTCAACCCCTAAAAGGGGGAAATGTGGTCAAAAAGTCTGAAAATCAACATGGGTATGTTGGTGGGTATTGTTTCTATGGTTTTTTAATGTCGTTGATTACGAAAACAACAACGATTTTAAAATTCAACGTGGCGGACGTGAAATACCATCTCTCCTGGTGGGGTACAATGGGGTTGAAATGTCTAAATATCCATATGGGTTTCGTTTTTGTCATTTTTGGGACATTTTATTACGAAAATGGCATCGATTTTGAAATTTAATATTGTGGATATGAAAAGTCTTGATAGTATTTGTGCTAAATTGCAATCTTCTTCTAAATATATAAAAGAAGAAACTGACTAACGTATCAACACACAGCCCAAACCGCTGTTCTAGAGATTCCAAATGTGGTACGTAGGCTCCTTATAAGGCCTAGGGTTTTTTTTTAATTCAAATATTGGATTATTTTTAAAAATTCACCCCCTAAGGGGGGGGGCGGGGAATTGGTGGTCCAAAGTTTGTATTGGAAACAAGATTAGTTTGACTATTTTATTCGAAACTTTATACGAGTATTCCTAACGATAAATGAGTAAACAAGTGTGTCAGCTTTTTTGAGCATTCAAACCATAGAAGGGGGAAATGTGGTGAAAAAGTTTAAATATCAACATGGGTATTGTTTCTATGGTAAAACGTGATATACCGGAACCTCCAGAATGTAACGAATACTTTTCCAAAAACCGCATCTAAATCAGTTAAGCGAAACGTGAGATGATCGCGGACAAACAAACGTTCCTACATACGTACATACAAACATCGAGTCTAACTGAGAACCTCCTTTTTTAGTACTTTTAGTACGCGGGCGAAGCCGCGGGAAAAAGCAAGTATAGTTATATGTAGCCCCACCCCCAAAAATATTTTTTTCGGCAATTTACCTACTTCTTCTTCTCCCTGCCCTTATCCCACGTTATGTGGGGTCGGCACAACATGTCTTCTTCCATTCTCCTCTATCTCCCGTCATCTCCTCACTCACTCCTTTCTTCCTCATGTCCTCTTTTACACAATCCATCCATCGTTTCCTTGGCCTACCCATAGCTCTTCGCCCATCTACTTTCATATCTAACATTCTTTTGCTTATATTACATTCATCCCTCCTCATGACATGCCCGAACCATGCTAACCTACCACCCTTCACTTTCTCTATTATTTTTGCTACTTTCAAGCTTCCCCTTATATACTCATTCTTAATCCGATCCTGCCTTGTCACTCCACACATCCATCTCAGCATTCTCATTTCCGCAGCATGCATTCTTCTTTCGTCTGTCACTTTCGTCGCCCAGCATTCTGATCCATACATTAAGACAGGCCTCACGATCGTTTTGTAGATTTTCCCCTTAAGTTTAAGGTGCATGCGCGGATCGCACGTTGTTCCAGAGACCTGCCGCCATTTCATCCATCCCGCATTTATCCTATTCCTTACATCACGGTCGATGTTGCCGTCGCCTTGCATTAATGACCCAAGGTACCGGAATTCGGAGCAAACTGGTAGAAATACACCATCTAAGGCAATGTGAGAAAAGCTGGATAGACCACCAAAGTCACAGAACATGTGTTCAGTTTTGGTTCTACTTATTTTCAATCCAACACTTTCCAACTTTTCTTGCCATTTTCCCAGCCTGCTCTGGACCTCAAGTGCATTTTCTCCGACAATCACAATGTCATCAGCAAACAGCATACACCAGGGTGCTTCCTCCTGTATGCTCGATGTCAAAGCATCCAAAACCAGGAGGAACAAATATGGGCTCAAAGCCGATCGCTGGTGTAAACCTACAGCCACACTGAAATTGTCGGTGATTCCAGATTCAGACCGGACGTTCGTACTAGCTCTATCATACATCGCCTGAACAAGCCGCACATACTTCTCCGGCAGCCCTTTTCCTCTCATAGACCACCACAGAACCTTACGGGAACCCTATCGTATGTCTTTTCCAGGTCCACAAACACCATGTGCAAATTCTTTTGCGCAAGCCTGTATTTCTCGCCCAGCTGGCGAAGCGCAAATATGGCATCCTTGGTTCCCCGGCCCGGCAATAACCCAAATTGGTTCTGTGTTACCTCACTTTCCTCTCTCATTCGTCTCGCTATCACTTTTTCCCATATCTTCATACTATGTGACATGAGCTTTATTCCTCGATAGTTGTTGCAATCCTGTACATCACCCTTATTCTTAAAAACGGGCACCAGTGAACTGTTGCACCACTCATCAGGGATCGCCTCTTCTTGTAACAACTTATTGAAGAACAAAGTCAGCCACTTCCATCCATCCGCTTTCAGAAACTTCCATACTTCTACTGGTATACCGTCTGGCCCCACCGCTTTCCCATTCTTCATACTCTGTACTCCCATCTTCACTTCCTCTACAGTCACCTCTTTGACCATGCCAAAGTTACTCCTAGCATTTTCTAGCACTCCGTTCCAGTCATTTTCCTCATTCATAAGTTTACTAAAATAGCTCTTCCAGCGTTCTTTTATATCTACGTCATCCGTCAAAATCTTTCCCGCTTCGTCTCTCATACATTTCATGTGATTTACATCTCTTGCATTTCTCTCCCGCTCTCGAGCTATTCTATAAAGGTCTTTCTGGCCTTGTGGACTCTCCAGAAAATCGTACAGCTTATCCTGTACTTTGGCCCTTGCGATTGCAACTGCTTTCTTTGCCTTCTTCTTACAGGTTAGATAAGCTGACTTTTTACTTCCTTGATCTCTTTTATTTTCGTATTCCGAACTTTTCCATTCTTTAAAAGCATTCTTCTTTTCTTTCAAAATCAATCGCACGTCTTCGTTCCACCACCATGTATCCTTATCAATCTTCCCTTTTCCTTTTGTTTCTCCAAAGACACCCCTCGCTTCATTCCTTATACATACTGCCATCTCATTCCAGCAATCATTCACTCTAATCTCCGACATATCACTCATTTCTATCATCTTATCGACTACCCTTTTTCGGAATTCTTCAGCTCTCTGTCGTTTAGTCTATTCCATTTCGTTCTAGGCGGAGGCTTAGATTTCCTTGGCAAACGTTTTACTTTAAGGCACAAATCTAGGATCAGTAGCCTATGCTGGGAAACTAAACTCTCACTGGGTATTATTTTGCAGTCTTTAGCCGAATGAATTTTGCTCCTTTTTATCAGAAAATAATCTATCTGCGTAGAATGTTGGCCACTACGGTATGAGATAAGATGTTGTTCTCTCTTTTGGTACCAGGTGTTTACTATGGCTAAGTCGAAGGCTAAAGCCGCTTCCAGGAGAGCTTCTCCCTCTTGGTTCCTGATTCCGTAACCGTAACCCCCATGTACCCTTTCATATCCGTCACTCATTCTTCCCACATGTCCATTAAAATCGCCTCCAATGTAAATCTCCTCACATTCTGGTATTGCCGTTATCACAGCATCAAAATCCTCCCAAAATTTTTCTTTCAGACTATCATCACATCCACTCTGCGGCGCATACACACTAACTACATTAAACATCAGATTTTCAATCAACAATTTAACGACAATCACTCTATCATTCACTCTCTTCACATCCATCACCTTGTCTTTAAGATTCTTGTCTAACACTACACCCACGCCATTCCTTTTTCCATCGCTTCCACAATAATAAAACTTATAACCCGCCCCTATTTCTCTTGCTTTCTGCCCCTTCCACTTCGTCTCCTGCAAACACGCTACGTTTATCCGCCTTCTTTCTAAAACATCCGCTAACTCCCTTCCTCTTCCAGTCATCGTACCTATATTCCAACTTGCTATCCTCATTCTTACTTCCCGGACTAGCTTCTTACGCTGCCCCCGTCCTTGGTGCAGCAACCCTCGTCCATTTCTCGCAGCCGCCGGGTGCTGCGCCTGCGCGTCGCCTGCGGGGTACGCCCTAGCATTGTCGTATATACTATCATCTGTCGTGCCCATGTTGTATAAGATTTGGCATACATTTTACGATCGGCCGCCTGCCTGACATCAACCCTCCTTGGGAATTCTTAGTTTCTAGGAGAATGGATAGATTGGGACAGGGGAAGGGATTGGGAGGGGAATAGGTGGGATCCCAGTGCCACGGAGATAGAGAGGTGTGTGCCACTAGAAGCTAGAGCAGTCCGGGGTCGCGTACCCGTAGCGTATCCAACCAGTTATCGGTCAGATAATCTGGCGAGTGCACCCTCTGAACCTGAACCAATTTACCTACTACGTAACTAAATAGCGACACGCAAAATACATCTTATGTCTAAATTGTATAAATACGTCTTATAGTTTCCTAGTAAAATGGATGTGACATACGGTTCCGTTTTTGCAATTTTGGCTACGGAACCCTAAAAATTAATTTCCATTATGTAAGCAGCGTATCAATAGATTTGATTGAAAGCAAGTAATATTAATATAGAGTTTTGCTTGTGTTCCAATCAGATCAGTTAGCGGGAGTGCAAATACGAGCCCCGGCTCAACCAGTGCGGTCAACTTTGCTTCCACGCGGACCTACGAACGCTGGATCTGTACTTATATATTTAGACCGGTTATTCTAGTTTAATTTAATGTTTAAATCTAAATGTAACATCCGTGTTACCTGTGTGCGTTGACTGTCAGACAACGCACAGCCTAAGTATAGAGAAATAAGTCATCATCATCATCATTCCAGCTGAAATACGTCCACTGCTGAACATAGGCCTCCCCCAAAGCGATGACAATACAATACAAACAAAAATTAAAATAGATAGAACAATCAATATAAATTAATAAATGAAACATAAAATCAAATAAGTGTTCCACTTAAAACTGTTGCAGTTTGAAAGAATGGATCTTTCAAAATACGTATACAAACTATTTGAAGCTTTGTTAGTTACTACAGAATAGTGTCAAAGGGATAAGCCAAATCGAAAAAAAAATACTGGACTCTTTTAAGTTTTTAAGCGGGCTAAGTCGCGGGGACTAAAGCATACGTTTCTATGTTAAAAATAACAAGCAGGTTTATTTCTCTATCGGTCATAGAGTCTGACTAGCCAAATATTGTTGACAGATATTTCCTTGTTTTATCACCAATTGTCTATGATTTAAAAAAAAAGCTAAAAGTCTGTTGTCAATTTATGTCATTATTTCAAATTGTGCACGGTTTATAGGGGTTTTTTTTTAATAATATTAAAAATAACTGTGCCGAGTGGTCCGCAAACTATGTAGGCTAGTAGTAGGTAGGCTCGTAAATAATTACGACGATGTGCGAAGTTGACGTGAAGCGTGTTGTATAACGAAAAACTGCAATGTTTACAAGTCGTCAACAATTTTGTAGGTTGGAGCTCTATTAATATTTTGATACTTTAAGTACTAGTTCTAACATTTGCCTATAACTTTGATTAAGTACGTGAATTTATTAATACCTGAATCTCATAAACAGGACAAGTGCGTAAAGAAACGGATATACTAGAAGTTCTGGAAAATATCAATACAATCAAAACATTGGAACGTAAGAAGTTACTTACTGAAAACCAAAACTTTGGAGAAATCTGTGGACTGACTGGTCTGGACTGGTAATTTTATGTAAAAATATAAATAAAAATATTTTCGCGAAACATCCCTTAAACTAAGTGAATAGGGAACTCAAGTACATAGTTATTAGATTATTTTTACTTGCTTCTGAGCATGTATTGGGGAATTTAATTTCTGAATGTATTTCTCTTGTTGCAGTCGGTTAAAGATCTTTCTAACACCCTGTGAAGCTTGTTTACTTCGTTGACTTCTGTCTGTTTACCTAAACCTACCTACCTACCTACCTTACGTGTACACAGAAGTCAAAAGTATTTTCTAGTATCAAAACTATTATTCCTGATACACAAGGTGTGACCAGCCCATGATTTTTTGAATTTTCCGCCAAATATTTGGGTAATATTTCTATAGTCAGACTCTAACTCATCAGTTATAAATGTAACATTGTTACAAAAGCTCATGTATTAAAGAAAAATATCCTTCCAGTGTTGTATATCTACATGTCACTAGGTATCATTCATGTAAGCCGCCTGTGCAAACTGAATTTCGTATTCGTGCGACCTGCGAATACTCCGGCAGACGGCCATCATATTCCAATATCTAACTTCGTGACGTGTATTACAGATACGTAGTATACGTACCTAATACTAAGGTATAGAAGTACCATGATCCAAACTCGTCTACATCTGGCGAATGCGATTGTTTATGGAAAAATCACTAGTGCATATTACAAAACTACTACAAAATCATCTAACATTTAGAGGACACAGTTCTGGGCCGCGATTTGACATGGCATAACTGACAGTCGCTTGCGAGAAAACTATGCTATCACACTTTTGAGACAATTGAAATTTGGGGTGGAATCACTCAAGAGTGATATCTAAAATGGTGGCCATAGCCATAGACAAACCCCCTCTAGCGAGACCTACTGACAGCTTGACAGTTAGGTGTGGACATGTGTTGGACAGATGGATATCACTCTATCCATTAGCGATACAAGTGTCACATCCACGTCTCACAGTTTGGCATGTCGAATCGAGACCCAGGTAGAAAAGCATATCAAACGTTTTGGAAGCAGTTAGATTTGGACTTTATTTTTATTTTCTTTTTAATTAAACAATAGGTACATTCTCTGTCTCTCAAGCTGATATGTCTTCTTGAAGAACTATAGTGTGATATCATAGTTGTCTCGCAAGCGACTGTCAGTTATGCCATTCGAGCCGTGTAAAAGGTAGAATTATAGAGCCACACCCGGCTGTAATCGTTGAAGTAACACTGCTGCCAAGCATTACTACAACCAACCCTAAACTGCCTCCGCTATATTGCGCTAGTGCACGCGCGCAGACAGGTGCAGGTACAAATCAAAGAAAAATGCGTCGCACGCGTATTCGCCAAATAGTGCTGAAGACTCCGCTCCGTGTCCAAACAGAAACACTCTTAACTGGCCATCAGGTCTACTGCTATCTATTGCAATAGGGATTACGATCCGTTAACAGTGTTGGCGATGGCACCCGCCCAAGATAGCAGAGGCTCAGGTTGAATTTCTACAGAGACATGTCACACACAAAGAAAGTGTCCTTTTGAAGAATATTATATTTGATCAAAGTTTTATCTTCAACGGTGGCTGTGTGTTGTCTGTCAGTTTAGGTAGCACCTTTGATTTATATTATTAAGATAACGGAACACAACAAACATTATGTTCTACTGTTAACAAAACATTTCAATACAGTCCTGTTACTTTGGCAATTAGTAATTCTGCCCGGCGTGACGACCCCTTCCTCATTGTCCTGGGGTGTGATTTGATTACTTTCGCTTGCCAAGCATAAGCGAGCTTCGACCATAATTTTAATAATAGGAATGGAATGCGCTCCCGCTATTTAATATTCCCTGACAAATACGGTCTGTCTCTTTAAAACAAGAGTGCATAGGCTATGACTGAACCTGTGAGCTCCATTTTAGGCTCTGTCTTCACTTTCCGTCAGCTGAGACGAAAGTCGTTCACCGGTCCGATTTAATATAAAAAAATCTAGACACCCAGTTCCAAATACTTTGTTTGGCGATATTATGCTGTCAAAATAACTCAAATTCCGTTTAAGGCATGGCCTTGGGGCACCTGATAACAAAGCAGCATATAGCCCAAATTTTGAAGGTATGTGAAATTATTATCGAACGAGCGAGTGCAGCGAAGCAAACCGAAGTACTTACAGACAACTACGGTCGCAACGGATCAGTCAGCCAGCTACCGCCGGGACGTCCCTGCATTTCTATAGCTTTATGATTTTGAATAGTTGCTCCGGAATAACTTCAGTACCGTTTTCCTGGCCTTTATGAAATTTGTTGGGGTTGTGGCAGAGAAATATAATTTGAGAGTTCTTATATGAGCAGGATCGATCAAGGGGTTATGGAGCTGAAAGGCGCAAAAGTGATGTTCATAAGGGTCTTGTTGTGTATATTAGTCAATTCGTTTGCCAGGAAATTGAGAGTTTTCAGTTCTCGGTGGACTAAATTATTAAGTTAACTCGGAATCTGCGGTAGTGTACTACAGTCTAATCCTGAAGGCCTAATACTTGGATCTTTCAAAACCTCGTCTCGCTCGCGAACGTGTAAGCAATGGGAACGCAAGAGCAGAAGACAATAAAATTCAATTTGTTTAAGTACCTAGGCTTATTCTGTTCGAGAGACATCACAACAGACTTTAGGAGCAGCACTGTTCAGATAATGTACATAATAATCGGGATCGTGTAGCAAGCGATCAAGGCATGATACAGAATAGAGTGATGAACCTAATGATGTTAATCATTTTTTGTCACCCATATTGATACTAAATTTTAATTATTTTTCAGATGATAAGTGGAAAAATAAACTTTGGCGTACAATTGGTCACCCTACTCAATGTGAAGTCTTGTCGTTTTCCATACAGCGTATGTCAAACCTAATAGCTGTGCGGTACCCCGGTGCGGTACCCCGATAATACCTTAGGCCGCACTGTATATAGGAAACCTGCACATACAAATAGATATTTAAATGGTAGATCACACCACCACCCCAGTCAGCTAGCTACTGTAGGCAAGTCTTTGTTTCAGAGAGCCCAGAGGATATGTGATGAGTAGCACCTGGCGGCGGAACTCCGGCATGCCAAGGATGCACTTCAAGCGAACGGGCTCAAGATTCCACGGCTCAATCAGAAGGCTCGGATGAAGATCCCTACAGTTGAGCGCCGGCCTGCCATCATGCCTTTTGTCCGTCATGTCATGGATAGGCCCAATCACTCAGTTAAATTTGACAAACCGCAAATCCTCGTCAAGGAGAAACGATACATTGCCCGGATGTTGCGAGAGGCGATCGAGATTAAAAAATATCCAAATTTCAACAGAGAGGATGGGTTTTAGGTACCACCAGCTTGGGATCCAGTTATTCATTTGGTTAAGGAGCAAGCTAGACATAGGACTGTGAGACCATAATGGTGGACAGTGTGGACACTAATAATAATTTAATACTAAAGCTTGTCCCAGTAAAAAATGTCGTTAGTTTACGCAACGTTTGTATATCAGGTTTCAATCAAAATGGTTGCAACTGGCTGGTTATACGTTAAATGCATCTCGTTTCTTTATTTAATGTTAGAAAAAAATCTGTCACAGTTACATTTTCAAAGATATCGTCTCCACAAGAAAAACTTCTTGAGAAAATATTGTACAAATATGTCCAATATCAAGGGATTTCCACGAAAAAAGTGGCGATGGAGCTAAACACGTCTGTTAAAACTGACCAAAGAGTCCTAAAACAATTCAGAGAGACTGGCGGTATTCGACGGCGTCCTGGAAGTGGTCGGAAGACCGAGTTTGTTAAGAAAAATATTGAAAAGAGTATCATAGCTGCTTTGCTGAAAAAATCTACATTATCTGTAAGATATTTAGCTAAAAAGGATAAACGTCTAAATCAACTGTGCACTGAGTAAAGAAAAATAATTCTATAAAGACGTTCAAACAAACTTAAGTGCCTAATAGAAATTCGAAACAAGAAACTGACGCTAAAACAAGATCAAGAAAACTGTATTCAAAATTAACGACAAAAAAGTACTGTACTGTGATGGACGACGAAACATATTGCAAGCTTGATTTTAAATCACTGCCGAGACATCATTTTTATTCGGGGACCGATAGAAAAACTGTCAATGACGAGTACAAGGTAATAAAAACGGATAAATTTGCGAAGAAGGTTCTTGTATGGCAAGCGATCTGTTTTTGCGGCAAACGCAGCACCCCATACTTTGCTAAAGGAACTATGCAAGGCGATATATACCTTAAAGAGTGCATGGAAAAGCGATTATTGCCGTTTATTAAGCGACACAAGAAGCCAGTTCTGTTTTGGCCTGATCTGGCCACGTGCCACTATTCTAAAAATGTGATAAAATGGTACAAAGCCAATAATGTCGAATTTGTGGAAAAATACCAAATTCCTCCTAGCTGCCCTGAATTACGACCTATAGAAAATTATTGGGCTCGTATGAAGCAGAAACTCTTAAAACATAAAACTAACGCCACATCAGTTGAAAACTTCAAGCAAAATGGAATACAGCTTCAAAACTAATCACAGACACAGATGTACAAAACCTGATGGCAGGTATCAAAAGAAAATTACGAAGTTTCTGGATAAATAAACAATAGAACAAAAACATAACAAAAATACATTTTGTTTACTACATTTCTAATAAAATGTTGTCAAAAATTTGGTAATTTTTTAATGTTTATGTTTTTCCATACGAACTAATAATAGTACATTACTTACCTAGGGCTGTAAAAAAAAGAAAGCCCGAAATCGCAGGTATTTGGGACCCGAGCCGCAGGCGAGGGTTGTAAATATGCGATAGAGGGCTTTCTTTTTTACTGCCCGTGGTGAGTACACAATTTTACGTCCCCACCTGGCCATAATGCGAGTTTTACCGTAAGCGTAGCGAGCGGTAAAACTCACATTATGGCCAGGTGTGACGTAAACGACATTTTTTTCTGGGACAAGCTTTAATTTAATTTGTAAATTATTTATTTGACCGTATTAACATCCTTTATATATTTTGTAACTTAAAATTATTTGACATTGTAAATTAGGTATTTGACATTATTAGCATTTGTTTTTATAAAGGCCCCTCTGGCATGTGCAAACACTAAATTTGTTTAATATTTAATATGTGGGTAGGTTTGCATATTGTGATAGTTTTTGAACGGAGGTAATTGTATATTTTTCCTCAGTCGACCCGTTGACCACGAACGCTGTAAAGTGTTCGAAACGTCGGGATGTAATTTAAGCTCAGTACACGCGATAAAATCCGTTTTTCATTGTTTTATTTCCTACTCATAGTGTTGTTTTCCTGCTGGAAAGTAAGATTGCCAAAGAAGTCAACCTCCAACCAGCTCAACCCTCTTGTTCCTTTTGGCGTAAACACAGTGAATACTTCTTTTTTGTAAAGGGTCGGCAACGCGCATGTGACTCATCTGGAGTTGCAGGCGTCCATAGGCTACGGTAGCCGCTTACCATGAAGCGGGCCGTATGCTTGATTGTCACCGTTGTGGTATAAAAAAAACGACCCAGATTTCATCCTGCATACAATAAATATTACACAATCATAGAATCAAAGTGTCACCGAAAATATGGCATGCACAATGCCGGTTATTCACATAACCTTTTTTTTTACGGGAGGAGGATCCGTTATGGACGCCGCTCTGGCGTTACGCCTTTGCGGGATCCAACCTATATGTAGGATCACAGCCCCCTACTATGACCTTCGACTCTCCAAGGTTCCCTGTGACTCCTCTGGGGTTGCAGGCGTCCATAGGTTACGGTAGCTGCTTACTATCAGGCAGGCCGTATGCTTGTTTGCCACCGTCGTGGTATAAAAAAAAGGCAGGGAATACCGTAGCTGTATTCTGATGCCCAGGATCAATGTTACTCTGCGTGCGTAGGAAACACCTCTGCACGTGATGCCTGGGTGGTGCTAAAAGAGTAACAAACTTGGCAGCTGCACTGTGCCATCTGGACCTCGCAGCACTAACTAGTTTTTTTTCATCATCCGCTTTCCCACTACTACTACTACCAGAGAAGAAATGCCTATCTATATCCAGTGACATGTAGCCATACGATAAAAAAAACCGGCCAAGAGCGTGTCGGGCCACGCTCACTGTAGGGTTCCGTAGTTTTCCGTCCGTCACAGTAAGTGTCCCCACTTAAGAGTTAATAACACCGCCATGTAGGATATGATATGAGAGTTCCACGTACAGCGACATCTATCGGCAAATTAAGTAAACTATTGCGCGCGAGCATAAAGTATGGAAGATTATTTTTATGGGATAATTCTTTATTGCGTGAACCGATTTTGACCGTTTTTACTTTATTTGAAAGCACGTCATTTCATTGTTATTTTGTAGAAATTACAGGTACAATAAACACCTGCTTATACGGTTAAATTACAAACTTAGTTCAGAAATTATTTTGTATTTTTTTTTCAAAAACTATTCATCCTATCAAGTTCAAAATAACTTTCCTAGAAAGTTTTTATAAAGTTCTACTTTTGAGATTTTTTTCATATTTTTAAAACTTATGGTTCAAAAGTTAGAGGGGGGGGGACGCATATTTTTTTACTTCTGGAGCGATTATTTCCGAAAATATTTACATTATCGAAAAATTATTTTAGAAAACCCCTATTCATTTTTAAATACCTATTGTAGCATTACGCTACGTATCGTACGACATCTGTCGACTTTCTTTAGAACTTCTGAACTTCTGTGTCTAAGGCTAGGTCACGGTTGATATATAAAAAAGCGTACATTGTGATTCACGGCATTACAGGTAGATGGCGCTTATATCAGTCCGTATTTTGTAATACGTCTGGCAGTTATAAAATTGAGATAAGACTCGCGCTAATTTTGAATGTGAATTTTGAGGTATTCCAGATTGTCAAGAGAAAAAAGTTGATTTTTGATGGAGTCTGTGAGAGCGCCGTGAGATTTTGAAAGAAAAAGAGATAATCTGGATTTGTTCTGGTCTTTTTTGCCATAATTTGCTTAGCTGCATCGTGATAAAGTGCGATTTATTTCAAACATTGTATGGCAAGTGCTATTGTTGCATTGTTGGAGCAGAAATAAAACCGAAACCCTTGCCGGGCGAAGAGGCCCAATATAAATTATTTAGCAAGTGCTATACCCTGAAACCGCCTGATTCCGGAAGGCCCTTGTGGATGCCGGGCCGGCGGGACAGTCTGCAGCTGCCGCGATTTCCGCGGGTTTCTTCGCCACATCATCGGAGAGTTAGAGTCCGCATCCAGCGGGCTCTCGCAAGTGAGAAAAGGAGTTCAGCGAGCTATTGGGTCCGCCGTATCAAAGCGGACACTGGCCCACGAACTCTTTTTTAATTTAAGCAACAGCTTTTGCATCCTGCTTTCGAGAACATCAAATTATTTATATTTTTGTTAAAAAAACGTTACAAATCGGATTCCTTTTTTGTATCCAGTATTTTTGTGCCATAATAGTTTTTTTTGTTGTTTTGCTAAATTTCCCCAAATTCCAATTGCCTCGTTTGACGGGCGTATAAAGACCTGGCTCTGTAATTTAGGCTACGTTCAGCCAGCGCATCATCTGTCACCATCCATATCACCCGCCTCATTAACCCATTATTTTCCTGCAGCCAAATTATTACTAGCCGAGTCTTTATTTTTACTTACCGGTTTTGCTAACTATTGAATTTGTAATGTCCTTGTTTAGGTACAGTCGTCTTCATTTTTAAGTGAAGTGCTAATATTAAATATTTTTAATTATTGTAATTTAATTACATTCTGGTCACTAGGGAGGTTGTTGAATGTGAAAGTGAAAAAGGTACAGTTCTCTTCATTTTTAAGTGAAGTGCTAAATTTAAATATTTTTGTTATTATAATTTAATTGTATTCTGACCACTAGGGAACTTATTGAATGTGAAATACCCTTATTTAGATGCCATTATTGTGATTTTTACGTGAAATGCTAAATTTTAAATAATTGATAATTTTTGCTAATATTAAATATTTTTACTTTGTCGTCAAAATTAAACGTATTAATGCAAGTAAGAAGTGTTTCACTGCAAAATGGCGCCCGAGAAGGTAAAGAACTCTGGATTTACTTTTAATAATTGTAATTAAATTTTTTTTTTTTTTTTTGGATTTGTGAGACGGTGACCGTAGACCGGTCGCGGTTCTATTAACCTTGATTTTGGTTTGTTTCAGCCTGCTGCCTCCTTACGTCCCATCACTAACCCGAATTCCGTCATATAAAAAATTGCTTTTATTTATGTTAAAAAAAAACGAATTTATCTGTTGCCCTTTACTTATGCCTTTTTCTCAATTACCCGTAACATATCCCGAATACCTTATTTCATAGTCTGAGTCCTGTAGTTAGAGCCCGTAGACGTTAGGGAATTCGCAGGTAAGTCAGACATAGAATGTATGATTTGCGTTTTGTTATTTTTTTCAGAAACTGAACTTGTTTTTTTTAAATTCGAACTCTAACTTGGCATTTAGACTTCGAGTGTTATTTTCTTTCTTTGACTTAAGCGCTTGGTTTAGACCACGGATATACTCGAACTTCGGATTTTATTCTTTTAGGTAGATTAACTTTATTTTTTGTTTGAACTTGCAACGCAAGACAACATTCGACTTTTCGCCATGTCGCACTTAAGTAATGAAGGATCAATTGCTGAGACACCTCATGCGCACTCATCTTTAAACTCGTACGATCCGAGGATTTTAGATCCAATGGCAGACGATGAAGAACAGTTTTTTGATTCTGAACCACGACCTCAGGCGATGCATATGTCCGGACTTCCCCCGCCTTTTCCTTTCAAAGATTATTCACTTACGAAATGGAACTTGAACTTTTCCGGGGACACTTGTGTTCGCGAATTTTTCTTTCGAATCGAGGAAGAAGGTATGGCGCGTAACGTCAATCCTTCATATGTTGTCAGACGTTTCCATGAATTGTTGTCAGATAGTGCCTTGAAACATTTTAGGGCAATCAGATACATAGGCTGCTATTTATATATCCGGAAACCGGGATTACAATCTTCTTAAATAGCATATTTGACCTCCATGGTAAAATTTGAACTTTTTTAAGTACTGGCCGGTATATTTTTTCTTTCTTATTAACGCTCGTGTTTTGTTTTTGACGGGTTTTAAATGTCATCTCGCAGCAAGAATGGAACTCACTCGTGAAAATATTCGTGCTATGATTTATTATGATTTTCGGCGTGGTTTAACGCAACAACAGTGCATAGATCAACTAACTTCAACTTTTGGTGATGAAGCCCCATCTAAAACTACTGTGTATCACTGGTTTAGTGAGTTCAATCGTGGACGTAGTATGCTTACGGACGAAGTTAAGGCAGGTCGCCCGAAATCGGTCGTTGTACAACAAAATATCGAGGCTGTGCGAAAACTTATAATGGACGACCGACATGTTACGTACTGCGAGATAGAGGCGACTCTGGGTATTTCTATGACCAGCATTAATAGCATATTACATAATTATTTGGCTGTAAAAAAAATTTGTTCGCGTTGGATACCCCACAACTTAACAAAAGAGCAAAAAGATGCTCGCGTCGAATGGTGCAATAAAATGTTAAAAAAAATATAACCGTGGTGACTCAAAAGCCGTTTATAACATCTATACAGGTGACGAATCCTGGATCTATGCATACGATCCCGAAACGAAGCAACAATCAACGGTATGGGTGTTTCAAAATGAGCCGAACCCTACGAAAGTTACTCGTGCAAAAAGTACATTGAAACAAATGGTGGCCTGCTTCTTCGGTATTAATGGCCATGTAGCTACAGTGCCACTAGAAAACCGTAGAACGGTTAATTCAGAGTGGTACACGACCATTTGCTTACCGGAAGTATTTGAACAAATTCGTAAAACTAACCAGCGACGAAGAATCATTCTTCATCATGACAATGCCAGCTGTCATACGTCACGCGAAACAACTCTATTTTTGGAGGGTCAAAATGTGGAATTAACGGGTCATCCGCCGTACAGCCCTGACTTGGCACCCAACGATTTTTATTTATTTCTAAATATAAAGAATAAATTACGCGGTCAACGATTTTCGACCGCTGAAGATGCTGTCGACGCATTCAAACAACACGTTATGGAGGTACCTCAGGCGGAGTGGCAGAAGTGCTTTAAAAATTGGTTCACGCGAATGCAAAAGTGCATAGATCATCAAGGGGAATACTTTGAAAAACAATAAAACCATTTTCAGCCGTGTACGTTTGTTTGTTTTTTTGTTTCCGGATATATAAGTAGCAACCCTCGTATCAAGGTCTTACTTATGCGGAATTAAAGTCTGAATTCGTTAAAACCTTCGACGTAGCCGATTTCGATTTCAAGCTTGAGAGCCAACTTCGCGCTTTATCACAGAAGGACAACCAGTCAGTGGTTGATTTTGTTATTCAGGCGCGCGATCTAAACGCAAAGCTTCGTACACCGGTTTCCGAAGACAACCTGTTTAACATTATTAAATATGGAATGAATCCTAGATATCATCCTTGTCTTGCAACTAACGTGGTCAGGGATATTGATGGTTTGTTAGAAGTCGCGAAAAATTTTGAAGCCTTTCAAGGTTCACGTCCAGCACGTTTGGCTATTGCACCGATTAGTGCTCAAGTTGTAGGTCAACCCAGTTCTATAGTGTGTATGAAGTGTGATGCAACTGGTCACAACTATCGTAATTGTCCTAACGTTTCAGGGGCAGTGTGCTTCAAGTGTAAGCGTGTTGGTGCAATCACACGCGATTGTCCTAGTTGTAATTCTGGTCCGTCAAAAAACGAATAAGTGGCGCACTGAGAGGTCCATCGGTGTCGCCCGTTTATATGAATAATTCCCCGGATAATAGACTTTTTATTGATGTTTTAGTTGCTGGCTCTTCGGTAAGAGCTCTTTTAGACTCTGGTGCTCAGGTTTCACTAATTGATATATCCCTCTTATCGGAGCTCGGTATAACATATCACAAGGATATCCGGCCTTATGTTGTCTCCGCCGACAATTCTCCTATTGAAATTCTAGGCGGTTTGGACGTCCCCATTCTTTTTAGTGGCATTCGCGTTCTGCACCCCTGTCTAGTAAGCAGTAATCTTCCTACTGCATTTATTTTAGGAATTGAGTTTTGGAATGCTGTTGGTCTCATTGACATTTTAAAGAAGGCATTCCGTGATGGTTTGTCAGGTAAGCTTTACGTCGCTTCACATCATGTTCCTGTCGCAGTCCCACGAGTAGGTGAGGTTCGCTATGTCCACCCTCGTACGGTGCTTGCACCACTGCAGGAATCAAAACTCCAATGTGTTATTGACGAGTTTGAGGAGATTTCTTCTGATAAAGCTGGATTAGGTTGTACTTCGTGGCTTTCGCATAAAATTGAGACTGTTGGTTCGCCCATCCGTCAACGTTACTATCCCTTATCTCCAGTCAAACTCAAGGTTCTCAACGAAGAGATCGACAAGATGTTAGAGTCAGGCGTTATTCGTCCCTCACGATCACCCTGGGCTTCCCCAGTGGTGATGGTTACCAAGAAAGATGGTAGTGTCAGATTTTGCGTGGACAGTAGGAAGTTGAACAGCGTTACCATCAGGGATTCATACCCTCTCCCGCGCGTCCAGGACATCCTTGATAACCTACGAGGTGCCAAATATCTAACTTCGTTGGATTTTAGGAGCGCCTTTTGGCAAATCCCCTTAGCTGATAAGGCCAGTTGTGAGAAAACGGCCTTTATTGTACCCCAAAGGGGCCTCTTTGAGTTCGTTCGTCTCCCTTTTGGTTTAACCAACGCTGCGTCCGAGATGCAGAGGCTTACTGACATGATTGTCAATTTTGAATATACCCCTGAATCTGAGGATTTTATCTTCGGCTATGTTGATGATTTGATTTTGGTGTCTCGTGATTTTGACAGTCATATGCGGCTTATTCGTAAGGTTCGTGATAGGTTGAAAGAAGCTGGTCTTACGGTTAATTTAGATAAGTGCGAGTTTTGTAAGTCTGAATTGAAGTATCTCGGCTACATCGTCAATGAGCGTGGTCTTCAAACTGATCCAAAGAAATTAGAAGCTATTAGGGATTACATCCTTGATAACCTACGAGGTGCCAAATATCTAACTTCGTTGGATTTTAGGAGCGCCTTTTGGCAAATCCCCTTAGCTGATAAGGCCAGTTGTGAGAAAATGGCCTTTATTGTACCCCAAAGGGGCCTCTTTGAGTTCGTTCGTCTCCCTTTTGGTTTAACCAACGCTGCGTCCGAGATGCAGAGGCTTACTGACATGATTGTCAATTTTGAATATACCCCTGAGTCTGAGGATTTTATCTTCGGCTATGTTGATGATTTGATTTTGGTGTCTCGTGATTTTGACAGTCATATGCGGCTTATTCGTAAGGTTCGTGATAGGTTGAAAGAAGCTGGTCTTACGGTTAATTTAGATAAGTGCGAGTTTTGTAAGTCTGAATTGAAGTATCTCGGCTACATCGTCAATGAGCGTGGTCTTCAAACTGATCCAAAGAAATTAGAAGCTATTAGGGATTACCCTACCCCTTCTTCTGCCAAGTCTCTACGTGCTTTCATTGGTATGTGTTCGTATTATCGCCGTTTCGTGGATGGTTTTTCTTCGATTATTGCTCCTCTGACGGCACTTATTGGTAAGAGAAAGGGACGTGATCCCATCGATTGGAACGATAGTGCTAGTAAAGCTTTTTCTAAATTGAAGGATGCCTTGATGAGCGCTCCGTTGATGGCTTGCCCGGATTTTTCGAAACCTTTTATCCTTCAATGTGACGCTAGCCAGGTTGGCTTAGGCTCGGTCCTGGCTCAAGAGTTTGACGGCGTTGAACATCCAATTGCTTATTATTCTCGTTTATTCACTAAAGCTGAACGTGGATACGGGACAACCGAACATGAGCTTCTCGCCGTTGTTGATTCCATAAAGCATTTCCGCGGATATCTCGATGGAATGAGGTTTAAGATCATTACTGACCATATTGCTCTTAAATGGTTGATCACCCTTGATAATCCTACCGGGCGCTTGGCTCGTTGGGCAACTTTGATTTCCCAATATAACTTTGAGATTGAACATAAAAAAGGTGTCCTTAATGTTGTTCCAGACGCCTTGTCCCGCGCTCAAGTTGGGCTTATCTCATTCGCGCGTGGCATGGATCCTTCTGGAGATCCTTGGTATGAACGAATTTACCAGGGAGTTTTGGACAATCCTCAAATGTTTACTGCATTTGCTCTTCGGGATGGTGTCTTAATGCGCAGGGTATCTATCGAAAACCCTTTAGCACCTAATCCATGGCGTATAGTTCTTCCTGCTTCAAGGACTAGAGAGGCGGTTGCTGAAATTCATAATGGATTTCCCAACGTTCATCCTGGTGTTATGAAAACGTATTTAAAAGCTCGTGACTTATACTATTGGCCGAATATGTACCGTGATGTTACAAGGTTCCTTTCCGAATGTCAGATTTGCAAGTCTTATAAAATTGCAAATTCACAACCTCGTGGACTTCGCTTATTTCCTCGTCGTGTTGCGGCTCCAATGGATCTTCTTTCCATTGACTTAATTGGTCCTTTACCGGTTAGCCGTAATGGGTGTCGTTATATTTTGACTTTGGTTGACGTTTTTACCAAATTTGTTTGGTTGGTCCCTTTGAAGTTGGTGAATGCGAGGTCAATATCGATGGCATTAGAGTCGGAGGTTATTTTGCGGTACGGTGTTCCTACTAACATTCTCTGTGACAACGCTACAGTTTTTCATAGTCGTCAATTTCTGGATTTCCTGGCGAGCTATAATATTCCAGGTCCGTGTTATACCCCATATTATTCGCCACAAGCGAATGTTGTGGAGAGATATAACCAGGTCGTGATTACAACTTTGAGCATTTTAGTTGAAAATGACCAACGCAGTTGGTTGGGTCATTAACATCGGGTCGCTCTTTATTTAAACTCTTGTATAAATTTGGCTACTGCTTATACACCGAATTTTTTGATGTACGGCCGCGAGTTGTCAATGATTCGTGAACGTGTTGAGAATCAGGTTGTGGACCAAGATGTGGGACTCAGCCGGATGGAACACGCTTCGAATCTTCAGACGCTTCGTGAGGTGTACGATAAAGTTTCTGATTCGATGGCTTTAGCCTTTCATCGTAACGCCGCCAAGTTCAACACGAACCGTTCTTCGCCAAGAATCGTTGGTGACCAAATCGTTTGGCGCCGGAATTTCCAGCGTGGATCCGCTGATCCTTTTCGAGGCGGTAAATTCGCTCCACGTTTCGTTCGGTGCCGTGTGGTTAGACGGGTGTCTCCACAGGTATATGTACTGGCTGATACCGATTCCGAGCACGTCGGTACCTATCATATTAAAGATATCTTGAAATAGTTTCTTCTTTCGGCCCGTTCAGTTTTCTCAAAATTCTAAAATGCTCTTTAGTCCGCCATTCCCTTGTCGGTAATCCTTGCTTGATTTGTTTCTTATCGTTTTTTTGTTTTCGTTTGAGCGTTTCCTTGCTCCTTTTTCCAGATTTGACCTTTTTTACCGTTGGTGTTTAAGGCTTCGTTTATCTTTCCCGGTCTATGATAGCCTGGTTGTATAATTTGATGACTCGATGTGAGGGATTAAGATCTGTGGCCAGGTGCAGTTTCTGTCCTATCCCGGCCGTCACGTCTTGGACCGCGTGACGCGTTGGTTGGCGTTTTGTCATCTTGTTAATCTATTAGGTTAGTCTTTAGTAACAACTAAAGTACAACTAGTAACAACTAGTAAAAACTAACCAGTTATTAACATTACCCAATGTTAATAACTGGTTAGTTTTGTTTTTTTTTGGAATTCGTTTAGGGTTCTCTTGTTGTGCCTTTTTTTGGCCTTAGCATTAAGTTGTGTTTGTTTTTGTTGCTTGGGGTTAGTTTTCTTGTGTTTACTTGTGTTGTTGTTTGTTTGTTTCTTTGTTTGGTAGGGAGATGCTGTAGCATTACGCTACGTATCGTACGACATCTGTCGACTTTCTTTAGAACTTCTGAACTTCTGTGTCTAAGGCTAGGTCACGGTTGATATATAAAAAAGCGTACATTGTGATTCACGGCATTACAGGTAGATGGCGCTTATATCAGTCCGTATTTTGTAATACGTCTGGCAGTTATAAAATTTAGATAAGACTCGCGCTAATTTTGAATGTGAATTTTGAGGTATTCCAGATTGTCAAGAGAAAAAAGTTGATTTTTGATGGAGTCTGTGAGAGCGCCGTGAGATTTTGAAAGAAAAAGAGATAATCTGGATTTGTTCTGGTCTTTTTTGCCATAATTTGCTTAGCTGCATCGTGATAAAGTGCGATTTATTTCAAACATTGTATGGCAAGTGCTATTGTTGCATTGTTGGAGCAGAAATAAAACCGAAACCCTTGCCGGGCGAAGAGGCCCAATATAAATTATTTAGCAAGTGCTATACCCTGAAACCGCCTGATTCCGGAAGGCCCTTGTGGATGCCGGGCCGGCGGGACAGTCTGCAGCTGCCGCGATTTCCGCGGGTTTCTTCGCCACATCATCGGAGAGTTAGAGTCCGCATCCAGCGGGCTCTCGCAAGTGAGAAAAGGAGTTCAGCGAGCTATTGGGTCCGCCGTATCAAAGCGGACACTGGCCCACGAACTCTTTTTTAATTTAAGCAACAGCTTTTGCATCCTGCTTTCGAGAACATCAAATTATTTATATTTTTGTTAAAAAAAACGTTACAAATCGGATTCCTTTTTTGTATCCAGTATTTTTGTGCCATAATAGTTTTTTTTGTTGTTTTGCTAAATTTCCCCAAATTCCAATTGCCTCGTTTGACGGGCGTATAAAGACCTGGCTCTTTAATTTAGGCTACGTTCAGCCAGCGCATCATCTGTCACCATCCATATCACCCGCCTCATTAACCCATTATTTTCCTGCAGCCAAATTATTACTAGCCGAGTCTTTATTTTTACTTACCGGTTTTGCTAACTATTGAATTTGTAATGTCCTTGTTTAGGTACAGTCGTCTTCATTTTTAAGTGAAGTGCTAATATTAAATATTTTTAATTATTGTAATTTAATTACATTCTGGTCACTAGGGAGGTTGTTGAATGTGAAAGTGAAATAGGTACAGTTCTCTTCATTTTTAAGTGAAGTGCTAAATTTAAATATTTTTGTTATTATAATTTAATTGTATTCTGACCACTAGGGAACTTATTGAATGTGAAATACCCTTATTTAGATGCCATTATTGTGATTTTTACGTGAAATGCTAAATTTTAAATAATTGATAATTTTTGCTAATATTAAATATTTTTACTTTGTCGTCAAAATTAAACGTATTAATGCAAGTAAGAAGTGTTTCACTGCACTATCCAATAATATATCACACGTTAGGGTTGAAATGAAAAAAAAAATCACTCCCCACTTTACGTATAGGGGAGGTACCCTAATAAAAAAAAAAATTCCACTTTTTATTTTACCACTTTGTCGGCGTGATTGATATACATATTAGTACCAAATTTCAGCTTTCTAGTGCTAACGGTCACTGAGATTATCCGCGGACGGACGGACGGACGGACGGGCAGACATGGCGAAACCATAAGGGTTCCTAGTTGACTACGGAACCCTAAAAATATGCCCAGGCTACAGGGCGCATATTCACACAACCTATTGATTGTAGCGCGAATGTGTGACTAGTATAACTTGACCTATATTCGTAACATTCACGCTTTATCGTAGTCTTGCTTACGGTGGTCTATTTTAACGAAGCGCTGTGTCGACCCTTTGTGACTAGGAATTTCCTTAAAACGATCGTCTGTCTACGGCGAAAGTAGTCCTGCGTGACCGGCGACTGATGATATATCTAGACGTAGAACTTCAAACAAACCGTCAGCGTGAAACTGGGTCGGTCGTCGTCGGTCTAGTCGGTCGTGACCCTGCCTATGAAGCAGGAGGTCCCGGGTTTGAATCCTGGTCAGAGCATTTATTTGTGTGTTTATCACGGATATGTGTTGTTATATGGATGTTTTCTTTGAATTTAAGTATTTATCTGTATCTATCTATTATATATATTGTCGCCTAGTACCCGCAGCACAAGCCTTATTGAGCTTTACTGTGGGATTAGGTGGATTTGTGTAAGATTGTCCCATAATATTTTTTTTATTATTTTTTTAAATACTATTTCCTTATACCACATCCAATGAAGCAATTGACATCGTCTGTCACACTTCAAAAACTGATGATTTTGCAGTAAATTCATGCTCAATAAGTCTTGAATTGTATTTTTTTCTTACAAATCCAGTTATTTTCAAAAGTTGTAGTTTATGAGCAAAATCGATCCTTACATTTAAAGCCCATGATCAGAGGCATACTGTATACTATTAACTTTATCTGCGTGTTATGAAAAATGAGATGTAAACATTTGTGTATTTAACTTAAATCAAAACAAATAAAAAAAATCCTCATTAAAAAGTAATAAAAAATTATCGTAAGAAGTTTTAATGCTTGTTCAAAAGTTGGCATAGCACCATCCCCATATAAAAATATCCGGTAAAATAAATTTATAATCATATGTTCGGCTTAACTTACGTATGATAAGTGAGCCCGTCTTTTTTATTATGTTTTCCAGTTCTACTCTGACACCATTTTACGGCGCAAGAAGGCATGTTTACTTAATTATTTAATTTTTTGATAAACTTCACTACCACCGTGTCACTGAACCGCCATTTGTAAACTAAACGGCTTGGCGGCTCAGTTTGTAAGCCCCGCCCCCCGCGGCTCACTTTTTGTGGGGTAATTTTTCAGAGCTACTTCATTGTCTATATATCATCAGTCGCCGTGCGTGACGCCTTTTGCTGTGCTTATTGTACTTTAATGTATATAATTCTAATATAATAATTTTATAATCGCTTTCTGCATATTAGAGCGCCGCTGCGTCGTGTTTTACGACGTACAAATTATAATTTCGCTGTTTCCATCCCTTTCTGATAAATATGATTGTTAAATTTAGATGATTTGAATAAACCAAACGTCACTTATATCAGGACTTGTGAATATCAAATAAAAATAATACCAAAATTAAATCATTTTCTTAGAATTGACCTTGAATAAAGCCAAACGTCACTTTCATTAAGGCGACGATATATGCAAACACGTCAAATCGAGGTGTTTTCGTGCAAGGTTTTTGAAGAAAACAAACCACGTTGGAGCATGTATGTTACATTTTCTGTAGGGGTTCGGTCTACCGATACGTGCTTGGTCTTGTATAACATAATTAGGTATATATATCATCGTTATGAAACGGTTTTGGAGAAAACTTGTCGCAAGTTTTATTTCGGTCAGAAATAATTCTATGTTGCGAAATTAAACATAATTACTTCTTAGCACATTACTAATGTTCTACCGATAACTATAGTCGTATTAAGCGCTTAATAAAGGTTTTAGACGCAAAACCTTGTAGAGCCTGTAATAATTAGAACTATGCAATTGCTGCAATAAAACTTATAGGCGTTTATTCTATTGCAGCCAAAGACATGTTTCATGTGTCAAATTTGAGTAATATGATTAGTAATTTTGAGTGCGGAAATTCGTTCCACATAGCTTAGGTTATAGTACACTTGCTTACTAAGTAGATATGTCCGAGTTCAAATCTAGGCTGATGTTAACTTTTTTGTTTATTTTTTTATCTCATTTCTCATTTATATTTTCAATCCTGATCCTAAGCGATTTATAGGTATTTTTGGACAAAAAAAAGTCAAATCATACTATAGTCAAGTTAGTAGTTAGTTTAATCTTTTTATTTTGACTTTTTTACCCAATATATTTAAACTACCAACTTATTAAAGAGACTAATTCATTATTCAATTTTTACAGTGGGTATGGGTACTTTTTACCATAGATGACTTCGTCCATGTTTTTACCATAATTTATATTACAAGAGTGCGTTTGTTCGAGCAGTTTCCATCCGAGGCGACGTTGCCAGCTTACTCTCATTTGCTCATTTCGCTTCTTGCTATGCGCTGTTGCAAGCTAGATCTATATTATGATATGAATGACGGATACATTGAATACAATCAAATGCGCTTGAAGTTGAAACACATTCGTGCATTTGTCAGTGATTTGTCCACATCATCGTGTTAGGTTGTATATCTCTCTCTTTACTATGGAATAAGAAAGAAACAATCGGCTCGGCTGTCCCGGCACTCTGCGATGTCTGGTCGCGCCATTAGGTTTATATGGTTTATTGCATGTTCGTTTTCGTACGATTTAAAAGATATGGTGAATTATTAATATTATTATTAGGTAGGTAAGTAGATATGGAATTAATTTAATCGTATAAGTATATATACCAATATAATTTCTCACAATCCCTAAAATGAAAAAAACAATAAGTAAGGTACGATGGGGTAAGACCGGACCATTTTTGAACTAGTTGGTCAGCTTTCAGGGCTGACTTTTATGCTTTACCTTTGTAAAAATTTCTCGAAATATTAATCCTTGTTTCAAATCAGTATGTAGTGTACCTAAGCTGTTTTTCCTGTATAAATTTTCAAAATCTACTCCTTCTACTTAAGATTGGACCATGGAATAAAATGTACTCTTAGTAGGTTTTTAGGTGCTAGTTTTCTTCCACTTATCGATTTTGCCAGCTTTATGTAATGCAATAATAAATTTTGAAGTGCCCTTACTTATCGTTCTAGAGCTTATATGGTCTTGTTTAGATTAATATTATACGAGAATATAAATCATACTCGAAAGGTTTTTTTATAATAAAACATTTTTTGTAAAAGTGGAGTATGTGTCAGTTTTCCGTCCATACTTATTGATATATTGATATTCAAGTTTTTGAAATAAAAGCTTATAATTAAAATATCAATTAAAGAATAAATAATTATTATCAATGGCAAATTTGACCTCAAAAAGTTTTTTCCATGTAGACGGAGAGCTGGCCACGTCAGATATGACACAATAGTCAGGTTTCATTGCTCTCATTATTGTGTCATATCTGACGTGGCCAGCTCTTAGTCCAATAAATTTGTAGCAGTTTAATCAGGTGGACGGCAACCCGGACGGGAAACTAGCATAACCACCCCATGCACGGTTTCAAATAATAGATATAATTATAAACCGCCTTTATTATGTTAATGTCAACCTTTCAGCATTTTCTCAAACTTTTCAAAAACGAGTGAGTTAAAAATATTGAGAGTGGAAAGACAAGATGTTTCAAACCTTTGAAGCAAGATGTTTCAAAATTTAAATTTTTTAAAAAACGCTTTTGGCTATAATTCTTTTTTTTTCCCCAGCCTACTTGAAGAGATAGATATAATACGTATCCATTCTAATATTATAGTGTGTCTGTCTGTTAACTCTTCACGCTTAAACCGCTCAACTGATTTAGATGAAATTTGGTATGTATAAGGGGATGAAAACGGAATGGAAGTTTATACGGAATTGTTGCTCCCTGTTGACTTGAAATAGCTCTTAGATTTTACTAACTAGTAACTTTTATTTTGCGTTTTATTATGTAATTCCATATGGCTCATGTTAATTTCGCGCAGACGAAGTCGCGGGTAAAAGCTAGTATTTTAATATTGTAATGGATTTTGATATGATAAAACTTTTGAAATAGATGGCAATTAACCAAAACTAACCCAAAAATGTACCCAAAAAACCGTGACGCCCTATACACGACACGATACAACTAATCCATACTAATATTATAAATGGGAAAGTGTATGTGTGTGTTTGTTTCTTTGTTTGCCCGTCCACGGCAAAACGGGGCGACGAATTGAAGTGATTTTTTAAATGGAGATAGCTGAAGGGAGGGAGAGTGATATAGGCTACTTTTTGTCTCTTTCTAACCCCCCACTTCCCTAAAATGGGGGGTGAAAGTTTGTATGGTTTGTTACCCCGAATTTAACGCGAGCGAAGCCGCGGGCAAAAGCTATTATATGTTATTAACTTACTCGTGCTGACTTTTCGTGTTTTTAATTCTTTTGTGTAATTTCAATTTATAATTCTTATGTGAGACGACAAACGCTTTTATATTTGTCAATTTTTTTAGTAAAAAACACTTATGGTATATAAATGAAAATGGTTAAAACATGTTAAAAAATTAATCTTAAACTTTAGGTTGAATTAAGTTATTTGCTTTTTAGCTATGGTTTTCTGTAAGGTACTTCCCCAGTCGAGCTCTAAGCCAGGTCCAGATTTGAGCGTGATAACATTCGCTGAACTGTGCCTTACCACAGTTAGCGAGATACCATTCGGAGTGCCCATACCTCCCTTTTGGACATAACATACCCGTGTCTAAACCTGTTCCTAGTAACCAACTAGGTACCAATTAAAAAAATGTACACATCAACAATTAATTGGATCCAGTCTTAAATGCCACGCAAAAACAAATCAAACCATTTTTTGTGACAAACAATTGAACTTATAGAACGAAAATTTTTTGTCTATAAAGATCACATGTATGCGCGACTTCGGCAGCAGATAGCATACATCCTCCATACTACCCTCTTGAACCTGATGTTTATTCAGTGTTGGGCGTAATTTATTAGATGGTACCTACTTTTGTAATGAATTAAATTGCTAATTAAATTACATGAAAATCAATTATATTAAGTAATTTAAATTGCTTGTAATTGAGATTACATGTCAGTAGTATTCCCGATTACATATAATTTGTAATTGCAATTACTTTTATCTTAACTACTTTTACTTGTAACTTCGATAATTTGAAATAATATACAAGTTCAATTTCTTTTTGGGTCAGTGGGGGCAGCTACCAGATCCCTCGCTGCAACGCGAAAATGGTCTTAGAAGACCTTCCCTCAATTTCAAATTAATCAATCTTCATTAATTTGAAATTGAGGGAAGGTCTTCTACGGATTTTGGAAAAAAACATACAGGATGCGAGATGAGGTCACATTTGGTAAACTTCTTTTTGATGCCAATCGATCCCATTCTTGTATGGGATCAAAAATAATTTGCGGCTAGAAAAGCCACAAATTGAGAAAAACTTTTCCCATACTTTATAAAAATTGTTTTTTTTATTTTTCACATGCTGCTTTTTTATGCCAATCGATTCCATTCCTATCGTTTCTAATAGTTTCCTATTATTAGGTAATGTACTAAAAAGCCACAAATTAAATATTTTCCATACATTTACTATAAATAATAAATAAATATTATACGACAATCTTACACAAATCGACCTAGGCCCACAGTAAGCTCAATAAGGCTTGTGTTATGGGTACTAGACGACGATATATATAATAGATAAATATGGATAAATACTTAAATACAAAGAAAATATCCATAACTCAGGAACAAATATCTGCGATCAACACACAAATAAATGCCCTGACCAGGATTCGAACCCGGGACCTCCTGCTTCGTAGGCAGGGTCACTACCGACAGGGCTAGGAGATCGTCAAATAAAGAATAAGTGATTTTTAGGGTTCCGTAGCCAAACGGCAAAAAACGGAACCCTTATGGATTCGTCACGTCTGTCTGTATGTCTGCCCGTCCGTATGTCACAGCCATTTTACTCGGAAACTATACGACGTATCTGAATAAAATTTACACATAAGGTGTATTCTGTATGCCGCTACTTAGTTATGTATTTAAATTTGAAAAAAAAAAAATTTAAGGGGGGGCGCTCCATACATGTATCTAAATTTCAAAAAAAAATGTTTTTACCAAATATCAACATGTGATACATCAATCGATAGGTCTTTAAAAATAATATTGAAGTTTTTTTGATCATTTTGTGATTAAGTAAATATTTTTTGATATAATCGCTTCGAAAGTCAGAAAAATTTTGTAGCCCCCCCTGTAACTTTTGAACCGTAAGTCCAAAAAATATGAAAAAATTTGAGGAGATGCGCCTTATTATATACTTGCTACGAAAATTGTTTTGAACAATATCGGTTTAGCCATTTTTGAGTTATTTCCAAAAAACTTCCTCCATAGGCATCAGATACGACCTTTTGCTATTAGTTTGGTTCTTATTCCATTGAAGGTACGGAACCCTCCTATGCGTGGTCCGACACGCACTTGGCCGGTTTTTTAAACTTTTCACTTAACCAACAGTCGTTTTTATTAAGCATACCTACCGGAAGAAACATTTAAGTAAAATGTGAATGTACCTGAAAAAAGCGGCATCGCCATTATATCAAAATGCAACTAGGTACAGGTACACAATAGTGTTGGAGGATGTGTGGTTTGTATTTGCAACTAAAGGATAATTTTCCAGATAGGTAATTGAATTATCCGATGTTCTCCCGATGCGGTCTTACCCCAACGCACTTTACCGTCCTCATTGAAAGCGATTTTGACCATCTCTAATTTCGTTATAGATACTAAAAACCTGGATTTTTCAGAGCAGAAGAGGACATAAAACAAATTAGTTACAAATAATATTATCTTCAGTTAAGTACATTTTATTTGAACTTTTATTTTGAAAGACTTGACACGTACTTGACACATAGAAATATAACCGCCATGATGAATGCTTATTTTGGATATTTAGAATAAAACATTATAATTGTGCGATTATGATACTGTAGGTAATGGCGTGCGTTGGTCAAGTAGTTTTATATTATAGGTAACTTTAATTATTTCGTCATTGATTACCTACATACAATAGTAACTTTAATTAAGTAAGTACACATAAAATGGAATCATTATCAAAGCGCCATCTTACTGTAAAAGACCGCGATTGCTTGACTATTTAAACATGTCAACATTGAATTGTCATAGTTCATCTCAAGTATACTAGATGGCAGAAGCGGAAGCTGCGATTATAAAAACGCAAAATGCAGTCGTCAACCGCGATACCCGTCACCTTAATAAAGGTTTTAGACGCAAAACCTTGTAGAGCCTGTAATAATCAGAACTATGCAATTGCTGCAATAAAACTCATAGGCGTTTATTCTATTGCAGCCAGAGACATGTTTCATGTGTCAAATTTGAGTAATATGATTAGTAATTTTGAGTGCGGAAATTCGTTCCACATAGCTTAGGTTATAGTACGCTTGCTTGCTAAGTAGATATGTCCGAGTTCAAAACTAGGCTGATGTTAACTTTTTTGTTTATTTTTTATCTCATTTCTCATTTATATTTTCAATCCTGATCCTAAGCGATTTATAGGTATTTTTGGACAAAAAAAAAATCAAATCATACTATAGTCAAGTTAGTAGTTAGTTTAATCTTTTTATTTTGACTTTTTTACCCAATATATTTAAACTACCAACTTATTAAAGAGACTAATTCATTATTCAATTTTTACAGTGGGTATGGGTACTTTTTACCATAGACGGCTTCTTCCATGTTTTTACCATAATTTATATTACAAGAGTGCGTTTGTTCGAGCAGTTTCCATCCGAGGCGACGTTGCCAGCTTACTCTCATTTGCTCATTTCGCTTCTTGCTATGCGCTGTTGCAAGCTAGATCTATATTATGATATGAATGACGGATACATTGAATACAATCAAATGCGCTTGAAGTTGAAACACATTCGTGCATTTGTCAGTGATTTGTCCACATCATCGTGTTAGGTTGTATATCTCTCTCTTTACTATGGAATAAGAAAGAAACAATCGGCTCGGCTGTCCCGGCACTCTGCGATGTCTGGTCGCGCCACGCCATTAGGTTTATATGGTTTATTGCATGTTCGTTTTCGTACGATTTAAAAGATGGTGAATTATTAATATTATTATTAGGTAGGTAAGTAGATATGGAATTAATTTAATCGTATAAGTATATATACCAATATAATTTCTCACAATCCCTAAAATGAAAAAAACAATAAGTAAGGTACGATGGGGTAAGACCGGACCATTTTTGAACTAGTTGGTCAGCTTTCAGGGCTGACTTTTATGCTTTACCTTTGTAAAAATTTCTCGAAATATTAATCCTTGTTTCAAATCAGTATGAAGTGTACCTAAGCTGTTTTTCCTGTATAAATTTTCAAAATCTACTCCTTCTACTTAAGATTGGACTATTGAATAAAATGTACTCTTAGTAAGTTTTTAGGTGCTAGTTTTCTTCCACTTATCGATTTTGCCAGCTTTGTAATGCAATAATAAATTTTGAAGTGCCCTTACTTATCGTTCTAGAGCTTATATGGTCTTGTTTAGATTAATATTATACGAGAATAAATCATACTCGAAAGGTTTTTTTATAATAAAACATTTTTTGTAAAAGTGGAGTATGTGTCAGTTTTCCGTCCATACTTATTGATATATTGATATTCAAGTTTTTGAAATAAAAGCTTATAATTAAAATATCACTTAAAGAATAAATAATTATTATCAATGGCAAATTTGACCTCAAAAAGTTTTTTCCATGTAGACGGAGAGCTGGCCACGTCAGATATGACACAATAGTCAGGTCTCATTGCTCTCATTATTGTGTCATATCTGACGTGGCCAGCTCTTAGTCCAATAAATTTGTAGCAGTTTAATCAGGTGGACGGCAACCCGGACGGGAAACTAGCATAACCACCCTATGCACGGTTTCAAATAATAGATATAATTATAAGATCCCTTTATTATGTTAATGTCAACCTTTCAGCATTTTCTCAAACTTTTCAAAAACGAGTGAGTTAAAAATATTGAGAGTGGAAAGACAAGATGTTTCAAACCTTTGAAGCAAGATGTTTCAAAATTTAAAAATTTTAAAAAACGCTTTTGGCTATAATTCTTTTTTTTTCCCCAGCCTACTTGAAGATAAATAATAAATAAATAATAATAAATAAATATTATGGGACAATCTTACACAAATCGACCTAGGCCCACGGTAAGCTCAATAAGGCTTGTGTTATGGGTACTAGACGACGATATATATAATAGATAAATATGGATAAATACTTAAATACATAGAAAACATCCATAACTCAGGAACAAATATCTGTGATAAACACACAAATAAATGCCCTGACCAGGATTCGAACCCGGGACCTCCTGCTTCGTAGGCAGTGTTACTACCGACTAGGCTAGGAGGCCGTTAATGAAGAGATATAATACGTATCCATACTAATATTATAGTGTGTCTGTCTGTTAACTCTTCACGCTTAAACCGCTCAACTGATTTAGATGAAATTTGGTATGTATAAGGGGATGAAAACGGAATGGAAGTTTATACGGAATTGTTGCTCCCTGTTGACTTGAAATAGCATACGTGCTAGTTTTATATTTGCTCTTAGATTTTACTAACTAGTAATTTTTATTTTGCGTTTTATTATGTAATTCCATATGGCTCATGTTAATTTCGCGCAGACGAAGTCGCGGGTAAAAACTAGTATTTTAATATTGTAATGGATTTTGATATGATAAAACTTTTGAAATAGATGGCAATTAACCAAAACTAACCCAAAAATGTACCCAAAAAACCGTGACGACCCTATACACGACACGATACAACTAATCCATACTAATATTATAAATGGGAAAGTGTATGTGTGTGTTTGTTTCTTTGTTTGTCCTACTTTCACGGCAAAACGGGGCGACGAATTGAAGTGATTTTTAAATGGAGATAGTTGAAGGGATGGAGAGTGACATAGGCTACTTTTTGTCTCTTTCTAACCCCCCACTTCCCTAAAATGGGGGTGAAAGTTTGTATGGTTTGTTACCCCGAATTTAACGCGAGCGAAGCCGCGGGCAAAAGCTATTATATGTTATTAACTTACTCGTGCTGACTTTTCGTGTTTTTAATTCTTTTGTGTAATTTCAATTTATAATCCTTATGTGAGACGACAAACGCTTTTATAGTTGTCAATTTTTTTAATAAAAAACACTTATGGTATATAAATGAAAATGGTTAAAACATGTTAAAAAATTAATCTTAAACTTTAGGTTGAATTAAGTTATTAGCTTTTTAGCTATGGTTTTCTGTAAGGTACTTCCCCAGTCGAGCTCTGAGCCAGGTCCAGATTTGAGCGTGATAACATTCGCTGAACTGTGCCTTACCACAGCGAGATAACATTCGGAGTGCCCATACCTCCCTTTTGGACATAACATACCCGTGTCTAAACCTGTTCCTAGTAACCAACTAGGTACCAATTTAAAAAATGTTCACAGCAACAATTAATTGGATCCAGTCTTAAATGCCACGCAAAAACAAATCAAACCATTTTTTGTGACAAACAATTGAATTTATAGAACGAAACTTTTTTTGTCTATAAAGATCACATGTATGCGCAATCTTCATTAATTTGAAATTGAGGGAAGGTCTTCTACGGATTTTGGAAAAAAACATACAGGATGCGAGATGAGGTCACATTTGGTAAACTTCTTTTTGATGCCAATCGATCCCATTCTTGTATGGGATCAAAAATAATTTGCGGCTAGAAAAGCCACAAATTGAGAAAATTTTTTCCCATACTTTATGAAAATTGTTTTTTTTATTTTTCACATGCTGCTTTTTTATGCCAATCGATTCCATTCCTATCGTTTCTAATAGTTTCCTATTATTAGGTAATGTACTAAAAAGCCACAAATTAAATATTTTCCATACATTTACTATAAATAATAAATAAATATTATACGACAATCTTACACAAATCGACCTAGGCCCACAGTAAGCTCAATAAGGCTTGTGTTATGGGTACTAGACGACGATATATATAATAGATAAATATGGATAAATACTTAAGACGATTGTCGCCGGAGTGTCCTTGAGCGTTTGGGCGCTCTCTACCCGCGCCACCCGCGTACCCTTCTCATTGCGATCGTGCGTAAATCCGCCGCGATGCACCGCAATAATGTTCAAAGAATATGACTTTACTCAGAGGCGCGCGGGCAGATTTATAATAATCATACCTAATTCTTTTGTGGATGTTTTGTGATTTGAATACTGTGATTAAGTACTACGGTGATATTTTTTAGGAATGCTACTAAATAAGATAAGTAATAACGATCTCGATAAGTAGATTTTTATGTAAAAAAATGAAAACCTAGATTTTGAATTTGAAGTACAGTGAGCGGCAAAATATTTATGAATTTACGAAATATGGTTAAAAATATTCCGCATATCAGAAAAAAATAAAAAAATACTGACTAGTACAGCAAAAAAAATTGAATGCACATCAAAGCGGTGTTTTCATGTGAATTTAGATTTTTTTTGCTGTGCAAGTGAGCTTAATAGATGGTTATTTTTTTGTTGCGATTTTAAATATTACCCGTAAAAATTCACTTAATTACGATAAATTAACAAAACTAAGCCTGTTGCGAGTTGCGAATAGTAAAAATGCACATGTAAGGAGCGGTATTTGTGCACGAAATCGTCAAACAAATGAGAGCTGTAAGCCCATTAAATTTAGATCTTTAAAATATAACACAGCGCAAACACTTCTTAGGGTTCCATAGCCAAAATGGTAAAAACGGAACCCTTAAAAGTTTTTTGAAACATGTCCGTCTGTCCGTCCGTATGTCACAGCCATTTTTATTATAAAACATATATTACAGAAATTTTATCTAGAGGTGTGTTTCATGTGCCGCTACTTAGTTTTCTGGCTAAATTGCTAAAAAATCTTTTAGGTGAGGCACTCCATACATACATACATATGCCAAACTAAATGTCAAAAAAATTTTTTTTTTGTAAATATGAACATGTTGTACGATACGGCTTTAAAAATATCTTATATATATATATATATATATAGAGTATTTTTTTAAACTTTTTTATTAAGTCAATATTTTCAGAAATAATTGCTTTGAAAGTCTAAATATAATAGCCCCCATCTAACTTTTAATCCGTAAGTCTAAAAAACCGGCCAAGTGCGTGTCGTACCACGCATAGGAGGGTTCCGTACCTTCAATGGAATAAGAACCAAACTAATACCAAAAATTCGTATCTGTCGTATTCTTATTCTATTCGTAAATTCGTATTCGGAAGAAGTGTTTTGGAGATAACTCAAAAATGGCTGAACCGATAATGTTCAAAACAATTTTCGTTGAAAGTATATGATAAGGCGCATCTCTTCAAATTTTTTCATATTTTTTGAATTTACGGTTCAAAAGTTACGGGGGGGCTACACAACTTTTCTGACTTTCGAAGCGATTATTTCAGAAAACATTCACTTAATCACAAAATAGTCAAAGAAATCTCAATGTTATTTTGAAAGACCTATCGATTGATGTGTCACATGTTGATATTTGGTAAAAATATTTTTTTTTAAATTTAGTTACCTGTATGTAGCGCCCCCCTAAAAATATATTTTTTTTCAAATTTAACTACATAACTAAGTAGCGGCATACAAAATACACCTTATGTGTAAATTTTATTCAGATACGTCGTATAGTTTCCGAGTAAAATGCCTGTGACATACGGACGGACAGACAGACAAGACAGACAGACAGACATGACGAATTCATAAGGGTTCCGTTTTTTGCCATTTGGCTACGGAACCCTAAAAATATGAAAAAATACCAAGAAGGCTTAGTACTTCACATATTATCGGTTCATCCGTTTTTGAGTTATCTCCAAGAAACTACTTTCTACGGAACCCTACATTATACATGGTCCGATACAAACTTGGCCGGTCTTTTAAAGATATTTGATAGGTAGTATTAACCCTTAGTAGTAATTTATTTATTCACTTGTGTTGATAATTAATATGAAATTTGTATTTATTTGCATTTCACCGACATAGTAAAGTTTTTTTTAGGGTAGTCAACGCGCATGTGAATCTTCTGGGGTTGCAGGCGTCCATAGGCTTTATAACTGCTTTCAATCAGGCGGGTCGTATGCTTGTTTGCCAGCGTCGTGGTATAAAAAAAAGCTTTTTTTCCTTTATTCTTACATACATTGAACTCTTAAATATCAGCAATTTTTTATTAGATTCTCAATCAGGCTTAGCTCAGTGATAGTTAGTAGACTGAAATTTGGTATGAGTAATTATGTGTTTTAATTACGCCTACAAAGTGGTAAAACAATAAGTATCTGAAACCCATTGTTGGATAGGTCTTTCAAGATAAGATAAAAAGTATTCGTTTTATCCAAAAGTTGTTTAATGCATATTCTCTTAAACAACTTTTGGATAAAACGAATACTTTCGTAAATAATAGCTTCGAAAGTTAAAATGCTCTTTGACTTTTGAACCATGGGTCGAAAAAAATTGGGGAAATTCCTGGAAGTGAGGCTGAAATACTTATCACGTATTTTCAATAAAAACTATATGGAATAAAATCGATTGAGCCGTTTTTGAGTTATGCCTATAGTAAAATAACGTAAGTGCCACAAAATATTTCTTTATAGACTACCTTTTGAATGGATGTATTGTAACAGGCCGGCAACTACGGATCCCTACACTGAGCATAGCCCGATATTCTCTTGGCCGGTTTATCTGCAATACTTTGCAGTTTACTTCGCAATTTCTAGATTTGAGAAATTAGTATAAAGTATAACATATAGATTGTGTTTAATCTTAAAATAAAATGCATATTACATTCGTTTAGAACACGGTATTCTTCACCGCTGGGCTTCAGCCATAGAGAGTCAGGGAGAGGCCTTGGCAGTCAGCCTTGATATAGCTAAGGCGTTCGATCGGGTCTGGCATCGAGGTCTTCTGTCGAAGTTGCCAGCTTACGGCCTGCCCGAGGGATTGTGCAGATGGGTTGCCAGCTTTTTGTCCGGCAGGAGCATACGAGCCGTAGTCGACGGAAGTTGCTCCGAAAGCATGGGCATTAACGCTGGTGTCCCGCAAGGCTCCGTGCTATCCCCAACGCTGTTTTTGCTGCATATCAATGATATGTTGTCTATCGGCGACATTCATTGTTATGCGGACGACAGTACTGGGGATGCTTGTTACACGGGCCGTGCCAATATCCCTCGATCCGTTGTGGTAGAGAGTCGCGAAAAACTTGTGTCCGATATCGAGAATACTCTTTCTGGAGTCTCGGTGTGGGGTCAGGACAACTTAGTCAGATTCAACCCCACAAAGACACAAGTTTGCGCGTTCACCGCTAAGAAAACCCCATTTACTGTGGCCCCTCAGTTCCAAGGCACAACCCTTACAATGTCAGGGAGTATTGGGATCCTCGGTGTGGACATTTCCAGTGACGTCCAATTCCGTAGTCACCTTGAAGCGAAGGCCAAGCTGGCATCCAAAAAGCTCGGTGTGCTCAATAGAGCGAGGCGATACTTCACTCCGGGGCAGAGACTGCTCCTATACAAGTCGCAAGTCAGACCCCACATGGAGTACTGTTGTCACCTTTGGGCGGGAGCACCTGGATACCAGCTTGGGCCCTTTGACTCGGTGCAAAGGCGCGCTGTGCGGATCGTCGACGATCCCAAACTCACGAGCGATATTGAACCTTTGAGTCTTAGGAGGGACTTTGCCTCCTTATGCGTGTTCTATCGCTTGTACAATGGGTTGTGCTCTGAAGAACTGTTTGATATGATGCCCACGGCAGCTTTTTATCACCGCACCGCTCGCCGCCGGCAGGGTGTTCATCCCCACACCCTGGAGCCCAATGGGTCGCGCACAGTACGATTTAAGAGGAATTTCCTCCCACGAACGCTGCGGCTGTGGAATGAACTCCCTGCCGAGGTTTTCCCAGTGGGCTACAGTATGAGGTTCTTCAAAAAAGGAGTGTATAGGTTCCTAAAGGGTAGGCAACGCGCATGTAAATCCTCTGGGGTTGCAGGCGTCCATAGGCTACGGTAACTGCTTACCACTAGGCGGGCCGTATGCTTGT
This sequence comes from Pammene aurita, assembly GCA_947086415.1. Lineage (NCBI taxonomy): Eukaryota > Metazoa > Arthropoda > Insecta > Lepidoptera > Tortricidae > Pammene > Pammene aurita. The sequence goes on along the minus strand of OX352306.1, from coordinate 24,205,535 downwards.
TTGCCACCGTCGTGGTATAAAAAAAAAATATATATATATATATGTTTAAATAAATTCGGTTCTTTAGAGTTTTTTATTAAATTAATTATTAGTCTATTGTATTGCAGTACTAGCAGATTTCCGCAACTCAACGACTAATGCCTATTTTGCGTGATGCATGCGTCTACTAAAACATAATAATTTTAGTTTACTTACATGACCAAATTTGTTTTCAGAGCAATGTGAGATTCATGATTTTTGTTTTTTCTCCATTTTTATTTCATTTGTTTTTTACTTGTATTATAATCTAAATAAAATACACTTTTTATACGAACGTACATAAACATGCATACGAGTACATTATCTTAAAAGATAAAACGTCTATACATTATTGATTCCGGGAAGACACGTTATATCTGCACCGCATGAACCCTCTGCAGTTATTTAGTCTTTAGGCACAGTAAGTCCGATATTATTGCTCACGGGCCAAGCACAAGTATATGTAGTACAAGGGAAGCACGGAGCGACGAGCGACACAGCCTCCTCGTCTCAAAGCTAGCTCACGACTGCCAGCAACGCCGTTTTCGAGCTAATAACGCACGAAATGTGGAATTATGATCAAGTTGTTTAAGAAAATTTAATCAATTTAAATATCCTACGTTGAGTTTGTAGTGTTCTGTAGTACATATTTTTTAGTTCAACAATATTTTAAATCGAATGAGCCGTTCAGTAGATATAAGCAAAATCAACCGTTAAACGACATTTCGTTACATTTACATAACGGAGAAACTATACGTTACACGAGTTATTCAAACGTTGAAAATGTTGTACATGAAATGGTAAATAACATATATTTTTTTCAAAATTTTTGAATGACCCGTTATTGAGATATATCCCTTAGAAAGTAACAGTTTTCGGCCACAATCAGCGACTAGCGCCTTAAATACAAAGAAAACATCCATAACTCAGGAACAAATATCTGCGATCAACACACAAATAAATGCCCTGACCAGGATTCGAACCCGGGACCTCCTGCTTCGTAGGCAGGGTCACTACCGACAGGGCTAGGAGATCGTCAAATAAAGAATAAGTGATTTTTAGGGTTCCGTAGCCAAATGGCAAAAAACGGAACCCTTATGGATTCGTCACGTCTGTCTGTATGTCTGCCCGTCCGTATGTCACAGCCATTTTACTCGGAAACTATACGACGTATCTGAATAAAATTTACACATAAGGTGTATTCTGTATGCCGCTACTTAGTTATGTATTTAAATTAAAAAAAAAAATATTTTAAGGGGGGGCGCTCCATACATGTATCTAAATTTCAAAAAAATTGTTTTTACCAAATATCAACATGTGATACATCAATCAATAGGTCTTTAAAAATAATATTGAAGTTTTTTTGATCATTTTGTGATTAAGTAAATATTTTTTGATATAATCGCTTCGAAAGTCAGAAAAAATTTGTAGCCCCCCCTGTAACTTTTGAACCGTAAGTCCAAAAAATATGAAAAAATTTGAGGAGATGCGCCTTATTATATACTTGCTACGAAAATTGTTTTGAACATTATCGGTTTAGCCATTTTTGAGTTATTTCCAAAAAACTTCCTCCATAGGCATCAGATACGACCTTTTGCTATTAGTTTGGTTCTTATTCCATTGAAGGTACGGAACCCTCCTATGCGTGGTCCGACACGCACTTGGCCGGTTTTTTAAACTTTTCACTTAACCAACAGTCGTTTTTATTAAGCATACCTACCGGAAGAAACATTTAAGTAAAATGTGAATGTACCTGAAAAAAGCGGCATCGCCATTATATCAAAATGCAACTAGGTACAGGTACACAATAGTGTTGGAGGATGTGTGGTTTGTATTTGCAACTAAAGGATAATTTTCCAGATAGGTAATTGAATTATCCGATGTTCTCCCGATGCGGTCTTACCCCAACGCACTTTACCGTCCTCATTGAAAGCGATTTTGACCATCTCTAATTTCGTTATAGATACTAAAAACCTGGATTTTTCAGAGCAGAAGAGGACATAAAACAAATTAGTTACAAATAATATTATCTTCAGTTAAGTACATTTTATTTGAACTTTTATTTTGAAAGACTTGATACGTACTTGACACATAGAAATATAACCGCCATGATGAATGCTTATTTTGGATATTTAGAATAAAACATTATAATTGTGCGATTATGATACTGTAGGTAATGGCGTGCGTTGGTCAAGTAGTTTTATATTATAGGTAACTTTAATTATTTCGTCATTGATTACCTACATACAATAGTAACTTTAATTAAGTAAGTACACATAAAATGGAATCATTATCAAAGCGCCATCTTACTGTAAAAGACCGCGATTGCTTGACTATTTAAACATGTCAACATTGAATTGTCATAGTTCATCTCAAGTATACTAGATGGCAGAAGCGGAAGCTGCGATTATAAAAACGCAAAATGCAGTCGTCAACCGCGATACCCGTCACCTTAATAAAGGTTTTAGACGCAAAACCTTGTAGAGCCTGTAATAATCAGAACTATGCAATTGCTGCAATAAAACTCATAGGCGTTTATTCTATTGCAGCCAGAGACATGTTTCATGTGTCAAATTTGAGTAATATGATTAGTAATTTTGAGTGCGGAAATTCGTTCCACATAGCTTAGGTTATAGTACGCTTGCTTGCTAAGTAGATATGTCCGAGTTCAAAACTAGGCTGATGTTAACTTTTTTGTTTATTTTTTATCTCATTTCTCATTTATATTTTCAATCCTGATCCTAAGCGATTTATAGGTATTTTTGGACAAAAAAAAATCAAATCATACTATAGTCAAGTTAGTAGTCAAGCGATTGCTTGACTATTTAAACATGTCAACATTGAATTGTCATAGTTCATCTCAAGTATACTAGATGGCAGAAGCGGAAGCTGCGATTATAAAAACGCAAAATGCAGTCGTCCACCGCGATACCCGTCACCTGAAAGCCAATATTGTTCAATACCATATTAATATTACTAGTTTTGACATCTATACCTATAACATATAAATAATTTTAGTATTATTTCGTCTCTTTTGTTTCTATGCACCACCTACTGCTTATTGTTTTTCTCTAGTCTCCACTACCCAAAGGTTGTCTGGAAGAAATCGCTCATTAGCGATAAGACCGCCTGTTGTTACCTCTACCTAAATTTATCTAATTGTAAAATTTGTGCTTGTAACTGTATGAGGTGTGCAATAAAGAGTATTTATTATTATTATTATTATTATATCAATAAATTGCTCGTATTTAGCTTAAGATAATATTTGTAACTGACGATTCGAAAGTGCTCGTTGCTAAGCCTACTCAATAAAGAAAATATTGACTTTTACTATGAAAACCAATGATGGCAATAATAAATCATATTTTTAGAATTTGCGTCACATCGTCATATCGCCTATAATATTCCATTCTGCACTAACAACGCCTCTTCGAAGCATTTTCGCTACATAGCGGGAAACTCATGGCCGCGATTCGAATAATAAACACACACACTGGACAGACACAGCTCCAACCCAACTCAACCCTTTTTTTTTGGGGGGAAAATATGCATACCACTCTAGTGCGGGGGGTGGCCCGAGTGGTCATGTGGGACTCCCGTCTAGGCTAATGAGGCCCACGGTACCCACTAAAAACCCCCCCATATGCCGCCTCGCCGCCTTATTGGCGGGGACACAGGAACGCTTTCGCTTACATCCGCTGCCCGAGGGCCCACCACGCTAGGCGCACCAGATGGTTGGGCGCGCCTTCCTCCACGGCCTCCATCCTGTGGTGTGACGGACCCCCCCGAGCCTGCCACGTAGAAGCCATGGGTGCCAGAAGATTTACCGGCACCCAGCGGCGGATCAGGTCTATGGTTCCGCCGCCAACCACAACTCGGCTGCAGAAGATAGGAAGAACGGCGCACCTTATCACCGGCACTTCTCTTCTCCTGCAGCCCCACCGACGCCGTTTCAGCGGAACGGCCCCGCCAAGGTCGCAGGGGGTAGGGAGAGTGGCGCACCGTAATACCATCACGCCTCTCCCCCTGCGATCCCACCTCGGCCGCAGAGGATAGGGAGAATGGCTCACCGCAATACCGGCACTCCTCTTCCTCTGCAGTCCACCTCCAACGCGTCACAAGCGGGCACAACGAGCCCACTTGAAGCGCCCTCCTCGGGCCAGCCGGTGACCCAAGCCGGTCGGCCCTGGGTGCCTCTTCGCTTCACCGTGGGTGACCAAGCCACGGTTACTAAGCCCCTCCACCACAACAAGGTGGGCACCCGGCGGGGGGAACCCAACTCAACCCAAATCAACTCAACGCCATAACGACATTGACATTTGCTATTCGAACAGAGTTTCATTAAACATTGGTCTCACATTGGTAACACATTGGTCACACATTGGTCTGACATTGGTCCAATGTGTGTGTTTATTTTTCGAATCGCGGCCATGTTATCGGCGTAGCGCTACGCGCGGAGCATAGCGGTGAGTGTGTGCTACACAACCAACGCATTCATGCTACAGAGCGTGAAACCCATCGGCTACGGTCTACGATTTGGCTCTACGGCTACGAGCACTTCTCACTGTTAAACGCACGATTTTGCTACGCGAGCTGCAGCGTAGCATTGCTTGGTGAGGTGATAAACATAAAAATAAATGCCCATACCGCGGTTTGAACCCTGGACGCCACATTCATAAACTTAATTCTTCTGTTATTTACATGAACATGCAATAGTACAAGCAACTAACGACGGTCAATGCAACTTTTCTACCTTATTAGTTATTACTCGTACACAAATTATGTATCAATAACCTAATCCCTAATCTAATATTATACCAATTCTTGCGAAAAAATTGATACTTTCATTCACTGATTCGATCCATTCATGCCAACTTCGGTGAATCGACCTGTGTAATCGTTAAATCGAAAAACGTTCCCTTTTTTCCAATTTTTTCTCAACCCAAAAAAGCTACTCAGATCCGGAAAACGTTTATACGAAGCGACATCCTAACCCCTAATCCCATCTCGCGAACGCAACATTAATGCATTTTTATCAGATCACTAAATTGAGCATCAAAATTGACTAAAACACCATTACTCACACTGATGGACTCCCCGTCCCAGTCTGAACGGGCTCTGCTCCGGAGATAGCCGACCGCTCACGAGTGTCCCCGAAGCCCGACCGCCGTCCCTACTAGTCGCTAAACAACCTCCGTCGACCGCGCTACGATCCGACCTTACACACTTACACATGTGTTAAACTTTTTTTGTAATAGTGCAGTGACCGGTATACAGTTCGATATTTGAATTTAAAATTCGTTTGTTTTTTTATCGTTTTAAATTAAAAGGCGCAATGGTATTCGTTGAAACAGCCAGACGGCGACTGTAGGCTTAATACTTAAGGTTCGTGTATATGTTAGCCTAGGTTTATAGTACCTACATAGACTAGATTTTTGTTATTTTAGTAAATTTTATATTAAAAGCCTTTAATTGATATTTTTGTACGGGTATACGTATAGAAAATACCCGAAAAAAATACCGGCTAGAAGTGAGTATTCTATGTGTTATTATAAGTAATTAATACAAAATATATTTTTGAATTATAAATTAGCAATTCAGTACTATTAATTCGACAGTAAAAAGTTACAAACCTAATTAATTAATTAAGGCTGATGTCATGTCGTAAGATTATGACCCCCTTAGCTAGGTCACTAGGAATCTAAGTAAAATGGTTGAATTGTCTATAAGTAATTTTTCTAAGAAAGTCTCTAAGAAAGCCAACACTGTCTAGTGTCTAGCCCCCTTATTTAACGGCCTCCTAGCCCAGTCGGTAGTGACCCTGCCTACGAAGCAGGAGGTCCCGGGTTCGAATCCTGGTCAGGGCATTTATTTGTGTGTTTATCACAGATATTTGTTCCTGAGTTATGGGTGTTTTCTATGTATTTAAGTATTTATCCATATTTATCTATTATATATATATCGTCGTCTAGTACCCATAACACAAGCCTTATTGAGCTTACTGTGGGCCTAGGTCGATTTGTGTAAGATTGTCCTATAATATTGATTTATTTATTTATTTATTCATAAACGTCTCTCAGGCCTCAGTTAATTTATGTTTTCTCCTTATCTGTCACTTTGACAGTTGTTTGTTAGAAACAGACAAAACATAAATTAACTAATTGAGGCCTGAGACGCGTTTCTGACGGGTTTCAAGTAAATAGTTATTCACGGGCAAAGGGATAAAAATGATCATTACCCAACAATTATTATGACCAAACGTGGCCAGATCTTTTTGAATACTTTATCTGCTTAGATACTTCTGCGGCTGACTGTACGTGTAGGAAGTTGGTATGTCATAACTGGTATGGCACGGCTATCGCTTAACACTTTCCGTACAACCTAGCGCTACGCGCTACGCTCGTAGCCCGTAGCCACGTATTTGTTGTAGGTAGCGCGTAGTAGCTACGAAGAGAGAACCCGGCAATCGGGTTCCTGGTCGTGAAAGTGTTAATAAGACAGACCCGACTTCATTATGGTATCATTTTGATATCAATTAACTAGTACGTAAGTTCGAATGTGTTGGATATGTAGTTAATTTTTGTCCTTATTCCATTCATATCAGCTGTTTTCTGTTGTATGGTGCGCGAACTATGTACTCTAAACACTTATGTAAAAATGTTTCTTTTTTAAATAATGTTATGGGACAATTTTACACAAATCTACCTATGTAAAGAGCTTAAAGAGTAGCCAGTGACGATGCCCTAATCGTCAACACACTTAGAGGGTCCCCACCCTCTTGGTACTTTAGCCGTCAACACAGTGAATCCTCTTTTTATGTAACGCAACGCGCATGTGACACCTCTAGAGTTGCAGGCGTCCATAAGCTACGGTAGCTGCTTACCACCAGGTGGGCCGTAAACTTGTTTGCCACCGTCGTGGTATTAAAAAAATGTCCCCATAAGCCCAATAAGACTTGTATTGAGGGTAATAGACGACGATAGATGTAATATGTATAGATGTATATCCTACTAAAAACAAATATCTGTGATAAACAAACAAATCAATGTTTTAGCAGGATTCGAACCCGCGGGACCTCCTGTTTCGTAGGCAGGGTCACTACCGACACGGCTAGAACTTGTTTGCTTGTTTACATCGCGATAAACCGTGTCAGGGTCAACTTCCATATAAATAACTAACCGGACAAATTACAGGGGGTGGTATAGGTTTTTATCTACACCAATATCATAAATCCTCTATTCCGCGTTCGGAAACCGTATGTAATTACCACCATTATTGCAACCAGTAACGTAACATCAGTGTATTATCTGTTACAGTGTGGTAAAAACGTATGAAAATTCATTACCCACGGTAACGTAATGAAAATCTGCCCTCCTCTCCGACCGCCGGCACAATCGAGTTGGTCATGGCGGTGCAATGGCGGTCATTGTAATGATTTAAATTCGGGGTAACACGGTTCCCCTTTCCTGATTTAAAACACAGAAGAGAACTCGGAACAGAATATTATTTTAATACGCTACTGTAGACGATATTATTTGTCTTTATCGCTTATGCACGATTTTTTTGTTAGTCACAAATAGTCTCGCATACCAATTTTTAGCTTTCTACCTTGAAAATTGCGGAATGCTCCACACAAACTTCCACCCCCCATTTTAGGGAAGTGGGGGGTTAGAAAGAGACAAAAAGTAGCCTATGTCACTCACCATCCCTTCAACTATCTCCACTTAAAAAATCACGTCAATTCGTCGCCCCGTTTTGCCGTGAAAGACGGACAAACAAACACACACATACACTTTCCCAATTATAATATTAAGTATAGATATGGATTTATCTGTTTATTAGGATCTATACTACGGCCTCCTAGCCCAGTTGCTAGTGACCCTGTCTACGAAGCAGGAGGCAAGCGAATCCTGGTCAGGGCATTTATTTGTGTGTTTATCACAGATATTTGTTCCAGAGTTATGGATGTTTTCTATATATTTAAGTATTTATCTATTATATATATCGTCGTCTAGTACCGATAATACAAGCTTGATTGAGCTTACTGTGGGCCAGGTCCTATAATTTCTGATTATCCTATAATATTTATTTATTTTATTTATACTAACTAGGTACCTATATTTCGTTTTTTTTGAGATTAGAAATTGAGTAAACATAGAAACAGTGGTTGCCAACCTATTCTAAATGTTCAATTTAAACACACTGCAAGCACACCAACAAACGATTAGTTAACATGATTAAGAGTTCACATTTGTGAATAAATAATAACAATTTGCATATTGAATAATACAACACAACAATAAAAACACAATTTCGTCTTGATTATCTCGTTACAGACACGTCAAAAATTACAAACTGACCTGACAGTGACGCACGTACGTTCTAAAACGAAAACTTAACGTCTATTTTTTTATCAGTATTGACTTTATTCAAATATAAATCTCCCACGAATTTCCTGAACTTCACGAACGCTGCGACTGTGGAATGAACTCCCTGCCGAGGTTTTCCCAGCGGGCTACAGTATGAGGTTCTTCAAAAAAGGAGTGTATAGGTTCTTAAAGGGTAGGCAACGCACATGCGAATCCTCTGGGGTTGCAGGCGTCCATAGGCTACGGTAACTGCTTACCATCAGGCGGGCCGTATGCTTGTTTGCCACCGTTGTGGTATAAAAAAAATTAAAAATAAAATAAATCGTCAACAGCAACACAGAAAAAATAATAAACAAAACTCTTACATTATGACTAACCTACTCAAAAAGTCCCCCACGAGTTGTCCCCGGTGCAAAAGTTCCCATCAGTATTCATTAAATTATTTAATTGACAATAGTAACATGCACTTATTAATAAATTTTCTTAAGTAAAAGTGCTTCCAAACGTTATTTAATAATTTTATAATATAATAATAAATAATAAAACAATTGTCTTAGGTGATGGTAAAAGATTTGGTGGACTACGAGATGGCTTTTGTTGTTGTATACCACTCGGGCCTGCCTCTGATTGCTGCATAACTCTACAACCAAACGCACAATAATAGAGCAAGCAAATACCTTTACTTAAATAAAAATCACAATCAGCTTTAAACATTAAAAACTATCCAGGTATAGCTAAAAGACACTAATGACAGATGACGCGAGAAAATATTTAAAAGTCGATCCATACGTTTCGAACCTCTTCTTCTCTAGGTATTTTATTGTGCAACATTCACAAGAACATTAACAATGATAAAAATTAAATATTTCGTGCATATAACTACTATCGAAATATTGTTAAATACTCAATATAACATTTACAAATACGTAAGCATGGCTTTACTATAAATACAAATATATTTAAGTATGTTTAATGACGGCGTAGGCACTTTGACAGTTGTGACATGTATCTTGCCTAATAAAGAACCCTGTACATCGTTCTGTCAAAGTTTTTCTAATCTCAAAAAAAAACGAAGTATAGCGTATGCGGTTATATCAAAAATACATGTTGTATATCGAAGCAGCCAAGGTGGCCAAATCGCCTCTATTGTCGAGGCGATAAAGAGCATATTCCGATATTTTTAAGCAGCTTGATTGCTCCGATATATTTGATGGCGACTGTTCCACATTGTTTGCATTTAAGTATACCGCCTGACTGATGGTAATAGGTTACATTAGCTTAAACAGAGACTATACATTTAAATACATTTACAATATACGTACATACATTACGACTATACATTTTGGAAATGAGTGTAGCAGTAAGAATATCTTTAAAACAAAACTCAAAAAGTTGCTATTAAACACTTGAACTAAATATTAACTAAATACTTATTATTAAATATATAAATTAAATAACTAAGTAAATACAGAAATACTCATCATGGGTCTTTAGTGCTTACTTACTATTTTTAAATAAGGATTAGGTACTAAGGTCATAGGATTAGAAAACCTGGTACAAAAACTGGAAGTGAGTGTTACCATCGCCGATAAACTGGTGAAACTTATATGTTTGTAAATTGTACCATGCTTTTATTGGAAATAATAGTAGATTGTTAACCAAGGGTTGAAAGTGACCCATTTCACCAAGATATGTTTCTGGCGCTCGGACGAAGTGAGGGTGAAATGGGTAATTTCACCCGAGTTGAACACTCTGCTTTTCATTTCGACTGTGAGGAAAGTACAATAGTTACTACACGCACATTTTATAAAACAGGCATATAAATAATAATCTATAAAAATGTTAAGTAAAATTTGAACAATTTGAAAAAGACTAATTCAATGTTTTGCCGGTAGTCAGAGAGGAGGCCATCCGGGTGGGCGCCGGCTCAATCCACAATTAACACAGCTAATTACTTTCCACCCTAGGGATGGAAATCAATTTTCCACCCGGCTATCTACCCAGGAAAATAAAACTTTCCGAACAGGAGAGATGAAAATAAATATAGACAGCCACAGTCTAAGAACTTTATGAGGCTCCAAGTCTGAAGCGCCATCTGAAAGAGCCCAACCAAAGCTGCCGTATAACGTAGGGCAGAGTACTCTCTGCCCCTTACCGCCATCTAGTAATTTAAAGCGATACTATAATTACGGTATTATACGGAAACTTTGGGTTGGTCTCGTCCAGATGGCGCTTCAGACTTGGACCCTTAAAAAGGAAAGAACATGTCTAGTCACCTTTTTGGAAAATGAGATTTTTATATCAAAATGTAGAGCTTGCAATGAACTATTAGTAACAACTTCTGTTACAGATGTAAATTTTAACGTATATCCACTTCTTAACTCATAAAAACCATCTAGTTACGAAAATAGTATGATTCATTAAATCGTTCCACATTTTAAAAGCGTTATAACTCAAACATAGCGGCCGCACGGCGAGTGCCTGCTTACTCTGTTTGCAAATACCTACCTGTTATTGCAAATGGAGTAAGCAGACACTCCCACAGCCACATAAGTACGTACCTAAATTAATACTCGTAGTACAATGGTGGAGGGTAAAATAAGTTTTCTGCCAACAAACTGCTGTGCAGTTTGGCAGATAGGTGAAATTGATTAAATGTATCTCTTTTTGTGAAAATAAAGAAAAAAACATGTTGTCAATGTGACTATAGACATGCTCTTTCCGTGTACCCTTCATATAGTCTCTGACTTAGGCTATAGACGGATAGGATGATTCAATTTCAGGGGTACATGCGTCGCGTAGCCGATTCTTCAAAAGCCAAAGTAATTGCGGCTTCATTTAATAGTTAATTTGTCACTCATTCTATTAGTGGTTACCCTATCTGTGATTAATGATTACTGATTAGTCTCAAATCGACCCTTACCGCGCTGTCATGTTCAGTTGTCAGGTTTATCCGACTACAAAAAAAGGAACATACGTATTATGATGACTTTACAAATTGCCGTAATACAGTATTTAACTAGTATGGGGAGTGATGGGCATTGTCATTCTCAAATATATCTCAAATCTGGAGCAGAGCCTGACTGGGGAAGTACCTCCACCTTACAGAAAACCACAGCCAAATAGCACTAGACCCTACTCATAGTGTTGTGTTCCTGCTGGTGAGTAAGGTTGCTTAAGAGCTCAAAGAGGACCCAGTGTGTTGACGATGAGGGACCTTCTTGTTCCTTTAGTCGTCAACACAGTGAATCCCCCTTTTTGTAAAGGGTCGGCAACGCGCATGTGACTCCTTTGGAGTTGCAGGCATCCATAGGTTACGGTAGCTGCTTACCATCAGGCGGGCCGTATACTTTTTTGCCACCGTCGTGGTATAAAAAAAAAAAAAAAGTATAAAAACTAAGAAAAAAAAATTCGCGTGAAAAAAAATTTGGTCTTGTTCGGAGGGTTGGCCGGGTGGGACCACATGTCCCATAGAAAAAAAAAATTGGTCTTGTTCGGAGGGTTGGCCGGGTGGGACCACATGTCCCATACAAAAAAAATTTTTTTCGAGTCACATTTTTTTTCTTTTACTTTTTCTTAGTCGTAATACGATACCAATTAAGCCCTTAAACGCATCACCAGTATTTTTTTTACAGTCTGTCTGTATAACACGGTGTCACAAGGATGCTGCTATGATGTCATAATAATGGCATCCTTCTTACTGTATTTAATAACATACTAGCTTCGCTCGCGTTAAATACGGGGTAACACGGTTCCCCTTTCCTGATTGCCCCCCGGAATGCTCCATACAAACTTCCACCCCCGATTTTAGGGAAGTGCAGGGTTAGAAAGAGACAAAAAGTAGCCTATGTCACTCTCCATCCCTTCAACTATCTCCACTTAAAAAATCACGTCAATTCGTTGCACCGTTTTGCCGTGAAAGACGGACAAACAAACAAACACACACATACACTTTCCCATTTATAATATTATTATAGGCAGTATGGATAACGTTATAGAAAGTCAGTGTAACCTTACGAGTATTATATTATTTTCATCTCCGCGCATTCTCCGTACCGAAACTTACGAAATAAATTAGGTTTAATTTAGCAAAGTGTTGGAGTGGGGCGAGGAGCCATCGTTGCCACGTGGCGCGTGGCGCGACACACAATCGCTTATTAAGAGGCTGACAACACCCGATGACCTTCAAATTGACTTTACTTAAACAGTTATTTAGCTATAACTACTTGTTTTTGAGAAACTAAAAAAATATATGTTATTATTCGTTATATTTGTAAGGACTTCGTTGATTCCGATACACGATTGGACGAAATCAGCTCGATAGAAAATAATAAAGTTACAGCTTAAAACTAGCTTTAAGCAGTTGTAAGTCTTTAGTTTCTTGACTTATACGTCTATAATTAAGGACAAAATTCCACCGCACTAATACTAAAAACTTCGTTATCTTATATTTCTCAATGAATGCGTAGTTTTTTTTTAATTATTTTGCAAAATTAGCAATGAGCTCCCATACTAATCGTAACACAGTGTTTCTCTTTCACTCGCGCTGAAAAAGATAGGGATGGAATTTAGCTGTTGTCATCCCCTTAAATTATGCCTGAATAATGCTGGTATTGTTTAGAAATTAGGTAACTTAAAAATAATAGGTAAAGTCACAAGTTACAATATCTTGCATAACGACGAGCGCATAAATATGTAACAAGCTTTTATCTACACCAATATCATAAATCCTCTATTGCGCGTTTGGAAACCGTATGTAATTACCACCATTATTGCAACCAGTAACGTAACATCAGTGTATTATCTGTGACAGTGTGGTAAAAACGTATGAAAATTCATTACCTACGGTAACGCAATGAAAATCTGCCCTCCTCTCAGACCGCCGTCACGCGCTCGCCCGACCGCCGGCACAATCGAGTTGGTCATGGCGGTGCAATGGCGGTCATTCTAATGGTTTCCGAACACTTCATTTAGGATTTATAATACGTGTGTTAATTTTGTCTTCCCGGCACCGCGTCTTCTTATTTTATATGATTCCGACCATACATTGACATATTTGGCTAAGAATACGAAATATTGAATCCCATTCTGTCTGGCTCGGTTTTATTAATTTATATGAATTTCCCAATTGAATTACGCGGAGCTGTTGTCACGCCTGTGCAGCTGCGGTTGTCGTCAATGGATGCGTCTCAAGTGATGAGAGAATTACATTAGTTATTTTTATTTGATTTGTTACAAGGGACACCAATAGAGTTCATAAGATTAATAAGTAGGATACAGTATTTTCTTATGATGTATACGGGAACGTATGCACTCCAATTACAGGTGAACACGTCATTTTACGTTATATGTAGTATACCTGTGACAAACGGAGAAGCCAACGTTCGACTTCTATTAACCACTAGCTTTTTCCCGCGGCTTCGCCCGCGTACTAAAAGTACTAAAAAAGGACTCAAGAACTAAGGAAGGTACTCAGTTAGACTCGTATGTTTGTATGTAGGAATGTATGTTTGTCCGCGATCATCTTGCGTTTCGCTGAACTGATTTAGAAGCGGTTTTCGGAAAAGTATTCGTTACATTCTGGAGGTTTCGGTATACCACGTTTTGAAGACGGCGGTTCCCTCATTTTTTATTTTAAAGAAATTATTGCAATAATTGTTTAATTGTTACGCCATCAACGACTTACTACCGAGAAATTATGATTAATACAGATTTCTACTCTTGAATAGAAGCTTTTCCCCGCGACTTCATTTGCGTGGAATTAGTAATCCACCCTCCTTTTTACCCGCTTAAGGAATGACTTCTGGGATAACAACTATTATATATCCTTCACCAGAACGCAAAATATCTCCATACCAAATCATCTAAATAGGTTCAATGGTTATTAATTTCCCATACAAACTTTCAACCCCCGTTTCACCCCCTAGAGGGTTGATTTTCGAGATAAAAACTATCCTATATTGTTTACCGCGACTCAATCTATATAATATGTACCAAGTTTCATTTCAATCGTCTGTTCAGCGGTTAAGGTGACGGGTATCGCGGTTGACGACTGCATTTTGCGTTTTTATAATCGCAGCTTCCGCTTCTGCCATCTAGTATACTTGAGATGAACTATGACAATTCAATGTTGACATGTTTAAATAGTCAAGCAATCGCGGTCTTTTACAGTAAGATGGCGCTTTGATAATGATTCCATTTTATGTGTACTTACTTAATTAAAGTTACTATTGTATGTAGGTAATCAATGACGAAATAATTAAAGTTACCTATAATATAAAACTACTTGACCAACGCACGCCATTACCTACAGTATCATAATCGCACAATTATAATGTTTTATTCTAAATATCCAAAATAAGCATTCATCATGGCGGTTATATTTCTATGTGTCAAGTACGTGTCAAGTCTTTCAAAATAAAAGTTCAAATAAAATGTACTTAACTGAAGATAATATTATTTGTAACTAATTTGTTTTATGTCCTCTTCTGCTCTGAAAAATCCAGGTTTTTAGTATCTATAACGAAATTAGAGATGGTCAAAATCGCTTTCAATGAGGACGGTAAAGTGCGTTGGGATAAGACCGCATCGGGAGAACATCGGATAATTCAATTACCTATCTGGAAAATTATCCTTTAGTTGCAAATACAAACCACACATCCTCCAACACTATTGTGTACCTGTACCTAGTTGCATTTTGATATAATGGCGATGCCGCTTTTTTCAGGTACATTAACATTTTACTTAAATGTTTCTTCCGGTAGGTATGCTTAATAAAAACGACTGTTGTTTAAGTGAAAAGTTTAAAAAACCGGCCAAGTGCGTGTCGGACCACGCATAGGAGGGTTCCGTACCTTCAATGGAATAAGAACCAAACTAATAGCAAAAGGTCGTATCTGATGCCTATGGAAGAAGTTTTTTGGAAATGGCTCAAAAATGGCTAAACCGATAATGTTCAAAACAATTTTCGTAGCAAGTATATAATAAGGCGCATCTTCTCAAATTTTTTCATATTTTTTGGACTTACGGTTCAAAAGTTACAGGGGGGGCTACAAAATTTTTCTGACTTTCGAAGCGATTATATCAAAAAATATTTACTTAATCACAAAATGATCAAAAAAACTTCAATATTATTTTTAAAGACCTATCGATTGATGTATCACATGTTGATATATGGTAAAAACAATTTTTTTGAAATTTAGATACATGTATGGAGCGCCCCCCCTTAAATTTTTTTTTTTTTTAATTTAAATACACAACTAAGTAGCGGCATACAGAATACACCTTATGTGTAAATTTTATTCAGATACGTCGTATAGTTTCCGAGTAAAATGGCTGTGACATACGGACGGGCAGACATACAGACAGACGTGACGAATCCATAAGGGTTCCGTTTTTTGCCATTTGGCTACGGAACCCTAAAAATCACTTATTCTTTATTTGACGATCTCCTAGCCCTGTCGGTAGTGACCCTGCCTACGAAGCAGGAGGTCCCGGGTTCGAATCCTGGTCAGGGCATTTATTTGTGTGTTGATCGCAGATATTTGTTCCTGAGTTATGGATGTTTTCTTTGTATTTAAGTATTTATCCATATTTATCTATTATATATATCGTCGTCTAGTACCCATAACACAAGCCTTATTGAGCTTACTGTGGGCCTAGGTCGATTTGTGTAAGATTGTCGTATAATATTTATTTATTATTTATAGTAAATGTATGGAAAATATTTAATTTGTGGCTTTTTAGTACAATACCTAATAATAGGAAACTATTAGAAACGATAGGAATGGAATCGATTGGCATAAAAAAGCAGCATGTGAAAAATAAAAAAAACAATTTTCATAAAGTATGGGAAAAGTTTTTCTCAATTTGTGGCTTTTCTAGCCGCAAATTATTTTTGATCCCATACAAGAATGGGATCGATTGGCATCAAAAAGAAGTTTACAAAATGTGACCTCATCTCGCATCCTGTATGTTTTTTTCCAAAATCCGTAGAAGACCTTCCCTCAATTTCAAATTAATGAAGATTGATTAATTTGAAATTGAGGGAAGGTCTTCTAAGACCATTTTCGCGTTGCAGCGAGGGATCTGGTAGCTGCCCCCACTGACCCAAAAAGAAATTGAACTTGTATATTATTTCAAATTATCGAAGTTACAAGTAAAAGTAGTTAAGATAAAAGTAATTGCAATTACAAATTATATGTAATCGGGAATACTACTGACATGTAATCTCAATTACAAGCAATTTCAATTACTTAATATAATTGATTTTCATGTAATTTAATTAGCAATTTAATTCATTACAAAAGTAGGTACCATCTAATAAATTACGCCCAACACTGAATAAACATCAGGTTCAAGAGGGTAGTATGGAGGATGTATGCTATCTGCTGCCGAAGTCGCGCATACATGTGATCTTTATAGACAAAAAAGTTTCGTTCTATAAATTCAATTGTTTGTCACAAAAAATGGTTTGATTTGTTTTTGCGTGGCATTTAAGACTGGATCCAATTAATTGTTGCTGTGAACATTTTTTAAATTGGTACCTAGTTGGTTACTAGGAACAGGTTTAGACACGGGTATGTTATGTCCAAAAGGGAGGTATGGGCACTCCGAATGTTATCTCGCTAACTGTGGTAAGGCACAGTTCAGCGAATGTTATCACGCTCAAATCTGGACCTGGCTCAGAGCTCGACTGGGGAAGTACCTTACAGAAAACCATAGCTAAAAAGCAAATAACTTAATTCAACCTAAAGTTTAAGATTATTTTTTTAACATGTTTTAACCATTTTCATTTATATACCATAAGTGTTTTTTACTAAAAATATTGACAAATATAAAAGCGTTTGTCGTCTCACATAAGAATTATAAATTGAAATTACACAAAAGATTTAAAAACACGAAAAGTCAGCACGAGTAAGTTAATAACATATAAAAGCTTTTGCCCGCGGCTTCGCTCGCGTTAAATTCGGGGTAACAAACCATACAAACTTTCACCCCCCATTTTAGGGAAGTGGGGGGTTAAAAAGAGACAAAAAGTAGCCTATGTCACTCTCCATCCCTTCAACTATCTCCATTTAAAAAATCACTTCAATTCGTCGCCCCGTTTTGCCGTGAAAGACGGACAAACAAAGAAACAAACACACACATACACTTTCCCATTTATAATATTAGTATGGATTAGTTGTATCGTGTCGTGTATAGGGTCGTCACGGTTTTTTGGGTACATTTTTGGGTGAGTTTTGGTTAATTGCCATCTATTTCAAAAGTTTTATCATATCAAAATCCATTACAATATTAAAATACTAGCTTTTACCCGCGACTTCGTCTGCGCGAAATTAATATGAGCCATATGGAATTACATAATAAAACGCAAAATAAAAGTTACTAGTTAGTAAAATCTAAGAGCAAATATAAAACTAGCACGTATGCTATTTCAAGTCAACAGGGAGCAACAATTCCGTATAAACTTCCATTCCGTTTTCATCCCCTTATACATACCAAATTTCATCTAAATCAGTTGAGCGGTTTAAGCGTGAAGAGTTAACAGACAGACACACTATAATATTAGTATGGATACGTATTATATCTCTTCAAGTAGGCTGGGGAAAAAAAAAAGAATTATAGCCAAAAGCGTTTTTTAAAATTTTAAAATTTTGAAACATCTTGCTTCAAAGGTTTGAAACATCTTGTCTTTCCACTCTCAATATTTTAAACTCACTCGTTTTTGAATTATTATGAATTAACATAATAAAGGCGGTTTATAATTATATCTATTATTTGAAACCGTGCATAGGGTGGTTATGCTAGTTTCCCGTCCGGGTTGCCGTCCACCTGATTAAACTGCTACAAATTTATTGGACTAAGAGCTGGCCACGTCAGATATGACACAATAATGAGAGCAATAAAACCTGACTATTGTGTCATATCTGACGTGGCCAGCTCTCCGTCTACATGGAAAAAACTTTTTGAGGTCAAATTTGCCATTGATAATAATTATTTATTCTTTAATTGATATTTTAATTATAAGCTTTTATTTCAAAAACTTGAATATCAATATATCAATAAGTATGGACGGAAAACTGACACATACTCCACTTTTACAAAAAATGTTTTATTATAAAAAAACCTTTCGAGTATGATTTATTCTCGTATAATATTAATCTAAACAAGACCATATAAGCTCTAGAACGATAAGTAAGGGCACTTCAAAATTTATTATTGCATTACAAAGCTGGCAAAATCGATAAGTGGAAGAAAACTAGCACCTAAAAACTTACTAAGAGTACATTTTATTCAATAGTCCAATCTTAAGTAGAAGGAGTAGATTTTGAAAATTTATACAGGAAAAACAGCTTAGGTACACTTCATACTGATCTGAAACAAGGATTAATATTTCGAGAAATTTTTACAAAGGTAAAGCATAAAAGTCAGCCCTGAAAGCTGACCAACTAGTTCAAAAATGGTCCGGTCTTACCCCATCGTACCTTACTTATTGTTTTTTTCATTTTAGGGATTGTGAGAAATTATATTGGTATATATACTTATACGATTAAATTAATTCCATATCTACTTACCTACCTAATAATAATATTAATAATTCACCATATCTTTTAAATCGTACGAAAACGAACATGCAATAAACCATATAAACCTAATGGCGCGACCAGACATCGTAGAGTGCCGGGACAGCCGAGCCGATTGTTTCTTTCTTATTCCATAGTAAAGAGAGAGATATACAACCTAACACGATGATGTGGACAAATCACTGACAAATGCACGAATGTGTTTCAACTTCAAGCGCATTTGATTGTATTCAATGTATCCGTCATTCATATCATAATATAGATCTAGCTTGCAACAGCGCAAAGCAAGAAGCGAAATGAGCAAATGAGAGTAAGCTGGCAACGTCGCCTCGGATGGAAACTGCTCGAACAAACGCATTCTTGTAATATAAATTATGGTAAAAACATGGACGAAGCCGTCTATGGTAAAAAGTACCCATACCCACTGTAAAAATTGAATAATGAATTAGTCTCTTTAATAAGTTG
This sequence comes from Pammene aurita, assembly GCA_947086415.1. Classification (NCBI taxonomy): domain Eukaryota; kingdom Metazoa; phylum Arthropoda; class Insecta; order Lepidoptera; family Tortricidae; genus Pammene; species Pammene aurita. Next base: position 24,186,097 of record OX352306.1, on the reverse strand, counting down.
GTAGTTTAAATATATTGGGTAAAAAAGTCAAAATAAAAAGATTAAACTAACTACTAACTTGACTATAGTATGATTTGACTTTTTTTTGTCCAAAAATACCTATAAATCGCTTAGGATCAGGATTGAAAATATAAATGAGAAATGAGATAAAAAAATAAACAAAAAAGTTAACATCAGCCTAGATTTGAACTCGGACATATCTACTTAGTAAGCAAGCGTACTATAACCTAAGCTATGTGGAACGAATTTCCGCACTCAAAATTACTAATCATATAACTCAAATTTGACACATGAAACATGTCTCTGGCTGCAATAGAATAAACGCCTATAAGTTTTATTGCAGCAATTGCATAGTTCTGATTATTACAGGCTCTACAAGGTTTTGCGTCTACAACCTTTATTAAGCGTTTAATACGACTATAGTTATCGGTAGAACATTAGTAATGTGCTAAGAAGTAATTATGTTTAATTTCGCAACATAGAATTATTTCTGACCGAAATAAAACTTGCGACAAGTTTTCTCCAAACCAGTTTCATAACGATGATATATATACCTAATTATGTTATACAAGACCAAGCACGTATCGGTAGACCGAACCCAACTATATGCCCCTACAGAAAATGTAACATACATGCTCCAACGTGGTTTGTTTTCTTCAAAAACCTTGCACGAAAACACCTCGATTTGACGTGTTTGCATATATCGTCGCCTTAATAATTCGCCATACAAACTACCAACATGTTTTCTACCCCTCTAAAATTGATTTTCGGCTTAAAAAATATTCTATATTGTTTCCTGGGACTCAAACTATATCCACAACAAAATTATCTAAATCGGTTCGCGGTAAAAAAATCTTCATACAAACCTCTAACCCCCATTTCACCCCCTTAAAGATTGATTTTCGAGATAAAAACTGTCCCATGTCGTTTCCCGGTACACAAACTATCTCTATACCAAGTTTCATCTAAATTGGTTCAACGTTTAAAAATTCCCCATACAAACTATCAACCCCCATTTCACCCCCTTAAGTGTTGATTTCGTAATCAGCGACCCGATAAACCATAGAAACAATACCCATGTTGATATTTAAATTTTGTCACCACATTTCCCCCTTATGGGTTGAATTCTCAAAAAAGCTGAAACACTTGTTTTCTCGTTCATCGTTAGGAATACTCCTGTAAAGTTTCGAATAAAATAGTTGAACTAATCTCGTTTCCCATACAAACTTTGAACTCCATTTCCCCCCTTAGGAGGTAAATTTTTAAAAATTATTTCTAAGTGCATCCTTATGCCTTATAAGGAGCCTACGTACCATCTTTTGGAATCTCTAGAACCAGCGGTTTGGGCTGTGCGTTGATATATCAGTCAGTTTCTTCTTTTATATATTTAGAAGATTGCAATTTGGCACAAATACTTTCAAGAATTTTCATGTCCACAATATTAAATTTCAAAATCGATGCCTCAGACTTTTTGACCACATTTCCCCCTTTTAGGGGTTGAATTCTCAAAAAACCTGCAACACGTAGTTACTCATTTATTGTTAGGAATACTTCTGTGAAGTTTCGAATAAAATAGACTTACTAATCTTGTTTCCCCATACAAACTTTGGACCCCCATTTCACCCCCTTAGGGGATGAATTTTGAAAAATCCTTTCTTAGCACACCGCTAGACCTTATAAGGAACCTACGTGCCAAATTTGGAATCTCTAGAACCAGCGGTTTGGACTGTGCGTTGATAGATCACTATGTCAGTCAGTCAGTCAGTCAGTCAGTCACCTTTGAGTTATATACATATAGATTTACCGCAAACGAATCCATACATGGTAGTTATGATTTTCAACCCTATTAATAGTGTGCCAAAATTCAAACAGTTATTTGTTTTCGCCATAAGGTGAGGTTAGAGGTATGAGATATAACAGGGGAGTTTTACTAAACATTTCTCCATTGTACCCATATAAGTAAATACATATGTATATGCGTGACTCAACGGTTTTAGTCCTTACAATTGTGTTCGGAATCAAAGATATTTAACTCGTTTTACAGTCAAAAATATTAAGTACTCAAATAATTTTAATGACGAATATAAAATTACATTTCTTACATCATTAAAAAATATCAGCGGTGCTAGCCGGGATTCGATCTTACGGTCTTCGGATTTGAAGCCATATGACATACCAAAAGTTTGCAAGCATTTTCGTAAACATTTGTAGCCGCTTGTTATTTGCCACTTGCACCGTTCTCTCTCGCTGCACGTGGTCAGTAGGTATCTGCCACAGATGTCCACGAGAAAATACTGTCAACATTGTCAGCATTCTCATTTGTAATTTCACTACTTACCATTTGTTACATATCTATACTTACACATGATACGGCCAACATCTATGTCCCTACTATTATTAATATTATAAATAAGAACGTAACTCGGCCTGTATGCCTTCCTGCTCACATGCTCACGCTTAAATCGCTGAACCGATTTAGATGAAATTAGGTATGGGGATTGTGTGTTGGTCTGGTGAGTTAATTAGGTATGGAGAGTCCATGGAGTTGTATTTTTGAGTATTTGTCACAAATATGAATCACAATCGTAGCTTAAGTTACTATCGAATTTTAAATATTCAGGATATTATTCAGAAAAATCATTGTCATCAATAACGTGTAAATAAGTAAACAAAATAAATTCTGTCAAAATCTATAATTAACCTTATCACAGCCGATCTTTCGATATTTGTCAACTCTTTTAGTAATATGACAGAGTCCACATTAAAACGACTTTTTTTCTAGTTTGCTGTGAAAGTGTTGTCATTATGGTGTAGTTATATTAATTAAACAATGGAAAAATATTCAGTATTCTAACTTTAAAATACGTTTATCTACACTCACATTGTAAGTCCTCTAAAACGTGTTCAAAAACGGTAGGCAAATGGCTAGCATTACCACAACCGATTTTACTATGATAAGCTTTTTATCTGTGGCAGTAACCTAATTTTAACTTTACATACTCATATATTGATACGTTACGAGTTTCAAATTTCGAACATCGAATTTGATAACATAATGTAAATCCTGTCCTTCTTCCCGATCAACGGCACGCGCCCGCCCGACCGCCGGCACAATCGAGTTGGCCATGGCGGTGCAATGTATGGCGGTCATTTTATGGTTTCCGAACACTTCATTTAAGATATATAATATGAGTGTAGACAAAGCAGTGTATGCAACTGTACGTAATTAGGCCTTTAAACGTAACAGTTACATAAACTACAATTTGACACAATCCAAGTACGCAATAAATACAGCTATAGCATAAACGTTCAGAATTAGCTTGAAAATTATTCCAATGTAACTCCAATACAACTTCAATAGGTATTGGTTGATTATTTGTTGTGTTGGAGTTGAGATAGATTGTGTTTTTAATCTATTGTTTACGTATTTTTAAATTAGAATACGGCACAGCGAAGCTACAAAGCTACGTGTCAGTATCTATCATGTATACAACATAGTACGCGTCATAGTGTGTGAGCATTGACGCTCGTAAATACTGTAGTAAACAACCGAAATGCCATTCCTGTTGTCTACCAAGCGAGGGTGTCGATCGCTCAACATAATTATCAAGTTCAAAATTTAACTGTAAACCCACCAGGGGCGGTATTTTAACTAAAAAACACGCTTAGACAAGATCCAACTTCAATACAACTCCAATGCATTAACTACGCAGTACAGCTAACGCCTAAACGTCTGGATCAGAACTATCTAAATTTGCTTGAAAATTATTCCGATGCAACTCCAATACAATTTCAATATTGGTTAATTATCTGTTGTGTGATGGAGTTATGTTGGGAATATATTGTGTTTTTAATATATTGTTTATGTATTTAAAAACAAAGAATATGGCACCTGGTTTGCCTTTGCACTTCTATTCGTCTAGTCTACGATCACGAGATCCATTAGAATAGTGACCTGGCCGGTTTTTATCACATACCCAAGTGATCCTTTATCTATCCGGCATAATGTGGTCTCCAAGTCTGTATAGTTTATACGGTTCTTGGAGCATATATTATTTGGTTTATGAAGGGATGTATGTACTATCGGGTTCAGAATTGCATGGCCAATTTATGAATGAATTCATTGATAAATTGACCATGCAATTTTGAACCCGATGTTACCTATAGTACCTAAAATATATAATACTAGCTTTTGCCTGCGGCTTCGCTCGCGTTAAATTCGGGGTAACACGGTTCCCCTTTCCTGATTTAAAACACAGAAGAGAACTCGGAACAGAATAGACCGCACACAAATAGTCCGCATACCAATTTTTAGCTTTCTACCTTGAAAATTGCGGAATGCTCCATACAAACTTCCACCCCCCATTTTAGGGAAGTGGGGGGTTAGAAAGAGACAAAAAGTAGCCTATGTCACTCTCCATCCCTTCAACTATCTCCACTTAAAAAATCACGTCAATTCGTCGCCCCGTTTTGCCGTGAAAGACGGACAAACAAACAAACAAACAAACACACACATACACTTTCCCATTTATAATATTAGTATGGATATGGATTAACACAGTAGTGTATATAGATAATTATACAATAGTCCAGTAATAACGCTTGCTGCGACTTCGTATTCCTCGTAGGATAACGCTAACTTTTAATTACGTTCGTCACGTTGTGAATAAGCGTATTGATTATATGAACGTTGACAAGGGATTATATTAGTCCCGAAGTCTTGCGAGTAATTACACTGTGAAAAACGGATAGACCGTACTCGTAGGACGTACCTATATTGTGTTGTAGATCCGTTTCATCTAAACTAACAGTTTTCTGTTTTCTACACTTCTCCATTGTCCTTGTGGGACGTTTCCCTCGTTTTTGACACGTGTTTGCCACTTTTGAACTTCTAAAACCTACTTCCGTGTCGATGGGTGTGGGGTGCCTCTAATGCTATTGGCCGCTTTTTCAGTATATAAAATACTTGGGCATTTTTGGGTTGTTAATTTCTCGTAGAACGGTTTTTCATTGAAATATAACTACTTGTAAAAAGTGTGGCAGGGTTCAAGAGTGAATGAAATTTATAATAAGTGGATGACCGCTTCAAGCGAGGCCGAATTTACAGAATTTACTATGGAAAGTTTCCTAAAAGTTAAGAATTTTCGACTCGAATTTTTACACGAAATATTAGGGAGTACAATTAAAGAAGTGGAAGGTTTAAAACCTTATACAAAATTGGGTACTTTCCTGGGTAAAAAAAATATAATTATATTTAGTCCGTCAGTTAGATTATCAAAAAATATTGGACAGGTATTTTTTATTTTGTCAATCAAACAAAAATTGGTGAAGATATAGCCCGTTAAAGTTCCGCGTGACGTCACATTTCAGTATAATGTCACGTCATGCGGAACTTTAACGGGCTATACGTCACATTTCAGTACAATTTTTAGTATAGTGACGTCATGCGGAACTTTAACGGGCTATAAATAAATAAATAAATAAAATAAATAAATATTATAGGACAATCTTACACAAATCGACCTAGACCCACAGTAAGCTCAATAAGGCTTGTGTTATGGGTACTAGACGACGATATATATAATAGATAAATATGGATAAATACTTAAATACATAGAAAACACCCATAATTCAGGAACAAATATCTGTGATAAACACACAAATAAATGCCCTGACCAGGATTCGAACCCGGGACCTCCTGCTTCGTAGGCAGGGTCACTACCGACTGGGCTAGGAGGCCGTTATAGGAGGGCTATATCTTCACCAATTTTTGTTTGATTGACAAAATAAAAAATACGTGTCCAATATTTTTTGATAATCTAACTGACGGACTAAATACATTTTTTTAGGAAAGTAGCCAATTGTGTGAATTGTGTGAAGTTTCCGAAACTTTCCCATGAGAAAAAATCCGTAATTTTGGAAAGTTTCCATTGGCAAATAGTCCTAAAAGTTAAGACATTGCTCGGAAATTTCACGATTTTTTACAAGAAATATATGAAATTAAATTAAAGAAGTGGAACTTTTAAAACCCTATACAAAATTGTGTGAAGTTTCCGAAATTTTCCCATGAGAAAAAATCCGCAATTTTGGAAAGTTTCCATTGGCACATAGACACATAGATATGGTCACGACAATTCTCAGGAGTTTTTGTTCTTAGTAAATGTGCATCATGCTTAAAAATTTAAACAATAATTTTAAACAAAAAAGAACCGACTTCACTTAGCATCCACCTTTCCAACAGCAAGTGCTCGAGCTGCTGTAAAAAATACTCAAATCACTATATGTTGCAGTAAAACACTTCGTAATTTGCATTAATACGTTGAATTTTGCAGATTAAGTAAATTATTTAAAATTAGCAATTTGGTCCTTCGAGCCGGATAGAATGTAATTAAATTACAATAATGAGATTTTTTAAAATTAGTACTTCACATAAAATGACGATAACGATATCTATATAAAGATATTTCACATTCAATAATTTCCTTAATCTGATTATTTAAAATTAGCACTTCACATAAAAATGACGATAATGATATAAGTAGATATAAAGATATTTAACATTCAATAATTACCTTGGTATCGTAAACGTCTACTTTCCGCACGAAAGAAAAATAAAACGAGGGAGTACTAGCAAAACTAGTAAGTACAAATAAAGACTCGGTTGTTATTTTGGCTGCGGGGATAATGGATTAATGAGACGAGTGATATGGATGGTGACGGATGATTCGCTGGATGAGAGTAGCCTAAATTCAAGAGCCAGGTCTTTGTACGCCCGTCAAATGAGGCAATTAGAATTTTGGGGATTTAGGGTTAATATAAAAATGGTAACAACAATATAGAACTAAAGCACGGCAAATAAAATACGAAGTCCCCAATGAAACTCTAGAACACTTCACGGAGCGACACGCCGCTTTCACCTGGTGAGCCACGCGAAATGCGGGCTCGAGTCCTTTAGAGGCGACTGGCGGCCGTATTCCAGGGCGACACTCCGGTTTCACCTGGTGAGCCACGCGAAATACGGGCTCGAGTTCTTTAGAAGCGACTGGCGGCCGTATTCCAAGGCGATACGCCGGTTTCACCTGGTGAGCCACGCGAAATGCGGGCTAGAGTTCTTTAGAAGCGACTGGCGGCCGTATTCCAAGACGATACGCCGGTATCCAATATCTGCGTTGGACAGTATAGCAGTTTCGGCCCCAAACGCTTGACGCCCCTCCGACGCGGTACACGAACGCACTTGGCGTTGGATATCAAAAAAATACTAATTCCAATCACACCCAACAAATAATCAAACTCAGATTAAAATAGGAAAAAAGGGATTTCAAAATGGATTCTGACAACTGCACAGCTCGATGTTCACAATCTATCTGTCTTCTCGACTAGAACAAAAACTATTCCAAACTCCTACAAAGTTTGAATTTAAAATTGATGCGAATATCCTCTTTTCTGAGTCGTCAGCTTCTTTCAAAATAAAAAAAGGACACATCATATTTTGATATCGGCGCCACCTAACTATAAGTAGACGAACCACGATCTAATCTACCCTAACTCGCGCAACTTGGCCGGTAAACAAAATTAATAGCGCGGATAGTCCGAAGGGACGCCGCGAGATGTAGCTGGCGTTCTTATGGCATGCTACAATGTGTGCTATATATAATACACTATAATAGTTGAAGAGTTCCCTCGATTTCGCCAGGATCCCATCATCAGACCCTGACATGGTTATAATGGGACCAACTGTGAAATATACGCTTTCAAACAAAAAAATAATTTTCCTAATCGGTCCAGCCGTTTTCGAATAATCGGTGAACATACATAAAAAAAAGAAAAAAAAGCAAAAAAAAACAAAGATCCCGACGAATTGATAACCTCCTTCTTCGAAATCTTGAAGTCGGTTGAAAATGCCAACATCACGCCATTTCCGCCATGCTGTTACGGACGTTAGTAAAGGGTTTATTTTCAATGTTACCGACAGAGCCTAATTATGATTACAGAAAGATTAAGGTGTCATTTTGAAATGGCTTCATGAAATAAATGTAACCTTTTCAGAGTCCTATTTGAGAAGAGCGGCCCGCTCGGCGCGACTGTCTCTGAATATTCTAACTACAAGGAAATTAAGCTATTCATTGGAGAATACGTGGTGAAAATCGTTTAAATTTAGAGTTTGGATATTTACCCGTTTAGTGAAACTCTTCTAAGTTTTTTACTAAAACCAATGATCTTCATGTTCCTCAACAAGGTATTTAGATACATCAACACATTCGACGTCTTATTTTAATAACTTTGGAGATAATTTTGGTATCTGTTTATACGTGTAACACTTTGCCTGCTTCGCTACTGTACAGAACTACTCTTACAGTACAGAAGCAGAAGTAGTGAAGCGGTTGAGGATTTCAATATGATCTCGACGCGTTCAATTTTATTAACACATTCAGGGCCAAGAACCCGACTGTCGGGCTCTCTCTTCGTAGCTACTCAGCGCTACATACGACTAATACGTGGCTACGGGCTACGAGCGTAGCGCGTAGCACTAGTTGGCATTGAATGTGTTAACTATAAACGTATCAAACTCACTTTCCATACCAGACAGACTTTCCGTGTGTACCGAATTTCCGCTACAAAGCGGGAAAACTCTGGAATCGGCTACGAGTGTAGCGTGTAGAGTGTGTACGAAATGTGGAATGTGTTAGTCATAATATGTTACGTCACGCTGGCAGTTTGGCCAAGGCTTTAAGTTTCTTAACAAAGAATGTAGAATAATTAAGGCTTAATTGTACTATTAAGTAACATAATAAAAAAATACCCTTTTATAAACTCACCTTCACTTACCGACGGATTTGTATACCTCGTTTACGAAAAAAACGCCCATGTTCAAGAAAAACACGCTCCGATTCGCAGCGTAGTTGCGTGAACGTGCACTGGCGCTGCAAACAGCGTCAAAATCCGAGCATAGCACCTAGACGCTCGTCCAATGTGTGGCGGTTGGAGTCTGTGAAATTTACACGGGTATTTTAGTTTTTTTGCAACTTATAGGTGTTAAGTGATCTCTGAATTTAATTAATAATGATTTTAATTAATCGTTAGGACATTACATGCAATTTAGGCCCTATAGACACTTACCCTACGACGCCGTGTCAATAGGGCCTAAATTGGTCGAGCGTGCCGTAAACAAGGCTTTAGTCTCCCTTCGTTTTTCCTTTATTAACGCTCGTGTTATCGTTGACATTATTAATATTATAACATTATATTAATACAATGTGTAATAATGAATAATTGTCGCAGGTCTCGCCGGCAGCATGTTTTCCCTGTGTCGCCGGTACAAAGATGAACACGGTACGTCCCATTCATCATTATCAACTAATATTAATATTAATTGATATTAACAGCGGTAATTAATGAGTGTCAGCGATCGGAGGAAGATGGAGATGTCTCTTATAAATGTGTTTATTTACGAGAATGATTTTGATCTCCAAGATTTTTATAATGTGACGCTCTTTATCAAAAGGTACTATATGGTGGATGGTGGATTACACCGTACCTTGTACAGATTCAATATTGTATACGGGCAACAAAAGCGTAAAATTTCACTTCATTAAGATTCTAGAAGGATATATAGGATGAAATATTAATCACCGAAATATTGAACAAGGTGATTAAACAACAACTTTTACTATGAGACACAGACTACTCATCATTAAGCTTTTACAAGGAGCACGGGGTGACCACACATCAGCGCAATTTTATTCATTAATTTCTACGATTCGAACAGCACATCTCAATAGTATTCTACACCATTTTGTAGTGTCACAGTTCAGGTTAGTCCCTATAACTTGATTTTTGTGGATAGTTTTAATTCACATGATCAAAAACGTTAATCTGGCCTCGGACACAAAAACGTTAACTCAAATGAAATAAGCGGTCGCGCTCTCATGCTAAATTAGTACGGGAGCGCTGATGTGTGTTGACCTCGAGTTGTACTTATGATCTATCTAGTGGTTGAGGTTATCTGTGCTATGGGACCAACACCGAAATCGCGAAAAATTTTTTGGTTTCCCTATAGAAAACGACAACATGCACAGATAAGGTAACCACTAGATAAGCCTTATAAAGTGACTTGGGGTCACCGCACGTTGGAGTAAAACGACTAACAAATTGCACGGCTGCCCGCCGAGTCGTTCAGTTGCGTCCAAGTTTTAGACCTGCTCGTATCGTGCGTTTATGCGAGAAATGAATTGAATACGTGAGGAAAATTATTGAAATCATGGGATATTGTTGTGTAAGGTGGTGTGGAAACAATTCCAAAACTTCGTTTAAATAAAAATGGCATACCATTCCACAAGTAAGTCGAAATCATCGTTTGTTTGATAATTTCTTTCTGGCCAGCGGAGTTCATTGAAGCCTGGACGCTGAGAAGTAGTTAGTTAGTCTGTCCCCTTCCTTCAAATTGAACATACAATGTGCTATTCCTTTCTGGCGGAGCACGTGTAGAACTAGTGATGCGCGTTTGATAACTTTGATAAATACCGGATTTACCGATACCACGTGCTTTCGTGCGTACCGAATTTAAGAAATATTTTAGAAAACAGATATCGCGCTATATTACCTTTTTTACTTTGAGTAGTTAATCCGTAGTATCGGTAGTTTTATGTAGTTGGTAGTTAGTAGTTATATAGACAAGTAATGAGTATGTTTACCATTACTGGTATTATACATTATAATATGTAATTAAGTAATTGTACTGTACATTTTAAACGCAAGCTTTTCAGGGTTCTGCTAATGAATCACAGGTGGGCCTGATGATGAACCATGTTGAAGATTAAGGAAACTCCGAGTTGGTTTGTGATATATATTGTGTGTGAGGGCTTTTTAGAATCCACTTGGTGAGCAGTTGGGTCAACAGTCACAAGATCACGCTGATGGTGAACTTCGAGGATGTGCAACGGAACTCGGGATTGGTTTGATATAGGTAAATGCTGTGAGGGCTTTTTAGAATCCACTTGGTGAACGGTTGGGTCTTCAGTCACAAGATTTCGCTGATGATGAACTTCGAGGAAGTGCGACGGAACTCAGAGTTGGTTTGAGATAGATATATGTTGTAAGGGTTTTTTAGAATCCACTTGGTGAGCAGTTGGGTCTACAGTCACAAGATCACGCTGATGATGAACTTCGAGGAAGTGCAACGGAACTCGGGATTGGTTTGAGATAGGTATATGCTGTGAGGGTTTTTTAGAATCCACTTGGTGAGCGGTTGGGTCTACAGTCACAAGATTTCGCTGATGATGAACTTCGAGGAAGTGTGACGGAACTCAGAGTTGGTTTGAGATAGATATATGTTGTAAGGGTTTTTTAGAATACACATATTACTACATTTATATGAATGTTCACTGTTAAGATTATGGCATTACATATGTTTTTTCTTTAATAAAATGTCAAAAAGGGGCTTAGGAGCTAGTTTTGGTCAGTTCTTAGGTACATTTTCAAAGTAGGTACATAGATAAGTACATATTTCATATTGTTACCGATTTAGTAAACAGCAAGTATCATAATTTACCTACAATAAATTACGGTACAATACATTCCGGTACCGGTTACATCTACTGAACATTTCCCATCACTACGCATTCACCCGACAGCGTGCGGTCCTTGAAACGACCAATCGCAGCGCCGACACCCGCCCCGCATGTCTTCCGAATTTTTTGGTGACTTCGTTTGCGAACAAAATTAGCAAGATTATTACTCTATAGGAGGTTCTCTGTGACAACATGTGATCGGTCGAAATGTATGAAACAGCCAAAAATTTTTTTTCGGAGCAATTTCGGAGTTGGTTTCATAGTAGTTAAAAGTTATTGGCCTACCTAACCACCTCGCTCAATATGAACGGTTAATATTTCACCCTGTATAAGAATTGCGTCACACAAAATAAGCCTAGCTGTCACTTTTCCCATCGAATTGTATCGGAAACAAAAACATTTGTTCAGACACTGCGGTGCGTTTAAGTAGATTAAAAACTCCTAAGTCGCGCCACGCGCCAGCTGGAGGCCTCATCGTAGAGGCGTATTTTTCTCGAGAAGAATGAAACCATGGGTTGAAAAGTTACTAACAGGATTAAACTGAAGAACTGGCCTTTAATATATATTAAAGGGCCTTTAATATAGAAGATATAGAAATAATAGTTTTTTAATGCGCGCCAGCCGTAGCGTAAATGAGTCTTCTAATAATCTTGATATTGATGTATTCAACTGTAGATTCCCTAGCGTGAGACGTAATCTAGTGCAGCGATATTTCGAGTCTTTTGAGTGAGCGTGTTGTCGCCTTCTTAATTACCTACTTACGAGTAATTCTTATTAATATACATATTTTTATTCTGTTACTCATTATGTATTAGTGTCTACAATTTCTACTACCAAATTATTTAACTTGTAACTACCTCAGTTTCAGTGAAAACTATCAAAGTATGATTTGTATTCGTTTTGTTTGCATATGTGGTTGCATTAGTACGTAACCTTAGTACCTATTAGATAAGTATTAAAGGTAGTAGAGTTAGTAATAATTAAAGAAGAGTCGAATAAAAAGTACTTCGAAAAAATAACGAGTGTTTTTCGCGCGGGACAAGACGAGTTAAGTACCTAGATTATGTATTATACAGGGGAAAACAAGAATTACCGATCGGGAACTAAACGATTATCATTTGTTGGCCACAAGTGGACATGCAGGTAGCACTAAAATGATAAACGGTATTCAAAAGAGATACTATTGGCAGAATATGCGAAGGGATATAGAGGAATACGTGAAGCGGTGCAGGGACTGTCAAAAACAAAAGTTTAACTACAGGCAAACGCGAGATAAAATGGTTATAACTACTACAGCTACAACATCTTTTCAGAAGTTATTCTTAGACGTTTTCGGACCATTGGAACGAGATGATGCAGGATACAAATATATTTTAACTTTGCAATGTGAATTAACAAAATACGTAGAGGCGTATCCTGTAGGGAATAAAGAATCTCAAACTATTGCCAGAACGTTTGTTGAAAATTTTGTCTTAAGGTATGGAATTCCCCAAACAATAGCAACAGATCGTGGTACTGAATTCATGAATTCTACATTAAACGAAGTATGTAAATTACTGAACGTCGAGAAAATTAGTTCAACACCATATCATCATGAAAGTATAGGGTCACTAGAGAATTGGCACAAGCATCTTGGCAGTTATCTTAGAATACAAACTAGGAATTTCACCTCAAACTGGAGTTCATGGGTTCAGTATTGGTGCTTTGCTTACAACACCTCGGTAAATACGAGTACAAAATATTCACCGTACGAATTAGTGTTTGGCAAAACTTGCAACAAACCGAGTAATATTGTAAATAGAGTAGAGCCATTATATATCTATGATAATTATCCATTAGAATTAAAATTTAGACTACAGAGAGCACACACTGATGCAAGGTATAATTTAATACAAAGTAAAATTAAAAGGAAACTTAATTACGACTGTAAATCAAATAGTGTTCATTACAAAATAGGAGATTTAGTATTACTGAAAAATGAATATTATAGTAAACTTTCTGATTTATACTTAGGTCCCTATAAGGTTAAGGACATTATGGGTCCAAATTTAAAGATAATAAAGGATGGTAAAGATTATTTAGTACATAAGAATAGAGTAAAATTATATAACGAGTAATGTTCTTTTTGGGGGAGGAAACCCCTTACCTTTTCAGGGGAGGTGTGATAGGCAAACGCGCATATCTACACGTGTGTAGATATGACAAGTTTAGTGTGAATAATTATATGAAAACATCTCTCCAATCGATAAGGGATTCCTCCCATAGCACGTAGGTGATTAGTATTTAGTATATATATCTAAACTAAATAGTATTAAGGAGAGATTGTATACGGAGCTCTAAGATTACACAGTGGAGTGAACTGGGAAGTGTGTTTTGTTTCACCAACCCTCCTCTTCGCGACCAGCCTATTACATTGTCACTACCTGTGAGTTCCTATAATTGGCTTCCTGTATTTGCTAAAATGTTTAATGTTTGTGTCACAGCAAATCCAACAGGATCTCCAAATAAAAAAAGTGAAAAATAAAAAATAAATAAATGCCAGTTTTTGAAATAGGGTGAAAGTTCTGTTGTGTCCGAAGTTGTCTGTAAGGACTTCACTTCGCTTACGCTCCGCTCGTTGGATAAAACAAATAACTGAGGTATACATTTTTAATGTTAACTACCTAAGTTTGAGCCGCTGCTTTGAAAAGGGGTTGTCTTGTACTCGTATAAAATTCAGAAGAGGGTTAAAACACCAACACCGTTGTTCTACGACGAAGTACTTATGTTATTTAGGTTTGTCATGTCATGTCGCAGTGAAATGACGAAATCCGGAATTTGATCAAATCACACGGGATGACGCGTGATTAGGTTCGACAATAGATTTTTTTGACATTTGACTAAACCTGTTTAGCAGTTTGATAAAATAAAAGATAAAAGATATTTATTTTTCAATTTAGGCACATTACAATGCATTATGAACGTTAGAGAAAAAAAACTACTACCGATTCTAACCCTACACCTCTGACCCGAGAAGTATTATGACCGGCAAGAAACTCGGCGGGACTTATTTTTTCAAAACAGTAATGCATCTTAAAGATACACAAATGCGTAAGTTCTTCAAGAAGACATATCAAAACAGCTTGAGAGACAAAGAATGTACCTATTGTTTAATGGCAAAATTAACAGTGAGTTGACGAAATAATTTCCATAATACAGCTTCTAATAATGAATGATGAAATTTAAAATAAATTATATTCCTTTATTGTCATAAAAATTATACCATCCAACACAAAACGTAAACAATTCAAACAGGAATCCCTAATCTAAATAGGCGCGTTAATAGACTTAATAGTACCATTATTTGACTCGAGTGCCCCCATTTAATGCCTTGCCCTATTCAGAAGATAAGAGGTGAAATGTTTAATCTTTCAACAAACGACCGAGATAAAATTTGGAGGCAGTTGTGGCTCTTGAGGTGTTACTTAGGTCTTTATAAAGGCTGAATTAAGAGGCCTTTTCTGCCGCCTAAAGTTGCGTTTCCACCAGAGACGAGCGAGTATGCGTTGCGAGGAATGTGTTCGTTATAGACCAATTCTAGAGCTGCGCTGTGCGACGATAAGGGTGCCAGAGCTATGCTATGCAGCTATGCTATGCAGCTATGCTGCGAGGATGTGTAAGCTACGCGTTTCCATTGGTTGGTGTTACGCGTTGATTGGTAGATTCAAACGCATTCATAGCATAGCTACATAGCTTAGTTTAGGTGGAAAGGCACCCTAAGTATCTTGAGTGATCCTATTGATTCTTAAGAACACATTACTCCCAACACAGCCTCGCTAATATCTGGTGGAAACGCAGCCTAAAGCAAGTAGGTGGCTGACTAGTGGCAACCAGTGAGAAACGAGTCATAGTGTAGTCAAATGGACCGAACTAAGGGGTCAGCCTCGGAATAAATAAATATCTCAGGAAAAAAAACTTTGATATTTGGATATTTGAATGTTTTGGCTGTTTTTATCTTAACGAAAAAAACGGATAAAAAGATTTCGATGAAATTTGGCACATGGGTCTGGTACCTAGATATAGAGATGTGCCGTTCTCCTTTCGTTCTTCCTACGAGAAATATTCTCGAGCGAGAACGTTTACCATTCAAAAAGTAAAACGCTCTCGTGAATCCTCACACTGTAGGTACACTGTGATAGATAATAATAGATATAGGTAGGAGATAGATAATAATGGAGCTCGCTGCAAAGCGGTCATCCTGGCGGTCTACCATCTTCCAATACATCAGGTCTTTTGAGAAAAACCGCCTCAGGACCTTAGACGTAAAACGCCAACTACGCAGAGAAAGACCGAAGCCCTCCAACGTATACAGCACTGCCGGTCAACTCTACTGCCACGAGTGCATAAGGGCTCAAAAAAGGATAAATACTTGATTGTTGGGCTCGCCGCCATCGAAATCGATGTGGAGGGCTATATATACATATATAGGTAATAACCTAGAAACTTGATTATAGGATACATTTTATCCCCGATTTAAGAGGTTTGAAAGGACGGAAGTACTAAGCAAAAGCTCATTTCACAATATCAAAATTTTCGTCTTTTAAACGAACGAAGTCGCGGGTGGAAGTTAGTATAAATTTATATAACCTGTTTTAATTGCACTTTCATATCACTTAAAGCCGTCTTAAACTGAAGTGATCGTTAAATATAAATCCGTACTAAAGAGTTAATTATCTAATGGTAACACAGGATGTAACTACATTTCTTGTGAACCGCTAGACCCTTGCGCAGTCGACGTCAAAGATATGTTTACCGTTTTGCACCTTATACCAAAGGCATAAAGGCTAATCTTTTACATCGGTTGTACAATCAACGTCAAAAATTTGTATACAATTTTGAACCTTATTACAAAAACGTAAGGTGTAATATTACAATCATATCTTTTCGTCGACAGTACAGGTTTGTTAAATAATAAAACAATTATGATAAGCTACGTAGGCGTGTGCGTGGGTTGTTGATGAATGAAAGTTTGTTTCATAGTACAAAGTCATTCATAACATTGTTTTATATTATTGTTTTTGTGAAAACTTTATGAAAACAGTCCGACAACTGAGTAGTCTGAAGTTTCCATTTTCGTTTTTTTTTTATTAGAACTCAGGAGCGGTATAGGTATACTGACTTTATAATCTTAATTAGTTAGGATTTTCATCAAAATGTTTTTTTTGCATTCAATTGACACATTTTGTTACTTGTGGTTCTGCCAACCAATGTCACTAAAATGTTGATCGTATTTAACATGAACTTTATTCTGAATAAGCCAAATGTTACCTTCAAGTTATAATCCTGCTCAGAGGAAAACTAAATCAACAAATTATATTTTTCGAATAAGCCAGCAGGCATATGAACGCGTTAGCTGATTATGTACCAACTAAATATTTTCCCAAAAGCGCCATCAGCTATTTTTCAATTTAAACTGTCGGACTACTACACTACGCCCGACATGTTTTGGAGACCCTAGTCTCAATTTTCAAGAGAAATAAAGATTTCACCAAGAGAGCTGGCACCAGTTCGCGTTGACAACACGCCTCGAACTAACTAGTAATTAGTCCTAGGCGAGTCAATACGCTTAACTAATTATGATTATTATAATTGTAAACACATACCTCGCAGAAGCCTCAAGCGAAAGCTTAGCAGAGTCGCAGGGAAAAGTTAGTACTTAATTTAATAAAGTAGAATACTACAGTGTGGATGTACGGCCCGAGTTGCGAAGTTCAGTCTACCGGGCATGGAACTATACTGTGAGTACTTAACTATTGTTAGGTATGTTTTGTTCCGATATCTTTTAGTTTTAGTAGTTTGTAAACGGTATGTGATTAGGTACATGTGTGACGGCTTGTTATGTAATCTAATTAGCTTAAAAGAGATCCCTACTAAAATTACAAAATGTGAAAGTAACGTAAGTCTGTCAGTTACCACTTTGGTATGGAGATACTCGTAGTTTAAGTCCCGGGAAAGGACAGGACAGTTTTCATTCTAGAACTCATCCTTTAAGGAGGTGAAAGGGGGCCCCCTTTTGTGGCTGAGCTAGGTTGGTTTTGAGTCCTCCATTTGTCACCGCTCTCTGCCAAGAACTTCCAGTTGCTCGTAACACATAAACAAGAGTTATTTTTAATCAATAGGTACATGGTATCCAATTGCTGGCATGAATGCAACACTGAAAACTTTGTGCGTTTACCCTTACTGGTTAAAAACTTCCATCGTTTCAAATGCTGTATAAAATCGATAGCAATGCGTTCAACTCGGTCTAACTTCCTTTTTCCTCGTTAAATTATTACAGCGCGACTTTAGTATCGGAAACCGTGATGTTGCCATGTGACAGCCACTAACGACAAAGTGTGGAGGAAGATTCCTTATCCTGATCAGAATTGGTGCACGTACCTATATTGTATTGAGCGCATCATAATTTGTTCTACATATGTGTAAAAAAAATGTGACCTACAACTATTTAAAAACTAGCTACAAAATTAAAGCTAAAAACTACCTACAAAATTAAAACTAAAAGAAAACTGAGAATTTAGGTGAGGTCACCGAGGTCCGAACCCTGGGGAAGGGTTCCCATGAGGCTGAATGCGTTCCCCCTCTGGATGGCTATGCCAATCCTTTGGGCGAGGAACGAGCCAGCCGTACGGTCCCCGGTGACCTCAACCAGGGACCGGAAAACCCCTTCATTTGATTAATCGTTTCGATAGGGTAACCCTATTAAAGTCTTACCCTAATGATAGGGTTACCCTATCATTGGGTTACCCTATCGATATGGAAATCATTTTGAATAGGCTTAACCCTTTTCAATGTGGTTTCCGAGTCGAATGGGGTAAAGATAGCTTTAATATTTACCGCTTACCCTATCATAGGGCTACCCTTTTCCTGTCTCTTTTCCACGCAGGCAGGCGGTTCTATCTTTCTCATTTGAAATGGAACAGGAGAGGTGGCGGCGGAACAAATTGAGTAAATATAAGATTTGCTGTCGTTTATTCATTCTGCTAAAGTCACACTCACAGTCCAGTCCTCTGCTCACGTACACAACTTTAAATTAAAGAATTTCTGTTAAAGAAATGTGTCTTACCTTCAGTTTATTTTTGCATAGTTCGCACGTACTGATGAGATGGGCAATAATTATTTTGAATAAGAATAAAAACACAATTTTTATTCATATTCAAATCGATATGACACAAACCAATATTCATCCTCCTAGAGTTTGTCCCGGCTTTTGCCACGGCTCAGTTGAGCCTGTGGTCCGCTTGGCAACCTAATCCAATGAATTGGCGTAGGGATTGGTAGTCGTTTTCAGCTAATTATGGGATATACGATTTTTTAAGCTCACATGGTCATTCACATTATAAATATTATTTGAAACGGGGTATTTACCATGTATTATGTATATTAGCGTTATTGGGCACCCGATATTTCGGGTGCGAGGTAAATAGCCCGTTTCAAATAATTAATATTTATAATTAGGGGATGTAATTTCGAAAATTATTTCTGTTTTATAATCCAAGGTGGCGGATGGTTATATACTTTTTACTGAAAAATAGTCATGGTACTTATTTTCGGTTAATTATTCGGGGTGTATGGTTAAAATCTGTCGCGATACTCAGATTCACCGTGTATATATATAATTTTTTTTTTCATTTTATATTTAAAAAAATTCTGTGTATTCATTTTTTTTGTTTTTCTTTCATTTTTTTTTTCATTCTTTTTTTTTTTTTTTCGTTTTATTTTCGTTTCGCTTTCGTTTCGTTTTCGTTTCGTTTTCGTTTCGTTTTCGTTTCGTTTTCGTTTCGTTTTCGTTTCGTTTTCGTTTCGTTTTCGTTTCGTTTTCGTTTCGTTTACGTTTCGTTTTCGTTTCGTTTTCGTTTCGTTTTCGTTTCGTTTTCGTTTCGTTTTCGTTTCGTTTTCGTTTCGTTTTCGTTTCGTTTTCGTTTCGTTTTCGTTTCGTTTTCGTTTCGTTTTCGTTTCGTTTTCGTTTCGTTTTCGTTTCGTTTTCGTTTCGTTTTCGTTTCGTTTTCGTTTCGTTTTCGTTTCGTTTTCGTTTCGTTTTCGTTTCGTTTTCGTTTCGTTTTCGTTTCGTTTTCGTTTCGTTTTCGTTTCGTTTTCGTTTCGTTTTCGTTTCGTTTTCGTTTCGTTTTCGTTTCGTTTTCGTTTCGTTTTCGTTTCGTTTTCGTTTCGTTTTCGTTTCGTTTTCGTTTCGTTTTCGTTTCGTTTTCGTTTCGTTTTCGTTTCGTTTTCGTTTCGTTTTCGTTTCGTTTTCGTTTCGTTTTCGTTTCGTTTTCGTTTCGTTTTCGTTTCGTTTTCGTTTCGTTTTCGTTTCGTTTTCGTTTCGTTTTCGTTTCGTTTTCGTTTCGTTTTCGTTTCGTTTTCGTTTCGTTTTCGTTTCGTTTTCGTTTCGTTTTCGTTTCGTTTTCGTTTCGTTTTCGTTTCGTTTTCGTTTCGTTTTCGTTTCGTTTTCGTTTCGTTTTCGTTTCGTTTTCGTTTCGTTTTCGTTTCGTTTTCGTTTCGTTTTCGTTTCGTTTTCGTTTCGTTTTCGTTTCGTTTTCGTTTCGTTTTCGTTTCGTTTTCGTTTCGTTTTCGTTTCGTTTTCGTTTCGTTTTCGTTTCGTTTTCGTTTCGTTTTCGTTTCGTTTTCGTTTCGTTTTCGTTTCGTTTTCGTTTCGTTTTCGTTTCGTTTTCGTTTCGTTTTCGTTTCGTTTTCGTTTCGTTTTCGTTTCGTTTTCGTTTCGTTTTCGTTTCGTTTTCGTTTCGTTTTCGTTTCGTTTTCGTTTCGTTTTCGTTTCGTTTTCGTTTCGTTTTCGTTTCGTTTTCGTTTCGTTTTCGTTTCGTTTTCGTTTCGTTTTCGTTTCGTTTTCGTTTCGTTTTCGTTTCGTTTTCGTTTCGTTTTCGTTTCGTTTTCGTTTCGTTTTCGTTTCGTTTTCGTTTCGTTTTCGTTTCGTTTTCGTTTCGTTTTCGTTTCGTTTTCGTTTCGTTTTCGTTTCGTTTTCGTTTCGTTTTATTTTCGTTTTATTTTCATTTTTATTTAATTTTTATTTCATTTTTATTTTATTTTATTTTTATTATATTATAATAGTAGATTGTACAACAAGTGCATAAAACGTACGATTTTACGCGAGGCGTTTAAAAGTCGAGTGTAAAATGTGTTTTATGGACGAGGGTTACACTCTAATTTTCACTTCATTTGCGAGGAAATTATTTATCGGTAATCGTAAAACAATTTCAAGTTGTAACAAAAATATTACAATGAAAACAAATATGGTTCCAACCAATTAATTTTTTAATATATTTTTTTGAATTTTTAACATGTGAATTTAGAAATTTTCTGCCAAGTCATCAAAACATTTCGGGGCATTTCTAAACTATTATCAACTCCTATTTTATTTGATTTCATTTATTTAATTATAGAAAACACGCAATTCAAATAATTATAGCAATACTCAGATAGAATTAGCGGAAAAATCATAAAAAGTACAGTCAATTCCTATTGGACGGGAAAAAATTTGTTTGTATAGGTCAAAGTGGCAGGAAATGGTATCAATAAAATTTATAAGTGAATATTGGGCGCTAAGGTGCCAACAAAATGGTAAAAACCAGTTTTTCGCTTCTAGAGGAAAAACTACGGGTCGGACAAAAAAATAGTTAAATATAACAAATGTGCGCAATTATAAAACAAAGAGAATGAGCCCCGGTAGAGCAAAATCGGTCTAGAGGATCGTCCGCAATTCGCAAAAAAACATATTTTTTTTTTGCAAATATTGTAAATTCAATAACTCGCGTTCCGGAAGGGCTGGAGAGCTGAAATTTGAATATGATGTCAGTTTTGTGGTCCTCTAACTACAGTTAATTGTTCAAATTAAAATGTTGTAAACTTTTTGCGAACCGTCGACTTTTGCAAAAAGTGACCTTTTTAGGGTTCCGTAGTCAACTAGGAACCCTTATAGTTTCGCCATGTCTGCCCGTCCGTCCGTCCGTCCGTCCGCGGATAATCTCAGTGACCGTTAGCACTAGAAAGCTGAAATTTGGTACTAATATGTATATCAATCACGCCGACAAAGTGGTAAAATAAAAAGTGGATTTTTTTATTTTATTAGGGTACCTCCCCTATACGTAAAGTGGGGAGTGATTTTTTTTTCATTTCAACCCTAACGTGTGATATATTGTTGGATAGGTATTTAAAAATGAATAGGGGTTTACTAAAATCATTTTTCGATAATGTAAATATTTTCGGAAATAATCGCTCCAGAAGTAAAAAACTATGCGTCCCCCCCCCTCTAACTTTTGAACCATAAGTTTTAAAAATATGAAAAAAATCTCAAAAGTAGAACTTTATAAAAACTTTCTAGAAAATTATTTTGAACTTGATAGGATGAATAATTTTTGAAAAAAAATTACATAATAATTTCTGAAATAAGTTTGTAATTTAACCGTATAAGCAGGTGTTTATTGTACCTGTAATTTCTACAAAATTACAATGAAATGACGTGCTTTCAAATAAAGTAAAAACGGTGAAAATCGGTTCACGCAATAAAGAATTATTCCATAAAAATCATCTTCCATACTTTAAGCTCGCGCGCAATAGTTTACTTAATTTGCCGATAGATGTCGCTGTACGTGGAACTCTCATATCATATCCTACATGGCGGTGCTATTAACTCTTAAGTGGGGACACTTACTGTGACGGACGGAAAACTACGGAACCCTACACTGAGCGTGGCCCGACACGCTCTTGGCCGGTTTTTTTTTAAATCGATTGGGAGGGTATTTTAATTTTCGAAAAACGTTATAATTTCGGTTTCTATGCATTAAGGAGGAGTTGAACTACAAATTTCCAAATTTACAGATCATTTGACAAGGAATAAACTTGTTTAAATAATCCATGACCATCAGACACTTTTTGCGCGCGCGGCAGCGGCGCACTATGGCCGAAACGCCCGATCTAGCTGGACAAAATTATTTTACACTCATAGACTAAAATTGACTATTTTTATTATTATTTTGGTATAATTAATGTGAAAAATATTAACCAGTGTAAGTTGACCTTTGTATAAGAATAATTACTAGGACAGAAGAGGTCAGCTAAACATGGTTTTTAATTTTAAGAGAAATGAAGCATTATTCCAAATGGCACCTAAAATATAAGAATAGCAGAATTAAAATACTTAAATATAGTTTAAGTTAATTATTAATTTTTTTAGGTGCCATTTGTAATAATGCTTTCTCTTAAAATTACACAACCAAGTAAGTTTGACACTAGTAAAATTGTGATACATACTAATGTATCACAATTTTGAAATATATCCAGAGGTTAAATTAACGCTAAAGTTGTCTTCTTATTCATTGAAAATATAATTTGTTTAAATGAAACGAATTTTCTAATGTATTTATACGGTCTGAATACAAATTAAATACAGTAATAATATTGTTAAATAAGTTATATTTACAAATACAACCAATAATATTCAAAATCTGCCGGACTGTTTACTACCAGATGCAACGCGCTCACACAGCTTCCATAGCCCCGTTGTTACATGGTTGTTACCAATATTTTGTGCGAAAATGCTTTGAATTTATTTATTTTGTATAAATCGTCATATTTACAATATGATCCTTGGATTATATAATCTATGATATGATCATGGATTGGCGCGACCATTTTATGAAAACTATTTGAACCTGTAAGCGACGCCTGCCTCTTAGACTCCAGTGCCGGCGCGGCGCTTCCCCGGTCTCTTCACCGAGTTCAAAATTTATATTTCGAGAGAAGAAAGAAGGTTTGGATTGCGCGCAGAGACTACGCCCCCCCCGTTGTGACAGCGTCTACTATTGTGTCATCCTTTGACTTTTGAAGCCAGTTTTCCTTGTGTTATTGTTTTATATTTTAATTTAATTACTTAAGTTGTGTTCTTTAATCATCGTAAGTCTATGCATAATTTTGTAGAAATTTATTTATTAAGTAGGTATTTTAACTCACAGCTATATAGTTTAACAGACAACCATGGAATGTTGTGTTTGCAATAAGAGTTTCCAAACAGCTAAAGGCCTACACATACATCAGTCTCGTATCCACCATGTTCGCGTGTGCCTAAATTCTTCCGTCCCGAATGCCCAAAGCACCAATCACTCCTCAACATCATCATATCAATCCTCAATCCCACTCCAGACTCTTCTCGGCCGTCTTAAACAGTCTACGTCGTTAATTAAGCGTATACCGCGTGGAGCCAGGCCCGTCGTTGCTGAAGCCCTGACCTCCACAATTAATAATTGTGTAAACAAAAACAATATAGATTCCTGGCGCGATCTGTTAACATTTGCGTACAAAATTTTACACGTTTCAGATAATAACGGCAATATTAGTCTAACTCAGAAAATCAAAAACAATATCCTTGTACCTGAACTGCCTTCAACCTCACAGACATCCCGAGATCGGGGTACAAAATATAATTTGTGTCAAAAAGTCGAGGATAAAGTGCATGACGGGGACCTAAAAGGTGCTGCTCGGCTCCTTTTCTCGAACGACACCCTCGCTCCCGACACTCCCGAAACTATAGCTACTTTACAAGATAAGCACCCCTCAGGACCTACCACACCTATCTTTGCAGATTCTCCTTCCGATCCTTCAGCTTGTCTCCATGCCACGGAGGACAACGTATCGTCAGCCCTCGCATCTTTTCCAAAAGGGTCCGCATCCGGCTTGGATGGCATCTCAGCTCAGCATCTAATCGACCTGACGAGTTTTGGTTCTGGGGTAGCTGGCGAGCAATTGACGGTAAGCATTGTAAAACTTATAAACCTCATGCTCCTTGGAGATGTCAGCCAAGAGGTTACGCCTATACTATACGGGGCCAACCTTATAGCTCTCTCTAAGAAGGATGGTGGCGTGCGGCCTATTGCCGTTGGTTCCACATTCCGGCGATTGGCAGCCAAAGTCTGCGTACGGCACACACGTACTAAATTACAAAAACTCTTTGAGCCCGTGCAGGTCGGTTTTGGCACCCGCGGAGGCTGTGAAGCAGCAGTCCATGCCGTACGCACCTTTATTCAAACCGATTCATGTGAGGTACTACTAAAGATTGACGTGAAAAACGCTTTCAACGCCGTTAACAGAGACACCCTACTTAACGAAGTCAAAATTCATGTGCCAGAAATTTATAATTTCCTTTTACAGTGTTACCATAGTCCGTCCAAACTGATTCACAAAAATAGCGAAATTCTCTCGGCCATGGGTTGCCAGCAAGGCGATCCCCTAGGTCCCGCTCTATTTAGTCTGGCTATAAACACAATCATCCACAGCCTTACATCCAAGCTGAACGTGTGGTACTTGGACGACGGCACCCTTGGTGGAGATTCACAAACCGTTCTGGCAGATCTATCTAAAATTATTCAAAGTTTCAACGATATCGGCTTGAAACTTAATTTCGATAAATGCGAATTGTATATTACTGAAAATGTAGAAGTATCTCTGGCAACCCAAATACTAGAAAGTTTTAAAAATTTAGCCGTAAATATCAAAATATTGTCCAAGGACAATTTGCATCTTCTCGGCTCACCCATCTTTGATGAGGCCATCCCCTCTGTTTTAGCAAAATCAATTTCTAAATTTCGTGACAATTCGGAACGCCTAATCAAAATTAGTAGCCACTCCGCCCTATTTATTTTAAAATTTTGTTTACTGGTTCCCAAATTTACTTACTTACTCCGTTGTTGCCCCGCCTGGAAATTCAGTCATCTAATCCATCCCATAGATAACCTCATCAAGTCACAATTACAAACAATCCTAAATGTCCGATTTAATGAGGAAGCATGGTCCCAGGCTTCCTTGCCAATAAGATTTGGCGGTCTGGGAACTCGCAAGATCTCAAGTGTGGCTCTGCCCGCATTTTTGTCTTCAATTCACGGCACGTCAGATCTCGCAGGTAAAATCCTTAAAGCCCCATCGGCTACAAACTGCGAGATCGCGTGCCTGAATGAAGCCAAGAATGCCTGGCTAACTGCCTTGGGCCTAGAGTTCCCATCCAGACCCGAGAGGCAAAGGGCCTGGGATACCATAGCTTCTGCTGCCACTCTAAAATATCTTATAGACACTTCTTCAGGAAAAAATCGCGCAAGGCTTCTGGCAGTTTCAAGGTCAGAGTCTGGACACTGGCTCCACGCGTATCCTTCACCCAACACTGGCACCTACATTGACCCAGGAACCCTCCGTATAGCTATTGGTCTCCGGGTTGGGGCTGACGTATGTGTGGACCACAGCTGTGCCTCATGTGGGGCCCCCGTAGACGGCCTCGGCCACCACGGACTCAGTTGTGCTTCGGGAGCCGGCCGCCTGTCCCGTCATGCGGCACTAAACGACATCCTGAGGAGAGCGCTCGTCAGCGCCAACGTCCCCGCCGCTTTGGAACCCCAGATCGTGCGGGACGATGGCAAGCGCCCCGACGGGATGTCGTTAATCCCCTGGAGGATGGGCCGCGCGCTGGTGTGGGATGCCACCTGTACCGACACGCTGGCGGCGTCCTATCTTCCAGCGACAAGCAGGCGTGCCGGGGCGGCGGCTGACACCCGAGAAAATGTAAAAAATAATAAATATAGCTGTCTCGGCGCCAACTACGAGTTCGTAGCATTTGGCGTCGAGACACTTGGTCCGTGGGGGAGGGGGGCGCGAGGGCTCCACAAGGCACTCAGCAAACGCCTCAGAGAGGCTACAGGTGACCCTCGTGCAGGCGGCTTTCTTGCGCAAAGACTTGCTATCGCAATTCAGCGCGGGAATGCCGCCTGCATAATGGGCACCTTACCGAGAGGGCCAAATTTACAGTTAAATTTTTAATTTATTATTTTTAAGTAGTTTTATTTATAGTTAATTTAATTTTAAGATTTATTATTAGTATGTTTTATAATTAATTGTAACAAAGTATTCAACTTGAATAAAATTATTTTAGATACATTCTTATACGCGGAACATTATTTAAAATAAAAAGCATGATTAAATGATTCTGTTAAGAATCAATTATTTTTATTACATTTTCTCGCATATATTAGTCCCGACGAAATTATTTTGAAACATTTTAACGGGAATACAATCAACATAAGTTTATTCTTACGATATTTTTTTCAAATAATCATTTTATTCTTGAGTGTCCAACAATGACTGATATTGATCGTTTCATTATACTAGAAGTATCGGTGAACGGCGTCACACTTTGCTGGAGCCATTGAAACAAAGTACTACCTATAACTAGAATAACACAAAATTATATATTTTAACACTTCACAATATGCATTTGATTTTGGTTCCTATAAGCCTGGGTCTAAGATTCAACCGACACGAGCCGTCACGCTCGAATGGCAAGAACAAAAACACCGGCACCACACAACGATCTTTTAGCGCACTAACAAGCAATAATAGCGTCTAGATCAAAGGCGTAAGTACGAAAACATACGCAAATAGATTCTTGTTTGTCTGTAGGCTCGCTCTTGCCGCCCGACAGCGCTTAGCTCGTAGGGTCCTCGAATAATAAATAAGTCAAATGTATTGGTCACAGAGTTTAAAATAGCTTAATCGCATTTGAAAAACCCTATCTGATAGGGAAACCATATGCTGGGTTGTAACCACTTACCCGAATTAACTCTATTGACATGGTTAACCTTTCGTTCGGGTAAGTCAAACGATACGCTTACCGAATTGATAGGGTTTTTAAAAACAACTCTATCAAATACCCAATCTAATACCCCTTTAATGGTTACCGGTTCCGGTCCCTGCCTCAAACAGTTTTTAAATAGTTTTAGGTCATATTTCCAAAAAAAACATAATTATGAAAAACAAAAAAAAAATTCGGGTTGTCGGCTGGGTTGTCGGGACATAAAATAATTTTGTTGTTTTTTTTTTGTATACTCCATACAAAAAAAAATATCGTCAACTTTTTTCTTAGTCAAAATACGATAACGATTATATGCCCTTAAACGGATCACCAGTATTTCTGTTACACTCTGTATATTAATAAAATTATTTTATGAACACAGGTAAAAACATACATACATAGCTGTTATAATTTTGTCTATGGTCACAAACATTGTCTATGGGCTCTATTTAAAAAAGCGCATTATATAGGTACCTACTACAAATTACGCTTTATCTATATCGCATAACGCTTCCAAATGTACCAAAACTCAATTAATGCAAACTTCTAACTAAATGACTAGTCTCATTTTCCATAACGCAATCCAGAAACTACACCCACAGATTGCAAATATTCAATTCACCAGCTATATTTCGATTTAGGCTCATATGTAGTACCGTCACCCGCAATAGTATCTTCCTACACGAAGGCCGCAAAAATATGTGACACGCTCTTATGACCCTACAAATAAGAGCGTGTCACATATTTTTGGGGCCTTCGTGTAGGAAGATACTATTGCCGGTGACTGTACCGTCAGGTGCGGCGGGAGTCCCGGGCGGGAGAGCTGCCCATTCATAAAACTAAGTCGGATCGATAAACTTCTCGCCTATGTACCGAAAAATGTCAGAGTAATTGCTTCACGGCACGGCTTGGTGAACATTGCTCCATAGCCTTTCAGAGACAAAAAAAGTGTAAAGGAAAAACTTCGTTGGATAATGTGCAGCCGAATGCTTCGTCACGCCGGTCGGCGTGAACTTGAAATCGTTCTCAAGTTTAAAAGTAAAAGCTTAGGATATTAGTTCGCTCGTTGACGTTTATTAAAGTTTAATTCGGAGCTTAAGGGAATTGATTTGTTTTTGGGAAATGTGATGTAATGAAAAAGGTTCACGATGTTAAAGGACATTAGTACCTACTGGTAAATAAAAAATGAAAAAATTAGCGTTAATGAATCAAGTTATTGAGCGAAAATACTTAATACTTCATGTCTGGGACACAGACTTATACTTATGTATAAAAAATATCCCATCTGTACCTACCCCAAACTGTGTAAAAAACTAAGAACAGAAAAGGGGCCAATTTTAGAGTTAGACTTTTAGTTTTTGTAGTGCTAGTTTTAAGTTCATAGATAATTTTAATTCTTATTTAGTTTACTGATATAAATTTACACGATTTTCACTCATTATTTTGTCATTATTTAGTTTAGTTACTAATTAATAGATTTTTTAATGTTGTTATCAGAACAGAATACTTTTATGTGGATCCGGTCACCTACGGCCACTTTTTGTGACCGGCCACTTCCCGTGACCGGCCATTTCATCTATCGGCCATTTCCTTGAACGGCCACTTGTCTATCGGCTTCCTTGTACGGCCACTTCCCCATATGACCATCCATCGGCCATTTCCTTAAACGGCCACTTGTCTATCGGCTTCCTTGTACACCCACTTCTCCATATGACCACTTTGGATTCGTCAACTACGGCCACTCTACCCCTTTCCCCCTACTCCCACCTTCTCATCCCTCCTTCATTCCTTCTTTGCTTTCCTTTCCTTGAATGCCCACTTTTCTATAGCCTGCACCCACATTCCTTGAAAAGCCTGTCTTCTTCTCATTACCCCTTACCCTCCTACCGTTGCCATCAAGGATGACAAAATTAGGGTGAAGAGTTAAAATATGTATGTATGTACCTTTATTGTTTCTGCCTTAAGGTTTCACTGGAAGAGAATACCTTCAGGCATTAGATCTGCCTTTTATGCTTTATGATTTTTCAGAATAAAGATTAAATAAATAAATATTATCAAGCATTATTCACGGTACAGTCAGCAGCAGAAGTAGCTAAGCGGTTCAGGTGCCCGTTTCTCGAAAGCTTGTAACTTGTATTACAAGCGGTAGTCTCTTTCTAACGAATAAAGTTAAAAAGAGACTTCCGCTTGTAATAAAAGTTATAAGCTTTTGAGAAACGGGCCCCAGGTGTGCAAATTGATCTACACGCGTTCTTTTTCTCTAGACAATAAAGGCGTGTTGACTTCATTCTGAACACCTCACCCACTTTTGCTGCTGACTGTACAACTATTAATTACTACCTAATCTACCTATTCGTTGTCGCCTACTTGAATGATGTGATAACTGGCCACTTAGACTTTCTACTTTGGAATTATATGGAAAATTGTCGTTATTTATTTGTTTATTCATTATGTCAAGCAGTAGTAATAAGTAGTGTGAATATTATGATTTAATATGAATAGTGTTTAATTCCGTGAAAGGGACCCGAAAGTACTGAATTAAAATGGACGAACTCCAATTCACTACAAGCCGTAGAGGTAAACCTATAGCGTTTTACAAAGGGTACCGTTATAATTTACGCACGGGTAAGAAAAATAAAAATCATACAACTTTGTGGCGTTGTTCAGACAAAGACAATTGTTATGCTTCTATTTCTATCGATTCTAAAGGAAAAAATGTATTGCGAGAAAATAAACAGCATCAGTGCAGGCCTAATTATGTAAAAAAGGAAATCGAAATGTTATTAGATGACTGTAAGAAGGAGGTATGTACCAACTTCACATCTGTACAACAGATCTATGAAACTCACGTTGAAAGATTGATAAACAAGAAGGGACGAAAGTTCGCAAAACACATTCCCCACTTTTCCTCAATAAAAAACGGATTGTACGCCGCCCGGAAAAGATTTTTACATACGGATCGACTGAGCTTCAGAAAGTTAGAAGACGTTCACATTACAGGTACACTTGCTGACGATTTCTTAGTGTGCGAAGATGGCATTGACGACAAAATATTAATTTTTGCCACTGTCATGTGCAGAGACCTAATAAAAAACCTCGACGGTTCTTATTACGCAGACGGCACATTCCACGCAGCTCCACATCCTTTCTTTCAGTTATTTGCTCTCCACCTAGACAGTAACTCGAGTGAAAATACAGTTAATATAGTTCCTGTGGTCTACGGATTACTACCGAATAAAGAAAAAAAAACATACACCCGATTTTTTCGTTTAGTGCAAGAAAAGCTTTTTGTGAATATAGTCCAATTCAAATGTGACTACGAGTTAGGCATACTGAATAGCGTTCGTGAAGTTTTCCCACACGCATTAATAACAGGCTGTCAATTCCACTACAGCACTGCAGTATGGAAAAAATCCAGGAAACTTAAGCTCAAGAGAACACCGCATGGACGCACGTTGACCAGAAAAGCTGCTCATTTGGCATATCTGCCGGCAAACAAAATAAAAAAGACGTTGCTGGCCATTATACAAGACCACCCTCAAACGCCGATAGTAAAAAAATTCAAAAAGTACTTTGAAAGTTTCTGGTTCAAAAAAGTTACGATTGACACGTTTTGCTGTTCGACAGATAAGTTTTTTCGCACAAATAATGCCATCGAGGGATGGCATCATCGTCTGAACTCAATGCTACCAAAAACACCCAATATATTTCTGTTTTTGAAATGTTTAAAAAAAGAAGCTAGACGAAGCGAAAACAAAATATTGCAACATATATTCCAAAATAAAAAGAATAGAAGGCAAGATATCATTGATTTCGATCGTAAATATAAGAGGCTTCTACAAAAACTGGACAATTCAGAAATTTCTGAAAACTCATTTTTAAATAAAGTCATTTATTGGAGACTGCTTTTAAAGCAAAAGAAAGAATAGACGACCTAGTTATAAGCAATTATTCAATTTAAGTGGAACGTGTATTGTAACGAAGTGGAAACTAAAAAGTTAAGTTAATAAGTAGTAACGAGTGTTTTATGTTTTCTGTTCCTTATTTTAATTTTATTTCAATAATAATATATACATTTACTATACCATTTGTATAATTTACTTATACATATTGTAACCCTGATTCATTAGAATACAATAATCACAGTCCACTATGTCAGGGTTTTTGTTGAAACTAGCATTTGCCCGCGGGTTCGTATGGCCTTATCACTAAAAATAAAAATAAATAAATATTGGATGCTTCCATAAAATAAACCTTTTTTTACTGTTTTTTCTTAACCGTGGCTAATGTTGTATAGTCTATGGTGCGGAACCATCCGTGCCCATTTATTTAAGTCTTTATGTAACCAAAAAATTAAGCAAAATCGTTAAAGTGATCGGTTTGTGTTGCAGCCTTTAATATTTTGCATTTTATGGTAAATACTGTCAAATGAAAACTGTTTATGTCATTTGAACCATCTTTCGGGGGCATTCCTAAGGTGTTTTGAATCGAACCACTAAAGTAGGCTGAATTTAGAATACTCCAGGTTTATATTTATATTTTTTTATGTACCGGAAGATTAGTACTTTCATTTTGGTATAACTCTCACCTTGCTACCGGAGATGAGGTAAATCAGACGACCCCTATTTTGGTACCCTTTGATCAGGCCGGATTCCGAAAGCTCCAGGTTTGGCTTATTAGGTTACAAAAAAATAATAACTTATATAGGAGCCGAATCTTGCTACCCGATGAGGTAGTGACTGGTATGCCGGCTCTCCGTCTTATGGTCTTTCGGGGAAACGGCTGAACTAGGAATTTGCACAGTGGTCTTTCGGGGAAATGGCCTTAGTAGGAATCTGCATTGTGGTCCTTTGGGGAAATGGCCGTAGTAGGAATCTGCATTGTGGTCCTTTGGGGAAATGACCGTAGTAGGAAAAGACCGAACAGGGATATGGCCGATGTAGAAATTTCCACGATGGCCGTAGAAGGAAGTGGCCGTAGGTGACCGGATCCTTTTATGTAACTAAAAATAATCTTACTCAAACACTTGACTTTGTATGCCACTCATTCAAAATATGTGGCGTTCCATTCCATACCTAAAGGGCCCTTTTGCTAATTTTTGATTGGGCTATATTTTTTGTTTTGCTGGGTAGCCTATTTAACGTAGATTTAGGATCCATGGTCAACTCAAAATCGAGCATAAGGGCCCTTAAGGTATGGAACGCCACAAATGTTTAACTGCAGATAATGTACACACACACTATGCACAAACAACTATAATACTAATGTATGTATTGGATATTGGAACTTTTCACCATTAACAATTCAGTATCATCAACAATTCAATATTTTAAATTGACTATGCAATCAGAGCAATGCAATACGCATGCTTTTATGGTGGACAAACATTCGATGCGCATCGTGTAGGTATCTTATGATAGATATTTAAAAAAGGAGGCCGTATTTGTATCTAAGTTTGAATACATCAAAATACGTTGCTGGATTCGTCGATCTGTGAGCTCTAAAATAAATTAAGCCCCTTTTTTAATTATTTATCGTCAAATTTAAATAATTACAATTATTTACCATTGGCGCTAGTGGACACGTTAAAGGGCTCTTAAATAACCTCGAAAAATATAAATATTCTAGAAAAAATCTTGGAATTGGGTTTCCAAGCAGATCCCAGGCTCTATTAAGCCGTGACAAAAAACCGAGACAAAACGCTAGTTAGGTAGGTATACAAAGCTAAGATTACGATGGTAGTGGTGCCCGTCAAGCGGTTTATTTACCATTTTACAATATTGGAACGCGCCAGGGCAGCGAAGCGAAGTTCTTACAGACAAATTCAGACACAACAGAGCTGTCAGCAGGCTACTGGGACGTCCGTGCATTTCGATGGCTTTTTGATTTTGAATATTTGTTCCGCGATAACTTTAGTAGCGTTTTTCTGATCGTCATGAAAATTGTTGGGTTTGTAGCAGAGATAAATATAATTATGTGGGCTTAAATGGGCTAGATTGACCAGGGGGTTCTGGAATCAGAAGGCCTAAACGAGTTTTGTTACAAGCTCTTGTTATACTGGTCAACACGTTTGCATGAATCGCGAGTTCTTTGTTCGAGGCTGATTATTATCTATAATTAAATTTAATAAGAAAAACTACGAATATTAATGAAAATGTTGTAATTACGATGACCTTACTGAGTTATTGGAACTGATATATAAATTGCTTGTGAAATACGAGATTTATTACACGTCTGCGAAGGATGCAATTAAGACTTTGAAGTTCGCCGACTATTATGGAGCGAAATGTATTTCTTGAGAGTTTCGATGTGGAAAGTCGTAGCATTGTGCTTTATAAAGACGGTTGAGTATTTTATAATAGTATACTATTATAAAATACTCAACCGTCTTTATAAATTTTGCGGCCCTATTTTGCGGCCGTCGTAGCATTGTGCTTTATAAAGACGGTTGAGTATTTTATAATAGTATACTATTATAAAATACTCGACCGTCTTTATAAAGCACAATGCTACGACGGCCGCAAAATAGGGTGAACGCAACAATGTTAGGAAGAGTGAAGGCAGTTTAGTAACAAGAGGCTGCCAATTTCTATTCAGATCAAGGTACATCATTATATGCTTTGAAGTTGAGGAATGATGACCGAAGTCAGTAGAGAAGACATAGTAAACTTGTTGAACTTTATATAGGTACTATGCCAGACTTTACGCACTTTAAAAAACCAGAAAAAGTGTGAGTCAGACTCGCGCACGAAGGGTACCGTACCATTAGCTATAAAAAACCGGCCAAGAGCGTGTCGGGCCACGCTCAGTGTAGGGTTCCGTAGTCTTCTGTCCGTCACAGTAAGTGTCCCCACTTAAGAGTTTTTGAAAGCACGTCATTTACGTATAGGTATTTTACGTATAGGGGAGGTACTCTAATAAAAATAAAAATTCCACTTTTTATTTTACCACTTTGTCGGCGTGATTGATATACATACTAGTAACAAATTTCAGCTTTCTAGTGCAAACGGTCACTGAGATTATCCGCGGACGGACGGACGGGCAGACATGGCGAAACTATAAGGGTTCCTAGTTGACTACGGAACCCTAAAAACGGCTAAATAATCATGTCTGTTGTATGGGAGCTCCCTTAAATATTTATTTTATTCAATTTTTTAGTATTGGTTGTTATAGCGTCAACAGAAATACATCATCTGTGTAAATTTCAACTGTCTAACTATCACGGTTAATGAGATACAGCCTGGTGACAGATGAACAGACAGACAGACAGACGGACAGCGGAGTCTTAGTAACAGGGTCCCGATTTTACCCTTTGGGTACGGAACCCTAAACACAGTGATTACCGACCAAACGTATCCCAAAAAACAGTCAAATTTTTATAGTAATACAAATTCGATATTAACAGGCGTTTAGTACTGTATCACCATAGCTGGGCACCGTTAATCAAATAGTTAACTTCGTTAATCGTTAATCCGCTACAAAAAAAGTTAGCTTCGTTAAACGTTAAAGCGTTACATTTCGGAAGAATTAACAAGTTAACGTTAATCGTCAATCCGTTAATATGTGTAAAATTGCATTTTTATATCTTTGCATTAGTGAACTTATAAAACCTGTTGGTTAAGGTTCTGGAAGTTAACAGGATAGGAACAAAACAAAATGGCACTTGTCGTTCGTTTCATACTTGTCTCAACCTGTTTTTCGCGCCGCGCCGCGGTGCCGTGCGGTAAATAGTAGGCATTGGATTAACGATTAACGGACTTTTGCATATTAATGGAAGTTAACGTGTCCGTTAACATTTTTAAAAGTTAACTTAAAAGTTAATCCGTTAATCAAAATGTTAACTTCGTTAATCAAAATGTTAACTTCGTTAATCAAAATGATAACTTCGTTAATTAACGATTAACGGATTAACGAGTTAATGCCCAGCTATGTGTATCACTATATTTCAATCCAGGCAAAGTTAGGTACGGAAGGCAATGTTGAGCAAGTTGGCGGTACGCACCGGCTATCTTCGGGTAAACACGAAAACGCGCGTGCGCGAGCGATAAGAAACTCTCCGTCCTTTGTCATGGTAATCTTATGCGAGTTTAGGGGCTCATTGAACATGGGTAAAGTTAAGGTTAAATGTTTGTAACGGTCTTTTGATGTTTGGGTGTTGGTAACATTTTTTCACGGATAGCTTGGCGACGTTGTAGATAGAAGACCGCGTGTAGCTGACCTAGATATACAACGTTACACCCAAGACTAAAAACCTGTAAACTGTTTATTCAGAATCGAGAGTGGAATCGATTGCAGTATATCTTAACATGGGTATACTTTTCAGTTAATTTTCCATTTTTTTAATGTATCGAGTCTAAAAGTTTCTAATTCTACAGTTTACTTTCTATTGAGAGGTTAGGAGATAGAGGTTGAATATTTAATGATGACTGGCAGCTTTGACCAATTTGTTTTTTATTGTACATAGTGTCATGTACAAATTGACAAAGTAGGTTGATAGGTTGACATGACATGACACATGTAGAGATGTGACAACAACGCAACAAATGTAGAGTTAACAATTGAATAGAATTGTAAGGAAAACTAAACATACGAATATCTTCCGAAAAAATTAACTGATTGCAAATAAATACTCTAGATTGATTAGCAATAATAAAAATCATTTGGGGTGTCTGGTGTTTTTAGTGGCTCAAGTAACACGTTGTATACAGGTTGGATTTACCAAATGGTCAGAGCATCTATCAGATTCCGTGTGATCGTACCCTAAACTGCGTTAAAAGACCTAACTTCTTAATTAACCTCGATTGGCAATTACATATTTTTATAAAAATAAATAGTCAGCGATAAAAATCGTACTGTTTTGACAAAATGTTTGATGCCATTCGATCCTGTTTCTATCAAACGTCTCCTACAGACCTACCTAGGTTTCGGCACTAAAAAACCCACAACCCAAGCGTAAACCACAGGCGTAAACAAGTACAGTCGCTATTTATATCGGAGCCTCCGAGGTGGTCACAAACATCTGAATAACGCCTCTATTGTCAAGGCGATAAAGTGCTTGTTCAGATACTTTTACTACTTTAAAGTTCGGAACATGTATTTTTCAAATGTCGTGAAACTCGTGAAACACCACTAAGGAACGATATTTTGAAATTGAACCCAAGGGATAAAAACGAGGTTGAAAGATTTAAAGGCTTCTACACGGAAAAGATGTGGGTGGAGTAGTCATACATATATGATTCGTTTCGAGAATCATCCAATAACGGTTAGGGTTTTTAATATAAAAAATACTGTTGTTAAATTAATGTTTTCAAACTTTTAACATGTTATACAATTTCAAGCTCACATGGTCATCACATTATAACTATCGGATTATTTTACATTTAATATCGGGTGCTCAAATACTCTAATACACATGCACGTTACAAATTAAACCTATTTTGTATGTTATGTTATGAATTTCATAGGAAATCTATAACATCAATTTTAAAAAAAACTGGCCAAGTGCGTGTCGGACCACGCATAATGGAGGGTTCCGTAGCTTCAATGGAATAAGAACCAAACTAATGTCAAAAGGTCGTATCTGATGCCTATGGAAGACGTTTTTTGGAAATAACTCAAAAATGGCTGGACCGATAATTTTCAAAATAATTTTCGTAGAAAGTATATGATAACGCGCATCTTTTCAATTTTTTTTTCACGGTTCAAAAGTTACGGGGACGCTATTTTTCCGACTTTCGAAGCGATTATTTCTGAACATATTCACTTGATCACAAAATGTTCAAAGAAACCTCAATGTTATTTTTAAAGACCTATCGATTGATATGCCACATGTTGATATTTAGTAATTTTTTTTTATTTTATTTAGTTACATATGTTAGCATATCATAATAATTACTTTGATATTTGTTTAAATTAATAAAATGTCAGATTTAAATTTCTATATATTTTGATAAACAGTGTTAAGATTGTTTATCAAAATATATCAAGCAATTGATAGCGGAAGTTTGCTTTGTCAACTCGAGCTGTCTCCCTATTGGTCACGCCATCTGGAGTGATGATTTCCGGTTGGTCAAGATGGCGGCGCACGAGCTTGACACGGGGACGGTGCGGGTGATGCCAATGAGCAAATGCGCATTGAGACTTAACTTAATTACTGATTAGTGTTATTATTGTAATCATCACCATAGTGTTGCCACAATAAATATTGTTAAAAACTACGTGGATTGTTTTACTGAACTGCCGTTCACAGTTCAGAAGACGGGATTAATCAAGGTTACTGGATAAAACTTTGGTGAAAGACTTACGCCCTTTAAGGTACGTACTTCATTATTTCATTATAGAAACAATGATTTCAAGCATTATTTTATTTGCGTTAGTCATAGTTGTAATAGCCATTTTGACAAAAATAAAATAATATCGTTATCTCTTAAAACGGTGTCAGTAGTATGGTACCATCATCAGTACAATAAGAGTTGAAATTTGGAAAGCGTTACAATTGAACTCGCAAGTTTTTTTTTTAATGTATTTATTTATGACGCGGTTAATCAAGTATTTCCTTAATTTAACACATTTAAGTGGTTCAAATATTAACCTTGTGATCGTAAAAGTAAACATAATTATAGTAATATATAAAAGTATTTACGGTGTTCGTATTCTGTAAGATTAAAATGTATACAACTTTGTGAATGCTTACACTAAAATGTTTCAATCCTATGAAGAGTGAATTAGAGTCATTTGGCATAATTTACAATGGTTTACAAAAAGTTACAAATTTGTAAAAGTTTACAATGTGTCTATTTTCTATAATTCAAGTTGTCCCAAGTGATTTGGAGTCGTTTGGCGCAATTTACAAAGGTTTACAAAAAGTTACAAATTTGTAAAAGTTTACAATGTGTCTATTTTCAATAATTTAAGTTGTCCCAAGCGATTTGGAGTCGTTTGGCGCAATTTACAAAGGTTTACAAAAAGTTACAAATTTGTAAAAGTTTACAATGTGTCTATTCTCAATAACTTAAGCTGTCCAAAGCGATTTGGAGTCATTTGGTACAATTTAGAAAGGTTTACAAAAAGTTACAAATTTGTAAAAGTTTACAATGTGTCTATTTTCAATAATTCAAGTTGTCCCAAGTGATTTGGAGTCGTTTGACGCAATTTACAAAGGTTTACAAAAAGTTACAAATTTGTAAAAGTTTACAATGTGTCTATATTCAATAATTTAAGTTGTCCCAAGCGATTTGGAGTCGTTTGGCGCAATTTACAAAGGTTTACAAAAAGTTACAAATTTGTAAAAGTTTACAATGTGTCTATTCTCAATAACTTAAGATGTCCAAAGCGATTTGGAGTCATTTGGTACAATTTAGAAAGGTTTACAAAAAGTTACAAATTTGTAAAAGTTTACAATGTATCTATTTTCAATAATTTAAGTTGTCCCAGGCAATTTGGAGTCGTTTTGCACAATTTACAAGGGTTTACAAAAAGTTACAAATTTGTAAAAGTTTACAATGTGTCTATTTTCAATAATTTACGCTGTCCCAAGCGATTTGGAGTCGTTTGGCTTAATTTAGAAAGGGTTACAAAAGGTTACAAATTTGTAAAAGTTTACAATTTGTCTATTTTCAATAATTTAGGCTATCCCAAGCGATTTGAAGTCATTTGGCATAATTTACAAAGGTTTACAGAGAGTTACAAATTTGTAAATTATTACAATATTACTGATTTCGATAGCTTAAACTTTATATAGTTATAAGTAGTAGTTTGCTACAATATACAAGTTAAAAAGTCATTAAACCTCATTTCTTCCTTTAAAACTTCTATGAATCTCCTTTAGAACATTGACTTTTTGTGAATGTTTGCAGTTACAATCATGTCAAGTGGAAATGAAGTGACTCCAGAGCCATCTCGCAAACGAAGGAGAGATGAATCATATGAAGAGGACAGCTGCTCGCCAGAACGCCAACGGAAGCGCCGTTCCGGGTATCGTGACAGCCGTAGCAGACATAAGAAGGGTAAACGGGCGAGACGATCAAGATCTCGTCGGCGAAGGTTGTCTACCCCATGTCGTCGGAGGCGGCGGCAAACACGGGAGAAAAGTAGACCGCGAGCAGGTGAACCAGAGTCTGTTAATCAATCTACAACAGATCAGACGATCCCAGTAGTTTTGGAGCCAGTACCAACAGCACCAAATTCGTCCAATAGTAATAACGAATTTGTAGATTTTGCGGCATAATTTAAAGAATTCCTTCAGACTATGAAAACAGGAGGCAATAGCGAACGGTTTCCTAACATTAATGTCATACCCGAATATGATCCTGGCCAACGAACCCAGACTATTAACACTTGGCTATTAAAGGTTAACGAGTGCGCGCAAATTTATGGTTGGACAGAGCGACAAATAATTCATTACGCTTTACCTAAGCTAACGGGTCTCGCACAACAATGGTATCAAGGTTTACCTAGTCTCTTGTTCTCATGGTCTGAGTGGCAAGAGAAGTTGAAAACAGCGTTCCCGAGTGATGAGAACTATGGGCGATTATTGACTGAGATGTTGGCCTGCAAGGCGCGATTTGGCGAATCTTTAGAAGAATACTTTTATAAAAAAATGATCTTGTTAAATCGTTGCAATATATCGGGTAAAAACGCGATAGATTGTTTATTGTTTAGTATCGAAGACAGGTCTGTAAGGACGAGTGCAGAAGCTGCTCAATTTACAGAACCTGATAAATTGCTCGTATTCTTAAGAAATGTCAAAATTACTAAAGCAGCTGAAAAGTCTAACACTACCTTGCAGACTAACACTTCGGACAGTAGGCGCCCTAGGTTTTACAGATCTGCACCTAGTAGTAGTGAGGCTAAGAATAATACTAAATGTTATAATTGTGGCGAAGACGGTCACCCATACTTTAAATGTAAACTTCCGATCAAAAGGTGCGACTCATGTCATAGGGTAGGGCATCTTCTCAAGGACTGTCCTATAAAGAAAGAGAATCCAGAAAAAAAGACAGTTTTACATATTTCTTTAAAGGAGTATAATGATAGCAAATATTTCAAACCTGCGAAAGTTAACGGTAAAGAATTTGAGTGTTTTGTAGACTTCGGCAGTGAATGCACAATAATACGAGAAACTGACGCTCGCATTTTAGCAAATGACTGGATCATGACGGACTTGCCAGTACTTACAGGATTCGGAGATTCTTTAGTTACGTGTAGCGGAAAGTTAAATGTATCTATAGAAATTGATTCGGCGCAAGCGGTCTTGGAAGCTCTCGTTGTTCCGGATCATCTTCTGAAGGTACCACTGTTACTTGGACAAACATTTACCGAACAAGAACACATCGTGGTTTACAAAACCAACAATACGCTAAAGATATCAACTCAGTCTGTACAAGTTAAGGAAAGTATACCACTGTGTGTGCTTGATTCGGTTGATGTTAAAGGTTATACTATTGTAGATGTAAATTCAACAACAGCTTACGATGGCGATTTATTTATTGAGCCAAGTATGTGTCTTCTACCAGGCCGAGAATATGAAATTATACAATGCGTCGTTAATATGACCCAAGGTCGAGGTCAAGTAGTAGTCAAGGGATTAACTACAGAGAGTTTTAGGTTCGATAAAGACGCTTTGTTAGTACGCGCGATTCCATTAAAAGAACCACCCGCCTCTGTAGAATCGTTTGACGTTAACAGAATCGAAAGTATTAGAGGTTCACAGGCTAACAGTTCCTTGATTGATGAAACTCTTGTAAATGTAGATATGGATATAGGCGCTGAAGATCGGTTGAAATTAATAAATTTGCTTAATGAGTATAGAGACTGCTTCGCGTTCTCAATCAAGGAGCTAGGATGCGTTGTTGACACGGAAATGAGCATAAAATTAAATGATCCTACACCTGTGGTTTATAGACCATATCGGTTACCCCACTCTGAGCGAGAGGTCGTTAGGAATATCGTTCAGGAGTTAGAAG
Organism: Pammene aurita; assembly: GCA_947086415.1. Classification (NCBI taxonomy): domain Eukaryota; kingdom Metazoa; phylum Arthropoda; class Insecta; order Lepidoptera; family Tortricidae; genus Pammene; species Pammene aurita. The sequence continues at coordinate 24,144,911 of OX352306.1, read as the reverse complement.
AATCGGGTATAGTACAACAATCGTCCTCGGAATATGCATCGCCAATATTACTAGTCAAAAAAAAAGACAGGTGACTACCGACTATGTATTGATTTTAGAGCTCTCAACAAACGTACGGTGAAAGAACATTATCCTCTTCCAAGAATAGATGATCAGTTAGACAACCTTTCCGGACACAAATTCTATACTACGTTAGACTTGATGTCGGGATATTATCAGATCCCAATGGCAGAAACTTCGAAACATTTGACAGCTTTCATAACACCCGATGGGCATTATGAATTCACAAGAATGCCCTTCGGGCTAGTCAATGCTCCGTCTACTTTCCAAAAGGCAATCAATAACATTCTGGGTAACGCTAGGTTCAAGGATGCGTTAGCATACATGGACGACGTAAATATACCTTCAAAAACTATTGAGGAAGGTTTCACGAAGTTAAAAGAAGTTTTGGATTTATTTCGCTCCTCAGGGCTAACGTTAAATCTCAAAAAATGTCACTTTCTTATGCGTTCTATTAATTATCTAGGATTTGAAATAAATGAGGCTGGTATTAGGCCTGGGGTGAGTAAGATAGAAGCTGTAGATAAGTTTCCTCAACCTACTGACCAACATAGAGTTAGGCAATTCGTTGGATTAGCCAGCTTCTTTCGCCGGTTTGTCAAAGGATTTTCAACAATTGCGAGGCCCTTAACCCAACTTTTGAAGAAGGATGCCCGGTGGTTGTGGGGTGAGGCCGAAGAAAATGCGTTTGTTAGTTTAAAGAACGAGCTGGTTAAGCGACCAATATTATCTTTCTACGATCCTTCGTATGAAACGCAAGTCCATACAGATGCCTCAAAACATGGGATAGCGGGCATACTTCTTCAGAGACGGGACAAAAATTCGCCATTTACTGCAGTAGCTTACTTTAGTAGGCAAACGTCACCAGAAGAGGCTAAATTTACATCTTATGATTTAGAAACCTTAGCGGTAGTATGTTCGGTTCAGCGTTTTCGTGTGTACTTGATAGGTATCCCCTTCACTATAGTTACTGACTGTAACTCACTTCGAGCAACTTTCGATAAAAGGGACATGTTACCGCGGGTGGCACGCTGGTGGAGCGTACTTCAAGAATATGATTTTAATATTGTTTACAAGCCAGGCTTAACCATGTCTCACGTGGATGCGTTAAGTCGCAACCCTCCGAACTCCGAAACCACTCCTGTTCTTGAAGCACGAAACATAGATTGCAATTGGATATCCACGGTGCAAAACGGCGATTCAGAGCTTCAACGGATAGTGAATATACTTAATGATCCAGAAAGTAATAACATAATAGAAATCAAAAATAATTATTTGGTCAGAAGAGGATTATTGTTCAGGAAAACGGAAGACGGTGATCGCTGGGTTGTGCCTAAGGGTGTTAGATGGCAGGTGTTGAAGGCTAGCCATGACGATATGGGCCATTTCGGTTTTGACAAGACTTATGAGAAAATTAAAAATAATTATTGGTTTGCTAAAATGAGGCGATTCATAAAAAAATATGTTGACTCGTGCTTAGAATGCGCGCACGCGAAGGTCCCGGCTGGTAAAAAAGCAGGCGAGTTACATTCGATTCCTAAGGTGGACCGTCCATTCCACACTATTCATATTGACCACTTGGGTCCATTTATTCGCAGCAAAAGGAAGAATGCATACTTACTTTTGATAATTGATGCGTTTACGAAATATATTGTATTAACACCAGTCAAGAGCACTAAAGCTGTCCATTCAATTAGGGCTATCGAGCATTATTTTCACACTTTTGATGTACCAAAACGGCTCATATCGGATCGGGGAACATCGTTCACGGCTAAAAGTTTTGAAAAATACTTACATTCTCGAGGGGTCAAGCATGTGTTGAATGCAACCGCGACACCACGTGCCAACGGGCAAGTCGAGAGATACAACCGGACGGTTTTATCTTCTCTTACTGCCGCCACCCATGGTAAATCCGAACAACAATGGGATGAGTATGTTGATGAAATCCAATGGGGGCTAAATAATACTCTTAATAAAGGAATAGGTAAAACACCTTCGCAAGCTCTTTTCGGTTTACAACTCACTGGAATGTCTGATTCGGTATTACAGTCACATATTGAAAGTGACGGGTTAGTGAACGCTACAGACGGGGAATCAGCAACAGAGGAAACAAGCAAAACACTGGAAGATATCCGTAAAGAAGTTTCGGAACACGTGAGACTAAATCAAGAACAACAAAAGGTAGCATTTGATAAGGGTAGAAAGCAGATCAATTTTCAGGTCGGAGATTTGGTTAGGATAGAAAGGGACATACCAGCAAGCGGGCAAAGTAGAAAACTAGTGCCTAAGCTTCGAGGCCCGTATCGTATTGTTGAGGTACTAGACAATGATAGGTATGTTGTCGAAGATACTCCACTTTCTCGTAAAGGCAAAAGGCCATTCAGCGGTATTTTCTCAGTCGATAAAATGCATCGATGGATGGTATTTGATAGAAGTAATGACATTGATTCTAGTAGTGATGGTGACGAGTCGTAACTTTTGATTGGTACAGTAATATTGTATTTACAATCAGAATAGATAAATACATTAACACACGTGCTATATTCTGAAACGAACTATTATTTGATAAAAAAAAAAAAAAAAAAAAAGGTAAAATAGAAGAGTTAAGTTGTGAGGCATTGGAGACATGACGGGGGCTCTAATATAACAAGTATTTTTAAAATATTACTAAAGACATGTCGGAGGTTCTAGTATCATAAGTTTAATAGAGTATAAGGCAGTATTGGAGACATGAATGGGGCTCCAGTATTGTAATTACATTGAAAAGCAGTGTCGGTGACATGTCGGAGGTTCCAGCACTAAAAGTATTTCATGTGACAGTATTGGAAACATGCATGGGGTTCCAGTATTGTAATTGAGTAAGTTTGTATTGGAGACGTGAATGGGGCTCCAGTACCACAAGTAATAAGCAACGTGAGAAATATATAGAGGCTCAAGTATTAAGTCTTAAGATGATTATATTATGAATATGGTACAATATATTATCTTTATGTTTGTTTTATTAAACTGTTATGATTTTGAATAGAGTATAATGGTTAACTACTTTTGATATATAATAGATATGTTATGATTGCGGGTATTGTTACTCTCATTTCATCGGGACGATAAAAAGTCAGGAAAGGCCGACTGTTAGCATATCATAATAATTACTTTGATATTTGTTTAAATTAATAAAATGTCAGATTTAAATTTCTATATATTTTGATAAACAGTGTTAAGATTGTTTATCAAAATATATCAAGCAATTGATAGCGGAAGTTTGCTTTGTCAACTCGAGCTGTCTCCCTATTGGTCACGCCATCTGGAGTGATGATTTCCGGTTGGTCAAGATGGCGGCGCACGAGCTTGACACGGGGACGGTGCGGGTGATGCCAATGAGCAAATGCGCATTGAGACTTAACTTAATTACTGATTAGTGTTATTATTGTAATCATCACCATAGTGTTGCCACAATAAATATTGTTAAAAACTACGTGGATTGTTTTACTGAACTGCCGTTCACACATATATGGAGACTATGGAGAGCCCCCACTAAATTTTTTTTTTCTGCAATTTAACTAAGTACATAACTAAGTAGCGGCAAACAAAATACACCTTATATGTAAATTTTATTAAGATACGTCTTCTAGTTTCCTAGTAAAATGGCTGTGAAATACGGACGGACAGACGGACATGACGAAACTATAATGGTTCCGTTTTTGCCATTTTGGCTACGGAACCCTAAAAACGTGCTTTGTTACTTAAGATTCCCTAAATCATCCGGTAAGTAATCCACGTTTCGGCCAGAAAACTAATTAATTGCGAGTTAATAAAAATTCAAGTCTCGTCCAACTTTTCCTAATCGCCGTTTGCAGTAAGCCGCCAAAGCAAGCATCCTTAAAAGGAAGACTTTAGGCAGAAGAGAACCACGATTTTTTATTTAATTCGTAAGCAGGGATTTAAAGGGTTACGGACTATGACCTACTAAGCAGAATAAAGTTGTAACTCTTTAATCTGTCTACGGATTTGTTTTGTAATTTTGACATTATCCTATTGTTCGAAATGATCTGCTTCATTTAACAATAAAGTTGTACAGTCAAAATGAGCTAAACACGACTTTATTTTTAAGAGAATAAGAGCGTGTGCAGGTCATTCTGAACAACTCGCCCGCTTAGCTACTTCTGCTGCTGACTGTACCAAAATCGATTAGGACACCTTGCCTGCTTACCTACTTATAGTCTGGCTGGCCAAAAGTGCAGTAACAGTCGAAGTAATAAGCCGTACCCATGCCTAATACAGGTTGTCTAAAACTCACGTCAAAGGGCTGATAAAACAGAGAACAGCTGATGGACTATGAGATTAAGCAAATTTGACCTTAATGATGGTTTTCGAGATATTGGCATTTTTATAAGCCGAATAAGCAAGGTGCCAATGTAGAGGGACCGTACTTTGCCATCTAGTAATTGATAGCGTTACTAGATGGCGCTGTAGTCTTTGCCCTACATTATACGGTAGCTTTGGTTTGCTCTCGTTCAGGGGGCACGTCAGACTTGCCCGCGAGGAAACGGAAAAAAAATCAATCACACATTCCTGAGGTCATGAGAAGGAAAAAACATTATACAAGTTTAGGTGAATTCCGCCAAAAAAAAATTTTTGTTTTGTTTTTTTTTCGACTTTTTGAATGTTTTTGTACATAATAAGTCAAATGTTCTTGGAAAAATTATCGATTAATAGAATTGGTGCATTTTTTTTCGTAAAAAGTAGTTTATTGTCACTTTGATATCTGTCAATAAGGACGTCTAGACTAGGCCTCATAGTGGTGACATTCCCATCAAAACGGGGTTTTGCACTGAAACACAATAACTATTAACTCTGAAACTAGGCGAATTTCAAAAAAGTTTATATAACATTTTTATCTCTAAATACAATCCAATATATACTGTTAAAATCTTTCCGTTTCCTCGCGGGCACGTAGTATACTTTGTTTGTAATGTTGACTTTAAAATCATGACAACAAGGTATAAAATTTTATGTATAAAATTCAATCGCAAACTAATTTTGATATACATGTAGGTATGTCCTAAAGTTAACGAACTAGCTTGTTCAACCCGATGAACGTGAGCTCAGGAGTCATTCCTACAGCTAGCTGAATCCGGGCGAGGTTTAATTATTATGGACCGCATGCCAGCAACTTAATTTTTTTGACTTTGTTAGTACTTTTACACAGTTGAAATTTTTTTCTGGCCTGTCACTCTGACCTCTACCGATGAACAGCTGACAGATGTCTAGATCTAGGAAGGATAATCTAAACTAACTAGAGGGGATTCGTTACTCTCGTTATTGTGTCATATATATGACGTAGCTAGTCTCTAAAGCCTCGTGAATGTCAGCTGCTGCTCCGTTGGTGGATTGAGAAACGGCAGCCGCCCAAATACCTAAAAAATTGTCATCACGTCCCGGTAGAACATTTCTCAGATGATAGGTTATATGCTCTTATAAACATGAAAAATCATCACAGGCTGTATCGGGCTGGAAACCGTCAGCTGATGGCCTGAAGGCAGTTGACGGTCTTTACACCAAGATACAGCCGACTGACGAATAGCGTAAAAATCTACCTACTTAATATAACTCCCCCGAAAATATTTTTTGTTTAACACTTTCGCAACCGGGAAAAATTTTGAACAATACCCCAGAAACCGACAGAACCCGCCAGGCGGGCTACGACGTGCAACGCAATGACGCACGCCGCGTGCCCGGCATCTGAGCAAACATCACGAGTGCCTACCAGGCGGGTTCTCGGTAGTCAAAGTGTTAAATCATATTTTTTTTAAATATATTATTAGTAATAGTTTTTACCCACCGAAATGAGTAAATACGGGTATTTACTGGGTGCTTTGGATATTTATTTTATTTGAACTATCCTGCGCTCGGGCAACAGTATGGAATATCCAGCCTCGACACTAGTTAGAGAACAATTAGCTACAGCTCCACCGCAACTTGCACTTTCACGTTTGCTGGAATGCAGAAGCCCTAGTGGTTACAACTCCTGATATAATTGAATATGTTGATGGAACCTAATTGAAATGCTGAACATTTTACCGGTATAACACAATTATGTGTTGCGATTGATGTAACATAACGATTCATGGATACTTAACTTTGGAATAGATTGTGACGATAAGATCAGATTAAAATAATTTTAAACAAAAAAGAACCGACTTCACTTAGCATCCACCTTTCCAAAATCAAATGCTCGAGCTGCTATAAAAATACTCAAATCACTATAGGTATGCCTATAATAGGTGAAGAGTTCCCTCGATTTCTGCACGATCCCATAATCAGATCCTGACCTGGTTACAATGGGACCAACTGTGAAATATACTCTTACAAACAGAAAAATAATTTTCCAAATCGGTCCAGCCGTCTTAGAATAATCGGTGAACATGCATAAAAAAAATATGCAAAAACACTGATCCCGACGAATTGATAACCTCCTCCTTGAAGCTTGAAGTCGGCTAAAAAGACAGCACAAATGGACACACTTTTTTACAACTTAAGTAGGTAAAACTGATAATAATAAATTATAGAAACACAACGGGTCAGTATATGATACAGGCTGACAGTGGTTTGAGCCGCAGAGAGTGGACTAATGCACCCCGTGTCCAGGATTACCGCCTTCTGTATCGGGCCCTTGATCCACCACAACCTCGCAAAAAATATTTTAATACAGTCATTATACGGTCGGCTAGTATGGCGAATTGGAAATAATTAATAATAGCAGATTTTTTTGATGTAGCAGACGTATCATCTTATCTTATCTTATTTGGCTCGGGGGCCCATATGGATACACTTCGACCCAAAGGGATCTTTTGTGTAATTGCCCCCTAGTACACTTACTCAAGAGCTTTTTCAACCATCTCCATGTGTTGGGTGATGGAGCTCAAGGGCAGTGCTTTGAGGTCCTCTGGATCTGGATAGCCGATTTCAAAGTCCCTCATTCTTAGTCTGGCAAGAGCGTGACATTCACACATTAAGTGTTTGATTGTTTCTTCCTCTTCGCTACACATTCTACAATCAGTATTGTCTGACAGTCCCATTTTAGCCAGTACTCCTTTCACGGCGTAATGGCCTGTAAAAACTCCTGTTATGATTTGGAGCCTTTTTCTACTAAGTTTCCAAAGCTTTTTGCTCCAGCTTGAGTCAACTCTATGCATGAAGTGCTTTGAATGCCTTAGACCTGTCAAACTACCCCACTCTTGTTGGTGTTTATGTTTGGTGTTGTCCTTTATGGCCGTTGTTATGGTTCCCTTTGAGAGCCCCACAAATGGTTCCGGGCCTAAGAAGTTATTCATAGAGACCTTTCTAGCAAGCTCATCAGCATTTTCGTTGCCGATAAAGCCCTCGTGCCCTGGGATCCACATCAGTTGCACTTTGTTTTGCCTTCCAAGCCTGTTGAGGACTTGGATACCATTGAATATCAGTCTGGACTCCACTTTGGGCGCTATAAGTGCTCTAAGCGCCGCCTGACTGTCGCTGAGTATATAGATATTCTTTCCCCGGGTCTGTCTATCTATATTCTCTTGTGCACAGGCAATAATAGCATACGTCTCTGCTTGGAACACTGTTGCATAATTGCCCATGCTTATACTACTACTGTAGTCATTTGCATAAATATCAGCTCCCGTACTCGATCCTATTTTGGAACCGTCTGTGTACCATATGCTGTATTCACCATCAGAGATTGGTGGTTCAAGACCCTCGGCCCAGACGTATCATAAATCTAGTGATTAGGTCGACACATAATCTCATTAAATTTTACTTGTATAAATATATAAAAAAATATTTAAAAATATAAAAATTCGTAGATTATTACTTAAAAATATTAAGTAACGTTTGTTTTCTTGTAAATATACATTAATATTTGCTTTATAATATTGAACACGAATGGCACAAAAAATAAAAATGGGTTCCTTATTTATAGTCAATTGACCTGGAGTTTTTTTTTATTATTGAGCATATTTCAGTGCATTAAAATCGTAATTGGCTACAATTTTTATGATTAATAATTAAATATAGTAATTATATATACTGATAATAAATCACATTATAATTTACACCGGAGGGTGGGTTTTATGAGAGTGTAAATTATTTACCAATAAAAATTTGTAAATGAGTAAGTATGTTTTGGGATTTTCATAATGCGCACTTTTTAGCTCAACTTTGCATAAATCGCCTTTTAAAATAAGTTGTTACTTATTTTACTCCAAACACTCATCACCGTTGTTTTAAATTGGGCGCGCATGAGCCAGAGAACGATCACGATTGGTCGGTTACGGGAGCGGAGAAGAGAAGTGATGGCCGACCACTCGCAAGGGTCGTGCCTCGCCTGCGCTGTGTTACCAGCGCAGATGTATCTGTATTTTAAATATTTTAGGTCATCATAATGATAAAAATGTCACCAAAAACCTGACAACGGTGCGACTAGGGTAAATAAAAACTTCTTTCGAGTACAAGTGCGGGTAAAATTGACCAAAGTAGGTATAATATTGCTAATTGAGAGGTAATAATTTATCATTAGGAACGTACAAATTTTGTGTCGTGTACCTACATCACATATTTACTGCATACAAAATATGGCAAATTGATAGTATGTCGGAGTCGGAGTTCAAAAGATAAATATTTTTAGGCATGCGGTAAGCCAACTTAAATAGTACGGTTCAATTTCATAAGTTAGTCAATGCGATAAGCCAAAATTAAAATGTAGTAAGGATTGTTTATTTGTTGTTATTCTCATATACTACAGATTTTTAAACTTTACGCTTACGCTTTTTTGGTTCGATATAATGGCAACACAGGTCACAACAGTAATGGCGCATGCGGCGATTTTTGCCACGACTAAATAAATATACGGTTGCGCAAAGCAACCATACTATGTGCTAGGGATATAAAAAATATTCGTATTCGCATTCGCGAATATCTGCATGTTTTTTGAAATATGTGACGTTTTAAAGTCAAAGGTCATTGTTGGTTATCATTATCAATAAGGCATTACTGTCATAAAAACATTAATAAATAAACTCTAATAACAACCGACAATCATGTGCCTTTTAATCCAGTCATCGGAGAATCCTCTCCATAATTACCTTACAAAAGTTAGAGTACAAAATATTTCAATGGGGATTGGTAGGCTACAGGCTGATTATTAAAAATCTAGATTTTAGATCTTGAAGGCTCACCGCGTTGGCCGCCATCTTGGTTCAAAGGTGCCAAAATTCGGTTTCTTACCTTTGATGCTTAAACTGTTGTTAGTATGACTAATGAATGTGTCTATGGAACGTATAAAGAAGATACAATTGTCTAAAAATTTTTATATTTAATAGCTCTGTAAGTCTTACAGATAAAAAGATACATGGGGTGGAAAAAGTATAATTTTAAAAAATCATGAGAATTTGATTTTTTAGCTTCACAATTCTGTGCCTCGAGATTAAGAAATTAAATCTCTACCAAGTTGAGCGCACAAGAGAAGCCATAAATAATAGTTTTTAGTTAGTTTATTTCCTATACAATATTTTAATAATAACTTATCAATTATATGAAGGCTTAAAAAAATTAAAATATCTTCAAACTTTTTATTAAAAAAAAATCTATCAAAAGCTTTCTATCAAATCCAAATTCCTTATACCCAAATTGATCGATAACTTTACCCGACAGCGCCTAATAATATTCCATGATGAGTAAGAGAAGAAGCCTTTCCACAATCACCTCCCAACTGTAAGCGCTATGGGAGTGAATCCAACTTTTAAATATCTTTTAAAATAATATTTTTAAGATGACAAAACTGTGGTTCAGATTTAATAAATTTCTTAATCTCGAAGCATAGAATTTTTAAGCTAACATTTTTTAAATTCTCATAATTTAAAAAATAAATACTTTTTTCATCCCTGTATCTTTGTATGTGTAAGTCTGTCAGATCTATTGTGTATACGCGAAAATGGACTTAGAAGACCTTCCCTCGATTTCAAATTAATGAAGATTGGCGTTTACAGATTTTGAAAAAAACATACGGGGTACGAGAAAAGGGTAATTTTTGACAAACTTTTTTTTTAATGCTTATCGATCCCATGCCTATCCAGCAACAAAAGCTTGTATGGGACCAAAAAAACTACCGGCTAAAAAAAGCCATAAATTGAGGAAATTTTTTCCCATACAATATATGAAAATGAAAACTTTTATTTTTCACATGCTGTTTTTTATGATAATCGATTCCGTTCCTATCCAGTATCAATAGCTTCGTACGGGTCAACTTACGGTCAGGTACTAAAAAGCTACAATTTGAAGAAAGAAAATACTATATTATGGTCCTTAAAATTAACAGGACTGATTGGCGTGATAGAAAAATATGAATAAAATTTCACTTTTCTCCATAGTAAATGTATGGAAAAAAATCTTGAATTTGTGAGTTTTTGTACAGCCGACGTAAAAGATTATATCTTTGACGTTGACTGTACATAACCGTAAGTTGATCTCTAGGAAACTATTGATTCTGGATAGGAATGGAATCGATTGGAAAAACAAAATAGCATGTGAAAAAAAGTTTTCATTTTCATACTGATTGTGTGGGAAAGTTTTCCTCAATTGGTAGCTTTCTAGTCGGAATTTTTTTTGGTTCCATTCAGGCTTTTCGATTCTGGATTGTAAAGGAATCAATTGGCATAAAAAAAAGTTTGTCTCAAATGACCTTTTTCTCGCAACATGTTTGTTTTATTCAAAATTGGTAAACGCCAAACTTCATTAATTAAAAATTGAAAGAGGTAGCAGCACGGGATCTGGTAGCCGCCCTCACTGACCCAAAAAGAAAATTGACCCTGTATATCGGTTCATCGATTAATAATTTCACATAGGAACATATATTGCAAGTCTTGTAAACCCCTTTTCACTGCCTCAAGGGTTGATTTTCCCGGGACTCAAATTATTTCTATTACTAAGTTTCATCGTAATCAATTCGGACACTTTCGCATTTATAATGTTATTATACGCATGTAATACAAACTATCCACCCGTGACTTCGTCCGCGTATAATACGGCTGCTCATACAAAGTTTCATTCCTTATTTTATCTTCTTATAATGTGATGTTAGGTATTAGTACTATCTTTTGTTCATCCCCGGGTCTGTGAAAGTCTGTCACAAAAAATCTCTTTACAAACTTTCAGCCTTTTTTAACCCCGTTAGGGGTTGAATAAAAAAAATGCTGCAATCACTTTTAACTAGCAGTAAACGTACGAAGTTTCAACCCTCAACTTAAAATTTTAATCCCTACCCATACAACATTTTGAACCCCCTTATTACCCCCTTAGGGGTCTAAGTTTTCAAAATCGCTTCTTATTACTTGTACACATTATAAATGTAATCTGTTCTGCAAATTACAACTTTCTGGCTTCAGTAGTTTTGGAGTCGCTTTAATACAAACTTTTTAAATATTTAATTACAGATAACCATGATCCATAGCATTTTAAAACAAATATAAATTAAAACAGCACAGGAAATAAAAGTAAAATTAAATGCTTGTTTTTAAGTGAGTAGCCAACAAACGACCAAAGTTTCAGGTCTCTAACTTAAAATTTTAAATCATACCCATACAAACTTTTAACCCCCTTTTTACCACCCTAAGGGTGTAATTATTAGAGTGTATTAAAAAAAGGGTATCAAACAGGACAAAGGCTTATTAATAATTATAATATAATAATCTTTATTGACTTATAAACCTAACACAGACATATTTTAACATTTACAAGTTAGGTTTGTAACAGATAAGTGCTGGGATTGAGCCTCTGCCTCCCGAACTAGGACAAAGCCTGTGACTCGGGAGTCAGTGATTCCTCCGAGGGAATTTATACGGTGATAATGTAAACTTAAGAAAAAAAAACATAAAACAAAAAAGAAAACACATTTTTAACAGCTAAGAGTAGTAGTAGTAGTATAAAGAAGACAAGTTTAGCCAAGTGAGAATAAGACAAGGGTTGATTTTTAATTGTATGTCATTTTTATGTGCGAGACAACGCGCGTACGTGTGTGTGAGTGTGTGTGTGTGTGTGTGTGTTTGTGTGTGTTTAGTGTGGGTGTAATTGTTAGTGGGAGTGAATGGAGATGGATAAGTGCATTTAGCGCATGTAGGCTAATTTCGAATCAGTTTTAGTGTAGATCTGAGGTGTTCGTTAATGGGTATGTGAGTCGTCAGGAAGGAAACCATAGGTTAAGGTAAGGCTAAGGTTGCGTAAGATTGACCTATAATTTTTGTTAATCTTATTTTATACAGTTCAAGAGAGATTCATTATTAAATCTATCTATAATCTATATACATAATGTTTTTTTCAATAACTAGCCAATTTGAGCGAGGTGATTAGGTAGGCCATGGCCACACTTAACAACTTTTACTCGTACTATGGGACCAAGTCCGATATCACAAAAAAAAACATTGGATCTTTCAAACGTTTCGGCAGATCAGACGTCGAAGTTTTCTATGGGAAGGCCATGACGAGTAATAGAACATTGAATTTTTGTGTGAGCCTTTCTATATTCACCCCCCCCCCCCTTTCTAACCGCTCTGGGAGAAAACTAAATTTTGAATATCTTTTAAAATAATCATTATATGAATGACAATGACATAACTGTGGTAGAGATTTAATTTCTTTATTTCGAAGGACAGAATTTAGAAGCTTAAAAATTAATTTCTCATGATTTTAAAAAATTACACTTTTTTCACCCCCTGTATCTTTTTATCTGTAAGGTGTATAGAGCTGTATAGAGCTATTATGTATAAAAAATATCCGAAAATTTTATCTTCTTTGAACATTCTATAAATACTTTAGTCAGTCATACTGACAACTGTTTAAGCATCAACCGAATTTCAACCAAGATGGCGGCCAACACGGGGAGCCTTCAAGGTCTAAAATCTAGATTTTTAATAACCACCCTGTAACCTACCAATACCCATTAAAACATTTTGTACTCCACATTTTATAAGGTAATGAATGTATGGCGATGAATCTCCGATTACTGGATTAAAAGGTACCTACATCATAGTCGGTTGTTAATAGAGTTTATTTTTAGATATTTTTTTATGGCAGTAATGCCTTATCGATAACCAACAATGATGTACCTTTGACTTATTGAAAACTTCACATATTTTGCTAGTTGCACCTTGCACAATTTGGATACTTGTTGAAAAAACAACCGGTATATACAAGGTGCCCGCGAGGAAAGGGAAAAAAAAAACCACGCATTCCTGAGACCAAAAGAAGAAAAAAACATTATGTGACTTTAGGTTAATTTCACCAAAAAAAAATTTTTTTTTTTTTCTATTTTTTTGAATGTTTCTTGCACATGAAAGTAAATGTTATTAATAAAATTATCGTCTAAAAGACATTGGTACATTTTTTTTTGGAAAAATTTAGTTTCGGCATAGTTTTCCTTGTCACTTTGATATCTGTCAATAAAGACGTGTAAACTGTGCCCAATAGTGGCAACAACAAATTGGTTTTAACTCTGAAACTAGGCGAATTTCAAAAAAGTTTATATGACATTTTTGTCTCTAAATATGATCTAGAATATACTGTTAAAATCTCCCTCTTATTTCTACTCAAATAATAAAATCGCGATCTCCTACTAAGTACCTAAATAGAAAATGTTATATTGGCGTTTGGTTTACTTCCTTAGTTTATATACACTATACGAGTACTACGTTCAATATTATTATGTATCGCCGATACCTACTGTCCCCTATCGGGTATAAGTACAGTAGGTAGGCATGGAGGTAACTTAAATAACACAAATTATTCTGTATCATATTATAATTATAAATATTGTTCAATCAAAGCGTCTACGTTTCAAATTCCTTATGACAGTTATGACATTGACGTAAGGTTTCGTTTTACCACCTAGCTAGTCGGAATGGTTTACTTACTAAAGCTGTATACGAGCGTGACCTTAACTGCGAACTCCCGTCGCCCGCGTCAAAACACCCGTGGCGTGTAGCATAGGAAATTGATCCTAAACGCTGGGAGTTAAAGTTTATTTGTAAGTGGAATTAGCAATTTTTTTAAATTATTCTTTTTCTTTACCCCATTGCATTTTTTTGCGTGATTTGTTAATTAGTCTTAATTTATACGTGATTACAACAAAGTCTAAAATAAATTGAGTCTATAATCAATTTAATTAATGTTATATATACGTAAATGATTATACCCGTAATACAAACATATTGTTTGTAGGTTTTTGAGGTAAATAGCTTGATGAAGTAGTTTCATGATACTTTAATCAAAGTCCTGCCTATTAGTAATTATTACTATCGACTTACGATATACCCAATCAAAGCCATTGTATCTTCTTGATTAAGTTGCTTTACGTGGAAATATTTAGTTTGATTTTACTCGTTTTTCATTATAAAATTATTGACAAGTTGACAAAATAAAAATGTTATTACAATTTAAAGTGAAAAAATAAAGCGTTTTTTTGACACTTAATTTTTGTACCTTCTTCCGGTAGGGAAGTTACTAGGATTCAAAAATATAGTATCTTAGAATGTCACAAAAAGCATAAGAAAAAAAAATTAAGCTATTATAAATTAATGTTTTGCGCGGCCGTATCTTTACTTTAGTATTTCACAAGATCCTGCTCTTAAGTCTGTAAGTTCGGTGGTCGGTCGCAGAAGCAACTATCGGTATAATTATGGACGAATCAACTTTCCACATAGTGGTAACCTCGTGAGCCAAGTAGATTACTGAATTATTATTATTATATCATGAATCATGAATCATAAATTTTTATCATAGTATCAACTAAGTATGAAAAACGTAATAACCCTTTGATTCCACGAAATAGAAGTCCCTAAAATTTTCTTTCTTGTCAAATCCAGTGGAACCCTCGTAGACTCGACATTCTTTGGTGAAGGTCACATTTTTCCCAAACCCCGTCTAATCTGATTATAAATACGTTCCTCGAAAGTTTCCCGGCCATTTGTGGATAATGTAAACAGGATAAAGGACGATTGTTACACCGTGGCGAATCCGGCACGGCTGTTACCCAGGACGCGCGCTACGCTCGTCGCTCAAACAATTATATGGTATTTGGCAGATGCCAGGAGACGCTGACTGCGTTGATTACAGTGTACGGCCTCAGTAACGAACGTTTGATGGTGCCCAATAGATGTGAATAGCGTTTACTGAGGTATGCCAAGGACACAGCGCCATTCAGACCAGCAGTTCCAAGCCTGTGTAAAACTTGAATGCAAAGCTTCGGCTCGTTTTAAACGTTAAGTACACATTACGTACACATTAAGTACCAACATCAAAAGATAAAAATATAAAAGATATTTATTCCTCAATTTAGGTAAATTACGATATGCACTTACGAACCCGATAAGTATTATGACCGGCAAGAAACTCGGAGGGACTTATTTTTCAAAACACTAATACTTACATTCGATCTTAAAGATACACAATAATGCATAGTGCTTCAAGAAGACATATCAAGACATCTTGAGAGACAGACAATAATACCTATTGTTTAATTAAAAAGAAAATAATAATCTCCAAATCTCACTGCTTCACAAAACGTTTGATATGCTTTCCTAACTGAACTGTGTCCTCTAAGTGTTTAATGATTTTGTAGTAGTTTCTCTTTCAGCACCATGCCGTATCATATCACTCTCACTCACCCTAAATCAAAATGCTCTTCACGGGCTCGATTCGTTACAGTGCAACATCAGCCGTCTTTAACGCGGGAATCGAACGTGTGACCGATCCGGGAATAAATCTAAGTGGAAAGATTTATGGCGCAAGTTCTCGCTAAGTCTACTCTCGATCGACATTTTTGGTTTGTCTTTGAATTTGTTTTATCGTGTCGAACGATGGGTTGGATATTTTTGGATAAAAACTTTGTATCTGTGGTACGACGTAAACACTATTCGCAATAACAAACAGGAGAGGATTTCAAGGTTTTTTCTTCAGTCTTCAGGCTCATTGGTTCGTGGAGGAGAGAGGAGGTTGTAAACTTCATTTGTGAAGAAACTAAATACGTAGGTACTATAATTATATATACACCGTGGGCTCGAATAACCCGAACGATCTTAACCACGCATTTCTGAGACCAAAAGAAGGAAAAAATATTATGTAACTTTAGATCAATTTCGCTCAAAAAAATTTTTTTTAATGTTTTTTGCACATGAAAAGTAAATGTTAGTTATAAAATGATCGCCTAAAACGAATTGGTATATTTTTAGGGTCCCGTACCTCGAAAGGAAAAACCGGAACCCTTATAGAATCACTTTGTTGTCCGTCCGTCCGTCCGTCTGTCAAGACCCTTTTTCTCAGGAACGCGTGGAGTTATCAAGCTGAAATTTATATCAAATACTCAGGTCTACTGTCCATTGAAGTTGTGGAAAAATCAAACTTCTAAGCCAACGCAATCAAAAGATTCCGATCTAGCCGTTTATGCCGCAAATTTTCGAAACTCGCAAGGGAATCAAAACCTACAGGGTACTACAGGCTACTATTTCCCGTGAACTAAGAATCTTGAAATTTGTTACGAAGCCGTTGCTTAACGTTTTATAGCACAAATAACGGAAAATTGCGTAAACCGTATATTTTTAGTTACATCATAATAATAAAAATATTTTTAATAATTTTAAAGTTACTACCCCTTTCCTCATGAACGCGTAGCTATGACTCAATTGTCGTGATGGGTGAACTTTTACTTATATACCTACAGGTTCGTACGGAACCCTCGGTGCGCGAGTCCGACTGGCACTTGGCTGGTTTTTTTTTGTAAAAATTTAGTTTCTGCAAAGTGTTCCGTGTCACTTTGATACCAGTCAAAAAGACGTGTAAACTATGTCACTATGCTCAATAGTGGCAACAACGCTAACAAAAAGGCGTTATGTGCTGAGTTATAATAAAAAATGTATTTTTTTTAAATGGCATTAAATCTGAAACTGTGCGTATTCCAGAAAAGTTTATATGACATTTAGTACATTATCAGGTATACACTGTTATAATCTGTCTAGTTATTAGGGCCCTCGTTGTATATATACAGTAACGTTATACACACAACTAAGATTAATTGCATAAAAATGTCTATAAATAAATAAATAAATATTTTAGGACAATCTTACACAAATCGACCTAGGCTCACAGTAAGCTCAATAAAGCTTGTGTTATGGGTACTAGACGACGACATAGAAAACATCCATAACTCAGGAACAAATATTTGTGATAAACATACAAATAAATGCCCGACCAGGATTCGAACCTATAAAACTTTCGAAAAAATATCAAATTGTAGTTGTTGCGAGTTAAATGAAACACATATACATACATTACGTCTACATTCATCTAGGCGTTTGAAATGCAATTCACATCACACTACATGGCGACCGTGACAGAACTCAAACCTGCAATCTTCGGACCCAAACCTCTAAGTTATTAGGAAGGATCACTACCGACTACACTACGATGGCATTTTTGTGATGAAATAATAAAAACGCTTTTCCAAGTAAGTACATTACTCTCCCCATTTTCTTCAAATGTAATATCGGGCTATTCTGAAATATACAGGATGTCCTCTTGGTAAGTAATTTCCGCTAAAGACCGACATTTAAGGGATCAAAGTACCTACTTACATAATGAGAAATGTTCAAGTAATACAGATTCCTATGTCACTTTTCATAAAGTTATGCCGGTGACTTACAATATTGCGAATATTTGTTAATTGTAGGAAGGTTTCCAGGCATGTGAGAGGCTGTCAGATATTCATTTGCGAATAAGGAATGCTGTATGCGTAAGTGCATTTTGAAAGTTGAGCTACGGTTCCTCGAATGTCTAGACTAGGTCTGCTAGGAGGTTCGCTGGGTTTGCGTATTTTTATGTCCGTCAAAAAATCGTTATATAAAACATTCACAATATTCGTGTAACCATTCGCGAATACAGTCCTACACATACTCGCATATATAATCGCGTACCTAGTTGGACGAATTTCAATGACTAGGTAAGTAGGTACCTTACATACTTCGTTTATTAAGATTAGAAAAATTGCTAGACGACATTCGTGCGATTTCTCGGAAGACGATTTCAAAACTCGCCATTTTGTTAGGATTCCGTAACCAAAAGGCTTTGGTAGCCGAGCGTTCACTATCGTGATTTTTCTTATAAAGACGGATACCCTCGTCGGCGTCGGCCCGCTCGTCCATCTACGATCTACGACATATATGTATGAATCCATATAGTGCAGTACGGGAACGCCTTTTTAACCTATAAAAATGAAATAACTCACAAGTCCGATTTTATTTTGTGACCTGTTTGAAGCACCGTGGCGACAGGTCTAGCTGTCATAATCCATTAATCTTATTTTTGATTGGTGGATTATGACAGCTGCTTTCAAAAAGACCTCTCGCCACGGTGCTGCCATATAGTGAAAATAGTGAATTTTCGTAGATCGGATAGAGTATATCATAGCCAGAAGTTTCTGTTGGAGGAAAGTAGTGCCAAATGGTCCATAATGCAATTTATAGTTAGTCGCCCACTATTTTTGTTTCCTGTTAAAATAAATGACACAACAAGGATGGTAAAGCAATCTAACGTAGCCAGCTCTTAGGGCGGGTTGCACCACGCACACTTAACGAACTCATCATGGTTACAGTAGACGTCAAGTCCGTTTTTCCGTTGCACCATGCACTTTAGCAGTCAGAAAGTTACGTTAACCTTAACCAGCCATCGAGCACTGGTTAACTCAAATCTACGTTTAAATATGGCTGACAGTTTGCAAAAATGTCTCGTATTTCAAGGATAAATGCATTATTAGACAAAAAGACAGTGATATTTGATGAAAAATATTAAAATATTGTTTGCAGTAATAAATATATGCGAGTATCTGAACGTAAAAAGGCGTATACGATTGACGTTTGGTTTTATTCACAATTTTTAGATCAGATAACGGTATTAAATAATAAGTACATAAAATTCTTTGTAAAAAGTGCGTTATTTAGTTAAAATCGAGTGCCGAGTGACTTCAGGTTGAAATAGTACAGACTTCTGTTATGTATCACAAACATACCAGAACCTACAGTCATTGTCATGAAAGCCGACAGCCGTAGAATGAGCAGGACCAGAATCATGACAACCATTAAAAAACCACTCTGTTTTTGTCAATGAAGACCAAACCTTTGGAAACAACGGTTGACTTGAATACTGCAAGGTAGAAGACAAAAGGGAACGTAAACCTCCGACGCGGTGGAATGACCAGGTCAAGAAGAAAAACAAGTTTTATGACACGGTAGAACAGCCCACGAACGGGACTTGATGGGAGCAAGTCATACGATTCAAAAGATGCCAGATGATCAGAGAGGTTTCTTTAATGCTTTTAATAAGGGCATGAAGTTATACCACCAAACATTTATCGCCAATGTCCTACAGAAATCGAGCCTCGACACCTAACTAAACAATGTTCAGAACAGTACATGTAAATAAAGTGTGATGCGGAATTTACAATCAAGTAAATAAGAGTGTCATGTGTTGTGGGACAATAAAAAAATAGTTCAACAATGGTTAGGTATCCACAAATTCAAATGTGTATGAAAATTCATTATAGTAATTCATATAATTCTTGTTTTTTATTTGATTTCATTATTTGCCTTAAAACAAGCACAGTAGGCCTCTATTTAATGACAACTTGTGATAATGTCACAAAATGTCCGGTCCCTTGAGTGTTGATAAAGAGTTTACACTGTATTTCAGTTTAATTTGTGAAATAAACACAAAGATTTTACAGATCTATTGAAACATTAAACCCATATAAATAAATAAACTATCTACTGACAACTAATTTGACTTCATGTGTGTCGCTCTTCTATGGCAATTGTTACCTACCATTTGCTGCTCGTCGCTGCAATCAGGATTATGGCCAATCAAGTGTTTACAGATGGTGCCGGCATAGGTTGTAGTCTCAGTCCTACCAATAGTGTCAAATTCTTGTTTTATTTGGAATTTACTGGCATTAATTTTAGCCCTTTAAGCCAAATCTCATTCAACAAAACTAGTGGTAGGTGCCTACTTATGCTGGCACCTCCTGACTTTTGACAGATACCTTCCCCATTAGTATATTTTAAATCGGACATTATTATGAACATGCTTTTTTTAATCCAAATTGTACTCACTGTACAGTTCATGTAGGAAGATACTATTGCCGGTGACTGTACGCAAAATAAGTACATGCATTTCATTTTGTAAGTATAAAAAGTAGATATATTTTCATACTTACATTTCTATAAGGGAAAAAGCTTCCTAAGATGATGTATGTATGCATGCATTTTTGATTAGTCCTAGTCCTATCATCAGTGCTCAAAATCAATTATAAAATATGTGTTATGTTATGATTTTACTATGAATTTATTAGTAATAAATAATAAAGGTCTCTCTTTATCATATATCTTTCCCAACCAGCATAGGTACCTATTTACAAATAAAACATAATAGTAACTAGGTACCTACCTACATGGCTGTTGTATGACTTGTAAACATATATCATTACAAAGAAATAAATGATTATGATTATTAAGATACAAGTGATAAGAAAACATTTTTGGAATCCTAGCCACACTGTTTTATGGTCACTTTTGCCTGAATAATATTTGTAACATGTATCAAGAGTAGAGTATTGTTAATAACCATTATCAAAGATCTGTGGTTCAGTATATGAAGTTTTTTGTCCGATCAATAAGCTGGCTCACTTTGGCCAAGGGTCCGCTTCACACTATCTAAGAACTGATTGATCGGACTTAAAATACTTCAAGTGTCAAGTTTCATTGATTATTTATGCCAAGTGCTAGAAAACTGGTGAATAATATTTGCAGTAGAAATATGTTTGGAGGGGGGAGGATCTTGCTTCCATCTACAAAGGAAACCTATGCCAGTGTTTGAATAATAAATAAAACAAAAATAAGGTAACTAAATAAATATAATTATGTATTTTATTATCAAAATTAAAATACTGATTGATTAGGTTAGTATAATTATACTTTATTTTTACATTGAGATTCTACCAATTTCTTGAAATCACTGCATTTTTACTTTCAAACATCCTGGAGTTAGGCACTGAGTAGCATAACAAGCCTCGATTTCATCTTGTCTTCAATACCAAAGGTAAATTCAAACCTGAAATAAAAAACATTGTGTATCATTATTCATTAGTGTAACATATGTGCTACTCATCATTTGTTAACAAAGATAAATATTATAAATAAATAAATATTATAGGACAATCTTACACAAACCGACCTAGTCCCACAGTAAGCTCAATAAGGCTTGTGTTGTGGGTACTAGACGACGATATATATAATAGATAGATATTGATAAATACTTAAATACATAGAAAACATCCATAACTCAGGTACAAATATCTGTGATAAAGACACAAATAAATGCCCTTACCAGGATTCGAACCCGGGACCCCCTGCTTCGTAGGCAGTGTCACTACCGACTGGGCTAGGAGGCCGTTAAGATACTTTAGAACACTATTGAACCTTTGAGTCTTAGGAGGGACTTTGCCTCCTTATGCGTGTTCTATCGCTTGTACAATGGGTTGTGCTCTGAAGAACTGTTTGATATGATGCCCACGGCAGCTTTTTATCACCGCACCGCTCGCCGCCGGCAGGGTGTTCATCCCCACACCCTGGAGCCCAATGGGTCGCGCACAGTACGATTTAAGAGGAATTTCCTCCCACGAACGCTGCGGCTGTGGAATGAACTCCCTGCCGAGGTTTTCCCAGTGGGCTACAGTATGAGGTTCTTCAAAAAGGAAGGTATAGGTTCCTAAAGGGTAGGCAACGCGCATGTAAATCCTCTGGGGTTGCAGGCGTCCATAGGCTACGGTAACTGCTTACCACCAGGCGGGCCGTATGCTTGTTTGCCACCGTCGTGGTATAAAATCAATAAAAATACTCATTTAATAAGTAAGTACATGTATAAGTTCAATATTTAGGACGTTGGTTACAGTGCCAGCCATAATCAACCAGGTTGGAGGGATTCAGTACCCTATTTTTACGAATTTTCAAGAGTTAAAACTAGTGATGCCTTTGTTTTGCGATTGGGCTTTACTTGTTTAGCCAGCAACGGCTTTACTTGTTTAGGGTTCTGTAAGTAGTAATAAACTAGCAGGATGATTTACTCACTATAATATAATGCACAATACACCAGCCGACTATTCTGGCTTTCGCTTTAAACTCCACTCTCAGCACAAGTTGCATTATCCTTTGAAAAAATTTCCTCGTAAGGCGCAATGGATAGCCCACTTTTTGATTGAGCAATAAACATGTTCAGGAATGGCTAAATGTTTGTATATTCTTGATTTTCAAGCTGCAGAGTGCAAAGTTAAGTTTAGTTCGCGCTCCTTTCTTTAGATTTTTTTCTTCGTGTGACTATTTTGACAAGTTTAGTTTGGCATTTATGGTTGTGTTGCCATATTGAATAAATATTCTACCATAAAAATGTGAGTAGAAATGCGTTTAGACAGTGGCATCCCGCTTAACTCTTACGTTCTGTTATTTTGCACTTGGTGCAACCCATTTATGTTAGCAATCGTTAAGTAGCTCCGATTAGCGTAACATTTGGCTTACTTTTACGGGCGGTTTGGTGCAACCCACCCTTAGTCAATCAATTACATATTTAGGTACCAGTGCGTCCATGGAACACTTAGGGCGGGTTGCACCACGCACACTTAACGAACTCATCATGGTTACAGTAGACGTCAAGTCCGTTTTTCCGTTGCACCATGCACTTTAGCAGTCAGAAAGTTACGTTAACCTTAACCAGCCATCGAGCACTGGTTAACTCAAATCTACGTTTAAATATGGCTGACAGTTTGCAAAAATGTCTCGTATTTCAAGGATAAATGCATTATTAGACAAAAAGACAGTGATATTTGATGAAAAATATTAAAATATTGTTTGCAGTAATAAATATATGCGAGTATCTGAACGTAAAAAGGCGTATACGATTGACGTTTGGTTTTATTCATAATTTTTAGATCAGATAACGGTATTAAATAATAAGTACATAAAATTCTTTGTAAAAAGTGCGTTATTTAGTTAAAATCGAGTGCCGAGTGACTTCAGGTTGAAATAGTACAGACTTCTGTTATGTATCACAAACATACCAGAACCTACAGTCATTGTCATGAAAGCCGACAGCCGTAGAATGAGCAGGACCAGAATCATGACAACCATTAAAAAACCACTCTGTTTTTGTCAATGAAGACCAAACCTTTGGAAACAACGGTTGACTTGAATACTGCAAGGTAGAAGACAAAAGGGAACGTAAACCTCCGACGCGGTGGAATGACCAGGTCAAGAAGAAAAACAAGTTTTATGACACGGTAGAACAGCCCACGAACGGGACTTGATGGGAGCAAGTCATACGATTCAAAAGATGCCAGATGATCAGAGAGGTTTCTTTAATGCTTTTAATAAGGGCATGAAGTTATACCACCAAACATTTATCGCCAATGTCCTACAGAAATCGAGCCTCGACACCTAACTAAACAATGTTCAGAACAGTACATGTAAATAAAGTGTGATGCGGAATTTACAATCAAGTAAATAAGAGTGTCATGTGTTGTGGGACAATAAAAAAATTGTTCAACAATGGTTAGGTATCCACAAATTCAAATGTGTATGAAAATTCATTATAGTAATTCATATAATTCTTGTTTTTTATTTGATTTCATTATTTGCCTTAAAACAAGCACAGTAGGCCTCTATTTAATGACAACTTGTGATAATATCACAAAATGTCCGGTCCCTTGAGTGTTGATAAAGAGCTTACACTGTATTTCAGTTTAATTTGTGAAATAAACACAAAGATTTTACAGATCTATTGAAACATTAAACCCATATAAATAAATAAACTATCTACTGACAACTAATTTGACTTCATGTGTGTCGCTCTTCTATGGCAATTGTTACCTACCATTTGCTGCTCGTCGCTGCAATCAGGATTATGACCAATCAAGTGTTTACAGATGGTGCCGGCATAGGTTGTAGTCTCAGTCCTACCAATAGTGTCAAATTCTTGTTTTATTTGGAATTTACTGGCATTAATTTTAGCCCTTTAAGCCAAATCTCATTCAACAAAACTAGTGGTAGGTGCCTACTTATGCTGGCACCTCCTGACTTTTGACAGATACCTTCCCCATTAGTATATTTTAAATCGGACATTATTATGAACATGCTTTTTTTAATCCAAATTGTACTCACTGTACAGTTCATGTAGGAAGATACTATTGCCGGTGACTGTACGCAAAATAAGTACATGCATTTCATTTTGTAAGTATAAAAAGTAGATATATTTTCATACTTACATTTCTATAAGGGAAAAAGCTTCCTAAGATGATGTATGTATGCATGCATTTTTGATTAGTCCTAGTCCTATCATCAGTGCTCAAAATCAATTATAAAATATGTGTTAAGTTATGATTTTACTATGAATTTATTAGTAATAAATAATAAAGGTCTCTCTTTATCATATATCTTTCCCAACCAGCATAGGTACCTATTTACAAATAAAACATAATAGTAACTAGGTACCTACCTACATGGCTGTTGTATGACTTGTAAACATATATCATTACAAAGAAATAAATGATTATGATTATTAAGATACAAGTGATAAGAAAACATTTTTGGAATCCTAGCCACACTGTTTTATGGTCACTTTTACCTGAATAATATTTGTAACATGTATCAAGAGTAGAGTATTGTTAATAACCATTATCAAAGATCTGTGGTTCAGTATATGAAGTTTTTTGTCCGATCAATAAGCTGGCTCACTTTGGCCAAGGGTCCGCTTCAAACTATCTAAGAACTGATTGATCTGACTTAAAATACTTCAAGTGTCAAGTTTCATTGATTATTTATGCCAAGTGCTAGAAAACTGGTGAATAATATTTGCAGTAGAAATATGTTTGGAGGGGGGAGGATCTTGCTTCCATCTACAAAGGAAACCTATGCCAGTGTTTGAATAATAAATAAAACAAAAATAAGGTAACTAAATAAATATAATTATGTATTTTATTATCAAAATTAAAATACTGGTTGATTAGGTTAGTATAATTATACTTTATTTTTACATTGAGATTCTACCAATTTCTTGAAATCACTGCATTTTTACTTTCAAACATCCTGGAGTTAGGCACTGAGTAGCATAACAAGCCTCGATTTCATCTTGTCTTCAATGCCAAAGGTAAATTCAAACCTGAAATAAAAAAACATTGTGTATCATTATTCATTAGTGTAACATATGTGCTACTCATCATTTGTTAACAAAGATAAATATTATAAATAAATAAATATTATAGGACAATCTTACACAAACCGACCTAGTCCCACAGTAAGCTCAATAAGGCTTGTGTTGTGGGTACTAGACGACGATATATATAATAGATAGATATTGATAAATACTTAAATACATAGAAAACATCCATAACTCAGGTACAAATATCTGTGATAAAGACACAAATAAATGCCCTTACCAGGATTCGAACCCGGGACTCCCTGCTTCGTAGGCAGTGTCACTACCGACTGGGCTAGGAGGCCGTTAAGATACTTTAGAACACTCATTTAATAAGTAAGTACATGTATAAGTTCAATATTTAGGACGTTGGTTACAGTGCCAGCCATAATCAACCAGGTTGGAGGGATTCAGTACCCTATTTTTACGAATTTTCAAGAGTTAAAACTAGTGATGCCTTTGTTTTGCGATTGGGCTCCTTCTCGCCATTTGGTGCTTCCAGCAACGGTTTTACTTGTTTAGGGTTCTGTAAGTAGTAATAAACTAGCAGGATGATTTACTCACTATAATATAATGCACAATACACCAGCCGACTATTCTGGCTTTCGCTTTAAACTCCACTCTCAGCACAAGTTGCATTATCCTTTGAAAAAATTTCCTCGTAAGGCGCAATGGATAGCCCACTTTTTGATTGAGTAATAAACATGTTCAGGAATGGCTAAATGTTTGTATATTCTTGATTTTCAAGCTGCAGAGCAGAGTGCAAAGTTAAGTTTAGTTCGCGCTCCTTTCTTTAGATTTTTTTCTTCGTGTGACGATTTTGACAAGTTTAGTTTGGCATTTATGGTTGTGTTGCCATATTGAATAAATATTCTACCATAAAAATGTGAGTAGAAATGCGTTTAGACAGTGGCATCCCGCTTAACTCTTACGTTGTGTAATTTTGCACTTGGTGCAACCCATTTATGTTAGCAATCGTTAAGTAGCTCCGATTAGCGTAACATTTGGCTTACTTTTACAGGCGGTTTGGTGCAACCCACCCTTAGTCTGCTTGACTCGTTTTCAGTCAATTGAGTACTTTTACTATGGTTCATGAAAGGCACAATTAGCTCCGGCTTCTCAAAAAATGTTTGGACCGCCACTACTGCCTTAGTCTTCCGCAATACAATTGTTTATATAAAAAATATTTTAAGTCTACAGCGAAAGGATGGGGTCTAACGTGTTATACTTTAAGCCTTCTCGCACAGACATAAGCTGAGTCACTTTTCTTTTTAATAAGTTTAAGCATGATTTTCTAGAATTTTTTGGAAGATCGACTCATTCCAGCGTACACGTGTTCGTTTCTATACATATTCGAGCACTGATATACTCAAATTTTATTTGGTAATTCACAAGAAATACCAACCACTTCCTTACACACAACCAATATAAGCCTGACCTTCCTTTACAAATACTTACTTATGAATCTTAGGGTCACAGTCGAATATGTTTGCGTATTGAAACTCTGAATGCGCAGTCGACCGTAAAAACCTTTGTCCAAAGCAAAGAGGGTCTGACAATTCTAACTTATTCCCAAAAGCCGTATGTGAGTGCGGCGCAGGAATGTCGATACGACTTTGTGGTATTGTGATACAGATGTTCAGTTTGAAATTTTTGAGCTCGTCTATTTGAGTACTCCGAGCGTGATTGAAGAAATCTGAATTGTGTATGTGCAAAATGGTAATGATTTATTGAATTTAAACTACCGGTACCGTTAGACGTTTGTCTAACGGTATCGGTAACATAAAAAAAAACACTTATGGCCTGTTTCACAATCTCCAGTTAAAGCATATCTGTCAGATAAATGTTTGCTATCCTTTTCTTTTATACGACTGGATAAAAGGATAGCAATAATTTTAACTGGCAGATAAGTTTATCTGGAGATTGTGAAACAGGCCCTAACAGTTTTAAAATACACTTGAGCACCAATCCACTGTGCCTGTGCTGTCCACTTTAATAGTGTTATAACTTTGACATTTTTTTTTATTTATACAGATAACGTTACAATAAACTATAATCAATAAAACTAGACGTAAACTAAAATAAAATTCTAAAAATTTTAAAATAAACTTAAAGATAAATAAACTACAAATTATAACACTTGTATTAGTATATTTAAATTGCAAATATGATTTCTATTTGTAAATTACTTAAAGACGAAAGTAAGCGGAAAAACCGTGCGGAAAGGTGTGACCCGAAATCCGGGATACCAGTTCGCTGGTCTGCTAAGCTACCAAGACTTACCTGCCGGCTAAGAATTGTTTCGCCATATCCTCCGGAGTTCGCAAGTTACAGGCCCACCCAAGACAGTTTTTTTCTATTATTTCAAACTTTAAATTCATAAAATCACGGTAACTATCAGTGGGGTATTCCATTCCACCTGTCCTGGCCACCAGGTCCATAATTTCGAAGGCCGCAGGTGCCCCGATATTGGTTTTATGGTAATACTGTTGACTCCGCTCACGGACAAGGCTAAATTGCACTTTTATAAAATTCTGTGTAGGCAGATAGGGAATTCGTAGATAACTTACTAATAAAATTTGTGCAGTGGCAACATGTTTGTGTGTTTATATTTACGGAATAATCGCCTGTTAACACTTAACGAATACTCGTACACGCTGTATGTGTACTAACAATAAAAAATGTTTCGCTTAATAGTAGTTTATGTAACTGTTACGTAATAAGGGTCCTTAAAACATGAGTGTGGTTTTATGAAATGAGCCGCAGGCGAATTTCATAATAAGATCACACGAGTGTTTTAAGGCCTAATTACGTACAGTTGCATACACTGCTTTATCTACACTCATATTATATATATTAAATTAAGTGTTCGGAAACCATAGAATGACGGCCATTGTACCGTCATGGCCAACTCGATTGTGCCGGCGCTCGCGCGGGACCAATCGAGTTGGCCATGGCGGTAACATGTTATCAAATTCGATGTTCCAAATTTGAAACTCATTGCTTAACAATATTTGAGCATGCAAAGTTAAAATTACGTTACTGCCGCAGATAAGAAACTTATCATAGTTAAATCGTTTGTTGTAATGCTTGTCATTGTCTATGGTTTTTGAACGCATTTTAGAGTACTTACAGTATGAGTGTAGATAATAGTAGATTGTACACCAAGGGGATAAAGCATTATTTTATGTCACGGGCGCAATATTGAATCCTGAACGTAACGAAGGACTCCAGATTTTAATCCCGAGCGCAGCGAGGGGTTTATGAGTTAATTCCCGAGCGAAGCGAGGGAATTAAGACTGAGTCCTGAGTGCAGTGAGGGGTTCAAGCGCGCCCGTGACAAAAACAGCTTTATTCCCGAGGAGTATACTCTACTTTTCTCACCTCTTGCGAGACAATAAAATAGCTAAGGCTACTAGAAACGGATTTTTATTAAAGTAAATCAAAAGTAAAAACCGGCCAAGTGCGTGTCGGACCACACATAGGAGGGTTCCGTACCTTCAATGGAACCAAACTAATACCAAAAGGTCGTATCTGGTGCCTATGGTTTTTTGGAGATAACTCAAAAATAGCTAAACCGATAATGTTCAAAAGAATTTGCGTAGAAAGTATATGGTAAGACGCATCTCCTCAATTTTTTTTCATATTTTTGGACTTACGGTTCAAAAGTTACAGGGGGGGGGTACACAATATTTCTGACTTTCGAAGCGATTATTTCAGAAAATATTCACTTAATCACAAAATGGTCAAAGAAACCTCAATATTATTTTTAAAGACCTATCATTGATGTGTCACATGTTGATATTTAGTTAAAAAAAAATAGTTACATGTATGGAGCGCCCCCCCCCCCCTATTTTTTTTTTTTCAAATCTACATAACTAAGTAGCGGCATACAAAATACACCTTATGTGTAAATTTTATTCAGATACGTCGTATAGTTTCCGAGTAAAATGGCTGTGACATACGGATGGACAGACATACAGACAGACATGACGAATCCATAAGGGTTCCGTTTTTTGCCATTTGGCTACGGAACCCTAAAAATTGATTCTTGATACATTAGTCCATTTTATTCAAATTTTATCTTCAATTTTTATAGAACCTGCAGTTTTACTCCGTATACTGCAGCGTCTTATGACACTCGCGGCATTTGTTTTAGGTATTTAAAAACCGGCCAATAGCGTGTCGGGCCACGCTCAGTGTAGGGTTCCGTAGTTTTCCGTCCGTCACAGTAAGTGTCCCCACTTAAGAGTTAATAACACCGCCATGTAGGATATGATATGAGAGTTCCACGTACAGCGACATATATCGGCAAATTAAGTAAACTATTGCGCGCGAGCTTATAGTATGGAAGATGATTTTTATGGAATAATTCTTTATTGCGTGAACCGATTTTCACCGTTTTTACTTTATTTAAAAGCACGTCATTTCATTGTAATTTTGTACAAATTACAGGTACAATAAACACCTGCTATACGGTTAAATTACAAACTTAGTTCAGAAATTATTTTGTAATTTTTTTTTTTTTAAACTATTCATCCTATCAAGTTCAAAATAATTTTCCTAGTAAGTTTTTATGAAGTTCTACTTTTGAGATTTTTTTCATATTTTTAAAACTTATGGTTCAAAAGTTAGAGGGGGGGGGACGCATATTTTTTTACTTCTGGAGCGATTATTTCCGAAAATATTTACATTATCGAAAAATGATTTTAGTAAACCCCTATTCATTTTTAAATACCTATCCAACAATATATCACACGTTAGGGTTGAAATGAAAAAAAAAATCACTCCCCACTTTACGTATAGGGGAGGTACCCTAATAATAAAAAAAAATCCACTTTTTATTTTACCACTTTGTCGGCGTGATTGATATACATATTAGTACCAAATTTCAGCTTTCTAGTGCTAACGGTCACTGAGATTATCCGCGGACGGACGGACGGACGGACGGGCAGACATGGCGAAACTATAAGGGTTCCTAGTTGACTACGGAACCCTAAAAAAGGTGGCCAGCACGATTTTCCGAATAAATTCGATTTTTAAATCAGTTCGACGCGGCGGCGCGGGCCCCGGCTGGCGTCGCGGGGCTGTGCACCGTGCGGACTTTACCAAATTAGACTTTAAGCACATAACAATAAGAACTATGGGAAGTGAAATCACATTATTAACCAGCGGGTTATAATGAGATTTAGTACAACATTATAACCCGGCTAAAGCCAAGGGCTATAATGATTTGCTTTCGGTGAGGTTTGCATGATATATAATTTGGCATTGTCGAGCAGGTGGTGTGAAAAAATAGTTATGAGATGGTTGATTCTGTTACCAACTCCTTTGAGTTAAAGACTAGATAGAGATGAGAGATAGAGCTGCTAGGTAGGTATAAGTAACAATTAACTTGATATTTTAGAAAAATATCCAATACTTCTAATATTAGGTGTATAAAAGGCCACCCCTTACATGTTAACCGTACCGATATCGAATATCAATTATAACGAGGCACTTTATCGCAAATCTTCGTCGCCCAGGTTCTACCCGTCGCAGTTTATCAGTATGGAGAGAGAGAGACGGAGACAGCCGTTTAAAAGCCCAATTGTGTAACGGCTTTGTTCAAAATGAGATTAACGTACTTGAATACCTGTGATTTTACGAAGAAAAAGTAAAGTATATCTTCTTTACATAGCAGGTACAGTCGAGTTCATAAATATACGAGCATTACCAAGGATTCAAAATTATATATACATCCTTATGATATACACAATAAGGTGTAAATGTTTACATATTATTGAACCAGCTGTGCAGATATTTATGAACTAAGTAGCTAAGTAGGCGCTAAGCGAAGTCCATGTGCCGGATTCTAATTTCAAAATACATTAACAATACAATAACAACACAACCTATCTCAAACATAACGCCAACACACAACAAACAATCAACCAATATTGAAGTTGTATTGAAGTTGCGTTGGAATATTTCTCAAGCAAATTCTGATATTTCTGATTCAGAAGTTTATGCCGTAGCTGTATTGCGTTGTTAATGCATTGGAGTTGTATTGAAGTTGGATCGTGTTTATACGTGTTTTAAAGTTAGAATACGGCCATGATATTCTTACTTGGGTTTTTTTGGGCGGGAAAGCCGCCTACTGTAACCTGTTTTTGTCACCACAAAAAAAACTTTAAAGTTAAAAAAACGCTAAGGTACTACTGTACCTTAATAAATAAAATATTGTATAAACTAAATAGCTGTCATATATGTACTTACAAGTGACCAAGTCCTCCGGTGTCCGACATCGGATTTGAACCGGCGTCTTCAGCGTATTCGGCTGACCCCGTGATCTCTATACCATGGTCACGGTGGAATTTAAAATTTAAAGGGTTAGACAAAAATGAAAATTGAATACTTTACAGTTGGTCCCATTGTCATCAGGTCAGGATCTGATGATGGGATCCTGGAGAAATCGAGGGAACTCTTCAAATATTATAGGCACACCTATAGTGATTTGAGTATTTTTTTTACAGCAGCTTTTAACCGCTTTTGGAAAAGTGGAGGCTAAGTGAAGCCGGTTCTTTTTAGTTTAAAATTATCATACTTTTAATTTCGGAACATTTAGATATTATTGCTTACATAGTAATATTATATTGTAACTCCAGGAGAATACAAGATATTATTAGGCGAATATAAGATCATAACAATAGGGTTAGTTAGCGCATTTTGGGTAGAAACATAAAACGTTTTTGTAATATTCAGCTCATTTAACATTTGTAGCAGGTTTTCTTGGGTGACTACTTTACTAATAACAGCTCAACTTGATGTAAAAACCTGTCAAAGTTTCCCTATTAATAACCAGGAATCGACTCGGAGTTTAGAACAATTACTTCGAGCTACTTTAAAAGCAAATACATACAGAAGTATAATACATAAAGCTCCTAAAGGCCAAGCCACACGGACTGCGTGTGCGTAGACGTGCACGTA
Organism: Pammene aurita; assembly: GCA_947086415.1. Lineage (NCBI taxonomy): Eukaryota > Metazoa > Arthropoda > Insecta > Lepidoptera > Tortricidae > Pammene > Pammene aurita. The sequence continues at coordinate 24,112,571 of OX352306.1, read as the reverse complement.
GACGTGCGCGTTCCACTGCGTTGTAAAATAAAAACCCTCATAAGAACTTTTTTTTTAAATATCTGACTCTACAGAATTACTTTAGCCGATTAGTTAGTTAATACAATCGTTAGTTTTATAATTATATTTATTTATTTATTTATTTATTTGTAGTGCAGATGTAGGAATATCGACTCAAAACTCGTCAAATATCGATGAAAGACATACGGAGCTCCTTAAGGCGAAATTCCACCGAACGCTACGCACGAATGAAGTTAAATATCCATAGATTTGGTTGTAGCAACAATTTTACAAATTTTTTGTCTGTAGTGTATTGTATGGGTTTAATACCTAATATTGTTATAATGAGGATATATCACCGATCAAATAATACCAGGGATACACGAGCAGCCCAAACAAATGGCCCCACAATAGTACCGCAAGAACGACTCGGGCGGTACTTTCTTTGACAGTCTTGTTACGGTATAAGACTGGCCGGTTACAAATTTTCACGAGCTATATTTTCAGTAAATCTTGTTTTAAACTGTACCTCCTTTACATAGTTGCTGGAAGGGATATACGAACAAGCATAGGCCTGCCTGATGGTAAGCGGCTACCGTAATGGACGCCTGCAACTTCAGGGATGTCACATGCTCGTTACCCTTTGACACACACTTTTTACACTTCTTTTTTAATGAACCCCATATTTTGGCATATTCCTCTGGTTCGTGTTTAGGCATGTTGGACATAAGTGTCAACTCAGTGGAGTTGACACTTATGTCCAACATACAGCCTTGGCCAAAAGTGTTGAGCACCCTTGCGATTTTCATACAAAACTCGAAAGTTTAGACCGGCGTTTCTATCAATAGTTATTTTATCAATTAATTCGAACTGAACAGGCATGTTTTGTTGAAGTGAGTAGTAACTGCATAGAATATTTGCAATTTGTCGCACCGACCTAAATTCGCATTTTTTGGACCTCCACTTTTCATAGGTACATTTTATAGGTACCTTGAAAGTGTTCTTAAGTGAAGTTTTCTAGATATATCAATAAAATATAACATTTTACGTCATCGTACATTGTTATGATAGGGAATTAATACTTAACATCAAAATTGTAAACAAAAACCGGCCTAGTGCGAGTCGGACTCGCGCACCGAGGGTTCCATACAAACCTGTAGGTATATAGGGGTAGTATCTTTAAAATATTTTAATTATATGATGTAACAAAAAAATTACGGTTTTCGTAATTTTTCCTTTATCTGTGCTATAAGACGTTGCTTCGTACCAAATTTCAAGATTCTGAGTTCAGGGGAAGTACCCTGTAGGTTTTGATTCCCTTGCGAGCGAAAATTCGCGGAAATTTGCGATATAAACGGCTGTATCTTTTGATTGCGTTGGCTTAGAAGTCTGATTTTTTTACAGCTCTAAGGGACAGTAGACCTGAGTATTTGATATAAATTTCAGCTTGATACCTCCACGCGTTCCTGAGAAAAATGGTCTTGACAGACAGACAGACAGACAGACAGACAGACGGACAACAAAGTGATCCTATAAGGGTTCCGTTTTTTCCTTTCGAGGTACGGAACCCTAAAACAGAGCTATGCTCAACACTTCTGGCCAAGGCTGAATCATTTGATATTTATAATTCGCTTTTCAGTGAAGAAAAACATTGTGACGAAACCGAAACAAATCCTGATAAAGCCTAGTTGGCTCACCGCTAGCTTGGAAAGTCAAGACGGCAGTCATTTTTGTAGGAACTAGCGTCTACACCAAATATTGGAATTAGGTTACAAAGCGGATCCTACGCTCCATTGAGCCTCAGCCAAAAGCTAGATGTTGATTTTGGCATATTCACAAAGAGCCCATAGTCTGTTTCATAGCACTGTTTTTAATTATGAACTGTCAGAATGGATGAAGCCATTATGAACGCAGTAACAATGATGGATGATTGGCGTTTTGATTAGCCCTCCCATCGTGAAGGGTGTCGGCAAAGAGCTAAATTGCCTTGTAAGGGTTGTTGGCGAGCGTAGATCACTTCCTTAAGATTCCGCATTTTTACTCAATAAAGCCTGACATCAAAGGTAGGAAAGAAACACCGTGCTCACTGGTCAGGTCTATTGCCGCGAACTACTTCGTTCTTTCGCTCACCTATTTGCATCGCTATCTTTCGAATATACAAGAGCGAGAGAGAGGGAGATAACTAAATTTCGATTTTTGACATTCGCGATGGCCCGCAAACTAGCTTGCCATCGATGTCGAGACCGACCCGTTGGTAATATATAGGTATGTATATCCTTGTTTTTGTTTTTTACAAATAATAGCACTCAATTTGATGACAATGTGAGCCACAACTTATTTGTCATCTTTCTAGTATTTGTCCCGGGTGGAGCCTAGTGTCCGCTCAACAGCCTAAAGTAACTGCCATCTGACCTTCCAACCCAGAACAGAAACTACTTTAACAGCCTCCTCGCCCAGTCGGTAGCGACCCTGCCTACGAAACAGGAGGTCCCGGGTTCGAATCCTAGTCAGGTCATTTGTTTGTGTGTTTATCACAGATATTTGTTCCTGAGTTATAGATGTTTTATATGTATTTAAGTATTTATCCATATTTATCTATTATATGTATCGTCGTCTAGTACCCATAACACAAGCCTTATTGAGCTTACTGTGGGCCTAGGTCGATTTGTGTAAGATTGTCCTATAATATTTATTATTTATTTTATATACTTAGTAGTAATAGTAGTAGAAACTACATAGAAAGTTAGAACTTATCGGGATTAGGTCTGGTTTCTTCAGATGCGACTAGTTATCAATAATATTTTGTACTTAAGTTCCGTGAAACTTAGTGCTAAATATTAGCCGGAGTTCTAATCAACATGGACAAAACGCGAGTGTGTGGATCGAACATGAGTCGCAAACTTTGAGCTAAATATTAGAGTGCCCTAATACTGAATCTTTCGGAGTGTGTTAGCTGTGACCCTGTCTTACATGCTTTATCTAACAGTAAGTAATATGTGCCTGCGAGCTGGCGCTAGCTTTGTCTTTAATTGTGATATTCAAGCTTAGACGGAGTATTTAATTAGGAGTCGAAAAATGGCCGCTTGTAATTTACTTGGCTGGAGAATTTTGGTTATAAGTTATAGGTACAACCTATGAGACATGAGAATAATCTTTTGAATCTTATAAGGTTAAAGCAAAACACCTCCAATATAATTAATAGTTCATCCGAAGAATTAACTGTTATATTTCACAACTGGGCCAAGACAGTTTGGGGTGGAATCACTCAAGAGTGATATCTAAAATGGTGGCCATAGCCATAGACAAAACGCTCTAGCTAGACCTACTGACAGCTTGACAGTTAGGTGTAGACACGTGTGGACAGATGGATATCACTCTATCCACTAGCGATACAAGTGTGACATCCACGTCTCACAGTTTGGCATGTCGAATCGAGGCCCTGATTTTATAATTTATGTAACTTTTAATAAATGAATGAGTAAGTGTATAAGCGATTTCTTAACTGCTATGCTTCTTTTTTTAGCCGTTGTACTCTTCGCACAGTGTTGTGGTCAATTAGCAGTATCAGACCAGGTACAGATATAGCTCGTTGCACAATTTCTCGCCATTCTGGCCGGTTCGAGGTCTTTCTAATTAACAAACTTGTTCAAGAGTCCTTGCATAGCAGATTTGATCTGGTCAGTCCATCGCATGGTGGCCTTTTACGCGGTCTGGCTCTGTTTGCTCTACCCTTTACCAAAAAACGGTCTATATAGTCATTCTACATTATATCTTGTCTGTCATGGTGTTGTTGCTATACTTAGGGTTTAGGGTGGGTTGCATTCATGCTGTCATCCCATAGAAAACTATCAAATTTTTCATACAAGGTTTTTTTAACGATGACGTTGACGTTAACAGTCGGTTTGGTGCAACCGGCCCTTACATACATTATGACAAGTAACTGTTAGGGTATTTGATCAAATGACAATTATGACAAAACGGTTAGGGCAAGTGATTTTAGGACAAATGTTATAAGGAATTGCGAGGGACACCCGTTTTATTTATACCTTCATTCCGATCTGACTGTGTCAAATTTATTTTCATAAAATCAATAGCGAGTAAACGTTGAAATGCAAGGACAAAGCCTGCGTTTCATGAATATTATCCCTATTTCGCAGTGAATTTAAAACTCCAAAGTAATTTTAATTGAACATTCAGAACGAGTTCGCAGACAACAAACAAACTTTTTACCCAAAGGGAATTCTGCTTTGTAACAGGTAAAGTTTACCTGAGAACTAAAAACAGATAATAAAATACTTAAAAGGTCTAGACAGAGTAACAGAGAAATTGCGTCTGATTGCAAATGGAAGTTTTCTTAGTATGTTTGTTATTGTTAGTCATAGTTTTCCCTTACTTTCAGATATTTACCCAATATTTTCAAATGTAATTTAGGTACGGACAACATTATAAAATTATTCCGACATATTTAAAAACATTATTTAACAACCGAGATAGCGAAATTAAATACCGGTATTTTTGTATGAAAATAATTCCGGTATATTGGATCATATGCTTCATTGTAAAAAAGAGCGATTAACAATAATTTTACGCTTCTCCTACTGTTCCTCACAGTAAAACATCAAACAGTACGAGTGTCACGTGCCTCGCTCGACTCGTTTAAATTCCTCACGCAACCATTTTAACTAGCTAATTAATTGTTTCAGAACATGGCGGCACACAAATTAAGGGAGGCTACATGCTGCGGTACAAGAGTAAGTGCTCTTATTGCCTGTTGCACATGCTTTTATTCAATATGTGTTGATGAAAATACTGGCACGGGTTATTCTAGGAAAAAATTGCGATCATTTTCTGTTAATAGCACTCCATTGTGAGGTTTCAGTTTAGAACTATGTACCTATTTACTTATTTTGGGTTTGGTAAAATTATTTCGGTAATAAAATTAATACACCGCAGTAGGTACTCGAAGCAAGCCCAATTTTAGCATGCATAAAATACTACTAAAAATATCCAGATCCTGACATGATGACAACAGGTTCCAGTTAACAAAAAAAGGGAATTTTTCAAATCAATAAAACTATCGCTGAATATATAAATAAAATAAATGAATATTGTGGGACATTCTTACAGAAATCAACCTAGCTCCACAGTAAAGCTCAATACGGCTTGTGTTGTGGGTACTAGACGACGATATATATAATAGGTAGATATGAATAAATGCTTATATACATAGAAAACATCCATAACTCAAGAACAAATATCTGTAATAAACACACAAATAAGTGCCCTGACCAGGATTTGAACCCGGGACCTAGCATCTGATTGCTGTACATTAAAAAATTGCAAAAAAAAACAAAAAGATCCCGACGAAATGTAGACCTCTTTCTTCGAAATCTTAAAGCCAGCTAAGCATTTAACAACTGTTTTGTAACCAGGGAAATACCTGTGGAACTCCTGGTCGGAGGAGTGGGTGGTGTTGTACGACGACTCAACCATGGCGTGGTTCAAGGTAAGATCTCATATTCTTTCAACAAATTATCTTTATCGAACGAGCGGAGCGTAAGCGAAGCGAAGTTCTTACAGACAACTTCGGACACAACGAAATTGGGACGACTGTGCATTTCGATGGCTTTTTGGTTTCGAATAGTAGTTCCGCGATAACTTTAGTAACGTTTCTCTGATCTTTATGAAATTTGTTGCGGTTGTACCAGAGATTAATATAAGAGTTCGTATATGAGCGGAATCGAACAAGGGGTTATGGAGCTAGAACGCGCGAAACGATCTTCATAAGGGCCTTGTTATATTGATCAATTCGTTTGCAAATAAATCGCGAGTTTTTATGCATAATGTGTAAGAAAACAAAACTTTATTAAAAATACAAATACAAAATTTTGTTATCTATTGAACAAAGAGTTGATAACCAATTTAAAACATAAATACCAATATTTTAGAAGCCTTTCACGTCTAACAGGTCCGATCCTTTTCAATATCAAATTAAAATCAAACCACAAATTATATTATTCGAATATGCCTCCGATTGTCTCGATGTTCTAATGACATTATTTACAGACTGTGGTAAGAGCTACGTAATAAACCCGGCGGATTCGGCACGGAAGTGTTTACCGCCTCGCAGACCGTTTCCCCACCATGTTTGTATTGGGGTGGGGATGACTGCCGGCCATTGCTTCCTTTTATGCCGAATTTATGGACGAATAAATGAGCCAATTCGTAACATATTTATCTGTACGAGGCAGAAATCGTGGAAGGCTATTCTGTATTATTAATTAATTATGCTTTGAAAGGTGCTGATATTAAAGAAGTGCTTTTTTATATTATCTTAAAATACGCTCAAATTTGAATAGAAAAGTTATTTAAAGCCAATAATGTTTGATGGTCTAAGTTTTTACTGTATTTTATAATTAATAAATAATATGACCAGTGGTCATATTGGACCGTAAAGTCGGACTACTTTTACCTAAAGGAAGTAACTTTGGCCCATATAAAATTAGACACAAAAAACATAAAAACGTAAACAGAAAAAAACCTCACGGCAATGCGCCATAAATTATATATTATGTATTTATAAAATCTGGACCAAGCAAATCCCAAATTCCAGGGCCACCAAGACTAAACTTTTAAAAAAAATTGGACCAACCATCTTCGAGTAATAGAAAAAAAAATCGAAACCTCTGTTTTTTTTAAATGGCGAAAACTGAGGAACAAACGCAATGTACCAATACTTTACGTCGACCGTACATTTAAGAGCTGTCTTGTCTTGAGTGAGGTGAGCACCAGAATACAAACGTGCGAATTTAAAAAGTGATATCAACCAAAGACATCCGCCTTTCCAAGACTGTGTTTAGATTTGGGAGAATAGCTTTCTTGCGATTACATTTCCGATTTCGTATTGATCCTGCTGAGATGACGCCAACTTATATTTATTGCTCTTTGAATTTTAGTGGACAGGGGATAAATAGTGGTATTAGGATTCAATATCAGAAGGACAAAATGTAATGTTATGAATAATAATACAGGTTGTGTGCACCTAGAATCAAATCATTTGATGGTAATATATGATTTCAAGCTTTGTAACTACTATTAAAAAACATGCTCATGCTCAGTGTACGGTTCCGTAGTTTATGACCTGTTACAATACATCCGTTCAAAAGGTCGTTTTTTATGGGATATTTGGCTGCGCTTACGTCATTTAATATCCGGCATTTACGCCCTTTCACTATGCATTTTTGGGTGATAACTCAAAAACGGCTGAACTGATTATATTCAATATAGTTTTCATTGAAAGTAATTTATCAAGCCTCACTTCCATGATTTTTTTTGGACCCACTGTTAAAAATTAAATGAAGGGGCGCCCTTTTTTGAGCTTTCAGAGCTATTATTTACGAATCTATTATATTATTATTCTCCTTATTTATCTTTCTCCTTTATAAAAGTAAAATACAAAAATACATAACATATAAAAACAATAAAAGCATTATAAAAAACCTAACCTAGGGTGCCACCGGCAACGGGGCAGGGCCCCGGCTGCCGGTGGTCAGGGCCGCAGAGTGAGGAACCTTCGGACTATGCGCGCCGTGTCCAAGATTACCGCCTTCTGAATATTATTATTATTATATTGTTCGAAAGACAAAAAATGTTTGAAAGACCTCTATTCTTTTTGAAAGACCTATCCAATGAAATCCAACACGATAGGGTTGGAGCGAAAAAAAAATCACCCCCCACTTCATGGGTACCCTAATAAAAAATATTTTTCCAGTTTTTATTCTACCCCTTTGGTGGCATAATGAATGCACATATTGATACAAAATTTTAGCTTTCTAGTGCGAACGGTCACTGAGCTAGACCGCAGACAGCGGACACACGGACGGACGGACATGGCGAAACTAGTTACGGGTTCCTAGTTGACTACGGAACCCTAAGAAAACTCAAATATAAACAATAAAAATAACAAAATAAACAAATAAATATTATGGGACAATCTAACACCAATCAACCTAGTCCCACAGTAAGCTCAATAAGGCTTGTGTTGTGGGTACTAGGCGACGATATATATAATATATAAATATAGATAAATACTTAAATACATAGAAAACATCCATAACTCAGGAACAAATATCCGTGATGAACACACAAATAGATGCCCTGACCAGGATTCGAACCCGGGACCTCCTGCTTCATAGGCAGGGTCACTACCGACTAGGCTAGGAGGCCGTTAAACATACATGTTAAATACCCCGTTTTAATAGTAGTTATTGTTGATATTACTTTTGAATAAATCAATTTTACAGAACATAATATTGTTTTTTTTTTTGGGATATATTTATTTTTTAAAGAAATGAAAATGCAACGAATAATGTTTATTCTATTGTAAATTGTTAAATTTAGTCTTATTAATACAACAAAAAAAACCCAGCAATCATAATTCCAAAATATATGTAACTTAATAAAAAAGTAGTGCCCGAGGCCAGATTCGAACCGACGTTCTCAGCTTAAACTCAATTATGTTTAGGTATAAGCTATATTTCAATTATACAGACACGCACACACTTACCTCCCACCGTTTTTTCAATGAAGTAAACCACATAAATGTGAGTAAGCATTTATAAGTATTTTTATCTGGCAACAAGTAATATACACACACCACTAGACCAGATCACATTAAATTACATCAGCGCCAACAATGACTACATTTCCCGTCAGGATATTAAAGTCGATATCAATCACGAGTGATACGACCACGGTCATATTGCATGCCTTCCTTATCTTGCCGCCATGTCACCGCCATACGAGTCATATACTAGACTCAGAGTCCATTTCGTGTTGCATGCGATTATAGTTCTAATAGCTAAAGGTTAGAACCCAATATTGTCTATTTCTGAATTAGGAGATGTAACGAAATAGGGAGAAATGTATCAACTGACCTTTATTATAACTTATAACAATGTATGTACTTTATGCTTAGAAAAAATGGAAAAGTAGAAAAATCCACTGCCTCAGGCGAGACTCGAACTCGCGACTCTGGGATACATGCCCATCGCTCTGACCAACTCAGCTACTGAGACACACCTGATGGCTGCGAATTTCTCCACTATATCCCATATGCGTCTTAGGGGGACGCCTAGCGACATCTGCCGAAGAAGTCTTACACTTCTCAACCGGCCATCGGAGTCCCAAGTTGTATTGAGAATTCACCGATAACAATGCGCTACCCCATACTACAATTAATCAATACAATTCATAACAACTGAGTAATTTCTTTGAATAGGCCTCAGATTTACAAAACTCCCATATACTTACTTGAGATATTGGCCCTATAATGTGGTACATATTAGCATATTATTACATATACTTTTCATGACAGGTTAGAGTCATGGGCTACAAAGTCTTCCTCAAGTTATTTTAATACGCTATTGCGTCTAATATTACTTCTAACAGATTATATGCTATGAATAGGCCTCACGGTTTACAAAACTCGCATATACTTGGGATATTAGCCGTGTAAAAACGCCGAGAGCAAACGACGTGACATTAGCGCCCACCTTGTCACGCCCACGCTTATTAGACGAAACGATTCGCACGTATGTATGAGCGACACGCGCATTTGTATACGATGTTAATAATGTAAATACTATTACTTATTCTGTAATAATCTGATATAAGTATTACATACATACATATATATATATACAGGGTGTAATCGTTAAGTGTGGCCAGGCCATAATTCCGTAAATATAACAGATATCAGAAAACTTCCAACTGATATCGAAAGTGCGTTACCCAATGAGTAAAATTACATTAATAACTTTTTTTAAATAAAATCAGAACTATCCCAAACATTAACTTCAAACCCGGACCGACGTTCGGATAAAGACTAGTATGTACGGTCTAGTCATTTCACCGTTATCAAATTATTCATGAATTGTTTTATTTTATTCCATATCAATCAATTATCATGTTATTACAGTTTATTCGTGCAAATAATGAATCTCAAGCAGTTTTATCTCTTACGGCACCGACGTTCTTCTTTGGGAGTGAGTCGTCGTAGGTACTAACTGTATGGGAGCGTTTAAACTTAATATTTTTAATATTAATACTTTTATTTAAAAAAAGTTATTAATGTAATTTTACTCATTGGGTAACGCACTTTCGATATCTGTTGGAAGTTTTCTGATATCTGTTATATTTACGGAGTTATGGCCTGGCCACACTTAACGATTACACCCTGTATATATATATATATATATATATGTATACCTATCCTACCTATCATAACAGGTTAGAGCCGTGTGATGCAAAGTCTTCCTCAAGATGTTCACTTACACGACCAGGAACTTGACTGTCGGGTTCTCTCTTCATAGCTACTACGCGCTACATACGACAAATACGTGGCTACGGGCTACGAGCGTAGCGCGTAGCACTAGGTGTTACGGAAAGTGTTAATTTGCGATAGACCTGTCTCGGTATACAAAATTCGCCTGTACTTGTGATATTAGCCGTGTAAAAACGCCGAGTGCAAACGACGTGACATTAGCGCCCACCTTGTCACGCCCACGCTTATTAGACGAAACGATTGCGCACGTAATATGGTGAATACTGTTGATGTATGATTGACACGTGTATTTGTATACGATGTGGATATACCTATCATAACAGGTTACACTCGTGTCGTATGGTGCAAAGTCTTCCTCAAGTATTTTTTACACTTTTTTATTTAAATAAATAAATATTATGGGACAATCTTACACAAATCAACCTAGTCCCACAGTAAGCTCAATAAGGCTTGCGTTGTGGGTACTAGACTAGAATAGATAGATATAGATAAATACTTAAATACTTAGAAAACACCCATAGTTAACTCAGGAACAAATATCTGTGATAAACACACAAATAAATGCCCTGACCATAGATTCGAACCCGGGACCTCCTGCTTCATAGGCAGGGTCACTACCAACTAGGCTAGGAGGCCGTTATTTTAATGTTTTGTTTATTATTGTTGATTCAAATAAGTTACATTCTTCTCGGTCTCTGGTTAAGCTGAGACTGTGTATACCTACTTCCGTAATTTGCAAAACGATGTAACAATTACGTTAAAATGGAGCTGATCTGATAATGTAGTCGAGGGGCATTTGTTAGACGTGTGAAGAACAGACGGTATCAGTGAAATTAGATGTTAAATTTACAATGCGTGATGTAATTGAGATTTTTTTTGTATGTGGTTAGGGACGATTAGGACAATATTTGATGATATTTGCTAAATACAATAAGTGTCTTGAGCTAGTTATTTCCTGTATAAACTCAAAAACTGTTCTTTTAATTATAAAGGATGCTATTTCAGTCTTAAAGAGCATTTAATTATCCATTATTAAAGTTCACATTTAAATCTGTATCTTTTATAGCTTCTGACATAGGGCCACTTAATTCATTGATTAAATAAAATACTATTACAGTATACGTTGGTTCCTCGAAACAGTTCAAAATGAGTCATGTTCCCAAAATTTTAAAGTACTTGACCTACTTCTTTCCATTATGAACCTGCGCAGGCGATTGCCCAAGTCACAGATAAATAGCCGCCGCCGGCAGGGTGTTCATCCTCACACCCTGGAGCCCAATGGGTCGCGCACAGTACGGTTTAAGAGGAATTTCTTCCCACGAACGCTGCGGCTGCGGAATTTACTCCCTGCCGAGGTTTTCCCAGTGGGCTTCAGTATGGGGTTCCTAAAGGGTAGGCAACGCGCATATGAATCATCTGGGGTTGCAGGCGTCCATAGGCTACGGTAGCTGCTTACCATCAGGCGGGCCGTATGCTTGTTTGCCACCGTCGTGGTATAAAAAAAATAGTTTAACCCATTTAAATAAACCCATACCAGGGGCCGTATTCTAACTTTAAAACACGTATAGCCACGATCCAACTTCAATACAACTGAATCAGAAATATCAGAATTTGCTTGTGAAATATTCCAACGCAACTCCAATACAACTTCAATATTGGTTGAATGTTTGTTGTGTGTTGGAGTTATGTTTGAGATAGGTTGTATTTTTATTGTATTGTTCATGTATTTTTAAATTAGAATCCGGCACCAGGAAAACAGTGTTTGTGTGTGTTTGTGTAACCTCAATTCACATTTATCATGCTGAACAATTAAAGTTCCCACGCGGGGTTAATGGAAATAGTTGGGAGTGAGCATCGCTTCGATTCACCCCCAAAACAGGGAAGGGAACAACAGTCAAGCTTTGTGCTTTTTTGCGGAAATGTCGCTGTTTTCGAAAATTCGCGAATACCATAATAAACTACTATTCGCCAACAAACTGTCCTCAGTTAGGCAAAAAAAGATGTATACCTACCACTTAAGTTTTCTCTTGAAAAAAAAAAGTCGGGGTATCAAAGATTTTTTTACACCCATGTGTAACTAACTGTCGAAGGAGAGTTTTACGAGAGGAATAAAATAAGGCATATGTTGAAGATTAGCTTAATCCTATTCGTGTCCTGGTTTATACTTAGTACAAAATATTTAAAAAATATACTTGTACAAATATTTATATCCATTGTTTACTATGAAAGTACGGTCAGTATTTATGATGATATTTTAGTAAGATTTATGATAGGATGACATGACAAATAACCACGTAACATCACCGCGTACAACTGCATTTTAAAAGCAAAATGGCCTTGGCCAAGAAACTCGACTTTATTTTACATCGGAGAGTCGTAGCGAAACTAATGGGTACATTGTGGGCGTAGCAGAGTGCTACGCTCGTAGCTCGTAGCAGCGCTACGAGGTACCCGAGTGCGTTGTTACGTGAAATGTAGGAAATAATTGTGTGCTTAGATTTTTCACAAAGCGTTAATGTAACAATAATGTAAGTTTTGTAATGTTAGGCTCGGAACAAAATGGCTAAAGGACAATAATGATTCGTATCGTTGGACTGTTTTCTAACAGTGCCTAATGTTTTCAGCATATAAAAGAGTAATGTTAAAAAATACATCGATTAGCAACATGCATGATTTCTTTTATGAACACGATTTTGATTCTATTTCTCGTGAGATTCAAATGTCTCTAATAAACCTAATATCTGTTGTAGCCCTGAAACGCTAAAAATGCGAATATATACCAGACGTCTGCAGTAGTCTGCACCGCGCGCATTTTTTCACGACCCATACAATAAACGTGAGGTGCGTGACGTCACCGGCGCACTGTGGGCTGAAAATCGGCTTTCATAGAAATAGAAATTGATTTCATAATTTGTACCTTTTTCTTCTTGAAATAGCTTTAGCTAGGTATTAATATGTCCCAAAATGAGTCTGAGGTAATTTGGTTAGGAAAAAAATTAATTATAATAAAATAAAATAAAATATGTATGGAGCGAATGAGAAAAATCAAATTTTCTTCAAAAATAAAAACCAAACCGTTATATCCTCGCAGATGGTTATAGTGCCAATTATTCTTGATTTTTTGTCATACTCAATTTTTTTCTACCAGGTGCACTTTCTTTTTTTAAATCGATTTAAAAAAAATATTTTTTTGCAAGTATTTTTTTGGAATAGGTTTTAATCATTACTTTGACCTTAATAAAAAATTCTGAGTCCCTTTGAGTCAAAAACAGGAGCAGTGAGCTTTTTTTCGACATAGATGTATGGAGCGTTTCGGACATATCAGATTTTCTTCTAACATAAAAAAATTAAACATTATATCCTCGCAAATGGTTATACTCCTAATTATTCTTGATTTTTTGTCATACTCAATTTTTTTCTACCAGGTGCACTTTTTTTTTTAAATCGATTTTTTCAAAAAAAAAAATTTCGAGTTTTTTTTTTAGAAATAGCTTTTACTCATTACTTTGACCTTAATAAATTATTCTGAGCCCATTTGAGTCAAAAACTTAGGAGCAGTAAGCTTTTTTTCGAAATAGATGTATGGAGCGTATCAGACATATCGGATTTTCTTCAACCATAAAAAATGAACCGATATATCCTCGCAGATGGTTATAGTACCAATTATTCTTGATTTTTTGTCATACTCAATTTTTTTCTACCAGGTGCACTTTTTTTAAAAATAGATTTTCTTGAACTCGAAAAAATTATGTTTTTTTAAATAATAGATTTTTTTTAAAAGTGCACCTGGTAAAAAAAAATTTAGTATTTCAAAAAATCAAGAATAATTGGTACTATAACTATCTGCGAGGATATAACGGTTTATTTTTTATGTTTGAAGAAAATCTGACATGACCATACGCTCCATACATCTATTTCGAAAAAAAGCTCACTGCTCCTAAGTTTTTGACTCAAATGGACTCAGAATTTTTTATTAAGGTCAAAGTAATGAGTAAAAGCTATTTAAAAAAAAAACTCGAAAAAAAATTTTTTTTTTAAATCGATTTAAAAAAAAGTGCACCTGGTAGAAAAAAATTGAGTATGGCAAAAAATCAAGAATAATTAGGCCTATAACCATCTGCGAGGATATAACGGTTTATTTTTTATGTTTGAAGAAAATCTGATATGTCCGAAACGCTCCATACATCTATGTCGAAAAAAAGCTCACTGCTCCTAAGTTTTTGACTCAAATGGACTCAGAATTTTTCATTAAGGTCAAAGTAATGAGTAAAACCTATTTCTAAAAAAAAACTTGAAGAAATATATATTTTTTTGAAATCGATTTTTTTTTTAAAAGTGCACCTGGTAGAAAAAAATTGAGTATGACAAAAAATCAAGAAAAATTGGCACTATAACTATCTGCGAGGATATAACGATTTGGCTTTTATTTTTGAAGAAAATTTGATTTTTCTCATTCGCTCCATACATATTTTATTTTATTTTATTATAATTAATTTTTTTCCCAACCAAATTACCTCAGACTCATTTTGGGACATATTAATACCTAGCTAAAGCTGTTTCAAGAAAAAAAAGGTACAAATTATGAAATCGATTTCTATTTCTATGAAAGCCGATTTTCAGCCCACAGTGCGGCGTCCTGAAAACTGTTTGGAAGACTTTTGTCATTTTAAGCGTGAAAAAACGCGTTTAATTATATAATAGGGATGATGACACATGTTGAATTATGCAATAAAATTTAGTTGATAGGATGCAAAATTACCAATATATCCAAATAAAGTGAAAATTAAAAAATATATTGAAATGGTTCAAAGATATGCTTCATAATTTCAAAATGTTTAAATTATTTAAAGTACGAAATTAAAAAAAAAACCAATGATACCATTCGATTTTTAACATTTTACTGTTAAATAAATTGTATGGTAACCATATACATAAACGCAACATTTCATTGTAAAAATAGCAATTTCATAATTTTTCCATACTTTCCTTTTCCAAACAGGGCGACTATATGATCGTGACGTCACTTTTGCACGTCATCTTATTGGGAGCCATTCGAGAAACAAATGCAAATCTCAGACTTTAAGTCTAATTTCTGACTTTTGTGTTGCTTTAACGCAATTGGCCGCATATAGACATTTGATTCTCACAACAAAACGAATCGATTGATACCATACCATTACCATTGGTATACATTATTTTCTTATTAGAACACAAGACATCGAACTAAGGTTTTAAAAATACATTTTGGGCATAAAAGAATGGCTCAATTTTTTTGTTAAACTGCAATATAGTTAAGTCCCAAAATGTTAGAAAATTATCATGGATATCCATACTTTAATATTAATTTGGTGTTGTTGAACTTGAATCTTGAAGCAAATCAAATTATTTTGTTCAATATTTTTTTTGATTTGCAATTTTTTTAATTTTTTTTTATCTTTCCACACTAATATACAGTGTGTAAAGATAAGTCGGGCCCTGGAGGGAAACTACCTTAAAACGTTGAAATACCTCAATTCACTGAAAGGAAAAATACTTTAATTTTTTTAAAGCGGCATAACTGCATTTACAATGTTTTGGAAAAGAGTACAGTTTACAAAAAAACTATTGATTTTGTAATTTTTGCCGTAAATATTTTTTACGACAATTGATGCCAATCGATCCTATTTCCAACAAGGATAAGGACTTCTTAATACCAACCAAGTTTAGAGCACAACAGAACCCATAAATAATAATAAAAATATTTTTCATACAATTAGTATGGAAAAAAGTGAAAATTGAGAAAAAAACTGTGAATGCAGTTTTAGTTTTTAGGAAAAATAAAAGAATGTTACCTTTCAGCGAATTGAGCTATCACAACGTTTTAAGGTAGTTTCCCTCCAGGGCCCGACTTACCTTTCCACACTGTATATGTATAAACTGAAAAATAGATGTCATATACTTCAGAAAAAGTGACCAAACCCTCTGGTGTCTGAGGCCAGATTTGAACTGGCGTCTTCAGCTTTCGCGGCTGACGTCCTGACCACTAGAACACCCGGTCACGGCGGAACTTGACAAATTTTCTCATGTATATGCAATCTCTGAATTTGAAACGGCTAGGCGCCGTTGACCATACTCTAAGGGCATGCGCAGTAAGTTGCGGATTGTAGGGCAATACGAGCGTGTAACATAGTTTCGCGCCCTTCGTTAAGGTAGACACTCGGATAGATCGCTTTTCGGTGAAGGAAAACATCGTGAGGAAACCGGATCTAATTCCCACAAGGCCTAGTTTCCCTCTGGGCTGAAAGATCAGATAGCAGTCGCTTTCGTTAAAACTAGTGCCTACGCCAATTCCTGGGATTAGGTTGCCGAGCGGACCCCGGGCTGACAGACAAACGCTAGGGCGAAGAAGGAGGAGTTAAGGAAGATACTGTTATACCTGTTAGGTGACCGACTGTATGTATATTTACGGGCATTTTCTAAAACGAAGTAATCTCAAGGGACAATTTCACACAAATTCCCCCACTCCGTCTTTAATTCCAAACTCTCCGGTATTTCACGGTCATTTTCCCCAGGGCCGCGATTCGAAAAATAAACACACACACTGGAAAGACACAGCTCCAACCCAACTCAACCCAACTCAACTCAACGCTATAACGACATTGACATTTGCGATTCGAACAGATATTCATTCAACATTGGTATCACATTGGTCTCACATTGATTACACATTGGTCGCACATTGTAGCAATGTTGTACCAATGTGAAACCAATGTGAGACCAATGTGATACCAATGTTGAATGAAAATCTGTTCGAATAGCAAATGTCAATGTCGTTATAGCGTTGAGTTGAGTTGAGTTGGAGCTGTGTCTGTCCAGTGTGTATGTTTATTTTTCGAATCGCGGCCCTGGCCGTTGTTGATATCAAACGCCGTGATTCCACTCGAGTTTCTTCAGGTTATTGCGACAAGTTATAACAAGTTGGCGAACTCGCCAGTCGGCTTTTGGAACAAGTTGGCATAACCGGTCTAGAGGGATGTTCGAAGAATATAGCTTGACAAAGGTTGCAGCTGAAGGATAATACTTACTTTAAGAGGCCTTATTCCCAAAACGCGCGTATTTCACGAAATTATTTATTATCTTCGAAGGCTATGGCGAAAATACTTAATGTTTTTATATCAACTATTAATGCATATAATAGTTCATTTATTCATCTAGACTTCCAATTGAGTAAATATTACATTTTAAAGAGAAAAATATGAAAAAATTGGTAATCTTGGAAGGCCTTTCCGGATTTTTCAGTTACGCACCGGACGGTCCCAATTTACAAATTATGCAAAAAATTATAACAGCTCTTATAAAATTCAATGGAGTACGAGTATATTATATACGAGACGGCCAATAAAATAAAAATCAAAGATTCATCTTGGATAAGAGATAAAATATCTTCTAATTATATGCCAGTTTTTTGATGAAAACAGGATTCCATTAAATTTTTTCCATGAATATGAAATTTCCTATAAATATTTTGCCCTAAAAATATTACCGTAGTAAATTTGAACTAGATTTCTATCACGAAAAAAATATCATTACTATAGTTATAAAATTAAATTTAGTATGAATTTTAAAAAATAACCTATAAATCACACTTCAATCAAAGGACACTTTCTGTAAGAATTGTATTTTTGGTTTCATACTAATAATAAATATGTAACAAAAGTATTTACTTGCATAAAAAATACTTCAAACTATCTTATAAAGAGCCCCTTTCACTTTCAGAGCGAAACTATTAGTTTAATCCAAACACTGTTTTAGTTTTAATTAAAATATTATTCTAGTTTTTATTCTACCACATTGTCGGCGTGATTAATGTACATACTCATACCAAATTTCAGCTTTTAAGTTCTAACGGTCAGTGAGCTAGACCGTGAATAGACGGACAGACGTCGGATGGACGGATGGACGGATGGTTAATGGTTTTTAGTTGACTACGGAACCTTAAAAGGGAGAGGCATTGCTTTTCAGAATTACAATTTGTTTTGATGACAATAGAAGATCATTTTGGTAACAAATCTGTAGCAATATAAAATGTGAAGTTGTAATACCGCGCCTTAGTTATTTTTGGTAACGTAATTATTCGGGGGAGATCCGGGGACTAACTAAAGAGGATATATTTCATTGATAAAATATATAGAAGAACCATAATGCTCCGTCATGTCGTTAAATGCGACGACCGGATGGCATAAAATGACCAAGTTAAAAGTAATAAAAAACTACCCTAAAACTACTTGATTCAGTTATCTATACATATAATAAAGCTGAAGAGGGTCGAAAGTCTGTACATGGAAGATAATCGAAAAAAAGTTGGCTGGGGATACTTAGAATCAATAACAGAACACGTTCCAACAATTTTTAGAATTTTTGTCTGTTTATCTGTTTGTCTGTTTATCTGTTTATCTGTTTATCTGTTTATCTGTTTATCTGTTTATCTGTTTGTCTGTTTATTTGACCGCGCATCACGTGAAAACGGCTGAACGGATTTCGATGAAATTTTGTATAGAGATAGTTTGAGTCCCGGGAAAGGACAATATATAGTTTTAATCCCGAAAATCAACCTTGGTGGGGGTGAAAATGGGGTTGAAAGTTTGTATGGAGAATTTTTAACCGCTGAAACGATTTAGATAGAAATGAGTATGGAGATAATTTGAGTCTCGAGAAACGTCATAGGATAGTTTTCAAACCCTTGTGGGGGTGAAAAGGGGGTTGGAAGTTGGTATGAGGATTTTTTTACCGCTGAACAGATTTAGATGAAAATTGGTATAGAGATAGTATGGGTCTCGAGAAAGGACAAAGGATAGTTTCATCTTGAACCCCCCCCCCCCACCTTACTTTACCGTAGGTCCAAAAAATTTGAAAAAAATAATGGAAGTGAAGCCTGAAAGGTACTTTCAATAAAAACTATCTATCTATACATCTATCACGTGAAAACGGCTGAACGGATTTTGATGAAATTTTGTGTGGAGATAGTTTGAGTCCCGGGAAAGGTCAAAGAATATTTTCATCCCGAAAATCAACCCTGGAGGGGGTGAAAAGGGGGTTGAAAGTGTGTATGGAGATTTTTTAATAGAAATTAGTATGCAGATAATTTGAGTCCCGAGAAACGACAAAATAGTTTTCATCCCGAAAATAAACCCTTTCACCCCGAAAAGGGGGTTAGAAGTTGGTATGACGATTTTTTAACCGCTGAACTGATAAAGATGAAATTTGGTATAGTATGGGTCTCAAGAAAGGACAAATTATAGTTTTCACTCCGAAAATCAACCCTAAGGGGGTGAAAAGAGAGTTGGAAATTTGTATAGGGAATTATTAACCTCAGAATCGATTTAGATAAAATTTGGTATGGAGATAATTAATTAAAAAAGGAAATAAAATAGTTTTATCTCGGAAATTATCCTTTAAATGGATACAAAAGGGGTGAAAGTTTACATGGGGAAGAAACAACCAATAACCGCTGTCTGTATTTAGATGAAATTTGGTATTTAAATAATTTGTAATTTTTTGGTCAAGGTGTTCATATGTATAACATGTTACCCGTCGATGCTTTAAATTTACCTTTACCCGCTCTTAAGAAATATTTGAAAATGTCATGAATATCAAAGGGTTATTGCAGGTTCGAGTATTATATATGACGGACAAAGATGCATGGCCCAAACCAAAAAACTACTACAACATTTATAGGACACCGTTTAGGTAGGAAAACGTATCAAACGTTTTGTGAAGCAGTCAGATAAGAATTTATTTCTCTTTATAATTAAACAATAGGTACATTATCTGTCTCTCAAGCTGTTTTGATGATGTCTTCTTGAAGAACTACGCATTATTTTGTATCTTTAAGATCTAATGTATTACTGTTTTGAAAAAAATAAGTCCCGTCGAGTATCTTTTCGGTCATAATACTTCTTGGGCCAGAGGTGTAGGGTTAGAACCGGTGGTAGTTTTGGAACGAAGTTCCTTATTGGACGGTTCGCGGGTGGGGGGCTAGGTGAAAAAAAGTCACGAGACTGTCACGAAAAACCGTCACGTCACGAAAACGCGACACCCATACGATTGAGAAACATGTAAAATGGAATGAAATAAAAAATATATAAAATAGAATTAAGTGAAGTGAAGTGAATTGTAGTGAAAGTGAGAAGTGACAAAGTGATAAAAGTGAAAAAACTCGAGAACCTAAAAGTAAAAGATGTCAGAAAATGGCAAAATTTCTAAATTTCAAAAATTTCATAAATTTCAAAAATTTCAAGTTTCAAAAATTTCAAAAATTTCCAGTTTCAAAATTTCAAAAATTTTAAAAATTTCATAAAAATACAAAAAAAATTAAAACCACAAAATTTACGAAAAAGTCAAAAATTAAATAAAATTAAATAACATAACTTCGTTCCAACAGAGTGTTCCACGACACTCGCGTATTTTATTTTTCTCTGACGTTCATTAGTGCATTGTAATGTGCTTACCTTGAAGTATGTAATTACCACAATTATTGCAACCAGTAACGTAACATCAGTGTATTATCTGTGACAGTGTGATCTACGGTAACGTAATCAAAATCCGCCCCCCCCCCCCCCCCCCCGACCGCTGGCACGCATGGTTTCAGTGGATTTTTAATATGTGTGTAGGTAAAGCAGTGTATGCTTCTGTATATAATTAGGCCTTATTACGTAACAATTTCATAAACTACTATTTATCTCTTTTTAGGGTTCCGTAGTCAACTAGGAACCCTTATAGTTTCGCCATGTCCGTCCGTCTGTCCACGGTCTAGCTCAGTTACTGTTCGCACTAGAAAGCTGAAATTTGGTGAGGCTTGATAAGAACTTTCAATAAAAACTATATTGAATAAAATCGGTTCAGCCGTTTATGAATTATCAGTCAAAATCGCATAGTGAAAGGATGTGCCGGATAGTAGACTGACGTAAGCGCCGCCAAATAACCCTTAATAAACGACCGTTTGAAAGGATGTTTCGTAACTACAAACTACACTGAGCATCGCCCGACATGCTCTTGGCCGGTTTTTTTTGCATTGTTATCCCGGAAATCACTCACCCTTAAGGATTACTAATTCCTCAAATAGAAAAAAAAACATTTCTGCATTTGTGACCCCCCCCCCCCCCATTTCAAACGCCCCTGTTCTTACCTTTCATGCTTAGACTGATTTGACGGGAGGATCGATTTGGATGATATTTGCCGCGGACATGAACATATAAATACAAAAGTGGTCCTGTATCGTCCGATATACACCTACTATTCTATGTCGTTTAAATCATGCCAATAAAAATTAATAGGATAAATCCATCTGTCAACTTTACTTCAAGTTCCACCTCCAGGGTAGTGGGAGAGAAATTAGGGGTGAATTAGCCGCTTACTGACACAGACCGAATTCCACGCGGGCGGAGCCGCGGGCACAGCTAGTAGAATGAATAAAATTTACCGAAATGCAGGATTTTAAGTTTTTTAAGTAAAAAAAATCAAAAATATAAATGGTAAAACGCGATTTGTTCAACGCGTAATTTAAACACGAGCGTTGCACGTGTTTTACACAAAACCATACTTAATATTTACGAAAATATGGATGGCGCTTTGTTACAAATAGGGTAATAAACAAAAGACGGCTTTACACCGCGCCAAATGTGTTCAAATTGAGACATTCACGTGCTGGTTATGATAATACCAGAAGACGATTGTAGGAGCCATTCCTTTTGGCTGCCGAGGGCGTGTCAATCGGTCAGGAAGACCAACAGAATAGATAAAAATTCTATCCTAAAACCACCCAACTAGTTCAGTACTGCAACTATTTTCTACAAATTCAAAACGTAATAAAGTATATATCCCAATGTAATTTTTGGTTTTATTTAAGTTTTTTCTTTAATTTATAATCATATTAACCTTAATACTGCGCCATTTCAACAATATTCGGTTCAGTTCAAATGTATTTATTTCTCTAAGATTACAAAAGCATTTGTCTAACTCTTTTCACTTCTTCTCTCATCTACTCAAAGGTTAACTGGAAGAGATCCCTTAAAGGGATAAGTTCGCCTTTGTACTTACGTTTTCCTATTATTGTATTGTTTTGACTGGTTTTTGTACAATAAAGAGTTTTTACATTACATTACATTACAAATCACATAAGCGAAAAACAAACAATAGTAGTAGAAACAAACAATAGTAGTAAAAACAATTATTCTTGTAATAAAAAATATGTCGGAATTTTTAAATTCATTTCGTAACAAACAATTATGCGCGTTTAATTGCTGATCGCAAGGAGCATGCATTGAACCGGTTGTTGCAACAATTTTCTTTTGTTTTTTTTTTTAACCTTGAAACTAGAGTCGGCCTACACAAGTTATTGCCCTATTACTCTTAACCCTTGAAAAAGTTGTAGCAACTATTATGTCTATTATCTATACATATAATAAAGCTGAAGAGGGTCGAAAGTCTGTACATGGAAGATAATCGAAAAAAAGTTGGCTGGGGATACTTAGAATCGATAACAGAACACGTTACAACAATTTTTAGAATTTTTGTCTGTTTGTCTGTTTATCTGTTTGTCTGTTTATTTGACCGCGCATCACGTGAAAACGGCTGAACGGATTTTGATGAAATTTTGTATAGAGATAGTTTGAGTCCCGGGAAAGGATAATATATAGTTTTAATCCCGAAAATCAACCCTGGTGGGGTTGAAAGTTTGTATGGAGAATTTTTAACCGCTGAAACGATTTAGATAGAAATGAGTATGAAGATAATTTGAGTCTCGAGAAACGTCATAGGATAGTTTTCAAACCCTTGTGGGGGTGAAAAGGGGGTTGGAAGTTGGTATGAGGAATTTTTTACCGCTGAACTGATTTAGATGGAAATGTGTATAGAGATAGTATGGGTCTCGAGAAAGGACAAAGGATAGTTTTTACCCCAAAATCAACCCTAAAGGGGTGAAAAGGGAGTTGGAAATTTGTATAGGGAATTATTAACCGCAGAATCGATTTAGATAAAATTTGGTATGGAGATAATTTGAGCTCTGGAAAAGGAAATAAAATAGTTTTATCTCGGAAATTATCCCTTAAGGCTCCTTATTCCCTAAAAGGTCGAAAAACTCTATTAATGAAAAAAGCCGCATAAAATGCTATCTATAAGACAGTTTGAAGTATTAGTAATACAAAAAAATACTTTTGAACCATATTTATTATTATTAAGAACCCAAAAATACGATTCTTACAGAAAGTGTCCTGTGAAGTGTGATTTATAGGTCATTTTTAAAAATTCATACTAAATTAAAACGTACCACTATAGTAGGTAATGATATTTTTTATCGTGATAGAAATATAGTTTAACTTTCATATGATAATCTTTTTAGGGCAAAATATTCATAGAGTTTTCGTGGAAAAAATTAAATGTAAACGTGTTTTCATCAAAAAACTGGCATATAATCAGGAGGTATTTTGTCTATTATCCAAGATGAATCTTCGATATTTATGGCCGTCTCAGACATGATATACTCAATTGAATTTTATTCAAGTTGAATAAGAATTGACACCCTTTTTTGCGTAATTTGGAAATGAACGGTACATCTAACTGGAAAATCCGGAAAGGCCTTCCAAGACGACCAATTTTTTTCATGTTTTACTCTTTAAAATTTAATATTTGCCCCGATGGCCGTCTATCTATAGATAAAGAAATGAAATATTATATGCATCAATAGTTGATTTAAAAAAACTAAGTACTTTAGCCATAGCCTTCGAAGAAAATGAAGCATTTTAAGAAATTCGCGCGTTTTGGGATCGCCTCTTAAGCGGATGCAAAAAGTTTACATGGGGAAGAAACGACCAATAACCGCTGTACGTATTTAGATGAAATTTGGTATTGAAATAATTTGTAATTTTTTGGTCAAGGTGTTCATATTTATAACATGTTACCCGTCGATGCTTTAAATTTACCTTTACCCGCTCTTAAGAAATATTTGAAAATGTCATGAATGTTATTCCAGGTTCGAGGACTATATATGACAGACAAAGATGCATGGCCCAAACCAAAAAACTACTACAAAATCATCTAACATTTATAGGACACCGTTTAGGTAGGAAAACATATCAAACGTTTTATGAAGCAGTCAGATTAGGATTTATTTTTCTTTATAATTAAACAATGGGTACATTATCTGTTTCTCAAGCTGTTTTGATATGTCTTCTTGAAGAACTACGCATTATTATGTATCTTTAAGATCTAATAATGTATTACTTACTGTTTTGAAAAAAATAAGTCCCGTCGAGTTTCTTTTCGGTCATAAATGTCATAATACTTCTTGGGCCAGAGGTGTATGTAGGGTTAGAACCGGTGGTAGTTTTGGAACGAAGTTCCTTATCGGACGGTTCGCGGATGGGAGGCTAGGCGAAAAAAAGTCACGAAAAAGCGTCACGTCACGAAAACGCGACACCCATACGATTGAGAAACATGTAAAATGGAATGAAACAAAAAATATATAAAATAGAATAAAGTGAAGTGAAGTGGACTGTAGTGAAAAGTTAAAGTGAGAAGTGACAAAGTGATAAAAGTGAAAAAATTCGGAAACCTAAAAGTAAACAATGGCAAAATTTTCAAAAATTTTCATAAATTTCGTAAATTTCAAAAATTTCCAAAAAAATTTAAAATTAAATAACATAACTTCGTTCCAATCGCGTGTTCCACGACACTCACGTATTTTATTTTTCTCTGACGTTAATTAGTGCAGTGTAATGTGCTTACATTGATAAATAAATATTTTGATTTATCTGTGATAGTGTGGTAAAAACGTATGAAAATTCATTACCCCCGACCGCCGGCACGCCCGCCCCCCCCTGGATTTTTAATATGTGTGTTGGTAAAGCAGTGTATGCTTCTGTACATAATTAGGCCTTATTACGTAACAGTTACATAACTACTATTTATCTCTTTTTAGGGTTCCGTAGTAAACTAGGAACCCTTATAGTTTCGCTATGTCCGTCCGTCTGTCCGCGGTCTAGCTCAGTTACCGTTCGCACTAGAAAGCTGAAATTTGGTGAGGCCTGATAAGAACTCTCAATAAAAACTATATTGAATAAAATCGGTTCAGCCGTTTTTGAATTATCAGTCAAAAACGCATAGTGAAAGGAAGTGCCGAATAGTAAAATGACGTAAGCGCCACCTTTTGAACGGATGTTTTGTAACAGGGCGGCCTCTACGAAACTCTACACTGAGCATCGCCCGACATGGTCTTGGCCGGTTCTCATCTCATCATGCTCAAATTCAACGTCTAAAAGCCCCCCCCTTTTAGCGTCGGTGTAATGACGGTCATTCTAATGGTTTCAATGGATTTTTAATATGTGTGTAGGTAAAGCAGTGTATGCTTCTGTACATAATTAGGCCTTATTACGTAACAGTTATATCGCCATGTCCGTCCGTCTGTCCGCGGTCTAGCTCAGTTACCGTTCGCACTAGAAAGCTGAAATTTGGTGAGGCCTGATAAGAACTTTCAATAAAAACTATGTTGAATAAAATCGGTCCAGCCGTTTTTGAATTATTAGTCAAAAACGCATATTGAAAGGAAGTGCCGAATAGTAAAATGACGTAAGCGCCGCCAAATAAACGACCTTTTGAACGGATGTTTTGTAACAGGGCAGCATCTACGAAACTCTACACGGAGCATCGCCCGACATGCTCTTGGCCGATTTTTTTTTGCATTGTTATCCCGGAAATCACCCCTTAAGGATTACTAATTCCAATTCCAGAAAATCCCCAGCCAGGTTATACGTAGCCTATAAAAATTCAACGTCTAAAAGAGGGGAGGGGGGTAGCCACTACACTCGATTGAGTTAAATTTGCATGGGTCATTGACCCCCTCCCCGCTCCAAGTGCACCTCAAATAGAAAAAAAACATTTCTACATTTGTGACCCCCCCCCCCCCAATTTCAACCGCGCCTGTTCTTACCTTTCATGCTTAGACTGATTTGACGGGAGGATCGATTTGGATGATATTTGCCGTGGACATGAACGTATAAATACAAAAGTGGTCCTGTATCGTCCGATATACACCTACTACTCTATGTCGTTTAAATCATGCCAAAAAAATAATATGATAAAAAAAGTATTCATTTTTGAGTGTACTTTCATTTAGTGGTAATTGTAAAATATTTTATTAGGACTACTGTCCTCTAGCGTCATCTGTCAACTTTACTTCAAGTTCCGCCTCCAGGGTAGCGGGAGAGAAATTAGGGGTGAATTAGCCGCTTACTGACACAGACCGAATTCCACGCGGGCGGAGCCGCGGGCACAGCTAGTAACTTATAAGGCCGCCTAAACGAAGATATTAGTTAGTTATTTAATGTAGATCTATCAGAACGGCCAAGGTGGTCACAAGATTCTGAACAACGCCTCTATTGTCAAGGCGATAAAGTCCATGTTCAGATATTATTGAGTACCTTGGCCACTCCGATATATTGAGGTTGATGGCGACTGTACTACGTACAGTTTTCACTTTAAAACCGAAATCTGAAATGAACATCGAAATTCGAAACTTTATTAACTCTGACAAATAGACGAACAAACAAGCAAAGTGGTTAAACCTTGTAGGCCACAACAAAAACTATTTAAATCGGAGTATTTACCATGTGTGTGTTTTCACACAAATACACATGGCAAATTATTAATATTAATTAGTTTTTGTTATGTTAATGACCATATTAGCTTAAAATCGTATCTTGTGAGGCCACGTTTCTCTGGTACAAACCACAAATGCCTAACCCGGACTCTCGTGATGAGTAAATAGAACATGGGTAGAACGTGGAGCTTAACAGAGTTGATAAACTGCCCTATGGCTGTGATATTTTTCATGTTAACGCAGTACATTTCTCTCGTTTTTAAGGAGCCACGTTGTTTACAGTCGTGTTTAGACGTTTTTTATACAGAGTGTTACAAAAATACTGGTGATCCGTTTAAGGGCATAATTAGGAATATGCATGATTTTTTTGGAAGACGTCATTCGATTCTATTTCCCTGTAGATTCAAATATCTCTAATAAACCTACTATCTATGATAGCCCTGAAACGTCAAAAATGTGAAAATACGTGAGGCGTCTGCGCCGCGCGTCAAAAAGCCCCATACAAAAAGTGTACGGATTGTGACGTCACCGTTCACAAAGTTGCAGAAAACTGTTTGGAAGGAACAAGTTTTTGTAAGATTTTTGTAATTTTAGGCACGAAAAATGCGTTTAGCTATAGTTGTCACACATTTTTTTTCTTGTTAGGACATAAGTAATCGAACTGAAGTTTCGAAAATACATTTGATGTATAAAAAAAAAATGCCTAAAATTTTACGTTTTCAAACCGCAATATCTTTAAAAAACTGTTAAAAATTATTACGGATTTCCACTTATTTAAATTACTTTGGGGTTGTTGAACGTGTTTATGCAACAGATTCAATTAAATATTTTTCATGCATGTTCTCTATTGGTATCGCATTGCGAGTAAGAAAAAGTAGGAAAAAAATTATTTAGATGCGATTTTTTTTTGTATGGGACACGTCTCTCCGGCCGGCCCACCCTCCGTAGAAAATCAATCACTGTGTTGACGGCTAAAGAAACAAGAGGGTCCCTCGTCGTCAACACACTGGGTGCTCTTTGAGCTCTTTGGCAACCTTACACTATGACTACTATGAGTTGGGTCTAGTGCTATTTGACTGTGGTTTTCTGTAAGGTGAAGGTACTTCCCCAGTCGGGCTATGCTCCAGATTTGAGCGAGATGACATTCGCTGCGCTGTGTTCTACCTACCACATATCGCGAGATGACATTCGCACTACCCATATCTCTCTTTTGCACGTAGTTTAAAGACATACCCCTGTCCGGATATAGTTTAAAGGACAAATCCAGGTGCACCTACCTAATACCCAGCAAAACAGGTGTTAATGGGAGACTAGAAAAAAACATTCCGATGTTTCCGTGCGATTCCGCACTCGTTACAATATTGACATACCGACTTGTTGTCATGTTGGCATTATTGTCCAATGACGTCATTACTCGTGATCAAAACGAGACGCAACCCCTTACTTTGACTATTCTTTCAGCATACATTTTTGATCGATATTCTAGCTCCATATTATAAAACATTATCTCTAAAGCATACGAACTCTCACATTTATGGGAATTTTTATTTTAGCTTTTACTTTAAAGCACGATTTGTCGTCTTTCAGTAACGTCTAACCGTCACATTCCTGACAAAATGTATGGGATTGATGAACCGGCCATTAATAGTATACAGTTAAGTGAAAATGCCCTTATAATATTAATAGAAAAACACGTCACGGGTTTTTACAAGCCGTTTTAGGAACGGTCCTTAAGGCACGCCTACGGAGTGAAAAATGGAAACAACAACACAAACCCGAACGCTCGTGCCATAAATTTGGACCCCCAATTTACCATTAAAGGGCAGTTTCTTTTTATGCTATTGTCTTGAAACGCTACAACAAAATGATGATAAGCTCAAGTTTTATTTGCGGGAAAGAAATCACATGGGCGCTTTAGGAAATATTTGTAGGAGTGTTGTTCTGGTACTGAATGGTTTTTTAATAATAAAATAACATTCACTACAAATACATACAAAAACAATGTCGAAAAAAAACAACTTCTTTCCTACCAGTCAACCATTGAGCCCAACAGAAATGCGTTAAGGTGAGTTGGGTGCAGCGAGAAAATGTGACTACCTGATCTAACTAGGATATTATTTCCCTGGGTGGTGCTAAAAGAGTAACAAACTTGGCAGATGCACTGTCCCATCTGGACCTCGCAGCACTCACTAGATTTTCTTCATCATCTGCTTTCCCACTACTAATATCCCAGGGAAGAAATGCCTATATCCAGTGACATGTAGCCATACGATTAATATATTATTTACAACTATACAGTAATTAGAATTTGTTACTTAATTTTATTTATGTAGGTAAAATAACTTTATGTTTAACTTTATGTATATTAGGTATAGCTTTAGTAGGTTAGGTAATAAATACACTTGAAGAAAAAGTCAAATATAAATAATATAATTATTCAAACACCGAAACGGCCCAAAGGGGTAAAAAACATGGGAGGCATAGATCCTTCCCAAACAGCGGTTGTAAACGACTAGGAGTCGCATTCCAACCGCTTGCAGGGGCTGGAGAGCTCAGAATAATGTAATAGTATTACGTAAGAGCCCGGCAATCAGCACCGGTATTCGAACTATAATACTCGTAATATGATCATGATTTGAAATGCATGCGGTAGTGTATTGTAATGACAAATTTGGGTAGAAAACCACTCCAGTATAAGCGGTTTCAGTAAGTTAATAATTTTTAATAACTGTGCTGTGCCATACAACACATAGGGAGATGACGTTCGCAGTACCCATATACCTCTCTTTTGGGTGTAGTTTAAGGACATACCCGTGTCCGGACGTTGCCATAGAATAGGTAATAATTACTAAGGCCGTATTCTAATTTTATAACACGTTAAGACACAATCCAACTCCAATGCATTCTACGCAATACAGCTGACGCCCTTCGGAACGAGGTTCTTTTCTTGGTTGATTATTTGTTATGTATTGGGGATGATTTGTGTTTATAATGTATTGTTTAATTTATGTATTTTAAAGTTAGAATATGGCACCTGGTTGGAAGCCCGCCAATCGGAAGCGGTATTCGAACTTTAAGAATGTGATCAGGATTTGAAATGATGAGTTATGAGTCTAGATCACGTTAAACTAGTTCGCTAAATCCTCCTTGCCAGAACTCGTCCGCATTGTAAACACATAACCAGTACTTTCTCGGCTCCACTTTATTACTTTAAGGACATTCCCTCCCTTTTTACACGTCTGACGTCACTTGTATTTGTCACAATAAAGTGAGGCGCTGAAACTTGGAACATTTTTGTTATGAGCTTTTTATTTGTCGCTCCTTCAAGTAGTGATCATGTCTGTACCTACGGCTGAATTGCTATTCTCTAGTGAATATTTTATTTATAGTGAATAGTGAAATTTCCTTAGCTCGATAATCGTGTATGCTTACTGATTCTATTTTTGAACTAGGATTCCTATTCAATTAATAAAATCTGCTGTTTTAACTATAATTCTCTTCTGAGACTAAAACACATTAAAAATATTTAAAACAATTTATGTCGATTTTTGCTCGACATGTTTCGATCAATTTACGAGTTATGAATATTTTTAATCTGTTGTGGGTGTATGGGCCAATCAACTGTTTGACCGACAGGTTTGAGTGTTTCTGGAGTTACCAAGAAATCGGGCTTCTAATATACAAAGTTTCTGTTTATTAGGTTTAAAAGTTGGGGCCTCGAATGAAACACAGAAAAACCATTATTTAAAGGCGAAATTTTACAACGAAATTTATAAGTTGAGGACAGATTTGAGTCGGTCCAAAAGTTGATTCGCCCTTATATCTAGACACGCGGCAGCGTGTCAAGCCAAGTTCAAGCAAAGGAACTGGCTAGCCAGCGCCAAGTGTATATTACACGAACCACTTGGTGCCACTTTTGACCCTTCTATAACTCAAAACCTCTTTAACGTAAACACATAAAACTACGTGTGTTTAATTATATCCATAAGGACATCTAGAAGCCCAAATTTCATGAAGCGCTCAAACGGTTATAAAGATATGAAGGTCAAAAAGTCGTAAATTTTAGCACTGACTGACTGACTGACATATAGTACCTAAATCTTACCTACTTCCAGGTGACCTAGAAGGATGAAATTTGGAATCCAGCTCGGTAATTGTGTGTAAGCGTAGGAAAAAATATAAAAACAAAAAAAAGTAAAAAAATAGGGGGATACAATTTTTTTTATTGTATCGTTGGAACCGTTACAAGCAGATATTTGAAACTATCCCAATATATGTAGTTTTTATCAGAATTAAAAAAAATTACTGATGTAATGGAAACTGGCCAAGTCAAATCTAACCTACTTTAAGATCTCACATTTTTAAATAACAGCAATTGTTATAGGTATCCAATAAAGCAAAGAAATAGAGTTTAATACTTGTTCATAATATTATTTTGTTCCTATAAATACATATTTGGATTTTGCATAGAACTTGGCACTCATTTAGATCTCCATTCTTTTTGCGGTGAAGCCCACAGCCAAGCATAATTTTTGTATTGAACTTGGCTCTCCTTTTTTACATTTATGTTTTTGGTGGGATTACATGTTAAAAGCGATGTTTCGCTTATCCAGATCGTCGTTTCTTTGTATTCAAAAGGGTATCAAGTTCATGTCAAAAACATATTAAAAAAAGCTAGCCTTTAGTGACCTTGTTTGTCATGGCCACAATTTGTTTAGATGACAAAAAAAAATCAAATAAACCATGATTTTAAAGTCAGAATACTGCTCAAACATCAATCACCACAAAATATAAGTAAATCTCCTCTTTATTCTATCAGAATCAATTTTACCATAGAATATTTATCGTAAATATTACTTAATCCCATTTTACCTCGTCCGATGCCGTAGAAACTACAGCAGAATTTTATGCCCGTCTATGATGTGGCTCGAAATCAATAAGGACCCAATTTCATCATAGCCTCTTATGATCCCTTACAAAGTCAAAAGCTGAGCACGCTGAAACCAGCCCGTTACGGCACGTAAACCCACTATAACTTACACAAGCTAATATCTAACATTTTTCCGTCATTGCAAACTCGACCCTGTGTCCTACAAAATATGTTTGCATTTCGATGATATATCCAAGTGTGATTCGACCCTGGGAACGCTACCTTTCGACACGTAGCGCAGTAATGTATACGAGGAATCTGCCGTAAAAAATAATTTCTTTTTAATTAAAGCGATAAAAAAAGTTAATCGGCTTAGCTATGGGTTGTGCGCACCTGGTTGGGGCGTTCATTTTCGAGTAATAAATGCGATGCCTTTATGTGCTGTCAGGGGCGCTAAACCTGGATCATTATTAATGCTCATGAGTACGTACATTTTGTTTACGAGTATACTGCTGTGACCGTATATCACACACGACATTTTTATTTATGGGAGTTACTGCTACAACAAATATATGATTGATTTCAAGTGATGTCTCAGTTGCAAAGGCAATAACAGGTCGTATTTTATACCAATTCAAGAATTGGCTAGCAAGGCTACGCTCTTAGAACTGCAGTGTTGAGAAATATCAATAAAAACCAATATTTTAGAGATCTATGATCAGGATTACCTACTTCATTAGGACCATTAAACTAGCCCGCAACCGTAACACGGATGAATTAACAAAGAGCCCTACTGAAACTAGACTACTTTCCAAACTAGACGGACGACGTGGTAAAGGCATGCCAAGGCTTTGTTGTTTGGACGGCGTTCAGAAAGACCTGAAAATGTGATAACATCAGCAGTTAGTTGGTTCGGGAGAAAAGGCCGTGAACATACCAGGATAGAAAAATATACTCGACCAGGCCTTGACATACCTGGGGTTGTACAGCTTATGATGATAATGATAATCTCCTAAGTCTTACTCATACTTCCTTAAAGTCCTAAGTCCCAAAGGTGGGGTAGAGGGCGTCCACATTGCGTAGCCATCGCGTTCTGTCTTGGGCTGCGTGCTTCTCGGGCCATGATAGCCTGATTGCCTTCAACTCGGATGCCACTGAGCGTCGCCAGGATTGTTTGGGACGAGCTTTTCCTCTCTTGCTTTGTGGAGTACATTCTAGGGCTTGTCTAGGGATGTGATCGGGATCCCTTCTAAGAGTGTGACCGATCCAGGGGGCTTAGCCAAGATGACAATCGTTTGCAGAAAACGAATCGAAACGCTATCCGTCTCTCTATTGCACTAATATGGAAGAATGAGCGAGAGCGTGTAGCGTTTCGTTTCGTTTTCTGCAAACGATTGTCATCTTGGCTACAGGGCCTGGTCCACTTGCGACGCGCGATCTGGTGACCGATAGGGGTTTCGTGGCAGATATCTAATGACTTCGTTAGATATTCTTTCGGGCCAGTATATTCCGAGAATCTGCCGTAGGACCTAAATCTACCGCCTTATATTTTTAAATCATTAGTAGTATTATTACAACCCCATTTATTTATTTAATCTTTATTGCACATAAGGAAACTTAACGTACAAAAGGCGGACTTAATGCCGTAAGGCATTCTCTACCAGTCAACCTTTAGGGCAAAACAGAAAGGATTGTAGATGTAGGCGCATCTAATGAAATCAATAACGAAAAGTTATTCTATTACCCTATTCATACACATAAAATATATAAACTAGAATACATAAAATACATACATATAAAACTACTACACATATAATAATATACATACACACAAATACTTATATATTTAATTTTATATCGTGAAGTTGCACTTTTGGAGAAGATACAGAAATTGTACTTTGAGCTACCAGCAAAGAAAGCTCGCACAGAGACCTTTTAAAAACGTAGCTCGACGGAGCTTTCCTAATTTCAGTGGGAAGACCGTTCCAAAGACGAGCCACCTAAATAGAAAACGAATTAGAGATAAAACCTGTACGATGAAGCGAGATAGAGAGGGTTAAATTACTCGCGGAGCATTCCAAATGTCACAGACGGGTTCGTGCCTACTGAAATAGCCCTATTCTCTATTTATAGATTTCAGACACGAGTCTCTAATGTACATACGTCGTTATCGCGGGAGCAAAAACGATTTGACAGTAGTCAAAGATTATGACAAATAAGAAATAACAGAAGTGACAGTAGTTTCGACGCGTTTGTACCTACAAGTTCAAAATTTATCGATGTTTTTTCTAATATCTAAACTTCGTAATCGACTTGATTATAGTACATACTAAAAAGATAGCCACGCAATCCTAACGACAACTTCTTCAGTCACCTGTTATTCAAAACAATTTTCATTCATGATCGATTTGTCTGGACTTGTAAGTAAAGGATTATTTTAGACACACGAAGAGTATTTTTTTCTCAACAATCAACGTTAGGTACTCATAATTTTCATGAAATATTAATCTTCTGTTAAACGAAATTTCTACATAAAAAGACGCACTTTAACGAACGTCGAAAAGGAGCAAGTCGAGTTTGATTGATCATTTCTAGCAAAAACATTGTGCTAGATATGAAGAACTTCTTAGAGGCTAAGACGTGTAGGCATAATATTCTGTTTATAATAAACGGACATTCTGTTATACATATTCTTCAACACATTTGTATTTGCTCCCGCGATAACGATGTATTAAACGATGTAAAATACATTAGTAATGTATTTTATTTTAAGGATAGGTACCCACCATAAGCTAAAACCGTTAGATTTCAGGCACTGTCAGTAGCAGAAGTACTAAGCGGGTGAGGTGATACTAGTCAATTATTCGATATGCTACGAGTGTACAGTCACCGGCAATAGTGTCTTCCTACACTAAGGCTGCAAAAATATGTGTCACGCTCTTATTTGTAGGGCCATAAGAGCCTGTCACATATTTTTGCGGCCTTCGTGTAGGAAGATACTATTGCCGGTGACTGTACAGACCTCCCTTAGTTTTTCATTTGTTTGCGTTCTCCACCCTATCGGGTTCGTAGGAATTCAGACTTTTGCAATGGTTTACGTCTAGCCCGCACACAAAACGCAACAAATCATTATATACCCGGTATATATACTTATATGGTGAGAATATTCTCGACATGTCTTGTATTTCTCGGCGTCGTTAGGGCTGAGGGCCCTTCTGGCCTGGATCATCGCGCCGGGGGCGAATCTGGCGGGTCTGTGTGGTTGAGGGCTCTCCACGAAGGTTATTAAGAGCTTGGTAATTGAACTTATTTTGGAAGTCGCGATGAAATATATACACATGCACTAAGTGTATTTTGCGATTACAAAAACTGGAATATAGTCAACACTTTTTCAGTTAACCTATGTAGCTCAAAGTGATTAATTAATAGTCCCGTTTTTTATGCTTTTGGGCATATTTCGGGTCCAGGTGTTAGGGCTAGATGATTTATATGTATATATTGTTGTGTGTTTTCCATTGTATGGTGTGCCACGCCACGAGGTATCGTTCTAGGATTTTGTGTTTTATTTGTGATTATAGTTACCATCATCTTATTGATCTTAAAAGAAAGATGTAATAGACGCTTGAATAATAGAGTTCCAATTTTCACCCTTCCGGTACACCACCCAAGAAGTGAAAAAAAGGTTATACGATGACACTGTCCGACTTTTCGCATCGAGAATTATATTCATGTTTAAGGTGCCGTAGGTTCATCTACCATAGTTTTTGAAAAATCGTAGCACGTAAATAAATAATAATATGGTTTGCAAAAAAATATGGATAACAATTTTGAGGTCATTATTTAGGGACTAAAGTGATTCAAAACAACACTTTCGAAAAACGCAAACATACATCTAAGCCGTATTATTTAAAATTCGTAACTAATTTTGTACATCAGCTATCAACAGGGGTGCTATATCTAACTACAGGTAAGTAAAGGTAAGGTTGGACCCGGATATGTCCATAAACTACGTCCGAACACGGGTAGGTATGTCCATGTGTGGTAGGGCACAGCACAGTGAATGTCATATCGCTCAAATCTAAAGCAGAGCCCGACTGGGGAAGTCCACCTTACAGAAAACCACAGCCAAAAAGCACTAGACCCTACTCATAGTGTTGTGTTCCTGCTGGTGAGTAAGGTTGCCAAAGAGCTCAATGAGGACCCAATGTGTTGACGATGAGGGACCCTCTTGTTCCTTTAGCCGCCAACACAGTGAATCCTCCCTGTAAAGGGTCGGCAGCGCGCATGTGACACCTTTGGGGGGGTTGCAGGCGTCCATAAATAGGCTACGGTAGCTGCTTACCACCAGGCGGGCTGTATGCTTGCTTGCCACCGTTGTAGTATTTAAAAAAGTAAATTATTTTTTGTAAGAAACTGAGAGATTACAATACAAATACACTTTATTGAACACCTCAAAAAGAAAACCAGTACAGGAAATGCATAAAATAAAATTAGAGGTAAACAACAAGCGGTCTTATCGCTAAAAAGCTATTTCTTTCATATAACCTTACTTACTTATTATTAACATAATTTTAAAATAATAATTAATTAACAAGGATCTTCGCACGCCCGGCCGTGCTGATCGGTCGCTCAACGCCATACAATTTGTTCCGCTGAACTCATGGTACCTTAATCAAGTATGTTGACGTTTGTAACACACCTACGAACACATTACCCTTCTGTCTCTGTTAGTCGAGAAAGAAATAAACTGTTCTACGCGAGTTGAGAGCTTTACGCACGAGACACCCGCGGCAGGGTTCCAATCGCTTGCTAAACGCAGTTGAGAGATGCTTTTTCCAATATATTTTCGTGCGATTACGATTTTTCTTTAGTGATTTACCCAACACATATTATATCTTCGTTTACTCTAAGGCCTAGCACACTACTGCGCTTCTACCGTCATGACCATGAGTAATAAAAGGCGAGTTCCCAAAAAATCGGTCAGCGAGAATGATACGTGCATGGGTACTGCGAATGTCATCTCGCTATGTGTGGTAGGGGCATCACACCACAGTGAATGTCATTTCGCTCAAATCTGGAGTAGAGGCCGACTGGGGAAGTACCTTATAGAAAACCACAGAAACCAAAACTCATAGTGTTGAGTTCCTGCTGGTGAGTAAGATTGCCATAGAGCTCAAAGAGAACCCAGTGTGTAGACGATAAGGGACCCTCTTGTTCCTTTAGACGTCAACACAGTAAATCCTCCTTTTTTTTAAAGGGTCGGCAACGCGCATGTGGCACCTATGGAGTTCCAGGTGTCCATAGGCTACGGTAGCTGCTTACCATCAGGCGGGCCGCATGCTTGTTTACTACAGTGTTATAAAAAAGTGTAGCAAATTGCGAAACGGATACGGGGTATAATAATAACCTCTTCAGTGTGCAAACTGAAGATTATCACTACTGATGCCTTAGGCTACCTTTCCACTGAGGCGGTAATGAAAGGAGCAAGCACTAGGCTGCTTTTCCCGGATAGGATGCCGGAGCCGGATGATACTATTTGTTGATTCCCCCATGTCTCCTTTCATCTTCGCTCATCTCTGTCGCAGTGGAACGGCAGCCCTAGCACACTGCCCTAGGGGCGAGCGTCCAGCGATGCTTTTGGCAATGACTTGACTGTTGCTAGCTTCCAAGAGATCTGAGCAGGGTGCAATAAAGTCACTCCATATGTTTGTATTAGTTTAGAATGGACGCCGGATGCTCGCTCAGTTTGCGAACATAAAATAGTGCCTTCTACAAAGTCAAGAACAGTCAGCAGCAAAAGCTAAGCGTGTGAAGTTTTCAAAATGAGCTTGACACGACTTTATTGTGATGACAATAAGAGCATGTCAAGATCATTTTGGACACCTCGCCCGCTAACCTACTTCTGACTGTACAAGGCTTCCGATGGTCTGTTACCCTGCCTTTGATCAGTGCTTCTACAATTTGGTTGTCGATTTGGTTTAATTGGTCGGATACCAATTAGGTGACCTTTGTCGGAAAGTTTCTGAATGTTGTATGCGCACCACACACTTAGCGGAATTCAGAGCCCATAAACAAAAATCAACCGGAAGAAGGAAATTCGGCAGAATATTTGACTCCATTGGGCTCCATACTAAAATTCAGCTACCATCGACAAATTTCCGACTTCTAATTGATCTGATCTGATCTGATATTTGTCTAATATAATTGAATCTGCACTGAATTCCACTAATTTTTTTTTTTTTTATAAGTTTATTGCAGTCAACAATGATCCATAGTTAGTACATTAAGAACAAAACAAAATTAACTTATTACTATGTTAGTACAATTCTAAAATTTAAACTTAAATACTAAATGTGTAATTCGCTGTAGTAGGGCCTATAAACTTAGACAATCCACACACCTGATCTGAATTCAGTATTAAATTCATCAAATCATAGACAATTGTCTATGGTTTCGGAAATTTGTCTATGGTGTCTGACGTTTTATATGGAGGCCATAGATAATTGTCTATGATTTGACGAATTCAGTACTGATTCAAATCAATTGTGTGATGTGCCTTACACTGGTTCGTCTAAAGTAGTAAATTCGCTCTCGCTCGCTCCACCAAAGTTAACAACCTCGATCTGACAGGCCCCCATCAGTTACACTCGCGTTTAAACATTTTTTATTTCAGGCATCTTTGCGCTGAAAGGCTACATGTTTACTTACTAAAGTGTAATTACCAGGTATTTTCGAGCGTGTAAATTTGTATTAAACGGAGGTTTGGCACGTTTCGCGCTACGCTATGTAGTTAGAAATGTCTTAATAGCCCTTTCATGTTACCACCAATGATATATGTATATGTATAAGTACCTAATTAGGGATAGGTTAATGCGCGTTCAAAAATTGTAGCGCCTAAGAGCTGGTACCCACATTTCGGATATCGGGCCCAGATTTTAATCGGATGTTCCAGTGGCGGAACATTTTATATGAAGCTGTTCACACTAAATCGTTGTCGGACGAGTGTGAATAGCTTCATATAAAATGTTCTGCCACTGGGACGACCGGTTAAAATCCGGATCCTACACTTTTTAGGGTTCCGTACCTCGAAAGGAAAAAACGGAACCCTTATAGGATCACTTTGTTGTCCGTCTGTCTGTCTGTCTGTCTGTCTGTCTGTCTGTCTGTCTGTCTGTCTGTCTGTCTGTCTGTCAAGACCATTTTTCTCAGGAACGCGTGGAGATATCAAGCTGAAATTTATATCAAATACTCAGGTCTATTGTCCCTTGAAGCTGTGAAAAAATCAAACTTAAAAGCCAACGCAATCAAAAGATACAGTCGTTTATGCTGCAAATTTTAGAGTTTTTCGGCACTTGCAAAACCTACGGGGTACTTCCCGTGAACTCAGAAACTTGAAATTTGGCACGAAGCAACGTCATATAGCATAGACAATGGACAAATTACAAAAAGTAGACATTTTTAGTAAAATCATACAAAAAAATATTTTTTTAAATTTTAAACTTACTACCTTTTTCCTCGTAAACGCGTAGAGGTATTAAATTGAAATTCATGTCAAATACTCAGCTCTATAAGACCTTTCAAATGTAGCAAAACCAAACTTTTATGTCAACGCAATCAAAAGAAATTGCAATTGAAGTCGCTTATTTTGAAACTGAGTACTCGCAAGAAACTCAAAACCTAAAGGGTACTTCCCGTAAACTCAGAAACTTGAAACTTGGCACGAAAAAATTTCATATATTACAGACAAAGGAAAAACTACGAAAAGTAGACATTTTTAGTAAAATCATACAAAAAATATTTTTTTTAATTTTAAACTTACTACCTTTTTCCTCGTAAACGCGTGGAGGTATTAAATTGAAATTCATGTTAAATACTCAAGGCTATAGGACCTTTCCGATGTAGCAAAACCAATCTTTTATGTGAACGCAATCAAAAGAAATAGCAATTTAAGTCGCATATTTTGAAACTGAGTACTCGCAAGAAACTCAAAACCTAAAGGGTACTTCCCGTAAACTCAGAAACTTGAAACTTGGCACGAAGAAACTTCATATAGCACAGACAAAGGTAAAATTACGAAAAGTAGACATTTTTAGTAAAATCATACAAAAAATATTTTTTGAAATTTTAAACTTACTACCCTTTTCCTCGTAAACGCGTTGAGATATTAAATTGAAATTCATGTTAAATACTCAGGGCTATAGGACCTTTCCGATGTAGCAAAACCAAACTTTTATGTGAACGCAATCAAAAGAAATAGCAATTTAAGTCGCATATTTTGAAAGTGAGTACTCGCAAGAAACTCAAAACCTAAAGGGTACACTCCGTAAACTCAGAAACTTGAAACTTGGCACGAAGAAACTTCATATAGCACAGACAAAGGAAAAATTACGAAAAGTAGACATTTTTAGTAAAATCATACAAAAAATATTTTTTGAAATTTTAAACTTACTACCTTTTTCCTCGTAAACGCGTAGAGGTATTAAATTGAAATAAGTAATAAACATACTACAACTTTTGCTTGTTATAGGTTTGTACGGAACCCTCGGTGCGCGAGTCCGACTCGCACTTGGCCGGTTTTTTTTTTTAATAATTATCATTGCATACATCAGATACATGGCATGTTCAGATGTTTTGTAAAAGATACCGATTTTTTAACAGGAAAAAATGTGTCATCATTTTGGTAAAGGTGGTACTATTTAGGGGCCATCGATTACGTCGTAACGTTGTACAGTGGCCATCAGATATATCGAAGCGCCCAAGGTGGTAACAAATTCTGAACGACCCCTCTATTGTCAAGGCGATAGAGTCCATGTTCAGATATTTTTGGGTACCTTGGCCGCTCCGATATAACTGATGGCGACTGTACAGATTCAATTTAGTATCTTTTGCCGACCAAAATATGGGACAAACCGTTGACTTTCTTTGATTTTATTTCACAGGACGCATCCGGCAAATGCATGGCGACACAAAAACACCTCGTGAAGGAATGTCCTGAGATGCTGGCCATCTCCACCTGGACGGGCCAGGTGCCGCGGCGACCTGCGTTACCACCGGGGGCCAAGCTGTCACAGTTAATGGCCCTAGGATCGCGGCAGAGTCCGGGGCATGTGGTGTGGATGCTCGCCAAGAACGACGAGGAAATGAAGTGAGTATAGTATCATGAGCCATACTAAAACACGTGAGTGTCCAGAGATGCTGGCCATCTCCACCTGGACGGGCCAGGTGCCGCGGCGACCTGCGTTACCACCGAGGGCCAAGCTATCACAGTTAATAGTCCTAGGGTCGTGGCAGAGCCCAGGGTTAGATGCTCGCCAATAATGATGAGGAAATCAAGTGAGTATATATAGTGTGAATTAATTGTTTTAATGGTTATATGAGATAAAATAGGGTAGTAGATATTGATGAAAATTTTGAAGAACAAGTTAATGACAAAAAAATACATACATAGTTATGAATTTTTAAGTAAATGATAAAATTGATACATAAATAAAACATCATCTTGCCCCTGTTAAAAAGGTCCAAAAGGTATCTCAAAAACGCTTGTGTACGGTAAGCATCAAAAGTAAATACGCAATCGAAGACGTCAAAAGCTCTTATTCCCATTTAAAAAGGACTTTTGATGCCTACGTTTCCGTAGTTACTGCTGATGCTGACTGTACACCCAGATTCAAAATTGCATGGACAATTTATGAATGAATTCATAAATTGTGTTCATGCAATTTTAAATCTCACTGTATTAGAGATATGAACACGCTAAGTCATCTCGCCAAGTACTATGTTGTGATAGGCAAACGCGCATATCTACACGTGTGTAGATATGACA
Source organism: Pammene aurita (assembly GCA_947086415.1). NCBI lineage: Eukaryota > Metazoa > Arthropoda > Insecta > Lepidoptera > Tortricidae > Pammene > Pammene aurita. Next base: position 24,070,903 of record OX352306.1, on the reverse strand, counting down.
AGTTTATATGAAAACATCTCTCCAATCGATAAGGGATTCCTCCCATAGCACGTAGGTGATTAGTATATATATCTAAACTAAATAGTATTAAGGGAGATTGTATACGGAGCTCTAAGATTACATAGTGGAGTGAACTGGAAAGTGTGTTTTGTTTCACCAACCCTCCTCGTCGCGACCAGCCTATTACATGTCAAGTAGGTGTAAAATCAGCATAGACAAACTCTTTTTTATTTTTTTTATTAGCCTGGTAAGGTGTCCCGCTGCTGGGCAAAGGCCTCCCCTCTTTCCCGCCATTTGTCTCTGTCTAATGCACACTCCCGCCATTCTTCAACATATGTGTCCAACATACAAACTCAATATGAAAACTATAATACATACAAAAAAAATTTTTTTCCGTAATTTTAATCAAATACTACCAGTTTCATAGGAAAAGGATTAGAGTTCGACCACATCGACTGTGCATGGACATTGCAGCAGCAAATTTTTATCTTTGTCACTTGCAATTTGCAATGTCAATGCAGACTTAACGTAGTTTGATGAAATAGATCCAGTAAACTAGATGCCCTGCTACCCATCAAGTCAAGCAGCTGATATAAAATATTCCATATCACGTACAGCAATAAGTGGGTGACTAGCAAAATCTGCACCCTTCAGTTTTTACACCCGCACCCCGCATACATCATCTACGTTTGGGCACACCCTAAATCCCTAACATTAGCCTGAAACCAGTAAAAGCTTTTATGTAACGTGCATTTGTCCGTGGGCCGCATTCTAACTTTTAAAGACGTTTAGAAGGGCATTTTCACTTAACTGTGTACCGTTAACGGCCGGTTAGCAATCGTCACATAACTGACGGTCAATGTCAAATTCCATACATTTTGTCAGGAATGTGACGGTTAGACGTCACTGTAACACGACTTAAGTCGTGCTTGAAAGTGCAAGTTAAAATAAAAATGCTCAGAAACGATCCATCTTCAATACAACTCCAACGCATTAACTACACAATACAGATAGCGCCAAATATTAGACCCGTACCGATAAATTATGAAGTTTCGATAATATTAAAGATGCTTATTATTCGCATACAGAGTTCAGGCCATCCAACTTAGCTAATAATAATAATTTGTGTCATCCTAGGTTGTTGCGCAGGCAGAAACTTAGACATTTCTTTTTTTTAACATTATTCGTTAAATAGAAAATTAGAGATCAAAATTGTTTTTTCACTGTAACAGCAAAGTTGTTACTGACGCACGGACGCGTTTTGTGTCACTTTCGTCAATGGGAATACAGACGTTCAATCAGCACATATATGTGGACTTTTACAAGCCTATATAAAATTAGAGTTGATCGATTAGGTACTGTGCTTTCTAATATATCGGTATCTATTATTTGAATAAATTTGTGCCATATTAATCAATGATATTTATTTACTTTAATTTTGTTTCTTGTATGACCCCTGTTAACAGTACAATAAAATATTAAAGTTATTAAAGTTTTGAGACGTCAATGAAAGGCGTGGGCTAGCAACAGACTGGTTTATTATATAAAAGTTAAATCTACCCGCCACCATACATATTGTGACTGAACGTCACACTTTCTCCCTTCCAAGTTCATAACATAACATCCTTAAATATTATTATTTACTCTAGCCAATTTATTAAAGTATGCTTAGCTCGTTTGTACGCACGCAGTGCCCGAGCGGACGCGTTCGATGGTACAGTCGGCGCGGGCTCCGGCTCGGTCGGCGGGGCCGGAGGGGTCTCCGCCAACCGGCGCAGCTGTTCCGGCCGGGGTGACGGTAACCCGTGAGCCTCTTCAGTGCCATCGGACGCGTCTTCGAACATGTCCCCTTCGGCATCCCTACTTGGCTCCTCCGGTACCTCTGGCAACGTGCTTATACTCGTGCGAGACAGTGAATACCGACCTTTGTTTGCGCGGTTCGCCGGTAGTAACTGGTCGGCGTGCCTCCGCCATTCGACTCTGTTTCCCACGTCTACTCTGTAGGAGACCGGCCCCGTTTCTTTGACTACCTTGCCTTCCGTCCACTTGTCCCCCTTTGCTGAATAGTCTCGAGCTAGTACTACGTCCCCTACTTGAAAGTGACGATAAGTGCCAGTAGAATGTGCTGCTTTGCGTTCCTGTGCGTCGCGCACGACTGCCGCAGTATCGGGCCGCAGCGCGTCCAGCCGGGTGCGTAGGCGGCACCTTTGTAATGCGACCGCAGGTGACACTCCGGTAGTCGCGTGATCGCAGTTGCGATACTGGAGAAGAAATTTATTTAAAGCCGTATTCACATCCTCACTTTCATACAATGCTCGCTTAATACATTTCTTAATTGTTTTTACCGCGTTCTCTGCTAAGCCATTGCCTTGGGGCCTGTAGGGAGCCGAAGTCACATGCCTAATTACATTGTTTTTACAATATAACTGGAACTGCTGTGATGAAAAAGGTGGTCCGTTATCTGTCACAAGTTGCGATGGTAGTCCAAATCGTGCAAACAGAGTACCTAAAACTCTAGTCGTCGCGGCCGCGTCAGTACCGCGCATTGAAACAACCTCGATCCATTTTGAATGCGCGTCGACTAAAACTAGGTAGCGTACTCCAGCGCAATTAGCAAAGTTTACGTGTACGCGGCCCCACGGCTCCAGAGGGAACTCCCAAGGATGGAGCGGCGCGCGCGGCGGCGCGTCCCGTACCACGTGGCACGCCGGACATGCGCGACAGACCTCCTCGACATCGCGATCTAAACTTGGCCAATAAACGTAACTTCGCGACAGATTTTTCATTTTATTCATGCCCAAATGGCCCTCATGTATTTCTTCTAATATCCGCTTTCTTAAACTGGCCGGAATTACTATTCTGTATTTATAAATTAAACATCCCCTGTCTACTATTAATTCATATTTTCTAGCAAAATATGCTTTCATATCATCGCAACTCGCTCCCGAAAACGGCCAACCGAAAAGAACATAACCCTTAATTTTACATAATATTGCGTCCCTCTCCGTTTCTTTGGCTACTTCTTGAAAGGAAATAGGTAAGTACTCTTCTACTAAATTTAAATAGTCTAATGCGTCCGACGGGGAACTCTCCTGAGGTAAGGGCAGCCGCGAAAGCGCATCGGCCGGTCCGTTATCGGCTGAACGTACAAATTCAATTATGAAATCATAAGCCGCCAAACGTGCCGCCCAGCGCTGTAGACGACTCGCAGCAGTCTGTGGAATACCCCCTTTCTCACCGAAAATATGTGTTAACGGCTGGTGGTCGGTGCGCAGCGTAAAGCGTCGCCCAAACAAATATTGGTGGTGCTTTGTGACTCCGAACAAAATGGCGAGGGCCTCCTTGTCGAGCTGACTATAATTTCGTTCGGCCGCGCTGAGCGTGCGTGACACACAGCTGACAGGCCGCTCCGCGCCACCCGCGTAACGGTGCGCCAGCACCGCGCCCAGACCGTACGCGCTACTATCCACCGACAACACCAGATCGCGCCCCTCCTCATAATGTGCCAGCACCCGTTCGCTTAGAAGAGTTCCTTTCGCCTCTGTGAACGCACTTTCACAGTTTGGGTCCCATTTCCAGTCGCTTTCCTTTTTTAAAAGGTTATGTAAAGGATTTAGCAAGCTACTAAGATTAGGGATAAAACGCCCATAGTAGTTTATTAATCCCAAAAAACTCTTCAATTGTGACACGTTTTCCGGTCGTGGCGCACTGGAAATAGCATCCAATTTACTTGGATCTGGACGCAACCCGTCTTTGTTTATAATAAATCCCAGGTATTTCACGCTATCATGCAAAAAACTACATTTACTTAGTTTAACTGTCAGTCCCATATCCCGCAGCCTTTCGAGTACAGTTTTTAAATTTTTAACATGTTCGACATCATTTGAACCCGTGACACAAATGTCATCCAGAAATACAACGCATCCGGGCACCCCACGCAATATTTCTTCCATGAGTTTCTGAAATTTCTCAGGTATGCAAGATAAACCACAAGGCGTACGCCGATAAACATAGGTACCCATATGCGTCGTAATAGCGGTATAAGGTTGCGAGTCCTCCGCGACTAAGCACTGTTCGTACGCGTGCCGAAGGTCTATTTTCGTAAATTTCTCACCTCCGCTAAGGTTAGCAAATAACTCGTCTATGCGCGGTAAAGGATAAAAGTTACGTTTTAACTTCGGATTTATAGTAATCTTATAGTCGCCGCATATTCGTATTTCTCCATTAGCCTTGACCACTGGGACTATGGGGGTGCCATAGTCCGAGTGGTCCACGCGGTAAATCGACCCATCGGCTTCGAGACGCATTAACTCCTGTTCAACACGCGCGCGCAGTGCTAGTGGGACTGGGCGGGCTCGCACATAAACCGGTTCCTTATCCGTCAGCTGTAGTTGAATAGACTGCTTACATGTACCCAGCTTATCACTAAATACCTCGGGATAATCCTTACAAAGTTGATTCACAAATTGGTCATCTTCGATTGCATGGAGGTTTATTTGTCTTATATTAAGAGCGCGTATCCATTCACGGCCTAACAAAGGCCGCGCACCTCTCTTAACTACATATAAATTTAATGTTTTTTTATTAACGTCATTAAAATTTACCTCCACCTCAATGTAACCGAGAGTCGTAAGTGGTGAACCACTGTAACCATAATATATAGTATTATCTCTAAGGATCTTTTTATTGCTAAATAGCTGTTTGTACATAACGTCACTTATTGCCGAAATACGGCTGCCGGTGTCTATCTCACATACCAACTTAAGCTGATCGACTGTCAACGTGACAAAATAAGGCTTATCGCCTTGAATGTCCACATCAATGTTAAATATGCCGTCGTCGTCCGATAGCTCGTCAACAAAATGGTGCCGACCGCCACCTCCGCGTACTTGTTTACACATACCTTTCAGATGGCCACGCTGGCCGCACTCGTCACAATTATAGTTCCTGAAACGGCACCTGTCCGGCGTGTGCGCCCTGCCGCAGCGCCAGCAAGTTCTCGTGCTGGAGTCGCCCGCGGCCGCCGCTGCCGGCGCGCCGCTGCCGCCCGGCCCGCGGGCGCCGCCTGCGCCGGCTCCGCGCCCCGTCCGTGGCGCCCCTCGCGCGCCCCTCGTGAAATGCAGGCCCTCGTCCGCCTCGCCGCCTGCCGCCGTTAGCCCTGCTCCCATAGTGCCGCTTACTTCCGCATGTTTTTCGGCAGCCTCCAGAACCAATGCCAGTTCCACCGCCTCTTTATATTTTATATCTTTTTCTGCGAAGATTCTAGAACGCATTGCATCACTGGCTAAACCTGACACGAACTGATCTCGAAGGTTCTCTTCCAGTGTTGCACTTCCGAAATTGCACGTCGCCGCTAAGTGTTTAAGAGCTTGTAGGTACTCCGTGAGCGACTCGCCCGTGCGCTGTCTCCGCTGTCGGAATATGTGTCGCTCAGCGATCTCCGATCTTTGCGGCTCGAGATGATCCGTAACCAGTTTCACCAGCTGTTCATAACTTTTGTCTTCTGGGAAATTAGGCGAACACAAATCACACATAAGCGAATATGTCGCCTCACCAACCACTGTAATTAGCATTGGCACTTTAAGATCGTCGACGATCTCGTTTAACAAAATATATTGATTTACGCGACGTATATACGCGGGCCACTGTTTTGATGCTAAATTAAAGGGTTCTATTTTACCGATAGGCATTTTTGGACCTATAACTGCACGCTAATCAACGAAAAAAACACAAAATCCCGTCCTCAGCGCCAGTGAGACGACAATGAAAGGCGTGGGCTAGCAACAGACTGGTTTATTATATAAAAGTTAAATCTACCCGCCACCATACATATTGTGACTGAACGTCACAAGTTTGCATCAATATTTTTATAAAAGCGTATCGAAACAATGTTTCAAATTTGTGTCATTATAATCAATGGATTATTTTTATTTTTCAGAATGAAAACTTGTTTTGCGTAAACGGCATGCGCGGGGAAGGGTAAGACGCGGGCGGGGTTCATGTGCCGACCAGGCTGCCTAGCGGCTTGTTTTCTATTATTACTCTATGCATACATATAGTAATAGTAGTAATAAGTGCGACAAAGACAAACAGCGATTTTTCAGTCGCTCTTCTTTATTTGTCATAGTAAAGAAAGCAATAATATAAAACTTAAGTAAGTTAAGGATAATTAATGTAAACGTAGTCCATAAGGGACTGCAACGGCGGATCTGTGTGCCACGGTAAACCTAGTTTACCATTTAAACAGTATTTTGGCAAATTGTAACAGATAATTTGTAACTAATAAATATGTAATTTATGCATCAAGGCGGTTTGTTTACAGAGTGGCTATCGTGAAACGTGAAAATCGAAATATCGTTATCTGCCTCTCGGTTGGACTAGCAAAGGGCCGGGCTGGACTTAATAAATTTTTCATCAGTGTGATGTCATAACAAGGCTGTTTTTATTAACTTATCGTATATAACACATAAAAATAAGCAACTTTTCTTTAACACATTTTTTTTAACTCAATAATTTCGAAGTTATGGGGCCCTGAAGGTTAAGTACAATTTGGACTATTTTGGTTGGAATGGTGTCATTATTACACATACTTTATTTTGTAGAATGTGTTAAAATAAGCAAGTTTTATAAGAAACATGTTTTTACCCAAAAACATCGAAGTTACCGGACTTTGAAGATTGACTACATGGACTAATTTGGACTTAAAAAATAAAATGGCGTCGGGGTATCATTATAACGTGTACTTTTAATGATTTGTTCCGTATAGAATACGCTAAAATAAGCGTCTTTTATTTGAAAAACTTTTCTCTAAAATCAAAAATGGCCGAGATAATGGACTTTGAACTTGTACATAATTTGGACCTCGAAAAAAAATCATCGACGGGACGTCATTATAACGTGTACATTTAATGATTTTGCCGTATAGAATACGCTAAAATAAGCGTGTTTTACTGAAGAAACTTTTCTCTAAAATCAAAAATGGCCGAGATAATGGACTTTGAACTTGTATATTATTTGGACTTCGAAAAAAAACCATCGACGGGACTTCATTATAACGTGTACTTTTTATGATTATTCCGTATAGAATATGCGAAAATAAGCGTGTTTTATTTTAAAACTTTTCTTCATAATCAAAAATGGCCGAGATAATGGACTTTGAACTTGCATATCGAGACGTCATTATAATGTGTACTTTTTATGATTTTTCCGTATAGAATACGCTAAAAAAAGCGTGTTTTACTCAAGTAACTTTTCTCTAAAATCAAAAATGGCCGAGATAATGGACTCTGAACTTGTATATAATTTTGACTTCGAAAAAACAACCAGCGATGGGGTATCATTATACATAGCATATTTTTTATGATTTTACCGTATAGAATACGCTAAAATAAGCATGTTTTATTTGAAAAACTTTTCTCCAAAATAAAAAATGGCCGATTGAACATGAAACTTGTATATCATTTGGACTTCGAAAAAAAAACCATCGACGGGACGTCATTATTATAACGTGTACTTTTTATGATATTTCGTATAGAATACGCTAAAATAAGCTTGTTTTATTTGAGAAACTTTTCTCTAAAATAAAAAATGGCCGAGATAATGGACTTTGAACTGGTATATAATTTTTATTTGAAAAAAAACAATCGACAGGATGTCATTATAACCTGAACTTTTTATGATTATTCCGTATAAAATACGCTAAAATAAGCGTGTTTTATTTTAAAAAAATTTTTTCTGAAATCGAAAATAGCCGATTGGACATGGAACTTGTATATTATTTGGACTTCGAAAAAAAATCCGTCGACGGGACGTCATTAAAACGTGTACTTTTTATGATTTTTTCGTATAGAATACGCTAAAATAAGCTTGTTTAATTTGAGAAACTTTTCTCTAAAATAAAAAATGGCCGAGATAATGGACTTTGAACTGGTATATAATTTTTATTTGAAAAAAAACAATCGACAGGATGTCATTATAACCTGAACTTTTTATGATTATTCCGTATAAAATACGCTAAAATAAGCGTGTTTTATTTTAAAAAAAAATTTTCTAAAATCGAAAATAGCCGATTGGACATGGAACTTGTATATTATTTGGACTTCGAAAAAAAATCCGTCGACGGGACGTCATTAAAACGTGTACTTTTTATGATTTTTTCGTATAGAATACGCTAAAATAAGCTTGTTTAATTTGAGAAACTTTTCTCTAAAATAAAAAATGGCCGTGATAATGGACTTTGAACTTGTATATTTGTAAGAGCGTGTTGCATTCGACAAACTTTTCTCTAAAATCAAAAATGGCCGAGATAAATGGACTTTGAACTTGTATATATTTTAGACTTCAAAATAAAACCATCGACGGGACCTCATTATAACGTGTACTTCTTATGATTATTCTGTACAGAATACGCTAAAATAAGCGTGTTTTATTTGAGAAACTTTTCTCTAAAATCAAAAATGGCCGAGATAATAGACGTTGAACATGTATATAATTAGGATTTCGAAAAAAATCCATCGACGGGACGTCATTATAACATGTACCTTTTATGATTTTTCCTTATAGAATACGCTAAAATAAGCGTGTTTTACTTAAGAAACTTTTCTCTAAAATCAAAAATGGCCGGGATAATGGTCTCTGAACTGGTATATAATTTGGACTTCGAAAAAAACCATCGATGGGACTTCATTATAACGTGTACTTTTTATGATTATTCCGTATAGAATATGCTAAAATAAGCGTGTTTTATTTTAAAACTTTTCTTCATAATCAAAAATGGCCGAGATAATGGACTTTGAACTTGCATATCGAGACGTCATTATAACGTGTACTTTTTATGATTTTTCCGTATAGAATACGCTAAAAAAAGCGTGTTTTACTCAAGTAACTTTTCTCTAAAATCAAAAATGGCCGAGATAATGGACTCTGAACTTGTATATAATTTTGACTTCGAAAAAACAACCAGCGATGGGGTATCATTATATAGCATATTTTTTATGATTTTACCGTATAGAATACGCTCAAATAAGCATGTTTTATTTAAAAAACTTTTCTCCAAAATAAAAAATGGCCGATTGAACATGAAACTTGTATATCATTTGGACTTCGAAAAAAACCATCGACGGGAAGTCATTATTATAACGTGTACTTTTTATGATATTTCGTATAGAAAACGCTAAAATAAGCTTGTTTTATTTGAGAAACTTTTCTCTAAAATAAAAAATGGCCGAGATAATGGACTTTGAACTTGTATATAATTTTTATTTGAAAAAAAACTATCGACAGGACGTCATTATAACCTGAACTTTTTATGATTATTCCGTATAGAATACGCTAAAATAAGCGTGTTTTATTTTAAAAACATTTTTTTCTAAAATCGAAAATGGCCGATTGGACATGGAACTTGTATATTATTTGGACTTCGAAAAAAATCCGTCGACGGGACGTCATTAAAACGTGTACTTTTTATGATTTTTTCGTATAGAATACGCTAAAATAAGCTTGTTTAATTTGAGAAACTTTTCTCTAAAATAAAAAATGGCCGTGATAATGGACTTTGAACTTGTATACAGGATGATTCATGAGACGTGAGCAGGCTTAACACTACGGATTCAGTTAATAATAAGCTATTGTTTGATATCAGTATTAGCGTGATAAGCGCAAAAAATTTTTTTTTATTGAAAATAAAATGTTTAAAATTATTTACGACACGCATGGTCACTCTTTATTATTAATATTTTCTTGTTAGAATATTCTCTTGTTTTTCTGTGATATGTGTCAAATTGATGTCTGGTTACTTTGGAAACATCGTATCTCACTTAACTTGACAATTATTTTTTTCATAATCAAAGTGCTGTCATGATTGTTACAGAGGTTTTATCTTTATTGATTTGTTTATGTAGGGTGACCATGATTACAGAGAACAAAATTTCTACGAAACAAAAAGGTAAAAAAAATTGAAAGGCGCTATTGTTTCACTTAAAAATGATGGCGGCCGATTCATTATCGTTAACTCAGTGTGTAGGGTTGTTCCTGCTCACGTCTCATGAATCACCCTGTATATGTAAAAGCGTGTTTCATTCGACAAACTTTTCTCTAAAATCAAAAATGGCCGAGATAAATGGACTTTGAACTTGTATATATTTTGGACTTCAAAATAAAACCATCGACGGGACGTCATTATAACGTGTACTTTTTATGATTATTCTGTACAGAATACGCTAAAATAAGCGTGTCTTATTTGAGAAACTTTTCTCTAAAATCGAAAATGGCCGAGATAATAGACATTGAACATGTATATAATTAGGATTTCCAAAAAAATCCATCGACGGGACGTCATTATAACATGTACTTTTTATGATTTTTCCATATAGAATACGCTAAAATAAGCGTGTTTTACTTACGAAACTTTTCTCTAAAATCAAAAATGGCCGAGATAAAGGACATTGAACTTGTATATTATTTGGATTTCGAAAAAAACCATCGACGTGACGTTATTATAACTTTTCTCTCAAATCAAAAATGGCCGAGATAATGGACTTTGAACTTATATATTATTTGGATTTCGAAAAAAACCATCGACGGGACGTCATTATAACATGTACTTTTTATGAGTTTTCCATATAGAATACGCTAAAATAAGCGTGTTTTATTTAAAAAACTTTGCTCTAAAATCAGAAAAACCGGCCAAGTGCGAGTCGGACTCGCGCACCGAGGGTTCCGTACAAACCTATAACAAGCCTAAGTTGTAGTATGTTTATTACTAATTTCAATTTAATACCTCTACGCGTTTACGAGGAAAAAGGTAGTAAGTTTAAAATTAAAAAAAATATTTTTGGTATGATTTTATTGAAAATGTCTACTTTTCGTAATTTTTCCTCTATTTGTGCTATATGAAGTTTCTTCGTGCCAAGTTTCAAGTTTCTGAGTTTACGCAAAGTACCCTTAGGTTTTGAGTTTCTTGCGAGTACTCAGTTTCAAAATATGCGCCTTAAATTGCTATTTCTTTTGATTGGGATGACATAAAAGTTTGGTTTTGCTACATCTGAAAGGTCCTAAAGCCGTGAGTATTTGACATGAATTTCAATTTAATACCTCTACGCGTTTACGAGGAAAAAGGTAGTATGTTTAAAGTTTAAAAAAATATGTTTTTGTATGATTTTACTAAAAATGTCCACTTTTTGTAATTTTTCCATTGTCTATGCTATATAACGTTGCTTTGTGCCAAATTTCAAGTTTCTGAGTTCACGGGAAGTACCCCGTAGGTTTTGCGAGTGCCGAAAAACTATGAAATTTGCAGCATAAACCACTGTATCTTTTGATTGCGTTAGCTTATAAGTTTGATTTTTTCACAGCTCCAAGGGACAATAGACCTAAATATTTGATATAAATTTCAGCTTGATACCTCCACGCGTTCCTGAGAAAAATGGTCTTGACAGACAGACAGACAGACGGACAACAAAGTGATCCTATAAGGGTTCCGTTTTTTCCTTTCGAGGTACGGAACCCTAAAAATGGCATAGGTAATAAACTCTGAACTTGTTCCTCTTTTTTGTCGGCAATGCGCACGTGACACCTCTGGTGTTCCAGGCATCCATATGCTACTGCTTACCATCTGGCGGGCCGTATGCTTGTTTGCCACGTTGTGGTATAAAAAAAAAGAGTAAAATAAGAATACAATTAAACAAAATAAACGGAATAAAAACATAATCAATACAAAATGACAAAATAAAAACAAAATACAGACGAAAAGAAAAAACAAAAATAAAACAAAAGTAAAAAAAAATACGTTAGTGTCGTGGAACACTCGGTTAGAACAAAGTAATATTATTTAATTTTTGACTTCTTCGTAATTTTTGTCGTTTTTGAATTTTTTGAATTTTTTGAAATATTTGGGTTTTTGAGATTTTTGAGATTTTTGAGATTTTTGAAATTTTTGAGATTTTTGAAATTTTTGAGATTTTTGAGTTTTTTGAAATTTTTGATATTATAGAAATTTTTTAACTTGACTTTTTTCACTTTGTCACTTCTCACTTTCACTTTCACTTCACTTTATTCTATTTTTCATTTTTTTTATTTCATTCCATTTCACATGTTTCTCAATGCTTTTTCGTGACGGTCACGTGACTTCCGCGAACCGTCCGATAAGGAACTTCGTTCCAATAAAACAGAACTAAATAAAAATATTACGTTGCGTTTTCTACCCATAATTCACGATGCTTGAAATCTTCGAAAATGTACTCAACAGTCTAGTCAAAACACAAACAAAGCGGCTACCGCTCAAAAAGGTACGTATTGGCGAGACACGCACGAGTTCATTGCCCTACTCGCCGGCTTCCCGCGACTCGCTCCTCCGCTCAGTTCCTTTGTCGAGTAAGTCAGCTTTATCACCCCGCGCGCGCCTCCGTGAGCAAGTACCTACATCGTAACAGCTAAGATGCCAGCGCCTGGTTGACCCTAGGATTAGCTTGTTAAGAAGCGAGCCGGGGGTCTACTTCTAGTGGTCATTACAGAAGTAAGCTGAACAGGCGTACCATCAAGGTCACGCGCTATAGTTAAGAAGATTTCCTCTGAACGCAAATATTGTTTCTGTTTAATTTTAGACGAAATATCATTGATGAAAGTGACACAAATTGAAATATCTACTTTAAAATCCCTTTTTGATTATTAGAATGCGAACTCTGATGACTTTAATAATTTATTAAAACGATAACAGCCTAAAAATACGAAATTACCAAGAAACTTAAATTTCCATTGCTTAATTTGACACATATTGATTTTATTGACATATTTTGAGGTGATGATATAGTTAATCCTTATTTTATGAACTCTAATTTTTTATACGTAGTTTTTTAGCGTTGTCATACTATATAAAATTGCACTCGACTTAAATGACACAAACTAGTTTTGTACAACAATAAAACTGTTCTAAATACAAAACAGTTATATTTTCTAACTCTAATATTCTTTTACTCAAGTTATGGCAAGCTAAAAAAGTTAACCTCAAATTATTGAATCACAAAAAAAGCACCAATTGAATATGACACAAAACGCACTGAAAGATTCTCATGTACACACTGTATTTCCAACTTCAATAATAAGTGACTTTAGAATTTTCGAAACTTGACCCTCAAAATATTGCCAACGAGACGGGACTATATCAGAATTTGCTTGATAAATATTTCGATGCAATTGTAATACAACTTCAATATTGGTTGACTGTTTGCTGTGTTTTGGAGTTGTGTGTGAGAGATTGCGTTTTCAACGGACTTCAAGATTGCGAAGGAGGAGGTTATCAATTCGTCGGGAACTTTGTTTTTGCTTTTTTTGTTTTTTTTTTTATGTTCACCGATTTTTCGAAGACGGCGGAACCGATTTGGAAAATTCTTTTTTTGTTTGTAAGAGTATACTTGACAGTTAGTCGTTTGGTGATGATATCCTGGAGAAATCTAGGGAACTCTTCAACTATTATAGGCACACCTATAGTGATTTGAGTATTTTTTTACACCAGCTCGAGCATTTCCTTTTGGTAAGGTGGAGGCTAAGTGATCGGTTCTTTTTTGTTTAAAATTATTAGTATATTGTTTACGTATTTTAAAACTAGAATACGGCACCATGTTATAAACTATAAGTTCTATGAGACAGGTAAAGTCAGCCATTTACAGTTCAAGCTATTTTATTTTGTTTAATACTTTTTCTATGAAATGTCCAATGTAAATTGATCCCTAAATGACTCAACAATTAAAGTCCGTGACTGTACTGATACACGTCGATTAATCATATTAAACAAGAGAAAGTTATATTGTTGACAGCATGTCATTAACACGTTGTGACAGTGAAATCGAAAGTAATATATTGGAATATATTACTTTCGATCTCACTGTTATATCAAAATACATTTCTTATGTATGATATGATTAATATAGTCGGTATGGTATTATTATGAAAATGAATATAAGTTGTCTTTTTTGTGAATGGTAAAAATAACGCTAAGTCTTGGGACATGAATTCCTTGTTTGTTTTCGATCCAAGTTTTTATGGACCGTGATGTATTTAATGAGTACTTATTATAGGAAAACCAACAGCTTCCTTAGTTTCCTCACGCATACTCGTACACATCTATGTGTACATAATACATTAGATATAACGAATTTATTATTTCTTGTTTTATCATGAAAACAAACTTGTGTCAATGTCAGGCATCGTAATGTCAGTTATTTTTAAGGTTATCTGTTCGTTACTTCCATTATTGTTTTATTTTATTTTATAGAAATTATATTTTTCAATAATTAAATTGTGAGTTTAATTATAGAACAACATTTTAAGTGATAATCCCAGAGAAAAATGTGATAATGTCTTTGAGCAGTTTTTGTTTACACGATTGGGCATTTTCACTTAATTGTGTACCATTAACGGCCGGTTAGCAATTGTCACAAAACTGACGGTCAATGTCAAATCCCATACATTTTGTAAGGTATGTGACGGTAAGATGGCACTGAAATACAAAGTAAGTCGTGCTTTAAAATAAAAATGCCGGATAAGACAAGAACGGATGAATTCACTGTATTATTTTAAGCATAAACACAATAATTTCATATCACTCCATCCATTGTGTTCAACGTTCTGTAAATGTCTAGGACGTGATCACTATATTACGCTGGCCTGGGAGACTGGTATGAAAGAGCATAATCCTCTTTAAAAATTAATTAATTAATTATTATTACTTTTTTTATTATTATTCTTTTTAATAATTAAGTACCAATAAATAATGTAATAATAAATAATTACCAATGTAATAATATTGTACTTTGACATGTAATATTTTAAATATTATAAATAAATGACTATGACTATGACTATAGTGTCGCGCTCTGCTTATATGAACAACTTAAAAAAACATACAGCCCAATTGAGAACCCTTAGAAATTTTGAAGTCGGATAAAAATAAAAATACTAAAACTTAATAAAAATGTATCTAAAAAACATAAGATAGAAGTGTCCCTTCAAACATTGACTTTTCGGAAAGGTGCCCATTACACATAAACACACACACAAATCATTATTACACAGAAATCATTCCTGCGCTGTATCGCAACAGAATCTTTAAAAAAATACTTTTATTGATTCAGCTGCTTAAATAGTCATAAAATCCGTTCAGTTATATTTATGAAACAGTTTATTATGAATATACATTTTGTGGTAAACGGCAATTAAATACTTTATTCCTCATTAAACATACAAGAACCATCACATTTAATTTACGTAATAAATAACAATAATACCTAACTATATTAGGTGAACTAATAGTATTTAATGGAAGAACCAATAAGAAAGCAACTCCTATAAAAAAATACAACCACATCCCGGCTTCTATGAACCATAATCATAACGATATACCTACTAAGCAATAAAAATAGGCATAAAAAGTTATGAATAAACTTTCTTACATATATTTGTGTCGGCACGTAAGTATAAAGTTTGTAAACTACAAAGCGGAGTACCTTAGTAGCAATTTTGACTTTATTTTTCTTTATAAATTGAAATAAGTAAAAAACTAAAATGTAATTCCACTTGTATGTTACTTCCACTTGTTAAATATAATATTTGTTCTCTAGTTGAAATGAATCCATTTGAACTTTCTAAAACAGGATATCTTTCGGCTAGTATGATGATGACTATCGCCATTAATTTAGTTAGAAAGCTTAAAATTGGCATTATTACAACGCAACGCGAGCCGGCCTCATTATTTATAATAATTGGGTGAAAACGGATAAGAAGGAACACGAAGCGAGTGCGTCGCAGAGGGCGGAAAAAACCGGCCAAGGCCGGGAATAGCCCTTATGAGGGTTCCGTAGTATAAAACACTTTAAAACTTTACTATTAAAACACATGTGTGATCTTATTATGAAATTCGCCTGCGGCTCATTTCATAAAACCACACTCATGTTTTAAGGACCCTTATTACGTAACAGTTACATAAACTACTATAAAAGTAAGGGAAATGTTTTAAATGGTAACCGATTAATATAATTTAGGTTGTAATTTGCCATGAAGTAAATTCTGGGAAATATCGTAATGGGGTGAAAATCGGAGGAAAAAGGGTCAGGTCATGGTCATAGTCAATGACTTTTTTGAGTAAAAAGCGCGGGATTTTTTTTCATTGCTTGACTTTGGTTTATCATAGCTGTGTTAGTATATACCATGTAGTAAACTTGACTCCAGTCCGAATTAAGCATTTAAGTAGCTTTCTAAATATATCTGTAAAATGGGTAGTAGGTACCTAAGGTTATTTAAATATGAGGTTTTTTTTAATTTAGCATACAGATTTTTCCTAGGATCTGGGAGTTTCCCGACTACACTATGAAAACAAAAAACTTCGTACTTTTAATCAAAAGGAAACCTTAGTAGATTCAATTTAAGGTTTTTTTTTTTAAATTATATTAACAAATATAGGGGGCAACTTCAGCTTATTATCGAAATCACTAGTAGTTAACCTATGACAAAAGTCTAATTTCGAATAGCCCCTTTTCAAATTAGCTGTTTTGTAATTTCTTATTAACTTTTAGTTTATTTTTAAATACAAGAAACCTTTTTTTAAGGTAAGTTTTAATCTAAAACGTTGCAGTATATGTACTGTAACTAGACGGATAAGTCCCACTTGACAATTTTGTAAATACAAGTCTAACATAACCCATGGAAAAAAATACCGATAAACCCGCATATCGATTTATGGTTGCAAAACATAAAATTGTCACAGCCTCCTTCATACCAACCTAACTGAAAACAGAAGGAATAATAGGTAAGTAAGTAAATGCATCGCATGGTTTTTTCGCTTCTGCGGGCCTCTAGATGCCGTAATTCATCACAGACGTCTGTCGGGGACTGATCACCGCATTATATGGATTCGTTTTACCATGCGCTCCATGCCCTTGGCATACTGAGTGTGTAGTGTTACCAGTTACGAAATACGATTTAAAAAAAGGAAAAAAGTCTTGATTTGTAAACTTGTTCATATGGCGTTTATAGTAAGGATCTGTCTTATGGACTAAGAGCTGGCAACGTTAGATATGACACAATAATGAGAGCAACGAAGCCCGTCTAGTAAGATTGCAATACTATCCTTATTGGTAGATCCAGGCATCTGGCAGCTTTTAATGAGTGGAGGTAAGAGCTACAGACTAGCTCCTGTTTGGAAACATTGAAAATGGATGAATGGGAATTGATGATTTCGTTCAGAAACAAGACCCACAAATGATAATTAGGAAAAAGGGTCCTAGTATAAGGAAAAAACATGATTTCATATTTGGTGACCTCTTGCGGCCGCCATATTGTTTTTTTTAGATATACAATTGTGCATTCATTGTTCAGATCAAGTGGAATTACCTAAGGGATATGTCACTTGTAGAAATCCGCTAGAGCTACAGGATGTATTCAGTTTTCAGTTTTGAAACCATTACCCTATTTTTCTCGCAGTCGGTTAAAATGTTGATATTGGTGTAGCTGACATACAAAACTATAAATAAATGTTAACTTTTAATTCTCACAAGTATCATATCATGAGAATATCCCCTGGAAAGGCATTGACGATACACTTCACTTCCTCAAGTGCACTTCATTTTTCAGCAAAAGAGTACGCATGTTTCTATGTAGATTTGAATGAGCTTTAATATTGTACTAGATCATATTTTCATAGAGTGCGTAGATTCGGAGGGAAAAGCGAATTTCTTCAGGATGGAGGACATTTTCCAAGGTGCTGGCGGTTCCTCAAGGTCCTCAAATGTCAAATGGGGTGGAAAATGAAACGGGACCTCTAATCAACATACACACCAAATTTCAAAACTGTCCGACGGATTTCGAGTTTAGTCGTATTTTGATTGTATTACTAAGTATGACAGATTATATTATTATAGTTTACGATTTTCTCGGATTAAAGAAATAAACGCCATGTGGTGCGTGCGAAAATTGAAAGTAATGTCAAACCAAGAAGATAATTAAAAGTGATTTAAAAGTTATTAGTACAGTTCCTAGTCCTAACAAATTTTAAAACTCTGGTTCTATTGCATAAAGCATGCTATTTGGCATGCCATGCATGAAGCATAATATGCTACAGGAAACACAGTTCATAAAGATATGAAAAACAGGACAGGAAAGTGGGGCTGCCGGCGGGCCTGACATAAACTTATATTTAATGTAATTAATTTCATTTCAATTTATTTTTCGGAAAACAAACAACGCTTGAATCTACAACGATTTGTGAAACCGCTCACATTTTGTGTCTGCCCCCTCGGCCCGTGCCCGGGCACGTGCTTAACGCACGCGGCGTGGCATGTGTCCACTGTCCGTGCCCAACGCCGGCGGCCTTAAGCCGCAAGGACAATTCCACTTGTTTTCAGGATTCATAGTTACATCGACGCGTTCACGCAATCAAACTATTTTTTTAACACTTTGTTACTTCACTTGAGACACACATTAAACAATGTACAGTCAGCAGCAGAATAGCTAAGCCGAATTTCAGAATTACCTTCACGCGCTCTGATTTCCTTAACAATAAAGTCGTGTCAAGCTCATTTTGCACACCTCACCCGCTTAGCTACTTCTGCTACTGACTGTACTAAAGCAGCAAGCAGAAGAGGTGTTTAAAATAATTAATTAATTAATTATTATCTTGGTACGACTTTATTATCTATATATATAAACGTAAAAGTCCTGACTGACTGACTGACTGACTGACTGACTGACTGACTCACTTAAATCAACGCCCAGCCCGAACCGTTGGACTTAGAGAGCTGATTTTTTCACAATAGGTTGTTTTTATAACGTTAATATCCACTAAGAAGGGGTTTTTCTAAATTCATCGCCTAAGGGGGTAAAACGGGGGTTGAAAGTTTGTATGGATGGGGTTTAACATTTTGTTTTGAGTTAGATTTGAAACTTCGTACGTTTACTTATAATTAAAAAACAATAAAAGTAATTTCAGCGTTTTTTTAAATTCAACCTCTAACAGTGTAAAAAAGGGGTTGAAAGTTTGTATAGCTATAAGTATAAATATATTAAGAAGATGGTTCGGGGATTAACAAAAGTTAGTTAAGAAGATAAAATTGGATATGAAACTCTGTATGAAGAACCGTATTATACGCGGACGAAGGCGCGGGCGGAAAGCTAGTCAAGTTATAAGAACGTTTAAGGTCATTTGTACACTTCAACCGTTTAGCTAAGACTCGGGTAGTGGAGTGCTTCGGCATCAATTAGTAACCCCTCGAATATATTATATGACAGCTCCGTGTCCGATACCTGGGCCTCGATTCGACATCCCAAACTGTGAGACGTGGATGTCACACTTGTATCGCTAGTGGCTAGAGTGATATCCATCTGCCACACGTGTCCACACCTAACTGTCAAGCTGTCAGTAGGTCTCGCTAGAGTGTTTTGTCTATGGCTATAGCCACCATTTTAGATATCACTCTTGAGTGATTCCACCCCAAATTTCAAGTGTCACAAAAGTGTGATATCATAGTTGTCTCGCAAGCGACTGTCAGTTATGCCATGTCGAATCGAGGCCCTGATAGTCTGATGGCAGCAAGTTGTCACGGGATAGCGCGTGATATAAAGTGACGGTTGCCGGCAATCTGCTACGCTATTTATCCCGCGACAATCTGCTACCATCATAGGTTGGCGAAAAGTACTGTTCTTATCTAAGTATTAAAAGATTTGTTTAAAATATATCTGAACGAATAAGTAACTAAAGCAACTAGCATTTAAGGCGGCATTTTTATTAAGTACTTTAAAAAACTTTGCTTTAATTCTAATACACGATTTTTTTTCATTGCTACAAAGGGAATGGATGAACGCCATATCAAAAACGGTAAGTTGGAAGAAAAGTAAGACATTTTAGTTAAAGTTTAATAAAGGCAGGAAAAAGGAATTCCTGCCTAATACTTATAAGTCGAAGCAAACGAATAAGTCTCGCTAGCTCACTTGTAAGAGCGGCGGGCTAGTATCCCAGAGTCACGAGGCTGTGAATTTTGCGATTATATCGGTATTTTTACTTACACTTTATATTTGTTTATGCTCCTTATTACAAAAAATATAACTAGGTACTGTTATTGCAGCTACAGCTGGTTGCTTAGCCGTTAAATGATCGTCACGATATTCTGGTGCGTTCACATATACGGTTTCGCTGTATGAGACGGATTCGTCCAGCCCACCAAACGTGACCATACATGTGAACGCACCAAAATATCGTGACAATAATTTGCTGTCAACGGGACAGTATAAAAGCGACCAAATACTGAGTAGTGGCAGCGCGTTTATAGAACCCGATTCACACCGGCTTGCCTAAATTTTCAGACGGTCGAGCATTTTTCCTACAGCTCACATGGCAAGTTAACTGCATGCGGCTTGCCTACGACGATCTTTGACTCGCCGCCGCTGGGACTGTGTATCCTCAATTTGCAATTCATATGATTTATTACTATTAAACATTCATAAAAAACTAAACTCTTCACGTCTGCGATAAGAATGATACCGTAGTAGGTATTCATTTACTATGCCATGAACGTTTTGAACTTTAAATTGCATTGAGAACTTCAACAGACGAGTGCAAAAAGGTCTCGAAGCATTTTCTACACTGCATACTTAGTAGGGATATCCTCAAACTTAACATAAATGTGTAGCTTTACAATACTAGGGCCGTATTCTAACTTTAAAACACGTATAGACACGATCCAACTTCAATACAACTCCGATGAATTAACAATGCTATACAGCTACGGCATAAACATCTGAATCAGAAATATCAGAATTTGCTTGAGAAATATTCCAACGCAACTCCAATACAACTTCAATATTGGTTGAATGTTTGTTGTGCGTTGGAGTTATGTTTGAAATAGGTTGTATTTTTATTGTATTGTTAATGTATTTTTAAATTAGAATCCGGCACCTAGCGTTCGCATGCGACTTCATCTTGTGCAAGCTAACCAAATCTTATGATATAAATACCTACATATTTAGTTACATAGAAAATCGTGTCGTTCCCGTGCGCTGTCTGTCTCCAGTTCTCCACAGTTTCATGCTTAAATCGTCTGCAATAAAAAAAATCTTTATTGGGGTATAAACATAAACCCGTTCTAAATTACATTAAAATAAATAAAATTGCATAAAATAAGATCGAATTAAAATACATTTCATTTACTAACTTAACTAGTAGGCGATTGACGAGATCTTGCTTGCGAAATAGCATGATGCAGTAGACACAAAGGTCAACGATGATGAATTATATAGAAAACACCAACCCAATATTAGCGACATGCTCACTAAAAACACCCTTACCGAGAATCTAATCCAAGACTTCCAGCTCTTACGCAGGATCACTACCAATTAGGCCACGGAAGCCCTACACCAACCTTTGCAACTAATGTCAGTGCCAATCAATACACACATACAATAGTACTCAATATCCAAAAGGTGTAGTACTAACAAGATAGTTTATAATGAAACTGATACAATTCAGGTGAAGCGTTGACCCACGGGTCAGCAGCGTGAACCTATCCGAAGGTCACACTAACTGCTCCTAATCAATTCGTTTAACACGTTCTCTGCTAGACGTTCTAAATCTTAACAGTTCCACAGGGAACGAAGTACCTATCTAAAGAGCTTGCTACTTCAAATTTAAAAGTTTATACGCGAATTTATTAACGTGCTATACGTGAATAATGAGATCACGGACGATAGATAGGCATGGGAAAGGGAAACATGCAACCTCATAAAATAAATGGGATAAAGGCAAGCCAAATGTTGTTATTTGAACGTGTAATGCATGCGGAACACTTAGTATGTTATATTTAAATACACACAGAAAAACAAAGTAAATAAGCTGTTTCCGAGAGTTTAGGGCTGTAGCCCGATGCTGCAAGTCTGGTTGTAACTCTTGGGCAGAGGTACAATCCATTTTTCTTTTTTATGAATGGCTTGTTTACTTTTTGCTTATATGAAAATTTCTCTGGCTGATTCACTATTTTGACAGTTGACCGAGGGATGTGACAAAGACGTGACATGGGTGATGTCAAATATTTTAAAATTTGATACTGATAAGAGCCCTTTCTTATCACATTGTGCACTGCGATCATTCACGCTTCACAATATGGGGGATATTGCACTTCGCACATAGCGAATTTAGCTTGCGGGTTGTTCAGCACATTTAGGTACTAAGTGTCAGTCAGACCAAACCGTCTAAGACTATAGTTCCCTATATTATATTTTATCGGAAGTATGACAGTTCTCTGCTCAGATAAGTTGATCCTGTCAATTGTGGTTGGTGCTACAGGTCCTTAGTCTCGTTGTCCCCAATTGTTACGTGAGCGCCTGGCACTGAAAGTGTTAAGACCCTGGCTAGAACACCGGCGGTGTGGAGTGACCTTTACCCTGTCGTTAGGATAATGAGATAGGATTTGACGACTGAAGAGGTTGGGCGGGTTTGCACGTCTTTTAGCTTAAACAGCTACTCTATCGTAACGTGAATTAGAGTGATAGACATTGTTACAAATCAGTAGGTATGGGAATGATATCGCAATTTGATATGTTTACTTGCAAGAAAAACAGCTGTTTCAACTTAATGGGATACACGGTTTTAAGTAGGGATAAAAAATGTTAATTGAATAAATATTAATTGAGTAATGTGATTTTTCCATCACGTAAGAAGAGTATATATGAGCAGAGAGCACAGCGCTCTACTCTTCTCGTTTTGTCCACTAATGCGGGCGTCGCGCCGCACAGCTATTATCCGCAAAGCGGAAAAACGCTGTGATTAGCTACTGGCTTAACGAACTGTGGCAGGGAAAATCACGGTGCGTATGAAACGACCTTTCAAAGTGGTATTGCGGGCTGGACTTGCATAGACCACTATTAGAGCTGATGAACGTAGCCATCGAAACAAATCTAACATAAAAATTTAAACCTTCTGTTAAAACCCAAAGTCTCACATTTCAAAGGCAAATTCTTCAGGACCCTTTTCACTAAGCTACATCCTTAACCTCCTGGTTTGTTCCAGCTTCCGTCACCACCGCACATCGAGCTGGTTATGTCCATGCCGTATCTTCGCACCGCCTTCAAGAAACCCACGGTTAGAGTAAGACGTAAGTATTCTTCAATTCTACCTGTATGTACTTCAACCAAGAGTGAATTGTTACGTTTTATGTAGACATATTTTATCCTCGATATCATCGTCACTTACCGTCACTACCAACAGTATGGTCGGCATTTTATCACCTACCACGTCATGTGTCACATAAATGTGTCACTTTCGCACTTAAACACTTGTTGGAGCATGACAGCTATGGTGACAGGCGATATAAAGTGAAAACCCGATCATCTCAGACTGGCAGGTGAGATTGTGGTCGTGAGATTGTGGTCGTGGCGAAACTGGAAAACGTCCTTTAAACTGTAATTGCATTTACAAATTTTCAATGCGATTTCATCTTGAGTCCAAACTATGAAACCAGATGAATTAATTTTTTTACAAACCCCGATGCATAAAGCTCTATAAATGGAGTACGCTTCGCCTCATCTTTCCAAACAAAAAAGTCTGCCAAAATCTGAGGGGGGCGACTTTGATAATTAAACCAACCGGATGCGAGACGAAAAAGTCTGCCAATTTCGGCGCGGGGGACGAGGAAAGGCACACAAATACTGTTAACACTAATGCATTTTCCATTGACGTCGCTACACACGCACACGATAAAATTATCAAACACTAGCATAAAATATACTCACACAAGTACAGACACAGACAACCTGTCCGTGAACGAGATAATGTCATCTTTAAGTAAACGTACACAGTGCGAGGAACGCGTCGATAATAATATACTTAAGTATCGATATTTGTGACGTTTTCAAGTCCTTACATCATTGTCGGTTGTTAATAGAGTTAATTTCTAAATGATTTTTTTATGGTAAGGCCTTATTGACAACCGATAATGATGTACCTTTGACTTGAAAAGGTCACATTTTATCGTAGATTTATTTATCGTATGCCTACATGTCACTGGATATAGATAGGCATTTCTTCCCTAGGGTAGTGGGAAAGCAGATGATGAAGAAAATCCAGTGAGTGCTGCGAGGTCCACGTAGGACAGTAGAGCTGCCAAGTTTGTAACTCTTTTAGCACCACCCAGGGATCACGTGTAGGGTTGTCTAAGGTGTTTCCTACGGACGCAGAGAAACATTGATCGTAGGTTAGTTATATATTTTTGTTTCTTTACCAAGTATAAGGTTTAGCTATTGATAAAATTATAATGTTAAGTTGTGATTAAATATCAAGTTTTTCTACCAGAATATTACTTACAATGTTAGTATTCTACGTAAGTTAGTTTGTCTATTTGTTCAGGACAAATCTTGCAAGCTGATTTAGAATAACTTTTATATTATCAATTTAATATTTTTATGTGTATTTGCTTTTATATTTAGTGGAAAATACTACAAATTGGAAACAAATAACTATTACAATGAAACAATTAACTGCAAAGAACTCTGGAACATCACGGGATTCGAACTCACGTGTTTAGATTACCGTTCCAATGTGCTTCCAATTACACTAGACGTTCCTCTATCCACCTCAATGAATTTTTCACTGTAATGAACAATGATGAATCAGTCACTAGCGACATCGTGATGTTCCAGAGTCCTTCGCAGTTGATATTTTGATTATAATGGGCATCTGTTTCCAATTTGTGTTTCTATTTCTATTATCTCTTCTTCATTTTCTATTATAAATAAAAAGTATAACATACTGCTAATGTTAATATCGACATTTATTTTTGTGCTGTCCCATCACTAAAACTTACCTGTTAGGTACAGTGATACCAGAGTCAGAAATTAAAAGTGCCTATTTAAGGGGATAAGTGTGTATAACGTACCTTATAATAAATAAAGTATAATCCATACAAAATTAAGATGCTACGAGTACATAAAAGGTATGGTGAAAATAAAGGAACGAATTAATTTCTAAACAGGAATATAACACATTTGAGCGGAATTCAGTGCGGAATTCACACTAGCTGAAATTTGTCCATTAAAACGGAAATTTGTTTTTGGTAGCTGTATTTTTTAGACCATAGACAAATTTCAGCTATTGTGCCGTACAGCACACATACGCTGAACTCTTACTCTGGTTCTTCTCATTTGGGGCTCCTTTCCGAACCAGTAGTAGTTTATTGCCCTTCCCATAATACGGTTTTAAAAAGATTTGAATTCAATACAGTTGTTAAACCAGTGTTTATGTTTTATTTCATTACCGTGCGTCCGTGCGTAATGTGCTATAGGCTAGGTTATCCGTATAGTGTCAGTTTTTTGAGTTCCAAACCACCTTACTGCCCTGCCCTCGGCGGTCCTCGACGACATATATAATTTAAAAAGCTATACGTGTGAATGAGTTTTACCTTTGAAGTACTGACGTTAATCTTTTCATTTTTTCAATATGTAATTTGAATAATTTAAAAGTCGATTAAAATATGTTTAGAAACAATTTAATAACAGCCATACCCCGGCCGGCGAGAGCAAAAATGCGTCTGCTCCTAGTGCTTAATTAAATATCGACTATTCTATCGACATATGGATGTCGATAGAATAGTCGACTTTTAATTAAGCATAATTATTATTATTATTTTTTAAACTGAGCCATTAGTATTTGTTATTTATTTCAACTTGATACCTCCACGCGTTTCTAAGAATAACCCTAAAACAATTTTCTATCAACATAAAATTATTATTTACACACACACACACATTTCACATTATTATTTTTAAGCTTATATACTATTTCAATCAACTGATTACAATTATAATCAATTTATCATACTCACGGGAATGTTCGTAATAGATAAGAGTGAGTGACAGTTGTAAATAGATACTTTTCACATACTCGTAACTAATAGACCTCTTTCATATCATATGTGTATTTCGCGATTATAAACAACTACTATTTGACATTGACTCAAATCAATCGGTGTCAATCGTAGAAATTACATTGAGACAAATTAATTTACCATCATTTAATTCATTTATATTATCGACCCGCCATGCCACGCAAGAAGAAACAGTGTACTTGGATAGCCGATTACGCGGAATATATAGAAGATCGAGGTGAACATTTATTTTGTAAAAAATGTGAAATCACAATGTTAAATTCCAAATCTTCCTTACAAAGGCACATCAGAAGCAAAAGGCACTGCGGCGTTTCAACAAAAACACAAAATTTATTCAATCTGGAACTGTTGAAGTTTATTTTGGCTTGCAACATCCCCTGGACCCAAATTAAGAACCCCATTTTCAATAATTTCATTAATAATTGAATATCCGGAAAATTTTGTAAAGTTTGTATTCCCGATGAATCTTTTCTGAGAAGAACTACTTTGGACATTGCATATAAAGAGAAAATGCACCAAATCAGGACTGAACTTGCAAATGCTAGAATTTACGTAAGCGTAGACGAATCCTCAGATGCAAACGGACGTCAAATCGGTAATGTAATGGTTGGAGCTTTATTAAAAGAAAAGATAAGTACCCCACACATCATATCGAGTTTTTGGTTAGACGAAGTTAATAACGTTACTATATCAACACTTATTAAAATTGCCTTGGAGAAACTATGGGGGAATGACCATAACAAACATGACAAAGTCTTGTTACTCCTTACGGATGGCGTAGCCTACATGTTAAAGGCAGGAAAGAACTTGAAAACTCTTTTTCCTAATTTAGTTCATGTTACATGTCTAGCTCATGGCGTAAATAGGGTGGCTGAACAAGTTCGATTACTTTTTCCCGTTGTAAATAATTTAATCGCATACACAAAAAAGGTGTTCCGAAAATCGCCTAAAAGAATAAGAACGTTTCGTCAGATGTTACCAACTGTTCCCTTACCACCGCAGCCAACTATAATAAGATGGGGCAAATGGATTAACGCGGCCTGCTACTATCATAAATATTTGCCTGAAATCAAGCGAGTCATACAGACATTCCCTAATAGGGATTCAATGTATAT
Organism: Pammene aurita; assembly: GCA_947086415.1. Classification (NCBI taxonomy): domain Eukaryota; kingdom Metazoa; phylum Arthropoda; class Insecta; order Lepidoptera; family Tortricidae; genus Pammene; species Pammene aurita. The sequence goes on along the minus strand of OX352306.1, from coordinate 24,043,875 downwards.
TTTGAAAGTCAAACGTGCAATGAACGATTTAAATATTTTGAATGACCTTAAATGGATAAATAATTATATTTCAATAATACCTAATACAATAAAACAATTACAAAATCAAAATTTAAGTCTGGAAGCCAGTTTAAATATAGTTCACAAGTTGAAAGTGCACTTGTCAAAATTACGGTTACATCCTCAAGGTAAAGTTATTCACAATAAGTATCAGAATGTGTTGAAGAAGAACGTTGGCATTTTAACTTTAAACAATTTAAATAAATTGATATCTGGCAGAGAAGTGGAACTACCTACCTAATACAGAACAAATTCATAATCACTATGAATTATTTCGTTTTGCTCCGATTACTACAGTAGATTTAGAACGGTCCTTTAGTTGGATGAAATGGATTTTATCGGCAAGGCGAAGGAGTTTAAAATCAGAAAATTTAGAAAAAATGCTAATTGTATATTACGAAAATTACATAAAATACTGAATAAATACAAACACTTGGTTTTAATTTTGTTTACAACAATAATTAATACTTCTGCATATCATAACGGTGGTCCAGTACATCGTGTTGTTTTTATTGACATCGACCAAAGTGTGTGTCCTCGCACTATTAAGCTGTCAACGCATTTTTGCTCTCGCCGGCCGGGGTATGATAACAACACACACACAGAGACACACTGCTTTTTTAACAGAGCAATGCTTTACAATTATGGCTGTATGCCGAATGGGTCTCTGCCTAACCCACGGAGTATCTTTTAAGTGTATTGCCTAACCTGTCATAACAATGACAATGAATGACATAATGTCGGACGTATTTCTGCCGCACTGGAGTCGATTACTCTTGTTTGCAATATTTCACTTACCTCCCTCGATGTAATCGTGTTCGTAATTGCATACCCAATTTATGAATGAATTCATTGATAAATTGGGTATGCAATTATGAACCCGATGGTACAATGTACTAGTCAAGTTGAGTCTCTGTATGAGTCAAGTTTAAAAATTACCCTAAAGCAGATGTAGTACCATTAAGTGGCAACACTTTTTGATTGACAATATTTTTTAGTTTTTTGCTAATTTCGTGCACTATTTGATGATATTTAGACGTAATTATACTTACAGATGAAAAGAAACGTTATTCTTCTGTAAACTAAATAATTCAGATCTTTTATTCGGCATTTTTACCTCAGATCGTTCCGCGTTGACTGACATTCATTGAATGGCGTTTGACGCGCGACAACTAGTTTTATATAACCGCTACGACCAGTGGTCTTGTACTTTTGGCAGAGGGGGACGCCTGACAATTACCACTCCATTGGTTTATTTCTCTGAGAGGGGCGAGGTAGCACGCATGTGATGTTTTCTAGTCAAAGGTACATCATTGTCGGTTGTTAATACAGTTTATTTCTAAATGAATTTTTATGGCAGCAACGCTTTATTAGGGTTCCGTACCTCGAAAGGAAAAAACGGAACCCTTATAGGATCACTTTGTTGTCCGTCTGTCTGTCTGTCTGTCTGTCTGTCTGTCTGTCTGTCTGTCTGTCTGTCTATCTGTCTGTCTGTCTGTCTGTCTGTCAAGACCATTTTTCTCAGGATCGCGTGGAGGTATCAAGCTGAAATTTATATCAAATACTCAGGTCTATTGTCCCTTGGAACTGTGAAAAAATCAAACTTAAAAGCCAACGCAATCAAAAGATACAGTCGTTTATGCTGCAAATATTAGAGTTTTTCGGCACTCGCAAAACCTACGGGGTACTTCCCGTGAACTCAGAAACTTGAAATTTGGCACGAAGCAACGTCATATAGCATAGACAACGGAAAAATTACAAAAAGTACAAATTTTTAGTAAAATCATACAAAAAAATATTTTTTTAAATTTTAAACTTACTACCTTTTTCCTCGTAAACGCGTGGAGGTAATAAATTGAAATTCATGTCAAATACTCAGGGCTATAGGACCTTTCAGATGTAGCAAAACCAAACTTTTATGTCAACGCAATCAAAAGAAATAGCAATTTAAGTTTCATATTTTGAAACTGAGTACTTGCAAGAAACTCAAAACCTAAAGGGTACTTCCCGTAAACTCAGAAACTTGAAACTTGGCACGAAGAAATCTCATATAGCACAGACAAAGGAAAAATTACGAAAAGTAGACATTTTTAGTAAAATCATACAAAAAATATTTTTTTAAATTTTAAACTTACTACCTTTTTCCTCGTAAACGCGTAGAGGTATTAAATTGAAATTCATGTCAAATACTCAGGGCTATAGGACCTTTCAGATGTAGCAAAACCAAACTTTTATGTCAACGCAATCAAAAGAAATAGCAATTTAAGTTGCATATTTTGAAACTGAGTACTTGCAAGAAACTCAAAACCTAAAGGGTACTTCCCGTAAACTCAGAAACTTGAAACTTGGCACGAAGAAATGTCATATAGCACAGACAAAGGAAAAATTACGAAAAGTAGACATTTTTAGTAAAATCATACAAAAAATATTTTTTTAAATTTTAAACTTACTACCTTTTTCCTCGTAAACGCGTAGAGGTATTAAATTGAAATTCATATCAAATACTCAGGTCTATAATACCTTTCAGCTGTAGCAAAATCAAACTTCTACGTCAACTTTTACTTATATACCTACAGGTTTGTACGGAACCCTCGGTGCGCGAGTCCGACTCGCACTTGGCCGGTTTTTTTTGACAACCGACAAAGATGTACCTTTGACTTGAAAGCACCAAACATATTTGACATATTCTTTTTATACTTCATAACACTAAATAGAGCAATAGATAGTCGACTGTACATACGTTAACATATGGTTCATTATTGGATGCAGTCTTTGCAAATGTCAAACAAAAAAGCCAAGGATCATTTTTGATTGTATTTTCAAACAAAATATAGAAGACAGCAATCCTTAAGCGCGTTAAATATGGAGAAATGTCAAACGTCAAATAGTTACTGCCCGTCAGAAAGAAAGCGATTGTCTTTGAATCGATTCTGTAAACGAAGCTTGATTTTCGATTTAGGTTAAATCTTTTATTACGAAAGTACAAAATGATAAATAATATAAAACTTTACTTACATCTGAAATGGTATTTCATCTTTTTGTAAACTAGACGAATTATAACATTTTTTACATTCAAAAACAGCGCATGAGGGCATTTTCACGGAGCTTGTTATCCATCGACAGCGATGACGAAAGTGCGTGACATCGATTATTGAAATAGTTTTTATAGATGTACTAGATTTTCCTGCCAATACTTTTGACAGAGGGGAAATGATACCTAAGTAAGGCCTCTCCTGGTTTAGAACTCTCTGCCCCGATGTCACGACAGATAAGACTCTCTATGAAATAAACGCAATCAAATCGTTATACTCGTATGGAGGTTATGATGCTACAGATATACAGGCTCAGATACACACGTAAAACATATAGACCCGTCAAATGGGATAATTGAGACAGGTGGGGTAACTAATGACAACAGTTTTTAAAGAAAACTAATGTAGTCAAGTAGGTACGGCGACGTCAAAGATATGTTTACACATTTTTAAATTATGCCTTTGTAATAAAAGGTGCAAGAGTTTAAACATATCTTTGACGTCTACTGTACCTACTGAGTTAAAGGAATGAGTTACTCTTTAAAATACAAAGATAATAAACTTCACGGTAATTGCCAGTTGAGCACTCTTGAAAGGGGCTTAAATTCCTTATCTTTAGGTACCCCATCTTACCCATTTGACGGACTATCTTTTTCCGTCTATTAAAAAATATATGTAAGTAAATCAGTTTCTTTGGCTAAAGCGCAAAGTACCTACCCAAACTTAAATAACCAAATCGTTGGCATATGGCCGCTGTTTGCCATTATCATGACAAAAAGCCACGCGGCCAGCAAACCTGTCCCATTTTGCAACCATTTGGCAAACTCACGCAGCTCAGTAGCCAATTAGCAATGCTAGCGGGACCGTGTTCATATCCTCAGAAAAATCAAGAGAAAACTTAAAAGAAATAATAAATTACCTTTTTGGAGTCAGTGATTCGTCACGTCGATAATCCAGTCTTTGACTCGGACAAGGCGTTGTGTTCCGATCGTGAACCAAACTCTTGCCTAAGGAAATTCAACTTAAGAGAAATCTCCGATTACTTACGTTCAGCATTTTAACATAACACAGCCTAATTAACAAATAGATTCTGGAAATATAAAATAAAATGTCTCAAGCATCCAAAACTTGCTAAGTATATGTAGGTCACGCTTATGCTGGTTTACTAACAAGTACTAGATAAGTGGTGGGAAAGACGGACAAGGACGGATCGATCGGTCTCACATTAATCAACGGCACAAATCGGAAAAATCCTGACAAGCAAATTTAAGTTTAATTTCCAATAGATAAGAGTTGAAATTGAATTGTGAAGGCTCGGGGGAGCTCGTCTCCATTTTATTTTCATCACGTGCAGATGGGTTTGCCTTTGGATCTTAATATTGCAAGTGGAAGATTGCTAAGGTATCCAATTTGATACCAATAAATCCTTCTTTTAAAAACCTAGAATGGAGAGTGATTAGGTTTTTTCACCGATATGTAATACTAATAAAGATTGAGATACACAATGAACTCAAAAAATGGCCCCACAATAGTGCCGTAAGAACGACTCGTACAGCAGTTTCTCTGACAGTCTTATTACGGTATAATACTGGCAGGTTACAAATGTTCACGAGCCATATTTTCGGTAAATCTTGTTTGAAACTGTACAGTACCTCTACTATATAAAGGGTACACGGAAAGAACATGTCTAGTCACTTTTTTTGTAAAATAAGATTTTCATATCAAAATGTAGAGCTTGCAATGAACTATTAGTAACAACTTTTGTTACAGATGTAAATTTTAACGTACATCCACTTCTTAACTCATAAAAACCATCTAGTTACGAAAATAGTATGGTTAATTGAATCGTCGTTCCAAATTTTAAAAGCGCTATAACTCAAAATGTTGTCAATGTGACTAGACATGTTCTTTCCGTGTACCCTTCATATATCCTAACTCAAAGCATTCTTTTGATAGAAGAATGGGTAAATCGATATGAACATTTGTTAATATTATAAGTTGTTACATAACAAATAATTCCGATAAGTAAAGTAAATAACTTTAAATGTAGTTTACGAACAAAATGGCTGTGACATACACGGACGGATGGATGGACGGACATGATGAACACGAACCCTTTTAGGTAGGGTTTTCTTTTTGCAATTTTGGCCACGGAACCCTAAAAATGTGCATGAAATTTAAAAGATCAGGACCACATTACAAATAGCAAATCGAATGAAAAAGAAGAAACAAAAAATAGCTTTAAATGCAATCATTGAAAGATCATTTAACGGACATAGCTACGGGTCGAACAGGTCCCTTAAAAGAATCATAATTTATTACGTTAAGGTTAAATCAAAATACCAAACTCAAAATGATCAAAAAAAATCTTTGAATGCAACAAATCCAAAATGAAATGCATTCTGAAAATTGCATTTAACTATAGTGTGAATTAAAGCAAGGGGAACTTACTATACCTACTTATCTCTTTATTTAGTATTTTATAGCCGAACATGTAAAGATTTGAGTCTCCATGATGAACTGAGGAAATCAGAAGTTCTTCTTAATTTCTTTGCATATTGTAGGTCCGATTTCTAATAATGATACTTTTATACGTCATCGAATTCATAGATCACTTTTAAATAAAATAGCTAATACATCATCGCTACAAAGGTTTCCTATATTTCATATTTTCCCCAGTAAAGTAGGATTTAAACATTTCATTTTTCCTCTCCATTCTCATTTGTACTATAGAGAGGAAATCCTCAGATATATATTTCAACTAAAGTAGACGGTGCCCCACTAAAGTTAGGGAGCTTATAACTTCGAATGCATTTTCACAATCGGCTTGCGAGTCTCGCGATTTTATTACAATTCTACTTAATTTTCTGAACAGGGATTGATATCTAGACACACGGCAGTGTGTCCGCCAAGTTCGAGCAAAAAAAAGCGACACACCGGCCGTGGGTTATATTACACGAACCATTTCGGGCCAATTTCGACCACCCTATATAACTCAAAACATATTTTATCTACGCATGAAATTTCGAGTGTCTGTTGACATCCCCTTAATTGTCTAGAATACAAAATTTCATTATTCTACCTATAGCAGTTCTTGAGATATTGACGTCAGAAAATCGCTATTTTTACTATACACTCACTGACTCACTGACTCACTCACTGATTCACTGACTCATCAAAAACCTAGACCACTTCCAATGGTCGTACTGACTTGAAATTTGGCATGGAGATAGATCTTAAGGTCAAAGTAAAGGGAAAAATCTGAAAACGGCCAAGTGTGAGTCAGTTTTAAAAATAGCGAAGGTGTAACTTTGTACTACTATGAAGTCATAATGAACTAAATGGGTATTTCTTCCAATGGTCGTACCGAACTGAAATTTGGCTCGAAGGTTTGTCTTTAGGTCGAAATAAAGTAAAAATCTGAAAACGGCCAAGTGTGAGTCAGTTTCGAAAACAACGAATGTGTAATTTTGTTCTACTATAAGTAGGTATGGAGTGGAAATGAGATAAGACTTATTTAAATTTAGATACATACCAATTTAAGACAATACATGTTTGTCTTAAAGACAAGAACAATAAAATTGTTCACCACTCTGTGTGTGTCTGTTGCGGGAACCGAACCCACGATTTACGAAGTGCAAAGCAGGTCACTAGGTACCAGTGTTGGCCGATAATTTCAATTAGAATTGAAAATTGATCAATAAGATTGAAGATTAATTTCGTAACTAATCAATTACACTAACATCAATTTTTACTAACGTTAGTTCGCATTGATTTTGTGACGTCGTCAATTACACTAACCGTCAATTAGAATTAACCTATTAGTTACACTAACGTCTCGAAAATTTAATAAGAATTACAGTTAATTAGATTAACGTTAGTGTAACTAAATTAATCCTGTCTTACACTATTAATTAATTTTAAAACTGCATCTCGGGTTCGGAAGTCGGGACCAATATCACAAGATGGAGCTCATGCTGGACCCTAGGGCTACCTACTGGATCTCTGGTTTGGCGCATCATAGACTCATGCTGTTTGGGCTCATTCGACTTGTACTGATGAGCGGATGGTACCGGTATCAAAATCTGGAGCTCATGCTGGACCCTGGGGATCCCTACTGGATCTCGGGTTTGGCGCATCATAGACTCATGCTGTTTGGGCTCATTCGACTTGTACTGATGAGCAGATGGTACCGGTATCAAAATCTGGAGCTCATGCTGGACCCTGGGGATCCCTACTGGATCTCGGGTTTGGCGCATCATAGACTCTTGCTGTTTGGGCTCATTCGACTTGTACAGATGAGCAGATGGTACCGGTATCAAAATCTGGAGCTCATGCTGGACCCTGGGGATCCCTACTGGATCTCGGGTTTGGCGCATCATAGACTCATGCTGTTTGGGCTCATTCGACTTGTACTGATGAGCAGATGGTACCGGTATCAAAATCTGGAGCTAGCGTCTTTTTACTTTTACTTTCTTTGTGTGAAAGTCAAAGTCAAAGTCAAAGTCAAATTCAAAGTCAAAGTCAAAGTGAAAGTGAAAGTGAAAGTGAAAGTCAAAGTGAAAGTCAAAGTCAAAATGAAAGTTAAAGTCAAAGTGAAAGTGAAAGTCAAAGTGAAAGTCAAAGTCAAAGTGAAAGTGAAAGTCAAAGTGAAAGTCAAAGGCAAAAGTCAAAGTGAAAGTCAAAGTGAAAGTCAAAGTGAAAGTCAAAGTGAAAGTCAAAGTGAAAGTCAAAGTGAAAGTCAAAGTGAAAGTCAAAGTGAAAGTCAAAGTGAAAGTCAAAGTGAAAGTCAAAGTGAAAGTCAAAGTGAAAGTCAAAGTGAATGTCAAAGTGAAAGTCAAAGTCAAAGTGGAAGTGAAAGTCAAATTGAAAGTGAAAGTCAAAGTGAAAGTCAAAGTAAAAGTCAAAGTGAAAGTGAAAGTAAAAGTGAAAGTGAAAGTCAAGGTCAAGGTCAAGGTCAAGGTAAAAGTAAAAGTAAAAGTAAAAGTAATCAAAACCTCGTAGCTTAACCTAAATTCGCGTTTCTTATTAATTCGCGTAAATTATTAATGTCAATTACCAATTCAATCTACACTAAAAATTAAATTAATGTTTAAATTTTTTAGAAAGACTAAAAATTAAATATCTTCAATTATTAGTTATTCGCAAAGGATTAACACGTTAGTTACAATTAATTTCAATTCTAATTGAAATCAATTTGCACTAAACTATTAGTGTTCAATTTTAACTAACGTGTTTCAATCTTCAATTTTTAATTTTCAATCACACTAACGTTCGGCCAACACTGCTAGGTACACTAGGTGCGCTAAATCAGTCAAACAAAAATGAAAAGACTATTTTTTCTCGCATAGTCTAAATAATTTCTAATTTTACAACTAATAAAATCGCAGATTCAAGAACATGGAAATCATATATACTCTAAGATGGAATTATATATACTACTGCCCATCTCACCCTCCGATACGCCACGGGATGAGATGGGATGGTCCACTTCTAGGGCTACATAATAGGCCACCAATTATAATACCTACTGGTAGGTAGGTATTACCAAGTTATTAATTATCTATGTAGGTAGCGTACTTACAAACAGTATAAAGTACGTTATTGATGTATGTAATTATATGTAAGTAGGTACATTTTATAGGTGTAGGGAGCCAGTTTATTTGTAAAAATCACCTATAAATAAATAGTAAAATAGGATTTATCATAGATTATAGGTACTCGCGATGCCCGATCGATCCCGAAATCCCGATATATGTATGTATAGTGATACTAGATAAAAATTCCGTTCCCCGCCTCGCGCACCCTCCGTCGCTGCCTACACTCGTCCGCCGCGCTCGCGCCGTCCGTGATAAAAAAATAATAAAGAACCTACACCTAACAAAAATAAATGAAATCCCATCAAAAACATAAATGTGAAAGGCTGCCAAGTTCGATACTATGGGAATGCTTCGCCTATAAAAGAAGTGAGATCTGAATAAGTACCAAGTTCCATAAAAATACCTCAAATCATAAATAGTTATAGGAATGCACACTTGATTTCCAGCAGTTTTTAAGGTACATTTTGAATAAGTATCACGTTACATGGAAATACCTAAAATTATAATAGTCAGAGAAACGCACACCGGTTTTTTTAGCAGTTTCCTGATAACATTTATTATTTTCAGTACTTTTTAATGATGTAACTTGGCAAGTTTTAATAGAAAATTATATACTTGACACATTGCAGTCCAAAGGTGTCGATTCATTGCATTGAAAAGGTGTGTGGTGTGTGAAAACTTGCCAAGTAACATCATTTAAAAAGTACTAAAAATAATAAATGTTATCAGGAAACTGCTAAAAAAACCGGTGTGCGTTTCTCTGACTATTATAATTTTAGGTATTTCTATGTAACGTGATACTTATTCAAAATGTACCTTAAAAACTGCTGGAAATCAAGTGTGCATTCCTATAACTATTTATGATTTGAGGTATTTTTATGGAACTTGGTACTTATTCAGATCTCACTTCTTTTATAGGCGAAGCATTCCCATAGTATCGAACTTGGCAGCCTTTCACATTTATGTTTTTGATGGGATACCTACTTACATCTACATCCTACATCGATGATATCGTACATCTCGTGCTCTAAGGTAGTACTCGTAGTGTAGTCAAAATTAATAAAACGTCACTTTATAAACGATTTAATATCGTTATGTATGTTACGACTTAGTTATTTCATAATGTCAAATGGTTTGAAAAGTAAGAGCCAGAATTCAATGTTTTCAGTAAATATTAGTAGGCCATGAATATATTTATTTTTGCCTAATAAGCGTGTGGTCTCATCTCTTTTAAATCTAAATGAATTATTAATTGATTAATTATCCCTTTAAAAATGTATATTTTCAACCGACTTCAAGATTTCGAAGGAGAAGGTTCTCAATTCGTCGGGATCTTTGCTTTTGCAATTTTTTTTATCTTTTTAGGGTTCCGTAGTCAACTAGGAACCCTTATAGTTTCGCCATGTCTGCCCGTCCGTCCGTCCGTCCGCGGATAATTTCAGTGACCGTTAGCACTAGAAAGCTGAAATTTGGTACTAATATGTATATCAATGACTATAACAAAACCTCAGACTTGAAACAAGCTGCATTTAGGTAGTTTAATTAATATTTTGTTTTACACTTTGTACATTTACTTACTGTCATGTAATGTCCTATCTGCATTGCCATGCATACCCAGACTGTCTCTTTTTCTTGTTTTGTATTATTTTAGTGTAATGTAATTTATATGATTTGTATCCACGTCAAAAGTTTCTCATTCTCGTTTATTGTTGTTAAACTATCGATTAACTTCTTGTAATTAGTTTCTGCTCAAGTTCATGTTGTTTTTGCTCCTAAAAGCAAGAATTTAACTACTATTTTGCTTTATTTTGGCTAGTATGAGATATGTTTTGCTCGCTGTGACGTGTCCAAAGAGAATATAATATCCTTGACGCTGTCAACAATGTCAACGATAAATGTTGCCAACAATCGCGGTAGCGTTCATGATAAAAAATTTAAAAAAAATTGCACCCAAATTATTGCGCAAACTGTGCTTTTTTTTCTATCGTTATTTATTTTTTATGCTCTTCCTGTTTACATATTTAATTATTTTTATTGTAATTGTCATGTAATTGTGATTTGTCATTGTTGTGTCATGCTCCGTGACATCACTCACGTGTGGCCCCGGCGGAAGACCAGCGGTGGCCTACCAGGCTAGCACCATGCTGAGTCGGGGCCATTTCGTGGCAACCATATAATTAGTCCTTAGATTAAATATGTTTGTATGCATGTTGTTGTTGCCGCGAATAAATGTTTTTCTATTTCTATTTCTATTTCAATCACGACGACAAAGTGGTAAAATAAAAAGTGGAAAAAAATGTTTTATTAGGGTACCTCCCCTATACGTAAAGTGGGGAGTCTTTTTTTTTCATTTCAACCCTAACGTGTGATATATTGTTGGATAGGTATTCAAAAATGAATAGGGGTTTAGTAAAATCATTTTTTGATAATGTAAATATTTTCGGAAATAATCGCTCCAGAAGTAAAAAAAATGTGTCCCCCCCCCCCCCTCTAACTTTTGAACCATAAGTTTTAAAAATATGAAAAAAATCTCAAAAGTAGAACTTTATAAAAACTTTCTAGGAAAATTATTTTGAACTTGATAGGTTGAAGTTTTTGAAAAAAAAATTTAAAAATTAAAAAAAAATCTGAACTAAGTTTGTAATTTAACCGTATAAGCAGGTGTTTATTGTACCTGTAATTTCTACAAAATCACAATGAAATGACGTGCTTTCAAATAAAGTTTTGAAAAAACCCATTTTTTTAACTCTTAAGTGGGGACACTTACTGTGACGGACGGAAAACTACGGAACCCTACCCTGAGCGTGGCCCGACACGCTCTTGGCCGGTTTTTTTTTATCTATGTTCACCGATTATTCAAAGCCGGCGGGACTGATTTGGAAAATATTTTTTTTGTTTGAAAGAGTTTCACAGTTGGTCCCATTGACATTAGGTCAGGATCTGATGATGGGATCCTGGAGAAATAGAGGGAACTCTTCAACTAAATATAATATACCTATTATATTTAGTTGAAGAGTTCCCTCGATTTCTTTAGTTCACCTATAGTGATTTGAGTATTTTTACAGTAACTCGGGCATTTGCTTTTGAAAAGGTGCAGGCTAAGTGAAGTCGGTTCTTTTTTGTTTAAAATTATTATATCGTTGGCAAGCCAGCAACAGATGTCTATGAACAATTAGCGTCCCAAGAGCAAACTTCGTAAAGTGGTTAAGGACCGTGTGTAATGAAGCCTTGTGAATGTCAGATGTCGCTTGACCATATTTAAAGTGTTTGGATGGCTGGCCTTCCTCAATCCATTAAATTAACGGCAGCTGACATTCACGTGGCTTCATTATACGTCGCCCTTAACGACTTTACGTGTTATCGACCGGAACGCGATGGCCGACGAAAATTGCGTCTGACCTGGGCATAATCAAAGAAATGCATAAGTATCTCGTTTTCAAATGATCATTACTGGCCGCTGCCATCAACCATCAGACACATCGAAACGTGTTATAATAAAGTTATTTTGATTTTGGTAGCTAAAATAATAAGCAAACATAATCTACCTTTAATGACTATATTTTTAAAACTCTGTAACAATTGAGTCTTGCTTTCAAATCCAAATTTCTAGCTTTCTATCATAAAACTTAGTCTAATGTTTTTTGATTTTGACAATACTGTACTTTTTAAGTGAACTTTTCAATTTATTTATATGGGACATAATAATTAATTAATCTAATTACGTTTTAAAGTAGTACTTAATTATTACGTTATTACTATTTCATTGCTTATTAATCATTACAGCTTAATTGCAGAAAGTAAAGTGGCCAATGCTCGGGATTTGGGATGGAGGCGAGACAATATTTTAAATATTTGAGTGACCCGAACGGTGGAGCTTGCTTAAGGGGTAGTTTACTGGAAATACAATAGGTACGGTATTAACTACAATACAATAATAATGCTTTGCTTTTCCGCGGTTCCGCGGGGTGCTGTTATTGTAGTTAATAATATGGACTTCCGCATAGTAATATGGTAATGGGACGTGTAGCAGGAAGTGAAACGCTCAACGTGTGGATAATCACTGTTTTATGTTGGAAAATAGATCGCTTTATATAGGTACACAATCCTTTGTTCTCGGTTTAGGTTAATACACTGATCAAGGCCGAGGTCACAGTAAATAGAAAATGATTTTTATAATATTCCGTATATGGTTGTAGCGTATCATATTACATTAAGAAAATGAACGTTGTTTTTTATTTAATTTTCTATTCGTCTTGGTGGGCTGTGAAGAGTGTGAAGTTAGCTGAGTCAGCTGTTGTTGGGTGATTATGTACCTATTACACGTCCGTCGGTTTTTTTGAGACAGAAAAACAGGTTTAAACTGTTTTTTGTCTTTACATTAATAAGTATGAATTTGTTTCTTAAAAGGTAATTCTGAATATAAAATAAATCTTGGCTCTATTAAAAGTGTTTTATAAAAAAAACTTGGCTGCTTAACTCTATTGTTTACATTCTGTTTCTTAACTAATTTATATAAAAAAGATATTTTAATCTTATGGCTAGGGTTTTTAAAAATATGATTACATTTTTGTTGGTTTTTTTTTTGTTTATGCATTTGAAAATATGATTACATTTTTGTTGGTTTTTTTTTGTTGATGCACTTGAAAATATGATTACATTTTTATTGTTTTTTTTTTGTTTTTTGTTGATGTACTTATAAATGTGATTACATTCGGAGATTATAATGTTGTAAATTTAATGGTTTTGTTACTGTTTTGTTGCGATTGTTTAACGTGATTGTCCCTTTTTCATAGTCTATGATACATTGAACTTGTAATGGTAATTTTTGAAAAACATGAAATTCGTGCGGAAATTTTTTTTTTGTGGCCAAAAAGATAGATTGAACCCTTTTTTTTTTGTTTTCACATTAAATTTGGCTTATGTCTATGGGTTACATGTTGGTTCTTAGGGTAACTTATGTTTATGGTATATAAAAGAAAAATATTAAATTGTATGGTTATATAAGGACTATGGATGGGTTACATTTCGATTGTTAGGTTAATCTTATGGCTATGTTTATACATGGAAAAATGATCAAAGTTTATGGTTATACAGGTGTTGGTTTCTGTCTAAGTTGTGCTTTGTTTAAAATAGCGGTGAGTTTGTTGCTAAGTTATATGCTGCGGTTTGTTTATTTGTCTCGATCCTTGTACGGCTATGTGTTTGTGTTTTGTAAATTATTGACCTGATGTTTATTTGTTACTTGATATCATTACAGTGTGGAGATAGTACTTTCGTATTTGGAATGAGATGTGATCATTGACATGGAAACGTTTAGTTTGCTGTTTTAGTGTAGTGTCGAGTGTGAGCGTGTTTTTTGTTTTTGTTTTGATGGGTTTGTGTTGTGTATTAAATTTGTATATATATATATATATATATATATATGTATATGTTTGCTGTTTTTATTTATTGTGGGTTTTTTTTTGTATGGAGAATGTCCTCTTTGTCTGAAACTAAATTTTTTTATTTTTTTTTTATTTATTTTTTTACGTTCTGAATTTTGATTCTTTATGTTGATAAATAGTCTCTGATATACTATATTTATTTTATTTCTGTCTTATTTTCTGATTTATAGTGGATCTCCGGTTTATATATATACAGGATGATTCATGAGACGTGAGCAGGCTTAACACTACGGATTCAGTTAATAATAAGCTATTGTTTGATATCAGTATTAGCGTGATAAGCGCAAAAAATTTTTTTTTATTGAAAATAAAAAGTTTAAAATTATTTACGACACGCATGGTCACTCTTTATTATTAATATTTTCTTGTTAGAATATTCTCTTGTTTTTCTGTGATATGTGTCAAATTGATGTCTGGTTACTTTGGAAACATCGTATCTCACTTAACTTGACAATTATTTTTTTCATAATCAAAGTGCTGTCATGATTGTTACAGAGGTTTTATCTTTATTGATTTGTTTATGTAGGGTGACCATGATTACAGAGAACAAAATTTCTACGAAACAAAAAGGTAAAAAAAATTGAAAGGCGCTATTGTTTCACTTAAAAATGATGGCGGCCGATTCATTATCGTTAACTCAGTGTGTAGGGTTGTTCCTGCTCACGTCTCATGAATCACCCTGTATAGATAGATATATAGCGTATGGATTTACATTTTTAAATTGTAAGTAGTTTTTTTTTGTTTTATGAAAGGTGTTGATGTGTTGTTTTATGTGTTTTGTTTGTGTTTTTATATTTACTTTATTTTTATTAAAAAAAAAAAATATTTATTTTATTTTTATTTTATTTGTGTGGTTGTTTTAATTATAGTATGGTTTAGTTCTATTTTTGTGGATTGCGCATTCTTTTCCTGATACTAATATTTTTACTTTTGGATCCTGATCCCCTATGACGGTAAATGGTCTTTGATATATTGTGTCTAATAAATTTTTTTTTTGATTAATACTAAATCTTCGATTTTATTACTTATGGGTTTAATTTTTAAATCGTAATTTTTTTATTATTTTTTTGTTTTATGAAATGTGTTGATGTGTTTATGTTTTTTGTTTGTGTTTGTTTTGAACTTTTGTAACATATGTTTGAATTCTATGGGATAGGAATCGAAGTTATATATATATAATGGGTATGTTTGATGAGTAATGTTTCTGGGTATGCTAGCTCGTATGGCGTGTATTTAGTTGCCGAATAAAATACTAATATTGTAACTAATCAGATCACTGGTGAGTCTGGTTGTCTGTTTTGGTGGTTGGGTGTATGTATCCCTAAATATGATTCTAGTGCTTTATGCGATTTTTCTAAGGATCCTAGGCTTTTCATGGTGGTAAGTGGTTGACTGTAATTGTTTTATGCCTAATATGTTACAAATGTCTCGCATAGTTGTGGAGATGAATTTGCTGTCTCTGTCTGCTTTGATTTATTTATGACTGTTTTTTGCTTTTATGAATTTTATAATGCCGTTATGTATTCCTGGTCAGTAGTAATAACTTTTAACGTTATTGGTAATTATTCTTATGACTGTGTCCGCTAGTGGGTAATAAGTTATATGTGACACGTCTGTCATCTTTGTCTGTGATTTTTCTTGACTTTTTCTATAATAATTAGTCGTGGTACGTACCGTCTGTCATGTGTGTTTTATACACTTTGGTAGCTCTTTCCTTCTTTGGTTGTTTTTTTTTTGTATGTATTCTTCTTGTATCTGTTGTGTCTTTCATTTTAACCTAGTTCTCTCGCGAGGAAAGCTCGTTTCGGACACGATGGAGTACTTGGTTCGACACACAGTGTTGAACAATAAATGAGCCATTTTGCAATGTCTGCATTTTGTCCTTATGTAAGCTTGTTTGTGATACTTGTCACTTTTTTTTTTTTAATGAGTACATGGCGCTTTTTAGCGAATCGGGTCGGCCGACCGTATTGCATACTATTTTATTTTTAGTTTTTCGATTTAAGGATACAGGGAATTATTTATTATTGCGCGCTGGTACATATTATTATTATGTACTATCAGACAGTGTTTTAACGCATCGGAAGACTTAGAACATCCCGTGCGCCCAAGGACCTGGTCAATTGAGAACTCGCTCGAATTTGTTTGGTTCCAAGGGTTAGCGTCTGCTTTGTATCCTGGTGTACTCAGCTTACTTTTAATTCTCTTATGGGCTACTTGGTATTGCGTGAAGTAAAGAGGAATGCAAGGAAACCCTTTACTTTGTAAACTTAAAGCATATAAGGGTCACAACAACTTTTAGGTGATCAGGCTAATTGTTGGTTGCGACACTTATCTGTTTTAGCTTTCTGCACGCTATAGTCACAGACACAGTCACAGTCATAGTCAGTCATTTGTAATATTTAAGATATCACATATATCTCTTATTATTTTTAACGTAATAATATCTCTATTTATGTCGTGTCTTGAAGCAGTCATAATAAGTTTAAAAAAAAAATTTTGTTTAATGATTGTGGTATGTAGTGATGTCAATTTATCAATTTATTTATTTATTTGTCAATTTATTCTGGAAATCGCGGCTATCACTCTCTAAGCGTCGCGTAATTGTATGGTATGACGCATTCGTTCCTCCTATTCCGTGTATGTAGGTCAGCTTGCATGCGACCTTGGGTTTTCAATGTCGCGTCGCGTGTTATTGTACTTTGGCTGGCTCTGGTGTCAATAATATATAAGTACGTTGTGGCGTTTATTGTGAATTGAACTGTGTTTATGTGTCTATTAGTTTTAGTGTACTTTTGATTTGGCTGGCGCAGGCGGTTGATCTGGCCTTTGAAATTTTTTGGATTTTTTTTTTTTTACTCTGACGATGGTGATTTTTGTGAATTTTAGCTGCATGAGATTAGTGTTGTTTTATTTTTGCCATTATGATAGTTTATTATGTAGTTATTATACTTTTGAGGCAGTTCTTTTAACACTAGTTTATTTTAATAAACATATTATGTGTCCAAGGACCTTCACGAATTGGTTTTTCAACACTATCATTATGTATCAAGGATTTAGTGCCTGTCAAATATATTAACTTGTTTAATTGTATTTTTGCCTTAGTTAAATTTTGTTGCGTTTATTATCACCATGTAGTTTTTTGTTTTTTTATTTTATATCAATCTATAAAAACATTAAAGTAATGTCTGTGTAGATATTAAATTTTTTTTTTTTTTTTATTTGTCGGTGTAGGTATACGTCAATACACTGTAATGCGTTATTAAATGTTTTGAGTGTAATACGTGCGTACGGTTGAATTTATTTCTTTATTTTATTGGTATAGTGTAGCTACTTTATTTTCGACGTATTGTGTAAAATATGTCTTATTTTTATATTTTTTTTAAAGTGTGTATCTTATGCGTGTAACTTTTCTGGTAATAATTGACATTAATAAATGATGTTTTTTTTTTGTTATGTGTTGTTGCCGTTAGCCTGTGCCGTCGTGAATAAATTTTCTAGTTTTTTGCTTGTGCCGTTTGGTAGGCCGATTTCCCTGTTTTCTGTTGAATAGTTTGTTTTGGTTCGCGGTCGCTGATTTTACTGGTAGAAGATAAAGTTTTATGTCAAAACGCTGATACTGGTGTGTTTGCTGGATACCTTAAGTTTTGCGTTTTTTGATTAAACGGGTTTTTTAATTCCGAAATTTATTTGTAATTTTAAGTCATTGATTTTAATCATTGTCGCGTATAATTCTATGATGTCTATAAACTGTTTGATGCCGGTCTCGGATCCGTCCATGGCTGGTAGTAATGCTTTAATTAATTTAGGTTTTGTCCGTTTTTTTTTCGTCTTGGCTGTTTATTGATAAGATTTTACTTTACACGTCTTCTATTTTTGTGAGGTGAGATTGAAATATTTCGCTCTGTCCTACGGATATTTGTTTTTTTTTTTTTTTTTGGGCTGTATTCTTTAGTTACTGGCCTATTTTGAATTTATTTTGACCGTTTGTCTGTTTAGGGTGTTTTTGAACGAATTTTCGAATATTTGTTTGTTTGTAATGCTTCTAACTTATTTTTATAATTTGGGTCATTCTACTCGTATACGCGTAATGTGAATTATTGTTATAGTTACATTTAGAATTGTGGGCTTAAATTTATCACTGAATTTAAGTAATTATGATTAAACTGCCTTAGAATTATACTTGCGATCGATGATCGGTGCTGGGCGCTGGCGATGGGGTGCGGCGGGGCTGGTGACTTGGATGCGGCGGGGCTTGTGATGGCTGGTGGCTGCTACACATTCTGCTGTGCTTGACGTGCTGGTTCTAGATGCTCTGCTCTGCTTCGCTGGTTGCTGGTGGCGATGGTGATTTGGCTTGGGTTACTCGTTGGTGCGGGTTGTTGGGGCTGATGGTGGTGACGTGGTGTCCATCTTTTGGTCCATCGGACTGTTCTGGTTGGGGTCCTCTGTTCCGTGAACGTTATTGTTATGGTAATCATGGCCTTGGTTTTAGCTAACTCTGGCCGGCTGACTGGTACGTTGGTGCCTTTGTTGGTTGTCGCAGTGGAGCGGGGCTGAGCCATTGTGTCGTGTCTTTCTTGATTGCTGAACGGCTGAGATGGCTGATGAGCTTGCTGAGGCGGCGGTGTCTATGTTCGGCTGGGCGGGGCTTCGGGGGTTTGAAGGGTCGAGCGGGGCTGGTCCATTGTGAGCTGAGCTGTGCTGCGCAGGTCCGGGCTAGGCTAGTTCATGGCGCTTGCTGAGCTGGTTCGTGGAGCGGGCTGAGCTGGCTGGTATTTAAACCGAGGCTGCCTTGAGCAGCCCGACTGGAAGGGTCGCCATATGGTAATGGGACGTGTAGCAGGAAGTGAAACGCTCAACGTGTGGATCACTGTTTTATGTTGGAAAATAGATCGCTTTATATAGGTACACAATCCTTTGTTCTCGGTTTAGGTTAATACACTGATCAAGGCCGAGGTCACAGTAAATAGAAAATGATTTTTATAATATTCCGTATATGGTTGTAGCGTATCATATTACATTAAGAAAATGAACGTTCTTTTTTATTTAATTTTCTATTCGTCTTGGGTGGGCTGTGAAGAGTGTGAAGTTAGCTGAGTCAGCTGTTGTTGGGTAATTATGTACCTATTACAGTAACGCCTGATTCCATAAAGTGCTTAAGGTATGCTAGATAGTATAACTTTTTGCGATAACTCGACCAATCATGTCCAAATAGTATATTAAAATATATTAATACGTAGTAAATCTTATATTTATTAAACATCTAAAACAGATAACATTACAATAAACAATAAAACTAGATCTAAAATAAAAATTAAATGCTAAAAATTAAAAATAAACTTAAAGATAAATTATTTAGCAACCTTTCATTACTACAGGCTTTTCTAGTTTAGTACACCGTTTTCTTAAAAACCCTGGAAATTGCGCATTTGACATAACGTACGTTTTCTAATATACATATAAAACAACTTCAATAATTTTGCATTCTTTCTATCTAAATATATATAACTCAAAGGTGACTGACTGACTGACATAGAGATCTATCAACGCACAGTCCAAACCGCTGGTTCTAGAGATTCCAAATTTGGCACGTAGGTTCCTTATAAGGTCTAGGGGTGCGCTAAGAAAGGATTTTTCAAAATTCATCCCCTAAGGGGGTGAAATGGGGGTCCAAAGTTTGTATGGGGAAACAAGATTAGTTAGTCTATTTTATTCGAATCTTCACAGAAGTATTCCTAACAATAAATGAGTAAATACGTGTTGCAGGTTTTTTGAGAATTCAACCCCTAAAAGGGGGAAATGTGGTCAAAAAGTCTGAAAATCAACATGGGTATTGTTTCTATGGTTTATCGGGTCGTTGATTACAACGATTTTAAAATCCGACGTGGCGGACGTGAAATACCATCTCCCCTGTTAGGGTACAATGGGGTTGAAATGTCTAAATATCCATATGGGTGTCGTTTTTGTGATTTTTTGGGACGTTAATTAAGAAAATGGCATCGATTTTGAAATTTAATATTGTGGACATGAAAATTCTTGAAAGTATTTGTGCCAAATTGCAATCTTCTTCTAAATATATAAAAGAAGAAACTGACTGACATATCAACGCACAGCCCAAACCGCTGGTTATAGAGATTCCAAATGTGGTACGTAGGCTCCTTATAAGGCATACTGGCATAGGGATGCACTTAGAAATAATTTTTAAAAATTTACCTCCTAAGGGGGGAAATAGGGTTCAAAGTTTGTATGGGAAACGAGATTAGTTCAACTATTTTATTCGAAACTTTACAGGAGTATTCCTAACGATAAATGAGAAAACAAGTGTTTCAGCTTTTTTGAGAATTCAACCCATAAGGGGGAAATGTGGTGACAAAATTTAAATATCAACATGGGTATTGTTTCTATGGTTTATCAGATCGCTGATTACGAAATCAACACTTAAGGGGGTGAAATGGGGGTTGATAGTTTGTATGGGGAATTTTTAAACGTTGAACCAATTTAGATGAAACTGGGTATAGAGATAATTTGTGTACCGGGAAACGACATGGGACAGTTTTTATCTCGAAAATCAATCTTTAAGGGGGTGAAATGGGGGTTGGAGGTTTGTATGGAGATTTTTTTACCGCGAACCGATTTAGATAATTTTGTTGTGGATATGGTTTGAGTCCCAGGAAACAATATAGAATATTTTTTAAGCCGAAAATCAATCTTAGAGGGGTAGAAAACATGTTGGTAGTTTGTATGGCGAATTATTAACCGCTGAACAGACGATTGAAATGAAACTTGGTGCATATTATATAGATTGAGTCGCGGTAAACAATATAGGATATCTCGAAAATTAACCCTCTAGGGGGTGAAACGGGGGTTGAAAGTTTGTATGGGAAATTAATAACTGTTAACCTATTTAGATGATTTGGTATGGAGATATTTTGCGTTCTGGGGAAGGATATATAATAGTTGTTATCCCAGAAGTCATTCCTTAAGCGGGTAAAAAGGAGGGTGGATTACTAATTCCACGCAAATGAAGTCGCGGGGAAAAGCTTCTATTCAAGAGTAGAAATCTGTATTAATCATAATCTCTCAGTAGTAAGTCGTTGATGGCGTAACAATTAAACAATTATTGCAATAATTTCTTTAAAATAAAAAATGAGGGAACCGCCGTCTTCAAAACGTGGTATACCGAAACCTCCAGAATGTAACGAATACTTTTCCGAAAACCGCTTCTAAATCAGTTCAGCGAAACGCAAGATGATCGCGGACAAACATACATTCCTACATACAAACATACGAGTCTAACTGAGAACCTCCTTTTTAGGGTTCCGTAGTCAACTAGGAACCCTTATAGTTTCGCCATGTCTGCCCGTCCGTCCGTCCGTCCGTCCGCGGATAATCTCAGTGATCGTTAGCACTAGAAAGCTGAAATTTGGTACTAATATGTATATCAATCACGCCGACAAAGTGGTAAAATAAAAAGTGAAAATTTTTTTTTTATTAGGGTACCTCCCCTATACGTAAAGTGGGGAGTGATTTTTTTTTTCATTTCAACCCTAACGTGTGATATATTATTGGATAGGTATTTAAAAATGAATTGGGGTTTTTAAAAATCATTTTTCGATAATGTAAATATTTTCGGAAATAATCGCTCCAGAAGTAAAAAAATATGCGTCCCCCCCCCCTCTAACTTTTGAACCATAAGTTTTAAAAATATGAAAAAAATCTCAAAAGTAGAACTTTATAAAAACTTTCTTGGAAAATTATTTTGAACTTGATAGGATGAATAGTTTTTGAAAAAAAAATACAGAATAATTTCTGAACTAAGTTTGTAATTTAACCGTATAAGCAGGTGTTTATTGTAGCTGTAATTTCTACAAAATTACAATGAAATGACGTGCTTTCAAATAAAGTAGAAACGGTGAAAATCGGTTCACGCAATAAAGAATTATCCCATAAAAATCATCTTCCATACTTTATGCTCGCGCGCAATAGTTTACTCAATTTGCCGATAGATGTCGCTGTACATGGAACTCTCATATCATATCCTACATGGCGGTGTTATTAACTCTTAAGTGGGGACACTTACTGTGACGGACGGAAAACTACGGAACCCTACAGTGAGCGTGGCCCGACACGCTCTTGGCCGGTTTTTTAGTACTTTTAGTACGCGGGCGAAGCCGCGGGAAAAAGCTAGTATATTATATATCATCATATTGCTGTCTAGTGTGAACTATAATTAAATTGGATTTGATGTTATTGGCCCTAGGCTAGGAGACGTCGCGCGTCGACGACCTGTGAGGAGACGTGTCCTAGACTAATTATTAAGAATGAGAACGTTTTTGTTAAACGGTAACTAGTGCGATACATATATATTAAGTCCTATCGTAGAAAATAGTTGTTTATTAATATAGTGTTAGTCATGTTGAAGCACAGCCGCATCTTAGCGTTGTGAAGATTACGGCACTACTAGTGTCATCCTTTGGCGAGTAGTGGTGATAGTGTTACAATAGTAAATTATCTTTCTCAATAGTAAATTTTCTTGATCAATGAGATTAAACCTCCACAGATTATATCGTTCCACTTGTCTCGTCTTTGGAACTTTCTACAAGTTTAGTTAAAGACCTTTTAACCATGAATTTATCTATATGTATATATAAATTCTATTTTATATATCGTCGCCTAGTATCCACAACACAAGCCTTATTGAGCTTACTGTGGGACTAGGTTGATAATCCCACAATATTTATTTATTTATTGTGGGCCCGCTTGTTTGTGGCTGACCGTACAAAAGTGGTCATAGACAAATATTAATCAAGTAGTTTGTTAATTCAATTAATAAATTGAAATAAAAATAGCGCCGCTTTTGGCAATCCAACTCTAAACAAAAGAATTAAGATGAACTAGTGCAAATCTACAGCAGTATTCTGGAAATGGACCATTATTCAAATTTGTGTCTGCGACTAAGCTCCGTCAAAATGTACACGTATGAAAAGTTTAACGGAGTTGAGTCTGACCACAAAAAAAAAATAACCCAAAAGAGCAGCGCCTTAAAAGCGATTCGTGTACCTTTTACATAATGGAACGAAATTAGATGAGGCCGGGAAGATGTGTTGAATGAATTCCTAATTAGGCCGCGATAACGGACATTTCTCGGATTACTTTCCACACTACCCTCTAAATCTTTTTTAATATTTTGACCCACAACGATATATGTAGGTCTCGCCATTTAAAGAGGCAAGCGGAGCGAATAGTAAATTGGATATAAAGGAATTAGATGAGGCAGGGAATATATGCTGAACGGTGATCGGTGACGTGACGATGTGAAAACGGGTCATTTAAAAAGATGGGATGCTTACATATGTATAGTTATATTTGTGACCTCTTTCTACAGTGCAAATTGCCAAAAAACATTAGTGACGTTTTAGTATTTTACTCAAAACAATACCTAATTTGTAGCGAAGCGTTTATAGCTAGATAAAAAAAACCTTTCTCATCCAGTTTGCCTAATTAAAAAAAATATAGAGCACCTAGTCTTAAAGTTCTCAAAGAAAACGCAGGTATAATAATCTCCACGATTCGCCCATCAATTTTGTATGGATTTTGTATTTTCTATTCTTTGTGATACCACTTTCGGGACTGGACTAGACCACATCTTTGTCTTTGTTGTGTGTTTTGTTTGCTATTTGTCCGGTCAGCAGCACAAGTAGCTGAGCAGGCGAGGTGTATAAAATGTGTAACACAATTTTATTATCAAGCGAACAAAAGCAAGCCAGGATCCTTCTGCTGCTGATCTAAAATTATGTCTCGCTTCGAAATCTCCGAATGCTTATTCCGTCATGTATCTTAAATATACCGGGTGTAGCCTGTAATAAGAGCCAAAAATTAAAACGTAGATTCTACTCCTCAAACTAGACAACGTTTGTTCAACAACTTTTAAAAATATCTTGTAGTGTGAATTTTATTACAGTTTAAAGTTTATTCAAACACGCAATGTATACTACGACATTGAATAATATATGTAGGGTGACAAGACTGACAGGCGATGTCATTTAGGCGGAACTTGATGTACATTGAAAATACTATTTAGTTTGTTTGAAAAAGAGACAATCTATAATCTACATAACTTTCAAAAGTCGTTGAACAAACATTGTCTAGGTTGAGAAGTAGAATCTACGTTTTAATTTTTTGCTCCTATTACAGGCCACACCCGGTATAAAAGAGGAAACTGATTGACTGACTGACTGACATATCAACGTACAGCCCAAACCGCTGGTTCTGGAGATTCCAAATTTGGCACGTAGGTTCCTTATAAGGTCTAGGGATGCACTAAGAAAGGATTTTACAAAATTCACCCCCTAAGGGGGTAAAATGGGGGGCCAAAGTTTGTATGGCGAATCAAGATTTGTTAGAATATTTTATTCGAAACTTCACAGGAGTATTCCTAACGATAAATGAGTAAACACGTGTTTCAGGTTTTTTGAAAATTCACCTCCAAAAAGGGGCAAATGTGATCACAAAGTCTGAAAATCAACATAGGTATCGTATCCTTTTTGAGTACTTCTAGTACGCGGAATAAGCCGCGGGAAAGGGCTAGTGTTAAATATACGAATACGTTAGTACCGCGTCTATTTTCGTCCAAAATACGTCTCCAAATAGAATAATACACCTGTCTATTAACACAATTCGAATTCAATAACAAAGTTAGCAACCCTAACTGGATAGGGTTCGCAAAACCTCGGGAATATCTCAAATATATGTAAATTAGTTGTACCGTTTATCAGGGTTGAGCGAAATTAATCCTTGCATAAATTTGGACAGGACAATGCCTCCATATTTATTCATCAACCTGCCAAACCTGCCCTTAGCTTATTGCCTATCAGGATACAGTGCGAGCATTTATTAGGATTATAGAGTTATGGTAATAAAGACTAGGGCAAACCGTCCTAGGCCTCGGTTCGACATGGCATAACTGACAGTCGCTTGCGAGACAACTATGATATCACACTTTAACACACTCAAGAGTGATATCTAAAATGGTAGCCATAGACAAAACGCTCTAGCGAGACCTACTGATAATTTGACAGTTAGGTGTGGACAGGATGGATATTACTCTATCCACTAGCGATACAAGTGTGACATCCACGTTTCACAGTTTGGCATGTCGAATCGAGCCCTGGCATATCCTCGGTTCGTTTAACAACGTTTCGACGAATTTCAGTTCATCTAACAACTTTTAATATAACGATCGTTTTGTCTAGAACTCAGAGCTATAAGCTCGTTTTAACTATTGATTATTTAATCGAAAATCGTTCTGTCCAAACTTTATTTTATATAAATCTTCTTTCGGCGAATATGATTAAGTATACCTAATAATCATGTCGCCGATTTTCATTTTAACTAATGATTGCATTGCCGAATGTGATTTTAATTAGTTTAATATCTAGTTAGCATACTACTTTACTGTCGTAGTGCAATTTCTGCCAAAACGATTATAAATTCGCCATGTTGCATCATATTAGTTTGAGCTTATCACTAATAGTGCAAAAAGTAGTCTCAATTAATTTTTTCCCTGATATGGCTGATAAAAATAATTTTAAACAAAAAAGAACCGACTTCACTTAGCATCCACCTTTCCAAAAGCAAATTCTCGTGCTGCTGTAAAAAATACTCAAATCACTATAGGTGTGCCTATGTTGTAGAATTCCCTCGATTTCTCAAGGATCCCATCATCAGATCCTGACCTGGTTACAATGGGACCAACTGTGAAGTATACTCTTTCAAACAAAAAAAGAATGTTCCAAATCGTCCAGCCGTCTTCGAATAATCGGTGAACATACATAAAAAAAAACAATAGCAAAAAAAAAAAACAAAGATCCCGACGAATTGATAACCTCCTCCTTCGAAATCTTGAAGTCGGTTGATAAAGATACATTGGAGAAAAATCGATTGTTATTTTTCTAATCTGGAAAAAACGAGGTACAGGGACTTAATAGGACGATAAAATGTCGGTACATTGTTTTGTGAAGTTCGCTCTTTTCAACCGACTTCAAGATTTCGAAGGAGGAGGTTCTCATTTCGTCCAGGATTTTTTTTTCTTGTATGTTCACCGATTATTCGAAGACGGCTGGAGCGATTTCGAAAATTCTTTTTTTTTTTGACAGAGTAGGTATACTTGACAAGGCAGAGTTGACTTATCAAGTATACTCTTGACAGTTGGTTCCGTTGACCTTAACCTAACCATGTCAGGATCTGATGATGGGATCCTGGAGAAATCGGGGGAACTCTTCAAATATTATAGCCACCTATAGTGATTTCAATATTTTCGACAGTAGCTCGGGCATTTCCTTTATAAAAGTATCATTATGTTAACAACTGTCTCAATGCTAGATGCCCACGCCCATCAACCGATAACTAAACAATGGTTGTATATAAGTAACACAGTAATGAGACCCATTAATCACCAAGTCGAAGACGTTTAGCGATCTATAATGATAGTTCTGATAGTTAACAACACCGAAGGCGACAATGAAACTTTATGCTAACCGTACCGTGACTGGTTTGTTCTGATTTCAGCCTTAACATGCTGTCATAGCGTTTATAATCTTAGTGAGGATTTATGAACAATTTTCATCAAGGGACCATGGACAAGGAACTCAAACTAATAGGTAAAAGTTAGTGGAAAATCAAAAAGGTGCATTTTCAGTTTTAAATTTAGAAGTACCTTCTTTAGCTGTGTTTATGTAGTCGTGATTACTATTAGAAGTTGATTTTAATGATGGGTACAGTCAGCATCAGAAGTAGCTACGCAAACGAAGACGTCAAGTCCTTTTTAAAAGGGAATAAGAGCTTTTGACGTCTTCGATTGCGTAGTTACTTTTGATGCTGACCGTACACACCAAGTTAGATAGCAATGAGTAAAATTTAAGTGCTTATAAATATGAAGTAAACAATACATTATATTAAGCAATGAATACTTGTTTTATATATTTTTTGTACCTACATAGAGATGTTGCTAATATATTGAATAAATGCTTGTTACTTTCTTCTTTAATGACAAAAAGTAATTTTTATTCCGCCCTGAACTTCTGATGTCGATGGAAGAGAAAATTAAAGTCCGCGTTAGGAGGATTATTCGAACTTTACAAATTACTCTCGGTTTGATCTCCATATTGACATCACTCGCAGCACATCTCGCCCGCACCATTTAATAATTACGAACGAACGAGATGCCTCGCGATTAATGTCAATATAGGTTCAAAATGTGATCAAATTGTATAGTTTCAATAAACCTCCGGAGTTCGGAACTTATAATGCGTAAGCTGTGTCGGTCGAACAATACTTTATGGACCCGCGTTCGCTACGTAACAAGGCTGTGGCCATACCTTGAGCGAGATAAATTGTTATATGCTAGGTGAGCCATAAAAACTGATCGATTGATACATCGCTCATTAAAGTAATAACTGTCATGCTGTGTATTTAAATTGTATTAATATAGTATTATTAAAAAATCAGCATATTTTTGGCAGTACTTTTGATCACAACACATTGACATTTTATAAAATAATTTGGCAAGTTATTTTTTGTTTGAAAGAATAGACTTAGACTTACAAGTATAGACTTGACAGTTGGTCTTATTGTAACCAGGACAGGATCTGATGATGGGATCCTGGAGAAATCGAGGAAACTCGTCAAATATTATAGGCGGCTATAGTGATTCAAATATTTTTTACAGTAACTCGGTCATTTGCTTTTTAAAAGATGGAGTCTAAGTAATGTCGGTTCTTTTTTGTTTAAAATTATTATTGTCAAGTAATATAATCAACAGATGTTATAACTAAAACTTTTATATATTTTATTAAACTTAATTGTTCTTAAAAAGTAAGACTTGCAAGATTTAGAATCTTAAATAATTTTAAACAAAAAAGAACCGACTTCACTTAGCCTCCACCTTTCCAAAAGCAAATACCCGAGCTACTGTAAAAAATACTCAAATCACTATAGGTGTGCTCATTAGTAGTTGAATAGTTCCGTCGATTTCTCCAGGACACCATCATCAGATCCTGACCTAACGGCAATGGGACCAACTGTGAAGTATATATACTCTTTCAAGCAAAAAGAGAATTTTCCTAATCGGCAAAGCCATCTTCGAATAATCGGTGAACATACATTAAACAAAAAGCAAAAACAAAGATCCCGACGAATTGATAACCTCCTCCTTAGAAAACTTGAAGTCAGTTGAAAAGCTGCATTTCAGACTGCACCCTTAACCGGGCCTCGTTCGGCGACTGGTGATGAGGGCGGGCCATTTTTATTTAAAGCCAGTCCCTTATTGGGCCCTCCCGTCTAATAACGCAACTTGGAACACGTACAGTATTATTAAAAGTACTGGAACAGGCTTCGAGCTCTGGGTGCCATAACAGTGAAGGACAGTATGCGAGTTCATGTCGTTCAGAAGGCCTATTCGAAAAAAAACTGCTATTCTTTTGACTACAATTTGATAACTGCCTCCTAGGCCAGTAGGTGCCCTGCCTACAAAGCAAGAGGTCCAGGGTTCGAATCCATTTATTTGTGTGTTTGTCATAAATATTTGTTCCTGGGTTATGGATGTTTTCCATGTATTTACGTCTTTATCTATATCTATCTTTTATATATATATCGTCGTCTAGTACCCACAACACAAGTCTTAATGAGCTTACTATGGGACTAGGTCGATTTGTGTAAGATTGTCCAAAAATATTTATTTATTTATATTGTAACGTAACTAAAACTTAAAAGTAACGTTTGCCAGATCATCACTAAGTTCATTTCATTCAGATATTAAAAAGAAACTGCTAAATGTCGATACGATAGCAACGTTTCAGTATCAAGTAGATACGATCACATACTGGGCCCCGAATCGACATGCCAAACTGTGAGACGTGGATGTCACACTTGTATCGCTAGTATCCACTAGAGTGATATCCTTCTGTCCACACGTGTCCACACCTAACTGTCAAGCTGTCAGTAGGTCTTGCTAGAGGGGGTTTGTCTATGGCTATGGCCACCATTTTAGATATCACTCTTGAGTGATTCCACCCCAAATTTCAACTGTCACAAAAGTGTGATATCATAGTTGTCTCGCAAGCGACTGTCAGTTATGCCATGTCGAACCGAGGCCCTGCTCTGTCTTAGACTAGCCTTTTCCCGCGGCTTCGCCCGCGTTACTATAAGTACTCAAAAAGGATACGATACCCATGTTGATTTTCAGACTTTGTGACCATATTTACCCCTTTTAGGGGTGGAATTATCAAAAGCCCTGAAACACGTGTTTACTCATTTATCGTTAGGAATACTCCTGTGAAGTTTGGAACAAAATAGTCTAACAAATCCTGATTCGCCATACAAACTTTGGACCCCCATTTTACCCCCTTAGGGGGTGAATTTTGAAAAATCCTTTCTTAGTGCATCTCTAGACCTTATAAGGAACCTACCTACCAAATTTGGAATCTCTAGAAACAGCGGTTTGGGCTGTGCGTTGATATGTCAGTCAGTAAGTCAGTCAATCAATCAGTCAGTCAGTCCATCAATCAATCAGTCAGTCAGTCAGTCAGTCAGTCAGTTTCTTCTTTTATATATTTAGATGATTGGCCAAATGCGCCTTAGCATTTACAAATATTGCATATATCTAAATATATAAAAGAAGAAACTGACTGACTGACTGACTGCATGACTGACATATCAACGCACAGCCCAAACCGCCAGTTCTAGAGATTCCAAATTTGGCACGTAGGTTCCTTATAAAGTCTAGGGATGCACTAAGAAAGGATTTTTCAAAATTCACCCCCTAAGGGGGTAAAATGGGGGTCCAAAGTTTGTATGGCGAATCAAGATTTGTTAGACTATTTTATTCGAAACTTCACAGGTGTATTCCTAACGATAAATGAGTAGGTAAACACGTGGTTCAGGTTTTTTAAAATTCAACCCCCAAAAGGGGCCAATGTGGTCACAAAGTCTGAAAATCAACATGGGTATCGTATCCTTTTTGAGTACTTATAGTACGCGGGCGAAGCCGCGGGAAAAGGCTAGTTGCATATACGCGGGAAGACAGGTGCCGCTGTGACCCGGGTAGCCTAGGAGTTAGGGCGCCTGCCGCGAATGCAGAGAACCCTGGTTTGATTCTAGCCTTGAGCACCGGAGTGCTCGGATAACTTATGTACAATAGAATAAGTGACCAAGAACTCCGGTGCTCAGGCCTAGAATCAAACGAGGGTTCTCTAGAAGCAGTATTCTTACTTTAAAATCATGATTTGTCATCAATATTAATTGTGATTTTGATAATTAAAGTAAAACAAAACGTTTTAGTGTCATTCATTAATGTGTTATGTACGAGTAACATAACACATCTATTTATTTAAGTAAAAAAACGTTTTAGTATCATTCATTAATTATCAAAATCACAATCAATATTGATGACAAGTCATGATTTTAAAGTAAGAATACTGCTTCTGGGTCAGTAAAATTTATTTATTAGAATAAAATACAAATCAAAACATATATAAGTACAAGGTGCTCGCGAGGAAACCGCATAATTTTAACAGCGTACTCCTGAGGCCAAAAGAAGTAAAAAATATCATATGACTTTTGGACAATTACGCCAAACAAAAAATATTTTCTTGTTTTTTTTTTCTTGTTTTCTGAACGTATTCTTAAATTAAAAATAAATGTTAATGACAAAACTATGCCTAAAAACAAATAAAACTACTTTTTTTTTTCTTAAAATCAAAGTTAAAGCAAAGTGTAATAGGTACAGAATCACCCAACAACAGCTGACTCAGCTAACTTCACAGCCCACCCAAGACGAATATAAAATTAAATAAAAAACAACGTTCATTTTCCTAATGTAATATGATACGCTACAACCATATACGGGATATTATAAAAATCATTTCTATTTACTGTGACCTCGGCCTTGATCAGTGTATTAACCTAAACCGAGAACAAAGGATTGTGTACCTATATAAAGCGATCTATTTTCCAAGATAAAACAGTTATTATCCACACGTTGAGCGTTTCACTTACCTGCTACACGTCACATTACCATATGGCGACCCTTCCAGTCGGGCTGCTCAAGGCAGCCTCGGTTTAAATACCAGCCAGCTCAGCCCGATCCACGAACCAGCACAGCTCAGCTCACAATGGACCAGCCCCGCTCGACCCTCCGAAGCCCCGCTCAGCCGAACTCAGAAGCCGCCGCCGCCGCAGCGAGCTCATCAGCCATCCCAGCCGTTCAGCAATGAAGAAAGAACAAAGACACGACACAATGGCTCAGCCCCGCTCCACTGCGACAACCAACAAAGGCACCAACGCACCAGTCAGCCGGCCAGAGTTACCTAAAACCAAGGCCATAAT
The DNA here is from genome assembly GCA_947086415.1 of Pammene aurita. NCBI lineage: Eukaryota > Metazoa > Arthropoda > Insecta > Lepidoptera > Tortricidae > Pammene > Pammene aurita. The sequence continues at coordinate 24,012,354 of OX352306.1, read as the reverse complement.
TACCATAAAAATAACGTTCACGAAACAGAGGACCCCAACCAGAACAGTCCGATGGACCAAAAGATGGACACCACGTCACCACCATCAGCCCCAACAACCCGCACCAACGAGTAACCCAAGCCAAATCACCATCGCCACCAGCAACCAGCGAAGCAGAGCAGAGCGCCTAGATTCAGCACGTCGAGCAGAGCAGAACATTTAGCAGACACCAGCCGTCACCAGCCCCGCCGCACCCCATCGCCAGCACCCAGCACCGATTATCGATCGCAAGTACAATTCTAAGACAGTTTAATCATAATTACTTAAATTCAGTGATAAATTTAAGCCCACAATTCTAAATGTAACTATAACAATAATTCACATTACGCGTACAGAATGACCCAAATTATAAAAATAAGTTAGAAGCATTACAAACAAACAAATATTCGAAAATTCGTTCAAAAACACCCTAAACAGACAAACGGTCAAAATAAATTCAAAATAGGCCAGTAACTAAAGAATACAGCCCAAAATAAAATAAAATAAAAAAAAAAAAAAACAAATATCCGTAGGACAGAGCGAAATATTTCAATCTCACCTCACAAAAATAGAAGACGTGTACAGTAAAATCTTATCAATAAACAGCCAAGACAAAAAAAAAACGGACAAAACCTAAATTAATTAACCAAAAAACGGCAGTAGCATTACTACCAGCCATGGACGGATCCGAGACCGGCATCAAACAGTTTATAGACATCATAGAATTATACGCGACAATGATTAAAATCAATGACTTAAAATTACAAATAAATTTCGTAATTAAAAAACCCGTTTAATCAAAAAACGCAAAACTTAAGGTATCCAGCAAACACACCAGTATCAGCGTTTTGACATAAAACTTTATCTTCTACCAGTAAAATCAGCGACCGCGAACCAAAACAAACTATTCAACAGAAAGCAGGGAAATCGGCCTACCAAACGGCACAAGCAAAAAACTAGAAAATTTATTCACGACGGCACAGGCTAACGGCAACAACACATATAACAAAAAAAAAAAAACATCATTTATTAATGTCCATTATTACCAGAGAAGTCACACGCATAAGATGCACACTTTTAAAAAAATATAAAAATAAGGCACATTTTACATAATAGGTCGAAAATAATGTAGCTACACTATACCAATAAAATAAAGAAATAAATTCAACCGTACGCACGTATTACACTCAAAACATTTAATAACGCATTATAGTGTATTGACATATACCTACACCGACAAATTAAAAAAAAAAAAAATAATATCTACACAGACATAACTTTAGTGTTTTCATAGATTGATATAAAACAAAAAAACACAAAAAAAACTACATGGTGATAATAAACGCAACAAAATTTAACTATGGCAAAAATACAATTACACAAGTTAATATATTTGACAGGCACTAAATCCTTGATACATAATGATAGTGTTGAAAAACCAATTCGTGAAGGTTCTTGGACACAATACGTTTATTGAAATAAACTAGTGTTAAAAGAACTGCCTCAAAAGTATAATAACTACAAAATAAAATATCATAATGACAAAAATAAAACAACACACTAAATTTAATGCAGCAAAAATCCACAAAAATCACCATTGACAAAGTAAAAAAAAAAATCGAAAAATATCAAAGGCGAAATCAACCGTCTGCGCCAGCCAAACCAATAAAACATTAAAACTAATAGACACATAAACTCAGTTCAATTCACAATAAACGCCACAACGTACTTATATCTTATTGACACCAGAGCCAGCCAAAGTACAATAACACGCGACGCGACATTGAAAACCCAAGGTCGCATACAAGCTGACCTACATACACGGAATAGAAGGAACGATTGCGTCATACCATACAATTACGCGACGCTTAGAGAGTGATAGCCACGATTTCCAGAGTAAATTGACAAATAAATAAATAAATTGATAAATTAATAAATTGACATCACTAAATAACACAATAGTTAAACATTTTTTTTAAAACTTATTATGACTGCTTCAAGACACGACATAAATAGAGATATTATTACGTTAAGACTAATAAGAGATATATGTAATATCTAAGACATTACAAATGACTGACTGTGACTGTGACTGTGACTATACCATGTAGAAAGCTAAAACAGATAAGTATCGCAACCAACAATTAGCCTGATCACCTAAAAGTTGTTGTGACCCTTATATGCTTTAAGTTTACAAAGTAAAGGGTTTCCTTGCATTCCTCTTTACTTCACGCAATACCAAGTAGCCCATAAGAAAATTAAAAGTAAGCAGAGTACACCAGGATACAAAGCAGACGCTAACCCTTGGAACCAAACAAATTCGAGCGAGTTCTCAATTGACCAGATCCTTGGGCGCACGGAACGTCCAAATCTTCCGATGCGTTAAAACACTGTCTGATAGTACATAATAATAATATGTACCAGCGCGCAATAATAAATATTTCTGTATCCATAAATCGAAAAACTAAAAATAAAATAGTATGCAATACGGTCGGTTGACCCGATTCGCTAAAAAGCGCCATGTACTCATTGAAAAAAAAAAAAGTGACAAGTATCACAAAGAAGCTTACATAAGGACAAAATGCAGACATTGCAAAATGGCTCATTTATTGTTCTACACTGTGTGTCGAACCAAGTACTCCATCGTGTCCGAAACGAGCTTTCCTCGCGAGAGAACTAGGTTACAAATAAGACACAACAGATACAAGAAAAACACATACAAAACAAAAACACAACCACAGAAGGAAAAAGCTACCAAAGTGTATAAAACACACATGACAGACGACACGTACCACGACTAATAAGAAAGTCAAGAAAATCACAGACAAAGATGACAGACGTGTCACATATAACTTATTACGCACTAGCGGACACAGTCATAAGAATAATTACCAATAACGTTAAAAGTTATTACTACTGACCAGGAATACATAACGGCATTATAAAATTCATAAAAGCAAAAAACAGTCATAAATAAATCAAAGCAGACAGAGACAACAAATTCATCTCCACAACTATGCGAGAGATTTGCAACATATTAGGCATAAAACAATTACAGTCAACCACTTACCACCATGAAAAGCCTAGTATCCTTAGAAAAATCGCATAAAGCACTAGAATCATATTTAGGGATACATACACCCAACCACCAAAACAGACAACCAGACTCACCAGTGATCTGATTAGTTACAATATTAGTATTTTCGTATAACACAATGGTTTATTCGGCAACTAAATACACGCCATGCGAGCTAGCATACCCAGAAACATTACTCATCAAACATACCCATTATATATATATAACTTCGATTCCTATCCCATAGAATTCAAAACATATGTTACAAAAGTTCAAAACAAACACAAACAAAAAACATAAACACATCAACACCTTTCATAAAACAAAAAAAAAACTACTTACGATTTAAAAATTTAATCCCAAACGCTATATATCTATCTATATATATATAAACCGGAGACCCACTATAAATCAGAAAATAAGACAGAAATAAAATTAATATAGTATATCAGAGACTATTTACCATCATAAAGAATCAAAATTCAGAACAAAAAAAAAAATTTAGTTACAGACAAAGAGGACATTCTCCATAAAAAAAAACCCACAATAAATAAAAACAGAAAACATATACATATATATATATATATATATACAAATTTAATACACAACACAAACCCATCAAGACAAAAACAAAAAACACGCTAACACTCGACACTACACTAAAACAGCAAACTAAACGTTTCCATGTCAATGATCACATCTCATTCCAAATACGGAAGTACTATCTCCACACTGTAATGATATCAAGTAACAAATAAACATCAAGTCAATAATTTACAAAACACAAACACCTAGCCATACAAGGATCGAAACAAATAAACAAACCGCAGCATATAACTTAGCAACAAACTCACCGCTATTTTAAACAAAGCACAACTTAGACAGAAACCAACACCTGTATAACCATAAACTTTGATCATTTTTCCATGTATAAACATAGCCATAAGATTAACCTAACAATCGAAATGTAACCCATCCATAGTCCTTATATAACCATACAATTTAATATTTTTCTTTTATATACCATAAACATAAGTTACCCAAAGAACCAACATGTAACCCATAGACATAAGCCAAATTTAATGTAAAAAAAAAAAAAAAGGTTCAATCTATCTTTTTGGCCTCAAAAAAAAAAAATTTTTTTCCCGCACGAATTCCATATTTTTCAAAAATTACCATTACAAGTTGACGGAATAATTAGTACAGTAGTACTTTTTAATAAAGTACAAATGTATCATAGACTATGAAAAAGGGACAATCACGTTAAAAAATCACAACAACACAGTAACAAAACCATTAAATTCAGAACATTACAATCTCCGAAACGTTAACCCTAACCAAATTATTCAAAATTTTATCAATAATGTAACTAAACTATAACTTAATTAAGACAAAAATGTAATCATATTTTCAAGTGCATCAACAAAAAAAAAAACCAACAAAAATGTAATCATATTTTCAAGTGCATCAACAAAAAAAAACGCCAAAATGTAATCATATTTTCAAGTGCATCAACAAAAAAAAAAAGAAGACAAATGTAATCATGTTTTTAAAACCCTAGCCGTAAGATTAAAATATATTTTTTTTTTACATAAATTAGTTAAGAAACAGAATGTAAACAATAGAGTTAAGCAGCCAAGTTTTTTTTTATAACACTTTTAATAGTTCCAATATTTATTTTATATTCAGAATTACCTTTTAAGAAACAAATTTATACTTATTAATGTAAAGACAAAAAACAGTTTAAACCTGTTTTTCTGTCTCAAAAAAACCGACGGACGTGTAATAGGTACAGAATCACCCAACAACAGCTGACTCAGCTAACTTCACAGCCCACCCAAGACGAATATAAAATTAAATAAAAAACAACGTTCATTTTCCTAATGTAATATGATACGCTACAACCATATACGGGATATTATAAAAATCATTTCTATTTACTGTGACCTCGGCCTTGATCAGTGTATTAACCTAAACCGAGAACAAAGGATTGTGTACCTATATAAAGCGATCTATTTTCCAAGATAAAACAGTTATTATCCACACGTTGAGCGTTTCACTTACCTGCTACACGTCACATTACCCTAAAAGTGCTTCCTGTCACTTTGATGTCTGTCAACAGGGATGCCTATATTGAGTTCCATAGTGGTAAAATTGCCGTTAAGAAAGCGTTCAGTCCTGAGTTATAATCAAAAATTATTTTTTTTTAAGTTGGTTATTACTCCGAAACAAGATGAATTTCAGAAAAGTTTATTTGACATTTTAGTCTCTAAATAAGGTCAGGATAACGCTGTTAAAATTATGCGGTTTCCTCGCGAGCACCGTGTATACAAAAATGGACGATGACGGTATTAACGGGAAGGGGAGGTGTAAGATCTTTTATAGAATTTTTTATTGCTTAGTATAGAATTCCGGCGCCGTCTTCGCATTCGAAGACCTTGATGCGTCTTCTAGTGCCTCTCACCCTCATGGAGACTGCTCGAATGACCGATATTTGTACTTTAACTTTTAGCCAGAATATTATTTGATAGTATGGTTTTTCCCATTTGGATGATAGTTTGGATGCTGTTTTTTTTCGAAAAAATTGGTTGTTTGTAAAGTAGGTTTACGATCGAGATGTTTACGTGATAACGTCTAACCGCTCGTGAGGATTCCGCGTGACAAGTTTCACGGAATGACTGGCAGCGCTCGAGATGAGACGGGAGATCGGTCCGTCTCTCTCTCGTTATACCTGCGATCGCGCTCGTGAGGTTTTGGTGTGACACAAGTTTCTGAACATGTCACCCGACTAAAACGATTTTAAAGACGTTATCACGTCAAAACTCATATACTCAGTCCCTAAGGCTCCATCACATGAGATTATTAAAGGTGTAAAAGAGGCTTTAAGTCTTCCGTGGCTCGGTCATATTTTAGATGTTTTTCTCGGCTGTGTTTTTGTTCTGTTTTGTGCTGTTTGTTGCTGTAAGAGGAAGCGTCAGCATTTACAATGTGAACGTCGAAGAACGCTTTCCTTGCAGGTTCCCATACGCTATTTAGTAATAAGTCTCCTATAAGGGCTGGCTGTGTAGCACTTGCATCACGCATTATTGGTTCAACTGTGCCTTTACCCTTGCCTGCTTCTGGGTACTATACCGGTAAAAGACATAACATGTCATGAGTTCTTTTGGGAAATTATATTTTTAAAATAATTGTGTTTGCAAAAAATAGAAATTAGTAGGAGTAGGGTTTATTTAATAAATTTACTCTATGTGGTGTTATGTCCATACGACAGCACAGAAGTTTCAACATAAACCTAATGCCACCCTGAAAGCAACACTCTTATTTTATCACACTCAGGCGACTCGCGATTGGCCCTCGAGTTAACGAAGATATACAGCCTTGGCCAGAAGTGTTCAGCACCCTTGCGATTTTCATACAAAACTCGAAACTTTAGTCCAGCGTTTCTATCTTTTTTGATGTTATTTTATCAATTAAGACGATTGTCGCCAGAGTGTCCTTGAGCGTTTGGGCGCTGTGTACCCGCGCTACCCGCTTACCCCTCTCATTGCGATCGTACGTAAATCCGCCACACTGCACCGGAACGATGTTCAAAGAATATGACTTTACACAGAGGCGCGCGGGCAGCTTTATAATAATTATAATCCTTTTGCGGATATTTTTTGATTTGAATACTGTGATTAAGTACTGCAATGGTGATATTTTTAGGAATGCTACTCACCTTTTAAATAAGATAAGTAATAATGAATAACGATCTCAATTAGTAGATTTTTATGTAATAAAATAAAACCTAGATTTTGAATTTGAAGTACAGTCAGCGGCAAAATATTGATAAAAATATTCTGCATATCAGAAAAAAAACTGAATGCACATCAAAGCGATGTTTTCATGTGAATTTAGTTTTTTTGCTGCGCAAGTGAGTTTAATAGATGGTTATTTTTTTGTAGGGATTTTGAATATCAACCGTAAAAATCACTTATATAATTACGAAAAATTTACAAAACTAAAAAAGTTTCTTGAAACATGTCCGTCTGTCCGTCCGTCCATCCGTATGTCACAACCATTTTATTATAAAACTAGCTTGTTCCCGCGGCTTCGCCCGCGTACTAAAAGTACTAAAAAAAGGAGGTTCTCAGTTAGACTCGTATGTTTGTATGTAGGAATGTATGTTTGTCCGCGATCATCTTGCGTTTCGCTGAACCGATTTAGAAGCGGTTTTCGGAAAAGTATTCGTTACATTCTGGAGGTTTCGGTATACCACGTTTTGAAGACGGCGGTTCCCTCATTTTTTATTTTAAAGAAATTATTGCAATCATTGTTTAATTGTTACGCCATCAACGACTTACTACTGAGAGATTATGATTAATACAGATTTCTACTTGTTCGCGCCCCTTTTCGTTCATCTCCATTCACGATCAGTCATCTCGCTCACTCTATAAATCTCTTTAATAACATTCGACCTCATTCCGCAACATATCATACGCCTCCTTGCCAGCTTACTTAACTGACAAGCAGAAGAAGAATATTTGAAAACTGTCTTGAAGTTGACGTTAAGAAAATTACATGAATGAAGAATAGATAGTTGAAATACGTGGTAAAAGGAAAAAGAAGATAAATATTGAACCAATAAAGAACCACAAAAGAAGCTGGCGGCCGCCAAAACAAAGTTGTCTTATGCAAGGTAAGCTGGCTCCATTGGGTCATTAAGTACCATAGTTCTTCCCATATTGCTAAATTTATTAGCTGGTCCTTCAGTCTCCCTCGCCTCTCCATTTCTGGTCTTCGAGCCGGATTTTCCTTTCTCTTTCTTCCTTTATTCCATTCATTCATTCTGTATATTCCGCACCGCGCCGCCCTTATAAATTAATTAAGTACCTAAATTATATTTATATAACCGCTCCCGCAGTTTAGGTATTTATGTATTTATGAGTATTTCTTTTCCGCGCCGCCCTTATAAATTAATTAAGTACCTAAATTATACTTATATAACCGCTCCCGCAGTTTAGGTATTTATGTATTTATGAGAGTATTTCTTTTCCTCGCCGCCCTTAAAAAATATTTACCTCAATCACACTTCTTAACCGCTCCCGCAATTAAGGTAAAAATTTATAAGAGTATTATTCAAATTTTCCGCTCCGCCCTTATAAATATTTTGTTTGCCTAAATTATACTTAGGTACATAACCACTCCCGCAATTTAGGCATACATTTATAAGAGTATTCCCTATTCGTAGGCATATATTGTTTTACCGCGTAATTTGAAAATTAATTACCTTAACCCTTTTCCTGCGCTATGACATCAAATACAATGAAATTCGAAAGTGTCAGCAGTGAAGACTATGAAGACGAGCTGTTGATGCTCGAGGCTAAACGTAACATCCTTTTTGAACTCGTACAGGGTATTTATAACAAGACCCTAGTTGTCGATACAGATGAAGCAAGTCGGGAGAGTTTCCTTGACGCTGTTGACACTATCGAGGAACTTCGCTCGGAGTTCAAGGAGGTGGTAAATGAACATAATCGCATATCGCTTAAAGCTAAAACGACAGCCGTGCCTAATTATCAGCCGATTATAGCCTTCGAAGATTTGTACTGCCGCATCAGGAGGGTAATCAAGCGGCTGCTGCCAGCCGCCTCACCTCCGGCTCCTTCGCCGCCTTACGTGGTGGAGAGAGCTAGACCTTCTTTGCCAACGATGGAACTGGTAGCGTTCGACGGAGACGTACGCAACTGGCCGCTATTCTACGCCAGTTTTAAGTCTAGAGTGCATGACAATCTGTCACTTACTGACGAAGAGTGGCTGTATTATCTGATTGGTAAGTTGTCACTGAGAGCCCAAGCTGTTTTTGCGGGTCTTACTCCAAACGCTGACAATTATCAGCTTATTCTTGATAGTCTTATTGATAGATTTCAAGACAAGCGCACTCTCGCTTCTACGTACATGGATCAAATGCTCAATCTAAAAATTAATGGGCCCGCATCCTCATCTAATTTTCAGATATTCATCGACAAGTTTGTCACAGCCGCAAATGCGCTTAAATCACTTAAGCTTGATGATATAAGTGACTTTATGCTGCTGCACTTGGCGTTGAAGAAGTTAGATCAGGAAACCATACGAGCATTTGAAATGCTGCACCGGAATATGAAAATGCCGACCTTTCGTGACCTCTCGGACTTCATGAAGAGTCAGCATAGGATCTATCAGAATACGCAACCATGTACTGTATTCGCCGCCGCAAATCCATCGCGCGAAAAAACCGCTAAGGCGTCACAACCGCGCAGTGTCGCAGTCGCGCCAAAACTTCAAAGTTACGTTACTAGTGCGAGCACTGCTAAATGTATTTGTGACAATATTGTTCACGAACATTTATTTAAATGCCCCAACTTCAATGAATTAACTCCTCCAGAACGTTTTAAACTTGCTAAAGAGCTCAAGGCATGTGTAAATTGTCTTAGCATTAGACATCGTACCCGCGAGTGTAATTCAGAGGTGAAATGTCGACTTTGCCATCATAAACACCATACTTTGCTACATTTCGACAAAGATAAGGATGAAAAAACTGTGTCGTCTGACGTGTCAAATGTAACTGCGAGTGCTGGAGCTAAGTCGTCTTTGCCTCCGGAAAACACATCTTGTAACACGTCTATTACGACCCAAGTGCTGACGTCCTTTAGCATTAAGATGTCAAAACCAAGCGTTACATGCACAGCGAATGATACGGTATTGCTTTCAACCGCCAAAGTTCTTCTTTATGACAATATGGGTGGAACACAAGGGGTCAAATGTTTACTTGACACCGCGTCGCAGAGTAACTTCATTACTGAAGGGTGTTGCAAGCGCTTAGGTTTGACTTATGATAAAAAACCAAGCGCCGTATTTGGCATTGGAAAAACAAAAAAAATGATAAAAGGTACCGCAAATTTTAGAGTATTTTCGCGATTCGACAAGAATGTCTTCTTTGACGTCTCGAGTCTTGTGGTCGATCGCATTACTGATGACTTGCCGTCAGTGCCTGTGGACATGTCAGCCCTTACACATCTTCATGGGCTGCCTCTGGCCGATGACACGTTAGATACGCCCGTCGCAATTGATGTTTTGGTAGGTGCAGCCATTTTTCCACATTTGTTGCTACCACACAATGTTAAAAGCGAGTTAGAGCATATACCGCCAGCTATACAGACGGTACTGGGATATATTTTAATGGGTTCGGTACCTGTTTTACAGATGCCGCGTAATTACACATCGGCATGTTGTGCTTCAGTTCAAGATTCTATGGACCACCTTTTAAAAAGGTTCTGGGAACTTGAGGAGGTGTCCGCTCCGCCCGCTCACAGTCAAGACGACCTTGAATGTGAGGATTATTTTTGCGCCACCACAACGCGAGACGCTAGTGGTAGATATACTGTCGCATTACCGTTCCGAGAAGACGTGTTTAAACTTGGAGAATCGCACTCAACAGCTAAGAGACGCTTCCTCTGTCTTGAAAGGAAGCTGGAAACATCGTGTGTGTTACGTGCCGCCTATGACGATATCATTCGAGAATACGTCAGTAAGGGCTATATGTCGGAGGTAACTAACTCAATGAACACCTCACCTGCTGTCGCTTACGTGATTCCTCATCACGCTGTCGTGCGCGAAGATAAGACAACGACTAAGGTGCGCATGGTGCTGGACTCGAGTAGCAAGACAAGTACAGGACTGTCGCTGAATGATGTGTTACACTCGGGGCCTAATCTGCAAGGCGATTTGTTTTCGATCCTTTTAAACTTTCGCTTGTTCAGGATAGCGCTCTCAGCCGATTGTCGACAGATCTTTTTACAGATTGGTGTTCGTGAAGCGGATCGTCAGTTTCAGCGAATCTTATTCAGATTCAGTCCAAGGGATCCGCGATATACGAGTTCAATCGTGTCTGTTTCGGCATGAAATCCAGTCCATACCACGCGCTCCGCGTTGTGCGTCAACTAATTGCAGACGAGGGACATAAATTCCCTATTGCAGCGGCGATAGCATCGTCATGCACCTATATGGATGACGTATGTTTCAGTATTATGTCTTGTGACTCGCAGCAGGACGATGAAGCTGTTGCTATAGATGCTGCCAAGGAGTTGATTGATTTATTCAAATGCGGTCAATTCGATCTCGTGAAATGGACTTGCAATTCCGACGCCGTGTTACGCGAAATACCCGCTTCACACCGGGCTTCCGTAGACATTGAGATCGATCCAGGGGTTTCTCAAAAGGTCTTAGGCTTATGTTGGAATAAGTCTGGTGATTACTTCCATTACAAAGTGACAGAGCCAGACTCAACGTGCACTAAAAGGACGATATTGTCCACTGTTGCACGTCTGTGGGATAACGTGGGCTTAGTAGCTCCAGTTGTTCTCTATGCTAAGCTCCTCATTCAAGAGCTTTGGTTAATTAAATGCGAGTGGGATGAGGCTCCTCCAGCCCACATTGTAGATTTATGGGAGCGATTTTGTACAGAATTGCCAAAGCTCAATGAAATCCATATACATAGGCTGCTATTTATATATCCGGAAACCGGGATTACAATCTTCTTAAATAGCATATTTGACCTCCATGGTAAAATTTGAACTTTTTTAAGTACTGGCCGGTATATTTTTTCTTTCTTATTAACGCTCGTGTTTTGTTTTTGACGGGTTTTAAATGTCATCTCGCAGCAAGAATGGAACTCACTCGTGAAAATATTCGTGCTATGATTTATTATGATTTTCGGCGTGGTTTAACGCAACAACAGTGCATAGATCAACTAACTTCAACTTTTGGTGATGAAGCCCCATCTAAAACTACTGTGTATCACTGGTTTAGTGAGTTCAATCGTGGACGTAGTATGCTTACGGACGAAGTTAAGGCAGGTCGCCCGAAATCGGTCGTTGTACAACAAAATATCGAGGCTGTGCGAAAACTTATAATGGACGACCGACATGTTACGTACCGCGAGATAGAGGCAACTCTGGGTATTTCTATGACCAGCATTAATAGCATATTACATAATTATTTGGCTGTAAAAAAAATTTGTTCGCGTTGGATACCCCACAACTTAACAAAAGAGCAAAAAGATGCTCGCGTCGAATGGTACAATAAAATGTTAAAAAAATATAACCGTGGTGACTCAAAAGCCGTTTATAACATCTATACAGGTGACGAATCCTGGATCTATGCATACGATCCCGAAACGAAGCAACAATCAACGGTATGGATGTTTCAAAATGAGCCGAACCCTACGAAAGTTACTCGTGCAAAAAGTACATTGAAACAAATGGTGGCCTGCTTCTTCGGTATTAATGGCCATGTAGCTACAGTGCCACTAGAAAACCGTAGAACGGTTAATTCAGAGTGGTACACGACCATTTGCTTACCGGAAGTATTTGAACAAATTCGTAAAACTAACCAGCGACGAAGAATCATTCTTCATCATGACAATGCCAGCTGTCATACGTCACACGAAACAACTCTATTTTTGGAGGGTCAAAATGTGGAATTAACGGGTCATCCGCCGTACAGCCCTGACTTGGCACCCAACGATTTTTATTTATTTCCAAATATAAAGAATAAATTACGCGGTCAACGATTTTCGACCGCTGAAGATGCTGTCGACGCATTCAAACAACACGTTATGGAGGTACCTCAGGCGGAGTGGCAGAAGTGCTTTAAAAATTGGTTCACGCGAATGCAAAAGTGCAAAGATCATCAAGGGGAATACTTTGAAAAACAATTAAACCATTTCCAGCCGTGTACGTTTGTTTGTTTTTTTGTTTCCGGATATATAAGTAGCAACCGTACCACATCATCTTGGCGTAATAAGAGGATGTACTATAAATCTTTTAGGCTTTGGCGATGCATCTGAGCGCGCATATGGAGGAGTCGTATACCTTCAAGTTTTAAAAGGAAATGAAGCGACAGTTCGATTGGTGTGTTCTAAATCGAAAGTAGCCCCACTTAAAACAATCTCTGTTGCGAGATTAGAATTGTGTGCTGCTGTTCTCCTAGCAAGACTCATGCGGAAGGTACAAGACAATTTTAAACCACGATACAAGATTAATGAAGTCTACGCTTTCACGGATTCAAAGATTACTCTTTGCTGGATTCAGTCATCACCACACCGCTGGCAAACATTTGTTGCCAATCGCGTTGTTAAGATTGTTGAAGCAGTTCCAGCCAGTTGCTTCCATCACGTGTCAGGGTTGGAAAATCCCGCTGATTGCTTATCCCGCGGACTAACTCCTGCTAAGTTAGTGCACCATCCTATATGGTTTACAGGCCCAGCATGGATTTCTAACCATCCATCAGAATGGCATTTAAGAGAACTTGATCGCGAATCTATCGGTGAAGTGCCCGAGTTAAAGCCGCTCACACACTGCAATTACGAAGGCTTCAGAGTCACCGCTTTATTTACTCGCCCAACGGATATCGTCGTGGCCTCGATTGATGCGCATTGTCGTATACGTGTACCGCATTCTTAGGCCGAAACCACGCTCCACAGCTCTTACTCGTTCTGATTTAGAGTTCGCTGAAGGAAAAATTACTTTTGCGGTACAACAGGAATACTTCAGTGACGATATCGATAAAATTAAGAACAACGATAATTGTTCGCCTGCCTTACAGAGGCTCAAACCGTTCATAGATAATTACGGTTTGATTCGTGTGGGAGGGAGGCTATCAAATGCTGATTTAGAATATTCGCAGAAGCACCCAATTCTGCTTCCACGTCGTGATCATGTAGTCAACATGATTGTCGACTATTATCACAGGAAGCATTTGCATGCTGGTCCTGAAACATTAATGGCCATACTTAGACTCAAGTATTGGATACTTTCGGCCCGTCGTCTCATTCGCGAACGTATCGCTAAATGCAACACGTGTTTTAAGGCGAGGCCACAATCGTCATTTCCACAGATGGCGGATTTACCGAGCTGTCGGGTGAATCAAGTGGATAAACCCTTCACGCATACGGGATGTGATTATGCAGGCCCTTTACAGTATACCCCGACTCGTGGCAGGGGAGTAAAAAGTCGTAAGGCTTGGTTATGTATTTTCACATGCCTTACAACGCGCTGTCTTCATATAGAAATAGCAACAGAATTGAGTACCGCTAACTTTTTAGCTGCCTTAAAGCGCTTCTTAGCGCGGCGTGGACCGGTCCAGTGCATGTATTCTGATAATGCTACCAATTTCACTGGGGCTAAATCTTATATGAGGGACCTCTATTAGTTTTTGGAAGGTCAGCGCCCACATCTGGAGACAGAGCTCGCCGAGAGTCGCATTGACTGAAAATTCATCCCTCCCGGTTCCCCAAATTTCGGAGGCGCATGGGAAAGCATGGTGAAAATAGTAAAAACTCACCTTCTCAAGGCAATTGGTACACAGGTACTGTCATATGAAGAGCTCCTGACAATCATTACGCAGATAGAAGCACTCGCAAACTCACGGCCATTGACAGCACTGAGCAGTGATCCTACTGAGCCGTCAGCTCTCACCCCGGCTCATTTTCTCAATATTGCTCCGCTGGTGTCTTTACCAGCTCCACTAGTCGAGTCGGGTAATTTGCGGGACCGACATACTTTACTGGATAGGATAGTGCAGTCTTTCTGGAAAAGATGGCGTGTTGAGTTTTTGCATCAATTGCAGTCTCGAGCTAAGTGGACTACGCCATCAGTTCCCATCGCAACTGGTACAGTGGTTATTATAAAAGTAGATAATGTGCCGCCATTTTCTTGGCCTCTAGGCGTTGTAGAGGCAGTGCATCCTTCAAGGGACGGTGCAACACGCGTGGTCACTGTCAGGACAAATAAAGGAAGTTTTGTACGTCCTGTTGTGCGATTGTGTCCACTACCAACCCAATAACCAATAGGTAGTTGTTATAATTTAAAATAATGTAATATTATTTATTATTCCGTGTTATAATGCTTTATATTTGTCGTGAATGCTAGTTTTTCGTTGAGAAGGGTAATTCTCTTATTTTATTTAGTCTTTCTTTCCTTTAAAGGAACCCTTTAAAGCCGGGAGGAAATGTTCGCGCCCCTTTTCGTTCATCTCCATTCACGATCAGTCATCTCGCTCACTCTATAAATCTCTTTAATAACATTCGACCTCATTCCGCAACATATCATACGCCTCCTTGCCAGCTTACTTAACTGACAAGCAGAAGAAGAATATTTGAAAACTGTCTTGAAGTTGACGTTAAGAAAATTACATGAATGAAGAATAGATAGTTGAAATACGTGGTAAAAAGAAAAAGAAGATAAATATTGAACCAATAAAGAACCACAAAAGAAGCTGGCGGCCGCCAAAACAAAGTTGTCTTATGCAAGGTAAGCTGGCTCCATTGGGTCATTAAGTACCATAGTTCTTCCCATATTGCTAAATTTATTAGCTGGTCCTTCAGTCTCCCTCGCCTCTCCACTACTCTTGAATAGAAGCTTTTCCCCGCGACTTCATTTGCGTGGAATTAGTAATCCACCCTCCTTTTTACCCGCTTAAGGAATGACTTCTGGGATAACAACTATTATATTTACTTCCCCAGAACGCAAAATATGTCCCATACCAAATCATCTAGAGGGTTGATTTTCGAGATAAAAACTATCCTATAGTATTTACCGCGACTCAATCTATATAATATGTACCAAGTTTCATTTCAATCGTCTGTTCAGCGGTTAATAATTCGCCATACAAACTACCAACATGTTTTCTACCCCTCTAAGATTGATTTTCGGCTTAAAAAATATTCTATATTGTTTTCTGGGACTCAAACTATATCCACAGCAAAATTATCTAAATCGGTTCGCGGTAAAACAATCTCCATACAAACCTCCAACCCCAATTTCACCCCCTTAAAGATCGATTTTCGAGATAAAAACTGTCCCATGTCGTTTCCCGGTACACAAACTATCTCTATACCAAGTTTCATCTAAATTGGTACAACGTTTAAAAATTCCCCATACAAACTATCAACCCCCATTTCACCCCCTTAAGTGTTGATTTCGTAATCAGCGACCCGATAAACCATAGAAACAATACCCATGTTGATATTTAAATTTTGTCACCACATTTCCCCCTTATGGGTTGAATTCTCAAAAAAGCTGAAACACTTGTTTTCTCATTTATCGTTAGGAATACTCCTGTAAAGTTTCGAATAAAATACTCGTAGTTGAACTAATCTAGTTTCCCATGCAAACTTTGAACCCCATTTCCCCCCTTAGGAGGTAAATTTAAAAAAAATATTTCTTAGTGCATCCCTATGCCTTATAAGGAGCCTACGTACCACATTTGGAATCTCTAGAACCAGCGGTTTGGGCTGCGCGTTGATATGTCAGCCAGTTTCTTCTTTTATATATTTAGAAGAAGATTGCAATTTGGCACAAATACTTTCAAGAATTTTCATGTCCACAATAATAAATTTCAAAATCGATGCCATTTTCTTAATTAACGTCCCAAAAAATCACAGAAACGACACCCATATGGATATTTAGACATTTCAACCCCATTGTAACAGGGGAGATGGTATTTCACGTCCGCCGCGTCGGATTTTAAAATCGTTGTTGTTTTGCACATGCACATGCAAATGCACATCAAAGCGATGTTTTCATGTGAATTTAGTTTTTTTGCTGCGCAAGTGAGTTTAATAGATGG
The DNA here is from genome assembly GCA_947086415.1 of Pammene aurita. Taxonomy (NCBI): domain Eukaryota; kingdom Metazoa; phylum Arthropoda; class Insecta; order Lepidoptera; family Tortricidae; genus Pammene; species Pammene aurita. The sequence continues at coordinate 23,995,613 of OX352306.1, read as the reverse complement.
TTATTTTTTTGTAGCGATTTTGAATATCAACCGTAAAAATCACTTATATAATTACGAAAAATTTACAAAACTAAAAAAGTTTCTTGAAACATGTCCGTCTGTCCGTCCGTCCATCCGTATGTCACAACCATTTTATTATAAAACTAGCTTGTTCCCGCGGCTTCACCCGCGTACTAAAAGTACTAAAAAAGGAGGTTCTCAGTTAGACTCGTATGTTTGTATGTAGGAATGTATGTTTGTCCGCGATCATCTTGCGTTTCGCTGAACCGATTTAGAAGCGGTTTTCGGAAAAGTATTCGTTACATTCTGGAGGTTTCGGTATACCACGTTTTGAAGACGGCGGTTCCCTCATTTTTTATTTTAAAGAAATTATTGCAATCATTGTTTAATTGTTACGCCATCAACGACTTACTACTGAGAGATTATGATTAATACAGATTTCTACTCTTGAATAGAAGCTTTTCCCCGCGACTTCATTTGCGTGGAATTAGTAATCCACCCTCCTTTTTACCCGCTTAAGGAATGACTTCTGGGATAACAACTATTATATTTCCTTCCCCAGAACGCAAAATATCTCCATACCAAATCATCTAGAGGGTTGATTTTCGAGATAAAAACTATCCTATATTATTTACCGCGACTCAATCTATATAATATGTACCAAGTTTCATTTCAATCGTCTGTTCAGCGGTTAATAATTCGCCATACAAACTACCAACATGTTTTCTACCCCTCTAAGATTGATTTTCGGCTTAAAAAATATTCCATATTGTTTCCTGGGACTCAAACTATATCCACAACAAAATTATCTAAATCGGTTCGCGGTAAAAAAATCTCCATACAAACCTCCAACCCCCATTTCACCCCCTTAAAGATCGATTTTCGAGATAAAAACTGTCCCATGTCGTTTCCCGGTACACAAACTATTTCTATACCAAGTTTCATCTAAATTGGTTCAACGTTTAAAAATTCCCCATACAAACTATCAACCCCCATTTCACCCCCTTAAGTGTTGATTTCGTAATCAGCGACCCGATAAACCATAGAAACAATACCCATGTTGATATTTAAATTTTGTCACCACATTTCCCCCTTATGGGTTGAATTCTCAAAAAAGCTGAAACACTTGTTTTCTCATTTATCGTTAGGAATACTCCTGTAAAGTTTCGAATAAAATACTCGTAGTTGAACTAATCTAGTTTCCCATGCAAACTTTGAACCCCATTTCCCCCCTTAGGAGGTAAATTTAAAAAAAATATTTCTTAGTGCATCCCTATGCCTTATAAGGAGCCTACGTACCACATTTGGAATCTCTAGAACCAGCGGTTTGGGCTGTGCGTTGATATGTCAGCCAGTTTCTTCTTTTATATATTTAGAAGAAGATTGCAATTTGGCACAAATACTTTCAAGAATTTTCATGTCCACAATATTAAATTTCAAAATCGATGCCATTTTCTTAATTAACGTCCCAAAAAATCACAGAAACGACACCCATATAGATATTTAGACATTTCAACCCCATTTTACCCTAACAGGGGAGATGGTATTTCACGTCCGCCGCGTCGGATTTTAAAATCGTTGCTGTTTTCGTAATCAACGACCCGATAAACCATAGAAACAATACCCATGTTGATTTTCAGACTTTTTGACCACATTTCCCCCTTTTAGGGGTTGAATTCTCAAAAAACCTGCAACACGTATTTACTCATTTATTGTTAGGAATACTTCTGTGAAGTTTCGAATAAAATAGACTAACTAATCTTGTTTCCCCATACAAATTTTGGACCCCCATTTCACCCCCTTAGGGGATGAATTTTGAAAAATCCTTTCTTAGCGCACCCCTAGACCTTATAAGGAACCTACGTGCCAAAATTTGGAATCTCTAGAACCAGCGGTTTGGTCTGTGCGTTGATAGATCACTATGTCAGTCAGTCACCTTTGAGTTATATATATATATAGATATATATTGATGAAATTTTATTCATTGGTGTGTCTTGTGCCGCTACTTAGTTTTTAGCTAAATTGCTGGAAAAAAAAACTTTAAGGGGAGGCACTCCATATAAATGTCAAAAAATTTTTTTTTTTGCAAATATGAACATTGTGTACATCTATCGATACGGTTTTTATACCCGTCCTCTATAGTATATATATATATCTTAAGTTATAATATAGTCCTCTATATATCTTAAGTATATATAGAGGATTTTTAAAACCTTTTTTATTGAGTCAATATTTTTAGAAATAATCGCTTCACAAGTCTAAATCCCCCCATCTAATTTTTAATCCGTAAATCCAAAAAATATGAAAAAAATAAAGAAGATACGGCTTAGTACTTATTTATATGAAAACTATTTCACATATTATCGGTTTAGCCATTTTTGATTTATCTCCGAGAAACTACTTTCTATGGAACCCTACATTATGCGTGGTCCGATACACTCTTGGCCGGTCTTTTAAATATATTTGATATGTAGTATTAACCGTTAATAGTAATTTATTTATTTACTTGTGTTGATAAGGGGGCGTCCATTAATCGCGTCATACGTTTTTGGCTTGTTTTAGACCCCCCCCCCTCCCCCATGGTGATCTTTGGTGATATTTTCATGACCCCTCCCCCCCCCTGTCCAATATGACGTGTAATTTTTTGCTAACTAAAGTAAGTACAGTTTTCTAACACGTGAACCTACTTACGTAACGTACGTACACGTAAAGGGTAAAAAAATGAAACTACATGTATACCTACATATAAAATAAAATTATCTTTAATAGAAAAAAACCGGCCAAGTGCGTGTTGGACCACGCGGTTTCGTACCTACTATCGAAAAAGTAATATCAAAAGGTCGTATCTGCGTATGAAATGAGTTTTTAGGAGATAACTCAATAATTCCTAAACCGATAATGTTCTCAATTTTTTTCGTATTTTTTGGATCTCCGGTTCAAAAGAGACGGGGGGACACAAGTTTTTTAGACTTACGGTGTGATTTATTCTTAAAATGTTCACTAAATAAAAAAAAATCAAACAGACTTCAATGTTATTTTGAAAGACCTATCGAGTGATGTGCATCATGTCGATATTTGGGGAAAAAAAATTCTGTTGACAAATAATTACATGTATGGAATAGCGCCCCTCCTTAAAATATCTTTTTCAGCAATTTTACGACAAAACTAAGTAGCGGCATACAAAAACACACCTTATATTTAAATATTTATTAAGATACGTTTTACAGTTTCAGAGTAAAATGGCTGTGACATACGGACGGACGGACGGACAGACGGACATAACGAAACTATAAGGGTTACGTTTTTGCCACTTTGGCTACGGAACCCTAAAAACCTACTTCACAAAATAATATGTCAAATGCCATTAAAAATGATTGACAATCATAGTGCTAGTGCAATTTTATTCTGCTTTTGACAGATTGATTCATTTAAAAGTTGATAATTTTTGTTTTATTGACCATAATACAGTACAGCACTAAGAACAAAAAAATTACACGTGATATGTGTCCAGACCCCCCTCCCCCCTGTGGTGATCATTGGTGATTTTTTCTTGACCCCCTCCGCCCCTATACAATATGACGTGATTAATGGACGCCCCCTAATTAATATAAATTTGTATTTCAGCGAGATAGTAAAGCTTTTTTTCCTTTATTCTTACTTGCATTAAACTCTTAAATATCAGCAATTTTTAATTAGAATCTCGATCAGGCTTCACTCAGTGATAGTTAGTACACTGAAATTTGTATGTGTTTTAATCACGCCGACAATATGGTAAATCAAAATCAGAAAAATAAAATGAAGTCGAGGTGATTTTTTTTTCGCTCCAACCCACGCGATTGATACGATATACGATAGTGTGTGGTATTATTGGACAGGTCTTCCAAAAAGAATAAGTCTTAAACAACTTTTGGATAAAACGCATATTTTCGTAAATAATAACTCCGAAAATTACTTATTAGTCCATTGTATTGTAGCAATAGCAGGTTTCCGCAACTCGACAACTAACGCCTGTTTTGCGACTTATCAGAATAAGTACTAATACTTAATAATTGTAGTGTACTTACAAGACTACATTTGTTTTCAGGGCATTATACGATGCATGAGTTCTGTTTTTCTCCATTTTTATTTCATTTCTTTATGTAATTTGTAATATAGGTCATCCAAATAAAATACACTTTTTATAAGAACGTAAATACATGAACACACATACGGGTATATTATCTTAAAAGATAAAACGTCTATGCGCTATTGATTCCGACAAGACACGTTATGCCCGCACAGTGTTGGCCGTTGATTTCAATTAGAATTGAAAATTGATCAATAAGATTGAAGATTAATTCCGTAACTAATCAATTACACTAACATCAATTTTTACTAACGTTAGTTCGCATTGATTTTGTGACGTCGTCAATTACACTAACCGTCAATTAGAATTAACCTATTAGTTACACTAACGTCTCGAAAATTTAATAAGAATTACAGTCAATTAGATTAACGTTAGTGTAACTAAATTAATCCTGTCTTACACTAATAATTAATTTTAAAACTGCATCTCGGGTTCGGAAGTCGGGACCAATATCACAAGATGGAGCTCATGCTGGACCCTAGGGCTACCTACTGGATCTCGGGTTTGGCGCATCATAGACTCATGCTGTTTGGGCTCATTCGACTTGTACTGATGAGCAGATGGTACCGGTATCAAAATCTGGAGCTCATGCTGGACCCTGGGGATCCCTACTGGATCTCGGGTTTGGTGCATCATAGACTGATGCTGTTTGGGCTCATTCGACTTGTACTGATGAGCAGATGATACCAGTATCAAAATCTGGAGCCAATGCTGGACCCTGGGGATCCCTACTGGATCTCGGGTTTGGCGCATCATAGACTCATGCTGTTTGGGCTCATTCGACTTGTACTGATGAGCAGATGGTACCGGTATCAAAATCTGGAGGTCATGCTGGACCCTGGGGATCCCTACTGGATCTTGGGTTTGGCGCATCATAGACTCATGCTGTTTGGGCTCATTCGACTTGTACTGATGAGCAGATGGTACCGGTATCAAAATCTGGAGGTCATGCTGGACCCTGGGGATCCCTACTGGATCTCGGGTTTGGCGCATCATAGACTCATGCTGTTTGGGCTCATTCGACTTGTACTGATGAGCAGATGGTACCAGTATCAAAATCTGGAGCTCCTTTTAACTTTTACTTTCTTAGTAAAAGTGAAAGTGAAAGTCAAAGTGAAAGTGAAAGTCAAAGTGAAAGTCAAAGTCAAAATGAAAGTTAAAGTCAAAGTGAAAGTGAAAGTCAAAGTGAAAGTCAAAGTCAGAGTCAAAGTCAAAGTGAAAGTGAAAGTCAAAGTGAAAGTCAAAGGTAAAAGTCAAAGTGAAAGTCAAAGTGAAAGTCAAAGTTAAAGTCAAAGTGAAAGTCAAAGTGAAAGTCAAAGTCAAAGTGAAAGTCAAAGTCAAAGTCAAAGTGAAAGTGAAAGTGAAAGTGAAAGTGAAAGTGAAAGTCAATGTCAAAGTCAAAGTCAAAGTCAAAGTCAAAGTCAAAGTCAACGTCAAAGTCAACGTCAACGTCAAAGTCAAAGTCAAAGTCAAAGTCAAAGTCAAAGTCAAGGTCAAGGTCAAGGTCAAGGTCAAGATCAAGGTCACGGTCAAAGGTCAAGGTAAAATTAAAAGTAAAAGTAAAAGTAAAAGTAAAAGTAAAAGTAAAAGTAAAAGTAAAAGTAAAAGTAAAAGTAAAATAAAAGTAAAAGTAAAAGTAAAAGTAAAAGTAAAAGTAAAAGTAAAAGTAAAAGTAAAAGTAAAAGTAAAAGTAAAAGTAAAAGTAAAAGTAAAAGTAAAAGTAAAAGTAAAAGTAAAAGTAAAAGTAAAAGTAAAAGTAAAAGTAAAAGTAAAAGTAAAAGTAAAAGTAAAAGTAAAAGTAAAAGTAAAAGTAAAAGTAAAAGTAAAAGTAAAAGTAAAAGTAAAAGTAAAAAGGAGCTATACCGGTACCATCTGCTCATCAGTACAGGTCGAATGAGCCCAAATAGCATGAGTCTATGATGCGCCAAACCCGAGATTCAGTAAGGATCCCCAGGGTCCAGCATGAGCTCCAGATTTTGATACCGGTACCATCTGCTCATCAGTACATGTGGAATGAGCCCAAACAGCATGAGTCTATGATGCGCCAAACCCGAGATCCAGTAGGGATCCCCAGGGTCCAGCATGAGCTAAAGATTTTGATACCGGTACCATCTGCTCATCAGTACAAGTCGAATGAGCCCAAACAGCATGAGTCTATGATGCGCCAAACCCGAGATCCAGTAGGGGTCCCCAGGGTTCAGCATGAGCTCCAGATTTTGATCCCGGTACCATCTGCTCATCAGTACAAGTCGAATGAGCCCAAACAGCATGAGTCTATGATGCACCAAACCCGAGATCCAGTAGGGATCCCCAGGGTCCAGCATGACTTCCATCTTAGGATACCGGTCCCATTGCTTATTAATACAAGCCCCCGAGTCGAGTCAAAATCGAAACAAAAATCAAAACCTCGTAGCTTAACCTAAATTCGCGTTTAGTTAGGTAAATTATTAATGTCAATTACCAATTCAATCTACACTAAAAATTAAATTAATGTTTCAATTTTTGAGAAAGACTAAAAATTAAATATCTTCAATTATTCGTTATTCGCAAAGGATTAACACGTTAGTTACAATTAATTTCAATTCTAATTGAAATCAATTTGCACTAAACTATTAGTGTTCAATTTTAACTAACGTGTTTCAATCTTCAATTTTTAATTTTCAATTACACTAACGTTCGGCCAACACTGTGCCCGCACCGCATGAACCCTCTGCAGTTATTTAGTCTTTAGGCACAGTAAGTCCGATATTATTGCTCACGGGCCAAGCACAAGTATTTGTAGTGCAAGGGAAGCACGGAGCGACAAGCGACACAGCCTCCTCGTCTCAAAGCTAGCTCACGACTGCCAGCAACGCCGTTTTCGAGCTACCAACGCACGAAATGTGGAATTATGATCAAGTTGTTTAAGAAAATTTAATCAATTTAAATATCCTACGTTGAGTTTGTAGTGTTCTGTAGTACACATTTTTTAGTTCAACAATATTTTAAATCGAATGAGCCGTTCAGTAGATATAAGCAAAATTAACCGTAAAACGACATTTCGTTACATTTAAATAATGGAGAAACTATACGTTACACGAGTTATTCAAACGTTGACAATATTGTACATGAAATGGTAATTAACATATATTTTTTTCAAAATTTTTGTATGACCCGTTATTGAGATATATCCCTTAGAAAGTAAAAGTTTTTGGCCACAATTAGCGCCTAGCGCCTTAATTCAAACTGAACGTGCATGTTTTGTTGATGTTAGCAGTAACTGCATAGAATATTTGTAATTTTTCGCACCGACCTAAAGTCGCATTTTTGTTACCTTCACTTTTCTTTTTTTTTTTAGGTACCTTGAAATTGTTATTAAGTGAAGTTTTCTAGATAAGTATATAAATAAAATATAACATTTTACGTCATCGTACATTGTTATGATAGGGAAATAATACTTAAAAAAATTGTATACAAAAACTGCTATGCTCAACACTTCTGGCCAAGGCTGTACCTAAATACATGTGTAATTTATATAAAGACTGTTTGTTTTGTTACTATTGGATAAAGATGGAGGTTCTTCAAAAAAGGAGTGTATAGGTTCTTAAAGGGTAGGCAACGCGCATGTGAATCCTCTGGGGTTGCAGGCGTCCATAGGCTACGGTAACTGCTTACCATCAGGCGGGCCGTATGCTTGTTTGCCACCGTCGTGGTATAAAAAAAAAAAAAAAAAAAATACGCGAGCAAGGGAAAGGCGAAGCATTCGTTTAACCAGTATAAGTATACGGAGTCGCGTTCAGTATAAATCAAACGAAAACCAATAATAGGAGACTTGAAGAGCGTCCAATTGGACACCCATTTATGTTCGTTCATCAATAAATAGCTTCGGCGAAATTTTCGCAAACGATTGGATTGACCCCAAGGCCTCTGTCCCTCCGGACCTCATAAATTGATCAAGCGGCCATTCTGTTTTTTGAAAGCATTGTTGTGGGTAAATAGGCGGTCCCGAACCGGCTTACAGTTTTGCGGAACCTTTGGGCTTAATGCTAAGCTTTCTAAATAGTAAGTTGTGGATTGGACATTGTGAGCTACGGATTTATCTTTATGTTAGAGGATTTTTGGAAATACTTACTTAAAGCGCATGTTACGATGGTCAGATCAGCGGGCGTAACCCTTCTAGATAATATTCGGAACCAGTACATCGGAGGTAGTTTTAAAATCGCACCGATCACAGACAAGCTGATCGAGAAACGACTGCGGTGGTTCGGACATGTGAAAAGGCGACCTTCTGATCACATGGTCAAAATAGCTTTAGCGATTCCCACGACGACGTGAAAACGCGGGAGGCCACCAGACTCCTGTTCGACAATGGTGTACAAAATCCCGCAATAACTACAGCTAGACGCAAATCTAGCTCAGAACCGTGCTGAAAGGAGGAAAAGGACAGCGAAGGCCGACCCCAAATAAATGGGATAAGGTCGAGGATATCATAATGATATTGATGATGATGAAAGGAGGAAGTGTCGAAATAGTACACTTTGACCTTACATCTAAAGATGGGGTGGCCTTCTGAATGCCTAACAATGTTTGGCCTAACTGCTATGGCCTAATGGTCACTTGGCCGAACAGTCACTTGGCGCAATGATAATTTTGCATAATGTATTGTTTCACCGAAATGTTATGTTTCCTAAGCATTTTTGTGCTAATGGTGAGTATCCCTAATGGTTTTTTGCATATTACATGAAATCCCTATTATAGCGTGAACTATAATGAGATGTCCGAACTGTTTTGGCCTAATGGGTGCTGCTCTAATTATATGTCAAATTTTATATGGTAATAACGATTCATTAAAACTGCTCCCAGAGATAGGCAGGTTTGGTTTTTTTTTTATGATCCTAAAAACGAAATTGCTCCCAGAGACAGGTAGGTTAGGGTTATTTTTTTTTATGATCGTAAAAACGAAACTGCTCCCAGAGATAGGTAGGTTAGGGTTATTTTTTTTTATGATCGTAAAAACGAAACTGCTCCCAGAGATAGGTAGGTTAGGGTTATTTTTTTTTTATGATCGTAAAAACGAAACTGCTCCCAGAGATAGGTAGGTTAGGGTTATTTTTTTTTATGATCCTAAAAACGAAACTGCTCCCAGAGATAGGTAGGACATACGTTTGTTAGCCTTTTCAATGATTAGTCGCAATGAAGCTTATTCCATGTAATATTAGGGTATGTTACGATTGTGGTAAGTGTCATTAGGGTAAAACAAATTAGGCCAAAACGAAATCGGCCATTGCGGCATAGGGCAACCACAATTCGGCCATACGAGTGTTAGGGCAAGTGATGGTTATGCCAAATAATGTTAGGCAATGACTAATTAGGCCAAAAAATTTTAGGCATCCAGATATAGATCCCTAAAGATGTTCTGGTACTGAGCATTTACTGAATTCAGGATTAGACAACTGGATTGAGCTTCATGATACAAAAATCTTGAAAACCAACGCCATGGCTTGCCGTGGCATCTTGCTAAGTTGTGATCCTGTTCTGTTTGACATCCGTGCGTCCTTTGTAAATTTAATCTGAACAAATTGTGACGTTATAATTTATTTATTGTAAACCTATACGGTCCCATTGCTGAGCAAAGGTCACTTTTTCCATTCTTTCCGGTCCTGAACAGTCTCTGACCATTCTTTCAAAAAGGAGTCAAGCCGTGACGTTAAATAAATGTATATTCTTTCTTTCAAAAATGCAAAAAAAAAATGTTTACATACAAACTAAGTTTCGCATTTATAGTGGTACTTCTATCATCGACATAACTATAATATCAAGACGAGTAAAGGCAAGCAAAGTTCATGTGAAAACACGACCCATTTTCACGTTTACAAAACTAAAATGTCTTATGTCTTATTAACCAATCAAGTACTCATTCTTTAAGCATATTTTTTTGTGTTAACCTTAATTCCGCAAAGGTTTCATGCCATTTCACCAATAAGAAAAGTTGCTGTGTTGTAAGTGGTCAAAATCAATTTGACAATGAAGTTTAATTGGACAGGAGATACTCAAATGATATAACTGAAATGTCAAGTTAACATATAATAAATACGCCTAAGTTTGACGTGCATGGGTTCACGTAATAAATAATAATGCAATCAATTAACAATTAATTTTTTTGTGCATTTTTCATTACTTATGTAATATACGTAAATTTAATCGTTCTTGGAATAAGGAATAATATAGCCTTTTATTCATCTTTCATTTATTTAATAAAAGTGCTTAATTACAATATAGGGACCATACTACAAAATAAGCATAAATTAACATAAAGTAGTAAAGATTTTGAACTTTTTTACAATTTTATAAATCCGTTACATTAGGGAGACCCTCTTGGTCTCAAGCAACGTAATGTTAAGCAATAAGGTTGATTATGGCAAAAAAAACGATAATTTTTTTAACATTATTTATGACCAGACTAGAAAATAATAGCATACCTTCAATATAAATAGTTAAGATTCTCTTTGCTTCCTCGTTTTTTAGAACTAAATAAATAACGGATGAGTTCTTTTATGTGTACTATTTATTTTAGCAGCTTTTATGTGTGCTATTTATTTAGGGAAATACAAAGATAAATTTACATTTTGTATCAATTTTTTTATACTACAACGGTAGAAAACAGGCATACGGCTCACCTGATGGTAAGCAGCTACCGTAGCCTATGGACGCCTGTAACTCCAGAGGTGTCTCATGTGCGTTGCCGACGCTTTCATATAAAAGAGGATTCACTCTGTTGACAGCTAAAGGGACAAGAGGATCCCCCGTCGTCAACACACTACAACCTGAGCTCTCTGGCAACCTTACTCACCGGCAGGAACACAACACTATGAGTAGAGTCTAGTGCTAATTGGCTGTGGTTTTCTGTAAGGTAGAGGTAGTTCCCCAGTCGGGCTCTGCTCTAGATTTGATAATTAAAGACTAATGCTATGAAGTTATAGCATTCATTATTAATGAAAAATAAGAGTCATACCTATTAGCCAGTTGTACTAGAAATGGCACGGCCAGAATGGTATGATTTTACCAGAGTAAGTATAGTACCTACACCAATTCGAAGGGTTTTGTGTTGTCGATTTATGACTACTAGGTAATACTTATAAATGAACATTCATTATACTTTTCCTCAAATGAGTTATGTTTACTTTTCCAAAACTTATATTGCATAACATCGACCAAGTCCGTAATGTATGAGAATATCTATGCGTGATTTACTTACCGGTGAAAAGAAATATCACCATCTTTGGCGCCTGTGTGGCTCCTGCACCAATGCACGGCACAAGCCGGCATTTTAATAACGATATTATTAACGAAATTTCATGGACCGAAAAAACTAATATTTTGACGACATGAGAATTTCAAAATGTTTGACATGACATTAGGGCACCGCTGTCACAAGCTCCGCCCACTTTGGCACCAGGAAAGTGGAGCAGATTTTGAGCGTTGATTACGCTTCCTTACTTATTATTCTTCCAAGACTTCTATACCTAGTTATAAACTCGCAAATAGCCAAGTGTCAAACAGTTTTGTTTACGTCGGCATTAACATTGAAAAAACAAGCATATTATTATTAGCTTTGCGACTTACACAATGTACTTTTCTGAAGGTAAATCTTAGTAAAAGAATGTCGGAAACGTCTTGGTCTTTGGAATTCTCATAGCTAAACACAATACCTAACAGTTAATAGGTAGCCCAGCCAAAAAGGTAGGTAGGTAACTTGTTATCTCTCCCATCCTAAATGGTCATCAGTCAAGTGTCTCAAAGGCGAATCTGAGGGCCGCAGTCCCGGCCTTATCTTGGCTATTATCAATTTATTGGAAAAGTTGATTTGATCAAAAGATCGGTTAGTTAATTTAGTAATAGGAGGAGTGAGTTCGTAAATACGTGCATTGCTGAATGGTGAGATTCTGGTTTACTTATGTTAGTTTTTACATCATAATACGAGAAATTGTGCGAAATGGGGCACCTCCCATAGGAAATTGATACTTATTACACACGTGTAATAAGTATCAATTTCCTTTCTAATACCATAAGCTCTTTTCTCAATCCTATAAAATATATAATCAGTGAAAATTTATATCACACTGAGATTTATTAATTAATTGCCAAGACATTGTTTCAAAAATACGCCTTGACGATTAGGGTATCCTCAGCAAATATTTCACGGCACGGGCCATTGAAAAGGCCCGCGTAGACTTAAGTAACACGTTAACCCTCTCTTCCATTAGTCTGGATCGATTGACAGAAAGAGGACAACAAGCTTTATTTACGCTCGTCTAGCCAAGGCCGTGTAATTCCTTAGAGTTCCAATTTTTCCTTACGAAATTCTAAAACCTATGTTACGTGACCTCAAGATCCATAGTAGCAGTAGAGTCAGAAGGGTTAAGCACGGATAGGGGCAAATGCGTAAATAAAAAAAGTGTCGAACTCGCACACCGAGGGTTCCGTACAAATCTATAGGTATATATGTAGGGGTAGTAACTTTAAAATCATTAAAAATATTTTTATTATATGATGTAACTAAAAATGTATGATTTTCACAATTTTTCCTGTATCTGTGCTATAAGACGTTACTTCGTACCAAATTTCAAGATCCTGAGTTCACGGGATCTTGAAATCCTGTAGGTTTTGATTCCCATGCGATTTTCGAAAATTTGCGGAATTTTGCGGCATAAACTGCTGTATCTTTTGATTGCGTTGGCTTAGAAGTTGGATTTTTTCACAGCACCAAGGGACAGTAGACTTGAGTATTTGATATAAATTTTAGCTTGATACCTCCATGCGTTCGTGAGAAAAATGGTATTGACAGACGGATAGACAGATAGACACACGGACAACAAAGTGATCCTATAAGGGTTCCGTTTTTTCCTTTCGAGGCACGGAACCCTAAAAATGTTAAAAACTCTTTCACCATGACAGAACCGAACTTCTATATCTGTGGATACAATGTCCAACCCTGTATTTACGGTTTTATATACGATAGGCGCAATTGTCCCTGTGGTCACTCTTGTCCCGTTTAAACATATGTACATGAAATAAAACAGGTACAAACACAAGTAAGAATACTTATAGCAATATTGTAAAAGTTGGTATCTATCTACCTATATTAATTACTCACTACAGTAAATAGTTGCCTTCTGTTTTTGCTGGATTGCAAACAAGTCCACTTATAAGTACTAGTTTTTATATTGGTTAGCCGGAATATTATAAAAGACTTATGCTCGGTGAGCGATTATAATTACACCCGGATATGTTGAGACCACGGATTTTGGGGCTTTTCTGACTAGTCTAAGAATTACTGTTTGTAGGCGTTTTTTTTTTGTTGAAACGACGCAAAATAAATAAATTCATGACGTATTTAATACGCTTACCTAAGTATTTTGAATAAAAACCCCGTAAATATATTTCTTTGGTCAAAGCTTTATTCACGTAAGGTATATGGGGGGGGGGGGGGGGGGGGGGCAATCTCGACTACCTAGTAGTTAAATGGCTGGGTAAGACACAAACCTTATAAGTAGTTATAAGACATCTACTAAATTAATTCAATATAGGTACTGATAATATTAGTTACACTTTGCTAAGTTACAACTTATAAACACTTTATATATTTATTAAGATAAGATTTCTCAGGAGACCTATCCGAATTTCAGAAATTAATTTCATTTTATCATGACTTACTTGACTTATGATCCTATGTCCCCTAGATGGGGTAGAGGGCATCCACAGTGGTCCGCCATCCCGTTCGCCTTGAGCTTCACGCTTCATTTCGTTCCACGTTTTGCCAATCAGCGCCACCTCTGCGATGATCGTCCGCCGCCAGGATTGCCTAGGGCAGCCACGTTTCCGCTTTCCTTAGGGAAGTCTAGGGCTTGCCTCGGGATGTGATCTGGGTCCTTTCGGAGCGTGTGTCCGATCCTGTTCCACTTGATCCAATCTACGTTAGAGATTCTCTCGGGGCAGTATACACCGAGGATAGTGCGAAGACAGCGGTTTATGAAGACTTGGAGCCTACGCGAGATGTCGTTTGTGACTTTCCACGTCTCAAATCCGTACAGCAATACGGTTCTCACCTTGGACCGGAATACCTTGAGCTTAACTCTCCAAGTCAGTTTGCACGATTGCAATACCGTATGGAGTTGTGCGAAGTTTGCTTTCCTCGTGGCTATTCTTGAAGCGATGTCCTCTTCGGTCCATCCTGTTTCCGACACTACACTACAGAGGTACGTAAACTTGCAGCCCCTCTCCACCCTCTCAGTGCCAATAAGCAACGGCAACGAGCTCGTCGGTCTCATTTTCTAGGTCCTTCGGGTGTTAATTTTTAGTCCCGCCTCCAAAGCCTCTCACCGTAGGTCGTCCAGTTTGGCTTGCATGTCGGTGCGCGTGTGGCTCAATCAATAGGCATAGGTCATCGCCATAGTCCAAATCTTCCAAGGCGTTGGACAGTCCCCACTCTATGCAGCGACGCTTGCTGTTGGTGGTTTTGTTCATGATGCCATCGAGGACGACAACGAAGAGGAAATGTGAAAGGAGACACTCCTAATGAACACCCGGATGGACCAGTCCTTCGACGAGAGACGAGGCCGTCGTGAGTCACCCTACAAGAATACTTCCTCTAGATGGCCTTAATAATGTGCGTGGCCTTCTCGGGGACTCCAATTTCACACAGGGGTCCCAGATACACCTTCGTTGCAGCGTGTCGAAGGCTTTTTCGAAAACCACAAAGGTCAAGTATATTTCCCTCTGCTGCGTGCATCGTTTTATCATGCGTAGTGCATATTGTCGATCTTATAGGTACAACCATGCTTTGTTTGTGTCAACTTAGCACTTGGTAACTCCATGATTACTCCATGGTAGGCCTCTATATTCGTCTCAGCGTGATATAATGACGTCATTTTCCATCACGTCAGCCGTCTAGGTGAAGCAAAGTCTTCCGAATTTTATACCATATTTTAAATGATTTTTAAGTATATTTATACGCTGTGGGGCCGAGTTGAACGGCAAACTATCGATGATTTTGATGCCTGAAGGTCCTTGTATCATTTAATAACTATTTGTTGCAGATCGCAGTTGCTTATGAATTCGCCCAGTTATTCTAGTAAATAATTTCATAATGATTGTCTTAACAACTAATAAAATCTTTAGACGAGTCCTGCGAGTCATACATTAGATGGACATTCGAACTTTGTTTGATTTAAATCCAAATTTTTTGATTTTACCATAATGGGGTACCTTCTCAATTTCTGCTAATTAACCCGTGTGATAAAATCGTTACTTATTTTAAGACAATATAAATATTGACGCTTACTCTACCTGTTACAGTTAGCCGTTAATCTATTAACGATTATTTTCTTATTTACCTACTGTATTTATCAGTGGCGGTGTGTCCATAAAACACGATTTCCGTCGGCTTGCCTAGTTTTCATGCACCTGAATAGTTTTCCTACAGCTCATGAAGAAATTTTAAGCCAAATTAAGCACCGGCTTGCGTAAGAAATTTTTTGCCACTGGTATATATAATAGCCATACCTAATGGCATAATTAAAAAACGTGTAATATGATGATTCTTCACTTACCAAAAACATGGGGTAAAGTTTGTCGGATTATCAAAGCCCATAATGGTATGTCATGTCGTCAAAGTAAAACACACGCGGGTTAGACTAGATTAGAGGCATTCTGTATTTTAATTCCTTCTTTACTGAACTACACCATAATATATTATTTTTATGTGACTTCTTAGTGTCCTAAAAGTAATAAAGGGCAGGTGTTTTGTTATTTATTCCGATATATGAATTTCCATATTAAAGGAATTTACGATTTATGAATTTCCATATTAAAGGAATTTATTTACTGCATACGTATTTTAGGTGTACGATTGTCAGTAGTATTTAGAGTAAGTTTAAAAATAATTGAATTTATATTTTTTATGAGAATAGGGGAGTCAGGGCAGACTCAATATGTGAAGTTAAAAGCAACCTTTTCTCTAATACAAGCAATACGAGTATACGTCCATGTTGCTATAAACTAAGCTACTGAAAAAACCCTGAAAGTGACCAATTCAAATGTACGTGTGAGGAACTAATTATTAATTATTATCTATCTCTCCTTCTGATCTTTTAACTAAATTGTTTCCATCGTTTTCCAGCAGCCACATCGTCGGAGATGTACAACCACCAACGGAACGGGTCCGGCGCTTTGGACAGCAGAGGTCTGGTGGCAGTCATCAAGCGGCAGGTCCCGCTGGCAGGCCAGCTGGGGCACGAGCTGGCATGGGGCCAGGGGTGGGGGTGGGTCACGCTGCCGAACGGCGTGTGGAGTGGACGTGAGTACTGTTGTTAACCGATATTGGACAGCAGAGGTCTGGTGGCAGTCATCAAGCGGCAGGTCCCGCTGGCAGGCCAGCTGGGGCACGAGCTGGCATGGGGCCAGGGGTGGGGGTGGGTCACGCTGCCGAACGGCGTGTGGACTGGACGTGAGCACTGTTGTCAACTGATGTTGGACAGCAGAGGTCTGGTGGCAGTCATCAAGCGGCAGGTACCTTTGGTAAACCAGTTAAGCAACCTAGATAGCACATGAACTTACCAGTGGTCTGAGCACGTGGAAATAATAATATTAATAATAATAACCGCGGGGGCAGCTTGTGGCGAGCTGACGGTGAGTGACGACACCGCGGACCCCTATTCCAGAGGGCCCTTTCCATTTGGCCCTCGCCTCTGTGCTTGCCTTAACTGGCCGGCCAGAGTGGAGTCGCAAGAGCAGGACCTATGCTCCAGGTTGGAAGTGTAAAATGTCATAACGCCGGCGGCTTGCTGAACGGATTACTGGGATCTGGCTACCGCAGACTCACCTCTCGACAACCTCACAGCCCACGCACCGGTGTTGCCCTTGCACCTTTGATGTCGCTTTTTACGGGGGCCCATCTAGCGGCGGGCGAGTCACCGTCTGCCGGAAATAAAATTGGATACCGTTTTATTAGGCAGGCGTCCGGTTCTTCATCCAATAGCCCAGTAGTTAGTCCATATTTTTCACCTAATAGCCTAGTACATTTTAGACTCCATTAACTCTCAATAGTCTTTACACCAAGGCGGGTACTGTCTCTGCGTGCATCCCATGACACGGGTAGGGGCAGCATCCGCTTAGTGTACCCCTCACTTTTCATTAAATTGTCGAAAGGGCCTCTGCGCGTTGGCTTCGGCTCCGCATATGCCTCCTAAAGGTCCGGAACACAATTGTTCCGTGGTCGGGAAAGACATACAAATATTATAATAATAATAACCCCGCGGGGGTAGCTTGTGACGAACTGACGGTGAGTGGCAACACCGCGGACCCCTATTCCAGAGGGCCCTTTCCATCTGGCCCACGCCTCTGTGCTTGCCTTAACTGGCCGGCCAGAGTGGAGTCGCAAGAGCGGGACCTATGCTCCAGGTTAGAAGTGTAAAATGTCATAACGCCGGCGGCCTGCTGATCGGATTACCGGGATCTGGCTACCGCAGACTCACCTCTCGACAACCTCACAGCCACTCTCAAGTGTTGCTCTGTTGTAGCACTGTGCGTGCGGCCATTGCGGGGCCCACTCTATGAGTTAGCGAGTCACCATCTGTCTCTTACAATTTTGAGACTGATTGTCAGGGCAGGTGTCCGCCAGTCTCCTCCCATAGCCCGATATCCAGTCCATCCAACATTCAAATCAATAGCCTTATGACCTTAGTTCCCATCGCAGCACAAAAGTGCTGCACTGCAATAGTCTTTGCACCTGGCGGGGACCATCTCCGGATGTATCATGTTGTGCGTTCGGAGATGGTATCTGCCATGTGTATCCATCACTTTTATATAATATCGTTTAAAAAGGCCTATGCGCTGTTGGCTTCGGCTCCACGCATGCCTTCCAAAGGTCCGGGACCCCATGGTCCCGAGATATGGAAAGAACGAACAAATAATAAATAAATAAATAATTTATTGTGCAACTTAAAGTTTGTTACAGTAGCTGTGCTAGTACCTCTTTTTAAGTATTTTTGATACTTGTATCAAGAGATACTGCTCTTCCACAGGTGGTAGGTTACAATGATAATGTACTTAATATAAAACAGTTCCATTACTTGCAAAACTAAAACAATAGATAGAATAAATTAAATTAAATTTACTAATTCTAACATTCTGTATGCTAAATAAAACTAAAACTAAACAAATCATTGGAATCTACAGGAGGTTACAATATAAAGCTGAATTACTTTCATCACAGTAGCCCAAGGACTAATGTACGAAATAATTAATAAATAATAATAATTAACATTTGCATATTATTTTGAAACAATTGAAAAAGTATGTGTGTGTGTGTGTGTGTGTGTGTGTGTGTGTGTGTGTGTGTGTGTGTGTGTGTGTGGGTGTGTGTGGGTGTGTGTGGGTGTACTAGTAAAAACGTTGCAATTAAGTTTTTGATACTATTTTCTCTATGTCATTTTTGATTTTAACCATTCAATTACTTTACTTTTACATTCAAATTTTGTACAGGAATAAATATCAAGATCTTTATTTATGAAATTGTATAAATACGCAGATTGTGAGGCTTGTTGCCATACCTACCATATGCTGTTTTGACTATCCCAGTGCTAATGACCTCTTCTTTTTCCTACGTGAGATTTTTGTGGTTGGTTTATAGATGTTGTTTTTATGTGTTTTAAGGATTAGGTGTAATATGTAGAGTTTTCTTACAGAGAGTTGATCGCAGGTGATATATAAATCGCTGGTTGGATAAGTGTATGGCTTAAACAACATAACCTTCAGCAAAGCTCTTTGAGCCCTTTCGAGTTCTAGGAACTTTACTTTTGTTGCACCCCCCCAGACGGAAATACAATAGGAGAGGACTGATTGTACCAATGATATATAGATCAGATAAGTTTACGAGTTCTTCCATGCTTTCCGTGTGTGCATGCCATGTTAAGCGTTGGTCAACCATAACACCCAGGTATTTGGTACTTTCTACTTTCGTTATGGTTGGGCACGAGTATGTGGTTTGTGTTAGATTTTGGCAAGTGTGAATCCTGATCGAAAAATGGTTGTCTGTTTGTGTTCGAGTATAATTTGTGAATGTTATGTAATTAATCTTTGACGTGTTAAGAGTGAGTAGGTTGTTATGTAGCCATCCTGCAATTTTAGTCAGTCCTAGTTCTGTGGATTTCCGTACCTCCTCCCATGTATTCCCTGAAAATACTATGGCAGAAAATAAATATACTGCCTGCCTCAATATGCATGTCACACAACTGGTTAATATAAACTAGGAAGAGGGTAGGGCCCAACACACTACCTTGTGGCACACCGTATCTAATTAAAGATTCATCACTAAGGTAGTTCCCCAGTTTGACTCTTTGCTTTCTATTTTTAAGATAGCTGATCAGAAGAGACAGAGCAGTTCCTCTTATACCAGCTCTCTCCAATGTGCTTATAAGAATGGGAACAGAGACGGTGTCAAACGCTTTTTCGAGATCTAGAAATACTGTTAAGCATTTTTTGTTTTTATCTACGTTATCAACAATTAATGAAGAAAGCGCAGTAATGGCATCTTCAGTCGAAAGTCCCTGTCTAAACCCATATTGGGATTTTGATAAAATATTAAATTGTTTAAAGAAATTAATGAGCCTGACGTTAATGAGCTTTTCTTAAATAATAATAATAAAATTTTATTCATAATAAAAAATCAAAAATGTTTACAGAATTACAATAGGTACATAATTTATATTACATAGGTACAGTCATATATTAACAGTTATCAAACAATTATAATAATAAAATGACGTAGGTATCCTTATAGGCAATAGCTATGTTTATAATTATCAGCAGAAAGAGCACCGTTAAAATAGACCAATTCACAATTTTATGATAGTGACGAATGGCCAGGATTCTATAGAGTTCAATTATTTCATATCGGCAAGAAATGTTCCTCAGACATATGTATTATGTATTATTAATGACACAAATTCTCACTTTCCAGGCCTAACCTGGTCTCAAGACGGCGACGACTTCGCCCTCCACGCTATGCCCATCATGCACCACACCAATGTCTCCCAAGCCTGCTCGATGCTGGACGGCGTCACGGCGTACGAAGCCTCCGCGTACGACCAGGCGTTGTCGGAGTACGACGACTCGGGCACCAGCGACGACTGGGACATGGGCGTTGACTGTGGGGACTTCATGATGTAAACTTATGAGTTTAAGCTGGGTCAAAATAATCTGTCCTAGAGGAAATAGCACGAGTGCGAGCGAGAAAACTTTTAGGCTGTCGATAACTCGATACCCCTCCACTACTGGGATAATGGACTGGGCAGGCGTTTCCGCCTCTGCAGCTGTGACGTGATCGCTGTCCCACGTCTGTGGGATGGTCATTGCGCTGTCATTTTGGGAACGGACCATGATAAGAAAGATGACGAACAAAGCTTCAATGGACAGTTTGTTTTGGCGCAGGATGTCGTGGCCACCTAAGTTCGAATGCAACGGTATCGCAATAGTCAATCAGATTAGAAGATTAGACCTTAGCATCGACTAACTTGTTCACTAAGATGTGTTGGGTATAGAAAATATTTGTACAGCTTTAAATCTACTGATGTGGCCAAGACACGTAGTTAATCTACACATTTTTTATTTAATTATGATGAGATCAACGTCCTTGTTCCATGAACGTATTACTTTTTCTAGGTATAGAAATGACTGCCAAATATTACCAAATAAGTATATTTCTGACCTTGTAAAGGCATGTTCATACTTCAGGTAGTCTTATTAAAAAGACCAGAGAATAATCTTCATGTCTGGTTCCACCAAATGTCAATGGAGAATTAGATATATTAATCTTTCCGCCCGGTCAGATGTGTCTAATGCTATAAAAAGCTTATTTACAATTGGGGCAAGGACATAGTCTGAAATAGACTATAAAGATAATATATTATACAAAGTTATTGGTAACTTTATTTGGCATTTATCACGCAAAAGACCTTTAGTGCGTACCTTAAACGTGCTAGAAAATAGAGGTTCTGTGTAGTATAAATTCCTGACGAAATTATCCCAGTAAATCGACGTTAGATTAAAATGTGAGGAATATTTGTAAAATGCATAAACGGATGTTTAGAAGGTAAACGACGTAAGAGAGAACATTTCCAATAATAGGTATTATGAAGCATGTGAGGGACGGTTTTTTACCCTTAGAATAAATGATTTGAAACGTTACATGAACACAATATTTTTGCATGTGAATTTCGATGGTGTTTATTGTATTTCTTGCACATTTTTGTACGATTATACACGAACGCTTTGTTGCTCAAAATCGGGTGAGAGTTGTTGTGCTGGTCACAAGAGTATATGTGCCAATATGATGGTTGTTGACAACCAATAATCGCTTTAAGCCTCATGTATATCTTCTACTCGTAGTCAGCAGCAGGCAGGCAGTGGGAGATTTGTAAGAAACTTCCTTGTAAAACCTACGAGATCGTTACGATACCTAGCGATTTTTGGCTGTCAATAATCTAAAATAATCATACTGTAAGTTCTTATGAAACGTTTCAATACGAAACATTGAGAGTCACTCGTACCTTCTCATACTGATAAATCGATGTGTAAGTGTATCTACTGTTCTAATCGGCGTAAGACTATGGTTCAATGTACACTAAGGATACATTATTTGAGAAGCGGAGTGCTTTAATAATTGCTGATATATAGACATTTTACATTCAAATGAGATCATTTTAATTTGTATAAACATCAAACTCATAATTTGCAGAATTACGGTCGGAACTCAAAATGGAGCAGAAAAATACAACCCCTCTTGTCAACGAGAGTAGAGCGAATAGTGACTGTAATCATCTAAATTATATGAGTCAATTATTATAAACATCAGAATACTATCTAACAGCTGAGTAGTTATAAACTCCTCAATTAAATGTACAATAAACATTTATGTTGTAGACACAGAAACATAATGCTTCATATATTCGCCGACGCTTCGCTTCTCACACAATGTGGCTGATGGGGACTTATTTTATGGAAATGGTTACATATAGCTGCATACCCCATAGTTGTATCGTGTGTTCGACATCCATAGGAGTGTCTAGCTTTAAGGTTAGTTAAGTACGGCCTACAAAGATCAGTCGGACGGTAGAGCGCCCCCTAGTGCCCACGTTTTACTTAAAGACGTGGACATTTTGTATAATTCCTTGCTTTAAAACTTACGTACGTACTAGTAAATTTATTCGAAAAACGATTTTAGAAAAGCGTGACAGATATGACTTCAAAAGGCCATGGATTTAATGACAAAATATTTTTCAATTGTTACCTGCATTTAGCATTATGGGTGTATGTACCATTACTTCAATGTAGCAAAATTCATATACAGGGTTATAATCAAATTTCATAAACCATTGAGGACTACTTATGGCGTTGGTTGCCTACAGTTGTAAGACATTACTTTAATTTAAATAGACTTTTTGAATATTTACGTAATACAATTCAGGGTACCTTATTTTCTATAATGAATCATTTCAACCAATAAGACGAATGACGATCATTTGCACTTACGGGCTCAGTGCAAAGTGATCATAATATTCATAATAATAACGAAACAATATAATAAACAACTGCACAAATGGGGATTAACTAATTTAAAATAATGAATGTTACGAGTTAGTTTGTAATGGTGCACGCGTCCCCAAAACACCAATAAAAACATGGAAATACTCTAATAAATAAATTGTAAGTTAATGTTGATGTTAGTAATGTAGAGACGTGGTCGGTAGAGAAAACTAAATGAATGTAACATCTCGGATCTGAGTTTTTGAAAAGTTACCAAATCTGCAAACGCGTAGTCTGACAAGTTCGAAGTGATCCCATAAGAATTACATGAATCAACTTTGGTGAATAACCTTTAAAAGTTCTGAAGGCTTGAGACGTTGTTATTAAAAGTAAACGAGAAAATGTTTAAACAGTTTTTTTTTTACGAAAATAATAGAAAAGTCCATCAACAAAATTTGCTTAAAAATAATGTTCTCAACAACTCACTTATGGCTATGCTTTGCGCGTAGCGATACGTCGTAGCCTATAAAATGGGTTTCATGGTATGTCGTGAAAATGCTTTGTAGAGACGTGACGACAACGTACCTATCTTGATTAGCGCTGAATGGGCTAAATATTTTTTTACTCTGTTTCCATGCACACCAATGTTTCGGAAGTTTTTGTGAAATGATTTATTTGTGTCCCAGCAGATTAGTCACTTTCCAAAACCCCAGTCCGCGACAGTAAAGTGTAATAGGTAGGTGTACTAGATCAATTATCGAGTGTGTAGTGGCTATTCTCCCGACCTACCCAAAGACTGCCTAACTTAATGCTGCCGCGGCAGCCTCCCTAGTCGGACATGCTATACCGGTATTTTTTGTATGGCCTATACCGGAATTACAGTATTGGACAAAGAAAAATTACCGGTATTACAAGCCCTACTCCCTACCTAGCCCTGCGCGGCTTCATTGCGAGATTTGTCGTAAAATAGATTGGAATTTGTTTTTAAATAATTTTTAAGTATTTATACGACTATTTGCTTCTAAAAGTTTGTTAGAAAGAAAAGCAAGCAGCGATACTTTTTGTTTTATAAAATGTTACCTAGGTATCCTGTATCTTAAAAGATCAAAATAATAAAAAGGATTAATTCAGTAGGTGTATACTTCTTCTCTATCGCATTTTTCTCTATCGTACACAAGGCTAGCACGTCTTGCAAGAGCGACTTAAGCCGCGAGTAGGGAAAACCTTCCCGCGCCTGTCAAAAATATCTCTTTCCGGTAGCATAACATGCACCCGCGGCTGCAACTGACGCAAAGAAAACTTAAAGCTGGATTTTAGTTCAAAGTCCCGAGTCACATTTTATGACAGTGGCATTTGATCGCGAGTCTGTCGCTCCTTTCACGCGCAAGTTGTGCTGCCAACTAGCGACAACGCATGAAGTCGCGCAGATCTGTCTCTTATCGAACCAGTCGCGCGTAAGACGTGCTAGCCGTGCTGAAGTGATGTGAAACTTTCTAAAAGTCACAGAAATACCAATTAGTACCTTTTGATATTAAATGTCGTTTCATGTACCGCCACACAGACTTTAATAGTTGAACCATTTAGGGTCCATTTTAAACTGGACTTTTCATTGAGTAAGTATTATACAAAAGAAAATAGCTTGAACCATAAATGTCTCAACAATTAAAATCCGTGACTATACCTACTTAAGTGAATATCAGTCTTCGAGCAACAAATGTAAAGGAGGTACAGATGCAAACAAGATTTACTGAAAATATGGCTCGTGAAAATTTGCAACCGGCTAGTCTTATACCGTAATAAGACTGTCAAAGAAAGTACCGCCCGAGTCGTTCTTGCGGTACTATTGTGCCTATTTTATTGGGTTGATTGTGTATCCCTAGTATTATTTGATCGGAGATAACTTGTTAACGATCTTGCAATGAAGCCATAGATGTTGTAAATGTAGAGAAATTACTGTAAGTGTAAGGTACCCACAAATGTACGCCCAATGATCTCAGTGGTGTAGTCACGGATAACGAGGTCTTGTGAAAATGGAACCTAAGAAATTTTGTAGAAATATAAGTGGAGAGGAAAATACATTCAGTACAGTTCCACTTTTTTAAATGGTACAATTATTCCGAGAAAATCATTTGAAGCAAATAAATGTAAGTGGAATGTTTTTTTGCTATTTATCTGTGTGCCTATACACGCAATTTTCGGGATGTTCCTTAAAAGTCGAAAAGTTTTTGGTAAATTTCGGAAAATTTCAGAAGATAAGAAATTTAAATTTAAAAAAGGAAGTTTCCTTAATTTTCCTATGTGAAAAACTTTGTAATATTGGAAAGTTTTCCTCAGCGCATCAGAAGCAGTAAAATTACCATTTCTAATATACGTAACTGCACCACTCGATATTCTTAGGCGCCTTTCACAATGTTGCGGTTTCCGCTTGCGGCACGCACCGGTGTGCGAACGAGATGGCGCTCTGCATGTATATAGCGCTGTCACGCTTGCCCACCGTCGCCGCATCTGGTTGCGGCGCCAGTGTGATAATCTCCTTAGATAGTAAGACGTATTAAGATTAGTGAGCGTTCCCGTGAATGTGCCATATTTTTGTTTCAAACGATTGAATAATTAACTCCAGTTAAAAACTGGCGTATTGTATGTTCAGTGTTTCAATTTTGATGTATGTTTGTTAAAAACAAGTTATACAAATTTATAATAGTGTATGTAATCGGTTCTTCTCAACAAAGTTATTGCCTTCGATAAAATTAAAGGCGTTGTACTTACGTATGTTTTGAGGGTATAAATGGTAAGAAACTCTAAGAAGGAAAAGAACCTGAATTAATATAAATAAAATGTTAAGAAATCCACAAAAATATTGAATCGGTGAAGCATTTTCAATCTCACAATATGAAATAGTAAAGTAATATCACTTGAAAGCCAAAAGTTGGTGATGACACTTTAAGAAAACATGTTAAAAAGATGTATATACTGTCTTGTCGGCTAAATAAGCCAAATCCGCCAGGCCAGATGTGACATTTATGCATACTACCTTAAGGCTACCTTTCCATTGAGACGGAGATGAGAGGAGACGTACGGGAATCAGCTAATAGGCTTATTCCCCGCTCGTCTCCTCTCATCTCCGCTTCAGTGTCACTGAAAAGGCAGCCTAAATTTAAAGTTTCTTGCCAAAAAGAGCGTATTTTTGTAATCATGTCCAATTATTTTTCATATGAAACTGAACGAATTGATTTATGATAAGCAACAGTAAGACGCTGGTCGTAATGCTTGCTAGAATGTCGGTAATGAAGTGCATGTGCGAACATGCCTAGCTGTAGGTCGTGGTCATAGACGCTTGGTCTCGCTTGGAATTACTAGTATTGTAAAATAATTTAAATGTCATCACATTAGCTATTCAAGTTGATAGTTGATTGATCTGAAAAAAATATCAGCAAAATTTTGCCGACAACAATCGCTTGAGATTTTGTGAAACCTCCTTACAACATTCTACAACAAAAAAGAGAATTGGTTTCGGAGTTATAGCCACTCAAAAAAAAGTGTACCACTGTCGACCACCTGACCCTACCTACACTTTATACCGTCTTACATACCTATATTTTCTTTTGACTGTAAATAGGTACAAGAAGATCCATTGTATTTCCTTAATAAACGTTTAATATTTTAATTGTAATTTTGTGCCTGTAACGGTTGCCATCTCAGCACGCTTTGTAAGAAAAAGTGAGATATTCTAATTTTTAGTCACAACACGAGTATTTCCAACGATACCAAGCGAGTAGTCATAGGCTAATGTTCAGTCTTGACAAATAAGATGCGTAGACGTGTGTAGATAGGTTCGACGTCGTGTCATGTGTAATTGTTACTGCAGTCCTGTCCGCTCACAAATATCCAAGTACGTAATACCATTCGGTATTAAAACAAAAGATTTTTCTTGATTATTGAATCTACTTTGTATATTTTCATTTTTTATAAAAATAAAGGACAAAATGTGCCTAAGTATAAAATGTATTATATACAGATTATAAGAAGCCATGGCTGAATGTCGTGGAGGCCGACATGAGCGAAAACGGGTTCGTAAAAGAAGACGCCCAGGACCGCGCAAAGTGGAGGAAAGCGAGCAGGAAAGCGGGCCTTGGCTATTGCCGGGATAACGCTAGGTAGAAGAAGAAGATACAGATCTAATTCTGATCGGATGAAATAAAAATACTGCACTATTTTATGATACAAACTTGTATGATTTTGTGAGCGAATAGGGCTGACCTGCAGTTATTTATTGGGTTGGTACGTGCATTTTGGTACTGCTACGTTAGTATTTGAAAACTGTACCTACCACAAAGTGGCAATAAAAAAAACTTACATTACGTACACAATTCCTTCGTCTTACAAGGAGTATACAAATCTACTTGTTTAAAAGAAGAAATTAAAAAACACCTTATAAAAAGCTTGTAAAAAGTTCCCGCCGATCTTTCAGAACTCCTCGAAGATGTAAGGGATTAAAATATGGCGAGCGAAATTCAACCTAAATACTTATACATATTATGTGTACTTACTTTTTCCTGAGTGCAGTATTTGCGATCATTAAAATGCGCAACCAGCCCAATCAAGAACTAAAAATGTAGGTGACCTTTAAATCCATAACAACGTAAAATGTACGGATGACTTAGCAAAAATACCAAAATCGACAATCTCTACATGCTAATAATAGCCTTCCTGTGCCTGTTTACCTGAGATGTGCTCGTGTGTGCCACATAGGTACTACAGAGTACTAGACACGCTCTATATGTAACGCGAATAATAGATAGCCCCGTATGTACAGTCGCCATTAAATATATCGGAGCGGCCAAGGTACTCCAAAATATCTGAACATGCACTTTATTGCCTTGACAATAGAGGCACCTTGGCCGCTCCGATATATCTGATAGTGACTGCTACATACAGCGCTACCATATTTAGAATAATGAAGAGTAACTTTGAACTATTGCGAGCGGGCGCGGATACAGGAGGGCAACAGGGGCAATTGATCAGGTATATCAGAGCGCCCAAGGTGGTCACGAATATCTGAACAACGCCTCTATTGTCAAGGCGATAAAGTGCATGCTCAGATATTTTTGAGTACCTTGGCCGCTCAGATATATTTCATGGCGACTGTACAGTCTGAATAAAATCAACCCACTCACAATAAAGAGTTTATCTTGTACCGATGGCACTCGCCATAGTGATCTCTAGTAGACAGGCACCCTAAGGCGGCTTTCACACTGCTGCGGTTTCCGCATTCGGCGCCGGTGCGCGAGCGAGATAGCGCTCTGCATGTGTATAGCGCTGTCACGCTTACACAACGTTGTCGCATCCGGTTGCGACGCCAGTGTGATAATCGCCTTTCATCCACGCATAGTGTTGTTCACATTACCGAATATGAATGTTTGTATGTAACTTTTGTAAATAAATGCCAGTGCGGCTGTATTATGTCTTTTATTTTCCTGCAAGCTAGGTACAGTCGCCTTCAGATATATTGGAGCGGCCAAGGTGGTCACAAATATCTAAACAACGCCTCTATTCTCAAGGCGATAAAGTGCATGTTCAGATATTTTTGAGTACCTTGGCCGATCTCATATATATGATGGCGACTGTCGACTGTACATCATTGAGCGACTACAAATGTTCCTTTACTTAATATTCTTTAAATTTGGATTGCCTAAAATGGTTATTTATTATCTACAATAAAATTCAGTAACAACTCTAACTTAATCAGAATCACAGTCATATTGACTCTATCAAGTTTTGTCGCCGCTATTGAGTAGGTTTCCATAATGAAACGAGCAGGCGCAGCGAAGTAAGTTCTTACATTCAACTTTGTCACGTGCTTATCCGACACGTCCATGCATTTCGAATGTTTTGATTTTGGTAATTTTTTCCTCAATGACTTTAGTAGAGTTGTTCAAATTTAAACGAAACTCGTTAAAAACGTAGTTAAGGTAGGTATATAACAATCATTAATAAAAACATGAGCTGGATCTACTAAGTTGTTAAGTTAGATTAGAAGGTCCTAAAGCGAGTATCATAGGGGTATTTAAATACTGGTTAACTCATTTGCAATGAAAGTATGGCAAGACAATAGCATTTTCTTTATAAATCGTGACTTCTTGTTCGAAGAGGAATACAAGTCTACATTAAATATCGTTTCATCATCATCATCATCATATCAGCCGAAAGAAGTCCACTGCCTCCCCCAAAAAGTGCCACAATGACCGGTCCTGCGCCACCCGCATCCAGCGGACTCCCGCGACCTTCACCAGGTCATCAGTCCACCTTGCGGGGGGTCTACCCACGCTGCGCCTTCTGGTTCGTGGTCGCCACTCGAGAACCTTTCCGCTCCAACGGCCATCGGTTCTAAGAGCAATGTGCCCCGCCCACTGCCACTTTAGTTTAGCGATTCGGAGGGCTATATCGGTTACTTTGGTTCTGCTGCGGATGGCATCATTTCTGATGCGATCACGCAGAGAGACTCCAACCATAGCCCTCTCCATTGCCCTTTGGGTGACTTTGAGCCTTCTTATGAGGCCCATTGTAAGCGACCACGTTTCAGTTCCATAAGTCATCACTGGCAACACACACTGGTCAAAGACTTTCGTCTTGAGACACTGCGGAATATTGGACAAAAAGATGTGCCGTAGCTTCCCGAACGCTGCCCAACCGAGAAATATCGTTTATTCCACTTTTATCTTAGAATAGACATTTTATGATATGTAGGAATGTATATATAAAAGTAAAATAAAGAAAACATAGAAAAAAATTGGAATACATAATAGTACATTATGATACAAGTGTGCTAAGTTGATCATTACATACGAAGCGATATTGTGCGCACGAACGCACGTGATGCGCATAAGGAAGCTGACCTATGTAATGAATGATCAAGCACGCGCGTTTCATACGACGTTTTTCAACACACTTGCAAGGAAAAAACAGAATAGTGTAATTAATATCTTTGATAAATACATTTTGTCAGAATGTTTACAGGGTACTTACAAACCTAACGATATTTAAATTTATCTAACCTTTTTTGTGATGTTATTGATCATCTGGAACTCTTTTTCAAATCATTTCATAAAATTAAAGACTTCACATTTATTATGAATAAATTATAGTCTTTTTTTCTTACGTATTGCTCACTAGATTTATAAGATAAAATTTTGATAGGTACATACTAATGTATCACAATTTTGAAATATATCCAGAGGTTAAATTAACGCTAAAGTTTTCTTCTTATTCACTTACAATATAATTTGTTTAAATTAATAAAACACAACAAGAAAAATCTAACAAATAAACAATGATTTCAGGTTAACTTTTAAAATGACGCGCAGTTTTTTTTTTGGATGTGCGTGCAGCTTGAGGCAAAGGCCCTATTATGGCAAACAGCCAGTATTAAAATAGACAATTCGTGTCCAAAACATTATTTATTGTGTATTACGAATAATATAATAAGTTGAAATTATTCTTTTTCACAACAGGATGGTATAATTTTTATTCTATCGTAAATGTGTATATTTTTAATATATAGTCTGGGCACAGGGCGAACACGCCATACTACAAAACTTTTTTGAGCGCCTATGTGTGCACGGCACGTCTGTACACGCTTCATTGTGTGCGTATATTCTCAGGGCTGTCATTCAATTATTTTTCTAGTTTCCGCTGTCGATGTTGTAATAGACGGAGAGCTGGCCACGGCAGGAATGACACAATAATGAGAGCAACGAAATTGATATAGTTAGACTGATATACTATTGTTATTACCTAATCTGGCAATCTGGCAGCTTTAAGCCGGGGGGTTCAAGAGTAGCAGACCAGTAAAGTTGTTTATAAATCTAGGGAACGACGCAATACTGAGAGTTCTTGCTTTAGTACGATATCGTGGCATTTGATGTATGTAATTGGAATATAACGTGGAAGCTGTCGCAGTGGGGGGGAAAAGAGGCAGGTTGAAGTTAAATGCATTTATACCGGACGCCTGCAGTTTATTTTAATCTGATCTGTGAAAACTGTTTGTAATTAATCAGGCGCTCGAATAAAACTTATTAGTTGACAGTTTTCGATGCCAAGACGATATTACCGATAGTTATTTCTAAATAGGAAATCGACTTTAACAGCCAGGATTCTCGGTTTAAATTGTTATGAAAAAATATGTGACATATTAGGTTTTGTTCTGATAATGAACTTAGCTTACAAAGCCACATCATAATACAGCTACTCGTTACTAGATTGCGCTTATATCTACTAAACATAGACAGAATATTACATTTGAATTCCAACTGCTGACCCAGCACGGGTGAGCAGTAGATAATAAACCAATATAAGTGTGCCGCATTGCTACGAATCTCGCGGTCATGTTACACTGGCAGTTAGAGAAATTCGCTCGCCAAGGGGCGCACAACCATTAGGAAATTACAGATATATGGCTGCCTAATTTGTCGATAAAAATATTAACCCTTAGCCATACCTGGCAATATTTTGATCATTAATACTTAGAGAATTCAACCAACCGGAGTCGCCATTGACAGGCGTTCTCTTCTGCCGAAAACATATGACCAGTGGTCATACACATGTATGGACTGACGTTTATCTGACGTATCATCCCATCTGGGTTGAAATCTCTAAGTTGAATACCGATTCTGATAGCCATCAGCATTAAAATAAAAGTTCTTATTTTATTATTATATTCTCTTTATTTATTACAATATCAATATAAAAGTAATGTTGGAAATGTCATTGTGATAGTTGCCTTCCCCATTCATTTTAATAACATTAAGTAAGATTTAAACAAGGGTGTACATCTGAACGAAGTGACAGCTACGGACTTGGAACGTATCGGATACCGTTTCGGGGTTGTTAAAATCTCCTTTGTTTATTTGCTGCATGACCACAGGTAAGATAAAATATTTATGTAGTTTATGGTAGTAGTTTCGTTCTAAAATAACGGTTAGATTGGGAAAATTAACTAATAAATCTTACATTAATGTATTTTTGTATTAAAATTACTGATGTATCAGGTAGATTAGGGCAGGTCCAGCAATCAAACTAATCGCGTACTTGTCAACCCTAGATAATCGACAGGAAAAATTGTATGTAGACGTCATGTGCCACCGTTCATATGTCAAAGTTCTGTCAAACACTGATTTTGTAGGGAAGATTGAAGAGGAATGGCATGAAACCTTTTCGGAATGAAGATTAACACGATAAATGTCAAAGTCAAAGTCAAATAGTTTATCTGGCCTCGGACACCGGAGGGTTTGGTCACTTTTTCTGAAGTATATGACATCTATTTTCAAGACATGAGACATTTTATTTTTGTAAACCTAAAAATGGGTTAAGTTTTCACATGAGCATTGTTTAACTTTACTCGTTTTAATATTTTATGTCGATGCTTATCCTTGCCTATTAATCATGTCATGAACTTGTATCGATATAAATATCGACTTTGCGCAGCATTTGAGTAGCGAGTATTTGAAGTGACAGAATGATAGAAAGTTCTAGATAAATAATAATTTACTTGGTGGTACTACCAATGAGCAACATAGATTACCTCACTAAGATCCCGCACTTTAGCGTTTATGAAGGCTTGCAGTCGTTATCTACAATTTGTAAATGCAGTTATGTCCCTTTAAAGAAATTAAAGAATGTTTCCTTTCAGAGAATTGAGCTATCTCAACGTTTTAAGGTAGTTTTCCTCCAGGGCCCGACTTATCTTTCCACCCTGTATATGCTGTTTTGTTTATTAAATATTGAGCCGCCTGTCGCACCAGTGGATTGTAGGTTATGACAATATTTGAAACTACAAAACCTAACGCGTACTCAATGAACTCGATTCATTTCTCATTTTATAAGAAAGATTGGCGCCATTCGTATGCGGGAACATTCATACTTTGGCCATATCTCGATTATAAAAACACGCTGACACTTATTTTTGTACTTATAGAAGATTCCATCTCATACGTTTAAAATACTCTCGAATAATGGTAACATTAACACTGTTGGTTTCCTTGAAAAGAGAGTTTTTGTGTTTTTGATAACTGCGGACTCTGCATAGGTTTAAAAACTTCCTGCCTGTGAGTACCAAGAAGCTGCTTGTGCAGGCTTTAATTTTTCCTATTATAGACTAAGCTGATGTGTGCACTACCAACATTTCCCAGGCTTCCCTAAACAGACTCGATCGTATATTAAATAATGCCAAACGCTTTATTTTCGGCTTGCGTAAATTCGATCACGTCTCAGGTTATCGTTACCAACAACAATGGTTAGGCAGCCATGCCAGCCACGTGCAGGCGCACGTCAACGCAGGACTCTTAGAATTCTCTGTAAGTACTCTCTTCTCTATTTTGTTTGATCTCTCTGTTCCAGACTACCTTAAGTCCAAATTCAGTTTTGTCAACCCCCGTCCCGGGTGTGAACTTCGCTCCTCCCAGTCTCTTAAGCTTCTAGTACATCCTCCCCATAGCGGTTATCTCTCTTCTTCTTTTACAATCCAGACTATTTGTCTCTGGAATGCACTTCCCCTGACAATAAGACAAGCCCCAAGCAAGTTCGTTTTCAAACGCTTGCTTCACAAGCACCTGCTGGATCATGACCAGCGTGAATGAGTTTTTTCCCCTTTGCGCGTATGCATTATAATATATACGTATGTTTATTAATATGTATATATATTGGTATTTGTGAAGTTTATGTAGCATATATCGAAGTATATTTAAGTAGGTACAAATAAGTTATAGGATAAATCAGCAAGTTTTCTCTTACAGCACCCACTTTAGCGAATTTCTGTTTGGCCCTATGGTTGACTGGTAGAGAATGCCTTGAGGCATTAAGTCCGCCATTTGTACTTATTTTACTTTGCAATGGAGTTTAAATAAATAACTAACATTCTTGGGTGCATATTTAGATGCACCTATCTGTAGTAATGTTTGTTACAATTGCAGAGTTATTTTGCATTGTTTATGACCAATTAAAACAATATAAAATGTACATTATTTTTGGGATACTTATCCCAAACCTAATGTACCATCGGGTTCATAATTGCATACCCAATTTATACGTAAACGTACAGTACGTACAGTAAACGTGATGCTACAAAAAAAACGTATAACATCCTAGTCACTATTTTTATGAGTATTTTTTTAGTATTAACTCAATTCCGGAAAATATTATAGGGCAGATGCCCCGGTTGTGGCCACTGTGCCGGTTTTGGCCATTTTCAAAATTACTAAGGCATAGACAAATTTACAAGTCTATGGTTTATAGAGTTGATATAAGAGTAAATTATGGCAGCACAGATGGCCCTGTCATCTGTCATGTATCAGTTGTCAGCGTAGCACTATCTATGTGGCTGCTAAAGTATTTAATAAGTTACCCGTAGAAATTAAATCACTCAATTACTTAAAATTTCTGACAGCACTTAAAAAACATGTTATGGACTTATGCCCCTACAGCTTAAGTGAATATTATAATACTGGTCACTGTTAGTTAATAAGTATGTATATATTATAAAATGTTAGTTCATAAGTACATAAATATGTAGCTACACCCACTGGATAAAATTGTATTGATACTATCTGTATTGCTTAACATCATTATGTACACATACAATTTATGGCTAAATAAAAAAATAAAATAAAAATAAAATACCAAAAATGGCCAAAAGTGACTCTTGGGCTTTTTTTTAATATTTCTCAAAAGAAAAAAAGATCAGAATCTTAACAGCGGAAGTTCAAATAAATATAGTCATACATATTTTATTGAATTTAAACTTTCGTGAGACATAGTAACACTGTATAAGTTTCAAACGGCTGTACTTACTTGTGTTTAGTCACTACACAATATTATCAAAGACTCATTAAATAAATATTTTCATCATTCCTTATTGATACAAAATTACAGACGTCTGAATAAACAAACTCTCCTTAAAGTGGCCCAAACCGGGGCATATGCCCTAATATTTTTAGATGATCGTTTTCAGAAAAAATATTAGCCATTTTAAAAATTGTTTTCCTAGTACCTGCACTCAATTTTCTACTCTTTAAAACAATATATTATTTTTAATTAGTAGGTACAGTCGCCATCAAATATATCGGAGAGGCCAAGGTACTCAAAAATATCTGAACATACACTTTATCGCCTTGACACTATTGTCACACGCCTCTATAGGCGTTGTTCAGATATTTGTGACCGCCTTGCCCGCTACGATATATCTGATGGCGACTGTACTTAAATTTTTAACGCTAATATATGTAGTGATCACACGAGTCGTTTTGTATGCTCAATCTAATATGTACATACGTTGTGCCGTTTATTCCCACCAATAGTTGTGCTCACCTTGGCGAGCCAACTGCTCAAACTACCAGTGTAACATGACCGCGAGATTCGTAGCAATGCAGCACACTTATACTGGTTTATTTTCTACTGCTCACCCGTGCTAGGTCAGCAGTTGGAGTTCAAATGTCATTCCCTGTCTATGTTTTGTAGATATTAGCGCAATCTAGTAACGAGTAGTTGTATTATGATGTGGCTTTGTAAGCTAAGTTCATTATCAGAACAAAACCTAATATGTCACATATTTTTTCATAACAATTTAAACCGAGAATCCTGGCTGTTAAAGTCGATTTCCTATTTAGAAATAACTATCGGTAATATCGTCTTGGCATCGAAAACTGTCAACTAATAAGTTTTATTCGAGCGCCTGATTAATTACAAACAGTTTTCACAGATCAGATTAAAATAAACTGCAGGCGTCCGGTATAAATGCATTTCACTTCAACCTGCCTCTTTTCCCCCCCACTGCGACAGCTTCCACGTTATATTCCAATTACATACATCAAATGCCACGATATCGTACTAAAGCAAGAACTCTCAGTATTGCGTCGTTCCCTAGATTTATAAACAACTTTACTGGTCTGCTACTCTTGAACCCCCCGGCTTAAAGCTGCCAGATTGCCAGATTAGGTAATAACAATAGTATAGCAGTCTAACTATATCAATTTCGTTGCTCTCATTATTGTGTCATTCCTGCCGTGGCCAGCTCTTAGTCCATAAACTCGTAACGTTTAAAACTACGCAACGGAATTTGATGCGGTCCAGAGGAACGTTTATATGTATAATACATGCATAACATAGTAGAGAAACACTGATAATTTTAGAGGTTTCTAAACTGATATCGTAAAAAAACTCATTTTTTTGCGCTTACATTGCAAACGCTAGCTGAACCCTACGAGATAGATCAAAATAATATACTACAGTATTGTACTCCTTAAAATGATCTACAAAAAAGTCCGCGATGGTATATGTCTATCTCTTAGGGATAAACTTTGAACAACATAAATATGCTTCATTCCATGTATTATAATCCTCATGGATTAATATGCGACTTACGATAAAGCGTACTAGTGCGACCGAAAAAAACTTCTTTCCTTATTGTAATTACTATAAACACCCATTAACATGACAGTACACCTTATACGGCGACATTTTGCGTTGTTTCTCCGACGCGCTACCGACTAGTGCCGACCAGACACGGCCTACCTACGGCCTACCAAACGGCCGCCGCGGAGTGAGGTAATTCCGATCGGGGCGGGGCTGAGCGTGGCCATTCTGTATGAAATACTATTATCTCTTCTGTGGTCTGGGAAACCATTTCTGTCACCAGAAAAGCGCGGAAAATTCAAAATACGTACACCCTTTGCGATGAGACACGGTATTTTATGACGAACATTTAAATTAACATTTCTCTTACATTGAATTTGTTTCTAGTGCATTTCACTCTCTCATCCTAAGCGCGAGTGAGATAGAACTCCTACAACGTTCTACATTGAAATTCAATTCGTTTTAAAGGCTTATGGCAATTACCTCAATCAGAATATCTGTTGCAGTTGATGACAGATTAGACGAAATATATCCGTCTCCTTTTTACACAACGTAAATGTCACCTAATGAAAGGGGCGGAAATACCAACTAAAATTAAAAACATAGATTTGATGATCATTGCTGCTTTTTTCACTGATTCTTAGTGTTGTCACACTTTTGTTCGCTGTACAGTTGCTACTGCGTTCGTTGGCTGTCCAGACTATATTTAATTTTTTTTAACTTTTTTCGAATGCAAACTCCTAGAGTTAAAAAAAATAAAGGTAATATCCGATTATAGTCTGGCAAACCATTTCTGTCAGTAGAAAAGCGCGGCAAATTTGAAAAATCGCGGGTTGGCAACACCTGTCTTTGAATAATTCGATAATTGTGCATAATTTGTGTTTTGTCAATGTAACTTTTTAAATTTAAAAAAGTTAGTTTTGTTTACTTTCATTTTAAAGTTTCAGATTGCATTTTTTATTATTTACTTATTAATGTAATATCTGCCACCACTGTTCAATAAATTAATGTACTTACTAAGATAGCTCAGCTAGGATATTAATATAGGTACTGTACCTTAAATAACTTATGCAGGTATTTTGTGTGATAAATGTGGCTTTGAGGTTATGCAGAGTTTTTTATTGAATTATCATTTAAAGTTCTTTCTTTCAGTTATCCGATTCACGGATAATTAAAGTGAAAACTGGTGCCAAATGAAGTCCAAGAACGTTTGGTGGCTAATATTGTCGAAAGAAAGCGGGTTTAACAAGCAGTACCTACTGTAGCATGCCGAAAGAACGCCAGCTACATCTCGCGGCATCCCTTCGGACTATCCGCGCTATTAATTTTGTTTACCGGCCAAGTTGCGCGAGTTAGGGTAGATTAGATCGTGGTTCGTCTATTTATAGTTAGGTGGCGCCGATATCAAAATACGATGTGTCCTATTTTTATTTTGAAAGAAGATGACGACTGAGAAAAGAGGATATTCGCATCAATTTTAAATTCAAACTTTGTAGGAGTTTGGAATAGTTTTTGTTTTAGTCGAGAAGAGATATAGATTGTGAACCTCGAGCTGTAGAGTTGTCAGAATCCATTTTGACATCCCATTTGTTTCCTATTTTAATCTGAGTTTTATTAAATGTTGGGCGTGATTGGAATTATTATTATGTTATATCCAACGCCAGGTGCGTGCGTGTACCGCGTCGGAGGGGCGTCAAGCGTTTGCAGCCGGAACTGCGATACTGTCCAACGCAGATATTGGAAACCGGAGTATCGCCTTGGAATACGGCCACCAGTCGCCTCTAAAGAACTCGAGCCCGCATTGCGCGTGGCTCATCAGCTGAAACCAGAGTGTCGCTCTAGGATACGGCCGCCAGTCGCCTCTAAAGGATCTGAGCCCGCATCCTACGTGGCTCACCAGGTGAAACCGGCGTGTCGCTCCGTGAAGTGCTCTAGAGTTTAATTGGGGACTTTGCATTTTATTTGCCGTGCTTTATTTCTATATTATTGTTACCATTCTTACATAACTGCGATCCGCATTTTTATATTAACCCGCCATTCCCAAAATTCTAATTGCCTCATTTGACGGGCGGGCGTTTGAAAGACCTGGCTCTTGAATTTAGGCTACTTTCAGCCAGCGAATCATCTGTCACCATCCATATCACTCGCCTCATTAATCCATTATTTTCCCGCAGCCAAATTACCAGCCGAGTCTTTATTTGTACTTACTAGTTTTGCTAGTACTCCCTCGTTTTATTTTCCTTTTGTGCGGAAAGTAGACGTTTACGATACTAAGGTAATTAATGAATGTTAAATATCTTTATATCGATATAGTTATCGTCATTTTTATGTGAAGTGCTAATTTCAAATAATCTGATCATTGTAATTTAATTACATTCTATCCACTAAGGAAATTATTGAATGTGAAATATCTTTATATAGATATCGTTATCGTCATTTTTATGTGAAGTGCTAATTTTAAATAATCTGATTATTGTAATTTAATTTCATTCTATCCGGGTCTACGATACTAAGAAAATTATTGAATGTGAAATACCTTTATCGATATCGTTATCTTCATCTTTATGTGAAGTGCTAACTTTAAATAATCTGATTATTGTAATTTAATTACATTCTATCCACTAAGGAAATTATTGAATGTGAAATATCTTTATATAGATATCGTTATCGTCATTTTTGTGTGAAGTACTAATTTTAAATGATCTGATTATTGTAATTTAATTACATTCTATCCGGCTCGAAGGACCAAATTGCTAATTTTAAATAATTTACTTAATCTGAAAATTAAACGTGTTAATGCAATTTACTTTTTAGTTCCTGATTCATTCTTCATTTAAAATAGGTACTTACCTAATAAATGTCGCATGATTTATTCACTTTCATTTTATAAAAAAAAAGAGTGCAAGAATTATTTTTAATAATAAAAGAACTTTTATTCTTATTCATATTCAAGTAAATTTTAGCCCAACTCTGTAAGGTGCACAGTGGTTCGCGAGCCACCGTGTACTTTTCTGAAACGAACGACTGTTGACCTTCGCGCCATTTTGTATTTTAGATAGAACTAAAAACAAATAGAAACATCGAGGGCCTTGAATTATCAGCCGATACTAAGTAGATTAGACACACTCTTCGATAAAAATATAAGTAATTAAAAATCTCGTTCGAGTTAAGAAAAAAAGGAGTGAAACTTACCTGGAAATGTAATTTTGATAGCATTCAACACAAAAACGCACCATAATACATTCGCATGGCGCCGAAGCGGCTCACTAACTAGTTCGTACATGATAGGGTACGGAACGCTTCCGATTGATGTAGAGGACAAACATAAAGCTCTTTCCATTTCCCGCACAGCACATTCGAGCCACTGTTCCCACCGAGCGACTGTACCCTCCCTGACCCTACATTATGTTATCAAAACTCATAGCACATCAATAATTGAGTATGAAAAGTTAAAATTACGTTACTGCCACGGATAAAAAGCTTATCATAGTAAAATCGGTCGTGGTAATGCTAGCCATTGCCTACCGTTTTCGAACACGTTTTAGAGAACTTACAATATGAGTGTAGATAAAATAAATTACTTCATACAATGCAGAGTTACTGAGAGTTACATGAACTACCGACCCATTTCACTTCTGAGCCATGTCTATAAGCTGTTTTTAAGAGTCATTACGAACCGTCTCGGACGCAGGTTAGATGACTTCCAGCCTCCCGAACAAGCCGGTTTCCGAAGAGGCTTTAGTACCGTAGACCACATCCATACGCTCCGTCAGGTTATACAGAAGACTGAGGAGTATAACCTACCCCTCTGCTTAGCGTTCGTGGACTACGAGAAAGCCTTCGACTCGATCGAAACCTGGGCTGTACTTTTTTTTTTTTTTTTTCTTTCTTTACTGACTGAATCGAGTCCCCGCGAATGGTACGGGCGGCTAGATTCGCTTCGTCTTTGTTTTTATAGTGAACTATATTAAATATTAGGGTCTGTGTGAGTTATACAATGATGATTGATGATGATTATAGTGAATTAATGAGTTATGTACCGTTGAATTTCTTTAGACTGTTGACTATAGTGGTAACGAATTTGTTGAATGACGATAGTGTGGTTTCTTTTGTAATGAGGTCTTGGAGATTATATGGGTCGATTTGGAAATTTTGGCAAACGATTTCATGATCCAGTCGTGAGTTGTTAAA
The DNA here is from genome assembly GCA_947086415.1 of Pammene aurita. Taxonomy (NCBI): domain Eukaryota; kingdom Metazoa; phylum Arthropoda; class Insecta; order Lepidoptera; family Tortricidae; genus Pammene; species Pammene aurita. The sequence continues at coordinate 23,955,334 of OX352306.1, read as the reverse complement.
TTTGGGACAGAGTCTGAGAAGATGATCTATGGATTGAGGGGTGGTTAGGTCGCATGGGCAGAGGTCGTCGGGAGTGATTTTAAAGCGATGTAGGTATGTTTTATGATATCCGTGGCCGGTGAGAATTTGGGTGAGGTGAAATGTGATAGAGATCTTATTTCTGAAATTTTGAATATCGTTTAGAGAAGGCAGCCAGCTGTTTAGGTGACATCCGGTGGTCGAGTTGAAATAGAGTTTGCTGCGTGCTTCGTTGGTTTCATTTCGGCATAACCCTTTGATATAGGACAGGGGGAGGAGGTCGAAGTCTGGTGCCTTGTGGAGGGTGGCGGCTATTTTGGCTTCTTTGTCAGCTTCCTCATTTCCCGTCATTCCGACATGTGCTTTGATCCAGCAGAAGCGTATAGAGCCTATTTGTTGTATCTGTTTGATTTGTTTATGTATGTTGTTTATAGTGTGGTTGGTGCTACTTCTGTTGGCGATTTCTTGGAGAGCAGACATGGAGTCAGAGTAGATGGTGATCTGTTTGATTTTTAGTTGCAGGCACAGTTCGCAAGCTGCACATATTGCCACACATTCTGCCTGAAAGACTGTACAGTGTTTGTAAAGTTTTTTGCGCTTGATAGTACGCCTTCCATCCGGGTGGTACATGACGAAGGCTGCACCCACTCCTCCGTCGTGCTTGCTTCCATCGGTGTAGACATGATGCATATCTAATGTGTCACATGATTCGGTATCTGCGGGGCTGTTTATTTTGTTGATTTGTATGGATATTCTTTGAGAGGGGTGAAGTAGTTCGGCTGGAGAAATCTGTTTGTCTAAGGTGAAGTCAACAGGCAGGTATTTACAAAGTCCTTTGCGTTTGGTTCTCTCTATTTCAGCGACTTCAATAACTTTGAGGTGAAGCGGCGTGAGATCTGCTAAGGTTATGGATCCAATGGTAGGTAGGGTCCGGAAGCCCCGAACGATCTTTATTGCAAATCTTCTTTGAAGGCTGAGCAGGGCGTTGATAACTTTCTTGTATTTTGTGGCGCTACTCCAAACTTCCGCGGCGTAGGTTACTGTTGGTTCGATGACGTGCTTGTATATTATTGACACGTTAGCAGAGTGTATACCCCAGGTTGGCCGGATAATTTGGCAGAGTTTTCCAAACGTTTTTTGGGCTTTTTTGATGATGTAATCGCAGTGATTGATGAACTTAAAATCTTTATCGATGACCACTCCGAGTAGTTTAAAGTTATCAGAGAATAAGAGCGGAGTGTTGTCCATGGTGATATTACAAGATTTGGCTTTTCTGGTGCACGTGATCATTCGAGTCTTGTCTGGGCCAAATTTAAGGTAATTTTCTTTGCCCCATTTAGATACAAGTTCTAGGATATGGTTAGCGTTCATTTGTAGCTGGTGGCTGTTTTTGGCAGTGCAGATGAGAAGGACATCATCCGCATAGGCCTGGATGAAGTTTCCGTCTGGGAGTGTCATGTCTAACAGGTTGTCCATAATGAGGTTCCACATAAGTGGTCCGAGTACTGATCCTTGAACACACCCTCGGGTCTGCTTCTTGGTTGAGGTGGCGTCGGCGTAGTTTAGTACTATAGTTCTATCTTGACAGTAGTTTTGAATAGTTTTATAAACATTCGCGGGGCATTGAATATGTTGTAACCTTCTGAATAGTGCAGGCCACCACGCATGGTCGAAAGCACCTTGGATATCGAGTGATATCGCAATAACCATCATTTTTTGGGCTTTGGCTTCTTTCATGATATCAATTGCGTTAGTTATAGCATCTGTGGTACTTTTCTGTTCTTTAAACCCATATTGATTTTTATTTGATGTGTTGTTGACGTGAATATGGTAAGTTAATCGCTTTGCTATTAGTTTTTCGTAGATCTTTCCGAAGACGTTCAGTAGGCCTATTGGTCTGTATGAGGCAACATCAGCGTAGTTAATTTTGTTGGCTTTCGGAATAGTTTTTATAAATGCTATTTTCCAGTACTTGGGGAAGTAAGATAGTTGAAGACATCGATTTAGGAGTCGGGTGACGAGTAAAGGATGGGAATCTATGAAGTGGTAACAGATGTCTGGTGTAAGGTGATCTATTCCTGGTGCTTTTTTCGTGTTCATTAATTTGCTTACTTCGATAATTTCTTCTTGTGTGAAGTTACTCTCGTTGTGTTCGTTTGGAGGCGAGTGGAGTATACTTCTGAGAATCTGTTGTTGGTTGTTATCGTCAAGAGGATTGTCGTCGGGGAAAAACTTATTCATGAGTGCTTCAGCTGTTTCCTGACTGGAGTTTGTGTATCGGGTTGGAGATATTTTTAGTGTTGTTGGAGGCTGTGGCTGAGGGGCGTCTTTGAGCAGTTTGTTGGTGAGGGTCCAGACGTGTTCGTGGCTTTGGTTATTGCAGAAGTTTCTGAAGTGTGTTGTAGATGTTCTATGGATAGCGTTAACGTACTCTGCCCTTGCTTCTTTTTGTTCTTTGATAATGTTTTCCAGGTTTTTGTTGCCTCGTTTTAGATCTTGCGTGCGGTGATGCAAATGAATAACCTTCTTTTTAAGCTCGGTGAGCTCTTCTGTCCACCAAATTGCACGTGTGTAGTTAGTTTTTCTTCTGAGGGTTTCATCGCAGGTTCTTAAAATAGCGTTACTTAGATTTTTTACGTATTCATCTATTTCGTTGAAGTCAAAGTTGTTGAAGTCGGGGTTGTCGAGCCCGGCCGACTGCAGGTCTTCATCCATTTTGGAGATAACATTTTGCCAGTTTACTTTATCAGTGTTGTACCTGTATGTAGTTTTGGTGATGTTTCTTCGGGGCTTGTCATTACTCAGGTTGTATGAGAACTCTATGGCATGGTGGTCAGATGAGGGCGTGATATTATGGTTGATTTTCCAGTCTTGTATGTGGGATGGAATTTGTTGGGATGTAAGAGTGAGGTCGATGATAGATGATCTGATTTGACCTTGTGCTATGTTTTCGAATGTGGGTTCTGATCCGATGTTACATATGTTGAGGTCGTTGGCCATGATGAGATCTAATATGTCCATTCCTCTTTGATTATCTTTGGTTGAGCCCCACGCAGAGTGCCAGCCATTAAAGTGACCGCAGATAATGTGTTTGGCTGTTCTGTTTAATTGTATATACAATTCCAGGTGGCTAACGGTGTTTAACGCGTCTTCGTCTGGTTCTATGTATACACTTGTTAGTAGAATTTTGGAGTTTTTTAAATTCAGTTGAATGGTGCACATGTTACAGTTGGAATGTTGCGTGATGCCGATATAAGCGCCGAGGTTGTTTTTAATAGCTATACAGGCTTTTACTCTGTTGCCATTGGAAGGATTTTGGTATATGTCGTAGCCGCTTATAGCCTTTAGAGAGTTGTGTTTTCCAACGTAAGGTTCTGTAATAAAGGCCACGTCGTAGTTGTTTGATGTAAGGTATTGTTTAAGTTCATGCATTGCTGCATATCCTCGACCGAGGTTACCTTGTAAAAATTTTATTCTATTTGACCTGTTTGTAGCGGTTGAATCTGTATGCGGGGTACTATTGCTGTGTTGAGTTTGAGTCTGAGGGCCCTTAACATTATCGAGTATGGATTCTTGACAGCTTGTCCGCCTTACTCCAATCAGGGCAATCTTGACTGTATGCTTTTAGGTGACAGTTGGCGCAGCAAGGGGTATCTTTCCTATTTGGACAGCTTCTGGTATCGTGTTCTTTTGGGCAGAATCCGCAGTTGGTGTTGTTAGGGCAGTTGTTTGCCTTATGGCCGAATCTTAAACATTTAAAACATTGATATACTGGTGATTGGTCGACGACTAGTACTTGTAAGTATCCTATCTTAACTTTTGTGTTAATCAATGCCTTCCACAGGGAGGGGCTCGTTTCCATAATGACATTCCTCGTTGCGCTGGTGCGCCCCCTGGTGCAGCGAATAGGTTTTAGGATAAATTCTTTTGCTGGTATCACATCGGTTAGGTTTTTGTTTTGTTTGGATACTGCCTCCGCTACTTTATCGTTAGTCAAGTCCGGGGTGATTCCTATAAAGCGGACTAGCGGGTTTCTCATGGGCGGGAGCGATGCAGTTAATTTGTTTGTTTTTTGTTTCAACGCTTCGCTTAGTTTTTCTCGTTCATAGTCTGTATCGCATGCGATGGCTACTTTGTTGTTTTTCGTTGTTCGCATGCTGGCGATGCCTATCCCCATGTTAATAACATCAATTGAAGTTTTTATTTCTTTAATGATGTCTTCCCCTGTGTGTTTTGGGTCAGTAGATTCCAAAAGTACTGTATAGGTGGTTTTGGGGAGCACGGTACTATGGCGCTGTATGTTCTCAATTGGTGTGGCGGCGATTGCGGCATATGACTTTCTCTTGACATGATTAAAGCCAATTTCTTCCCCTTGGGTGGCATTGACGATATCTCTAATAGATTTAGTAAGTTCGCTTTTAATTTCTTGGATTACATCTGTTTTCAGTTCTTTAATCAGATTATTCAGATCGGGAGCAGCGTGTGTTGCCTCCGGTTGTGCAGGTTGAAGTGCCAGCAGGCTGTCAGTTGCTTTCTGAATTTCTTCAGAAGCCGTTTTAATGAGACGTTTGTTTGGTACACTTACCGTTCTGCTATCGGACAAGGCTGTGTTTATGCACCGTGTGAGTTTGCCTATGATGTCGGTAAAGCTTTTCATACCGACAACATCAGTGTATAGCGCTGGGAGTTTTATATTAGCCATTGTTGGCATTGGCAGAAGAAAATTCCGTCACTTCACTGTGTCGCACTGTTTTGGTATTGATTTGTGCTAGAATACACTATTGTACTGTAAGAGAGTTAGTTAATTACCTTTACTGCAGTTTTTGAATGTTTAAATATTGTTTAGAAATATTATTTATATTTATTTTCAAAGCAATATTTATTTACCCGTGACAGTTGACATGACAACCGTTGCAATACTACTCCCTGGGCTGTACTACAATCTCTCCAGAGGTGCCAAGTGGACTATCGCTATATCGAAGTGCTGAAGTGTTTGTACGAAAACGCCACTATGTCAGTCCGACTCCAGGACCAGAACTCGAAGCCTATTCCGTTGCAGCGGGGAGTCAGGCAAGGAGATGTTATTTCTCCTAAACTGTTTACCGCTGCACTGGAGGATGTTTTCAAGACTCTGGACTGGAGAAGGCTACGCATCAACATAAACGGCGAGTACATCACTCACCTTCGGTTTGCTGACGATATAGTAGTCTTGGCTGAGACGGAGGATTTGAGTACGATGCTCGATGACCTCAGTAAAGCCTCCGAGCGAGTTGGTCTAAAAATGAACATGGATAAGACGAAGATCATGTCAAATACCCACGTAGCACCAACTCCCGTTACAATCGGAGACTTTACACTCGAAGTTGTGGACGATTATATATACTTAGGACAGACTGTCCAGTTAGGTAGATCCAACTTGGAGAAAGAGGTCAATCGACGAATCCGACTCGGTTGGGCAGCGTTCGGGAAGCTACGGCACATATTTTTGTCCAATATTCCGCAGTGTCTCAAGACGAAAGTCTTTGACCAGTGTGTGTTGCCAGTGATGACATATGGAACTGAAACGTGGTCGCTTACAATGGGCCTCATAAGAAGGCTCAAAGTCACCCAAAGGGCAATGGAGAGGGCTATGGTTGGAGTCTCTCTGCGTGATCGCATCAGAAATGATGCCATCCGCAGCAGAACCAAAGTAACCGATATAGCCCTCCGAATCGCTAAACTAAAGTGGCAGTGGGCGGGGCACATTGCTCTTAGAACCGATGGCCGTTGGAGCGGAAAGGTTCTCGAGTGGCGACCACGAACCAGAAGGCGCAGCGTGGGTAGACCCCCCGCAAGGTGGACTGATGGCCTGGTGAAGGTCGCGGGAGTCCGCTGGATGCGGGTGGCGCAGGACCGGTCATTGTGGCACTTTTTGGGGGAGGCCTATGTTCAACAGGACGTCTTTCGGCTGATATGATGATGATGAATGCAGAGTTAAAATTCTCCACAAACTTCACTGACATATGACTGACGTCCCTACGGAAGAGCGTGGCCATTTTGTTCGATCTACATTGCTGCTTTTCTATAGAGCAATTCTGGTTTTCTATTCGCCCTAGAGTGTTGCTATATTTTTATTTGATGTACATTGCTACTGCGTTCGTTGGCTGGCCAGACTATAAATTACAACGATTCGTCTGCGCGATAGAGTACAAACGTCACTTGATCGGATCATTAAATTATTGCACTAGTTCGATGATTATTGTGAAATGTACGCGTGCTTAATATACAAGGGCTGCTATTTATATATCCGGAAACCGGGATTATAAGCATGGTAAAATTTGAACTTTTTTAAGTACTGGCCGGTATATTTTTTCTTTCTTATTAACGCTCGTGTTTTGTTTTTGACGGGTTTTAAATGTCATCTCGCAGCAGGAATGGAACTCACTCGTGAAAATATTCGTGCTATGATTTATTATGATTTTCGGCGTGGTTTAACGCAACAACAGTGCATAGATCAACTAACTTCAACTTTTGGTGATGAAGCCCCATCTAAAACTACTGTGTATCACTGGTTTAGTGAGTTCAATCGTGGACGTAGTATTCTTACGGACGAAGTTAAGGCAGGTCGCCCGAAATCGGTCGTTGTACAACAAAATATCGAGGCTGTGCGAAAACTTATAATGGACGACCGACATGTTACGTACCGCGAGATAGAGGCGACTCTGGGTATTTCTATGACCAGCATTAATAGCATATTACATAATTATTTGGCTGTAAAAAAAATTTGTTCGCGTTGGATACCCCACAACTTAACAAAAGAGCAAAAAGATGCTCGCGTCGAATTGTGCAATAAAATGTTAAAAAAATATAACCGTGGTGACTCAAAAGCCGTTTATAATATCTATACAGGTGACGAATCCTGGATCTATGCATACGATCCCGAAACGAAGCAACAATCAACGGTATGGGTGTTTCAAAATGAGCCGAACCCTACGAAAGTTACTCGTGCAAAAAGTACATTGAAACAAATGGTGGCCTGCTTCTTCGGTATTAATGGCCATGTAGCTACAGTGCCACTAGAAAACCGTAGAACGGTTAATTCAGAGTGGTACACGACCATTTGCTTACCGGAAGTATTTGAACAAATTCGTAAAACTAACCAGCGACGAAGAATCATTCTTCATCATGACAATGCCAGCTGTCATACGTCACGCGAAACAACTCTATTTTTGGAGGGTCAAAATGTGGAATTAACGGGTCATCCGCCGTACAGCCCTGACTTGGCACCCAACGATTTTTATTTATTTCCAAATAAAAAGAATAAATTACGCGGTTAACGATTTTCGACCGCTGAAGATGCTGTCGACGCATTCAAACAACACGTAATGGAGGTACCTCAGGCGGAGTGGCAGAAGTGCTTTAAAAATTGGTTCACGCGAATGCAAAAGTGCATAGATCATCAAGGGGAATACTTTGAAAAACAATAAAACCATTTCAGCCGTGTACGTTTGTTTGTTTTTTTGTTTCCGGATATATAAGTAGCCTCGTATGAGCATAAAAGCGGTGGAATTAGTACATTACTTACCAAGGACTGTAAAAGAAAGAAAGCCCGAAATCGCAGGTATTTGTGACCCGAGCCGCAGGCGAGGGTTGTAAATATGCGATAGAGGGCTTTCTTTTTTACTGCCCGTGGTGAGTACACAATTTTACGTCTCCACCTGGCCATAATGCGAGTTTTACCGTACACGTAGCTTGCGGTAATACTCAAATTATGGCCAGGTGTGACGTAAAAAAATTATTAAGCACCTAACTTAGAGTGCCACCAGCAACAGAGCAGATATATTAGAGACTTATTGTTACTAATGGAAATGATACATAATAAAAGCTGATACCTACTGGTTATTATCAATTTATTAGCAGCGACGATTAGAACCGTCTGTAATCGAATCGCTGTCAGGTTACTTATTCTAAAGAACTGTTATCTCCAATAATTGTCACAGCTACATTAAGTGATTAATCGTTCGTGATAGATAACAACGCTTTCACTGAATTCGTCTGCACGTTTGCAAATTTCTTCAGTCTGTAAACCCAAATGACACCCTATTCAGACGCATTAAGGTTAAAATTCTTTTATACGAATCTTTAATAAAAAAGTAAGTCAACTTTTTAAAGCTTGATCGAGCTATGAATCAAATGTATACCTTATTAGAACGTATTACGGTTAATTATTTTTAGTTTAAATTTATAGGCCGTAGGTGCAGCCGATTAGTCAGCATAACTCACCAACTTAAAGGTTATAACTCAAGCAATAAAGAACCTTATGCTAGTTGTATTAAAAACTTAGACCGGTAGATAAGTTAGCATGCCAGCACAGTCATGCCGGCATCGAGTCAACACAGCCGCACATCGCGCCCGAGTCGCCAGGCGACGGTTGGTTGTTTAATCGCTATACAAACTTACGCAAAAAAACTATAAACAATTTTGCAAAACGAACTGCTATATCTGAACGCACGTTCTAAATTTGAATATCATTTTCGCGGTCACCAGTGTCATTCGGTCGTATGTCAATTTCGTGAACGTTATGGTTATAGTTTTGGAAAATCGCGCGTATTTATTTACTTATTTTAGAGGTCTGTTTACAATTATTTGTGACTTTTGAGTGATTTAACTGGTTGTTTATTGTGTGTGCTGAAGTCTACGAAAATGGAGAAAGGCGGTTCGAAATTAATGCAGATGCAGGTAAGTTGTACATGAATTTCATTATGTTGTCAGTATTTTATTAAATAGTTCATTTGAAACTACCTATAAGTAAAGGAAACTAAACATACCTATATTAACCCTGCAGCAAAGATGTGACCCATTTGTGTGTTTGTAGGCATAGGCATATGTTTCTGACTTTACATAAATGATAAAAAATACATCCCTTATTTAAGTAGTGCCAATATTTCTGGATTGGTACGGTACTTATTAATATTTCCTTAGTATAATTATCGTCAAAAAACTCCGGATTAAAGAACGTTAAGTAACCCGCAGTTTATCTTATAAGTAGGTGTAGGTTAGGCTATTCATTGCGCTAGGTATTTTATTAGTCGAAAAAGGAAAATGTATGCCTTTTTGTTAAACAATAATGTTAGATTCTACAACTACAAGGAAAATTTACCTGGTAATATGTAGGATAATATAAGAACCGTTTTTGTTACGTACCTACAAAACAAGGAGTAATTAAGTACAATGACATCTAATAAAAGTATGTAGGTAGGTACAGTCAGCAGCAGAAGTAGCTATGCGGGTGAGGTGTTCAAAATGAGCTTGACACGACTTTATTGTTAAGAGAATAAGAGCATGTGCAGGTCATTCTGAACACCTCGCCCGCTTACCTACTTCTGCTGCTGACTGTACCTATACAGAATTCAGTCCTACTTGTCTTATCATGTAAACAAACGTGTGTCAATCTAGACGTCGTAATGTCTTTTATTTTTGAGGTTATCCATTCTTTACTTCAATTATTGAATAAAATGATATTAGAAATCACATGATAAAATGATTTTTTTAAAGTGGATAACCACTTTTTAAATTATATAATCCGAGAGAAAGAAAACTAAGGATGAATTAATTATATACACCTACGTACATTTACGGATATGCCTTTATTCATTCTTAGAATAGGTATGTACTTAGCTATTATTGTTGGTAAAATGTATTTGCATCATTCATAATTTTTATTACAATCAATTATGTAAAATACCTAACGACTATTTTTACTAAAATAACAATTATGAAAACAAACTTCATCTAATATATAGGTACTAATACTTCTAATAGACTTTTCTGTTTATTTTATTGTTAATGGTACCATAGATTAATGAGACAAGTTCTTAGAACACCATAATTTTCACGGCCTTACGACAGCTGACTCATATACGTACTCATTCATGTTAACAAATCTTGTCGATAATTATCGCAATCTCTTATCAATTTATCAACTTCAACATGAAGTCAACCTTAATTAATGCCATTAAAGTGTATATTCCATTACTAATAAAATGAACATACGTGGTGCGAAGAGTCATTTTTCAATATGAGGCAGTTTGAATTCCCGAGACGTCGCATATCAAATGTGACGTCACGACGAGGGTTTCATTAGGGTTGGCACCTGTCTGGCTAATGGAAAGGCTTGACAATAAACCTGATGTTTGATCGAGAGAGTTCGGAACATCTGGGATATTAGGATTCAACGTCTATTTGTTGATGTCATTTACATACAATGGTTAACTCTCTATGTTTTGACTCTATACTTTTTAAGGTTTAAAGGTTTTAGTAAAACGGTAGGTACGGTTTCAACGTACTCAACTCCGCTGTCTAAGTGTTTGTATGTATTTCGTACAAAATTAGAGAAGGTAGGTACCGAAAATGCTTGCGAACATTTTTTTACACTATTGAGTAGAATGAGTAATTTAGTACGTATTAGAGATAGTATATTTGAATAATAAAGGAAACTAACATGAACTTAAACTGAGATTAATCAAAATAATTAGTGTACGTAAATACCTCACTAAGATTTTAAAATAATTTGCCATCCCTACCTCTGCATCCAGAGTTCAAGGGCGGCGCTCTCGACCGTTACAGGCTGACCAACTTATCGGTAATAAGGAACATGCGATAATAGACTTAACATGAAGGGGATAGAGTACTCATTGACGACTGCAGAAAACTTGGTTTGTACGTGCGTCTTTCACACTTGACTGCAAAACGCGCGGTGGATTAAATGGAGTCTTTCTATCTTCTTCTAATCGTAAATGTGAAACGTGACAAATAACCGAAAAAAATGGCATGCAATGTTATATTATAACTTATATTATAACCTTTACTTTAAGACACGCACAGTTTTCGCTTTGTAGGTATAAATTCATTTAAGTACCTACAGCATAAATTAATAAAATGTTAGCTCTCATCCAACTGAATGGACGGCTCCATGGATTATTATTGAAAACATAGATACTTACCTTAATTGTCAGTTTTTTTTCTGTGACTGGCCCTTTTTCGTAACAAGTTACTACTGTACTAGATTATTCTACATCCACTTGTCACGCCATTCTCATTTACAATTTAATTTTACCATTAGTTACAGAAGCTGCCAAATTTTGTCTCAAAAACAATTATAATTACAATGACAATAGGCATGATGACACATGTTGAATTATGCAATAAAATTTAGTTGATAGGATGCAAAATGATCAATATATGCATCTAAAGTGAAAATTTATAAATTCTATTGAAACGGCTTAAAGATATTAAGCTGCAAAATTTCTAAATTTTACGATTTTTCAAAGTGCGAAATAAAAAAAAACAATGATACCATTCGATTTTTAACATTTTACTGTAAAATAAATTGTATATCAACCATATACATAAACGCAACATTTCACTGTAAAAATAGCAATTTCACATTTTTTCCATACTTTAAACAGGGCGACTATGTGATGAGTCACTTTTGCACGTCATTTTGTTAGGAGCGTTTTGAGAGACAAATGCAAATCTCGGACTTTAAGTCTCATTTCTGACTTTTGTGTTGCTTTGACGCAATTGGCCCCATATAGACATTTGATCCTCACAACAAAACGAATCGATTGATACCATACATGAAAACAATTCACCATGCCTATTATTACATCAACACACTAAGATTTAAAACTTCACTAATATCATATATTTAATTAACCTAATCTGACAGTTCTCTCCATAAAAAGTGATTTACAATTACTGATGTGCCGTCGGAAAGTTTCCGAAATTCCAAAATTTTCCACATATGAAAAATTCGGAAAATTCTCACATTTTTGTACGGGATTTGTAACTTTCCATTTCTTAAATTTCCTATTTTCTATATTTCTTATGAAATTTTCGAGAATATTTTCATGGAAAGTTTCCGCATCTTGCATTTATAATGTAGTGCTGGAGCTGACAGATTACTGTCTTGAAACTCTGTCTGTCTTAAACATACGATATTAATCACCCTACACTAAATATTAAACATAAATAAAAATAACTAAATACATAAAAAACAGTCCCCTAAATCCCCCGCTTCCAGCATCTAGAATGCTGGCGGTGCTACCCGTCAGCACCACCACCACCGCCACCATGTCTTACCATAGTTCATTATTAGGATTCCAAAAAAACAGATTTTCAAGCAAAGTGTAATCGTTTAATATTTTAAACGATTACCCTTTGCTTGATAGTCTTTTTTTCGGACAAAAACATACATTCATACCTACTCCAACAAAATAAAATCTTAACTCATAACAAACCATTTTATCGACCATCATATTCAATTTACGTTAACTACATACGGATGTCATCCAAAATTAAACATAATGTCTATTTGTTCATTACTATTCCTCACACATGTGCAAAAACGAACACTCTGACCCAAACAACCGGTAATAGATGTATGAGTCATTATCACAACATACAAAGCCGCGTGACATAACCGTCAATTCAAATCTAACCGAATTTTTAATAGTTCACACATTCTTATCTCGAGAATTGTATCATCTAGTACCTAATTGAGTAAATGGAGAACAGATTTTTTTAACGGCTATGTTTTGGAGAGATATTTATTTGTTGAAACTTCATTGCGTGGTAAAAATATACTGTGTCAACAGGCGGACTTAACGCCAATAGTCTTTCTCTAGTAGTTAGCCTATAGGCCAAACATAATATTATTATTAAATTATTTATTCATGTAAAAAAACTATCAATTTGGGCACGAGGCGGCCAATGACACTATTACAAGTGCTCATTTAGAGTACAACGATAGCGAGATGTTTAAACCAAACAGACATTCGTTGCCCTAGGAAGTCTTTACAAAACATGTAGTTAAAGCAATGACGCGTAGTTTTAGTGACCGCTAAGCAACCGGATGGCTTGCGGTATTTAAGCTCCTGAAGTGATGAGGAACCGCCCTTTGCAACCCAAAATGACCCAACTTGGACTGAAGCGAAAATAGAGGGGGGGTGCAAAAATTTTTTTTTTATCGTGAGGCAACCGATTTAAACAGCGGTTAAGGGCCGGGTATAGGTGGGAGAATTTTCAGATTCTGTCAAAATACCCTGATTCACTTACAACCAGACTTCACGCACAACCAGACTTCACGCACACTACCACACTTTTGGGGGACAGGTCGTTGACCGCATATACTTTTTTACAGGTTGCCATTATTAGTTTCATACTAATCACACCTCCTTTGAGAAATTTAAACTTTAATGTTTTCCTTTGTAAGCAGACATAGTTATAATATATTTTATCTTGCTTTCCTTGTCTATCCTGTTTATGTCACATATGACGTATTATAGTTGATTGTAAATGATTAAATGACTTTGGTAATGCGTTATCGAGATACGCGTTTTGGAAAGTAAGCTAGCCGAACAAATACCTATAGACTTGGCCTATAACCGCGAACCACTTCGTTCGTCGAATCGACTATTTGCATCACTCTCTTTCGAATATCCAAGAGCGATAGAAACGGAGATAACGAAACGTCGATTTTCGAACATGGTAGAAGTATGGTAGAAGTGAACGGAAATATGTCTGAATAACTTCTTAAGAGTTTCGATGAATTGTTAATTAGGTAGGTATATCTATACCTAGCTTAGTCAGTTTTCCATGAAAATAAATCTAAATGTTATCCTACGATTGAATTACTTGGTTTTATTTACTAACTAATGTTTTGCATACCTTCGTGTGAATTAAGTTTTAGTACTGGAGCCGGCCATACTATAAATTTATTAAAGGTCCTAAATTCTAGTAGGTAACTGGGTGAAGGACACTTATTACCTTTTCTGATAGAAAAACTTAGCAGACGAGTTTAGTATGATACTAATTATGAAGCGTTATAATTAGACTTCCAAAACAAAACCTAGGGACAACCATAGATTATATAAGTCCCAGATAGAGTGCGGCTAACAAAATTTTGTGATTCCATAAAGAGCCAGTGTCCTCGTCGTTACGCACTACACACACATACGCACAGCAATAATGAGCCGCTCCCCCGCCATTCGTGTCCAAACGTCTATGCAGTCAAGAGCAGTTAAAAAATAATTAAAATATGCCGTCGTGCGTTGTCAAATGCTGCAGAAATGCCACCGGTCGAAAGAAAAAAACGGATGGGATAACTTTTCACCGTTAAGTAAACAATTAATTGCGTAATCACATTAAATATCAGTAATTTCATAAACTATTATCTTCATGGTAGCGGTGTTGCCAGGTGGTTGAATAGGGAAACTTCCCGAATGTAAAGGGGTCTATAATCGCCGCGATATGGTGTCAACACGATATGAACCAAACACAACTTGATGTTTTATTTCACGCACATTTTCAACTAATATTAACATATTACCTAATAGTTCATAAATTATAAGTTTTTGAAAGCAAATTATATTCCTTAGTATTTTTTGAATAAAATTAGTTAATAAACTAAACTATATATTTCTTAAAATAATTACAAAAATTGCGTAAAACATAAAGCTCATATATTATCGAGTCGTAGGTTGAATGCGCAAAATTATGCCACAATGAGTGATCTGTCCAACTTTTGTCTCATTCTAACTATCGCTCCCTCTTACTCTGATCGGTTGACTAGTCGCTTTAGTAAGCGACTGGTCAAGCGATTAGAACGAAATTGAACTATAGTTAGAATGAGAGGTTAGCTGTCAAACCGGTTGTGTTGATCGATCTAGGAGCATTTTTAACCGACTTCAAAAAAGGAGGTTCTCAGTTTATGTGTGTGTATATATGTTTGTTCACGATTATCTCGCGTTTGGCTGAACCAATTTTGATGCGGTCCTTATATACAGCTGTATTTTTTATCTATCGCGTTCGTGAAAACAAAATATACGTTTAAATAATATCTAATACACTGAACTTTACTGTAATAAAATTTACCACGCCGCAGCATTGCGTAGTTCCATATTTTTCGAAAAAAAGAAGAATTTTCTGAGCTACGCTTTTAAAGGATTCACATTCAATGATTCGTAACTCATATTTGCCATAATTAATATCAGGTATTACAAAATTTTCACAACCTTGTTCAAATTAAAAATAATTTTGTGAATTCCATTGAATTACTATGGAATTTAACGGTTCGAAGACCTCCGTCTACACTAACGCCTCTAGCGGAAATTCGTACGCGATAGTCATCATTCATATTCAGAGGCGATTGTCTATGGTTGCGGAAATTTGTCTATTGTAAGATTGTAACTGATTTTTTTTATGGAGGCCATAGACAAATTTCCGCAACCATAGACAATTGTCTATGAATTGATGAATTCAGATCAATCGTGTCGAGCGACAAATGCCACCTTCTTATCGAAATCGGCTTTGTAGTTTAGGAATGACAGTGTTATAGACAACATACAAATAATATAGGTGTACTTGCCCTTGTACCCCACGTGCCTGATATAAATATAAATTCAATTCAATTTAATGATCATTTATTTCGAAAGTTTCCATATTATATTAGTACATTTTATTTCTACTAAATTAATAACATCTTATAATTATGCCAGAAAGCCCACTGTCCACGACTGTGGCTAGAAGGCTGTCGTAAGTAGGTTTTGCACGATGGAAAATTATCAGTGGGCCCCATATAAAAAAAGCCAGAACTCATAGACCTGGCTGAACTGAATCCCGCTAAGTGTGTGTTGCGCCTAATCTTACCAAAAGCAAGCCATGTAAAATTAGAGGCCAAGACTCACAACACAAGCTCATAACGCTTTAGCGTCTGCTAGATGGTTGCCAACAAGGCTGAACGACGAAGCTCAACCTGACTGAATTTTGGTTCTCTAGTGTGAAACGGTTTGAGATAAGGTAAGTTTATAATAATACGCTTTTAGTTGGGTTCACCTTGGCCATATTAAAAAGGTATAATAAATGCTTAAAATAATAATATTGTGTCGAGAAGAGAGGCCGGACACACTCAAGTCGTGTCCTTTTATTAATTTATAAATTTAGATTTTTTACATCATTATTTTTTCTTTTATCCGCCTCTTCAGAAATATATTTCATCAAATTTATTAAAACAGGTGCTTATTAATTCTATTTAAACATATATATTAATAATCTATTTTTTTTTATTCAAAAATACTGTATTCTTAATCGGGAAAATTTGTATTACATGGCAACACTCGTCTGGACACACACATTCAAACCAGCCGCCATCTTGCGTCACAGTTTGTTGTACAGCCATGCTCCGTCCTTTAATTTTTTTCGTCCAAGGGGACAACCTTGCTTTGCTACATTACGTTACGACACATAAATAAAAATATATATGTTAAATATATATTTTGTAAAGTATTGGTTTAATTGTCTGACTTAATAAACATGTAGCCGAATGCAAACAATCTATAAGTTTTGAAAAAAATTACTTTTCTAAAAGTTGATTCACCCATATATTGCGTCAATTTGAAAATACACTAAAACTACATTATGTAATTTATCTTCAAGCCTACCGCTCCAAATATTTGCGACACGGTATGGTGCACTTCAAATAAGCTACATACCAAATTTAAGACCCGGTACGCGCTTAGGATTTTAAGACCATTTTTAAGACAGATTTGTTTTTATATGAAAAATAGCAAATGACTTCAAATCCCTTACACAAATATATTAAATGGCTCAAACACACTTGCAGACTCATACATATTTAATTACATAAAACATAACGTTTCATATGCCGTAAAAGTATACTATAATAAGTCGAATATAATATTACTGAAGTCACAGGCGGGCGTAATGCCTACAAAAATTTCCTGCCAGTCGCTTATAACTCCAAATAGTTAGTATCAAGACTGATTCACTCTGAGAATATGGTCAGTAACCGACTGAAAAAATGTCGTAAATATATTTTGATCCCATCGCTCCAAACTTTGGCACATGCTATTGGGCACTTAAAATAACCTACGTTTCGAATTTAAAACCATTATTTTGGCCGGTTTGGACTTTAAGACCAGTTTAAATCACGAACTTTAGCTCTAAATTAATTTTTGAGCCTGCTGTACCAAATTTTTACTGTATATAGGACCTATTAAACGAAAAAACCGTGACCGGCTTGGTTTATACGTCCGTTTTTCATCTGACATGATATAATAAAATTCTTAATCCCTTTTAAAATTATAATAAAATAGCTCAATCATACTTGAATATTTCATTTAAAAGTCATAAAAAATTATAGAATATTTATCTTGATCCTACTTACAATACACTACGTACGCTTTTTTGTTGACATCGTTTTTGACCTTAAGGTAAGATATGTTTTTGAGCCAGTACCTATTGTTACCTATTTAGGTTAGGTTAATATAGCCGTATGACAGCACACGCAGTGCTTGGCGCCCTGCAGCAAGGTGGAGCGACGATATTCGTAAGGTGGCGGGTACAGATTGGAAGAGGAGAGCTGAAGATCGAGCTCAGTGGCGTGCCATGGGAGAGGCCTATGTCCAGAAGTGGACTGATACAGGCTGATGATGATGATGATGAATATAGCCACCAGTGCAGCACAAATCCTATAAACGGCCTTAAATTTGGTGACTGATTCATGCAAATCATCTGCAGTTCAGTCTCGGGCAACGCCGCTTTGCATGATTGTCAGTCGTGTCAAATTAAGCTGATCAAGCTCCCTTGTAAATAGATCAATCAGTGGCTACCAAAAAAGGTGGCGGGGAATGGTCGGCTGCCGAGGTCCAGTCTGATCTATACATGTTTTTGCCTACAATTAGTTACTAGGTCCAGCTTGACATCATTTTCTTATAGTTAAAGTACGAAGAATTCATTTAAGAAATATTTTTTATATATGCACACAAATAAATGGATTTATATACACGTATATAATTTTGTTATTTGAATGACATTTGGAAAAATATTACAATTTTTTCATTGTTTTCATTTAAATCCCTGACGAAACCTTTAAAAGAATCGCGTCAGGTTCTTATTATTATGATTAATAAGTTTTAAGAAAAATCAGACAAGCAGAAAGTGATTTTGAGACGAAATTAACGAACTTAGGAAAGGCATCAGCTATCGTACACAAGTAAGTCGCTGTGATGATTCTGATATTTGATACGCAACATAAAGTTAAATTAGTAAAAAAAATCTGTTTGTACTTTTTTGACTTATTTAGATTATCTGAAGCAACTAAAATGGAGCTTGTAGTACATAATATATAATTACATGCTTGAGCCGACACATACGATTATTGTAGAAATCATACAATGATAGCATTGTGTACAATACACATACCATATCACACTTCGAAAGCATAAAATTGGTGTATGTTTAAAAAAACAATGAAAGTATTGCAGTAGGTAAGAGTTATTTTCGCAGACCTGATATGTATGTATACTATGTATAACTATGTCTTAAGAAAAAATATTAGTTGTTTAACTATCATTATTGTTTTTCGCTTTATACAACACGCAGTTTTTATAAATTTGCCGCCTTTTATCAGGGCCGAGATAGCGTAGGTAGAATCTACTTCAATGTTTGAACATTCTTCTTCATATTTTTTTTCGTAAAAAGAAAGTATAGAGCAATGCGATTTACATACAATTGAATCACGTGGAAGTTAAAGGGTTATAAATGTATAAAAAATATTAACACAAATTTATTGTTTTTAGTTTTACTTTAATACAAATTTTCATCCCCCTATTTACCCGCTTATATAAAATTGTATTTATCAAACCTAGCAGCGAAATGTAGGCCAAATGTAGCACATGTGTGTGCAGACGGCTCCATACATTTCTGTCTCTTAACGTCCGCAGTAATGAAGACTTAAAACGGTATTCCACATACCTCAGTCATAAGATGAAAAATATCACATCATTTACTTGACATGAGATATGCTTTAGGAGCTAAAATCTTTAAGGAAAAAATTTGAGTTCTTCAATCACACAAATCACTGAGCAATTTTAATGATTAAAGAATATTATATGTTGTAAATTTTAAGTTACATAAAGCACTTAAACCACCCTAGACTCCCAACACCGCAGTACTTTTACGACCATTTTATCAATTTAACGACTTAAGACAAATCATTAAGACTTTAAATATGAATATCAAAGTATGTTATTGCCGTTAAAATATTTTTTCAAACTCAAACTCAAACTCAAACTCAAACATTTATTCAGTAAGTAGGCCACAAGGGCACTTTTACACGTCAAAGTAAAAGAGAGAGAAAAAAAATCAAACTACACCGGTTCTAACCCTACACCTCTGACCCGAGAAGAATTATGTCCGGCAAGAAACTCGGCGGGACTTATTTTTTCAAAACAACAGTACATCAAAACTAAACAATACATATAGTGCGTTGTTCTATAAGAAAACATATCAAACCAAGGTTAGATTAACCAACAATAGGTTATAGTTTAAGAAAAATACCAAAGAAAAAAGATGAGTCCAAATCTGACTATTGAAAATAAATTACATACAAGTTTGATATACTTTCTTACCTGAACTGTGTCTTCTACATAAATTTCCAAATTATAATAATCCATCATCAACAGTTAGAAACAAACTTTGAATTTAAATAATATAAAAAAAAGTACTTAAGTGATTCTAGTATACAATAAACATACTATTTCTAAATTATACTTAGAGATGTATAAGGTCTCCAAGTGTCTTGAATAAAAAAATATGGATAATCAAGCACCGAATGTTGTGTCTAAAGCCAATTAAACTAAAATTAAATATGATTAATAAAAAGTTACGTAAATGTGTTGCCCCAGTTAGCCTAAACAGACCGGTCTCCACAAACAGCACCCGTTCACGAGTATGACGCATATCTCAGCCATCGCCTCCCTCAACCTTTCTTCGGGAAAGTGGCGACCCGATCAACGAAGCCACCATAAGCAGAGCCTTTTAAGCGAGCATGACATGTTCAAGCTGGCGGGCTTTATTAATTAATAAAAACTAGCCATGTTTAGTCTGGTGAGAAACAATATTCTGTGCTCGTATTTTACATGCGTGAACTAAATTACAATATAAAAGTGACATAGAGATGTACATGTCTCTAAGCGTCAGGATCATTAAATATATATCTATACATATAAATATTTGCGAATGCAAGACTTAGAGATGTATAACGTCTCTAAGTGTCCAAATACTAAATAAAAACAAAATAAAATAAAAATGAAAAACAGGTAATACTGGACACTAGTAAAGCTGCTTCATAGAGTAATGTACCTAATAATTTCTCAATTTGTATTGTACTAACTATATCAAGCTACAGGCTTAAAGGCATCGTTATCCTCAATGAATTCCTTTAAAGTATAGTACTCTCTCCTCAACAAATAGCGCTTAACATAAGACTTGAATTTATTTAGTGGCAAATTCACTACATCAGCGGGGACTTTGTTATAAAAACGTGTACAGTTCCCAGCAAAAGACGTACGAACCTTACCGAGGCGGTGGCCAGGCTCAGCAATCTTATCTTTATTTCTAGTGTTATAGTTATGGATATCACTGTTGAGCTTGAATTTATGGATGTTTTTCCGCACATACATAATGTTTTCAAGTACGTATTGAGATGCTACGGTAAGAATATTTGCCTCTTCAAATTTTCCTCTTACGGATGCTCGACCGCGCATTTTATAAATGCCACGTACAGCTCGTTTTTGTAGCACAAATATGGTCCCAATATCAGCTGCTTTACCCCACAACAGAATTCCATACGACATAACACTGTGAAAGTAACTGAAGTATACCAGCCTGGCAGTTTCACTGTTTGTTAGATGGCTGATTCGCCTCACGGCATAGGCTGCAGAGCTAAGTTTCCCAGCTAGGGTAGCTATATGTGGATGCCATTGTAATTTCGAGTCTAAAGTGACTCCTAAGAAAACAGTTTGATTTTCGAATTCCATTATTTCATCATTTATTATAATCTTGCTGCTGTTAATCTGCTTGACGTTGGGAAGTGTAAATTTGATGCACTTCGTTTTCTTGGCGTTCAAAAGTAGGTTATTAGCCGTAAACCAATTTACTACTTTGGAGAGTGTACTGTTAATACTATCGAAGCTGTTTTCTTTTCTGTCCACTTTAAATATCAGAGATGTGTCATCAGCAAATAACACTATATCATGTTTATCTTGCACAATTTTAGGTAGGTCATTAATGTACACCAAAAACAGGAAAGGACCAAGTATTGAGCCTTGAGGCACTCCGAGTGCCACAGGGGACCCAGAAGATTGAGTTCCATTAATAACCACTCGTTGTGTTCTATCCGATAGGTATGATGAGACGAGGTTAAGGGCACCAGCTTTGATCCCGTAATGGCTTAGTTTTCTCTTTAGATTTTCGTGATCAACGCAATCAAATGCCTTCGATAGGTCACAGAATATTCCAACAGCATCTTGTTTTTTTTCCCAAGCGGCAAAGATGTGCTTAAGAAGAACAGCACCTGCGTCAGTAGTCGAGCGACCTCTGGTAAAACCAAATTGATTT
Organism: Pammene aurita; assembly: GCA_947086415.1. NCBI lineage: Eukaryota > Metazoa > Arthropoda > Insecta > Lepidoptera > Tortricidae > Pammene > Pammene aurita. The sequence continues at coordinate 23,933,854 of OX352306.1, read as the reverse complement.
CTGGCGAACAATTCGTTTCGGTTAAAATGTGACACAAGTTGATTTAGAATTAGTTTCTCGAAAACTTTGCTCAGTGCCGGCAGTATTGAAATTGGTCTGAAATTGCTTGGTTCTGTTCTCGATCCTGATTTGAACAAGGGGATGACTTTGCTGTGCTTCATTATGTCTGGAAATATTCCTGTATCAATACATTTGTTAAATATATCAGCTAAATGTGGTGCAATCGATTCAACAATGGAATGTAGAACTTTAACAGATAGGCCCCAAAGATCTTCAGTTTTCTTTAAATTTAGGGATTTAAATGTTTTAATAACTAAGTTCGGAGTAACATATGAAAATTTAAAGAAATCTGTACACTCTGCTATATTTGTTTTCAGTATTGCCTCAGCGACGTCAGGCGATGAATGAAGAGACTTTGTTGTTTCTACCGGTATATTAGAGAAGAACTGCTCAAAATGATCCGCAACTTCAAGGTCCGAACTCACTAAATTATTATTAATACGTAGGTTGTAGTGCGGATCTTTGATTTTACGTTTCCCAGTTTCATCGTTGATTACTTGCCAAACAGTTTTTACTTTATCCTTGGAATTTTGGATCTTTCTGGACAGATAATCAGCTTTAGCAGCGGCACACATCATCTTAAAAGATTTAGAAAAGTTCCTGACATAATCTAGGAATTCCGGACTTTTATTAATTCTTCTCAAGTCATATAAATCATAGAGCCGTCGTCTTTTCTCATGAATATCCGGCGTAGCCCAGTCGCTAAATTTCGTCTTGACCTTGCCTTGCACCTTCTTCGGAATGAAACAGGCATCAAATTCCCTTTTAATACAGTTAAACAACTCAATACTCATACGGTTAGGGTTTTCCTGGGTAAATGGAACATAACATAATTGTTTCGTGATATTCCGACTGAATAAATCTAATCGTCTTTCGGAAATTGGTCTGCACATAGTGACTTGTGGAATATCCTTAGTTTTTCCGCTAAAAGAGGCTTTTTGTCCACAGTGGTCAGAACTTAAGTTGTTTATTATAGATTTACTAGTCGCATCCTTGTTACTGAAAATGTTATCTATACATGTAGCACTGGTTGCTGTGATTCGTGTAGGCTCACAAAATAAATTTACTAAATTGTAGGATTTGAAAGTACTAAGTAACCTTACACACATGGATGAATCTTCAAGTAAGTTGATATTAAAATCACCACACACAATAACACTTTTATTACTACAAAAAACACTTGTAAGAACTTCATCTATCACTGACTCAAATGTGTTATAGTTTGCCAATGGAGGCCTGTACACGCATATAATTATAAATTCTTCTAACTCGACACAAGAAAGTTCAATATGGCGTTCCACAGACAATTCAACAATGTCTTTCCGCTCCTTACTTTTTATATCATGTTTTACCATTATTAATGACCCGCCGCGAATGCAGGATTTTCTAAAAAATTTACTTACTACACTATGATTGTGGAAATTAAACATAAATTCATGACCTTTAAGCCAGTGCTCCGTTATACAGAGGATATCAATGTTCGAGTGTTGTACAAATAAATCAATTTCCAGTTGTTTACTGGTAAACCCTTGAATATTTTGGTGAACTAAGTACAATACATCAGTTTTACTACTTATGCTAGCATCACAGTTATGTTTAGGAACGGAGCCGGCTGGTGCACTCGTTGTCGTAGCAGTCAGTTTAAATTGATATCACCAGACGGCTGCCTCTCTAAATCTGAGCCCCTGCAGTATGAATCGGGATTCGTCTTAATAAAACTATCATCCGCCGTGCTAGTCACGACGGGGTCTACAATATTGTATGCTAACAGGTTAGCACAATCTATAAGACATCTTCTCGGAAGGTAAGTCCTATCATGGGGCATAATAAAATCCTCAATAAATTTATTTGTATCAAAATACGAAATCGTACTACTGTACAAAGAAAGATTATACAATACGGAGTTGTAAGAATATACCCTCTTATTTATATGACTCGACATTCTGTATGGTAAGGCACAGATAATTATTTTTACAGAATCTCGCTGGCCAATATCTGACAGGGTCTCGGATAATCTCAAGATATCTCGTTTAGTGCAATCTATACTATTTCCTAAAAACACTACAAGCGTGGAATCGCGGTCATACTCGCCGACCGATATACATTTGATCAGACGATCGAAGGAGGCGCCCGGGTGACAGTTGTTAAGGACGCCTCGCGACAAGCGCTCCGCCAGCAGCGCGCCGAGCCCGGCGCCCACCTCGTCTGTATATAGAACGGTGCGGCCGGGCGCAGGCGCGGGCGCGGGCGCGGGTGCGGGTGCGGGCGCAGGCGCAGGCGCGGGCACGAGCGCGGGGACCAGCGGGGCGGGGCGCGCGCGCGAGAGTGGCGCCTCCACCGGGCACGGCGGCGGCGGAACCAGCTCGACAGGGCACGATAGCGATGGAGTGTGTTGGACTGAGCGCGACGGCGATAGATCCAGTGCCACTGGGCACGACGGCGATGGGCCCCGCTCGATAGTGCATGGTGGCGATGGGCCCGGCTCGACAGTGCATGGCTGCGATGGGCCCGGCTCGTCAGTGCATGGCGGCGATGGGCCCGGCTCGACAGTGCACAGCGGCTGTGGAACCAGCTCGACAGTGCATGGCGGCGGTGGACCCGCCTCGCCTGGGCACGATAACGGTGGAGTTGGTTCCACTGGGCAGGGCAGGGATAAATCCAGTGCGACATCCAATCCAGGGCATGACTGTGAAGGACCCAGCGACGACTCCCGGACGTCCAGGCTAAGGTCAGGCTCGGGCTGGCGACGCGGAGTGGTCGCGCCGGAGACGCGCGGCGCGGGCGCGGGCGAGCCCGGCGCAGCCAGGCGACTCGGCGGCCGTGGCGATTCCAAGCGCAGAGGGTAGCCGCTGCCCGGTGCTAGAACATTATTCATAAAGGCTATGTATTCCTGTAGCGTTTTACTAGATAATTCATGCTTATCATTAAGAGCTTTTAGCTTTGACTCTAATTTGCTTAATTCAGCAGAGCGATGATTCAGCTCCTCTACTGTCTGGTCTAATTGATATTGGCACTTTAGGAGTTCATCTCTCAAGGCTACATGTTTACATTTGGAATTTAATGATTTAAATAAGAATTTGTGGCATTTCAGCAAAAGTTTAGATTTTTTTATGAATCTATTTAATTTTAAATATTTTTTTATGGAATTAATAGTATGTCGATATTTTCAGAATAATCAAACCATTTTTTTAAAACTGTCTTAAAATCCAAACCAGCCTCAGAAAGGGTCTAAATTTTTTGTTTAAAAAAGTTTAGTTTTGTTCGGTTAGTGTATTTTAAATAGTATTCTAATAATTTTGAAACGGTAGGCTAAAAAATAATTTGGGGACAAAATTTTTACTAATATCGTATTATTAATTCAAGACAGTAATCTGACAGTTCTCTCCATACAAAATGATTTTCAATGTAGGGCAGGAGTTGTCAGATTATTGTCTTAAATTCAAAATATAATATGAGTCTTAAATCCAAACCGGCTACTAAAATGGATTTAAATTAGCTATGTAGGTATATGTAATTACCTACCTTAAGGATTGTTTCGCTGGATTAGTCTTCAAGAACTTTATGAGAAAATGTGTTCATGAATAGAACGCTTCCTACAACACTACAAATATGGAAACCGATCAGTAGGAAATTAGATAAACACCCATGGCTCCAATACTTGTAGATACCATATTTGGGTAATATTTAGTTTTAAAATTATGGTTATGTACATGCTTCGTCTAGTAGTAATTCACAGAACTTTGATGAAATAACACATTGTTTTTATTTGAACGCTACATTATGTTATGTTCTTGGTCTCACCTAAGTAGGTATAACTCAAAAGTCCCGTTTAAATGTAAACAATGAGTTAAAAGAGCTGGTAGCCTGGTAAGACGTCCAACTTTCAATCCGGAGGTCTCGGGACTGTCGGGTTCAAACCCCGACCTCCTGGTGTACAGTCACCATCAGATATATCGGAGCGGCCAAGGTGGTCTCAAATATCTAAACAACGCCTCTATTATCAAGGCGATAAAGTGCATGTTCAATTGTTCAGATATATTTGAGTACCTTGGCCGCTCCGATATATCTGATGGTGGACTAGTTATGAAAATTATATCACATGCACGAAATATCATTTGATATTTTTACCAGTCGCTTTTTGATGAAGGATAACATCGTGACGAAACCATATCTATTTCCAATAAGGCCTACAGGTTTAATTGAGCCGTGGCACAAAGCCGGGGCAAAACGCTAGGAGGATGAGGAGTGAAAATTGTTTAAGTCAGTAAACAACATTGTTTATAAGTAAGTAATTTATTTCATCAGGGTACATTTGTGTAACGATAGATAAATCTGCACACAATCTGCCTGGAAATCGCCAAGAGGCGAAACGTAGGGTGGGTCTTCCCGTGCTTTCAATGGTGGGGCTCTATTAAGTAGGAGTTGGATGCTGTTCCGATGATGTGTTGAAGTGACGTTAGTAGCGTAGCTCGAATCGAGAGGCGTATCATGAGCTCTCAATGCCCCTTTGTAGCTCTGGGGTACCATAGCGTATATACGACAACAGATATGCGCGTATCAATTTGTACCTATTCTGCAAACGGAGTCTTTCGACGTTCTTCATGACCACAAAAAACTGACTTTATTGCTCTCCTCGCCAGATTATCGTATATTGCATGAAATATTTGATTATATATTTTGTATAAGTAAAAGAATCAAGTCTTTTAATATTAAGGAAATAGAGATTGGATTGGAGTTATTATAATAATATTGTCATTAAAGTATTTTGACGTTATAAGTCATGTTAAAATGTCGTAATATTATGACCAGCGTAATAAAAATAAAGTCCAGTAATTAAAAAGGAATCCACAAACTCTTTTAATTTTGAACAGGTTTTGAGGCAATTAATTACGAGGATTCGGTAGAAAAGTGTCTTTTATTTAATCTTTAGTTGTATTTTTGTAGCATTACGACGTGTAAATATAAAAAATCTAATTTTATGGGACTCACGGTCCCTATTAATTTTCCCTATTTATATTGAATACAATCTGGCTACTGGTATCCTTTTTCGTGTACGTATACGATTTTATGTCGAAATAAATGCCAAAATGAAATGTCACAGATGCTCATCCAACAAGACGTCTGCCTCCGACGGCCCCTGTCGGGCATCTGAGTCACAGTGACAATTTGACTGATATGGCGAATGTATGGGAATTTTTCAAAAGTTTATATTTTTATGTTTCAATTTCTTTGTTATCTTTATGATGAAAAATATGAATATGCCCTGATGCACTAGTCTAGTTATCTGGCTTTCAAAATAACATAACCATTGAACCACTGTCGAAGACAAAATTATATTGCGACGTGTTCTAACGGAACGCCATTTTTTGATTTTTTGGTACTTTTGGAGTCGGTTTATAGATAATCAAAGCTAATAAAAAATAAAATATCAATTGGAGCCTCTGTACGGCTTCTTTATGAATACGTAGACATTCATATTATTGCGAATACGTAGCAATAACTATACAAATTCCTGGTTCTAAGTGAGGTCTAAAACGATGTTGTCATATATCCGCCCCTTAACTTTACATCTTGTTCCTTTGTTATTTAGATTGTAAGGACACTCGGTGTACGAGTTGGTAAATTGTTAAAAACGAGTAATTGCGTTGTTGGAACGAACGTAATTTTTCACATTTTTTGTTCCTTCGGTGACCTTTATAATTATAATTAAATTAAAGCTTAAAGTTTAATGATTTTTAATGAAATGCAATCATAAAAGACAAAATTCCAAGCGGACTGAACTTAAAGGCGGCAGAGTTACAGATTCATCCGCACTTTTATCATTGTTTTGGCAGGTTAGGCATACGCGTAGAAGGCACAGCTGGTACAGGCACATTCGCCTTTTAAATAATTCATTTTTATTTTGAGTAAGATTTAACCGGTCACCAAATTAATACGAAGTCGATAACCTAATTGACATTTGCCACTATTTTATTTTATCATTTCTTGAACAAAATAATTCAATGTACAGAACATTTTAACAAGCTCATTCATAGCTTGATTTTTAACAAATATTTTGCTTATAACATTCATGGTTCGTCTGAGTTAGTGGCATGATAAAAAAGGTATAACTCCCGAGGCAGTAAAATGCGATTTACCACCCGATTCACTTGTGTGAAATAGTACGCTTTATGAGCTAATTTGTTGAAAACACCTTAAAGGTCCTTATATCTATTTCGGTAGCACAAATAAAAACAATATACTTTAATAAAAAAATTCAAACTAAGTACATTCTTTCTAAAAATAAAAACAGGTACGCTTTTGGTTCTTCGTCAGTCGAGTAAAAAGTAAACATACAAATTACGCAAATGTATATCGATCTGAAATTACGTTTTCCAGGCCATAACACGACTTTTATAGCCACCATAAAACAAGCCTGTCCCACATTCACCAATACATCGGATAAATTGATTAGACCAGGTAATTCGGGTCGACTAAACGCCCCAGTGCCCTATATGGGCTATTTGTCTTGTTGCCCTACAAGTTTAAATTGTATAAACACTTGTATAGATATCGATCGGATGATTGCGATAATACGATAATTGTGGAGTCGGCCAAATGCTCGCCATTCTTGAAAGCATGTGTAGTTTTAAAATATGTTTCGCACGTATATGATATTACTTTTTAAGTACGTCAATGCATATACACTACATAATATATAGTTCCTACAAGCCAATAATGCATTGTAATCTTCATATAAAGTATGTCAACCAGTAACAAATTCATTGTAAATTTAACTAAAGCCTGACCAGAAATATATGATTATTGTCAAGAGGGCGCTATGCGCTATTACTCTCATTTATATGGCAACAGTTCAGTATAATCATAAAGCGTATTATTCTCTATGCTATGGTGACATCTTGATTTGTTTACCTGTCAGCTCTGATGTTAATTTGAAAATGTTTCACAGCAAAATAGTTTCATTTCCCGAGTGTATTATTTACAGCAGTTTATTATATACACAATTTACAATGTTTCGCTCATGACTATGGATAATTTTGGGATTTTTTTGTTGTTAATTATTAAATATTTAACACTTTATTATTATTCAAGTAATTTTGTACAATGACAGTGACAGCCTATCATGCACTCACACATGCATAATACTCCTGTCATTAAAATTATTGCTAGTGCTTGAAAATTGTTCCAATGAAATTCCGCAACATGGCGCATGATCATATATTTCTGGTCAGGCTTTATATAGAAGTCCCGTGAGACTGAGACATTTAAAGTGTTAGGATTTTAAGTAATAGAGCAGATGTTTTTTTAACACTAATCCTTTTTATTAAACAGTAACAGAACAGAGAACATCACATTATTAATGGCGTCTAGTCTAGCAGAGAGTGACAGCAGTGTTTTTTTTAAAATTTTTATGGAACGTTCTACACATTATCATTTGACATAAAGTACCGTCAAATGTGGTAACTTGAAACGGGGTTACAAAAGACAACAGTTTTTGAAGAAAACGAATATAAGCAGTTAAAGGAATGAGTTGATAATAAACTGCGAAGATAATAAACTTCACTGAAATGGTCAACTCAGCATTCTTGAAATTCCTCGTCTTAAGTTACCCTGCGAGTCAATGTATAAAGGCTCTACTCACGTATCCTCTCAGCCATTGGTTATGAGTGGAGCTCCAGTCGAAGATCCTCGTAAATTCGACGTAACGTAACGTAAATTATCTGAGCGACTCTTTATTAATATTAAACTTTTGTGAGTGATATTGATATGCCTGACGCATTCTAAAAATGTCACACTAATAGATCCTAAAAATTTGAGTTTATTCGTAATATTTCATACTGCTGTAAATTACATAACTCACGTTAGTTCAAAATGATTTCTTACGAGTAAGCGAGTAAATTACCTGAGCGACCTGTTATACATATAATTATATTAACTTTATTACACATTGAATGAAACAACATAACATCCTCTTTCTTCATAACCACTAGATACAAAAAAGTATGAAGCACCTACCGACGATTTTAAAATCTGAGGCAGCAGTAACTATTATGTACCTATAAGCCCTATAACCTTGTTTCAAATTAGAAACCTAGGTACATGAGCTGTTTTGAATTTGATCTTTGACAAAAATGAAGGAAGGAAAGGAGGAAGGAATGAAGGAATGAAGTATAATGCCACTAAAACAGAATATCTTGTATTCAAGGCGGTAAAGGGACCGGACAGGGTTCTTGACGTGGACCTAAATGAATTACCTGTTCGAAGGGTGCAGCAGTTTAAATATCTCGGACATACACTAACCGATAACCTAAGGGACGACAAAGACATCGAGCGAGAAAGAAGAGCATTATCAGTGAGGTGTAACATGCTCGCGCGCAAGTTTGGCAGATGCTCTGACGAGGTCAAGGTGACGCTGTCTAGAGCCTACTGTCAGAGCTTCTATACAGGACAGCTCTGGACAAACTTCACCAGGAAAGCGATTAACACGCTAAGGGTTCAATATAACGACGTCTTCAGAATCCTGATGAGGTTGCCCAGATGTTGTAGTGCGTCGAGCATGTTTGCCAAGGTTCGTGTTCCCGATTTCTTTGCCGTCATTAGGTCGAGAGTGGCATCATTTTGGAGTAGATTGCGCAGCTCTGGAAACTCAATCCTTGCCGCAATAAGCGATGACTTAAACAGTCCAATTTTCAGGTTTTGGCTGTCTCTGCACCGAGATGCGAACCGGAAGTAGTTTTTTTTTAAAGTTTTATATTGCAATTGTCTATATTTGTATATTTTAAGTTTTTTTTTCTCTATGGGTGCTTGCCTGAAATAAATGTCATTGATTTATTATTTTTTTATTTATTTATACAAATGTTACAATCTAGATCGAGCGACAGGCTAAATATTTTAGCGCCGACCATGAGGACGCTCAATTTGGAAAATTAGAACTAGGACCTTGACAAGAATGTAAAATTACATAGACCGGCCTCAACATTACTAGGTTATAGTACATTACTGCAGAGACCAGTAAGTAAGCTTTCCTGGCTGAGTATTTAGTAGCCGTCCGAGTCGAAGACGAGGACGGCTACAATACGAAGCCAGGTAAGCTGATTACGGTCGAAGCATGTATAGTGCTTTTCTCAAACATGTAAGGAAATAAAATTACTTGTTTAGTGCTTCAGTTACTGGCTGAGTGATTTAATGTTGTATGAAAATCCTTTACGTACGTCGCGCTGAACCTGCCTTGGAATAGAGTCCCTACTGGTCTCTAATTACTAACGTAACAGGAACATTTCCGAGCATGTTTGAGAAAAAACACTTATCTTAATATGCCATGACAGTTACAACGTTATTATTATTACAGTACGTATAGGTATAGGTCCTACTCATTACTGAATATGTAGTTGCCTAATAAGGATTGACGAAAGGGTGGGATTAGGATCGCCTGTGGTTTAAATCCTTATGCCGTCCCAATGGACGTACCTAAATATTATAGTAATAGTTGTACAGATTATACAACACAGCCTAATTGAGCTTACTGTGGTGAGATTCCGTGGATTCGTGGAAGTATGCATGTCCTTACATGTTTATTTATACTTATGTTCATTTATAGGCATGTGCCATTTTACGAGTACCTACATATAAATGTAAATTAGTTTTTGAAATTTTTGAAATGGTTGCGGTGTGTCATACATAGATAATATTTCGACAATGATTGTAGTATCAGTAATATTTTCAATTAAATGAAGTATGAAAAAGCAATACATACGAATATCTCTATTGTACAAAATTATAGGTACAGATCTTAGAGTAAATTGAGACTAACTCAAAACAGAAAAATTAGTAGTGATTTCCGAAATTTTTACTGAAAGAGGTGTCATTACACGTCGTACGGAATGCCGTCCTTAAGCTCCAATGAATCTTCCATGATTGTTTTTCGTGACTATAGGCACAACTAGCGGAGTACGCCATAATAAACAGACCCTATCGTATCGTAACAAGGTCTATAGTCGTTTGTATATTGGAGTGCATTCCAGAGAATCCTAGTGGTATGTTTAATGCATCGCAGCAAAGTACAGCACGACGCGGCAGCACGCCTCGCATTACCCGTTTTCCTGGAATGTTCTTGGACTTCGATAGCCTTCCTAAGTATTTAATGGAAATCTAACCATTTTCTAAACTCATGCTACTAGCGTTTGTCCTGGCTTCTTGTCACAACTCCATTGAGTCTGGATTCCTCTCGTACATACGACTACAAAGAGATGTATTTGGACCTTATTACAAGCGCATGAAAAAGTGACTTCATCTCTTTGTAGTCGAATATACCACTGAATTTTTCGGAGCTTATATACGAAACATCCTACCTGTATGCACCTACTATATACTTAGGTACCTACGTGTATCAAAATATGTATTGTGAAACTTGTGAATAGGCATTAACGTTGTTTCAACGTTATTTAGAAAATCCTAAAAAAAACCAAGGTAATTTACTAAAAATAATGACAAGTATCTAGACAAAAATTAGGGCACTTCAAACATCCGATTTACAAAATAACCACACCTCTGGAATTTCAAAATATCAAGAAACAAATGTAAATGTTATAATTGCTATCTACTTGGTCATCCCAAGGCTCCATACCTGGAAGCTAAGTAAATACTCCCCAAGTAGCAAAATTTGGCACTATAAAAGTCCTGAGAACATTTTAGAACGTGCTAATTAGTGTTCATGATTAGCACTATAATGGTGTCGTAAACCTTTACCTAACCCCAAATAGGCCCTAGTTTTATCACTGATTTATTTTATAAACATTACATAAAGGCTCTCACTGTGATAAATCAGCTCTATGATTGAAATGTCTGCAATGTTTATGTCACAATTAGGAACTATTAAAGTAACCAAAACATGTTTATAGTGCTATTTTGCGCCGTAAACGATTCCAGTGATCTTTTTTATCACCAAAAGCCTCGTGTTGTGTGCTGTCGTCGTCGTGAGGTTATTTCACAAGAAATTAAACAAATATATTTGTAAGTCATTCGCCATGTCCCTTTCGTTCCTTAAAGTGACATATAAAGGTACATACTAAAATACATTCGTGAACCGTAATTCTGCCGGTACTTACACTTGCGAAAATAATTGTATTGACAAAATCATTATGCTGATTTCAAATTTGACAATGCGCCTTCATAATTTTACTGTTTTAATTAAATTTTAATTAATAAAATTAGGACTTGTCCCGACTGTGGCTGCTATAGTACACATGGGCTCCAGTCGTGCTGCTAATGTGCTATCACTTTCAGAAAACGGCAGCCATATTTTAATGGATTTGGGTAGCCCTATAGCGATGTTGAGGGAGCGTTTAAAAAGCAAAAACGTTATGTAATGGTCGTGCAAAGTCCTTTTATAGTGCAGATTGATCCTTTAATAGTGTTTGCGATACTGCTACAATACTAGTACTATAAAAGTTAATTCGACGCATTATTAGTGCATAAAAGTGTCAGTAAAGTGTCTATAGTATTAAATAGTACTATAATCGCTTTTTGCAAATCTATTACAGTGCAACACTTTAAGCGTTCTAAGAGCTAACTTATAGAACTAAATTGCTCTTTAATTTATAGAACCAAAACGCTATATTAAAAACCTTTATAGTACAAGCAGTCACAATGGTTAGCATTATAGGCCTACTATATCACTGATTGGTGATAAAAGGCCTTAGTTATAGAAGCTTTTGTTACTTGGGTCGTAACTGACAACATTCGCGAACTCGATGGTTCTTGTTGCGTAGGCGCGGCTGTAACGCCAAATCCGAACAGCGACTCCCACACCGGCACCAAGCAAAGCTATTTATAAGTAAGCGATCCTTTTATGTGCCTTAACTTAATATGACATGATTGCAAGAAGGCTTTTTGTTTACCATTTTACTGGTAAACTGATTTACATGCCTGATACCGTCTCCTAAAGATGAGTAAATTGTGGAAAGTTTCCAAAAAGTTACATATTGTCGCGGAAAATGGAAAGTTTCATTCCCCTTTATCGGAATGTATGTGTGGATTGCTCATAATAGTCATAATACAGTCAAGATACGTCGAAACACCACATGTACCATGTACCAGTAATTATGCCGGTTCACACGAGCTCGCGTGATGCTACAGATAGGTTAATAGGTTCTGTTTTTGGTACATGTGTCGCGATACATGCGGTACATGTACCGATCGATGTAGGGCGACGCCCGCCTACGCTTTAGGACTATCGGTATCCTAGATAGGGTTGCAACTCTGGTTACTCAAATGTTTAGAAATTGTACTAAAATTGTGTATCTGTGAGAACCTATTATTGGCCTCCAATTTCTATATCTGTTGTCAACATGTTGTATGTGCTGTTGGTTTTCCAATAAATAAAAATAAAAAAAAGGTAGCAAGATTTGGCAAATATATAGGACGTTGCATCGCTCGATAAATATCGATACCGTTCGATAGAATTTATGAAAAAATGCCATATTATTTGCGTTTTTCAATTAGTTAATTCCATAAATTACAAAAACTCTGCATTCGACATGAATTAAATAAATAAATAAAAGAGGCTTTTATTTGTATTAAAAGCCTTTTATCGGCTCGATTTTATTATCAACAGACAAAAAATATTTTTTTCCAAAAAATACCGAATACCCTTTATCCGAATGCGACTTCAAATAAACGATCTTTAATAAAAATACTTTTTATTATTTATTAAAACACTTTATTTGTAAATGGTAACTTTCATAGTTCAATATGTTTCATACCAGCTGGCGATGACAACCTTATTCAACAAATCAATTGTTTTACATTTGGAGTAAATTTTCTAACTTTTTGTGAAGTATTACGTCATTATTATAGACTATTGATTGATTGGTGTACGGTAACTTGCTTTTCCATGGAAACTTACCTGATCATATTTATCTGTAATCTGTGAAAAAGTAGTATATGTCCATGTTTGCGATGACATATTTGGTTTGAGTTATTTGTAGCAAGACATTTCAGGACATTACCCGTAAACCTATCAATGTAACATCACGGAAACTCTTCTCATTAATAATTAGCATAATTACCTACATAATAGTGTTGTCACATGTTTTATAACAACGACCTAAAAGCAAATGAGGTTTACCTGTAGATTATAATTGGTTCCAACTACCATACGCGAGTTTACACTTTTTTGTATAGGTACTTATAATTTATTTATTTATTTTATTTTAATAAATAAATATGCATTTATTTTCAGATAACCATGATCCATAGCATATAATGTGTGGATATATGACAAATCCCAGGAGATGGTTTTTAATCGATTGCAGCTCTAGTTGCGAACTTTCGAACACAAAGTGCCAGATAAGGAGAAACGAATATTAGTTTTTAAAAGAGGCTTGTAAGTCTCTAATGAATAAGGGCGGAAAATCTCTTTAAAATACATAACATTGTTGCAAAGCCATAATGAAACCAAGCTTATTGTGTTTCGTAAGCTTATCTCTTATTCATACATGCACTGCATTTATTTACCTACGCATACAGGTCGCAAAAGGCAATAAACATTATCTCGGTTGACAAATCCTTTATCAGGCGATAGAGGATTTGGGTTATGCATGCACTTGTACGCCAGATGAACCAGATTTGACTACAAGTACTTATCTATATTTTAATGCTCCATATTATCAGACTTGTACATTTTACGCCAGAAATACATTTTTGAATCTTATTACAAAGGAACCTAATCTAATGTAGAGGTGCAAGTTTACTTGTTCGTACATTGTTTTTTCACAGATAAGTCGACAAAAGTTACAAACCACATCATAATATATGTACTGGTGCCGTATTCAAATTTTAAAACACAATACAATACAATACAACTCCAATGCATTAACTACGCAATACAGATAGCGCCTAAACGTGTGAATCAGAAATAACAGAATTTTGTTGAAAATTATTACGATGTTGTTGAATATTACGAATGGAGTTGCCATTACAACTCATAACAATGATTATTTGTTATGTGTTGGAGTTATGTTTGAGATAGGTTGTGTTTTTAATGTATTTTAAAATTAGAATACGGCACAGGTGCACATCAGGATGTGCCGATGGAAACTTTCTAAAATTGTGGCATTTTTAACATAGAATTTTTTTGTATGGGGTTTGATGAAGCTTTCCGTTTCTTCAATTTAAATTTCCTATATTTCTTGTGTATGTTTCTGGAAATTTCCGAGAACTTTTCCAACTTTTTTGAAATCTACCGCAACTTGCACATCAGTAATTTTATGTAACTAATTCAAATTGACATTTCGCAGTTAGCAACAGTAGGTAGGTAGGTGGTTTTTTAAGTTTCAGAAGTTTTACAATGGTGTACAAAAGAGATGCGCTGCAAGTACTCAAGATGAGATTCAAATTAAAGCAAATCTCTAATGACGCTCCTCGACATCTTTGTAGAAAGTAGACTGTAACGGCGTCCTGCTCAATATTGGCTCAATTGCACACATTCAATTAGTGGCAATCATGAGGAGGCTGGAAATAGTTCGGTCTGCGCACACAATGTTTACGGACCGATTTTTAGTTTATTGACACAAGTGTAGGAGTTGAACGGGCATAAGTGGAATAATTACATTCGGTGTTGAATAATGTCAATTTGGTTTATGATAATCAGTGTTTAAATTAGGTGTAGATGGCACCTACGAGTATACTAGTCTTATAACTCCGCCAACTGCATGGCCTTTTACAGAGTGGATAAAATGTGGTACTCCGAAATGCCATTTTACAAGCTTTTATTTAACGCAAAGTGTTTCTCAGTCAGTTAGTTGTTTAAGTAAAATCTTATCCCATAAAAAACATAACATGTACAAAAATGCCAGTCTCGCAACGCAGTTCTCCTACTGCAAAAAGTATTGAGATCTAATGTAAAACCAAGCCGGTGTACTGGAGTTTACTAACAACATGTCATTGTGATCCTTTGAATATTAGATGTCTATATTTTTATAATAAATAGAATGACCTGGCCATCGCACAGTGATTCGTGTAGAACATCGCAACTGGACAAAATTATTTTTTCGTATTATTCATGTTATTTGTGCATGAATGACACGGATAAATACTAATTTTGGTATTTTGGTACATATTTTTGGAAATAGAAGGGTTGTTTGAAAAAAAAAATTTAAAATTATAATAATTTATTTTAAAACCTTATATTAAACATCAAAATAAATAAAATATGTATTTTGACGCTTAATCCAGTTTATTTATATAATTACAAACATTAAATAATCATCATGCACTTAGGAACTACGATTACAAACGATAAATTATTAACAATTACTTATCATCTACCTTAATTACATTACTAATTAATAAATACTAACTAATACATTATTATAATTACTCATCGTCAGAGTACTCATGATCGTCATCATCATCATCATCATCATCATCATTATTATTAGAATGCGTTAAATGGAAACTAGAAACTGTATTTACATCTGATATTTTAACACTAGGTCCTCCTAGTAAAGATAAAACTTCAGGGGAGAGTTTGCTTGTTTTTTTCCTGGGGAGAGCTCTAAAACTATTTTTGTAGGGATCAGATGTGATTAACAACATGTTCATCAAATCTCTATTGGTGGCGGTGCGTGACTTCTTTTGGGTGTGATGTTCCCTAAACCTCCTTAAATCTTTATTACGAGCTTCCTGTGCCTCCTCAGAGAGCTGTCCAATAGGCAAAAGAGCGGATTGGATAAGTTCGACACTATGCACCAATAATTTATGAACCGTGACCGGCATATAATACCACGGAAACAAATCTAAGTAAAGTTTTTTCGTTTCTTCAGCCACTTTTTTAAATGCCTCTACATTGATATCATATCCGGATGATATGACACGAAGTAGCGTGTCAAAGTTTTTTATTAATGTCACATCTAATCCCGTAATCTCTGCACCCAACTCAGCACTTTCGAAAAATCGTCGGGCCGTATTACCGTCGTTGCTGTTTCCAAATCCAGGCTTTGGCTTATCCACAATCAAACCCATCCTAATTTTAAAAAGATTCTGAATTGATTCTGCATGTTCCTTAACTTTTACTTTATCAGTTGCCTTTGAAAGACGTGGAGGGGGAACGTCGAGACAAAGGCGATAGCTAATTTTAAGCAAACACTCAAAACATCTTATCCAGGCATGCAAAGGAGATATTCCAAAACTTAAATTTTCTACATTGGGTGTAAACTCTCGACCCTTGATGTTCATTTGTGTTGGAACTGCACCGCAAATAAAACACCTTTGGGCTGAAGAAGTTTCAGTCAACGTATTGCAAACCTTCCCGCCAGTCATGGTAAGAAGCAATTCATGTTGGACCTTAATTTCCGTCCCATTTACTGTGCAAGTTGTGGGCAATAAATAATTTATTTCGTCCAAAACTTTGTCTGTTTCTGCAATAGTAACATCTTTAGTTTCTTTGGAATAAATAAATTTTATTGGACGACAATTCATAGTAGAAGAGGGGCGAGAATTATGCCAAACAACATTGCCTTCATCATCCCGTAACTGAAGGGGCACAAATGAAAATGCAAACATATACTCATCGGTAGCATCACTATCGCAAAACTTTTGTTTATAATTAGAATGACCAGAACTTCCATCACAACCCCACTTACTTATAACTTAAAAGAAGATTTTGAAGGCAACAAATTGCTGATAACCTCATGTTCCGCTCAAACTAGCCGCTCTGCAGTTTTGTTTAAGATAGCCTGTAGTTTAATTTCGACACGAGTTTCGTCGACAAATATTTGATCATCTGAAGGATAACATTCTGATTTAGCTTTTCACAGTGCAAAGAAGGATACAAATTATGACCTAATCTAATACTCCACTGCCGCGAGTTATTGTACGTGAATGAAGTTGACTTATTATCTATATAATATGCTAAAGCTTCCTCTTTAGTGAGACACCTGGCACTCTTATCACATTTGGTATTTATCTTATCCTTATCGCACGTCACCGGAGACTCGTTAGACTCATTACTTAATTGTTTAATACCATTTGCTAATTTTCTGCAACCCGATGAACGAGCAGACACCTGGGCGGCAAACAATAATTCACTAGAACTTCTCTTTTGAACCAGTTCCTCTACTCGTCGTCGTTTGGTTTTCATACTCGCCTCACAGAAGTCGGACGTTGGTCTTCCAGGGCCCGGCACAACGTCTGATGATGTAGATGGCATTACGGGATACACAGACACTTTAAACTTAATATCTTCGTTATGAATCCAGTCACAATACTTACTAAAAAAAACTTTCCGCGTCCTGTTGACGCTTTCCCATCTTGTGTGAATTTTATGTGAAAAGTCACTGATAATTTTCTTAATATTCATAATTGAGATTTCGTCTATACCACTCAGGTCACATTTGTCCAACACAAGCTTAAAAAGTTCTTCACACCTTGTTTCTTTTGAATGTGCCAGCCATGTATTGCAGAAATCCATTCTCGATACTGACACTTCCGTATCTGTAAAAAAAAATATAGAATGAAAATAGGCAAAAATCGGCAAGTAATTTTACTTGAATATACAACTAGATAGATATAGGAAAAACAAGTGTAAATATCTCCTTGGCATTACGTGGCGTTCAGTCAATTTCAACCCGATAAACTTTTAGTTAGGGGTAAAAAAATGCATATCTCCAAGTATATGGCTCTTTTAATACGTATAAAAAAACAATATCCTTTTAAAAAAAATTGTAGAATATAGTACACACCTTTGCGATTACAATCCATATCAAACACAACACCTCACTATTACTAGTAACACAGTAAAAAAATTACCGTCAAGAGCGATAAAGCGAATAATTGCATCAGAAATTGCACATTGTCTTAAGTACTCACCCTTATCACTCAATACTGAAGAAGTGGGGGGAAAATTAACACGTGGTAATCTTAATGTATGGGTATTAGCTATTACTTGTAATAATAATTTTTGGGATATTCAATGGGGGTTTTTGTCCCGTTAGATTGTTCTACACGAATCACTGTGCATCGCACGGCTAAACAAACGTATTGCACAAGCCTGCCTATCAATGTGTAGGTACATACCCAAGTAACACAGGAAGCATTATAACATATGAATAGTTAACTTATTTCGAACTTAAGGACCGTATAAACTCTTATATACGTTCACCGAGCAACTTGTCGCATTATATGATGCTTCGAGCTTATAACGGTTGTGTAATGGCATATCTAAATGCTTTTGTAAAGCCTTTAGCTTTAGTGCAGCAAACCACAACGCAACTGTACAGCTTTCGACTGTTTAAAAGCACTTAAGTGCTTTAGGTTCTACAATAGCATTATATAATACTTTAAGATGTATAACGGTTATATAATGGCATGTATAAAGGCTTTTTTAAAGCCTTTAGTTTTAGTGCAGCGAACCAAAATGCAACTGTACAGCTGAATGCTGTACAGTTGCGTTTTGGTTTGCTACACTAATGCTTCGGTGTGGTTTAGTGCCTTAGGTTCTACAATAGCATAAATAAATGCTTAATGCTGTTTATGAGCATGAATATTAGCCATTATAATGCCACGTAAATCCGGTATACAGCTTTCAGCTGTTTTTAGTGCTTTAGGTTCTACAATAGCATTTTATGATGCTTTACGCTGTATAACGGTTTTATAATGGCATATGTAAATGCTTTTGTTTAGTCATTAGTTTTAGTGCAGCGAACAACATGCAACTGTACAGCTGAATGCTGTACAGTTGCGTTTTGGTTTGCTACACTAATGCTTCGGTTTGGTTTAGTGCCTTAGGTTCTACAATAGCATAAATAAATGCTTAATGCTGTTTAAGAGCATGAATATTAGCCATTATAATGCCACGTAAATTCGCTATACAGCTTTCAGCAATTTTTAATGCCTTAGGGTGTACAATAGCATTTATAAGTAGGTAATACGTTCCTAATGCAGTACAATAGCAATAATATAAACCATTATAAAGCCAAGTAATTCACTATAAGGGGCTGTTCCTAAATTACGTCATTTCAAATGGGGGGGGGGTCTGGACATCGGATGATGGTAGCATGACGTAGGAGGGGGGGGGGGGGGCGGTCATTCCGAAGATCACATCATCAATGTGTAAAAAAAGAAATGAAAGTCGTGTTTCTATAAACTTTCAATGCTATAAAATATTATCTACTAAATAGTTTTTTATTTTACAATTAAGCTTAAAACGCATTTTTTTTAATGACGTCACTCTATTTGGCAGGGGGAGGGTTGGATGATTTTAGGGGGGGGTAAAAATCATCAAAACTTGATGACGTAATTTATGAACAGCCCCTATACAGCTTTTAGCGGTTTTAGTGCCTTAGGTTCTACAATAGCATAAATAAATGCTTAATGTTGTTTAATAGCATAATTATTCACGTGTAATGCTGTAGGCATAAATAAGGCATTTTTTAAGGGTCACTGAGCTGCTATTGGACTAAGAGCTAGCCACGTCAGATTATGACACAATAATGAGAGCAACAAAACCCGTCTGGTTAGATTGCTATACTATTCTTATTGCTAGATCCTGGCATCTGGCAGCTTTTAATGGGTGGAGGTCACAGTGACAGACTAGCAAAATATTTAATTGGAAAATAGTAATACCAAACCAGGTAAAAATTTGTCTCAGTTATAAAGGACAGGGCCGATATTTTAAGGGGCTCCCTGGCGCCAACGACCTTAGATCTGATTCCCTTAGTTTTCTAATGATTTATATAGCTTATCATATTATCAGTAACGGCTTTAAACAATATAGTATCCTATATTTACTTCAATATTCATTGTCTTCGAGATATTTGACATCAAAGTCGAACCGGTTTAGGCTAAAAAAGTGGTTTTATGGAACCCTAAAATGTAGATTACGTATTGTAAGATTCTTTACACCATTCGAATATCGATACAAGTGTTTTTTTAGACCATATTTTAAAAATATCATTAAAAAATAACGGATCATTTATTTCAAGATCCGGCTCTACAGAATGGAGATAAAAGATTCAAAAACCGATAGTCGTTTGCCTTATAATTCTATCTATAGTGAATATGTTGGAATATCGACTCAAAACTGGTCAAAAATCGATAAAAAAAAATCTTAGACCAAAAATATTGTGTATTATTACCATACATCGGGGTTTTCGGTGCGGGAATGTTTGACATTAGCCAAAGAGTAGGCATTAACTTAAAAAACAGAATGTACTCTGGCACGTTTCTACCTAATGAATAATTGATCGAAAAAATCATAGGTATATAAAATTTATATGTAATAGCTGACTATTATGTATATATATTGTAGGTACATATACCTATGATTTTTTCAAGTATTTTTTTATTAATTCATGTAATGACTGATCATTGTCAACCTCTTCAGTTAATCAAATAGTTCATAAATATCGGACGTCAAGATTAATATTTGACACTTATTATACCGTGTCTTTGTCTTAGGTAGATCTAGTTAATAAATTTCGGATATGCAATTGCATTTTTAAATACTAAGTATATAATAGTCAATACAAACATGCCTCTAAGAAGAAAAGCTCGTATCATAGTGTGTAAGCTATTCACAGAGAGGTAAGTTATTCATTAGGCATAATATGATATTTTCTCAGACTAACTCTCAACCTATCTGTTTATCTCTACTCTTTCTCAAATCATTCCCGCACCGAAAACCCCGATGTATGATTATTACGGAAACAAAACCAGTAGGCGACAAACTATGAACTATATTTTATTATACATCGTTTACTCACTACTTTCTCCCAACATAAACTTTTGTATAATTTCTCTTAATATTGTATAGTATTTGTATAGTTTCTCATAATATTGCATCAAACCCAGATCTCTAGGATTTATTTTCTTGAAATGGTTTGCATTCTTTGACCTCCACCACTTTAAAGCTGCCAGATGTCCAGATCTAGAAATAAGCATAGTATACCAAACTGACTAGAGGGGTTTGGTTGCTCTCATTATTGTGTCATATCCGACGTGGCTAGCTCTCCGTC
This sequence comes from Pammene aurita, assembly GCA_947086415.1. Classification (NCBI taxonomy): domain Eukaryota; kingdom Metazoa; phylum Arthropoda; class Insecta; order Lepidoptera; family Tortricidae; genus Pammene; species Pammene aurita. The sequence goes on along the minus strand of OX352306.1, from coordinate 23,912,780 downwards.
TATATAGACCAACGCCATTTTGTAAATAATTTATAACCTAAAAATAAAATCATGCGGACCTATTTATACAAGGAAAATACCTATATAATAATGAAATTACTTAATTTAAGACTGCTCAACCAACACTATTATGTTAATAATGCAAAACTCGTTCTATACGAGGATTACACAATTGTTTTGTTTATTTGACGCATATCTTTTTATAATATTTTATAGCAAAACCACAATAAATCAAAGGCGCGTGAAAATTTTCAATAAAACTTATATACACATTTACAGTAAACTACATTGCGCAGTAATATTTGAAGGATATAATAACGTAAAAGAGTCAAAAACTTGAATCTTGAAGCAAATCCAATTATTTTGTTCAATATTTTTTGATTTGCAATTTTTAAGTAGTTACACTACTATATATAAACTGAAAATAGATGTCATATACTTCAGAAAAAGTGACCAAACCCTCCGGTGTCCGAGGCCAGATTTGAACTGGCGTCTTCAGCTTTCGCGGCTGACGTCCTGACCACTAGACCACCCGGTCACGGCGGAACTTGACAAATTTTCTCATGTATATGCAATCTCTGAATTTGAAACGGCTAGGCGCCGTTGACCATACTCTAAGGGCATGCGCAGTACGTGCTTGCACCTCCTATCCGAATCTCTTACGTGATTCTGGTATAGCGAGAGAGATGGTGCTGCCATCTATGAATCTTGAAGCAAATCAAATTATTTTGTTCAATATTTTTTGATTTGCAATTTTTAAGTAGTTACACTACTATATATAAACTGAAAATAGATGTCATATACTTCAGAAAAAGTGACCAAACCCTCCGGTGTCCGAGGCCAGATTTGAACTGGCGTCTTCAGCTTTCGCGGCTGACGTCCTGACCACTAGACCACCCGGTCACGGCGGAACTTGACAAATTTTCTCATGTATATGCAATCTCTGAATTTGAAACGGCTAGGCGCCGTTGACCATACTCTAAGGGCATGCGCAGTACGTGCTTGCACCTCCTATCCGAATCTCTTACGTGATTCTGGTATAGCGAGAGAGATGGTGCTGCCATCTATGAATCTTGAAGCAAATCAAATTATTTTGTTCAATATTTTTTGATTTGCAATTTTTAAGTAGTTACACTACTATATATAAACTGAAAATAGATGTCATATACTTCAGAAAAAGTGACCAAACCCTCCGGTGTCCGAGGCCAGATTTGAACTGGCGTCTTCAGCTTTCGCGGCTGACGTCCTGACCACTAGACCACCCGGTCACGGCGGAACTTGACAAATTTTCTCATGTATATGCAATCTCTGAATTTGAAACGGCTAGGCGCCGTTGACCATACTCTAAGGGCATGCGCAGTACGTGCTTGCACCTCCTATCCGAATCTCTTACGTGATTCTGGTATAGCGAGAGAGATGGTGCTGCCATCTATGAATCTTGAAGCAAATCAAATTATTTTGTTCAATATTTTTTGATTTGCAATTTTTAAGTAGTTACACTACTATATATAAACTGAAAATAGATGTCATATACTTCAGAAAAAGTGACCAAACCCTCCGGTGTCCGAGGCCAGATTTGAACTGGCGTCTTCAGCTTTCGCGGCTGGTCAACGGCGCCTAGCCGTTTCAAATTCAGAGATTGCATATACATGAGAAAATTTGTCAAGTTCCGCCGTGACCGGGTGGTCTAGTGGTCAGGACGTCAGCCGCGAAAGCTGAAGACGCCAGTTCAAATCTGGCCTCGGACACCGGAGGGTTTGGTCACTTTTTCTGAAGTATATGACATCTATTTTCAGTCAAAAACTTTTATACATTTTGTTAGGATGCAAACAAATATGACGTGTCACTCATTCAGTTTTTTGTACCGTCTTTATCCATTTTATATTGCGAGACAAAGTAAATCACAACGTTCATTGTATTATAACATTTGTTGCGTCGGTGTTAGAGACGTTTTTGCATTTTTTTTTTTTTTTATACCACGACGGTGGCAAACAAGCATACGGCCCGCCTGGTGGTAAGCAGTTACCGTAGCCTATGGACGCCTGCAACCCCAGAGGATTTACATGCGCGTTGCCTACCCTTTAGGAACCTATACACTCCTTTTTTGAAGAACCTCATACTGTAGCCCACTGGGAAAACCTCGGCAGGGAGTTCATTCCACAGCCGCAGCGTTCGTGGGAGGAAATTCCTCTTAAATCGTACTGTGCGCGACCCATTGGGCTCCAGGGTGTGGGGATGAACACCCTGCCGGCGGCGAGCGGTGCGGTGATAAAAAGCTGCCGTGGGCATCATATCAAACAGTTCTTCAGAGCACAACCCATTGTACAAGCGATAGAACACGCATAAGGAGGCAAAGTCCCTCCTAAGACTCAAAGGTTCAATATCGCTCGTGAGTTGACGTAAGGTTTATTTTACTACACTCTTATGCTAGTATAATGCTTTTGTATTGCGATTGGCAAGTTAATCGAGAGTACTTATGCTTCTTTACTGCGATTAGCAAGTTTTTTGGCCGTATTAATGCTTCTTTAATGCAGTTGGCAACTTAATAGAGCGTACTAATGATTCTTTAATGCGATTGGCACTTTCCATGACAACGATAATGCTAATAGCGCAGACATATTGCGCCTGTAATGCTATTAAATGACCTGTATAGGATCTCAAGCTGGGTAATTCGTGCCCATTTAAGACCTATATCAGCACTATAAACGATTATAATGCTACTATAAAACGAACTCAAAATGCTAAAAGCATACAGATATGCTGTAAGACGACCGTTATACTGCCTTGATGTGTTACTTGGGTATTATATTATACCTATAATGTAATATTATTAGATGATTTATTTGTCCTGTGCAATTGCCAAGTCATTATATTTATTATAAAAATATATACATATAATATTTAAAGGATCACAATGACATGTTAGTAGTAGGTAAACTCCACAGACAGAATTAAGGAACTTTGACTTGCAATCATTCTTTTAATGTTTCTAAATTAAGCCTTAGAAAATAGGTCTGCCTAAGTAAACCCTTCACATAGACTGCTTTGTATTTACACTTGAGGATCATTACTGGCTCTTGTAGATAAGGGGTACTTAACGTTGCATAATTTTAAATGCATTTGTTGAGCTATTAGCCTAATAAACAGGAAGTTATTTCAAGCAATAATAGCTCTGTTAATTCTATGAGTGGGTAATGAATCAGAATCAGAATCAATCGTTTTATTCGTGATAAACCATAGTTGCATACAAAAGTATATAAAAAAAAAACAAAAGAAATATACACAGTTTACCACGAAATGGACCCGCCTCAGCATTAATGCAAGTAGAATGTGTGTGTGTGTAAGTCTTGTTTACTACAAATCTACTTTCCTATTTGAAGAATTTTTTGTTCGAATAGGGTGTGTTATGTCTCTAAAATAAAATTAAAACTGCGATGCAAAGCATGCTCGACTCCCGTTGTGAAATTAATATTGCCTAATAGCATTATTAAGTTAATTAAATGCTATCAACGAGGTAATAATTCACGACCAAACCCATTTGTCTGGCCTCGCCTGACGTTATAGAGGAATATTATTTTCCTTAAAATGTAGACTATGTTGGTAGACATAATTTTTGTGGCCTGAGTTTACTATTTGAATAAGTTAAAAGCATTATGGAGCAAGTTATACAAATTCTTCATATTTATTATCACTGATAATAAATATGAAGAATTTGTATAATGTGTATGAATGTGTATATTCCAATGAAGCGTTTAAGGGTGCGTTTCCACCAGAGCTGTGCGAGGATGCGTTACGTGGAATGTGTTTTTTAGGAACCAATCATAGAGCTGCGCTGTGCGAGGATAAACAAATGAAGTGATTCTATTGGTGCTTAACAAACACATTCCTCGCAACGCATCCTCGCTCATCTCTGTTGAAAACGCAGCCTAAGGCTGGGTGGTCAAAGAAAACACCCAGTCACTTTAAAAAAAAAAAGAACCCGAGCGAGAATGTCGTAAAAGGAGGTTCGTAAAGCCTGTCTGGTTTCACTGACGCAGGTAGGTACTCCCCTGGCAGTAGGCAGGTGGTCGTGCGGTCCGGGGTTATCACGGAAGCGTCTCGGGGAGCGCCGTGGTAGTTGGTGCTGGGGACAGAGGCCTCTGGTGTCCACCCTACTCTGCGGTCAGACCTTGGATGGAAGCGCTTCTCACCGCCGAACGTTAAGCCGGAAACTTGCACGATGAATCTTCTTATGAATTTTTTTTATGCCGCAACAGTAGTTCGCATAATCGACAAAAATAAGTATCGAACGTTAGTACCTTTGTATATTTGCCTCTTTATCGCCAGAATGTGCGAGATCGATACGATAGAGAGGCAAATACGAACACTCAAAGTGGTATTTTAAATCGGTAGGTACAACGTATTCATTATTCAGGAAAAACTGATACATTAATATTTACAATCATTACGTAACGTAAGTACCTGTAAACCAATACTAACCACTATATCAGCCATCCATCCTAACAACAACCGCAAATACTCACAAGTAACCACACAATTACTTAGCCATATTAAGCCCTAATGCAATAAAACAAGAGCGTCTAATGCGTGTTATTTATGCCCGAGCCTCAAGTCTGTATCAGCGACGTTCCTCGCCTGCCTAGATTCCTGGCTAATCTGGCTATTCATAAGTGCTTTCCTATCATTACTCTATAATATACCAGCATAATAACCGGTATATTTGTACTAGTTCTACAGGATGGGCTCTAAATCAGGGTCCAAATACACTAGCTACATTGGGTTTAATTGTATAATTGATAGAAATAGTGGATAAATTCCACTACTTACAAATAAAACTTGAGGTAATAGAACCGACTCCCGAAAACGCTTACCTAGTCGTAAGAATATCAGTTTAGTTCCACTTATAAAATCGGAAAAATGAATTTACTAGGTATATATTATAGAAACTAGTAAAAAAGCGCTGGTAGCCTGGCGGTAAGACGTCCGATTTTCAATCCGGAGGTCTGGGGTTCAAACCCCGGCTCGTACCACTGAGTTTTTCAGAACTTATGTACGAAATGTCATTTGATATTTATCATCAGTCGCTTTTTGGTGAAGGAAAACATCGTGAGGAAACCGGATTTAATCCCACAAAAGCCTAGTTTCCCTTCTGGGTTGGAAGGTCAGATGGGCCATCTGAGATGGCAGTCGCTTCCGTAAAAACTAGTTCCTACGTAAACTCATGGGACTAGGTAGCCAAGCAGACCCCAGGCTCAATTGAGCTGTGGCAAAAGCCGGGACAAACGCTAGGAAAATGTTATAGAAACTAGTAGGTATTACCCGAAAATGTAAGCCTTAAACTTTTAGATAAGTATAATTACTTACTTATGATTTATTTGCAAAAGGCCGTTTCAGTGTACAGCATATTACCCTGTATGTTTTTATTTGTTTCGAAATCAAGATATACGACAACAACAATGAAGTTCCACTTTTGATGGTTAATAGTCGCTAGAAAATGTTTAGTGAACAGGTTGGCAGGTTTGTCCGTAATGTAAGCACTTTCGCCAGACGCTCCATAAAAGTCCATTCACACAATTCCTTGGATGCCTAGCGGACAACTTATGCTAACGGCCTCCTAGCCCAGTTGGTAGTGACCCTGCCTACGAGGCAGGAGGTCCTGGGTTCAAATCCTGGTAAAGGCATTTATTTGTGTGTTTATCACAAATATTTGTTTCTGAGTTATGGGTGTTTTCTATGTATCTGAGTATATATTTATCTTTATAAATATGTACATATATCATCGCCTAGTACCCATATTTATTACAAGCTTTGCTTAGTTTGGGACTAAGTTGGTTTGTGTAAGATTGTCCCAAAAAAAAATACAGTCAGCGGAAAAGTAATGAATCAAATTAATTACGCTAACGATTTACGCTATTTACCTTTTCAAAATAGGTATACGTTTTTCCGAGAAGGGAAGGGGAAGGTATCATACTGTTGCCTACGGGCAACATACTCTTGACACCTTTCTCAATTTTAAAGGAAATTTTTAAACGCTAGTTTATGCACTGTACCTTGTAGTCTACACACCGATGCATGGACTAGACGCTTCCTCAATTTTCAACTAGATGGCGTTACTCGGTCAAACACAACAATGTTTAGTGTTTCGGAGAAATTTGAAAAACATCTGTTTGTGAATTTGTAAAAATCTTTTAAAAATAGTAGTTGGTGATTTTTGTGCCTGTTATTGCGAAAAAAGTTGAGGTAAGTGTATAAATCATAACATATATTGATATCTTCAAGTAATTCCTTGTTTTTATGAAAGTAGTACGTAGTGTTTGTAGCCCATAAGTAAACATCGGTATCAACGTTCTATTTTCATGGCACCCAGTAGGGATAGCAAAAAAATAAATACTTTCGAATATTTAATAAATAATAACGTTTATTTTATTTTAAATTTAAGTATGCTGCAGCTAACTTATACTTTAATCGAGTCGCAGAAATCTTTGTCATAAGCAGTTTGATTGTCCTTCAGACCTTCAAGTACAACATTATTTGGAGAGAGAGAAAGTATTTATCTTCCGTCCATGTTAAATAGATAAGGCACATGAGGTAAATGCTGCCTCAATTATCACTTATAACAAACATGACGCTAAAATCAATTTTGTCATCGACGCTTTAAATCCCCGTGAAGCAAGTGCAATAGCTAAAGTGAAAAAAAAATCCGCAGCCGCAAGTTAAATCTTGAGTGAATTCGTGGATACACACTTTAGTACAATTGTCAAGGATGTATAATTGTTTTTAGAGCCAAAACTGAGCCATGTAGGTACAATAAACACTATTCATTGGTTGAAAAATAATAATTTAAATTACACCACAAGGGCAGACAACTTGATCTAAAATTAAATAATAATAAAAGAAAACCCTGATAATAACACCATAGAAATTATTAACCAACTGTCTTAAGGTCAGGGGGGCGGCGCCGGCACAACACAATCCACCGGGACATTGTAGTTACTCAATCATATAGAGGCAGCAAGTTGTAACACATTCGTCGAACTCAATTCTTACAGCTTGCCTATTTTGAGTACCTGTGGAAAAAGTATTGTATAAAATAGTGACATAATTAAGCTTTTCAATCTCGTACCTTACTTAGTACCTAGTACTCGTACCTTACTCAGAAAACTTCGTGGCCTAAACACGGTACTCGACTGAAAAGCTCTTCATTATGTCACGATTGTATAAAATACTATTTAGCGTCTTTCTTTTAGTCCATAAAAAAATGTTCAATATACTAGATGTATTTGTTTGTATTTGTTTTTCTGCAAACCGTACTTTGCCATGAAATTTGAACGTTGATACCGATGTTTACCCATAAGCTACATTATCGTAAAAGGGTCAAAGTTTAGTACGGTAGGTATATATTTTTAACGTAATTAATATCTTGTCCTAGGATGTCTCGTAAACGTCGTTTGCAAGATACCGACATTGCTGCGGCACTCTGTGATGATGATGCGAGTGAAGATGGGTTAGAATTTGATGACGATAGTATTGCCGACCCTGATTTTGATCCTGAGATGGAGGGGTTGACTGAGGAGATGGTTGAGGAGTTGATTGATCAGTTTAGCGATGCTTCTTCTGATGGGGAGTATGATAATCATGTGGACACATTGATTAGAACCTTACAAAATGACGAAATTACCACTTCGACTCAGGTAGAACCAATACAATCGACTTCAAGCGATTGTAATCTTCCAGCTTCAAGGTCCCAAGGAAAGAAACCAAAAAAACTGAACTTACGGTGGAAAAAGAAGAACCTGGAGTTAAACGCACTTCAGCTAGCATTCAAAGGTAATGAGACACTTACTCCTGATACTTTAGAACTCGATACACCCGTGCAGTTCTTTCTGAACTTGTTCCCACCCCCAGTTATTTCAAACGATTGTTGAACAGACCAACCTCTATGTGGTACAGAAGGATCCAAGTAATACCTTTCGTGTAACTGACCTAGATATACGACAGTTCATCGGCATAGTATTCCTGATGTCCCTGATTAAACTAACCAGGGTTACCAGTCACTGGGCACCTATACTCGGTACAGAATTAATTCAACGTACAATGGCCTTGAACAAGTTCGAAAAAATAAGACTGTTGCTGCATTTCAATGACAATAGCAAAGCAGTTCCCAGAAGCAATCCAAATCACGATAGAATCTTTAAATTTCGTCCGGTTGTTGATACCTTGAATACTTGGATTTCCTTCAATGGCAAATGCATGGCTGCTGTACAAAAGAGTGTGCAAACACAAAATAATTCCCAAGAAATCCATCAAAGGTTCGGCTGATTTTCGTCTGGATGTCGCCGCTAGTCTATGCCAAATGGGGACTAAATCATCTACAACAACTCGACGATTTTTAGAAACTGAAATCGTGGCTAAAAAACGTAAAGGACCTGCTCAGCACGCACCCCCACAAGCAGTTCGACAGGACCAGATTGGGCACTGGCCTTAATGGTCTGACAAGAAAATCCGCTGTAAGTTCCCGTCTTGCATCACCCACACTGTATGTGAGAAGTGCGGCGTAGCTTTATGCTATACAAAAAATAAAAATTGTTTTAGAAACTATCATCTGTCATAAGCACTAGCAAAAGATTTTGAATATTTTATTTATATTTTTGATATGGTTGTTACTCAATGTTGCCTACGAGCAACGCTCCCTTTTTTTGATTTTTGTCGTGAAATAAAAAAAATAAAAAGAGAAATTAAGTTTTTTATTTCAACTAGTTCCATCCAAATTTGCTTGAAATATTTAAATTGATGTTCTTGAGTGACAGAGGGTTAAAGGTAAACGGTTCTGGGAAAAACGATTCTATTTTGAAAAGCTTTATCTGGGAAACTATTGTGTCTACAGAGACAATTCTAGTCTCATATTGTAGGAAATTTAGTCTTCTTTAAAAAAATCTGAGAAAGTAATAAAAACCAGTCCTTTGGGGTCATAATCGATTTATCGATTTTTGACACAGTTGCATTCGGCGCTAGAGGTCACAAACTTGGATTATTCATTGGGCCAAGATCATAAACAAGTCTGCAAAAAATCAGAACTACCGGATTTGACGCACAAGTACCCCGTACTTTCAGGCGACAAGGTTCCTGGATTAAAGTAGATACATTGAAACAAACCGCATATCCTTCATTAGATCTTGATCTTAATACATACGAACCGCAAGTCGATGCAATTTCAATAAGCATCAATTACGTCAAAGCGATGCCATCCAATATCGCTGACTCGATACCAATCGACGCGGCTCGAGCAGTGTCAATTGATTAATAGGCATGATACCAAACATCTCATCTCAATATATGTGTCACAGTACTCACAGTTAGTTCACAATATATTTGTAGATACAATCGGGGTCGTATAGCAAGCGATCAGTGCATGATACAGAATCGACAGATGAACCTAATGCTGATAATTATATTTTTTTGTCGCAAAAATGTATAATTATTTTTCAGGTGAAATTTTGACGTACAATTTGGCGTCTTGTTGTTTTCCATACAGCGTATATCCAAACTAATAGGGTGACCATAATTTCCTTAGTTTAAGATTAATTTTACTTGAAAAATAAAAATAATTAGATTCATTCTGTTGTGATCAAATATGTACTACCAAATAATAATGGTGATCAGTTACAGAGTCAGAAAGAGTGGTTCAGGATCGCGACCCAGATTTCACCCTGTATAAAAAGGTTACAAACTTTACACAGTGTGATTCTCTCTGCCTGTGTTCTACTGTATTTCGGCCCTTACTAAACTCTATGTACAGTCGCCATCAAATATATTGGAGCAGCCAAGGTACTCAAAAATATCTGAACATGCACTTTATCGTCTTGACAACAGAGGCGATGCTCAGATATTTGTGACCACCCTGGCCGCTCCGATATATCTGATGGCGACTGTACCTACCTCTAGTAGTCAAAAGTGTATTTTAGCGCAGTATTTTAATTCAAGGCATTTTATTACTAACAGAATAATGTGTGATACATTTCGCGATTTTGTGCGTCGAGGTGATTTCGAATGATTTTTCTGGCTGGCTGGTTTACTTCAAAATTTAAGTCGAACTTCTGGACATCACTAAATTATCAATATACTCGTAAATGTATATAATTTAAATCGTACTTAACTATATGTCGCGTCAACAAGCATAAAAAATAGGTTTAATAATATTAAGCTGCAATATTGATTACAAGAACGATCCAATATCACCTGTATTGTTTTCCTCGCGGAATTAAAGAACAATAAGGCCATCGAGCCTTTTTTGTGTTCACCTGTTAGGTTAGGTTACCCATGTAGGTACACGGGTAACCTAACCTAACAGGTGAACACACTACTACACATACTAGGTAGTATGCAGTAAGTTACGTAGTATAATTGGTTATTCCAATTGCTAGAGAAACAGGCGAGTCCTAGGCGCAGGGATAAGTGTGATCTCCGATTACACAGTTTTTATGGATCTCTGTAGGGCTAGCATATCTTACGTTGTCGCCTGTCACTTCATACACATATTCGAGTCGCGCTTGAAGTATGAACTCGCGCGTCACACGTCAAGATATGCTAGGCGTACTGGTAGATTTGCATGCAATCATAGATTATAAGAACGACTTATAAGAGTCATCATACTCATCATAAATAAGCAAAGATCCAGATCCAGGCCTAAATATACATATATCTAGAAAGTGGGGTAAAAATGGCACATTGAATTAATTTTGCAATAAAAATAATTAAAAAAAAACATAAAACACCTTGTTTAACGTTTGTTTAGTTTACTTCATTAACAAGACTTAGGGCCGGTTGCACCAAACCGTCTGTTAACGTCAACGTCATCGTTAGAAAAATCTTGTATGAAAAGTTTGACAGTTTTCTATGGGATGTAAGCTCCGTCGCCATATTTAACGTTCATCAGTTCGTTAGTTATGCGTGGTGCAACCCACCCTTACTGTTTACATTGTTCTACATAAGGAAAATAAATCAATATGACTTGAAACTTCTAGCACGGCTTACCTACGTACTATTTATTAATCTATAATCTATTCTGTGCCCGTGCTTATCGATGTGCTGATGTAAAATATCAAAATTACAGGACTTTTCTTATGAAAATATCTTAAATTGTCCCATTGAATGTTTTTTTTTTCAAAATGAATAATTAATCTTAAAAATTACTGAAGTTCTTAGTTTTCACAACCCGCACATCGATCTAAAATGTATCCTGGCCTCCGACCCTAGAAGCTTAGGTACTATGTCAAGCGCAGTTTCTCTCTGCTCTGTTCGCCGAGCGACTGCTTCCTTTAATTCGTGTAGTAATTTCACGATCTGGGGGATGGGGGATGTCCTGTGCGATTGCCAAGTCATTCTATTTATTATAAAAATATAGACATCTAATATTCAAAGGATCACAATGACATGTTGTTAGTAAATTCCGGCACACCGGCTTGGTTTTACATTAGATCTCAACAGCGCCGGATCTAGAACTTTTTCGAGGCGGGGCAAAATCTGAAAAATGCCGCCCCCGCCCTGCATATATTTGATATGTATTCTATTTTTGCCTTAATCGAACGAGCGGAACGTAAGCGAAGCGAGTTCTTACAAACAACTTTTGGCTACTGGGACGTGTCGGCATTTCGATGGCTTTTCCCATTTATTTAGTGAAAACTATAGTAAGTAACAGAACTTAGTAACCGACTAGGTAGTTTCGTCATGTCCGTCCATCCGTCCGTCCGTATGTCACAGGCATTTTACTCGGAAACTATAATACGTATCTTAATATAATTTAGACAAAATGGTATTTAGCATGCCGCTATTCAGTTATGTAGTTAAATTGTTAAGTGAATATTTTCAGAAATAATCGCTTCGAAAGTCAGAAAAATGAAATTTGTTGAGGTTGTAGCAGAGATACATATAATTTGAGAGTTCGTATATGAGCAGGATCGATCAAAGGGTTATGGAGCTAGAAGGCAAAAATAACCTTCTCAAGGGTCTTGTTATATTGGTCAATTCGTATGCAGGTAACTCGCGAATTCTCAGTTCGAGGCGGACTACTAGTTATTAAGTATCATATACATAATTTTGAACAACAGACACCTTCTGTTAGACATAAATAAATATATAGGCCTGTTAACGGAAATAATACCACAACGCACTGTGGGCTGAAAATCGGCTTTCATAGAAATAGAAAAAGATTTCTTAATTTGTATATTTTTTTTCTTGAAATAGCTTTAGCTAGGTATTAATATATCCCAAAATGAGTCTGAGGTAATTTGGTTGGGAAAATAATCAATTATTATTTAAAAAAGAATGTATGCTGGAGTGAATGAGAAAAATCGAATTTCCTTAAAAAGTAAAGCCAAACCGTTATATCCTCGCGGATGGTTATAGTACCAATTATTCTTGATTTTTGCCATACTCAAAATTTTTGTACCAGGTGCACTTTTTTTTAAATCGATTAAAAAAAAAACATTTCTTCAAGGGTTTTTTTAGAAATAGCTTGCACTCATTATTTTGACCTTAATAAATAATTCTCAGCCCATTTGAGTCAAAAACATAGGAGCAGTGAGCTTTTTTTCGAAATAGATATATGGAGCGTATTGGAAATTTTGGATTTTCTTCAAACATAAAAAAATAAACCATTATATCCTCGCAGATGGTTATAGTTATAGTACCAATTATTCCTGATTTTATGATACACTCACTTTGATTTAGAAGACCCATATTATTTTTAAAATACCTATCCAGCGACGCCCAACGCAATTGGTTTAAAGCATTAAAAAAATCATCCCCCGCTTCATGTGATTTTAACGAGGATCTTATAATATAGTAACTTAAAAAGCACAAGATACGATAAAATACTTACCTAGTAAAAGTAATTCGTGAGTAGGAGGGATTAATAGTGAGCTGTTTTTTAACACAAACAGATTTTTTGACAGAAACAGATGTTTTGTAGACTGCCAATAAGGAAATGGTAAATACAAATTGACTTAATGTTTGGAACAAAACACGACCCTGAGATATCTCTCAGGGATGAAGGGGTTATCAAATATACAACAACCTTTTCACACGCAGGCTAAGTGTAGACGATGCCGCCCCCGCGCTACTGCCGCGCTGCTATTGCGGGGTATCGTGTAAACGATGCCGCCGCCACGCCGCCATTGCGCCGCTACCGCACCTCTGCGCTGTGTGTACCATATGCGTAAAAATCGCCTTTTGTTTCTAGTATACACAGCGCAGAGGCGCGGTGGTGGGCTTTACGAGTCTCGTACATACAGCGCAGAGGTGGGCCGGCGGCGCCGTAGCGGCGCGGTGGCGGGCTTCACGTGTCTCTTATACACAGCGCAGACGTGCGGCGGCGTCGGCGACACGCGCCCTAACCGCCCTCAAATGAGAGCGCGTTTCATTTCGTTGATTGTTGACCTACGCGCCCCACGATTTTTTTTTAAAGTACTGGACTATAGGACGCCTGTCTCAGTGGTCAAGGTTGCGTTGATGATGAGTGATGAGACGTGTACGTGCATTCGTCTGCCATGTCGAATTTGCCGCCCGGGGCATGGGCCCCGGTCTGCCCCCCCCCCCCCTAGATCCGGCTCCGGCAATGCTTTTTGCAGTAGCAGAACTGGGTTGCGAGACTGGCATTTTTGTACATGTAATGTTTTTGATGGGATGATGTATTTCTGCGCTCAAGCTTTGTGAGCAATTGCAACGTGCCCAGGTTGCAATCAGTGCAGTGGGTGGCTGCGTCGGCGGACAATGACTAATGGCTGACAAATGGCGCTGCTACATATTTTGACATTTTAGCACCAAATTATACTTAAACAAGTATAATAACCGTGTAAAATATTCCCGGGGTAAAACCAAATTATGCGGTTGGTGTTTGTTATTTCAGCCCAACGTAAGGAACACCAAAGTTTATGTAAATACACGATTAGCTACCTAGACAGCATCACGAGATATACCTTTTCGGGCGAGTAAAGCGTCTCTCTGCCAACAAGGCTGTCAATGGTCCAAGGTCACCCTGACCTTGGTTGGTGTTTCATAGAATTTTGCTGGCAACAACTGTCTACACAGTCTGTCCAGACCAAGGTCGCCCTGTTGGAGGGGCTTGTTGTATGCCGTCTAGCATTTATTTTGCCGCTTTAGGAATGACATTTTCGTAAGAGTATCAACATATCTTTGACGTCGACTGTACTGTAAGACAGTCATAAGAAATAAAGAATGTCATCTATTAAAGTGCCTCTATGTATGTACTTTTATTTTCAGTTTGGTGCACTTTCACCTCATACATAACATAGATGACAAACAGTCATAGTATCCATTGGGATACCAAACACATTATAATATTTTAAGATATTTTAAGTCTTGCAACAGGGAAACATTATTTACAACGCCTGTAGGTGACCCGTCCAGTCTGCAGAAAAAGTAGTAAGCCGATGAAGTGTTTAAGTGACATTCATTCGCTCTTATTGTCTTAACAATATAGTCTTACTAAGACCAAACACCTGAAATGCTTAGCTACTTCGGTCGCTGACTGTACTTCCTGCCACGCATTTTGTAAGTAACTTTTTCTCATAAATTCGTCAGTATTCCTATTTATCTCTAATTATGTAAAGATAAATACTAAGGTACTTTTGGTAAGTTTGGCCTACCTATATGTATATAGTACAGTAAAAATTAACACAGTACCTACCACCTACAGTTCGCGATACGATGAGTAAGTAAATTCATGAAAACGGAATCACTCTGCAGTCTCTTTATGTACTCATTCAGAAAATACTTTTTTTTACAATGAATACGGCCAAAATAAAAAGGCAATGACCATAATGAGCGCAGATACTAATAATATGAACCCAGAGACAATTTAAAAATCTCGTATTACGATCCCCCTTTTGCTCGAACATGCACTTTATTCTCATATTGAGTAAGTTTCGTTTTACTAGAACACGAGTGAAATATATTACTTTTGGAATGTTTCTTAGGCGGCTTTCACACACGCCGGTGCGCGAGCGAGATAGCGCTCTGCAAGTGTATAGCGCTGTCACGCTTGCACATCGTCGCCACGTCCGGTTTCGGCGCCAGTGTGATAATCGCCTTATGTTAAGAGTATTATATACGGCATGTAGGTATTTTTGTAAGGTCGTTAGACTCGTTATTATATATTTAGGGGTAATTGATTTATGATACATTCCTGATATGAACGATGGCAATAAATTTTTCGTGTCACGTATTTATTAATTTATGGTTATAATAAAATCCGTAATGGATTGCTCTCAATATGGAGTCACTCTTTATTTATATAAGTACAGTCACCGGCAATAGTATCTTCCTACACGAAGGCCACACAAATATGTGACAGGCTCTTATTTGTGGGGCCATAAGAGCGTGGCCGCGATTCGAAAAATAAGCACACACTGGACAGACACAGCTCCAACCCAACTCAACTCACACATTGTACCAATGTTGTACCAATGTGAGACCAATGTGTGACCCATGTGTGACCAATGTGAGACCAATGTGAGACCAATGTGAGACCAATGTTGAATGAAAATCTGTTCGAATAGCAAATGTCAATGTCGTTATAGCGTTGAGTTGAGTTGGGTTGAGTTGGGTTGGAGCTGTGTCTGTCCAGTGTGTGTGTGTGTTTATTTTTCGAATCGCGGCCCGTGTCACATATTTTGGCCGCCTTCGTGTAGGAACTATTGTCGGTGACACATATTTGCATATTTGCAAGTTTCAACATTAACCAAGTAATAAAATACCGAAACCCCTTAAGTTTTCATTATGTAACGGGTTGGCTTAAAGTAATGAGAATTTTCATATTGGAGAATCGAAAAATAAAGTCAATAGCTACAGGTTAATAATTTGTATTGTTGTTGTATTTCCATAAACTAGAACATATTCAACATTACAAATAAACATTAAAATATAGGAAAAGTCCCTCCATCTTCAAACTTTCGTAACTTGCTTCTGGCTGTTCCACTCACACCTTGGACATCATACAAATTGACTTTTTGAAATTTAATATGTTATCCAAAATTGTATTTGATTGGTAAATTGGATTCCTACGCATCACTACTTACCATTCTTTTGAAAATTGCCAAATAATCTCTGATTGTTCGACGTTTAGAGACGTCACACTAGATTAAGCAAACTCTAAGTATGCCAAAAATAGTCAAAATTGTTTAAAAAGCAATCCCATACATTATGTATCAAAAGATGCCAACCCAGCAAAAATCCCTAAAGCTCGACCAATCGAAGCTTCATGGGATATTTGTAGTAGGTTAGTATAAGGTTACGGGCAGGATGCCAGTTCTCCGAAACCATTAGAATTAAGGATAATATGGACAATTAAGAAATGTTGTCCAAGGTATGATGCGTATGGTCAGAAGCACGTTACAAAAGATCGAAGCTGGAGGGCCTTTTTCTATATAGTAGTGATTGTTTGTAATGTCTAATATGTTCTAGTTCCTCGTCAAAAAATCCATTAACCTGTAGCTATTGACTTTATTTTTAAATTTTTCAATGTGAAATTTCTAATTACTTTAAGCCAACCCGTTATGTACCCACCTACCGACATTGTACAATGTACAATATTTATAGACGAACTAGGTTAGTGAGTGGAACCTGGGTTTTTTTAAAATGAAAGTATGTTTTCATACAAAAACTAACCTGGTGTGCATTCGCTAGACTAGGTTAGAGTTCATCCAATTTTAAAATGATGAAATGCTGCAAATGAAACTTTCGGAAACTTCTTACATATTTGTTAGGGAATTCAGGGGATTGAAACATTGAAGTTGCATAGATTCTGGACTTTTAGTTCATTATTTTGGTCTTTTGTTAATCAAACACTTTTATTATAATTTTCGAATCATTGATTATTATGTATTCTACTATATGTGACACCTAGAACAAATTTTGTGCGCCATGTTTGGCGGTTGACAGCTATGACAGAATCAAAGAGTAGTATAGACTTGTAGTGATTTTCACTACAACTTTTGGGACAAAGACTTTCTTAGGGATGCCATCTCTTGTTACTCAATGTATCGAATACAAGATCATTTTGACACCAATGTTTTTTTTTTAATTAAATAACAGGTGTCAAGTGAGCATTTAATTACTCAAATTTATCTCATAATCTGGACTTATAAGCTGAAGAACTGTCACTGATGGATCGAAAGTGATGACGTCAGGATCTAAGCGCGCCTTAGAAGGAAGCGCCTGAGTCATCGAGTAGCAAGCCTCGACATTTATGGTCGTGCGGCCAGCCGACTCATCCAAACAAACCGTGACCTTGTCACCGTGCAATACGATGTATTATGCAATGAACTTGAGTTTCAACTTTTCAAAGATTTGTTTAGCGCCGCGCTGGGTCAGATCAGTCGGACGTTAGGATACATTAACAATATCAATAAGAGTAGATACGAAACTGAGGACACGACACGGGACACCTTGCGCTTACGTAAAATATTTCTCATATTTTGGTAAATAGTCAAGCGAGCTTTTAGCACCCCAATCCATACAGCTCACAAATACAGTTTATAAAGGCCGATTATGTTTAATATCGACAAGGGCTACCGGACAGAGAGGGCTGATTTAACCAAGAAAGCATTAACTTATATATAAAAAAACTATAGGTAGCTAAGGTATCCGTGGCGGCGGGTCCATCCATAGAGCTCAATTTCCACCAGCTTCCCTAATTATTAGGCGCTTGAGTAATTGAGGCGCTAGGTACTATTATAGAAAAGTAAAAGGAGAGCTGTTGTTAGATTTAATCTTCATCTACTTGTTACACGCCCACAATCCTACATACTTAGGTAGTATCAAAGATTTGATATGACTGATTAAATACCGGAAATTCCAATACAAATTGGCATCTTAATTCCAAGGTAGGTAGGTAGTTTAGGTAGGTACGTTCCTAAATATTCATAGAAGCGAATTAATAGGTATAGTGGCAATTTTTTAAAATGTCGGAATCTTACTAAAGACTTCAACCTACAATTCCGACATCTTAAAAAAATCATACTACGAGGGTTGCTACTTATATATCCGGAAACAAAAAACAAACAAACGTACACGGCTGAAAATGGTTTTATTGTTTTTCAAAGTATTCCCCTTGATGATCTATGCACTTTTGCATTCGCGTGAACCAATTTTTAAAGCACTTCTGCCACTCCGCCTGAGGTACCTGCATAACGTGTTGTTTGAATGCGTCGACAGCATCTTCAGCGGTCGAAAATCGTTGACCGCGTAATTTATTCTTTATATTTGGAAATAAATAAAAATCGTTGGGTGCCAAGTCAGGGCTGTACGGCGGATGACCCGTTAATTCCACATTTTGACCCTCCAAAAATAGAGTTGTTTCGCGTGACGTATGACAGCTGGCATTGTCATGATGAAGAATGATTCTTCGTCGCTGGTTAGTTTTACGAATTTGTTCAAATACTTCCGGTAAGCAAATGGTCGTGTACCACTCTGAATTAACCGTTCTACGGTTTTCTAGTGGCACTGTAGCTACATGGCCATTAATACCGAAGAAGCAGGCCACCATTTGTTTCAATGTACTTTTTGCACGAGTAACTTTCGTAGGGTTCGGCTCATTTTGAAACACCCATACCGTTGATTGTTGCTTCGTTTCGGGATCGTATGCATAGATCCAGGATTCGTCACCTGTATAGATGTTATAAACGGCTTTTGAGTCACCACGGTTATATTTTTTTAACATTTTATTGCACCATTCGACGCGAGCATCTTTTTGCTCTTTTGTTAAGTTGTGGGGTATCCAACGCGAACAAATTTTTTTTACAGCCAAATAATTATGTAATATGCTATTAATGCTGGTCATAGAAATACCCAGAGTCGCCTCTATCTCGCGGTACGTAACATGTCGGTCGTCCATTATAAGTTTTCGCACAGCCTCGATATTTTGTTGTACAACGACCGATTTCGGGCGACCTGCCTTAACTTCGTCCGTAAGCATACTACGTCCACGATTGAACTCACTAAACCAGTGATACACAGTAGTTTTAGATGGGGCTTCATCACCAAAAGTTGAAGTTAGTTGATATATGCACTGTTGTTGCGTTAAACCACGCCATAAATCATAATAAATCATAGCACGAATATTTTCTCGAGTGAGTTCCATTCTTGCTGCGAGATGACATTTAAAACCCGTCAAAAACAAAACACGAGCGTTAATAAGAAAGAAAAAATATACCGGCCAGTACTTAAAAAAGTTCAAATTTTACCATGGAGGTCAAATATGCTATTTAAGAAGATTGTAATCCCGGTTTCCGGATATATAAATAGCAGCCTATGTATATGCATGAAGTAGAAACTTAGAAAGTAGAAAGGATGTAAACAAATACGCGAACATGTTTGGCTAATTAACGTGCACCACATGATCCGGTCAAGCATTTTACTCACCGTAACTATGTGTTGGATTTCAACTCTTATTGAGATTCAGTCAGAATAAATCAGTAATACGTAGGAAAAGTAGTGTTTCTAATTGAGTACTTACAGTAATCTGATAGCTCCTACCATATAAGGTTAAACCTTTTTGTATGTTGTAATGTGAGATTACTATACTCAATTAAAAATATTACGTAATCTCCGCTATCGAAAAAAAGGCATGCACATTTATTTACAATGTTGTGTAAATAGGTAAGTAAAATGCAACTTTGACAAAAAGTCTCACGATCTTAGGCTAAATGCTTCCCTAGAGATTTTACTAAAACAACAGTTTATCACGCCAACTACAAACATCTTGCGAGAATTTCAATATTGTCTGTCCAACAATACAAATTCTAAATTAACTTAACCTGAACCTTACCGCCAAAGCATACATCACATTTCGTAAATAACAGTTACGATAACTATAATAGTAGATTGTTTGACAAGGGTCTGAAGTAGGCCATATTACCACGAGGTGGTTATTTTCCCGAACGAAGTGAGGGAAAATTGTTCGAGTGGTAATATGACTTTTAGACCAGAGTAATGCATACTATTTTTCACTTCTATTGCGGGAAAATAAGATAAAAATACTTATTATTTACGCACAATAACTAAAGTAAGGTTAAATTATGATTTAACTTGACGGTCTTTTAATTTTTTTAACTTCTTTGACAAATATAAACACCGCGAATAAATGCCACAGACGACGGTATAATTAGCTCTTTAAAGTAGCTATTAGACATTGCAATTTGTAGGGTCCAACCTGTCGGGTTGGTAGGTGTAATGGTACTTAGGGAGTAGGAGTCCCGATCTAGGGCGATCGGCAGTGCCCCGACATCCGCAGCTGTTTATGGAGGTCGTTAGAGTTATTTTACCTTTTTTATTTATAATGTTAGCCATTTTCTACACATTCCGTCTGGTTTTTTATTTAAAATAAAAGTAAAATTGTGTAGATTCGCTGGTAATTAATATATTTATCTAGTTTTGTATTTAAATAATAGAAGGGTTGGGCAGATGAATTTAGATTCAGGCAGCTCGAGCGGTCATTTAAATATCTATAATAAAAAACCGGCCAAGAGCGTGTCGGGCCACGCTCAGTGTAGGGTTCCGTAGTTTTCCGTCCGTCAACTTTATTTGAAAGCACGTCATTTCATTGTGATTTTGTAGAAATTACAGGTACAATAAACACCTGCTTATACGGTTAAATTACAAACTTAGTTCAGAAATTATTTTATAATTTTTTTTCAAAAACTATTCAACCTATCAAGTTCAAAATAATTTTCCTAGAAAGTTTTTATAAAGTTCTACTTTTGAGATTTTTTTCATATTTTTAAAATTTAGGGTTCAAAAGTTAGAGGGGGGGGACACTATTTTTTTTTACTTCTGGAGCGATTATTTCCGAAAATATTTACATTATCAAAAAATTTTTTCACTAAACCCCTATTCATTTTTAAATACCTATCCAACAATATATCACACGTTAGGGTTGAAATGAAAAAAAAATCATTCCCCACTTTACGTATTTGAGGTACCCTAATAAAACATTTTTTTCCACTTTTTATTTTACCACTTTGTCGGCGTGATTGATATACATATTAGTACCAAATTTCATCTTTCTAGTGCTAACGGTCACTGAGATTATCCGCGGACGGACGGACGGACGGGCAGACATGGCGAAACTATAAGGGTTCCTAGTTGACTACGGAACCCTAAAAAAACAGTTTCAGATTTTATTTAATGTGCACTGTTATGAGTACTATCACCGTGCTTCACCAAATACATTTTTAGGGTTCCGTAGCCAAATGGCAAAAAACGGAACCCTTATGGATTCGTCAAGTCTGTCTGTCTGTCCGTCCGTATGTCACAGGCATTTTACTCGGAAACTATGCGACGTATCTGAATAAAATTTACACATAAGGTGTATTTTGTATGCAGCTACTTAGTTATGTAGTTAAATTTTAAAAAAAAATATTTTTAGGGGGGCGCTCCATACAGGTAACTAAATTTAAAAAAAAAACCTAATATCAACATGTGATACATCAATCGATAGGTCTTTCAAAATAACATTGAGGGTTCTTTGACTATTTTGTGATTAAGTGAATATTTTCTGAAATAATCGCTTCGAAAGTCAGAAAAGTTGTGTAGCCCACCCCGTAACTTTTGAACCCTAAGTTCAAAAAATATGAAAAAAATTGAAGATATGCGCCTTATCATAACTTTCTACGAAAATTGTTTTGAACTTTATCGGTTCAGCCATTTTTGAGTTATCTCCATTTTTGAGTACTATCACCGTGCTTCACCAAATACATTTTTAGGGTTCCGTAGCCAAATGGCAAAAAACGGAACCCTTATGGATTCGTCAAGTCTGTCTGTCTGTCCGTCCGTATGTCACAGGCATTTTACTCGGAAACTATACGACGTATCTGAATAAAATTTACACATAAGGTGTATTTTGTATGCAGCTACTTAGTTATGTAGTTAAATTTTAAAAAAAAATATTTTTAGGGGGGCGCTCCATACAGGTAACTAAATTTAAAAAAAAAACCTAATATCAACATGTGATACATCAATCGATAGGTCTTTCAAAATAACATTGAGGGTTCTTTGACTATTTTGTGATTAAGTGAATATTTTCTGAAATAATCGCTTCGAAAGTCAGAAAAGTTGTGTAGCCCACCCCGTAACTTTTGAACCCTAAGTTCAAAAAATATGAAAAAAATTGAAGATATGCGCCTTATCATAACTTTCTACGAAAATTGTTTTGAACTTTATCGGTTCAGCCATTTTTGAGTTATCTCCAAAAAACTTCTTCCATAGGCATCAGATACGACCTTTTGGTATTAGTTTGGTTCTTATTCCATTGAAGGTACGGAACCCTCCTATGCGTGGTCCGACACGCACTTGGCCGGTTTTTTAGATGTTTTGAAGGCATCTCTGTAAACGTTGAGCTAGGGACGATTTGTTGGTGAGGTAGGGTCGGTAAGGGCGATTTGTAGGGAAAGTGTAATAAAGTGCGTTGGGGCCGACAGGAGTTGGACACAACCGATTGGGCCCTACAAATCGCCATGTCTAATAGCCGTTTAAACAGTTTAAACACGCTTTAAAGCGCTTCCAAAAAATTACAATCTTTTTTAATGATTGTGAAGTAGGAACTAAAAAACACCTCACGATTTGAGAAATAAATTACGTTTTCTCATTGGTCGATTTTAACATTGCTGTATTCTGATTGGTTGATATATTATATGTGTTTTTAAAGACTTTAATTATTTACACAGTATACGCACCAAAAAAGTATCCAGCGTTCCGATTAACTTCGATATGTGTGTTGTGATTGGTGGATTTAATATGGTGAAGTGTTCCGATTGGTCAATTTAAAATGTTTTGTAAATCATAAATATGTATACATTTTAGCCCTAGAGGCTAAATATACTACTTGAGTCCGCCTTGGTAAGCATAATATGACACACTTTTTGAGCATGAGAAGTGAAAATCATATTTGCGGTTTCCAATTCCTTGCCAATGGTTTAGGCATCTTACAGCTTAATCATTAGGTAGCGGTTTTGAAAGTGTTGCATGAGTTTGGTAAGTCGGGGTCAAGTTGCGGTAAAGCACTAAGGTCAGGGTTGATAGGCCACGTGGCCGTTGCCAGGCGACTGGGAGCCAACAACAAACAACCCTGTAAGCCATTCGGCACCCGGTCTTGGGGTGGTAACGACGGTTACGTCTTGTGTAAAGTTTGCGGTGCTTAAAAAGTTTACTGCTTGAAAAATCTGGGTACAGAATAGAAATTGAGTTAATAATTAATTAGATTGCGTATTAAAAATCTCGGACTTAATTACAGAAACCAGTTACAACATATTTAACTAACATAAAATCCATCTAAACCACAGTTTCCACTTTATAGCTAAGTGATGTTTACATTGACATGTATAAGTAAGATATCTTACTTAAACACAGCCTTTTATAACCCTTGAACTACGTATCAAAAAGAAGTGACCACTATCCCAGTATTGCCTTCAAGTTCCCGATGACTATGGAATCCCGAGACATGTCCCGTTCCTTGGACAACGTGCACTGGTGGGAGCCGGAACACTGGAAGACGAAAGGTCGTCGCAGTACATCCTCAGTGTCTTTGGAAGGAGCGGACCCTGCCGATATTAGGAATGGCTGGCTGACTCTGCCTGATCGTAAGGTAAAGTGATCATGATCATTATCCTAGTTCTATCTCTTTGAAACTTCCGCTGGAGACTCAAAACACGTCACGTTCCCCGGAAAACGTGCACTGGTGGTAGCCAGAGCGCTGGAGGGGTAAATCTCTTCGTAGTACATCCTCATTATCTTTGGAAGGAGCGGACCCAGCGGACATTAGGAATGGCTGGCTGACTCTACCTATACGGTAAGGTAAATCTCTCTACTATAAGGTAAGATAATCATATCACAGCACAACTTTCTTCAAACACCCAATCGGGATGGAGACTCTTATCCCATTCATGTTAGTTACCTTTGTATGAATAACTTATCGCCGATAGTAAATACGTATCATTTAATTGCATCGATTACTCATCGAGGTTTTAGCGAGCCGAACCTTGATTAATTCTTTTTATTGACAGATTTTCTATACATACACTTAGAGATAATTCGATGCAAATTAACTTAAAAACCGACTTGATTTATAAATAAAAGCATCATTTTTAGCTTTACTTAACTAAGATAGAGAATAGATCTTTCAAGTAAGTAAGTAGGGGCTCATCATTAAATAGGGAAATAACGTCAGTAAGACTTTAAAAAAGTCCATTCAATCGTCAAAAGGCGATTTATTATCGATGTCTACTGAGTCATTATCGTCATCGTCCCTCTTAGAAAAAATTGACAATCTAAGGTCATTAGCAACGGAGCAAATCTTATTTGTTTCCTTTGTTGAATCACAATCCACGTTGCCAATCCTGCAAGTATAAGGATTCAAAATGTTCATGTTGATGGTCAAATACAAGCTCCTCACGACAAACACCCTGCAAATAGTGCAAATATCCTTTATGCCGCCCACTGACCACTTACTATAGCGCGAAGAATCGTGAATTATGCACGGGCCTGGGAATGATGATTAAAATGCATTCACGACCGAGGAGCGCCAGTGGCTTTGCGTGTAGATTTGCAAATTATTTTGTCAGTTGGAAGTATGGTTCCAGGAATGTTATGCCAAGGTTCGAGGTTCGTGGCCTTTGATGTGCGTCAAAAATACATAACGGAAAAGCACGAATATCATAAAATATTCGCATAACCATTCTCAAGTGTAGTCCTACACATGCAGGTTCGCGTATTTGGACGCAAGTCAATAATGAGGGTTATTTACTAGTTACTGTCATGGTGGTTAGGTACAACATGTAATCGATAACCGCCACAAATGTATTAAAAACTTTATACAATTTGATACCAATTCATCAACACCTCGTTATCTATGCTTGCGTCAGAATTATTGATCAGTAAATTGAATATTTTTTACGGTAATATAAATGTTTGTTTGCGACCTTGACTCGGCAGGGTGGAATATCAAACGGTGTTGCGTCAACAAGGTTTCTTTAAATAATAAAGTAGCATGTTAATAATAAACTACTCTTCGAGAAATTAACTGGATCTAACTCCAAGAAGGCGTATAGTTACCCAGTGGGAGTTAAAAGGACGGTCGCACAGTCGCTTTCGTACCAGCTAGCGCCTACGCTAATTCTTGGGATTAGATCGCCGAAACACTAGGCTAGACACTTGCAGCATTTTTACAACATTCTTATTTTTACGAAAAATAAATATACTATTTGAGGTTAGTCATCAGTTTGGTCGTGGGTACCTGACTGTTTTGTAACCAGACCACTTATGACGAAAATGCCCATCTCACTTACATAGTCTGATCTGAACTCTGAACAAGTAAACAATGCGCTCTACATCCATTGATTGATTGCACAGATAAGGTAACCACTAGATAAGCCTTACAAGGCGACTTGGGGTCACCACTCATTGGAGTAAAACCATAGATTAATGAGATTAAATAGATATTTCACTAGGAACATCGCTCGTTTTGTTCCAATGTTCTTCAATAGATGTCGCTCAGAGCACCACTGGCTCGTAATAATTTTTTATGTTATTTGAAATCTAGTACCTAGTTATCTAAAACTACGTCATTATATTACCAAAACTGATTACAACAAAACCAATCAAAAATAACTAATTAAACCTAAAAAAAAAACAATTCCACGTAAAATCGCATTTTTAGTTTAAGCGCCATCTATTGTAGTTTCTCATAATTTTACAGTTTAGCTCGATCTCGAAGTATCACTTTATATAGCTAGTTTCTTTAATAATAAAAGCTCATAGATGTCACTAAAATAAATTTCAAAAATACTTTTTGGTCAACAAAAACCAAAATTATTGGAATTTTTAATGAAAATTATGTACAATCAGCTGCAAAAATACGTATCGAAAAAATCGTCTCATAAATATAGTACTACGCACTTATTACAACGGAATAAGATACTATGGGACATATTTTTGAGTAAGATGAGTACACCCATATTTTTACAGCTGACTGTACTTAATAATTTAATACGGCTAGGTAATAATAATAATAAATATTACGGTACAATCTTACAAAAATCGTCCTAACTCCTACAGTAAAGTAATCTATAGTTAAGGCTCTAGACGACGCGACGATATAATTATATTATCGATATATATAGACAAATACTTAAATACATCGAAATCATCCAAAACTCAAGTACAAATATTTGTGTATTTGTCACAGATCAAACATATAAATAAATGCCTTTACCAGGATTCGAACCAGGGGGCTGATTTTTAACACTCGAGCGCTCGAATTCAAAGAATTTAACCTCGAATATAATCGCACACAAAATTAATAGTATAAATAATCATGACTTTAAATTACTATCGCTGTTATTTTTAAAACATAATTTCTTAATTTTATTCAGTTTTAAATTTCATATTCGAGTGCTCCAATCTCAAAAATCGCCCCCCTGACTTTCTGCTTTCTGTCTACTGCCTCCATTATTTATAGGCTCAACACCGACTGGGCTAGGAGGCTGTTAAATATAGTATTAAATAGTAATTTTACTAAATATCACCACCACATCACCGTCGCATCTTCATTAAGGGTCGGTTGCACCAAACCGCCTGTTAAAGTAAGCCAAATGTTACGCTAATCGGAGGTACTTAACGATTGCTAACATGAATGGGTTGCACCAAGTGCAAAATAACAGAATGTAAGAGTTACGAGGGATGCCACTGTATAAACGCATTTCTAACAACATTTTCATGGTAGAATATTATTTTCATATGGCAACCCAACCATAAGTGCCAAACTAAACTTGTCAAAATCGTCAATTCGTCACACGAAGAAAAAATCTAAGGGAAAGAAAAGAGCGCGAACTAAACTTTGCACCCTGCAGCTTGAAAATCAAGAATATTCAACAATTTTAGCCATTCCTGAACATGTTTATTACTCAGTCAAAAAGTGGGCTATCCATAGCGCCCTACGAGCAAACTTTTTCAAAGGATAATGCAACTTGTGTTGCGAGTGGTGTTTAAAGAGAAAGCCAGAGTAGTCGGCTGGTGTATTATATTTTATATTATAGTGAGTAAATTATCCTTCTACTTTATTACTACTTACAGAACCCTAAGCAAGTAAAGCGGTTGATGGAAGCACCAAATGGCGAGAAGGTGCCCAGTCGCAAAACAAAGGCACCACTAGTTTTGAGAACTCTCCTTTCGAAAATTCGTAAATATAGGGCGCTGAATCCCTCCAACCTGGTTAATTATGGCTAGCATTGTAACCAACGACCAAAATATTGAACTTATTATATATGTACCTACTTATTGAAAGAGTGTTCTAAAGCATCTTTGTGAAGTATAGCACATAATTATGTTACATTCATAATACACAATGTTTTTTATTTCAGGTTTGAATTTACCTTTGGTTTTGAAGACAAGATGAAATCAAGGCTTATGCAACTCAGTGCTCAACTCAAGGAACTTTTAAAGTGAAAGTGCAGTGGTTTCAAGAAATTTGTAGAATCTCAAAGTAAAAATAAAGAATATTTTTTTTAACATAATCAATACTTATTTCAATTTTGTACATAATATATTTAGTTACCCTACTTTGTTTATATATTATTCAAACTCTGGCATAGGTTTCCTTTGTAGATAGGGGCAAGACAATGACATGCAATGATTATTTTCACCATTTTTCTAGCAACTGAAGAACAAATCAAATTATTTTAATAAATATTTTGATTTGTTTATTTTTAAGTAGACACACTACTATATAAATTATAAACTTATATAGATGTCATATAAGGAAAAAGTGACCTAGGCCTCCGGTGCCCAGGGCTGGGATCGAACCAGCGTCTTCAGCACGGGAGGCCTAGGTCACTTTTTCCTTTGTATATGACATCTATATAAGTTACTTTTTCTAGCAGTTGACATTAATAATCAATATGAACATTGCCTGTTCTTACAGGCAATGTTCATATGGATTATTAATGTCAACTGCAGACTGCATTGTTATGCAGTCTCATACTTACTAAACTTGAAACTATTGAAGTATTTTAGGCCAGATCAATCTAAGATAGTATAAACCCAACCCGTGGCCAAGGTGACCCAGCTTGTTGACCGGAGAAAAAACTTCATATACTGAACCACAGATGGTTATCAACAATATGATACAGGTCAAAGTGACTATGGTCAAGTAATGTTTTATGAAACATTACTTATCATTATCAATATAAATAGATAGTATAAATTGCTGTAGTTGCTTAGTTTGGCTAGGTGAGATTGTCCCAAAGTCATAAGAGTAAATTTCAAAAATGTTTTATTATCACTTGTATCTTTGTAAAATACATGTTACAAGTCATACAAACAGCCATGTATGTACTGACTGTACTATTATGTTTTATTTGTAAATAGGTACCTATCCTGATTAGTAGAGATATATGACATTGATAAAAAGAGACCTATATTATTTATTACTAATGAGTTTTTAGGTACCTACTTATGTTAGAGTACAGTACATAAACTCTCATAGGATCTAACATTTTTAGCCAAAGCCCAAGGCCAGGTCTTTGCTTCCTTTTTAGCCCATCATGAAACAGATACAAAATGCAAATGCATGTATTTTGTGTACAATTTGAATGAAAAAAAGCATGTTCATAATAATGTCCGATATAAAAAATACTAATGGGGAATGGAGGAAGGCATCTATCAAAGGTTTGTCAGATGGTGCCAGCATAGCTTTGTACCTATCACTAGTTTTGTTCTATGGGATTTGGCTTAAAGGGCTATAATTAATGCCAGAAAATTCCAAATAAAACAATAATTTGCCTCAGAAGAGCAACACACATGAAGTCAAATTAGCTAAACCATGCTATTACCAAATTTTCAGTAGATAATTATTTATTTATATGGGGTTATTGTCTCTTCAGATCTGTAAAATCTGTGCTGTGAATTTATTTCACAAATGAAACTGAAATACAGTGTAAACTACATAGCGGCACTCAAGGAACCGGAATTTTTTTCATGTTATTGCGAGTTGTCGTTAAACAGAGACCTACTGTGCTTGATTTAAGGCCTATATAAAATCAAATAAAAAAACAAGATTTAAATGAATCAGTATAATAAATTTTCATAGACATTTGAATTTGTGGATACCAAACCATTGTTGAACTATTTTTGTTCCACAACACTTGACACTCTAATTTACTTGATTGTATATTCCATATCACGCTTTATTTACATGTAGTTCTGAACATTGTTTAGTTGAGTAGAACATTGTCGAGGCTCGATTTCGGTGGTATTGGCGATAAATGTTTGGTGATATATATAATAGCACTGCTGCTATGGCATGAAATTATAATCTGGTTATCTGGCACCTTTTGAATCGTATGACTTGCTCCCATCGAGGCTTTCTACCGTGTCATAACATAAAACACGTGTTTCTTCTTGACCTGTTCACTACACCGCGTCAGAGGTTTACGCTCCCTTTTGCTTTCTACCTTAAAGAACTTGCAGTATTCAAATCTTGTAGTCAGTCATTCGTTATTTCCAAAGGTTTGGTCTTCATTGACAAAAACAGAGTGGTTTTTAAAATGATTATCATGATTGTTCTGCAGGTTTCGCTCGCTCTACGGCTGTCGGCTTTCATGACAGTTACTGTAGGTTCTGGCATAGTTCTGGTATGTCTGTTATAACAGAAGTCTGGTCTATTTCAACCTGAAGTCACTTGGCACTCGGTTTTAACTTAAAAGCGCACTTTTTACACAGAATTATATATTTATTATTTTATTAGATACACGAGTTGAAGTGTGAATAATACAAAACGTCAATCGTATGACCCTTTTGCGTTCAGATACGTGCATATATTTATTACTGCGAACAATATTTTATTATTTTTCATCAAATATCGCTGTATTTTTGTCTAATCAAGCATTAATCTATGAAATACGAGACATTTTTGCAAATTGTCCGCCATATTTAAACGTAGATTTGAGTTAACCAGTGCTCGACGGCTGGTTAAGGTAAACGTAACTTTCTGACTGCTAAAGTGCATGGTGCAACGGAAAAACGGACTTGACGTCTACTGTAACCATGATGATTGATGAGTTCGATAAGTATGCGTGGTGCAACCCGCCCTAAGTGTTTTTTTTTTATCTATAGGTACTTATTTTACGCTATTGTTGAAGTCAATAAGATAAGGTTTTATTATATACCATCCTTTAACCACTTTACAAGTTTTAAGGTACCGCCACTGCACTCAGTTACGAATTCTACTCTAAGTAGGTACAGTCAACCAATTTGATTCCTAGGCCACTGTAGAACCTTGTCGTAATGACTGTTGCCCTTGGATACGTATAAACGTAACCTATTCGCTACAAAACTAGCTATTGTGACAAGGTTCTAGAGTGGCCTAGGAATCAAATTCGTTGACCCTACCTTCAGATCAGACCGCGAGTCAGCGACAAATTTCTATGAGCAAATAGTTCATAGAAATTTGTTACCGATTCGCGGTCCGATCTGAAGGTAGGTACCTACTTAGAGTACAATTCATAATTGAGTCAGTAATTTGGCAGTAATGATTACGTCAAAAATCATAAATAATTAGTAGTATTGGAACTAGATATAGGCACCCATGAGGATGAAACGGTATACTATAGACATATAAAATAAGAAGACGCGGTGCCTTGAAGACCATAGTGAAGACTAAATTGTGATTACATATTAAGCCGATTTCCTTGTGTTTACGCGCGACACGCACACGTGGAAGTCGAATTTCAGCTCAGCGCCAGACGGTTCGCGACGCGTAAATAGGTAGGTAACTAACAGAGCTCGGGCGTTACCAAGGCCTGACGCAACGTTGTCAGCTTGCTGTGTCGCAGGCGGCCGAATTGGCAACAACGCACAAAACTACTCAACGTCTTGTCATTCGCAAATCAGTTGTAGGTTAATATTTGAATGTAGGGAATTGGTTAACAATTTGCGTCTTAAATTTAAAGACCTCGTAGTGCAGCGGATAAACATATGGACTTATGAGTCGAAGGTCCGGAGTTCAAACCTTTTCACAGACAATTTTTATGTTTTTATTTTTTTTTTGTTTTTTACCCTGCTACACACGTGGCCTAATGTGTCGAAAAAAATATCTCTTACTTTTGTTTCATTGCAGGATTTGCAGATAATTAATTCTTTACTTACTTAATAATATAGTTTTTTGTTCGCGAGTGCTATATATGTAGCATAGCTCGGCAGACAACTTTCGGAGACACCCGTTGGGTTCACATTTGATTTACATATATATAAAAAAATTTACAAATAAAAAAAATACAATCTACTCAATATTTCTACTGTAAAGCGACATCTATTGATTAATAGTATTGTTGAAGGATTTTCATCTAGGGAACTTTTACATAAAGACGTGTAGATGTCGTTAGTAGCCATGGCAAGTATTATGACTTCTCTGTGACGTGTAACGCCATCTCTAATCGAGAGATGTAAACAGTGAATTTTCAGTAACGCCATCTAATGCTGATAGTTCTTTAGGCAGTCGCATTTTGTAACAAGGCATGGGCCCTCTATCATATACTTACTTTATGGTTGCGACCATGTTTTAGACCTGCACGTAGTGTGCGTGTATGCAAGTTTTTTTTTAAATACGTATGAAAACTATTCAAAATTCTGGCATATTGTAGTGTAGGGTGGTGTGGCAAATGTTTTTAAACGTTAAGAATCAAAAGAGTTGCAGTTACATTCCACTTTTACTTCAAAATATTTTTTTTACTTTAATATGTTTCTAGCCAGCGGAGTTCATTTTGAAATAGTCAATTGAAGTAGTTAGTATGCCCGTCTCTTTTTATCATGTTAATAATGCAATGTGCTATTCCTTTCTTACGGAAGCACGTGTAGGACAGTGATGTGCGGATGATGTGTACCGGACTTATATACCGGCACCACGTACTTTCGACTTAACAAATATACGAAGTACAATAGAAAACAGAAGATCTTTGTTTTATTTCCATTTTTCGTTTAGTTTGAGTAGTTGGTAGAATTTAGAGATTTATTCTGTCGGTAGTTTTTCTTTTCATATATGTAGTTATAATAAATATGGGTATTAAGGGTGCCACATGAGCGTTGCTTCTATAAGATACTTTCAATGGGTGTCACATGAGAGTTGTTTTAAGTAACTTTTAATTGGTGTCACATGAGCGTTGCTTCTATGAGACATTTTCAAATGGTGTCTTATGAGAGTTGTTTTAAGGAACTTTTAATTGGTGTCACATGAGCGTTACTGCTATGGGCCTATGAGACAAGTTCAATAGGTGTCACATGTGCGTTGCTTCTATAAGACGCTTTCAATGGGTGTTATATGAGTGTTGCTTCTATAAGACGCTTTCAATGGGTGTCACATGGGCGTTGCTTCTATAAAACGGTTTTAATGAGTGTCACATAAGCGTTGCTTCTATAAGACGCTTTCCATGGGTGTCACATGAGCGTTGCTTCTATAAGACGCTTTCAATGGGTGTCACACGAGCGTTCCTTCTATAAGGCGCTTTCAATAGGTGTCACATAGGAGTGGCTTTAAGCAACTATTAATGGGTGTCACATGAGCGTTGCTTCTAGACGACACCTTGAATTGGGTGTCACATGGGAGTTGTTCCTAAAAGTACTTTCAATGCACAGATTAGTCTATAAGGCGACTAGGTAAAATTTATTGGTAATGCGTTTTTAAAGTAGACATATACATACATATTGCATTATTGTTATTTGTTATCAATTTAGTAAACAGTAAATACCTCAATCAACAACAACAAATTACGGTACGGTACGGTACAGTACTGTTTACTTGTAGTACACATGTCCCATCACTACGCAACCACGTGATAGCGTGGTGATAGCGCGCGGTCCTTGAATCGACCAATCGCAGCGCCGCTATCACCCACCCGCCCCTCACGTCTTCCGCAAGATTTGGTGACTCGCGGCGCGAACAAAATGAGCAACATTATTACTCTATAGGAGGTTCTCTGTGATTGATTGGTATATCGGCAAAAAAAATCTTTTAACTCCCTTCCCTAAACGATTTTTTTAACGACAACGATTAAGACAACCTATTGGCTTTTATTATATAATTTAAATGACTTAATGATGAATAATTAAATATACTTAGATGTTTTATTATATATTTTGACTATATATTAAAGGTATGTATAGCTTGGATTTATATTGATTGCTTGCGACATGCACGAATTTAATTAATTAACTTAACAGATTATGAACTATAATGATTATCTTGACATAAATTGTTTTTTTTTGACAAATTGTAAATTAAGTGTAACATACGAATTAGGTTTTAATTTGCATGCCATATGTTGGCTAAACATGTGATACAAAATGACATCAATCATGACATCTATACTTATGTATTTTACCATGTTTAAGCAAATAAATGATTTCTATTTCTTCTTTATCGTGCTAAAGATTTTATTCCGGTTGTTGTGACCAATTTTACTTCCTTAATAATTTTTTAGGGTTCCGTACCTCGAAAGGAAAAAACGGAACCCTTATAGGATCACTTTGTTGTCCGTCCGTCCGTCCGCCCGTCCGTCTGTCAAGACCCTTTTTCTCAGGGACGCGTGTAGGTATCAAGCTGAAATTTATATCAAATACTCATGTCTACTGTTCCTTGGAGCTGTGAAACTTCTAAGCCAACGCAATCAAAACGCCGTAAATTTCCGCAAATTTTCGAAACTCGCAAGGGAATCAAAACCTACAGGGTAATTCCCGTGAACTCAGAATCTTGAAATTTGGTACGAAGCAACAAATTGCGAAAACCGTATTTTTTTGTTACATTATATAATAAAACGAATATGGTCTCCTTGTGAAGCGCTATTTGTTGAGGAGAGAGTACTATACTTTAAAGAAATTCATTGAGGATAACGATGCCTTTAAGCCTGTAGCTTGATATGGTTAGTACAATACAAATTGAGAGATTATTAGGTACTAGAGGTGTGCGCCGATGGGAAAATCATCGGCGGCGGCGTCCGATCGTTTTTTGACCGGCGGCGGCGGCGTGATCGGCGTGAAATCGGCGTGGTACATATTTTTAATATGCCTGGGGAATTTGACGGGACTTTAAGCCTACTGAGTATTTATAAGGATAAACTGCTTTAATAAAACACCCCAAATCTTTGAAAACGTATGATTGTCTCGCAAACATTGCACATTTTAAATCAAAGACTTGATTTTAAAGAATTTTCAATAAGATGTACTAGTTTTGGTCCACATTTATAGCTCCGTACTTAATGTTTTCAACCGACTTCTAGATTTGGAAGGAGGAGGTTATCAATTTGTCGGGATCTTTGTTTTTTTTGCTATTTTTTAGGGTTCCGTACCTCGAAAGGAAAAAACCGGAACCCTACCACCGAGGGTTCCGTACAAACCTGTAGGTATATCGGGGTAGTAACTTTAAAATTATTAAAAATATTTTTATTATATGATGTAACTAAAAATTTACAGCAGGCTTATGATGGTCACTGACAGCGGATAACTTGATAAAATGATAAACTGACAAGTTATCAAGTTATCAGCTGATAGCCAGATAACATGACAATATGTCAAGTTGTCGGCTAGTTGCCGACATGGTTCAGTAGTGTGTGTACCACAGTGTATACGATTGTCTACGACTAGCTTTTTAAAACCCATAAAATAGGTTACACTTAGGATCACTTTGTTGTCCGTCTGTCTGTCTGTCAAGACCATTTTTCTCAGGAAACTTGAAATTTGGCACGAAGCAACGTCATATAGCATAGACAATGGAAAAATTACAAAAAGTAGACATTTTTAGTAAAATCATACAAAAAAATATTTTTTTAAATTTTAAACTTACTACCTTTTTCCTCGTAAACGGGTGGAGGTATTAAATTGAAATTCATGTCAAATACTCAGAGCTATAGGACCTTTCAGATGTAGCAAAACCAAACTTTTATGTCAACGCAATCAAAAGAAATAGCAATTTAAGTCGCATATTTTGAAACTTAGTACTCGCAAGAAACTCAAAACCTAAAGGGTACTTCCCGTAAACTCAGAAACTTGAAACTTGGCACGAAGAAACTTCATATAGCACAGACAAAGGAAAAATTACGAAAAGTAGACATTTTTCGTAAAATCATACAAAAATATATTTTTTAATTTTAAACTTACTACCTTTTTCCTCGTAAACGCGTAGAGGTATTAAATTGAAATTCATATCAAATACTCAGGTCTATAATACCTTTCAGCTGTAACAAAATCAAACTTCTATGTCAACGCAATGGGTGAACTTTTACTTATATACCTATAGGTTTGTACGGAACCCTCGGGGCGCGAGCCCGACTCGCACATGGCCGGTTTTTTTTATGTATGTTCACCGATTTTCGAAGACGGCTGGACCTATTTGGAAAAATTTTTTTTTTGATCGATAATTCACAGTTGGTCCCATTGTAACCAGGTCAGGATCTGATGATGGGATCCTGGAGAAATCGAGGGAACTCTTCAACAATTGTAGGCACACTTATAGTTATTTGAGTATTTTCAACCGACTTCAACATTTCAAGAAGGAGGTTATCAATTCGTCGGGATCTATGTTTTTGCTTTTTTTTATTTTATGTATGTTCACCGATTATTTGAAGACGACTGGACCGATTCGGAAAATTATTTTTTTGTTTGAAAGAGTATACTTTACAGTTGGTCCCATTGTAACCAGGTCAGGATCTGATGATGGGGTCCTGGAGAAATCGAGGGAACTCTTCAACTATTATAGGTATTTGAGTATTTTTTACAGCAGCTCGAGCATTTGCTTTGGGAAAGGTGGAGGCTAGGTGAATTCGTTTTTTTTTGTTTAAAATTATATCCATGTAGAACTGGCGTCACCACTTGCCTGAAAATCAACTACGATAATAATACAAAAAGCCCCGAAGTTAACAAGTGCAGAACAGACTGATTTACAATTTGTAATTTGTGAGGGAAAATGTTGATTCTAAGTTCTAAAAGACAAAGATGTTTGCGGTAGCCCGAATTTGCTAAGGAAATAAATTCTACATTTTATTTTATCGTTCTTCGATGGATGGATTGGATTCTAATTTGTTATTAAATCAAATACAAAAATTGAAAAATAATCAAACTGGGTTTGATTATTTGGGTTAATAATCAAACTGGGTTTGAACCAACATCAATACACCTTACCAGGGCTCGATCGCTTTACCGATTCGCAACATATATGAATTTTTGGGAAGACGTCATTTGATTATATTTCCCGTTAGATTCAAATGTCTCTAATAAACCTACTATCTATTGTAGCCTTGAAACGTCAAAAATGAGAAAAAACCTTAGGCATCTGCGACGCACGTCAAAGGCCCCATACAAAAAGCATTAGGTTTATGACGTCACCGGCCTCATAGTTGCGGAAAACTCTTTGGAAGGAATAAGTTTTTGGAATGTTTTTGTAACTTTTGGGCACGAAACAATGCGTTTTTACCTATACAGTTGTAGTTGAGGTACTCATCACCAAGTAAAAATATATTTGGGTTATTCATAAAAATATCTTTACAAAAATATTATAAAATTATTACGGATTCCCACGATTTTAAATTAATTTGGTATTGTTGTTGAACGTGTTTATTGAACAAATTCAATTAAATATTTTGCACGCATGTTCCCAATTAAGCTATGGGTCAAGTAACTAAGATGAATAAATGTTCAATAATGCATCACTCTAAGCAATGCAAAAATAATTATAGATTAGATTCCTTGATTAAATAACAGAATTTAGCTTTTTTCAATTATTTGTGTTACTTATTTCATCCAATCATCCCCGCTGCGAGCGGCTTGCGAAGATCTATTCTATGTTAATAGCAAAAATAAGAGTACTGATGAACATCGATGAACCACGATAAATCCATGCGCCTAACGAACGTCAGTAGCATCGGATAAAAAGAACGAGTAACTTTAAAACAAAATTGAAGCATCTTTTCCAAATAGTAGTTGAAATCATGTTATAGTGATATCCACAGTTCCACTTTACTATTAAGTATTAAATGTCGCTAGCAGAGCGAAAATGTGCGAGATATTATAAAAGCACGTAAATTACAATTAACTGCAGGTGTAACGTTACGTAACTATACTTAACATAACGTAAATATATATCTCTCTCTCGATCCTAAAATCAAACTTGACCTAATAAGAATAGGCCATTTAAACAAAAAAAAACTAACCCAGTCGTCTTCGCGAAATGAAAACAACAAATGAGAACCTGCAGCTTTTTGGAGTTAGTCAAAAAATAAAAAATTGTTACTTCACTCTTATTTTAGGGAAAAAAAAGTAAATCAAAATGCTTTCTATTCAAAAGCCGGAAAAAGCAAATTATACAAAAATATAAACCTATAATTTAAAAACCAGACGGTATGAATAATCGATAAGTCGTCTACGTAAATCTTGAAATGACAGTAATAAAACAATAATAAAACGAATATGGTCTCCTTGTGAAGCGCTATTTGTTGAGGAGAGAGTACTATACTTTAAAGAAATTCATTGAGGATAACGATGCCTTTAAGCCTGTAGCTTGATATGGTTAGTACAATACAAATTGAGAGATTATTAGGTACTAGAGGTGTGCGCCGATGGGAAAATCATCGGCGGCGGCGTCCGATCGTTTTTTGACCGGCGGCGGCGGCGTGATCGGCGTGAAATCGGCGTGGTACATATTTTTAATATGCCTGGGGAATTTGACGGGACTTTAAGCCTACTGAGTATTTATAAGGATAAACTGCTTTAATAAAACACCCCAAATCTTTGAAAACGTATGATTGTCTCGCAAACATTGCACATTTTAAATCAAAGACTTGATTTTAAAGAATTTTCAAAAAGATGTACTAGTTTTGGTCCACATTTATAGCTCCGTACTTAATGTTTTCAACCGACTTCTAGATTTGGAAGGAGGAGGTTATCAATTCGTCGGGATCTTTGTTTTTTTTTGCTATTTTTTAGGGTTCCGTACCTCGAAAGGAAAAAACCGGAACCCTACCACCGAGGGTTCCGTACAAACCTGTAGGTATATCGGGGTAGTAACTTTAAAATTATTAAAAATATTTTTATTATATGATGTAACTAAAAATTTACAGCAGGCTTATGATGGTCACTGACAGCGGATAACTTGATAAAATGATAAACTGACAAGTTATCAAGTTATCAGCTGATAGCCAGATAACATGACAATATGTCAAGTTGTCGGCTAGTTGCCGACATGGTTCAGTAGTGTGTGTACCACAGTGTATACGATTGTCTACGACTAGCTTTTTAAAACCCATAAAATAGGTTACACTTAGGATCACTTTGTTGTCCGTCTGTCTGTCTGTCAAGACCATTTTTCTCAGGAAACTTGAAATTTGGCACGAAGCAACGTCATATAGCATAGACAATGGAAAAATTACAAAAAGTAGACATTTTTTGTAAAATCATACAAAAAATATTTTTTTAAATTTTAAACTTACTACCTTTTTCCTCGTAAACGGGTGGAGGTATTAAATTGAAATTCATGTCAAATACTCAGAGCTATAGGACCTTTCAGATGTAGCAAAACCAAACTTTTATGTCAACGCAATCAAAAGAAATAGCAATTTAAGTCGCATATTTTGAAACTTAGTACTCGCAAGAAACTCAAAACCTAAAGGGTACTTCCCGTAAACTCAGAAACTTGAAACTTGGCACGAAGAAACTTCATATAGCACAGACAAAGGAAAAATTACGAAAAGTAGACATTTTTCGTAAAATCATACAAAAATATATTTTATAATTTTAAACTTACTACCTTTTTCCTCGTAAACGCGTAGAGGTATTAAATTGAAATTCATATCAAATACTCAGGTCTATAATACCTTTCAGCTGTAACAAAATCAAACTTCTATGTCAACGCAATGGGTGAACTTTTACTTATATACCTATAGGTTTGTACGGAACCCTCGGGGCGCGAGCCCGACTCGCACATGGCCGGTTTTTTTTATGTATGTTCACCGATTTTCGAAGACGGCTGGACCTATTTGGAAAAATTTTTTTTTTGATCGATAATTCACAGTTGGTCCCATTGTAACCAGGTCAGGATCTGATGATGGGATCCTGGAGAAATCGAGGGAACTCTTCAACAATTGTAGGCACACTTATAGTTATTTGAGTATTTTCAACCGACTTCAACATTTCAAGAAGGAGGTTATCAATTCGTCGGGATCTATGTTTTTGCTTTTTTTTATTTTATGTATGTTCACCGATTATTTGAAGACGACTGGACCGATTCGGAAAATTATTTTTTTGTTTGAAAGAGTATACTTTACAGTTGGTCCCATTGTAACCAGGTCAGGATCTGATGATGGGGTCCTGGAGAAATCGAGGGAACTCTTCAACTATTATAGGTATTTGAGTATTTTTTACAGCAGCTCGAGCATTTGCTTTGGGAAAGGTGGAGGCTAGGTGAATTCGTTTTTTTTTGTTTAAAATTATATCCATGTAGAACTGGCGTCACCACTTGCCTGAAAATCAACTACGATAATAATACAAAAAGCCCCGAAGTTAACAAGTGCAGAACAGACTGATTTACAATTTGTAATTTGTGAGGGAAAATGTTGATTCTAAGTTCTAAAAGACAAAGATGCTTGCGGTAGCCCGAATTTGCTAAGGAAATAAATTCTACATTTTATTTTATCGTTCTTCGATGGATGGATTGGATTCTAATTTGTTATTAAATCAAATACAAAAATTGAAAAATAATCAAACTGGGTTTGATTATTTGGGTTAATAATCAAACTGGGTTTGAACCAACATCAATACACCTTACCAGGGCTCGATCGCTTTACCGATTCGCAACATATATGAATTTTTGGGAAGACGTCATTTGATTATATTTCCCGTTAGATTCAAATGTCTCTAATAAACCTACTATCTATTGTAGCCTTGAAACGTCAAAAATGAGAAAAAACCTTAGGCATCTGCGACGCACGTCAAAGGCCCCATACAAAAAGCATTAGGTTTATGACGTCACCGGCCTCATAGTTGCGGAAAACTCTTTGGAAGGAATAAGTTTTTGGAATGTTTTTGTAACTTTTGGGCACGAAACAATGCGTTTTTACCTATACAGTTGTAGTTGAGGTACTCATCACCAAGTAAAAATATATTTGGGTTATTCATAAAAATATCTTTACAAAAATATTATAAAATTATTACGGATTCCCACGATTTTAAATTAATTTGGTATTGTTGTTGAACGTGTTTATTGAACAAATTCAATTAAATATTTTGCACGCATGTTCCCAATTAAGCTATGGGTCAAGTAACTAAGATGAATAAATGTTCAATAATGCATCACTCTAAGCAATGCAAAAATAATTATAGATTAGATTCCTTGATTAAATAACAGAATTTAGCTTTTTTCAATTATTTGTGTTACTTATTTCATCCAATCATCCCCGCTGCGAGCGGCTTGCGAAGATCTATTCTATGTTAATAGCAAAAATAAGAGTACTGATGAACATCGATGAACCACGATAAATCCATGCGCCTAACGAACGTCAGTAGCATCGGATAAAAAGAACGAGTAACTTTAAAACAAAATTGAAGCATCTTTTCCAAATAGTAGTTGAAATCATGTTATAGTGATATCCACAGTTCCACTTTACTATTAAGTATTAAATGTCGCTAGCAGAGCGAAAATGTGCGAGATATTATAAAAGCACGTAAATTACAATTAACTGCAGGTGTAACGTTACGTAACTATACTTAACATAACGTAAATATATATCTCTCTCTCGATCCTAAAATCAAACTTGACCTAATAAGAATAGGCCATTTAAACAAAAAAAAACTAACCCAGTCGTCTTCGCGAAATGAAAACAACAAATGAGAACCTGCAGCTTTTTGGAGTTAGTCAAAAAATAAAAAATTGTTACTTCACTCTTATTTTAGGGAAAAAAAAGTAAATCAAAATGCTTTCTATTCAAAAGCCGGAAAAAGCAAATTATACAAAAATATAAACCTATAATTTAAAAACCAGACGGTATGAATAATCGATAAGTCGTCTACGTAAATCTTGAAATGACAGTAATAAAACAATAATAAAACGAATATGGTCTCCTTGTGAAGCGCTATTTGTTGAGGAGAGAGTACTATACTTTAAAGAAATTCATTGAGGATAACGATGCCTTTAAGCCTGTAGCTTGATATGGTTAGTACAATACAAATTGAGAGATTATTAGGTACTAGAGGTGTGCGCCGATGGGAAAATCATCGGCGGCGGCGTCCGATCGTTTTTTGACCGGCGGCGGCGGCGTGATCGGCGTGAAATCGGCGTGGTACATATTTTTAATATGCCTGGGGAATTTGACGGGACTTTAAGCCTACTGAGTATTTATAAGGATAAACTGCTTTAATAAAACACCCCAAATCTTTGAAAACGTATGATTGTCTCGCAAACATTGCACATTTTAAATCAAAGACTTGATTTTAAAGAATTTTCAAAAAGATGTACTAGTTTTGGTCCACATTTATAGCTCCGTACTTAATGTTTTCAACCGACTTCTAGATTTGGAAGGAGGAGGTTATCAATTCGTCGGGATCTTTGTTTTTTTTTGCTATTTTTTAGGGTTCCGTACCTCGAAAGGAAAAAACCGGAACCCTACCACCGAGGGTTCCGTACAAACCTGTAGGTATATCGGGGTAGTAACTTTAAAATTATTAAAAATATTTTTATTATATGATGTAACTAAAAATTTACAGCAGGCTTATGATGGTCACTGACAGCGGATAACTTGATAAAATGATAAACTGACAAGTTATCAAGTTATCAGCTGATAGCCAGATAACATGACAATATGTCAAGTTGTCGGCTAGTTGCCGACATGGTTCAGTAGTGTGTGTACCACAGTGTATACGATTGTCTACGACTAGCTTTTTAAAACCCATAAAATAGGTTACACTTAGGATCACTTTGTTGTCCGTCTGTCTGTCTGTCAAGACCATTTTTCTCAGGAAACTTGAAATTTGGCACGAAGCAACGTCATATAGCATAGACAATGGAAAAATTACAAAAAGTAGACATTTTTTGTAAAATCATACAAAAAATATTTTTTTAAATTTTAAACTTACTACCTTTTTCCTCGTAAACGGGTGGAGGTATTAAATTGAAATTCATGTCAAATACTCAGAGCTATAGGACCTTTCAGATGTAGCAAAACCAAACTT
Organism: Pammene aurita; assembly: GCA_947086415.1. NCBI lineage: Eukaryota > Metazoa > Arthropoda > Insecta > Lepidoptera > Tortricidae > Pammene > Pammene aurita. The sequence continues at coordinate 23,870,513 of OX352306.1, read as the reverse complement.
TTATGTCAACGCAATCAAAAGAAATAGCAATTTAAGTCGCATATTTTGAAACTTAGTACTCGCAAGAAACTCAAAACCTAAAGGGTACTTCCCGTAAACTCAGAAACTTGAAACTTGGCACGAAGAAACTTCATATAGCACAGACAAAGGAAAAATTACGAAAAGTAGACATTTTTCGTAAAATCATACAAAAATATATTTTATAATTTTAAACTTACTACCTTTTTCCTCGTAAACGCGTAGAGGTATTAAATTGAAATTCATATCAAATACTCAGGTCTATAATACCTTTCAGCTGTAACAAAATCAAACTTCTATGTCAACGCAATGGGTGAACTTTTACTTATATACCTATAGGTTTGTACGGAACCCTCGGGGCGCGAGCCCAACTCGCACATGGCCGGTTTTTTTTATGTATGTTCACCGATTTTCGAAGACGGCTGGACCTATTTGGAAAAATTTTTTTTTTGATCGATAATTCACAGTTGGTCCCATTGTAACCAGGTCAGGATCTGATGATGGGATCCTGGAGAAATCGAGGGAACTCTTCAACAATTGTAGGCACACTTATAGTTATTTGAGTATTTTCAACCGACTTCAACATTTCAAGAAGGAGGTTATCAATTCGTCGGGATCTATGTTTTTGCTTTTTTTTATTTTATGTATGTTCACCGATTATTTGAAGACGACTGGACCGATTCGGAAAATTATTTTTTTGTTTGAAAGAGTATACTTTACAGTTGGTCCCATTGTAACCAGGTCAGGATCTGATGATGGGGTCCTGGAGAAATCGAGGGAACTCTTCAACTATTATAGGTATTTGAGTATTTTTTACAGCAGCTCGAGCATTTGCTTTGGGAAAGGTGGAGGCTAGGTGAATTCGTTTTTTTTTGTTTAAAATTATATCCATGTAGAACTGGCGTCACCACTTGCCTGAAAATCAACTACGATAATAATACAAAAAGCCCCGAAGTTAACAAGTGCAGAACAGACTGATTTACAATTTGTAATTTGTGAGGGAAAATGTTGATTCTAAGTTCTAAAAGACAAAGATGCTTGCGGTAGCCCGAATTTGCTAAGGAAATAAATTCTACATTTTATTTTATCGTTCTTCGATGGATGGATTGGATTCTAATTTGTTATTAAATCAAATACAAAAATTGAAAAATAATCAAACTGGGTTTGATTATTTGGGTTAATAATCAAACTGGGTTTGAACCAACATCAATACACCTTACCAGGGCTCGATCGCTTTACCGATTCGCAACATATATGAATTTTTGGGAAGACGTCATTTGATTATATTTCCCGTTAGATTCAAATGTCTCTAATAAACCTACTATCTATTGTAGCCTTGAAACGTCAAAAATGAGAAAAAACCTTAGGCATCTGCGACGCACGTCAAAGGCCCCATACAAAAAGCATTAGGTTTATGACGTCACCGGCCTCATAGTTGCGGAAAACTCTTTGGAAGGAATAAGTTTTTGGAATGTTTTTGTAACTTTTGGGCACGAAACAATGCGTTTTTACCTATACAGTTGTAGTTGAGGTACTCATCACCAAGTAAAAATATATTTGGGTTATTCATAAAAATATCTTTACAAAAATATTATAAAATTATTACGGATTCCCACGATTTTAAATTAATTTGGTATTGTTGTTGAACGTGTTTATTGAACAAATTCAATTAAATATTTTGCACGCATGTTCCCAATTAAGCTATGGGTCAAGTAACTAAGATGAATAAATGTTCAATAATGCATCACTCTAAGCAATGCAAAAATAATTATAGATTAGATTCCTTGATTAAATAACAGAATTTAGCTTTTTTCAATTATTTGTGTTACTTATTTCATCCAATCATCCCCGCTGCGAGCGGCTTGCGAAGATCTATTCTATGTTAATAGCAAAAATAAGAGTACTGATGAACATCGATGAACCACGATAAATCCATGCGCCTAACGAACGTCAGTAGCATCGGATAAAAAGAACGAGTAACTTTAAAACAAAATTGAAGCATCTTTTCCAAATAGTAGTTGAAATCATGTTATAGTGATATCCACAGTTCCACTTTACTATTAAGTATTAAGTGTCGCTAGCAGAGCGAAAATGTGCGAGATATTATAAAAGCACGTAAATTACAATTAACTGCAGGTGTAACGTTACGTAACTATACTTAACATAACGTAAATATATATCTCTCTCTCGATCCTAAAATCAAACTTGACCTAATGAGAATAGGCCATTTAAACAAAAAAAAACTAACCCAGTCGTCTTCGCGAAATGAAAACAACAAATGAGAACCTGCAGCTTTTTGGAGTTAGTCAAAAAATAAAAAATTGTTACTTCACTCTTATTTTAGGGAAAAAAAAGTAAATCAAAATGCTTTCTATTCAAAAGCCGGAAAAAGCAAATTATACAAAAATATAAACCTATAATTTAAAAACCAGACGGTATGAATAATCGATAAGTCGTCTACGTATATCTTGAAATGACAGCAAAAATAACGTCAGTTGGTACACCGGCAAGGAATAAGTGAAGAAGGAAAAGCATTATTTTAAAAGAAGTAGTATACTGGCCACTCACTACCATTTCCGGGCATTAAAACAAGATAAAGACTTAAAAATTGCCACGCCGATTCTACGCCGGTCAAAATCATCGGCGGCGGCGGCGTGGAAAAATTGTCGGCGGCGGCGGCGCGGCGGCGCGGCGCACATGTCTATTAGGTACATTACTCTATGAAGCAGCTTTACTAGTGTCCAGTATTACCTGTTTTTCGTTTTTATTTTTTTTGTTTTCATATAGTATTTGGACACTTAGAGACGTTATACATCTCTAAGTCTTGCATTCGCAAATATTTATATGCATGCATAGATATATATTGAATGATCCTGACGCTTAGAGACATGTACATCTCTATGTCACTTTTATATTGTAATTTAGTTCACGCATGTAAAATACGAGCACAGAATATTGTTTATCACCAGACTAAACGTGGCTACTTTTTATGAATTAATAAAGCCCGCCAGCTTGAACATGTCATGCTCGCTTAAAAGGCTCTGCTTATGGTGGCGTCGTTGATCGGTTCGCCACTTTCCCGAAGAAAGGATGAGGGAGGCGATGGCTGAGATATGCGTCATACTCGTGAACGGGTGCTGTTTGTGGAGACCGGTCTGTTTAGGCTAACTGGGGCCACACAATAACGTAACTTTTTATTAATCATATTTAATTTTAGTTTAATTGGCTTTAGACACAACATTCGGTGCTTGATTATCCATATTTTTTTATTATATAGAATATATAGATCAAGACACTTGGAGACCTTATACATCTCTAAGGATAATTTGGAAATAGTATGTTTATTGCATACTAGAATCACTTACTTTTTTTTTATTATTTAAATTCAAAATTTGTTTCTAACTGTTGATGATGGATTATTATAATTTGGAAAGGAGATCGTCAATTCTGGGCCACCTGATATAAACCGTATACAGTTTTTACTGCAATGTAAAATAAATACTCATTTTATTACTAAAGTAGACAAAATATTGCAAAAAAATGAAACGGGAATTAGAAATACTAAATAAATAAACATTATGTTGATTTTCCCGCGATTAAAGTACAGCAAGACAAGTTGTTAACGTCCTTATGGCATTACATTTTGACATAAAGTTTAACTTCACCGGCCTGAAACGGGATTGTTTTTTGATTCGACACTGTCAATGTATACCGTTACATAATCTGCGTTTTGATACTGTTCGGTAAGTTAGAACATTGTAATATTAAAATAGTATCTAAGCCTACGAATACAGAAGTTTAAATTAGAAATCGACTGTATAAAACGCCTAAAGATTGAAAATGCGTATTTTTGCATTTTTGATCGTAGTTTGAATATTAAAAGTGGGTTTCATAATGGCATAATATCATGCTCCTTCGATAACGAAACGCATCTTTTTTTCAGTTTTGTAATGTCAGATACTAGTGCTACAACGGCTATTAGACATGGCAATTTGTAGGGCCCAACCTGTTGTGTTGTGAGGTGTAATAGGAGGTTGGGCTCGTAGGGAGCTGAAGGAGGGTGAGGGAGAGGCAGGGTACACAACAGGTTGGGCCCTACAAATTGCCATGTCTAATAGCTGTTTATCGCACTGAACGGTGGTAAACCTTATCCCTTCGCAATAGGTGTTAGGAATGTTCAGTTAGTAGTATCAACGATGGTTTGACAGCAGTCTTTGTTTACCGAAATACAGGAACTGTAAATACGATCAAAATATGACTTTATTATTTCATCATGATTCCCGTTTTGTTTTCAAGTCCGCTTTTGTACATTATCTTTAAATAATCGGTACTTTTTTTACATTAATATATAAATCATAGGCAAGGACGCTTTCAAATATTGTCCTTGTCAGATTCAAGTTTTAAATTCATGATTTTTCAACTTTCCCATTAGATTTCGCAATATTTTTACCACCATCCTGATCTAGAAATTATGACGATTCTTTAAAAGTAAGAACCATTCCTAAACGGTCCTAAATAATCTGGGCCAGATCACCTAACAAAAATTGACGATCTCCTTTATGTAGAAGACACAGTTCAGGTAAGAAAGTATATCAAACTTGTACAGTCAAGTGCAAAAATACGTATCGAAAAAATCGTCTCATAAATATGGTACTACGCACTTATTACAACGGAATAAGATACTATAGGACATATTTTTGAGTAATATGAGTACACCCATATTTTTACACTTGACTGTATGTAATTCATTTTCAAATAGTCAGATTTGGACTCATCTTTTTTCTTTGGTATTTTTCTTAAACTATAACCTATTGTTGGTTAATCTAACCTTGGTTTGATTGGTATTGTTTAGTTTTGATGTACTGTTGTTTTGAAAAAATAAGTCCCGTCGAGTTTCTTGCCGGACATAATTCTTCTCGGGTCAGAGGTGTAGGGTTAGAACCGGTGTAGTTTGATTTTTTTTTCTCTCTTTTACTTTGACGTGTAAAAGTGCCCTTGTGGCCTACTTACTGAATAAATGTTTGAGTTTGAGTTTGTAGATGGAGACCGAAATATACAGGAATTTTACAATAGAAGCCAATTTAAGGCACGTTTGGCAAACCTCGACAGAGGTTTTATTACACAGGGAACCAACCTTCTGTAGGTACAAAGTATTAGTGTTATTCTGTAGTACAAACTTTCTTTAAGTCCCTAATTATGGGATTTTAAATTAATAATTCCGTATGAAACGTTGTTTGAAGGACGTGCCCTCTTACATAATTAAACAGTTCTAGTCTCGTGTCAATTGCATTTACTTATACTTAGGTTCATCATGTATTTACAAGTAGGTACATTAATTTAATTTCAAGTTACCAATTACTATAAGTATATACTTATATACTTTTTGTACGGTCAGCTGCAGAGTTACTGGACCCCCCTTTCTCTTCCCTGTATGCAGGGGGTTTAACTAACAATGTACCTACTTTTTAGTTACTTTTACCTGCTCAAATTTTCACATGAAATTCATATCATTTAATTAAGTTTTTTGCATTACCAAGTCGACTTAGAATAAATAACTTGTTTTCCTGCCGTCTTTATTTACATGACTTTGACGCAACTTAGCTTTAACAGTAGGTATTGTAATTTTACTTACTTTACCTTATTTGGCTGTTATCAATAATATAATAAACAATGTGTTTACCTCCTAAGACCCCTCGTACAAATTTACCATCTATTTTAAACTTTATATAAGGAAATTTGACCTAAAACTATTTAAAAACTAGCTACAAAATTAAAGCTAAAAACTACCTACAAAATTATAATTAAAAGAAACCTGAGAATTTAGGTGAGGTCACCGAGGTCCGAACCCTGGGGAAGGGTTCCCATGAGGCTGGCTGCGTTCCATCTCTGGATCGCTATGCCAATCCTTTGGGCGAGGAACGAGCCCGCCCTGCGGTCCCCGGTAACCTCAAACAGTTTTTTCGACAGCTGTCTAATTAGTCTGTGGGCGCCTGGGCACCACGGTCCTAAAGTTTCAACGGCAAATGCCGCAAATATATTCTGGTCTGTCAGACCAATATATATTGAGTAACTAAGTTTTCCACATTCGAAAACTTCTACCTTCTACCACTGCTTCTGGGTGTCAAGGAACATAATATTAGGTAACATAGGTAATTAAAATACGGATTTACTTGGTTCACGTAGGCTCAGACTACTTGTTTGGCTTACATTCGATTTACTTAACATAACTTGGGCGCGCGGTTCAATGTGATGTGACTCATGACATGTACTGAATGATTTCATTTAAGGATAAATTTGCTTAACTGAAAGCTGCACTTACCTTACTTACTTTTCTTGTAAGTATTCGTTTTATGTAACAAGCTTTTTGCTTTGTCTTTACTATGTCCTAGGTTTACTACTTACTGCTTTTGGTTAGTATATGTATGCGTCATTGCAGAAATTCCCCGATAATAATATTGCCTGTTTGTTGCATCCAAACCTAAGCAAAAACCTTCCTACTTAGATACTCCTTGTTTGTACGTATTAGTAATTATAAAATTATTTATGTAACTTTTTTTGTGATATTCAATCCAGATATAAATTGGAAAATTCTTATTTACATTAGGTAAAGAAGCCGTAAATCTTTGTTGATTATACGTACCTACCTATAGACCGCGTACTAAATATATTTTTAGAATGTAGTCTGATATATTGCAGAATTATCTACATAATCTGCTCGACAAGGTCTAAACCCCAAATAGGGCACATCTGTAGGCCGAGCTCTGACTCAGACTGTCATCGACCTTACGATGCAAATCAGAGAGCAGTTAAAGGCAATAAGGTGGCTGATGATAATAATAAGGCTAGACAGACTGCGACTAAATTATTTAGCTAAATCTGCCCATACTCACCCACACAAAAGGATAAACTTAGTGCCGTATTCTAATTTTAAAATACATAAACAATACAATAAAGACACAATATATCTCAAACATAAATCCATACAATAACGTATGCGGAATGAAATCTGGACAACATTCAATTTCTTATAAAATATATATAACATAGTTAAACATCGGTATCAACATTCTATTTTCATGGCATCCAATAGAGATAGCAAAAAAATAAATACATTCGAATATTTAATTAATAATACTTAATGTTTATTATCTTTTAAATTTAATTATGCTGCAGCTAATGTAAACTTTAAAAGAGTCGCAGAATTACACGAAATCATTGCCATAAACTCGCGTGAATCAAGTGCAATATAGCTAAAGTAGAGAAAATTTTCCGCAACCGGAAATTAAATGTTGAGTTACTATTAGTGGATAAACACTTTAGTGTAATTGCTAAGTACGAATAATTGTTTTTAGATCCCAGTCTGAGCTCTGTAGTTACAATAAAAACCATTCATTGGTTGCAAAAAAAATGTTTAAAATTACACCAAAAGGGCAGACAACTTTATCTAAAATTAAACAATATTTTAAAGAAAAACCTTGATAACAACACTATACAAATTAATAAAGAACTGTCTAACAGCAAAGAAGTCGAAATACCAGCAAGTGTAATAATATAACGTGCGCAAAATGCAAATAATGAAAATTTATTTGACTCGCCTTCCCTAACCTCAATGAGTGTGGAAATGGAATAGAATAGTGACATAATTAAGCTTTTCAATCTCGTAGCTTACTTAGACCACTCAAAATACTTCATAGTCATGATTGTCTATGTCACGATTGTATAAAATACTATTTAGCGTCTTTCTTTTAGTTCATAAAAAATAAATGTTCAAAATACTAGATGTATTTGTTTGTATTTGTTTTTCTGCAAACCGTACTTTGCCATGAAATTTGAACGTTGATACCGATGTTTAAATATAGTTATTTTTATAATCTTTCATGGTTTTTAATAATGTATTTAATCACATTAAACGCCAGAGTAAGTTTACTCCAATGCGAGGTTTCAAAAGACAGTTTTGGTACTTTATGTCCATCGCTGTCGACAACAACAATGTACAGATTTTTTAAGATCTAAATTTATCTTCCTTCGGATAACTTTTTAAGGAAGCTTCGTATACTTGACATTTTCACATTCTTGACCGTAAGGTTGGTATTCCCAAAATAATAGTTACCTTGCCACGAATTTCCATTTTAAACAACATAATATTAGTCATTCAAAAAATCCATAAATGAAAAAAATACCTGTTTTTACATTTTGTGACCAAACGACGTGGCCGTATTTTCGGTTATTTTTTTTAATTTTTGGAGACTATGGGCGTGACTTTTCTTACTTGTTAACTGATACCTACGTCTTCAAGATATTTTAAAACAGTATTACTGCCACATTTGAATGCCTTCCAGAGTTCTCTATAAGATTTTGTGACTCAGCGGGCTGTCATTTTCTTTAATCGATCTCTCTCAGCAAACTGGCTAATGCTGGAATGTTTCCCTGAACCAGGCTTTCTTGTGGCAATTTTTGTGAAGAAAAAGGACGCAAAAATATTATAAATAGCTCTTTAGCTCTATCCCATTTCCAATAAATTTTCCACGGTCTTCGCTTTCAGCCATAGGGAATTAATACTGTAGAAATTACATACTGTTTCGCGACGCATTTATATAATATATATAAAGAAATAAACTCAAATTTTATATAAATGCCAATTGAAAGCTTATACATCTGTTAATTACTCCCGTACTTTTAATGGGCATTGGATTCTTTATCTTAAAATTATGGTTAATCGAGGAGAACAACGTCGCGAAACAGTATGTAATTTCTACAGTATTAATTCCCTATGGCTGAAAGCGAAGACCGTGGAAAATTTATTGGAAATGGGATAGAGCTAAAGAGCTATTTATAATATTTTTGCGTCCTTTTTCTTCACAAAAATTGCCACAAGAAAGCCTGGTTCAGGGAAACATTCCAGCATTAGCCAGTTTGCTGAGAGAGATCGATTAAAGAAAATGACAGCCCGCTGAGTCACAAAATCTTATAGAGAACTCTGGAAGGCATTCAAATGTGGCAGTAATACTGTTTTAAAATATCTTGAAGACATAAGTATCAGTTAACAAGTAAGAAAAGTGACGCCCACAGTCTCCAAAAATTAAAAAAAATAACCGAAAATACGGCCACGTCGTTTGGTCACAAAATGTAAAAACAGGTATTTTTTTCATTTTTGGATTTTTTGAATGACTAATATTATGTTGTTTAAAATGAAAACTAGTGGCAAGGTAACTATTATTTTGGGAATACCAATAATCTTACGGTCAAGAATGTGAAAATGTCAAGTATACGAAGCTTCCTTAAAAAGTTATCCGATGGAAGATAAATTTAGATCTTAAAAAATCTGTACATTGTTGCTGTCGACAGCGATGGACATAAAGTACCAAAACTGTCTTTTGAAACCTCGCATTGGAGTAAACTTACTCTGGCGTTTAATGTGATTAAATACATTATTAAAAACCATGAAAGATTATAAAAATAACTATGTTTAAACATCGGTATCAACGTTCAAATTTCATGGCAAAGTACGGTTTGCACGAAAACAAATACAAACAAATACATCTAGTATTTTGAACATTAATTTTTTTTTGAACTAAAAAAAAGACGCTAAATAGTATTTTATACAATCGTGACATAGGCAATCATGACTAGGAAGTTTTTTGAGTGGTCTAAGTAGGCTACGAGATTGAAAAGCTTAATTATGTCACTATTCTATTCCATTTCCACACTCATTGAGGTTAGGGAAGGTTAGTCAAATAAATTTTCATTATTTGCATTTTGCGCACGTTATATTATTACACTTGCTGGTATTTCAACTTCTTTGCTGTTAGACAGTTCTTTATAATTTTTGTATAGTGTTGTTATCAAGGTTTTTCTTTAAAATATTCTTTAATTTTAGATAAAGTTGTCTGCCCTTTTGGTGTAATTTTAAATATTTTTTTTTGCAACCAATGAATGGTTTTTATTGTAACTACACAGCTCAGACTGGGATCTAAAAACAATTATTCATACTTAGCAATTACACTAAAGTGTTTATCCACTAATAGTAACTCAACATTTAATTTCCGGTTGCGGAAAATTTTCTTTACTTTAGCTATATTGCACTTGATTCACGCGAGTTTATGGCAATGATTTCGTGTAATTCTGCGACTCTTTTAAAGTTTACATTGGCTGCAGCATAATTAAATTTAAAAGATAATAAACATTAAGTATTATTAATTAAATATTCGAATGTATTTATTTTTTTGCTATCTCTTTTGGATGCCATGAAAATAGAATGTTGATACCGATGTTTAACTATGTCATATATTTTATAAGAAATAGAATGTTGTCCAGATTTCATTCCGCATACGTTATTGTATGGATTTATGTTTGAGATATATTGTGTCTTTATTGTATTGTTTATGTATTTTAAAATTAGAATACGGCACTAAGTTTATCCTTTTGTGTGAGTGAGTATGGGCAGATTTAGCTAAATAATTTAGTCGCAGTCTGTCTAGCCTTATTATTATCATCAGCCACCTTATTGCCTTTTACTGCTCTCTGATTTGCATCGTAAGGTCGATGTCGAAGTCGACGAAATCTGGACAAAGTTTTAAAGACGTAAAAAGTAAGTAAAGATAAGATAAAAGATATTTTTTCTTCAATTTAGGCACATTACAATGCACTTATGAACGTCAGAGAGAAAAAGAAAAACTACCACCGGTTCTAACCCTACACCTCTGACCCGAGAAGTATTATTTATGACCGGCAAGAAACTCGGCGGGACTTATTTTTTCAAAACAGTATTACAGTAATATTATACCTTAAAGATACACAATAATGCGTAGTCCTATAAGAAGACATGTCAAAACAGCTTGAGAGATATACAATGTACGTATTGTTTAATTAAAATAAAAGAATAATAATAAAATCCAAATCTGATTGCTTCACAAAACGTTTGATATGCTTTCCTATCTGAACTGTGTCCTCTAAATCTTAGATGATTTTGTAGTAATTTCTGATTTGGGCCATGCATGTTTGTCCGTCATATAGTCCTCGACCCTGTAATAACCCTTTGACATTAAACTTTTTTTCAAATATTTCTTAAGAGCGGGAAATGATAAATTTATAGCATCGACGGGTAACTTGTTATAAATGTGAATACGTTGACCAAAAAATTACTTATATGCCTTGCGGATACGACTACTTCTGATAGCAAGCTTGTTTTTATTTCTAGTGTTATAGCTGTGGATGTCAGAATTTTTTTTGAATGTATGTATATTCTTTACAACATATATAATATTGTCATAGATATATTGGGAAGCAACAGTTAAAATATTAATTTCTTTAAATAGTTCTCTATCTGATGCCTGCCTTTAAGTTATATAGAAAGCGGATGGCTCTTTTTTGTAAAACAAATATAGTCTGTATGTCAGCTGCTTTACCTCAAACCAGAATACCATATGACATTACACTATGAAAATAACTGTGATAAACTAAGCGAGCTGTGTCAATATTCGTTAATTGTCTAATTCTCCTAACGGCATGAGCGGCCGAGCTTAATCGAAGAGCGAGTTTTCTTATATGAGGACTCCATTGTAGATTTTTGTCCAACGTCGAACCAAGGAACACTGCTTTATCTACTATCTCTAAACATTCACCATTCCACGGACGTCACGGTAGTAGCCAAAATTCAAATAAATTGATGATCTACTTTGACTGTTTTTTTTAGCAAGGAGGGTACTTTATACTAGGTAGTTTTAGAAAACATAAAAGACTTGGTATGTGTCGGAACAAAAATCTTTGGTATAAGCTGTCAAAGTTATCATACCGCATGACACTCGAACGCGGTATCTAAAAGTGCAATATTTACTCGTCGCTTTAAACTTGATTATGTACACGACTTGTTTAGTGATAGCCATAATTATTTAAATGGAGGTACACAAGGGTATGTTCTATCATTTTTAAGAAAATTTTATTCGTTTCTGTGCCGTTTTTTTATTGTAATATTTATTTTACGCGAGCCATTAAAATAACCAACAACGATTTCGATTTGAAAGATATTTCGAAGCTTTTAGTTTAGAAACCCTTCGAGTCCCGTAATGATACATATGTCGTTTTGTAGCCTAAAATGTGCTTTATCGTGTGCAAGTGATAATTCTACCGAAGATTGCCGAAGGTCTTGGCGGTAGCCTTTTTACGTCATTGAAATTTAAGGACAAATAAATGTAATGATTTTTATCTTTGTTTTAGGCGAAGAAATCAATTGCTCATTATCACGTAAGCTCATTTTTGATCTTTGGCGTCAATCAGCTAAAGCTTCCAATGCTGAAAAAAATAGATATGTCTTTCAGCAACTGTCTAAGTCTCATTTAGATGATGAGGGTATTAACACCGAAAATTTTGAAAAAAAAAGTCACTATATGTGTAAAAAGATACATGAATTGTTCAAAAAGGCGTCTAATAATAAAAATGTATTCATGCGTAGGCATTTAGACTGGCTTAACGTTACAGAAGATCTCGTATTATCCATATTGAAACCACAAAGCACGCAATGTATTGAAACTAACTAAGAAGATGAAACGATTTCTGAAGTAAACATTGGAACTAAGCGACGTGGTAGACCCCAAAAATGTTTTTAGAATGCTTTCAAAGTTCCAAGCGGAGAAAATTAATGGAACTCTCTAAAATAGATGAAAGTTTAGTTACCAACCTTAAAAAACGTGCAAGTGAAAATGCCGCGAAAGAAATTGATACAGATGAAGTCTTATCCCTAATCGTCGAGGCTAAATTGACAAAACACCAGTACAATTAAGTAAAAAAAGGCCGCTGAGGCAAAAAACAAAGATATTAAATATTTTAGGCAACATAATACCCGCAAAATTTCAAGAATAACAACTAACACTGATTTGCTCAATAGTCTTTGTGACATCCGATCCATACATAACTGGTTTACGAAATTTACCTCATAAAAAGAAGGGTTCTTTTTCCAAAGACTGTATTTCACTTATTACAGATCAAATACAATCTTAATAAAATATTACGTACTGTTTGTTAGACTTTTATTGCTACTTTTGTATTTTAAGCGCTGTTCTATGAACGCGTGACCACTGTGCATTCAGGAGAATCTTAGTGTCCACCGGTGCAATGTTTGGCAAAACAAATCTACTACATTTGGTTTTCTTAGCATTAAGTAGCAAATTGTTAATAGTAAACCAGTTCAGTACAGCAGCTAGTGTGTTATTGATTACAATAAAATCGGTAGATCGGTCAACTTTGAAAATAAAAGATGTATCATCGGCAAACAGAACGATATCACAAAGGTTTTGTACTACGCAAGGTAAATCATTTATATAAACCAAGAACAGGAATGGGCCCAAAATAGAACCCTGTGGCACTCCTAATTTTACTAAAGTCCCTTTAGACTGGGTTTTATTTACAACAACTGTTTGTGTTCTGTTGCTAAGATATGAAGACATGAGATTCAAGGCATTTTCTGACAAACCATAATGTTCTAATTTAAGAATGAGGGTTGTATGATCTACACAATCAAACGCTTTAGAAAGATCACAGAATATACCAATTGAAATGCCAATATTATATACAGTTAGGTGCATAACTGAGTCAAAATTAGTACCTTAGTAAAATGTAAATAATTTGATAACAATCAAAGTTACATAAAAGTTCTAAACGTAAAATATTAATCCTTGGGTACCGCTACAAAACTGCTTCACAAATTATTTTCTTCCGACTTATACATTTTTCTCAATTTCATACCGAAAACTGTGAAATTTCACCTAATTTATTTTTCCCATTATTTCATTTTTTCTTAGGCATTCCCAATTCAGTAACTCATTTAAAGTAAGGAATTCCACGACCATTATTTTAGTTATCAAACATTTAAATCAGGCTTATTTTTGTAATTAGTTACTGGCAATGTATTGTCAGGTGCAAAACTGAGTCAAGGCAAATGGCCGAACAACTTTCTCGTTAGTTAATTTTTGTAGCGGACTTCATTCTGAGATAACCATAAAAATACGTGAGTGATATTAAAGTCATACACCTCATTTTAAAGAGGATATAATGTTCTATTTCAACTAATTGTCTTACCTGGTTGTGTAAAAGAAAAATATCAATATCGGGTTAAATAAAAAAAATGTAGTTTAACGGTTTTTGGTTCAAAATCATGGACGAATAAAAAAATCAAGATTGTGAATGCAATGAATCGAAATTGGCTTTCATACATACATAGCTGACACCGAGACGAACAAATATAACCTGAAAGTTTTTATTTTTTTCATAATTGATAAGACTTATCTTCATTTAACGATGTCGGTGCAAAACTGAGTCAGTACCAAATATTATCTAATAGAGAAAATGTTTATTTTTATCTACAATAACATAATAGGTCAGTAAGTTTATTAGCGTTGTTACCAATTAATAATAAAATAGTAACTTAATAACTAGCCTCTTCTGAAATAATGAAAGAAACATGTCAAAGTGATGCACCTATTCAGTTATGCACCTAACTGTAAATGCCAATTGTCTGTGGTGTCTTTAAAACTTTGTCCAGATTTCATTCCGCATACGTTACAACAAATAATTAACCAATGTTGAAGTTGTATTGGAATTGCAACGGATTTATTTTCAAGAAAATTCTGATACCTATTTCTGATTCAGACGTTTAGGCGCTACTAGCGCTAGCTGTATTGCGTAGTTAATGCATTGGAGTTGTATTGAAGTTGGATCGTGTCTAACCGTGTTTTAAAGTTAGAATACGGTCGAGTAGCTCAGTAAAACACAAAAGTAGAACTTGAGATTCTTGTTGTATTTTATTAAATTTTAATCAAGATTGTCATGCGCGTGGCCATGATGCCTCGATGGTAACTGATTTTCATTTATGATTTATTATTAATTATTTACATTGATTTTTTAGTTTAAATATAGAATTTATGATATTAAACGACCCGAATGTAGAGGTTGCTTGTTTCCTAAAGATTGATACTTATAAGAAATAACTACATATACGTTAGTTATTTAGTTTAAATATTAAATATTGAGATTTTTTTTCCTTTTGTCAATCGAAGATAAGCGCGTCAATGTTCAGGAGTGTGGTCTCAACTCTCAAGAGGATGTCCTGCAGAAGTTTAACAAGTAATACATCCATCACTTTTTGATTACTTTCCAGAAAAAACCGGCCAAGTGCGAGTCGGACTCGCGCACCGAGGGTTTCGAACAAACCTGTAGGTATATAGGGGTAGTAACTTTAAAATTATTAAAAATATTGTATGATGTAACTAAATATTTACGGTTTTCGCAATTTTTCCTTTATCTGTGCTATAAGACGTTGCTTCGTACCAAATTTCAAGAGTCTGAGTTCACGGGAAGTACCTACCCTGTAGGTTTTGATTCTCCTGAGAGTTTCGAAATTTGCGGCATAAACGGCTGTATCTTTTGATTGCGTTGGCTTAGAAGTTTAATTTTTCGCAGTTCCAAGGGACAATAGACCTGAGTATTTGATATAAGTTTCAGCTTGATAACGCGCGCTCCACGCGTTCCTGAGAAAAAGGGTCTTGACAGACGGACGGACGGACGGACAACAAAGTGATCCTATAAGGGTTCCGTTTTTTCCTTTCGAGGTACGGAACCCCAAAAATTAGTCAAGCTATTTTTTTTTATGTAACAGACGGGCTATGTTTTTTTATAACTAGCCTATTGGCAGACAAGCAGAGCCTATATAGGCGTCAACCTTGGGCCATTAGCATACGACACTTCCGATCGATTCCCTCCCACGCCGACGGTGTTATTAAAGCTGTCATGCTGTCATGTTCGTGTTGTTGTTGTCCTTTCACTTTGTTATGACGGGTGAGAATGAAGATGTGTAGCTTCGCTTCATTATGTTGATAGGTGATGAAAATGGAGCATTTCACGTATTTTTTTATTCAAACCATGGCTGTCGGCCAAAGTTGACTTCCAAGCATTTTAAAAAGTACCTATAGCAATTTGTAAAGTTCATCTTATGTTTTAGGTATCTCAAAGAAGCACAAATTTTTACTTTGTCCATTAATAGGTACTGTACTCGTACCTATGATTTTACAAATTAGATAAGATATTTCGCGTTTTTCGCGTCATGTTGCGTTTCTTAGGGTTCCGTAGTCAACTAGGACCCTTATAGTTTCGCCATGTCCGTCTGTGTCTGTCTGTCCGCCCGCGGCTTAGCTCAGTGATCGTTGGCACATTGTAAAAAGCTGAAGTTTGGTATAAGTGCGTGGACGCCAACAAAAGGGTTAAATTTTCTTAACCTTCATTTATTTTTTTGCTTCCACCCTATTGTGTTGGGTGTTGTTGGATAGGTCTTAAAAAAAAGCATAACGGTCTTCTAAAACTATATTATGATAAAGCCAATACTTCGGAAATAATGGCTCGAAAGGTCCAAAAAATGTGCCTTATGTCCAAAAAATATAGAAAATTCAGGAAAGTGAAGCTTTAATAAGTACTTTCAATTAAAACTATATTAAGTAACGTGGTATCATTTTCAAAGGAAAAGGATGTTATTTAAAGGGGTATATTGTGACAGGCCCGCAACTACGGAACCCTACATTGAGCATGGCTGGACATGCTCTTGGCCGGTTTTTCAACTTTAACCTGTTTGTAACTACTTAAACTAACCTACCTATGTGACTAGACTTTATATAATGTGCTCATTACAGCTACTTCTTTAAATTTGGTATTATTGCTTATTGCCTACCAAATCAGTTTACCAAACGTTGCTATTCAGACCGCGTCCTGTCGCATTAGCACACTCGATTAGCAAACTTATTACGATTGGCACAAAGTTGGTAATTAGCTGACGAGTCCGCAATTAGCATGTCATGAGAACTGCGATCGTGCGGTTGAGAATTCTCGATTGAATAACTCTGTAATTACGAATAGAACGGCTTGTAATTAAAATTGAGTTGGTTAACTATCGGATGTCTATCGGTGTCACACGGGTGACACCAGTGATTTATTATATTATGTATCTAATAGATGAGCTAGCAAGAACAAAATTTTGAGTGCCATGTTTAGCGGTTGACAGCTGTCGCTGAATCAAAAAGTAGCTTAGACTTTTAGTGATTTTCTCTTTAACTTTTGGCGCAATGAATTTCTTAGGAATATCATCTCCTGTTACTGTGGGTGACACACATTCTTGCTTTAGCAATGCTAATTTTGAGAAAAGTACATAAATTTATGTAAAAGGTACACTAAATTACATATTTTACTAAACGCTTTCTAGCTCTTTTGTTAAACCACTGAAAACCCAAGATTTTAGAACAATCAAACGTCAATTTATGTGAATAAGTATTAAGTCAAGCTTGACCAGAAATATATGATCATGCGCCATGTTGTGGAATTTCATTAGAACTAATTTCTTACACTGGCAATAATTTTAATGACAGAATGATATGCATGTGTGAGTGCATGTGATAGGCTGTCACTGTCATTGAGGCGGTTTACTTAAATGATAATAAAGTGTTGAATACTAAATAATAAACGACAGAAAATTCCCAAAATTATCCATAGTCAAGAGCGGAACATTGTAGATAGTGTATATAATAAACAGCTGTAAGTAATACACTCGGGAAATGAAACTTTTTCCCTGTGAAACATTTTCAAATTAACATCAAAGCTGACAGGTAAACAAATCAAGATGTCACCATATCGTAGAGAACTGAACTGTTGCCATATAAATGAGAATAATAGCGCCCTCTTGACAATAATCATATATTTCTGGTCAGGCTTTATATAGCTAATTATTGATCATCTAGTTTCTCCACACTCTTTCCTCGTCCCTAGGTTATAGGTATTTTAGAAGTATTTTTAACATCGTACGTGCCTAAACATTTGTGTAAACAGACACCTCCGGTCAATAACCTGGCATCGATTATTTTGTCATACAAGCGAACACATTTTGACCACAAAGCCTTAATAGGAAACACTTATAGATAAACGTTTTCCATTCGGAACGACGGACATCGATTCAGTTCGTGTGTTATTTTATTTCGTCCACTTTGTTGTCTATGTTTATTTTACTTTATGCTCCGAAAACTATTTACTGATTTAGAGGTAAACTTGACTTTTATAATGTATGTGTTAAATTATAATTTTAAACAAAAAAGAACCGACTTCCCTTAGCCTCCACCTTTCAAAAAAAAAGCAAATGCTCGAGCTGCTGTAAAAAATACTCAAATCACTATAGGTGTGCCTGTACTAATAGTTGAAGAGTTCCCTCGAATTCGGTTGAAAATGGGACTTAATCATATAGTACCCATATACTTATTTTAATTGTTTCGCTTGATGTATCAAACTTTAAATAACGCTTGATACATCAAGCGACTCTACCTGCGACTATTAACGTAATATTACGTTAACGTTGTTTAGGAGTTATGGGAGTATCTTCCACTTCGTACCGGAAAGGACCAGCACATTTTTGACACAATTTTCTACTTTGCCCTAGTTCACTACGAGCTTCTCTCTCCACGCGTACTAAATCACCTACGTTGTATACTTCAGGCCTATCAAAACGTTCCTTTTGTTGTTGTTGGCTTTTTTCTATATTTTGGGATACGTCTGCTCTTATCTGATCAACATCTTGGGGCTGTTCAAATTCTGCTACTACAGTATTTAAAACGCTATCGAAACATCCAGTAGGTTTCAAACCAAACAACACTTCAGCCGGTGTAACGGCATAGAGAATTAATAATCAATCGGGGTATACCAGGTCCTAAGGACACTAAAGATCCAAGTATTTTGATCGGTACCAAATGTAGAGGAAAATATTACATGTAGGTACTTGTATGTATAGTAGCGAAAGTAGCGATACATGAAAATAGAGTGGTCAAATTGAAATATTTCCACAACCTTAGATAAATCATAAACGCAGCTTACAAAACAGTGCGTCCTTAAATAAAACGGACAAGTCTATTACCGACGATTAGCCATACAAGGCGCCTTTCGTCGCCCACGCGCCCAACCAACTTGTCTTGAGCCGTCATTATCAATAGTTACTGAGCAATAGCATTGTTCTAGCTTCCGACCAAGAAGGTCAATCGTGGGCGTTCTGCGGACATTTAGGCACTACCTAGCCAGTTTTTAAAAACATTTTTCTCTTAGAAACATCATCATTGCTCTTCAAATTCTGATTTTTTAGTTACAATACAAAGCATAAACTTACTTCACAATATCCAAAAAACAGCCTGGATCTAGATAAAATATTTGTCCGTGCGTGCGTGTGTTCATTTAGACTCTTATTTGTCTTTCTTGTTTCTGATAGGTATTTAACAATTTAAGAGTAGGTTGAATATTAGGTATGAATGAATTCATTCATAAATTGTCCATGTAATTCAGAATCGAGGGTGTACTCGTTACAGTAGCAACATCATTCATTTGGGTGGGGTCTGAACTACTCTGGCCGGAACCGCTTATAATATGTAAAAAAAAATTTCATATTTGCCAGTTTTCTTACTCGTGTTAGCTTTAAGCAATATCGCTAGGTATTTCAAATGCCGTAATTCTGAGTGTACTATCCGTACATTATCATTATAAGGTAGACATACAATGTGAGTACGTACACTTGTCTGTAACAATCACATTTTTTTCTAGGCGCGGTTCCAACAGAAACAAATGCAAGAAAGAGAAATGAAGATAGCATCTCTATATGAAGCGCAACAAGCACGAGCTCTGACCCGGGTGCGACACTCGCCCAGCGAGAGTCTTGTGCGGCAATCGCCGAGCGAGAGCTTAGCCAGCCCACCACAGCCAACTGCCACACATCAGCCCGGCAAGGTATGAGTATAGAAGCTGATACAGGTTCGAGAACTTACGATAGCATCTCTGTATGAAGCGCAAGAAGCACGAGCTCTGACCCGGGTGCGGCACTCGCCCAGCGAGAGTCTTGTGCGGCAATCGCCGAGCGAGAGCTTAGCCAGCCCACCACAGCCACCTTCCACACATCAGCCCGGCAAGGTATCAGTGTAGAAACAGATACAGCAGCGAAAACTGAAGATAGCATCTCTGTATGAAGCGCAACAAGCACGAGCTCTGACCCGGGTGCGACATTCGCCCAATGAGAGTCTAGTACGGCAATCGCCGAGCGATAGCTTAGCCAGTCCACCACAGCCACCTGCCACACATCAACCCGGCAAGGTAACTTCATATTGAAGCAGATACAGGAACAAGAACTCGCGGTATGTAGCGTAACAAGCGCGTTCTCTGACCCGGGTGCGGTACTCGCCCAGCGAGAGTCTTGTGCGGCAATCGCCGATCGAAAGCTTATCCAGCCCGCCAGAGCTACCCACCACACATTAGCCCGGCAAGGTAACTTAGTATAGAAGCAAATACAGGTGCGGAAACTGAAGAAAACGGCACTGTATGAAGCGTAGGACTCGGCCAGCGAGAGCCGTACGACAATCGCCGAACGAGAGCTTAGTAGTCCGTCGCAGTCGCCTCCCACACGTCAGCCCGGATAGGTAACTTATGCGTGTAGTTCTACTTGCTAATCTGCAAAAATATGGGATACACGATGTATGTAGGTACTCGAAGGAGAACCTCTTTGTGAAATGTCTCACCACGATTAAATCTCCTTTGACTCGCTTCAGTTCAAGGTCTGTCTTATACCTTAATTGCATCTCAACTGGACCTTCCTATAATTAGCGCTATTTAGAACAGTTAAAAAGAAGACATAACGTCCACGGTTTGCATTACCTTCCATCGGTTCTAACAAGACTAATATTATACCGGCTTACGCTACGTCTCTACTCTTAGTAAAATGCATCGATTGTTTCACCTAACTACGTGTTCGCTTCAACTTGCATACAGACAATTTCAACAAAATCAGCAAACTTTCATCGACTACTTATCTCTCCAGGTGCGTCAGATGTTCGAGGAGCGTCGAACAAAAGGCATCGACAAGAGCTACCCGCTCCAACCGATCCAGAACACGGAGCGCTCCCGCAAACCACTGCCCAACGGGTTCACCAAGGTGTCCAGCACTACCAGGGTCCAGAACGGCGAACGGACGGACAGGCACGGGGCGAGGATGACCAGGGTTACAGAGAAGACTTCGAAAAGCATGACGCACACCAGTATAAACTCGCAGAGTGTGAAAAAACATCAGTTTGTAAGTACTAAGTGTAGATGAAAGACATTAGGATTTTTTGACAGTTCTGGAGATCACGTACATTTTTACATATTATATTTTAAAAATCGCTCAAACGAGTAAGGCCTCACAAAAGCCCAAGTGTGTACTGTATCCCCAGTATCCCCACTTAATTGTTGTACCTCTATGGTTGGTATAAATCTGTTGTTTTTATATTTTTCAGAAAACTGAAGAAGTGATGAACAGGTCAGGTGATCTCAACCACAACCACCAGCCAGACCTGAATGCTGTGAAGCAGGCGGTAAGCTATATATTTGTGTCAAATCAAATTATCGAAAGATTATCGAGTAGAGATGTCGCCAGTGACTTGCTACGGTTGCAATGATATAAACCCATTGTGATAGACAGGCAGCAGTTTGGTGCAATTGACAGCACGTTGGATCAGCAATCCAGAGGTTCAAGTCCTACGATTGCCAGAGTCGTTTTCATTGTAGTGGACATCTTTATCCCATTTGTGAAATTTAAATGTTTTTTCAGCTGTTGAGCAATGGATTGGCGCAAGAAGTGGATGAGTTAGACGGAGACGGCAACATGCTAGAGGATGAGACGTTTCCGGAGGCGCTCGCGCCTGTCACCCCGCGCGACGAGCCGCCCGCCAGACCACCCAGGAGGTAAGACCCAACCTTAAATATGCGGTTCGTCAGACACCAGCTTCTCTAAGGGTAGGTTCCACTAAACTAAACAGTCTGTAACCGTTAAAACGTTCGCAAAATTTTATTGCATGGAAATTATCATAGTACCCAGGATGACGCTGGTGAGTCTATCAAAAGAGGTTGATGCAACTGATACGACTGATATGACGCTCCAGTCTCTCATCGATCGTCCTCAAAATGACGACGCACCGACCATCCCACAGACGTCAGGTCAGGCGCGGTTCCAGGATTTCGTTCAGAGGGGGGGCACTTTCCTTCCCCCCCCCCCCTCGCCCCTATATCCGCGCCTGCGTGAGGTGAGAGCGAAACTCAACGTACCCCGTAGTGGAGGGTATCGTCTACTATCTAGTCAAGTGTGGAGTTGGGACAGAAAATAGTGTACTAGTATAAACATCGCAAAGAGTGGGACATAAGAAGTAACAAGCTTACACACATATTGTTCACGATTCAGTACTTAAATATAAATTGCGAATTGTATAAAAAACGTAATGCTTTCTTTACAGAAGTCCGATGACAAAGACTACCACCAAACCTAAACCTGCACCCGCGCCTGCAGCTCCTCCTAGGAGGACCCCTAGTGGAAATGTGAGTTTTAACTATTTTCAAACCAGCGTCCTCAGTGTCATGCTGCAGGCACCCAAGTTTTTCGACAATTTTACATTTAAGGCCCTGTTACACTTTACTTTTTTTTTGTGTCCTAACTAGCATCCTAATTAGGATTCTAACTCATTTTCATAGTAAACTTACTTGCTAAATGCGGTTACACTTTACTAAATTTAGTCACTAACTCATTTAGGAAGCTAACTAGGACAAGTGTAACAGGGCTTTAAGACTGTTTAAGTTTTGTTTTTTGTATTTTATTTGTATGTTTAGCTATAATTTGTACTATGTTTTTAATTCGTTTTACATTTGAATGCGTACCTACCTACTCTACCTAATAAATTGGTGGGTAAATCTACATACAGGTAAATTAACGAAAGTTGACGCCGAATGTCTATGAAATTGTTGACAGTTTGATGCAACTATTTGAACTTTTTGAAATTTTATTTTGTAATTAAAATCGAAAAACAACTTAACTAACAAAGTTTCAATATATGTGATAAAGTATGACCTAAAACTATTTCAAAACTGTATACAAAATTAAAAACTACCTACCAAATTAAAACTAATAGAAAACTAAGATTTAGATTAAGCTCGCCGAGGTCCGAACCCTGGGGAAGGGTTCCCATAAGGGCTGGCTACGTTCTCCCTCTGTATGTATGTATGTATGTAAACACTTTATTGTACATAAAAAGTAACAAAACAAACATGATAAAAGAAAAATAAACAAAGTACAAAGGCGAACTTAACTGGAAGAGATCCCCTTCCAGTTAACCTTTGAGCAATTGAGATCCTCTGGATCGCTATGTCAATCCCTTGGGCAAGGAACCAGCCAGCCCTACGGTCCCCAGTGACCCAGTCAAGTAGTTTTTTCGACAGCTGCCTTGTTAGTCTGTGGGCGCCTGGGCACCAAGTTCCTAGAGTTTCAACGGCAAATGCCGCAAATATATTCTAATCTGTCAGACCAATAAATAGACCAGAAAGGCGGGCAAGGCAACACTGGACATTTGGCGGATGCCGAGTCCTCCAAATCTAATGGGTAATGTAGCGTGGAGAAATTGTCGGTCGTTAATTTTGAAGTTTAAGATTTTTTTCAAGCTGAAGATGGATTGAATCTATGGCTTCGCAATAATTGAGAAATTTCCAAATGGGACTGCAGCGCAAAAAATATGTGAATTTGGAGACAACAAGGCAAAAACGTAGAATACAGATGGCCATATATGCGAGTTAATTTCAAGAAGGCGGTCCGAAGTTTCCGAAAAATTGGTTACTTTTGAGTCGATGAAATCTGGGATTGATTCCTCGCAAACGGGTGCAACCAGTAGGTGAAGCTAGCCTTTTTGCAGAATTTTAATGCCCGGACAGTGGTTTTCAAGATCTTATTTGATTTTTGTTTTGTTTGTAGCGACCGGATTTATGTAAAGTTCGCATTTATTTGTATTTGGCTTTAGGCACTGGTCCCACCGCAAGTGAGTAAACTATGAGCTATCGGCTATTTCAAGGGACAAAAGATAATCGCTCCCGTGTAAATAAAAGAGAGAGATGTATATTGATAGTTCATAGCTGGGCTATGAACTATAATCGCCCGGCGATGATATATCTCTCTCTTTTATTTACACGGGAGCGATTATCTTTTGTCCCTTGAAATAGCCGATAGCTCATAGCTTACTATCTCGCGGTGGGACCAGTGCCCAGGGCTTGGAACCGGTACCAAAAATACCGGTTACATACCGGTATTTATAGGTTCTTTTCATTTCGGTTCCAGAGTACCGGTAAAGAAAAAATACCGGTACTAGCAGTGAAAAATATCGGTTCTCTATAAAGGTTCCTGGCTTGAAACCGGTACCGAAGGTACCTGTTCCATATTTATGAGTTTTTTTCATTTCGGTTCCGCAGAACCGGTAAAGAACAAATACCGGAATTAGCACCGAAAAATACCGGTTCTCTATAAAGGTTCTTCCACGTGTACGCGACGTTGTCGTTTAGTGCGGTACGCATATTCGGTGCGAAACATACCTACACTACAAACGAACGCGGCGTTGCGCTGCGCGTTGCCAGCATGCCAGGCGAAGGAGGAGGTTCTCAATTGGCTACTTTCCTAAAAAAATATATTTAGTCCGTCAGTTACTTCAGTTAGATTATCAAAAAATATTAGACACGTATTTTTTATTTTGTCAATCACACAAATATTGGTGAAGATATAGCCCGTTAAAGTTCCGCGTGACGTCACATTTCAGTACAATTTTTAGTATAATGTGACGCCACGCGGAACTTTAACGGGCTATATCTTCACCAATTTTTGTGTGATTGACAAAATAAAAAATACGTGTCCGATATTTTTTGATAATCTAACTGACGGACTAAATATAATTATATTTTTTTTACCCAGTCAAGTACCCAAATTGGGTACTTGACTGGGTAATGGGATCGGGATCTTGGTTTTTTTTTTGTATGTTCACCAATTATTCGAAGATGGCTGGACCGATTTGAAAAATTATTTTTTTGTTTGAAAGAGTATACTTCACATTTGGTCCCATTGTGACCACGTCAGGACCTGAAGATGGGAACCTGGAGGAATCGAGGGAACTCTTCAAATATTATAGGCACACCTATAGTGATTTAAATATTGTTTACAGTAGTTCGGGCATTTCCTTTTCAACCGACTTCAAGATTTCGAAGGGGGAGGTTATCAATTCGTCGGGATCTTTGTTTTTTTTTTGCTTTTTTTTTTAATGTATGTTCACCGATTATTCGAAGACGGCTGGACCGATTTGGAAAATTCTTTTTTTATTTGAAAGAGTATACTTTACAGTTGGTCCCATTGTAACCAGGTCAGGATCTGATGATGGCATCCTGGAGAAATCGAGGGAACACTTCAACTATTATAGGCACACCTATAGTGATTTGAGTATTTTTTACAGCAGCTCGAGCATTTGCTGTTAGAAAGGTCATGGTAGTCATTTTCTATTAATTCAGGGATGTAGATTTCGAAAATAAAGACAATTTTAAAATCCAAGATGGCGGAAATGGATAATTTTGTCAAAATCGTCATGGTAGTCATTTCCGACTAATTAGGGTGTGCAGATTTCGAAAATGATGTCTATTTTGAAATCCAAGACCGCGGTCATACACTTTTTTGGTAAAAGTCATCATGTTAGTCGTTTCCGATTAATTCAGGGCTGTAGATTTCGAAAATAAGGACCGTTTTAAAATCAAAGATGACGGAAACGGGCAAAATTTTCAAAATCGTCATGGCATGGTAGTCATTTCCGACTAATTCGGGTGTGCAGATTTCGAAAATAATGTCTATTTTTAAATCCAAGATGGCGGTCATACACATTTTTAGTAAAAATCGTCATGGTAGTCATTTTCTATTAATTCAGGGATGTAGACTTCGAAAATTAAGACAATTTTAAAATCCAAGATGGCGCAAATGGATAATTTTGTCAAAATCGTCATGGTAGTCATTTTCGACTAATTAGAGTGTGCAAATTTCGAAAATGATATCTATTTTGAAATCCAAGACCGCGGTCATACACTTTTTTGGTAAAAGTCATCATGTTAGTCGTTTCCAATTAATTCAGGGGTGTAGATTTCGAAAATAAGGACCGTTTTCAAATCAAAGATGGCGGAAACGGGCAAAAATTTCCAAATCGTCATGGTAGTCATTTCCGACTAATTCGGGTGTGCAGATTTCGAAAATAATGTCTATTTTTAAATCCAAGATGGCGGTCATACACATTTTTAGTAAAAATCGTCATGGTAGTCATTTTCTATTAACTCAGGGATGTAGATTTCGAAAATAAAGACAATTTTAAAATCCAAGATGGCGGAAATGGATAATTTTGTCAAAATCGTCATGGTAGTCATTTTCGACTAATTAAGGTGTGCAGATTTCGAAAATGATGTCTATTTTGAAATCCAAGACCGCGGTCATACACTTTTTTGGTAAAAGTCATCATGTTAGTCGTTTCCAATTAATTCAGGGGTGTAGATTTCGAAAATAAGGACCGTTTTCAAATCAAAGATGGCGGAAACGGGCAAAATTTTCCAAATCGTCATGGTAGTCATTTCCGACTAATTCGGGTGTGTAGATTTCGAAAATAATGTCTATTTTTAAATCCAAGATGGCGGTCATACACATTTTTAGTAAAAATCGTCATGGTAGTCATTTTCTATTAACTCAGGGATGTAGATTTCGAAAATAAAGACAATTTTAAAATCCAAGATGGCGGAAATGGATAATTTTGTCAAAATCGTCATGGTAGTCATTTTCGACTAATTAAGGTGTGCAGATTTCGAAAATGATGTCTATTTTGAAATCCAAGACCGCTGTCATACACTTCTTTGGTAAAACTCATCATGTTAGTCGTTTCCGATTAATTCAGGGCTGTAGATTTCGAAAATAAGGACAGTTTAAAATCAAAGATGGCAGAAACGGGTAAAATTTTCAAAATCGTCATGGTAGTCATTTCCGACTAATTCGGGTGTGCAGATTTCGAAAATAATGTCTATTTTTAAATCCAAGATGGCGGTCATACACATTTTTAGTAAAAATCGTCATGGTAGTCATTTTCTATTAATTCAGGGATGTAGATTTCGAAAATAAAGACAATTTTAAAATCCAAGATGGCGGAAATGGATAATTTTGTCAAAATCGTCATGGTAGTCATTTTCGACTAATTAGGGTGTGCAGATTTCGAAAATGATGTCTATTTTGAAATCCAAGACCGCTGTCATACACTTTTTTGGTAAAACTCATCATGTTAGTCGTTTTCGATTAATTCAGGGGTGTAGATTTCGAAAATAAGGACCGTTTTAAAATCAAAGATGGCGGAAACGGGCAAAATTTTCAAAATCGTCATGGTAGTCATTTCCGACTAATTTGGGTGTGCAGATTTCGAAAATAATGTCTATTTTTAAATCCAAGATGGCGGTCATACACATTTTTAGTAAAAATCGTCATGGTAGTCATTTTCTATTAATTCAGGGATGTAGATTTCGAAAATAAAGACAATTTTAAAATCCAAGATGGCGGAAATGGTTAATTTTGTCAAAATCGTCATGGTAGTCATTCTCGACTAATTAGGGTGTGCAGATTTCGAAAATGATATCTATTTTGAAATCCAAGACCGCGGTCATACACTTTTTTGGTAAAAGTCATCATGTTAGTCGTTTCCGATTAATTCAGGGGTGTAGATTTCGAAAATAAGGACCGTTTTCAAATCAAAGATGGCGGAAACGGGCAAAATTTTCAAAATCGTCATGGTAGTCATTTACGACTAATTCGGGTGTGCAGATTTCGAAAATAATGTCTATTTTTAAATCCAAGATGGCGGTCATACACATTTTTAGTAAAAATCGTCATGGTAGTCATTTTCTATTAATTCAGGGATGTAGATTTCGAAAATAAAGACAATTTTAAAATCCAAGATGGCGGAAATGGTTAATTTTGTCAAAATCGTCATGGTAGTCATTCTCGACTAATTAGGGTGTGCAGATTTCGAAAATGATATCTATTTTGAAATCCAAGACCGCGGTCATACACTTTTTTGGTAAAAGTCATCATGTTAGTCGTTTCCGATTAATTCAGGGGTGTAGATTTCGAAAATAAGGACCGTTTTAAAATCAAAGATGGCGGAAACGGGCAACATTTTCAAAATCGTCATGGTAGTCATTTCCGACTAATTTGGGTGTGCAGATTTCGAAAATAATGTCTATTTTTAAATCCAAGATGGCGGTCATACACATTTTTAGTAAAAATCGTCATGGTAGTCATTTTCTATTAATTCAGGGATGTAGATTTCGAAAATAAAGACAATTTTAAAATCCAAGATGGCGGAAATGGATAATTTTGTCAAAATCGTCATGGTAGTCATTTCCGACTAATTAGGGTGTGCAGATTTCGAAAATGATGTCTATTTTGAAATCCAAGACCGCGGTCATACACTTTTTTGGTAAAAGTCATCATGTTAGTCGTTTCCGATTAATTCAGGGCTGTAGATTTCGAAAATAAGGACCGTTTTAAAATCAAAGATGACGGAAACGGGCAAAATTTTCAAAATCGTCATGGCATGGTAGTCATTTCCGACTAATTCGGGTGTGCAGATTTCGAAAATAATGTCTATTTTTAAATCCAAGATGGCGGTCATACACATTTTTAGTAAAAATCGTCATGGTAGTCATTTTCTATTAATTCAGGGATGTAGATTTCGAAAATTAAGACAATTTTAAAATCCAAGATGGCGCAAATGGATAATTTTGTCAAAATCGTCATGGTAGTCATTTTCGACTAATTAGAGTGTGCAAATTTCGAAAATGATATCTATTTTGAAATCCAAGACCGCGGTCATACACTTTTTTGGTAAAAGTCATCATGTTAGTCGTTTCCAATTAATTCAGGGGTGTAGATTTCGAAAATAAGGACCGTTTTCAAATCAAAGATGGCGGAAACGGGCAAAAATTTCCAAATCGTCATGGTAGTCATTTCCGACTAATTCGGGTGTGCAGATTTCGAAAATAATGTCTATTTTTAAATCCAAGATGGCGGTCATACACATTTTTAGTAAAAATCGTCATGGTAGTCATTTTCTATTAACTCAGGGATGTAGATTTCGAAAATAAAGACAATTTTAAAATCCAAGATGGCGGAAATGGATAATTTTGTCAAAATCGTCATGGTAGTCATTTTCGACTAATTAAGGTGTGCAGATTTCGAAAATGATGTCTATTTTGAAATCCAAGACCGCGGTCATACACTTTTTTGGTAAAAGTCATCATGTTAGTCGTTTCCAATTAATTCAGGGGTGTAGATTTCGAAAATAAGGACCGTTTTCAAATCAAAGATGGCGGAAACGGGCAAAATTTTCCAAATCGTCATGGTAGTCATTTCCGACTAATTCGGGTGTGCAGATTTCGAAAATAATGTCTATTTTTAAATCCAAGATGGCGGTCATACACATTTTTAGTAAAAATCGTCATGGTAGTCATTTTCTATTAACTCAGGGATGTAGATTTCGAAAATAAAGACAATTTTAAAATCCAAGATGGCGGAAATGGATAATTTTGTCAAAATCGTCATGGTAGTCATTTTCGACTAATTAAGGTGTGCAGATTTCGAAAATGATGTCTATTTTGAAATCCAAGACCGCTGTCATACACTTTTTTGGTAAAACTCATCATGTTAGTCGTTTCCGATTAATTCAGGGCTGTAGATTTCGAAAATAAGGACAGTTTAAAATCAAAGATGGCAGAAACGGGTAAAATTTTCAAAATCGTCATGGTAGTCATTTCCGACTAATTCGGGTGTGCAGATTTCGAAAATAATGTCTATTTTTAAATCCAAGATGGCGGTCATACACATTTTTAGTAAAAATCGTCATGGTAGTCATTTTCTATTAATTCAGGGATGTAGATTTCGAAAATAAAGACAATTTTAAAATCCAAGATGGCGGAAATGGATAATTTTGTCAAAATCGTCATGGTAGTCATTTTCGACTAATTAGGGTGTGCAGATTTCGAAAATGATGTCTATTTTGAAATCCAAGACCGCTGTCATACACTTTTTCGGTAAAACTCATCATGTTAGTCGTTTTCGATTAATTCAGGGGTGTAGATTTCGAAAATAAGGACCGTTTTAAAATCAAAGATGGCGGAAACGGGCAAAATTTTCAAAATCGTCATGGTAGTCATTTCCGACTAATTTGGGTGTGCAGATTTCGAAAATAATGTCTATTTTTAAATCCAAGATGGCGGTCATACACATTTTTAGTAAAAATCGTCATGGTAGTCATTTTCTATTAATTCAGGGATGTAGATTTCGAAAATAAAGACAATTTTAAAATCCAAGATGGCGGAAATGGTTAATTTTGTCAAAATCGTCATGGTAGTCATTCTCGACTAATTAGGGTGTGCAGATTTCGAAAATGATATCTATTTTGAAATCCAAGACCGCGGTCATACACTTTTTTGGTAAAAGTCATCATGTTAGTCGTTTCCGATTAATTCAGGGGTGTAGATTTCGAAAATAAGGACCGTTTTCAAATCAAAGATGGCGGAAACGGGCAAAATATTCAAAATCGTCATGGTAGTCATTTCCGACTAATTCGGGTGTGCAGATTTCGAAAATAATGTCTATTTTTAAATCCAAGATGGCGGTCATACACATTTTTAGTAAAAATCGTCATGGTAGTCATTTTCTATTAATTCAGGGATGTAGATTTCGAAAATAAAGACAATTTTAAAATCCAAGATGGCGGAAATGGTTAATTTTGTCAAAATCGTCATGGTAGTCATTCTCGACTAATTAGGGTGTGCAGATTTCGAAAATGATATCTATTTTGAAATCCAAGACCGCGGTCATACACTTTTTTGGTAAAAGTCATCATGTTAGTCGTTTCCGATTAATTCAGGGGTGTAGATTTCGAAAATAAGGACCGTTTTAAAATCAAAGATGGCGGAAACGGGCAACATTTTCAAAATCGTCATGGTAGTCATTTCCGACTAATTTGGGTGTGCAGATTTCGAAAATAATGTCTATTTTTAAATCCAAGATGGCGGTCATACACATTTTTAGTAAAAATCGTCATGGTAGTCATTTTCTATTAATTCAGGGATGTAGATTTCGAAAATAAAGACAATTTTAAAATCCAAGATGGCGGAAATGGTTAATTTTGTCAAAATCGTCATGGTAGTCATTCTCGACTAATTAGGGTGTGCAGATTTCGAAAATGATGTCTATTTTAAAATCCAAGACCGCGGTCATACACTTTTTTGGTAAAAGTCATCATGTTAGTCGTTTCCGATTAATTCAGGGGTGTAGATTTCGAAAATAAGGACCGTTTTAAAATCAAAGATGGCGGAAACGGGCAAAATTTTCAAAATCGTCATGGTAGTCATTTCCGACTAATTCTGGTGTGCAGATTTCGAAAATAATGTCTCTTTAGAAATCCAAGATGGCGGTCAAAGGGGGCGTCCATTAATCGCGTCATACTGTATAGGGGGGGGAGGGGGTCAAGAAAAAATCACCAATGATCACCACAGGGGGGAGGGGGGTCTGGACAAATATCACGTGTAATTTTTTTGTTCCTTGTGCTATACTGTATTATGGCCAATAAAATAAAAATTATCAACTTTTAAATGAATCAATCTGTCAAAAGCAGAGTAAAATTGCACTAGCACTATGATTGTAAAAATTTTTTAATGGCAATTGACATATTATTTTGTGAAGTAGGTTTTTAGGTAGGTTTAGCCAAAGTGGCAAAAACGTAACCCTTATAGTTTCGTTATGTCCGTCTGTCCGTCCGTCCTTCCGTATGTCACAGCCATTTCACTCGGAAACTATAAATCGTATCTTAATAAATATTTAAATATAAGGTGTGTTTTTGTATGCTGCTACTTAGTTTTGTAGTTACTTAACATGTAATTATTTGTAAAAAAAATATTGACACGATGCAGATCACTCGGTAGGTTTTTCAAAATAACATTGAGGTCTGTTAGATTTTTTTTTTATTTAGTGAATATTTAAATAACAAAATCACTCCGTAAGTCTAAAAAAATTGTGAACATTATCGGTTTAGGAATTATTGAGTTATCTCCTAAAAACTCATTTAATACGCAGATACGACCTTTTGATAATAATTTTTCGATAGTAGGTACGAAACCGCGTGGCCCGACACGCAATATTGAAGAATTTTTTTTTATTAAAGATAATTTTATTTTATATGTATACGTGTAGTTTCATTCTTTTACCCTTTATGTGTACGTACGTTACGTAAGTAGGTTCGTGTGTTAGAAAACTGTACTTACTTTAGTTAGCAAAAAATTACACGTCATATTGGACAGGGGGGGGAGGGGTCCTGAAAATATCACCAAAGATCACCATGGGGGAGGGGGGGGTCTAAATCAAGCCAAAAACGTATGACGCGATTAATGGACGCCCCCAAACAGTTTCTTGGTAAAAATCGTTATGGTAGGTAGTCATTTTCGATTAATTCAGGGAAGTAGATTTCGAAAATAAAGACCGTTTTAAAATCCAAGATGGTGAAAATGGATAATTTTGTCAAAATCGTCATGGTAGTCATTCTCGACTAATTAGGGTGTGCAGATTTCGAAAATAATGTCTTTTTTTAAATCCAAGTTAGCTCTTGCACACTTATTTGGTGAAAATCGAATGAGTGTCGTTTTAGATTAATTTGGGGATTTAAATTTCGAAAATAAATACCGTTTTAAAATTGAAGATGTCTGAAATGGACAATTTTATTAAAATCGTCATGATAGTCTTTTTTGTCTCATTTGGATGTGTACTGTGTAGATTTCGAAAATATTGTATGTTTTAAAATCCAAGATGGCGGCCATACACTTTTTTCGAAAACAATTTTATGGTAGTCGCTTGTGATTAATTGAGGGGTGTAGATTTCGATATAAGGACCGATTTGAGATCCAAGATGGGTGTTAAAGGACAATTATTGTAAAAATGGTCATAGTAGTCATTTTCCACCAAACTCAAATTGTTATGAGTGTTATGATGACATTGAACCTAGAAGAACTCAACCCCCTAAGGCACAGGTTTTTACCTAGTCTAGGGGTCGAAAGTTTGACCACTCCACACCGACTTGTCTGTACAAAAATCCTGTTGTGTAACTATTACGTAACATGATGTCTATATGTACAATAAAGCTATTTTTATTATTTATTATTATTATTTTTACTAATTCATGTGTGTAGATTTATAAAATAATTTTTGTTTTAAAATACAAGACGGCAGTCATACAATTTTAGTAAAAATCGTTATAGTAGTCTCTGTTGATTAATTCGGCAATGTGAATTCCGACAATAAACACTGTTTTAAAATATAAGATAGCAATGATGACCTATTTGTGAAAATCTTCATGGTAATCTTGTTCGACTGATTCAGGTGTTTAGATTTTGAGAAAAGGGTCTGTTTTAAATTCCAAGATGGCGGCCATACACTTTTTTCTGGATAATCGTTATGGTAGTCATTTTCGATTTAATCGGGGATACAAAAAAGTATATAGCCGCCATCTTGAATTTTAAAACAGAATTTGTTTTTGAAATCTACATATCAGAATAACGACGATTTTTATAAATGAATGACAATTTCTGCCATCTTGGATTTTGAAACGGAATTTATTTTTGAAATCTACACGCCTGAATTAATCGAAAATGGCTAAAATAACAAGTAAAGTATGTGATCGCCATCTTCGATTTTAAAATAGACATTATTTTCGAAATCTATAGTTCCCGAATTAGTCGAAAACGACTTCCATGACGAATTTGTCAATTTTTTTCATTTCCGCCATCTTTGATTTTAAAACAGTCCTTATTTTCGAAGTCTTCATCCTTGAATTAATCAAGAATGACGTCCATTACGATTTTTAAGTAAAATGCGTATGGCCGCCATCTTGGATTTCAAAACAGAGATTGTAATGAAATCTACACCCCCAAATTAGTCGAAGACGACTACCATGACGATTTTGACAATTTTTTTCCATTTCCGCCATCTTGTATTTTAAAACGGTGTTTATTTTCGATTTAAAGATTTTTACCACAAAAGTGTATGACCGCCATCTTGGATTTTAAAATAGGCATTATTTTCGAAATCTGCACACCCGAATTAGTCGAAGACGAAAACCATGACGATTTTGACAAAAATTTCCGTTTCCGCCATCTTTGATTTTAAAACGGTCCTTATTTTCGAAGTCTTCTTCCCTGAATTAATCAAAAATGACGTCCATTACGATTTTTATGTAAAATGTGTATGGCCGCCATCTTGGATTTTGAAACAAACATTTTTTTCTAAATCTACACCCCCAAATTAGTCGAAGACGACTACCATGACGATTTTGACAAAATTTTTCCATTTCCGCCATCTTGTATTTTAAAACGGTCTCTATTTTCGATTTAAAGATTTTTACCACAAAAGTGTATGACCGCCATCTTGGATTTTAAAATAGGCATTATTTTCGAAATCTGCACACCCGAATTAGTCGAAGACGAAAACCATGACGATTTTGACAAAAAATTCCGTTTCCGCCATCTTTGATTTTAAAACGGTCCTTATTTTCGAAGTCTTCTTCCCTGAATTAATCAAAAATGACGTCCATTACGATTTTTATGTAAAATGTGTATGGCCGCCATCTTGGATTTTGAAACAAACATTTTTTTCGAAATCTACACCCCCAAATTAGTCGAAGACGACTACCATGACGATTTTGACAAAATTTTTCCATTTCCGCCAACTTGTATTTTAAAACGGTCTCTATTTTCGATTTAAAGATTTTTACCACAAAAGTGTATGACCGCCATCTTGGATTTTAAAATAGGCATTATTTTCGAAATCTGCACACCCGAATTAGTCGAAGACGAAAACCATGACGATTTTGACAAAAATTTCCGTTTCCGCCATCTTTGATTTTAAAACGGTCCTTATTTTCGAAGTCTTCTTCCCGGAATTAATCAAAAATGACGTCCATTACGATTTTTATGTAAAATGTGTATGGCCGCCATCTTGGATTTTGAAACAAACAATTTTTTCGAAATCTACACCCCCAAATTAGTCGAAGACGACTACCATGATGATTTTGACAAAATTTTCCATTTCCGCCATCTTGGATTTTAAAACGGTCTTTATTTTCAATTTAACGATTTTTACCAAAAAAGTGTATGACCGCCCTCTTGAATTTCAAAATAGACATTATTTTCGAAATCTGCACACCCAAATTAGTCGAAAATGACTACCATGACCAATTTGACAAAATTTTCCATTTCCGCCATATTTATTTATAAAACCGTCTTTATTTCCGGAATCTACACCTATAAATTAATCGGAAATTACTACTATTACGATTTTTAAGTAAAAAGTGTATGGCCGCCATCTTGGATTTTAAAACATCCATCATTTTCGAAGTCTACACCCCCGAATTAGTCGAAGACGACTACCATAACGATTTTGACAAAATTTTCCATTTTCGCCATCTTGGATTTTAAAACGGTCTTCATTTTCGATTTAACGATTTTTACCAAAAAAAGTGTATGACCGCCATCTTGGATTTCAAAATGGACATTATTTTCGAAATCTGCACACCCAAATTAGTCGAAAATGACTACCATGACGATTTTGACAAAATTGTCCATTTCCGCCATCTTTGATTTTATAACGGATATTACTTTCGAAATCTACACCCCTGAATTAATCGAAAATGACTACCATAACGATTTTTACTAAAAAAGTGTTTGACCGCCATCTTGGATTTCTAAATGGACATTATTTTATATTATCAAAATATTGCATTGTCACTCGATATTCAATCGGAAATCGGGAAGTTGGTCATTTGAACCATGGGCAACGGACAGGTGAAACTAAATAAAAACCTTTAAAAACATACTAATCCCTGTTATTTGGGGGGTCCAATATGGGAGTCCAGTATTTCCGCACGTACAAATAAACATAAGTTCGATCACCAACTGACGAACGAAACAAATGAACGCAGCGAGTGAGCGAGCGCCGAGCGGACAAAGCCGACGCCACGAGTCGGAGAGAGAGAACAAATCCTTTAATACGCGGCGACAAGTAATACCGGTACCTATGCGTGATTCGGAACCGGTACCAAGTCTAATACAGGTTTATGGTTCAAGGCCACAATACCGGTTCCCATTAAATACCTGTAATTCAAGCCCTGAATACCGGTACCTCGGAACCGGAAAATACCTGTAATTCGATCCCTGGATACCGGTACCACGGAACCGGTACCAAGTCATATACCGGTTCCTGGTTCGAAGCCACGATACCGGTTCCGAAAAATACCTGTAATTCGATCCCTGGATACCGGTACCACGGAACCGGTACCAAGTCATATACCGGTTCCTGGTACGAAGCCACGATACCGGTTCCGAAAAATACCGGTATTTCAAGCCCTGCCAGTGCCTTAAGGCTTTTGATTGAAACTGGTTCATGATGGTTCAGAGGTTTTTAAGGACGGAGTCATCGAGGTACCAAACTTCATGGTTAGAGATTTAGAAGTTATTGCCGAAATGGTTGACAGGCGACGGATGATAAAATGTGATTCAGTTTTTGAGAGTATATAGCGTGATGATGTAAGTGCTGTAGCATTGCCACACCACTTGTATGGGTAGATCCTAAGGGCTATGTTTTTGGATCTCTGACAAAAGGGTGCCTCTATCGACGTACTGCATTAAAGGCACTTTTTACGTCGACTTTGAGCAATACCAGGCCTTCTGAGCTGAAAAAGGTTAGGCAGGCATGAATAGCTGCTTTTCAACCGCGTTTGCTGCGAAAACCGAGTTGAAAAGGTTGGAATTTTTTTATAGGTCCGAAATAATGTACTTATTTACACAAATTTTGGATACAAGTCTCTGAAAAATTAAGCCTACAGCGATGGGTCTGATTCCGCCGAAAAATTCCGATAAATACATAAATACGTAGAGAAGATACCTTAAACCTTTTCAAACAATGCAGTAGAAACTTTCAATAAAACAGGTCGAATTTAAAAAATATAACAAATCACGTCAATGTCAAATGTCAAGTAAAATATTTAGCACAAAATATTAGAAACCCTAAACATCTTTAAAATGCACAAGTGAACGTTAACAATTAAAAACGGAACATACAAATATTACGCAAGTATGTACGAATATATGGTTTATAATAGATAGGTATTTTTTTGGTAAACAGAGGAATACACGTTTGATTACGGACATTTTCCCGCAAACTTCAGCTTGACTACAGATAAAGTTAATAATATATTAGCTAATTTTAATTACTAAAATTGATGGAAACTAAGAAGTTTAATCGGCTTTCGTAAGCTACCTATAAAAGATGTCACTTAAATGTTTTCAGTAGGTAGGTGTTTCTTAAGCTGATTTTTTTTACCTTTGACTTGCCTGGCTCGTGTCTTTTCGGGTAAGCTGTTAGGGTAGTAGATACGGTAACCAATATACATGCATAATTTTGTCTCTTACATAATTATTTCCCCACTCCAGCCAGACACTTCTTATTTGCTAGCAGACGCGGACTTCACACTGTGCGAGTAATCGAATGTGACAGAGTTTTACCTACGGAAAATACCATAGTCTTAAACCTTGTCTAAATGGTATCCTTTCTTAGATAATGATAACTCTAAAGATACCCACTTATAAAGAATTCCATGCTTCAATCTGTAGACCCAAGTTTGCTTTGTCTATACAATATACTTTTGTGATACTTCACTCAATGTGCTACTTAAGTGTTATGTTTTTGTCTAGGCATCGGAGAGCAAGTCCCAAGCATCCATGGCCACCAGAACTACAAAAGCAGTACGTAGCAACTCCGTATCTTTTACTATAAATTCATGATGTACAGTCATCGGCAAGGAAGTAGGAAGATATCCTACATGAAGGCCGCAAATATAAGTGACACGCTCTTATTTGTCGTGCCATAAGAGCGTGTCACATATTTTAGC
Source organism: Pammene aurita (assembly GCA_947086415.1). Classification (NCBI taxonomy): domain Eukaryota; kingdom Metazoa; phylum Arthropoda; class Insecta; order Lepidoptera; family Tortricidae; genus Pammene; species Pammene aurita. Next base: position 23,832,606 of record OX352306.1, on the reverse strand, counting down.
GGCCTTCAAGTAGGAAGATACAATTAAAATAGTGTAAAAAAAATAGAGGTAGGTATATTCAGTTTCAGAAGTAGCTAAGCGGGTAATATGTTCTTAATTAACGTCTCGCCTTCTATTTTCCTAACAATAAGGTCGTGCCAATATCATTCTTAACTAAGTAGTTACTAAACTTGTGCTGCTTAATGCTTACTGTAAAAAATACTGATGATCCGTTTAAGAGCATAATTGCTATCGTATTGCTACTAAGAAAAAAACCGGCCAAGTGCGTGTCGGACCACGCATAGGAGGGTTCCGTACCTTCAATGGAATAAGAACCAAACCAATACCAAAAGGTCGTATCAGATGCCTGTGGAAGAAGTTTTTTGGAGATAACTCAAAAATGGCTGAACCGATAATGTTCAAAACAATTTTCGTAGAAAGTATATGATAAGGCCATCTCTCAAATTTTTTCATATTTTTTGAACTTAAGTTACGGTTCAAAAGTTACACAACTTTTCTGACTTTCGAAGCGATTATTTCAGAAAATATTCACTGAATCACAAAATAGTCAAAGAAACCTCAATGTTATTTTGAAAGACCTATCGATTGATGTGTCACATGTTGAAATTTGGTTAATTTTTTTTTTAATTTAGTTACCTGTATGGAGCGCCCCCCTAAAAATTTTTTTTTTTTCAAATTTAACTACATAACTAAGTAGCTGCATACAAAATGCACCTTATGTGTAAATTTTATTCAGATACGTCGTATAGTTTCCGAGTAAAATGCCTGTGACATACGGACGGACAGTCAGACAGACAGACATGACGAATCCATAAAGCCATTTGGCTACGGAACCCTAAAAAGTAGGAGAAAAAATTTTTCGTCACGAAATAGTTATTTGTGCAACAAGAGAGGAAAGTTGGTTTTTCTTGCGAGTGTTGATTTTGAGTCCCGAGTAAGCGAAAGATTGTATAATTGAATTACGAGCGAAGCGAGCAAAAACACGAGATGTAAAATAACTTTGCTCTCGTATGACACATACAACTTTTCACCGCAGTAGTGAGAACATATTAAAGGTAAAAAATATGTAGTTCGAATTTGTAATAGACCCCGAAGTATGAAGTGGCAGGTCATGGCCTTCACTGAATTAAAAAGCTACTTTGTCTCACTCCCTCGAGTGACGAAAGTCGCACTTTCGTCACTGTTTTTTCGCAGGGAAGTAGGCTTGTTCGAGCTGCTGAGGTGAAATTTTTTTTTTTTATGAGACGCTTTGTTCCAGCCGCCAACCCTCCATACGATTTTTTTTTCTCGCGATTTTTTTTTTATCTTAGTTTTTCACAGTTAGAAATATTAGAATACGATACCAATTATGCCCTTAAACGGGTTACCAGTATTTTTTTACACCTCTTAAAAATTAAAATAAATAAAAAATATTGTTCTGACAGTGTGCTGACCGGTATTATAATGGTCTGAAATACCTACTAGTGCTGTTTTTTATAATAGGTACCTAATTATAGTAGTTTATGTAACTGTTACGTAATAAGGGTCCTTAAGTGTTTTAAGGCCTAATTACGTACAGTTGCATACACTGCTTTATCTACACTCATATTATTTATCCAAAATGCCGTATTCGACAACCATAGAATGGCCGCCATTGCACCGCCATGGCCAACTCGATTGTGCCGGCGGTCGGGGAGGCGCGTGTCGGGCTGTCGGCGGATGCGCGGGAGGGTGCAGGTGTACATTATGTTATCAAAACTCATAGCACATCAATATTTGAGCATGAAAAGTTAAAATTACGTTACTGCCACAGATAAAAAGCTTATCATAGTAAAATCGGTCGTGGTAATGCTAGCCATTGCCTACCGTTTTCGAACACGTTTTAGAGAACTTACAATATGAGTGTAGATAAATAAATTAATGACATCGAAAGTTGATTTAGAATTGATCCAAACCGTACTTAGTGATATTGTTTTCGCTTTCAGATAGGAAGTAGTGCAGTAAAAAGTACGCCGGGGGTAAGTAAAGAATTAATTAGCTTTTTTTTAAGTATGATTAAGTTTATAAATATTTTCCTGTGGTTATTCGACATGGGTTACACTTTAAATGGGTTTTAAACAATATATTTACAAAAATACCTAACGGTCGGTACGCCAATGTAACTCCCTGCCGAGGTTTTCCCAGCGGGCTACAGTATGAGGTTCTTCAAAAAAGGAGTGTATAGGTTCTTAAAGGGTATGCAACGCGCATGTGAATCCTCTGGGGTTGCAGGCGTCCATAGGCTACGGTAACTGCTTACCATCAGGCGGGCCGTATTCTTGTTTGCCACCGTCGTGGTATTAAAAAAACATGTAGAGTAAATCGCCAGTAACTGGCCACCTCTCAATAACTGGCCCCCTCATACTAAAAATTAACTCTATTTACCTACAAACATAATTCATTTTAGTATAAGTTGGCCAGTTATTGAAGTGCGGCCAATAATTTAAACCTTATACCAAAATGAATTCAGTTGAATGTGTTCAGGCGAACAGAGTCCATTACTCGTATGAGTTGGCCAGTTACCGAACGGTGGCCAGTTACTGGCGATTTACCCTATCTTTTCAGCCATATTAGGGAAAAATTTAAACGAGCTACCTACCTACCTACTACTACCTACTACTACCACTACCTTTTTTAGGGTTCCCTAGGAACCCTTATAGTTTCGCCATGTCTGTCCGTCCGTCCGTCCGTCTGCGGATAATCTCAGTGACAGTTAGCACTAGAAAGCTGAAATTTGGTACTAATATGTATATCAATCACGCCGACAAAGTGGTAAAATAAAAAGTGGAAAAAAAAGTTTTATTAGGGTACCTCACCTATACGTAAAGTGGGGAGTGTTTTTTTTTTTCATTTCAACCCTAACGTGTGATATTGTTGGATAGGTACTTATTTAAAAATGAATAGGGGTTTAGCAAAATAATTTTTTAATACTGTAAACATTTTCGGAAATAATCGCTCCAGAAGTAAAAAAAATGTGTCCCCCCCCCCCTCTAACTTTTGAACCATAAGTTTTAAAAATATGAAAAAAATCTCAAAAGTAGAACTTTATAAAAACTTTCTAGGAAAATTATTTTGAACTTGATGGGTTGAATAGTTTTTGAAAAAAAATCACAAAATAATTTCTGAACTAAGTTTGTAATTTAACCGTATAAGCAGGTGTTTATTGCACCTGTAATTTCTACAAAACCACAATGAAATGACGTGCTTTCAAATAAAGTTTTGAAAAAACCCATTTTTTTAACTCTTAAGTGGGGACACTTACTGTGACGGACGGAAAACTACGGAACCCTACACTGAGCGTGGCCCGACACGCTCTTGGCCGGTTTTCCATTATTAGTGATACGCTTAAGCCAGTGGCGAATGGTGAATGGCGAATTTTAAAATCGTTTTCCCAAAAATCGACAATCGAAAAATATTTAGTTGAGTAGGTATGTTGAGAACTACTGTAGATAAATACTACACTTTCACAGTAAGTTACTAATGCCCAAATTTGAAAAATAACTGTGTGCATTACTTTGTCATTGTAATATTAAAAATTTAATTAAAATTAAATTTAAATTATATATTCCGTAAGACACACATTGTTTATAATGTAAGGTGAGCCACCCGGTAAGCAAAAATGCCTGTGTTGGGTGGCGCCGCTCTTCCTTTAAGTTACATAACTATTGTATTACTTATGCCAAACAAATTAACTTTAATTTATTGGCTAAACTTCCAGTTTATACTAATTACATAAACATAAACATTTAGTTTTGAAATTAGGGTAATTCAATTAAATGAGTGAATGAAAGCACTTTATTCGTGAATCCAACATAAAAGTAAAAATAAAGAGAAATAAAGAAATGCATATTTATCTCTCTTTCTGTGTGTGTGTTGTTCGTGGGTGTGTATGTGTGTGTCTGTTTTTGCCGTGCTATTATTGCTGTAATATTAAACCTGAGGCTGATGAAAATTGTCAAAAAACAATTGTAGATGGGTTCTCTACTAGATTACAGAATCCACAAAAAAAACTCCACAGAAACCATACAGTAATAAGTTTTTATCACTAAATACATATCTCTATGGTTAACGATCAGGTACCTATAGTGTATCTAAAGTAAGATAAGTAAAGCCTGACCAGAAATATATGATCAGTATGATCATGCGCCATGTTGCGGGATTTCATTGGAACTAATTTCGTACACTGGCAATAATGCATGTGATAGGCGTCAGTGTAATTGCGACGGAGGTGAATAATAATAGTGTTAAATAATAAACGAAACATTCCCAAAATGATTCGTAGTCAAGAGTGAAACATTATAAATTGTGTATATAATAAACTGCTGTAAATAATGCGCTCGGGAAATGAAACTATTTCGCTGTGCAACATTTTTAAATTAACATCAGAACTGATAGGTAAACAAATCAAGATGTCACTATACCATTACGCTCTATGACATTACTGAACTGTTGTCATATAAATGAGAATAATAGTGCTTTCTTGACAATGATCATATATTTCTGTTCAGGCTTTACCTATGTATGAAATTTATTTGCGTCAAAAAACTCTTAACGAAAACACAATAACATTACCTTTTGCCTTCCCACGTGCAGAGCTCTCAGCACGTAAAACGCGCGCCGGCGGCCGCGGGGTCCGCCGGCGACGGCGTGCCGTGCTCGGTGTGCGGCCGCCGCTTCGCTGAAGACAGGCTCGCGAAGCACGAGAGCATCTGTCGCAAGGCGCAGGGCAAGAAACGGAAGCCGTTCGACGCGCTCAAGCATAGACTCGCGGTAAGTGTTATGTGTCGTCCATACACGACGCTGACGTGTTGTTTAGGCCACGGCCGGCGGCGTATGTGGCCGCCGCTTCGCTGAAGACAGGCTCGCGAAGCACGAGAGCATGTGTCGCAAGGCGCAGGGCAAGAAACGGAAGCCGTTCGACGCGCTCAAGCATAGACTCGCGGTAAGTGTTATGTGTCGTCCATACACGACGCTGACGTGTTGTTTAGGCCACGGCCGGCGGAGTGTGTGGCCGCCGCTTCGCTGAAGACAGGCTCGCGAACCACGAGAGCATCTGTAGCTAGGCGCAGGGCAAGAAACGGAAGCCGTTCGACGCGCTCAAGCATAGATTCGCGGTAAGTGTTATGTGTCGTCCATACATGACGCTGACGTGTTGTTTAGGCCACGGCCGGCGGCGTGTGTGGCCGCCGCTTCGCTGAAGACAGGCTCGCGAAGCACGAGAGCATGTGTCGCAAGGCGGAGGGCAAGAAACAGAAGCCGTTCGACACGCTCAAGCATAGACTCGCGGTAAGTGTCCTTGTTGTGACGTCTATGGGTGACAACGTCTGTGTCGTTTATGGGCGACGGCGTGCCGTGCGACGTGCTCGGCCGCCGCTTTACTGAAGACAGGCTCGCGAAGCACGAGAGCATCTGTCGCAAGGCGCAGGGCAAGAAACGGAAGCCGTTCGACGCGCTCAAGCATAGACTCGCGGTAAGTGTCCTTGTTGTGACGTCTATGGGTGACAACGTCTGTATCGTTTATGGGCGACGGCGTGCCGTGCGACGTGTGCGGCCGCCGCTTTACTGAAGACAGGCTCGCGAAGCACGAGAGCATCTGTCGCAAAGCGCAGGGCAAGAAACGGAAGCCGTTCGACGTTCGACGCGCTCAAGCGTAGACCTGCGGTAAGTGTCCTTGTTGCGTCTGCCATGAGTGATGACGGCTGCGTCGTCCATTGACGACAGCGTGGTTGGTGCGTTCGGCTGCCACTTCGCCGAGGACCGCCTTGAATGAGCTTAAAGCTCTATGCGGCCGCCACTTCAACATAGACTCGATTTAAGTTATTGTGTCTGTGCGACATTTTATAACCCAACTCATTGGGGTGTAGGTTGGACCTATACGACCTACCTACTTATACCTGTAAAATGTACTAAGAAGTTGTTTCACTTATCAAAACAGACAGCTGCCAAATAAATTTTTCTATTTTTTATCACTATTTATAAATTTTATAATCAACAAATATAGAAAATTGAAAATAAAACTGAAGTCAACGCACATACAATATAGTCGCTTTAAAATAGCAGCAAATGCTTAATAAAAGCAAAAGAGAAAAGATGGTTATTGATTTACTATTTACATAGTATAGTATTATGTACAGATCTGTAGGTATATGCTCTGATAGATATTTAGGTAAATCTTTTTAGTGCAAATAGCCATTTTTGATAATTTAAAGTAGCTAATGACTTTGACACTGTTTATCTTCTAATCTATTATAATAATTGGTTAGTTTGTAAATATCTCGGTAAATTTAATAACTTGAAATGTAGGTAAACACCGTTGAGACAAGCACTACCAACTAGATTCACGCGTAGTTAGATAGATATCGTTTTTAGGTAGCATTTATATTATTTGTTTTTGTTACATAAAGGGCACGGATGCAGAGGATTATAAGGCAAGCGTATTACGTAATTAAGCATGTCACTTGTTTGTTTGCTTGCCTAAATTTAATGTTTTGTTGTAATCTGCACTGGATCGCGCGGCCACACTTGACTAATTATGAAAAATGTCGCTGAATGTTACACTGCAGTCTTAGAAAATTTGCCATACTTTGAATGTATCTTTAGATAACAATAAATGTACTATTTTCCCTTGCACTTAAAAAACCTAAGTAGGTACGCAATCGTTAAAATGCTTCCTTTTTATACCCTGTTATAAGGCTTACAAATTTTACACTCAAGAGAACGAAAGGCCCCGAAGAGTGACCCATTTTTATTGCTCCACCTACCCAATGGTGATCATAATTTTTATTGTTACGTTTAATTTCCGCACTGTTTCCAATTTTTACAATCTTCTATTAGCCCCATGTACCTATATAATGAATGTAGTCCTAATTTAACATCCCACAGGGCACGGAAGCGGAGCCGTTCATAAGCAAGCTACGTAAGAGCAATGCCGCGAGCAACGCGGCGCCGGCCAAGCCAAAACCCCTGAACAACAACTGGCGGCAGAAGCACGAGGAGTTCATACAAGCCATCCGCGCCGCCAAGCAGGTGCAGCAACATCTAGCCGCTGGAGGTGAGTCTAGTAATCTTCAACTTAAGGCAGAAGCAGGTGTTCATAAGCAAGCTATGTAGCAATGTGGCGAGCAACGCGGCGTCGGCCAGACCATAGATTAATGATGATGTAGGTTTGGAAAATACTATATTTCTCTAAAAAAAGTTGGCAACCCTATGTGGGACACTCAATGTACTGACTTTATATGAAGTTAATGGCGGCGAAAAGGTTAAATACAAATATTCTGCCGAAAATTATCGAACAGATAAGATAAGACGTAGCTTTATTTGCAGAAAAAGGTACATGTGTCGTGGTAAACATACAATTTAAGTGACTACAGATCATAAACTTGGACGTAAAATGAGCGGTTTTGTCGTATGCCGATCACGATTATTATTATTATTTATTTTACCATTTCAGGCAAACTAAGCGACCTCCCGCCTCCCCCGCCCTCGGAGAACCCCGACTACGTGCCGTGTCCGCACTGCGGGCGCCGCTTCAACCAGGCCGCGGCCGAGCGACACATCCCCAAGTGCGCGTCCTTCCAGTTCAACAAGCCCAAGCCCGGCCAGGCCAAGCCGAACAACTCTAAGCGCCGGTAACACGCAATGGGGCTTTAGAATATTGACTGTGGAACTTTTGGGCGGTGAGCCGCGATTTGAGCTAATCTGACCTTGTAAGATCTTTTTCCCTATCAAGTCTAAAACTAGACAAAGTATATGTAATGTGGACCAACTACTTATGACTGTGAAACTACGAGCATCTTTCTTCTGTCTTCTTAGAAACAACTTAAACACCACACTGACAACAAACTTGTTAATTATTACTAAATAAAATTCAATTTCTAACATTCATTATATTGCAAATATGGTCTACTAGTGTCAATTTTTTTTCTAATTAAAAAGCTAACAAATATTTTCGAATTGTATTTTAATTGTACTTTGTTAGTTCCTAAAGGACATTCGATCTCAAACAATATGTCAACTATTCCAGAAATCGGTCATAAAAATTATAATTGAAATTTCCAAATTATTTCAATTCTTTATAGTTATATGCTCCAAATGTAAGCTACCAGTTTTCTTCACCTTTTTATCATTAATTCAGAACAATGTATTGTTAATACTGTATTGACGTTTAGGTACAATAGATGTCTCCAAAAATATGTGTACACAACCGTAAACCCATGCAAATAAGGTTGTGTTCATTTTTTTGACCAATAAATTGCATAGAACTCGACTGTACTAGTACCTATATATACGATATAAACATTTTACAACTTATTTATTTTCTAAGACTCTGTTTAGTTAGACATCTAACGCGTTTTTACAAAACCGGATATTAAATAACTCTTAAAATATTAGTGACCAATTGACATATTTAAAATTAATAATTATAATTAAATTTTGCCATACGAATGTTAGGACCTAATATTTACACGTTTTTTTTTATTCTCGGAGTTATTTAGCTATAAAATTAATGTTGGTTAACAGCGAGATATTTTACAATAAAAACTATGAATTCGATACAGCGATGTGATGAGACGAAATGCAAAGTTGTAAAATTTCGTAGTTTTTTTTTTCCTAAGCAAACTGTACATGAAAATTAAGCTTTTTTAATGTTAACATACTGCCGATGTTATATACGAATTAAAATATACTTTATTAATTTGATGTTTCTGTACAAACACCTTGTTTTATTTATAATTTTGGTTTTAGTAAATACTTTCACGATGTACAGTCGCAATCAGTTATATCGAAGCGGCCAAGGTAGTCACAAATATCTGAACAACGCCTCTGTTGTCAAGGCGATAAAGTGCATGGTCAGATATTTTTGAATACTTTGGCCGCTCCGATATATTTGATGGCGAGTGTACGGTCACGTCTGAAAATATGAATTATGGATACATTTGACAAAAACTTGGTATAGAATGAATTGATTAAGACGTTGGTAGGGAAGATGCAGCTATAATATTTATCATTATTTTTTAATCAAAATGTTGAAAAAACATAAAGTAATAGTTTTTACGTCACACCTGGCTATAATGTGAGTTTTATCGCACGCTATGCGTAAGGTAAAACTCGCATTATGGCCAGGTGGAGACGTAAAATTGTGTACTCACCACAGGCAGTAAAAAAGAAAGCCCTCTATCGCATATTTACAACCCTCGCCTGCGGCTCTGGTTACAAATTTATGATTTCGGGCTTTCTTTCTTTTACAGTCCTTGGTAAGTAATGTACTATTACTTTAATTTAGACTAATTTCAAACAATAATTACGATTTGAAGTAATGTGAAACGGAACGTATTTTAATCCACCAATCATCGTCTGGTGACGTCACTCCTGTTTTGACAGCTATGGTTAGTATAGTAAAAGATGACAATTTCATATGGTATGGCGTAATTTAACGCCTTTTGACGGACACTTGCAACATAGAGTTTGTCATCATTACCTACTACCATCCATAGAACCAAGGATAAACAAATATCACGACTATGGTGAGTGACACTGACACACATGTGTGACGTCACAGGAACTGTAGATCCGTTTAGGCGCGAAGATTTAAATTGTCAGTTTGTAACAGCATTTTTAACTATAAATTACAGTATTTTAATTTTTTAATACACCAAAGCAAAAATGAAAATATTGCATCTTGCCTATTGTGGGTAGAACTCATTAGTAAGATTTCGACATTTAAAAAAACCTTCACTTCAACGGAATAAGAAAAAATAAGTATCAAAAGGTCGTATTTACCTATGGAAAAGGTTTTTTATAGATAACTCGAAAACACTTTGAATCGATAATGTTCAAAACAATTTTCGTTTATAGAATATGCAAAGATGTATGTTCTCGTAATAAGACAACGGTTAATGCTCATACATATATTTCGAAACACGGTACAAAAATCAAATGCAAACAAAACGCCGCTCGTACATTGCGGCTAGCGAACTCAGCCGCCTCCATATTACTTTTCGTCCGTTTTGGGCACGAAGGACAGTATTATTGTAGACTTGGCCGGCACCGACACGTCGTCACACTCCACCGCCTTGTTGGTCACATAACTGTGAAATGAATAACATCATGAGTTATGGAAAAAGAAGCATATTTTGTTCTATCATAAAGACAAGAATACAAAATTACAATGAAATAAAACGTTTTATTGATCAAAGCGTTTATTTCATTTGTTTTGAATGGTTATATAATAGTAGTTTATGTAACTGTTACGTAATCAGGCCTAATTACGTACAGTTGCATACCAGGGTTGGCAAAAACCCGGGTTTTTTCAAAAAATATCTACCCACTGAGTTTTTTCGGGTTTTTTGGGTAATTTCGGGTTTTTTGGGTAATTTCGGGTTTTTTGGGTAATTTCGAGTTTTTTCGGGATAATAAAGTTTTTTGTTTGAATTTATATTTAAATGCATTTAATTTTATTGCATTTTTTCTACCAAATATTTTTGTAACTGAATAATATGGCATGCGTTTTCTGTCGGTTGGGGAAATCGCCAGTCTGGCTTCAAGTTTATTATTGGAGGATGATGATGATGAATTACATATTGGTTGGCTACTACCTACTTAATAAATATGATAAACTAAACCCCAAATATTAAGTTTCACCAAAAAATACAAGAATATATAAAGTAGTAGGTAACCATTATACACGGTGCCCGTGAGCATTGCGAGAGATTTTAACCACGCATTTCTGAGGTCGAAAGAATGAAAAAACATTATATGACTTTTGTTGTAAAACGCCAAAAAAAAATTTTTTTTTTTACTTTTTTTTTTCACTTTTTTTGAATGCATAAAAAATAAATGTCATTAGAAAAAAGTAACGGAAAAAGTAAATTGCTACATTTTTTCTCGTAAAAACTAGTCCATGCAAAGTGTTTCTTAGGTCTTTGATATCAGTCAATAAGAGATGTCTAGACTATGCCCCATACCGGTGAGATCGCCATCAAAAAATCATTTTACACTGAGAAACAATTCAAAATGCAATTTTTTGTAAGTAGTATTTACTCTGAAACTATGGCGAATTTCGAAAAAGTTTAAAGGACATTTTGTTCTCTAAATATGATAATGAATACACTGTTAAAGTCTCTCGCAATGCTCACGGGCACCGTGTATAATTTAAGACTTTTTACAGCTTAATCAGATTTCTTAAGTCAATTTATTTAAAAAACCCACTTATGTCCAAAACCCACGGGTTTTTTCAGCTGGGTTGTACCCAATTTAACCCAGTGGGTTTTTTTGGGTTGGGGACGATTAAGCCAACCCTGTTGCATACACTGCTTTATCTACACACATATTATAAATCCTAAACGATGTGTTCGGAAACCAGTAGAATGACCGCCATTGCACCGCCATGACCAACTCGATCGTGTCGGCGGTCGCGTGGGCGCGTGCCGGCGCTCGGGGAGAGCGCGGATCTTGGTAACGTTACCGTGGGTTATGGATTTTCATACGTTTTTACCACACTGTCAGAAATGTTACGTTACTGGTTGCAATAATTGTGGTAGTTAGTTATATACGGTTTCCGAACGCGGAATAGAGGAAAAAAATATCGCGAGGCAACCGATTGAAACAGCGGTTGCCTGGAAGAATGTACCCTGGTTATATCCCAAAAATTTTAATGTCATCCCTCCTGGTTGGACTGAGAACCAGGAGTCCAGTGTGTAGGAGAGTGAAGAAAAATATTTAAAAAAAATTGTCAGGTAACCGCTTGAAAATTTGCATGCTTGTTCTTCATCACATACAGACACCGGAAACAAATTGCCATCCGTCCAGGTCGGGCAGTTATCGAACCATCAGAGTTGGAAGCCGGACGCAAGGTCAATTTTTCTATCGGTGGAGGAGAACTTAGGAATAACGCACTTACAATCATCGAAATCGGATGGCATTTGTTTTTTGAATTATGTATGATGTGGCAAACACGCGGTCACTGAAACTACGCGTCATTGATTGCTCTGAATATGACCCTAAGTAAAGCTCAGTTAATAAAATACAGGCAAACCATCCGTAATGTGTGTGAAAGAGACTTCCGACTAAGTTCTTTGTTGCTTTATACAACGGCCTCCTAGCCCAGTCGGTAGTGACCCTGCCTACGAAGCAGGAGGTCCCGGGTTCAAATCCTGGTAAGGGTATTTATTTGTGTGTTTATCACGAATATTTGTTCCTGAGTTATGGGTGTTTTCTATGTATCTAAGTATATATTTATCTATATAAGTATGTATATCGTCGCCAAGTACCCATAGTACAAGCTTTGCTTAGTTTGGGACTAGGTTGATTTGTGTAAGATTGTCCCCAAATATTTATATTTATATTTATTAAATAGGCCACTAGGCTTCTAAGGCCATTCACTGAACTTGGCAGTGACAATGTACGAGAGCATCATTCTACGTAGCCTTTATACACTCACCCAGTTTGGTTGGTGAGCTCGTGCGACATGTAGTGCACGGTGAGCGACTCCGGGAGCACCGGGATAGACGTCAGATTGGCGCGAAGAAGTTCATCGCGTGTGTTCAGCACGGCCACGTAGCCCGTGTGACCAGGCTTCCACCTGTATAATAATAATATGTTAGCCTATACACGTCCCACTGCTGGGCACAGACCTCTTTTCATGCACGAGAGGGATCGGGCTATAGTCCCCACGCTGGCTCAAAGCGGGTGAGGGACTTCACATACATCTTTGAATTTCTCCGCGGGTGTATGTTTACCTTTACCGAAAAGCGACTGGTAAATAATATCGAATGACATTTCGTAAATAAGTTCCGAAAAAGACAGATCAAAATCCAGTTAGTTTCAATGTGGATAAGATGTTCAGATGAAGAAGACCAATACACAACACGAAGCAAATTATGCGGAATTAGTAGTATTTGAGCGAAGTGTCGATGTTTCAATGAATGATGTAGATGATGACGGTTTATACTAGCATTCACTATACGCCTTAGGCTGAATTTACACTTGTAAGTTTTGCTTTCGGACGTAGCTATTTTCTAGAATGATAAAGCAACATTCGTTTCTCATTCTGACCTATACCTGTGTCCCTACTCACGTAAATAAAACATACGAGTGTAAATCTGGTCTATGGATGGTACAGTCGAGGTCAAAGATATGTTTACACTTTTGCACCCTATTACAAAGGAATAAGGTGCAAAAGTGTAAACATATCTTTGACTTCGACTGTACAAGAAGGATATAAATCTCTATGTTACAAAAGTGTCCGTCAAAAGGCGATAAACTGATGGCGCCACAATGATATTAAATTTGATTAAATTAATTTTGAAATTAAAAAAAATTAAATCCAAAATAATTATTTGCGGAGATGAAAAACACTCTGAATATTAATTTTATTTAGAAAGTCATATAAGTATTAAACATCGGTAATTCATTTTAAATGCTGAACTATACCTAGCGCCACCCGGAGATATTTGGAACTATTGTTTAGTGCTTACCGCTGGACACTTTCGACCGTTTTCCTATAAGAGAGTTCCATCCTTCCTATACCATCCATAATCTGGTCTTAGAACATGACAGCAAAGCTGAGAGATAAGTTTAAGTCTGTGCGGGGTAGTAAAGTGAGGTGAGGTGAGGTGAGGTGAGGTGAGGTGAGGTGAGGGGCGGGGAGGGGAGGGGAGGCGAGGTGAGGTGACCTGGCGAGCGCGGCGAGGCGGCGCGTGGAGTTGCGCGCGCGCACGGCGGCCAGCGCGCGCCGCCCGTGCTGCACGCTGGCGTCCGCGCGCAGCGCCGTCAGCCGCGGCAGCTCGCTCTGGAAATCACTATTCCATGAGCATAACCAAGCAAAAATAGGCGCCGATGGCGTCGCAATAAAGAAACAAACACCTCGTTGGTTATGGTTTGGAAATGTCAAATCCATACAGTCTATGGTACAGTCTCTAGACCTCAAAAAAAGGTCAGAAATGGTTTCAAAATGGCGGTTATTCTCATTTTATGTTTAAGCTCAACACAGGTGGCATAGTGCTCGTGAAACTCGCACCAATTTCCACGGACAGTCGCCCACTTTTCACATAATACTGTGAGCTCGATTCGTCGTAATTAGTTGGTGTGTTAGCAACAAGTATCGGAAAGCTTTATCCTGTTATAGTTATATAATGGCATCTCTTATCGAATGGTATCTGATATTTTACACCACTGTGTCTGGCAAATCGTAGTTTTATTTTATTCACAAAACACATATAAATTTGTACTTCGTTTATACAGGGTGTAACAAAATTCGTATCGTAAACGTATCACTACTGATACGTTTAAGGGCGTAATTGGTATCGTACTGTGACTAAGACAAAAAATAGAAAAAAAAAAATTGACGCGAAAAAATGTTTTTTTTGTACGGGTTAGGTACGTCATCCCAGCCAACCAACCCTCCATACAAAACCATTTATTCGTGTATATTTTTCTATATAATGGTGCTGGTTTCACACGTTAACAATATAGAACAAATTTATAGGTAAGTTTAATTTATAGATGTTTGTTCACAAGCTGCGCAAAAACTACTGAACATAATTTCATGAAATTGTGTATAGTAACAGTTTATACCCCGGAACAACATTTAGAATAGTTATTCCTACAAAAACAATTGGGAAGCTAAGCAGGTAACAGCTAGTAACAAATAAATCTAGAAAAAATACTGTAAGTAAGCTCACCTTTCCGGTGACGTTGAACTGCTCGAGTTGTGCAATAGTGAGCACAGGCGTGGCTTGCAGCAGGTACGCGAACGCGGCCACGTCATCACCAGCCTCCTCATCCGTCGTGGTTAACTGCAAGCCGGGAGGATTTTACATGTAACTACAAGTACAACACAATAGGCACGATGATTTTTTTATGTGACGTACAGTCGCCATCAGATATATCGGAGCGGCCAAGGTGGTCACAAATATTTGAACAACGCCTCTATTGTCAACGAGATAGAGTCCATGTTCTGATATTTTTGAGTACCTTGGCCGCTCCGATATATTTAATGGCGACTATACCAGTCGATTCGTTTTGATGTGTGCAATTGCGTTAATAGACGGAGAGCTATGATATGACATAATAATGAGAGCAACGAAACCCCTCTAGCCTTTGGTATGCCGCAACTACTGGAGTGACAATATCGCTGTGTGCCGACGCGGATCCGCGTTCCTTTCGAACCTGCTCAGACGAGTTGTGGACGGAAATGAATGACTTGGTTATGATTGGAAGATACCTTCACTCAATAACAATTATAGTAAGCTCTATTCTCGACTCTATTGACATATAAAAACTGTAGGAACGCGAAAAAAATCGCGTGGAGTCGTTTGTACGTGGATCCGCGTTCCGGCAGTATAACAGGATTCCGTGGATCTAAATTCATACCAAAGGCTAGTCAGTTTACTATACTATACTTAAACTAGATCTGTACATCTGGCAGCTGTAAAGTGGTGGAGGTCTTAAAATTCAAACCACTTCAAGAAAACAAATCCTAGAGTTATCGGTTTGATGCTATATTATGATAAATTATATAAATAATTAAATTATCATTAGTATCATTACCAAAAGTTTCTGTTGGGGGAAAGTAGTGCCAAACGACGTATAATGTAATTCATAGTTTGTCTCCTACTGTTTTTGTTTCCGTAATAAAATGCAATGTTATTTTTCCAAGATTAAAATATAGGCCCATATATCTGAAACAACTGCAGCAGTTTTTACCTATTTTTAACCTACTTGTCACTCTGGTCTTCACCCATTAAAAGCTGCCAGATGCCCGGATCTAGCAACAAGGATAGTATAGCAATCTAACCAGACGGGTTTTGTTGCTCTCATTATTGTGTCATATCTGACGCGGCCTTAATACTAAAGCCACAGGCGCGCTGGCAACTTTTAATGGGTGAAGGTCAGAGTGACAAGTCGGTTAAAAATAGGTAAAAACTGCCGATATTGTCTCCGTGCCGTGCGATGTTGTGTCCGGTGTTGTCTGCGTGCTTTATGTATATAAAGCAATACAAAATTCAGAAAATCCAATCTGACATTCGCACTAAAAACGCTCCTAAGCTCTTAACAAAATGGTATGAAACAGTGTTTTAAAGTATGAGTAAATAGGCCGGATACGTATAGGTGCGTGGTAGGTTTAGTGAGTGACTGAGTGAGTGAGCAGGTACCTGTAAGGCCGGCCACCTGCCGAGACTGCTGAGCGCGGCGTCGACGAGCGCGGCGGCGTCTCCGTCCGCGGCCACGGGCGCGGCGCTGGGCGGCCGCAGCGCCGACACGTTGTGCTTCAGCAGGTACAGCGAGTAAGACCAACCGGTCTCCTTTATCGTGAACACGGATTTTTCTGGAACAATTAGGAATATGCATGATTTTTTTGGAAGACGTCATTCGATTCTATTTCCCTGTAGATTCAAATGTCTCTAATAAACCTACTTATGATAGCCCTGAAACGTCAAAAATATGAAAATACGTTAGGCGTCTGCTCCGCGCGTCAAAACGCCCCATACAAAAAGTGTGTGTGAGGTTTGTGACGTCACCGACCACAAAGTTGCAGAAAACTGTTTGGAAGGAACAAATCTTTGGATGATTTTTCTAATTTTAGGCACGAAAAAATGCGTTTAGCTATATAGTTGTCATACATTTTTTTTCTTGTTAGAACATAATCGAACTGAAGTTTCGAAAATACATTTGAGGTATAAAAAAAAATGCCTAAAATTTTACGTTTTTAAACCGCAATATCTTTAAAAAACTGTTAAAAACTATTACGGATTTCCACTTATTTATATTAATTTGGGGTTGTTGAACGTGTTTATGCAACAAATTCAATTAAATATTTTTCACGCATGTTCTCTATTGTGAGATTGAAAACGTGTGTGCTGATTTTAAATGTGAGTCTATTAAAGGCTTTAAGGCCTACAGCCTTGGGAGTAGTCCACGATATTGGAGTATCACAAGGTAGCATTCTAGGACCAACAACATTGGAGTGCCACAAGGAAGCGATCTAGGGCCAACGATATTGTAGTACCACAAAAGAGCATAAAGAGCAATCTAGGCCCAACGACGTTGGAGTGCCACAAGGGTAAATTCTAAGGCCATTACTCACTGCTTCCCGGTTGCGGCACGTTGTCACCAACAACTTACAAGAAGTGCGCGAGAAATGCATCTAACTCAGGCTGGTCAGCAGTGGCAGTGTGTCGGGGGAAGTGGTAGTCGTCGGCGGTGAGCCCAGATTTCTTAAGGAAACTTGGAGTGATCAAGGAAGTATTCTTAGGTCCAACAATAACTCTACTCACGAGTAACGCGTATTATTTGAAGAATCTTTAACCCCCTAGAAGTACCACAAGCTAGTATTATAAGACTAACAATATCGGTGTGCCAGAAGGAGGCAATCTAGGGTCAACAATATTGGAGTGCCACAAGGGAGCATTCTAGGACCAACAACATGGAAGTGCCACAAGGAGACATTCTAGAGTCAACAAGATTGGAATACCACAAGTGAGCATTCTAGGATCAACAACATGGGAGTGCCACAAGGAGACATTCTAGAGTCAACAAGATTGGAGTACCATAACGGGACATTCTAGGACCAACAACATGGGAGTGCCACAAGGAAACATTCTAGACTCAACAAGATTGGAATACCACAAGTGAGCATTCTAGGATCAACAACATGGGAGTGCCACAAGGAGACATTCTAGAGTCAACAAGATTGGAGTACCATAACGGGACATTCTAGGACCAACAACATGGGAGTGCCACAAGGAGACATTCTAGAGTCAACAAGATTGGAGTACCACAAGGGGGCATTCTAGGACCAACAACATTGGAGTGCCACAAGGAGGCAATCTAGGTCCAAAAACCTTCAAAAGGGTGAGTAAAACCAACGAGATACTCACTGGTTCCAGGCTGTGCTGCGTTGTCTTCAACGACTTGTGAGAAGTGCGCCAGCAAGGCATCCAACTCGGGCTGGTCAGCGGTGGCGGTGTGGCGGAGGAAGTGGTAGTCGCCGGCGGTGGGCGTGGCGCCGCGCGGCCGCGGGTCGTTGGTGGCGAGCGGCATCTCGTCGGGGAACGCTGGCGACACGAGCAGTAGCCGTGCGTGGGATAGCCTGTGGGATACAATGCGAACTTAGTTTAAGAATGTCCCAGAATTAGGTTTTAGCTGTCGCAATTTGATGTTCTAACAAGTCAGAACTGCGATATCACACATTTATGTTACACTAGCTTTTGCCCGCGTCTTCGCTCGCGTTAAATTCGGAGCTCCATACAAACTTCCACCCCCCATTTTAGGGAAGAGGCAAGGGGTTAGAAAGAGACAAAAAGTAGCATATGTCACTCTCCATCCCTTCAACTATCTCCACTTAAAAAATCACGTCAATTCGTCGCCCCGTTTTGCCGTGATAGACGGACAAACAAACACACACATACACAACATACACTTTCCCATTTATAATATTAGTATGGATTATCGAACGAGCGGAGTGTAAGCGAATCGAGTTCTTACAAACAACTTCTGGCTACTGGGACGTCTCGGCATTTCGATGGCTTTTTGATTTTGAGAGTTTGTTCCTCAATAACTTTAGTAATGCTTTTCTAATCTTCATGAAATTTATTGGGGTTGTAGCAGAGTTACATACAATTTGAGAGTTCGTATATCGACCTAGGGGTCATGGAGCTAGAAGGCGCGAAAAAATCATCATACGGGTCTTGTTATATTGGTCATCTCGTTTGCAACGAAATCGCGAGTTCTGAGTACGAGGCGGACTACTAGTAAATAAGTCATAATAACTAAGAGGAGCGGACCCTAAGCCGGGACAATGCTAGGAGGAAAAAGATAATATCTTATCTTATCTTATTTGGTTCGGGGGCCCATATGGATACACTTCGACCCAAAGGGATCTTTTGTGTAATTGCCCCCTAGTACACTTACTCAAGAGCTTTTTCAACCATCTCCATGTGTTGGGTGATGGAGCTCAAGGGTAGTGCTTTGAGGTCCTCTGGATCTGGATAGCCAATTCCAAAGTCCCTCATTCTTAGTCTGGCAAGAGCGTGACATTCACACATTAAGTGTTTCATTGTTTCTTCCTCTTCGCCACACATTCTACAATCAGTATTGTCTGACAGTCCCATTTTAGCCAGTACTCCTTTCACGGCGTAATGGCCTGTAAAAACTCCTGTTATGATTTGGAGCCTTTTTCTACTAAGTTTCCAAAGCTTTTTGCTCCAGCTTGAGTCAACTCTATGCATGAAGAGCTTTGAATGCCTTAGACCTGTCAAACTACCCCACTCTTGTTGGTGTTTATGTTTGGTGTGGTCCTTTATGGCCGTTGTTATGGTTCCCTTTGAGAGCCCCACAAATGGTTCTGGGCCTAAGAAGTTATTCATAGAGCCCCTTCTAGCAAGCTCATCAGCATTTTCGTTGCCAATAAAGCCCTCGTGCCCTGGGATCCACATCAGTTGCACTTTGTTTTGCCTTCCAAGCCTGTTGAGGACTTGGATACCATTGAATATCAGTCTGGACTCCACTTTGGGCGCTATAAGTGCTCTAAGCGCTGCCTGACTGTCGCTGAGTATATAGATATTAACTAAGAGGAGGAACTTTAATATTGTACTGACTTATTTCTGTGGGTGTTGCTGTACAGTCGCCATCAGATATATCGGAGCGGCCAGGGTACTCAAAAATATCTGAACATGCACTTTATCGCCTTCACAATAGAGGCGTTCCTTCAGATATTTGTGGCCACCTTGGCCGCTCCGATATATCTGATGGCGACTGTACATCCAGACAGGCTCATTTCATTTGAGAACCGCTTGCTGGTAAATAGCACTGATACTAACCTGACACCAGCAGCACCCGCTTGCATCCAAGCCTTCAGAACCTTGTCGAACTGCTCAACGACCGCAGGGTTGGTGAAGTTGAGGTCTGCCCTGCCTGTGCCGTACTGGCTGACGTAGAATTCCTTGCGGATGTCGCTGAATGTCCAGGCAGATTCATTTGTGACTGCCCGCTGGTAAATAAACGTAGAAACGTATTAGGATATTTCTTTTAACAATGCAACAAATTGTCTTTGGGCCTTAGCACATCAACACCAATTAAGGGGATGACCACAGCTAAATTCCATCAAGTGAAAGAGATACACTGTGTTACGATTAGTATGGGAGCTCATTGCTAATTTTGCAAAATGATGATTGCAAAAAAATCTACGCATTAATCGAGAAATATAAAATAATGAAGTTTTTTGTATTAGTGTGGTGAAATTTTGTCCTTAGAATTTTGACGTGTAAGTCGAGAAACTAGAGACATACAACTGTTTAAAGCTAATTTTAAGATGTAACTTTGGAATTATTTTCTATCGAGCCGATTTTCGTCCAATCGTGTATCGGAATTAACAAAGGTCATCAAAAAAATATGAATATTAACATATATTTTTTTACTATTCCAAAACAAGCAGTTATAGCTAAAAAAACTGTTTAAGTAAAGTCAATTTGAAGGTCATAGAGTGTTGTCAGCCTCATCGCGTGGCGCAGTTTCGCGGTGTCTTTTCCACTAAAACCCGGAAAAAAATATGTGTAGCACGGTACCGCAGTGTCGATTCCGCGGCGGAGATATGTAAAAGCCCTTTACATTTACACTTTTACTAATATCGCTACTTTACCATGGCATGGAGAAAACTACAAGATTTTTTAGTTCATATTTTAGACTTACACTTTTAATTTAAACAGTGATTTAACCTATTTGGTATAAGATCTCACACAATGTAAGTCAAAGACAGCTAACAGGTATATGATTTTAAAACCATTATAGAACTTATTATTTTCTATCATTTCTCACGAAAACAGTAAAAGTGCCCTTGTGGCCTACTTACTGAATAAATGTTTGAGTTTGAGTTTTGAGTCTATGAATTAAAAAGTTAGGCCGCAGACTCGCAGTGAGCGGCCACCACTGTCGTCGAAAACACGTCCATACAAATCGATACATTTAGATCGTGCATACCCAGTTGTTAGGCGGGTTCGCATGGGTCCCGTTGTACCCGTTGGGCTGTTGCCAGATGAAGTGGCTCTCGTAGCCCGGCGCGCGCGCCTCGCTCTGCTTGAACCACTCATGCGTTACCGGTACGTAATTGGCGACGAGGTCCACGATCACTCTGTAGATGAAATAGTAGTTTATGTAACTGTTACGTAATAAGGGTCCTTAAAACATGAGTGTGGTTTTATGAAATGAGCTGCAGGCGAATTTCATAATAAGATCACACGAGTGTTTTAAGGCCTAATTACGTACAGTTGCATACACTGCTTTATCTACACTCATATTATTTATTCTAAATGCCTTATTCGGAAACCATAGAATGGCCGCCATTGCACCGCCGTGGCCAACTCTCGTGTGCCGGCGGTCGCGCGGGCGCGTGTCGGGCTGTCGGCGGATCCCCGGGAGGGTGCAGGTGTACATTATGTTATCAAAACTCATAGCACATCAATAATTGAGCATGAAAAGTTAAAATTACGTTACTGCCACAGATAAAAAGCTTATCATAGTAAAATCGGTCGTGGTAATGCTAGCCATTGCCTACCGTTTTCGAACACGTTTTAGAGAACTTACAATATGAGTGTAGATAAAAGTTGGTTTAGGTCTTTCATACCACTTTATAGTAATCATTTGTTATTTATATTGTTCTCTTTTTCAACCGACCGTTTTCAAGATTCCGAAGGATTCATTTCAATTCATTGGGATGTTTGTTTTTGCTTGTTAGGGTTCCGTAGCCAAAAGGCAAAAAACGGAACCCTTATGGATTCGTCATGGCTGTCTGTCTGTCTGTCTGTCCGTCCGTATGTCACAGGCATTTTACTCGGAAACTATACGACGTATCTGAATAAAATTTACACATAAGGTGTATTTTGTATGCAGCTACTTAGTTATGTAGTTAAATATGAAAAAAAAAATATTTTAGGGGGGCGCTCCATACAGGTAACTAAATTTTAAAAAAATTAACCAAATATCAACATGTGACACATCAATCGATAGGTCTTTCAAAATAACATTGAGGTTTCTTTGACTATTTTGTGATTAAGTGAATATTTTCTGAAATAATCGCTTCGAAAGTCAGAAAAGTTGTGTGTAACTTTTGAACCGTAAGTTCAATAAATATGGAAAAATTTGAAGAGATGCCTTATCATATACTTTCTACGAAAATTGTTTTGAACATTATCGGTTCAGCCATTTTTGAGTTATCTCCAAAAAACTTCTTCCATAGGTATCAGATACGACCTTTTGGTATTAGTTTGGTTCTTATTCCATTGAAGGTACGGAACCCTCCTATGCGTGGTCCGACACGCACTTGGCCGGTTTTTTTTGATGTATGTTCACTGATTATTGAAAGACGGTTGGACCAATTTGGAAAATTCTTTTTTTGTTTGCAATAAAGGATTATCTTATCTTATCTTTGAAAGAGTATACTTCACAGTTGGTACCATTATCACCAGATTAGGATCTGATGATGAGATCCTGGATAAATCGAGGGAATCAAATATTATAGGCACACCTATAGTGATTTGAGTAATTTTTACAATAGCTAGGGCATTTGCTTTTGGAAAGGTGGAGGCTAAGTGAAGTCGGTTCTTTCTTGTTTAAAATTTTTCATTACTTCCGTCACAAGTAAAGTTTTTACTAATGCGTAAAACATGAGATTACATCCAGTATGTATACAAATATTCAATTATTATTAGGTGGTAGTATTGGTACCTATAACAAGAATAGAGTTTCTTACTTTTCGTGTTTGTGATAACGAAGGAGATTTAAAATTTTACATCTCTATAATTTCTAACGTAGAACGTTAACAAAACTTACTTGACACCACGGTCCTTGGCCTTAGTGATGAATTCCTTGAACTGGTCGAGACAAGTCTGCGTCTTCAGAACCTCATATGCGTCAGCACCGCAGGCAGCATTGACGAAAACACCTCCGACTTGCGATTTCTCCAGTAGGGTCAGGTCATTTTCAAGACTTGCTAGGTCAGCGTCGGGCGCTTCTATAAGAGCGAATTCTTCGTACCTAAGGAAATATAATGGATATCTATTATAATAGTCCTGCAGGTCAGTGGCAAAGGCTTTCTCAGTCATTTATAACATTGTCGTCTTAAGAATCTGTAGCTAAAATCCGCTTACATTAATTTAAAGTACGAGTATGTATGTAGCGGTGAGAAATCATGTCCACAATCCACGTACGAACTGAGCGTTTTATACCGTTATATCCACAGCACCCAGCGTGCACAGAACAGATGAAAACGGCCCAGTGGTCTGACCCCCTAACTTACCACTCCTTGGGCGGCGGTGGGGCGCACTTGGGCGCCTGCACGATGATGAAGATGGCGCCGCCCAGCATGCACAGCCACAGCGCCCAGAAGAGGATGAACATGGCCCAGCGTAGGCGCACCCAGAATGGGTCGTCGGCATACTTCATCAGCTCCTCCTTGGTTAGGCCGGAGAATTGCTGGAAAGATGATTTAAATGAAGACAAGCTTATTTATCATCTATTTAAAAAGTCTTAATTATGAACCCAATTTTGCAGATATTAAGGGGCGTAAGGGGCTGTCTGGGGAACGTGACATTCGCGAGTGATTCCAATACCGCTCACGTACACATCGTACCAAGGGAAAGCAAACAGTAAATAAGTAATTTCGTATGAGAATGACAGGTACTTACAGGTAATTTCTGTACATTTTTTACCTGTTTGCAGCATTCTTTCGCAAATTATTCGCGAATGGCGAGGTATCGAACGGCGCATTTATTAGATTAGCACAAGAGTGACGCGAGATAGACTACCCGTCTCTTTTTAATTGATACAGTCAGAAAAGGACGGATAGACTATCTCGCCCGCGAAGTACTGTCGCCTCACTTTTGTGCTAACCGAGCAGAACGCACTTTATGTAATATATGAGTTTTAAATTTTAATAGCTAAGGAAATTCGTTCCTTGACAAATTGAGAGGGGCTAAAGAAACTCAGACGAATCAAACGGAGATACGACGCGGTTTTTCTTCACTTAAGTACTTTTACAAATTTTTACTGTAACAGTGACATTAAACACACCACAGAACTCGTTGTCGACATATCGCTTATTCTCAAGCGGGGGTCGCTCGGCAGAAAACCATTGAAATCGGCCTGAATCGAATACTTCAAACGAAGAGCGCGCATCTTGCAGAATATACTGTATATCATTTTATAATCTTGTAGTTGTTTCAATTATTTTTAAATGAAAAGTTGTTATGAAATCGTGAATGATCGAAAGACTTATACATTGTAATGAGTTGACAAATGTTTATTCGATTTTCAAATGCTGAATGAGAATAATCTATATGGTTTATCTACACTCATACTGTAAGTACTCTAAAATGCGTTCAAAAACCGTAGACAATGACAAGCATTACAACAAACGATTTAACTATGATAAGTTTCTTATCTGCGGCAGTAACGTAATTTTAACTATGCATGCTCAAATATTGTTAAGCAATGAGTTTCAAATTTAGAACATCGAATTTGATAACATAATGTTACCGCCATGGCCAACTCGATTGGTCCCGCGCGAGCGCCGGCACAATCGAGTTGGCCATGACGGTACAATGGCGGTCATTCTATGGTTTCCGAACACTTAATTGCTAACTTAAATCCGAACACTTAATAACTTAATATATTAATATGAGTGTAGATAAAGCAGTGTATGCAACTGTACGTAATTAGGCCTTAAAACACTCGTGTGATCTTATTATGAAATTCGCCTGCGGCTCATTTCATAAAACCACACTCATGTTTTAAGGACCCTTATTACGTAACAGTTACATAAACTACTATTATTTTATTGCCATGGTTAGGTTGGTTGGCAATGATAATGATTAGGTACTACCATGGTACTACGTTTATTGGTTGTAGAACTTGTAGCGCAGAAAAAAAGTATGACCAATAAAAATATGTGCAGGTAATATATAGTTTGGCCAGGGACTGTTTTACTTCAAGCATAAACAGAGAGAATCATATTGTCTGTTTCTTACGCTAGTAGTAGGGATGAGTATAGCTTATTACTTCCACTGTAACTGCACTTTTTGGCAAGCCAGACTATAATAACTATTGTAATTATATGTTCTTGGCAATTTTGAACTTTAGCTCAGAGACTTCTGACCGGGTTAGTTATGGTATGATTACTGTACAAATAATGTAATAAAAGGGGCACAAAACTCACTCATATAATCAAGTTTTTCACCCTCTTTCTTGTCACGAGCACAATCTTGGCGTAGTCGTTGGGGTGGTCGCCGGCCGCGTACTTGGCGTCGGCCATGTCGCCATATGACGATAGCGTACAACGTACACAACCAGTTACTCAACCTCTTGTTGGCGTCGAGCTCGATCTTGGCGTCACCGTTGCGGTGGTCGCCTTAACGTCGGCCATGTCGACTCGTGACGCTAGCGTACAACGTACAACACCAGTCACTCACCCTCTTATTGGCGTCGAGCTAGATCTTGTCACCGTTGCGGTGGTCGCCGACCACGTACTTGGTGCCGGCCATGTCGCCACGTGACGATAGCGTACAACACTAGCCAGTCCAGTCACTCACCATCTTGTTGGCGTCGAGCTCGATCTTGGCGTAACCGTTGCGGTGGTCGTCTTAACGTCGGCCATGTCGCCTCGTGACGCTAGCGTCCAACGTACAACACCAGTCACTCACCCTCTTGTTAGCGTCGAGCTCGATCTTGGCGTCCCCGTTGCGGTGGTCGCCGACCACGTACTTGGCTTCGGCCAGGTCGCCACGTACCGATAGCGTACAACACCAGTCACTCACCCTTTTGTTAGCGTCGAGCTCGATCTTGGCGTCCACGTTGCGGTGGTCGCCGACCACGTACTTGGCTTCGGCCAGGTCGCCACGTACCGATAGCGTACAACACCAGTCACTCACCCTTTTGTTAGCGTCGAGCTCGATCTTGGCGTCCCCGTTACGGTGGTCGCCGACCACGTACTTGGCTTCGGCCAGGTCGCCACGTACCGATAGCGTACAACACCAGTCACTCACCCTTTTGTTAGCGTCGAGCTCGATCTTGGCGTCCACGTTGCGGTGGTCGCCGACCACGTACTTGGTTTCGGCCAGGTCGCCACGTACCGATAGCGTACAACACCAGTCACTCACCCTTTTGTTAGCGTCGAGCTCGATCTTGGCGTCCCCGTTGCGGTGGTCGCCGACCACGTACTTGGCTTCGGCCAGGTCGCCACGTACCGATAGCGTACAACACCAGTCACTCACCCTTTTGTTAGCGTCGAGCTCGATCTTGGCGTCCCCGTTACGGTGGTCACCGACCACGTACTTGGCGTCGGCCATGTCCACGCGCGTAACGATCTTGGCCTCGTCTTCTTTCTCCAGGAGTTTCTCCTCCGCCTCGTCGACCTTCTCCTTGGACTTGTGGAGGCTGGCTTTTGACGATCGGAACTCTAAACAAAATTAAGACTAGATTAGATAAGTTCTACATTCGATTTATGGCGACGGAGTTTCTATAATAGGAGCCATTCATTACAACCGGTCATTTACTAATTTGCTTGTTGTTTTTGTTTTTTAATGAAACAGATTAAGGACTTCCGGCTCCAAGGGTCCGTGGACCACACAATTAGACCAGCGCCTTTAATTAATTGTGTATAATAGGTATTTGCTATCATGATAAGACTAAAATATGAACTGACTGACTGGTCACGGTACTAGAAATAAATGGAAACTAATAATTTAAAAATACATTTTAAACTGGTACTTCAGACAACACGTTTGGATATCAACTGCTCCAATATGTTAAGAGCCGGCGTATAACTATATAAGTAAAAGAATAATAGTGTCTTTGCGAACATAATAGGCGCAGCGAACGATGACGTTCAGTAATAAGCTATTGTCAAAATTCAAAGTACGTTCTTCACATTATCTTTAAAGTTAACGAACAGTAGTTGAACGTAGGCGAAAATATTAGTACTAAGTCTCAGTCTTTACAAGTATTTTGTGTGTGTATAATGTCTACTAAAAGATAGGTACTAAATTCATACTTAGTTTTTACAGAGATCGAATATTCATTCGATACTCTTATAAATGGAAGACAATCTGATTTGTAAACACGAGTGTAGTGTAGTAAGCTTGGCTTAATGAATAAATAATATATTTTCGCACACATTTTATAAATTTACTAAGCGGATCAAAGTGGATATCCGCCTTGTCACCGCAACCATTATTATTAAGTACACAACCTTCAACAAATTAATTTACTGCATTATTCATTTTCCGCACAGAAAATTACGAATTAATACTTTATTAAGTAGTTTATCATGGACACAACGTAGGTACCTTATTTAAATTTGTATCACTTACCTATCAGCAATTTATGGTATGTGACAACCGCTCACAATCACTATGCGTAAGGAAATGCATGACCCTTTGGAATGCAGGTCTTATATTTCAAATACCTACCATGTAGGTGTATTTAAATAGTGTACCTACAGATATGTAGGCAATATTCAATCTCTTAAAACTTCTGATGAAAACTGCGGGTGGTCTCGGCATGTTACAAGAATTAGGGTTCCAAGATACCACTTCTCTTAAAATGTATGAACAGTTTGTGGTCAAATCATCACAGATCACACGAATAATAATGAAAATTTTTGAGACAAACTATTATTACAGTGTGCTTTCCTTCCACTAATCGAGGATAAACGCGCAAAGATTTGCGCAAATGGCGCTTCAATCTTTACGGAATTATATGATTGATTATCAAAATCGGCTTAGCATTTCATTTCAACACTACGAAGTAACACACGACACAACATACATTGCTATATACGTACAGTCAGTTTGACTAGAGCGTGACCAGTATATTTTTTAAATTAAAGAATGAAGTGCAGAAAAAAGTTCTGGCTAGTATGTTATTCTGCCTACAATGCTTTGTAATAATAAAATTGAAACTTTTGATATTTTCCCGCCAAAAGCATATTTTTGAAAAGAAGCTCCGCGTTTGCTTTTGAAGCAGTTTGTAGCAGAAAAATGTCTCGTGATCAGACTTCCAAGTATAATGAACAAGTCGAAAGCGTTTTTACTAAAACGGGTGAAGCGATTTAAGAAGTCAAAAAATATCGACTTACGTAAACACGGGAAAATAAGGCATGAATATGTAATCAAAGGGCTGTTTAATTTTAGTATTTCGTATGATAATTTTTCTTTAGGTAAACGTCCTAGTGCCAAATAGTGGACACCTTGCTATAACCTTTATTCACAATGCCTTTATTTTACAGATGACATGTACTGGGACAGTGAAGAGCGCTCGGACGTTTGCCATTATATTCTTTAAATTTTTGCGGTCACGCTCTTACGTTATGAGTATCGTATTTACATACTGATAGTGTATACACAATAGTAACTTGATGTTCAGGTCTTAAGTACCTACAGTTTAAACTTCAAACCGAAGAACCCAAAAAGTACAATGTGACTCGAACTTATCCACAATTTATATCTACACAAAGGATTCCTGAACACCTAAAAATAAGTCTAAATACCTGTCGCTTCTCAGAACTTTGGTAGGATTCTGTACGGTACGGTAATCTCAATATGTTTAATAACTGTACAATGGGACGCGTCTGTCTAGCTTAGCCATAATTGATACACTGTCATGGCATTCATGGCTTATGAGCCGAGCTAGTTAGAAACCGCTGTGTGAATTAAACCTAATTAACTGGTCATGTGTCGTGAGAATAAAACACTTGGTTGCTAATTCCAAAGATGTTTTCGTGTTTACAGTGATGTGATAATGGTAAATGAAGATTCTGAAAAAAGGTAGGCTTTGGTAATTGTAGTATGTGTTATCGAAGTATTTAGAGACAATGTACAAGTAACGCCAAAATATGGATAGTTTTGAAGCTTATTACAATGATGTAAGGTGCAAACGTGTACATATTTTTAGCGTTGACTGTACAGTTCGCGTACGAAGTCGGAGTATTAGTAGGAGAGCCCCACTGGACCCCCATACCCTATAGCGACCGGTGCAGAGCGCAGCGCATACACTTTAGCTCAGTGGTTCCTAACCTGGGGAGAATTACCCCGGCGGGGTAATACCTATAGCTTTTCCGTTGGGATAATGGAACAAGCAAGTAAACAAGAATTGGGGTGTTTATTAAATATTGCGAGTAAAATCGGTTTCCCGAATACGGTATAGCGTTCACGGGACTGAAAAGGTTATGAACAACCAACCAGCTCTCAAATGCACGAATTCTTGTTCGGACTGGATAAATCATTAGGCGCAACAGTCTCTAGCTGTGTCCAGATTGCGCTCGGCACGTAGGTACGTTCGCAGCAGACAAGCCAGTGGCGTAGCTAGCATGGGTGGCACCCGGTGCGGATAGCTATGATGTCACCCCAGAATATCAATCACGGGGGGTGGGGGAGGGCACGAGCCGCACAGATAGCACTTCTGATGTTCACGGTCAGGTGTCACCCCTAAGATGGTGACTCGTGTCTGACCAAGCCTTGAGACTTCATGCAAGACCTATACTGTAAGCAGGACTTTTATCTTTTAACAGGAGAGCCGCAAATCGATAATTTTGAAGAGATACTTCATTTACATAGTTAAATTATTATTAGTAGAATTATTTTGGAAACCTCAGCCGCTTAGCGACTGCTGCCTGTATGTATGATAAAATTGATAAATAACACAGGCAGGTATTTTTTATTAAAAATACAGACAAATATGCAATTTAAATATTTATTCCATAAATCCTTTTAAAAAATAAAACTAGTGATAAAATAAACAAACATTTCATTGTAAGTTAAAACCTTAAAACCCTCATTGACTTGCTTCTAGTTATTCAAACAAGTACAGTCACCGGCAATAGTATCTTCCTACACGAAGGCCGCAAAAATATGTGACACTCTCTTATGGGCCTTACAAATAAAAGCGAGTCACGTATTTTTGCGGCCTTCTTGTAGGAAGATACTATTGCAGGTGACTGTACCTATCATAAAAGTAAAAGAAAAATATTTTTTGATTAATCTTTTGATTAATTTTACATATTGTTGCTGCACTTGTAAAGTCTGCTAGGTAGGTATATGGTCTATCAAATACAAATTAAAGTAGTTTTTTTTATAAATAAAAAATTGTCCATATATCAGAATTTACAAGCACAAACATGAGTTCTAATTTACATGTCATATTAATCCATTATTTAAAAAAAATATACTTTTTGTACACAGGAACTCTATAACTTATAACTAAATTAAGTTTATATAACTATCTACATACTAAAGCTGGACAAACAACCACTTTTTATAACCAATTTGGTAAAAATAATGATGTAGACTAGCATCTTAAAAATTTCCTGTTGTAATAAAAACAAATTTATGGTATCATCTTTTTCTTTTTTTCTTTTTATACCACGATGGTGGCAAACAAGCATACGGCCCGCCTGATGGTAAGCAGTTACCGTAACCTATGGACGCCAGCTACTCCAAAGGAGTCACATGCGCGTTGCCGACCCTTTACAAAAAGGAGGATTCACTGTGTTGACGGCTAAAGGAACAAGAAGGTCCCTCATCGTCAACACACTGGGTCCTCTTTGAGCTCTTTGGCAACCTTACTCACCAGCAGGAACACAACACTATGAGTAGGATCTAGTGCTATTTGGCTGTAGTTTTCTGTAAAGTGGAGGTACTTCCCAGTCGGGCTCTGCTCCAGATTTGAGCAAGATGACATTCGCTGAACGTGCCCTACCACACTTAGCGAGATGCCATTCGCAGTGCCCATACCTCTCTTTTTGGCATAGTTTAAAGACATTGGGTATGTCCTTAGTCCGGACGTAGTTTAAGGACATACCCCGGGGGCAGGTTTCTTGCCTGATCTATGTGATACCCAAAAGTAGAACTTTAGTAGAGTAATTTGAGAGCACTTTACATTCATTTGGGAATCACTTCTGTCTGATCACAAGAGATTTTGGGTATTTTCGGGTGTGTACAAAGAAACTGCCTCAAAAGCAAATGCAGCACTTATTTCCGAAAATATGCTTTCGGCGGGAAAATATCAAAAGTTTTATTTTACTTTTACTAAGCATTGTAGGCAAAAGAACATACTAGCCAGAACTTTTTTCTGCACTACATTCTTTCAATTAAAAAAATATACTGATCACGATCTTGTTAAAGAGACTGTACATATATAGTAATGTAT
Source organism: Pammene aurita (assembly GCA_947086415.1). Classification (NCBI taxonomy): domain Eukaryota; kingdom Metazoa; phylum Arthropoda; class Insecta; order Lepidoptera; family Tortricidae; genus Pammene; species Pammene aurita. The sequence continues at coordinate 23,801,394 of OX352306.1, read as the reverse complement.
GTTGTGTCATGTGTTACTTCGTAGTGTTGAAACTGACTTTGTGATTTCATGGACATGGTGTACATTGTACTAATGTTAGGTATTACACACAAACTATGTTAGTTAAGTCTTGCCAAAAACTGTTCAAATAACCTGTTCCTGTCTTTTTGTATATTATTAGATTCTTCCACTATATTAATTAACCTATCTAGCTTCTCCTCCACCGCCCTCTGCCGATCCCTCATTTCAAGCGCAACCTTCCGGAACTCTGCATTCCGCTTTCTAGTCAACCTTTTTTTCACTTCTTCAGTGTGCCCACTCGAACTTTCCCCTATCTCATTAACCTCCGGTCCAAATTTAGAAGACGAATTCATTGTCAACAAAGCTTTAGCAACAGTCCGCTCCGTTGCACTTTCTTCTATTTTCTGTTGTATATCTGGGTGGTATTCACCGTTATCACTGTATAATCCTTCAAAAACTTCAAAGTAAGGCCATTTAACACTGGCTGTGCCATTTCTATTTTTCTTTTTAAGTAATCTGATGTAGGTTTGTTTCATGTTTCTGAACTTCTTGTCACAACAATCTGGACTTTTGCCTACTACATTAGATATATCAATCCAGACACTCTTTTTCCTAATTTTAGGATTTCTAAACTTGTCAATGTTTTGTATATACATGTTCAACAGCGTCAGAACGCTCTGGTGTTCCCAGTGTTCGTCACCATCATCTAGTTCTGGTTCCATTTCTTGACTTAACATGTCTTTCAGTTTAAGAAACTGAATATTTGAAATGGGCCCAACATAAATATTTTAAATGTATTTTTAGTATGTAGCTATGGAGAGGTCCTAAATAATCTAAATTTAAATCCTTAATTTATCCAGCCAGGATGCAAGTCGTTTGGAAGACATCAATTGGTCGTTAGGCAACTTAGGCGGCTAACAGACGCACAGTGCGCTGAGCTGCTAGATAGTTAACAATGTAGCTTGTTTTCTTGAAGTCTCCTTTGAAGGTTAAGTCACAAGTTTAATTTCACTGTTTCATTGTTGCTCGTATTGTTAATAAGGTCACTCGGTGTTCGTATAAGGAAAAACCACAGGATAATAGTTCAATAATTAATTAATAATGAAGTAAAGCAATTTAAACGTTATATTGCATCAGTCAGCGAACAATCACAAAATGGCGCTGCGCGTGGCAGTTGAAAGCGCTTTATAATCCGACCAAATAAAAATGTCAGACCTTCAAACTATCAGTAGAAAAATATTTGTAGTTTTTTCTACTAACCCATTTTTTATACAAATAAAATGGCATTTTAACTGCAATATTATTAGAAAAGAATTTCAATTTGATTGACCAAAATAATAATTTTAATTGACCTAAGAAATTAATTTTAAATCATGTACACTTAGACTAAGACTTTCAAATTTTGCCATGTTATAATTTGGCTGGTGGTGTTATTTTTGTCACCAGTCCCTGACAGAAAGGAGATAACAAAGAAACATTTATGTGCTGTAATTAATTATCTATTTACATTAATTACGTACATGTGTATGGCCGGTTAATGCCCTTACACTGTCAATACAGCAAGTAAATAAACTTTTGTAAGACAAAATAAAAAATGGCTAAATTTAAATAGGAGAAATAACCGGAAAGATTAAACTTAAAACCGTCAACTAAGAGTTATCTTCTGGCTAAAAATTACCTGTATCAGCCTCTGGAATAGGCTTATAAGAAGCAACGTGCTCGTCGTCCTTCGGCTGCCCCCCATCTATCGTGAGATGATTCTTCCGCGGCTCAGACATGGTAGATTCGGTACTTTCAATACCGGTTTTACAAGGGAGAAAGCTTTCTCTTTCACCTCAATAAGCACAAGTACTTGCAACTATTAATTATCTTTCACCGTGCACTTAGCGACCATCTGTTAAATAAGTGTGAGTGAATGACACACTAAAGTGAGTGAGATGCTGAGGTGAGACGAGAGACGAATGACGTCAAGAACGAATGAATGACTTCTAAGAATGACTTATTTAAAGTACCGCGACCGCACCCAAAGAATATAATACTCACTCTTCATTGCACAATTTTATTCATTCATTGAAGAAATATAACAAATTATATGTGGCAAAAATATTCCTAAGTTCCTAAGAAATAGTTTTGCTACCAAACATTTCAATACAATATAGCTAAAGGGTTTTCGTTTTTATCCATAACATTCGTACGTAACAAAGAATGCATCTTATCAAATCAGCTGTGAACTGTCAAGTCATCTTTGACAATTCAAATTGTCAATATTGTCATTTGTTAGCACGTCAATCAAGATCAAAATCAAGTGCTGTATTAAGTTTTTTTTTAATTAATAACAGGTTTTCGCGTAAATTATTTTGATTATTATGCATTATTTTGTGAATATTACTAGTTAGTGAACTACTTCTTACATAATAGTGAAATGTTTAGCGAGTTGTAGCGACTAAAACGATAACATAACGATAAAGGATGTGTTCCCTTCCGCCGCCGCCTCCGCCGCCTCCTCAGACCCATGACCTCAAGCAAATCGACTCTTCAGAGCTCCCGTCATACGCAGACAGCAACCCAACACCAAAATTTCCAGAAATTTGCGAATGGGCGTCAAAAAACCTTGACTTATGGGAAGCTTGCGCTAAAAATAGTATTTGTCCTCAAAACGCGCCTTTTAAATACTGCTACAAGCATTTCGAGTCTATACTACAAGTAGGACCAACTTGTGGATTGGCAGCCCTGTCTATGTTAGTAAGAGGGAGGGTTACTGCAAATGAAATGTTAGATATATGCAAGCAGGAGGGCTACAGTAATAACGGAGAAATGTTGAGCAGTAAGGATATGGTCAAGTTGGCAGAGAAAGTGTTCAGCTTGGCTGAGGTGGAAGGTGTCTCCTGTGGAGTGAAGTTTGGACATCTCTTCAGCCATGATGTTATAGAGAAGTTATTGGATGGTGCTGTGTTGCTAGTTCCGTATCCTTTTCTATATTTTTTACTCGTGTTTTCAGTGTATTATTATTATTATTCCAAGTCTTAATTAATTTGATGTATATTAACTTTGGCACATTTTACATATACAAGCCCTTAACCATAGCTACAGTTACGATGCAGATGCCAACCATTCACCATGTCTCCGACAAGGCCACAAGGCGCATTGGGCACTTGTTAGCGGAGTTATCGTCAGGAAAAACACTGGAACATCCCTAGACTCAGACCCTGATAATGTCTATGTACTATGCAGGCATGGTAAATCTAGGTATCTGGCTACATGGAAGTTAAATGACCTGTATACAAGTAATAAGAATTTATGGGAGTTTGTTCCGCCAAAAGGGAAAGAGAGTCAATTGTTTATTATTCCTAAAGGAGGAATAGGAGGGGTTGATGGTCTAAGGAAACAGTTTGTGATATTTCAAGGCTTGTAGATTGTTGTGTACTAACAAATCTAATGTAGAAAATCTATATATTATGACAAGTATCTAATTTTACAAAGTTTTTACATCTAGTCACAATGGTTACATATTTATAAGGTTATTTATTGTTGTTTTAAAATAAAAGATATATTTATTTCAATGCAAAATTTTATTTGTACAATAAATACAAACCATACTTGCAAATGATCATAAAATAATATATCTCATCACTTCACTTAAAATTAGTGTAATTAAAATGATAAATTGTAAGTCAAACTGAAATAAAATCATGAGCCCTGGGGAGTATTCAATACAATTTATTGCACTGACATTCAGCTTTTTTTACAGAAAATAATATAGGTATTTCGTATATAACAAACATAAAAATATTTTTGTACTAATTTAATGAACTTAAAAGAACATAATATGACATGTTTTAACGAAACTCATGAATTCGTTCGGCCATTCTTCATGGGCTCAATAATTAGTGATGTGTTTACAAAACAACACCAAATACCTAGTTAAATACAATTATATTATTTTAACCAAATTTTATGTTATTTTGAAATAATATAATGCCAATACGTTGGTAGCTATGAGATCAAATCATATTAATTACAATTAATTAAATAAACGTAAATTATATTATAAGTATTACATTCTATTATACGAATATACGATTATGGAACAACGTTACACTAGGGCGGCCAGACATTGTCAGTAACTTTCAATTTTCTTACTGCATCATGCTAAAGCACTCTTCTTTAATATTATCAAAGAGAATGTAAAAATAGACGGTCGCAGTCTAAGAAATTGTAGTGCTCCAAGTTTGACAGCATTACTAGATGGCGCTGTACGGCCCCATACATTATGCGGTAACTCTGAAGCGCCAAAAAACCTTAGACTGTGCCCCTCTACTTGTACATTCTCTTTGATATTACTGACAATATCCCCCACCTCATTACACATCGGCTAGGCCTCTAGATATGACAAAACTTAATTTATCTTGAGCTTCTTTTTTAGTTGCCAACTCTATAATGGCACCATATTTGTAAGTCCAATGATATCTGACTGCTCTAATACAGTTATATTACATTAAACAGTTATTGCGACACATTTACGAGTAAATAGAGCTACAACTGAAAACAAATATCCTACTATTGAACTTGGATGGTTTATATTCGATTCCTACGATCCAAATTTTCGATTCCTACGCTAAGCTGCTATCTATGCACGGCAAAACGCACAATACTACAAGTTACATCGATACTCAGACTAGTTAGATGAATTTCTTCGCACCATTTTTTTTTGTGCTAATGAATCTATGTAACTTACATTTTTGTATCTGCTGATATAAATGGACATCAAAGCCACACACTTTACTTTACCGACGAGGCAATACTGCCGTGTTAGTCTAAAAGGAGACTTTTCCTATCATAGTAAACCGTTTAGCCTATAACAGGGGTCGGCATACCGCGGCTCGCGAGCCGCATGCGGCTCTTTGAAGGGTCAGTTGTGGCTCTTCAAGTTACCCTAAATTTTAAAAAAATCTAATATTACAGTGAAAAACGGAAAACTGCTGCTCGATGAGCTTCCAAAAATTCCATATTTTCCGCCATTAGGCTCTTTGTCAAAAATGTTTGCCGACCCCTGGCCTAGAACGGCAAAATATGTGGACCGTGTAAAGGCTTTGCCACACACCAGTGCGAAGTCGGCGTGGAGTGAGCGGGGCAATAGGCATGGTGAATTTTTTTCATGTATGGTATCAATCGATTCGTTTTGTTGTGAGGATCAAAATTGGACGTAGTTTAGCGAAAAGGATCCATCCTCAAAAATTTGTCATTGAAATGAATGGCTTACGGTATTGACATAAAGAATACATTTTATTGGCAGATTTTTGTGGACTGGACCCTTTTCCCTAAACTACGTCCAAATGTCTATATGGGGCCAATTACGTTAAAGCAACACAAAAGTCATAAATGAGACTTAAAGTCCGAGATTTGCATTTGTTTCTCAAAACGCTCCTAACAAAATAACGTGCAAAAGTGACGTCACGATCACATAGTCGCCCTGTTTAAAGTATGAAAAAAATATGAAATTGCTATTTTTACAGTGAAAGGTTGCGTTTATGTAGATATGGTTGCTGTACAATTTAAGTTACAGTAAAACGTTAAAAATCGAATGGTATCATTGTTTTTTTTTTAATTTCGCACTTTAAAAAATCGTAAAACATAGACATTTTGCAGCTTGATATCTTTGAGCCATTTCAATAGAATTTATAAATTTTCACTTTAGTTGGATATATTGATCATTTTGCATCCTATCAACTAAATTTTATTGCATAATTCAACATGTGTCATCATGCCTATTCGCTGACGTCCGAATATATGCCTATACCGTTACAAATAGCACAACGGTGCCGCGCCGCGTTCACGTCCCGGCAAAGGCCTTTTCGACGCCAACGACGAATATATCCGTCATAAGAACCATAAGTTTTAATTTAAACTCATTATTGGTTTGGCGAAGGTATGAATGAGTGCATGCGTCGAACAGTTTAAAGAAGACTTCGATCCCTTGATTCCACTACAAAGTTAGAAAAGAGAGGACTATTGCAATACTTATTCAATTGTTTATGGTACAGCAGTAACTGGGAATAACCCTTTTCTTCTAACTTTGTAGGCAACTCGATTTGTATAGCTAAAGTAGATTCTCAAACGCATTTAATACAAAAAGATTTCCATTTCGCGAGACTAGATCGCGTATCGATTATATATTAGTTTAGTATCTATACTATCTATATATTATTAATTATATTGGTTATTTTATGATATACAGATTAATTGAGATAAAGTATTATTTATAGAGTATATGGGCTTTATCCCGTCAATGGGCTATATTCATAATTTTCAACAACGGGAAAGTGGACAAGGTACTCAAAATCGGATACTTATTAGCCTTATTGACTTATAGAAGTTATAGATAACGAAACAACAGCCTAGCATACCCAAACTATGCACTAGAATAGGGGTTAATCTAAATATATATAAGAAGAAACTGACATATCAACGCACAGCCCAAACCGCTGGGTCGAGATTCCAAATTTGGCACGTAGGTTCCTTATAAGGTCTAGGGGTGCACTAAGAAAGGATTTTTCAAAATTCACCCCCTAAGGGGGTAAAATGGGGGTCCAAAGTTTGTATGGCGAACCAAGATTTGTTAGATTATTTTATTCGAAACTTCACAGGAGTATTCCTAACGATAAATGAGTAAACACGTGTTTCAGGTTTTTTGAAAATTCAACCCCTAAAACGGGCAAATGTGGTCACAAAGTCTGATAATCAACATGGGTGTCGTATCCTTTTAGAGTACTTATAGTACGCGGGCGAAGCCGCGGGAAAAGGCTAGTTATGTATAAGCCGTAAGTACTAACAGTAATTCATCGTAGACCTTATCTCATTAAAATAAGGTTTAATTCCCAATGGCCAGTTACTTGTGACGTCAATGGCACTATAGCATTCCAGTGTTCCGTGCCATCAGGCCATGGTAGTCTTCTAAAGGACTATAGTAATACATCTTAATTTCAAGTAATATTCTTGCATCATGAACAGTCAACCAATTTGATTCCTAGGCCACTCTAGAACCTTGTCACAATAGCTAGTTTGGTAGCGAATAGGTTACGTTTATACGTATCCACGGGCAACTGTCATTACGACAAGGTTCTATAGCGGCCTAGGAATCAAATTGGTTGACCTACACTGTACAGTCGACGTCTAAAATATGTTTACAATTTTGCGCCTTATCACAAAGAAGTAAGGTGTGAAAGTATTAACATGTCTGGGGTCAAATCTACGACACACACTGTTCTTATAACTTTGTCCTGATACTTAAAACGACTTTGAGTACCTTGTCCACAACGTTTATAAGTTTTATAACACAAGTATCTATTAATCTAAAGCTTTTATAGAGGGCGCCAGCGTCAGCATAGGTTGTACAGTCACGGTACTCAAAAATATCTGAACATGCACTTTATCACCTTGACAATAGAGGCGTTGTTCAGATATTTGTGCCCACCTTGGCCGCTCCGATATATCTGATGGCGACTGTACATGTCAGTCCTTCCAATATTGTCTTTTTTTTTTCTAGTGTGGAGTATTTTAAACCAAATCCCATAGACCAATACTAGTGACGACCTATGACTTAGAGAATTCAACCCGGATGGAGTAGCCAGTCTGCCGATTTTTGCGGGGGAAGGGAACGTCAAATGTATGGCTATTCGTACGTAACGTACAAATAGCTACGTCAGATAAACGTCAGTCCATACATGTGTATGACCACTGGTCATATGTTTTCGGCAGAGGGGAACGCCTGTCAATGGCGACTCCGGTTGGTTGAATTCTCAAAGACCTATGACGGCGCCATCGGCCAAACCTTAGTATTAGAATCTTATTTCAAATAGAAAATGTTCTGTCGATATATCCATTGAAATATTAGGCTTTCAATAACAAGTTACAAATACAGAAGAGTATTATTGTTGAAACATATGTTTATTATCAGACATATAACTTTTAGTAGCAAGAATGAAAACGTCATAGGGATTTCCCAACGAAATAAATTTATCGATAACTCCTTATGACAGTTAGGAATGTACCTATAATATGAATTTGCAAGTTGCATATCTTATTATACATTATACAGCACACAACATACAATATGAAGTTATTATAAATAGATTACGAAAATGGTTTTCATTCGTTTTGTTTTAGGTGTTAAAAATATTATTTATTTAAAATAAAATAAAAATCTAATGAGCGCTAAAATACATATAACGTATTACCATACATGTTGGTTTTTACTTTACCCGTTAACTTAATATTTGTTATGAAATGTCACATCGAAAATTATCGATAAATTTGATATTGAAGGGAAGTCCCTAGTTAATTGTCATTTTTGCCACAAAAACTTATGTCTGTTTATTATACACCCAAATTGTATAATATTGTTAATGACATCTTTCTCGTTTCGCTTTACATATTACATTTTGATATAGCAGCTGTAATTATAAAGAAGTTTGTCCTCTTTACTCTTATATAGTTAGAAAGAGACAGATAAAAAAAAATTGCTACCAGTTGCTAGTAATCTCGCTATCTCGCTAATCAAAAAAAAGTTGACACAGTACTTAGCCATTACAAACAGTATAGTGATATTATTCAAGAGTTTGGTTAGGTTTCGAGTGCATTTAGATACTTGGAATCACAAAACTGCCTAAATGTGTTTTATTTTGTTTATCAAATAGCACGGGAAGTTGAGTTTTATAATGCTTTTTTTATGTTTGCTTTGTTCTAAAGAGGAAATTGGAACTGATTCCAATACTTAAATATATAACAAGTAAGTGCCTAATGTATTTGAAGTAGACCAAGATTTCCTTCAAATTTTAAAATATATTAGTATGGCTATTTAGTGGTAAAAGTACAAGTAGCTCGACATACATAGAATACGATTAACACCGGTTTGCTGAATTTAGCTTTTCTTACAAGTCGCAGAGAAAAGGAAAACCAAGTAAGATGTGGCTTATCTACCAATATTTTTGACGGGCGGCCACTAGGTACTATGAGACATGCATGAAAAAGAAATAAAAATCGTATTTAAGAAATAAGTTTGTTAGGTTAAACGCAGAACTTAAAACGAAACTATCTTAAAATTCTTCAGAAATCCTTGCCTCCCATGTACACGGTATATTCTTCTAAAATAATGAAGTTAATAATACTCGTAATATTTAAGACAACTGCGCACTAGTGTGCGAACTTGTGTTCAAAACAGTAAACAATACTGGTAAATAAAAGAGTTATTTGTTCTGTCTGTAATGTCACGAATATAATACATTGTTGTAGAGGCTTGAAAGTAAGCTATAGGTGGATCGAGTTAGTTCGAGGGCCGACCCGCCAGGGGAGGCCGTCGAAGATACGAGTCCACCTATAGCGCTTTCGGCCGAGATATTACATAGTGCTTTTCACGACTACTGTGAGGAAATAAAAAAAACATTTGTCATAATAATATAAATGCTATAATAAAATGTCCAATTCAGTATTCCATTCCCGCCTTTTTACTTTTTTTTTTCACTTTCAAGAAGCGTTTTTCTGTTGTTTGCTTCAAACCGACTCATTACTTAGAGGCGTTTTTGATAGAAAACCACAAACGGCTAAAAAAAGTAAAAACGCCTTAAGGGTGAATAAATGGTTTTGACGTTTATTTTTTTTTAAAACAGGTAGTTGGCCCGATAAACAACCTTATTTTATTTTTGAAACATAAAGTTGTGCCAAAAAAAGACCTTTTAATGTTTTTAATGAATGAAATAACATAACTGGACAATTTACTTTCCAACTAATGACATTTCATCGCTACAATGACATTGCTATAGTGGTTCAGGTGCTACAGCAAATGCTTACTTTCCAGCTTGGATTTTGACGTTCTTTTGTCACATTTCCGAACAGTAGCGTGAAAAAGATATTTCTATTTCTAATGGCTATGGCACTGTGGGCTACAGTAACAAAGACTTGACTAGTGATGTGCCGTGGGAATGTTCCCGGGAACGGCACATCACTAGACTTGACAAAGCGAATGTTGAGAATACGGAGTGCTCTATGAAGTTTAAGGCAAAGGTAATTTAGATTATTATTTTAGTTTAATATAGTGGATCAAGAATATGTATATATTATTATTGTTGCAATATTAATTATTCTTACGTCTACGGACTACAATGATTAATTACTTACACAAAGCGTACGACTATTGGCAAAACTATTGTCGAATTTATTTTAGATACAAAAATTAGGTTCTTCCAAATATTTCATTTGTCTATTATGTCTTCCTAAGTCTACGGTAAACAGTTAATATGAGTATGCATATGCACTTACAGATAAGTTAGGGTTGTCACAAAACTGAATTTGATTCTATTTTATAAAAGGCTAAAATATCGATATGGCTTTTAAATGGAACAGAAAATGTCCATGTCACCTGTTAATAGTAATTTATTAAAAATATTTATAACGGGTTACTCACGTAATTTAAGTCGATTTTTGCCCGCCAGCAGCAGGGCACACCGCGCGCAGGCACGTAGTAGCCGGCGCGCTGCCGTCGCGGAAGGCCGCTCGTGAAAATGATCATCGTAAATTGATCGAAACATGTCGAGCAAAAATCGACTTAAATTACGTGAGTAACCCGCTATAAATATTTTGAATATGTTAGAGTCACACGAATTTTATAATAGTAATTTGTTTATTTTTCTTTTAATTTCACTTTGTCTGTTATGTTTTAACATGACAGTTTTAAAGGAGGGTCAACGTTAAGGTAGCTACTAATTTGGCACATCTTCCGTTTTGACTATAAAGCTAAAAACCAATAGAGGCAAAGATAAAATATTTGGGAGACTAATTTAAAGATATTGTTAACCGACCTTTTATTCGCTTTAATATGCTCGAAGTAAGATTCAAAATGGATCGACTCAAAAGTCAACGTAATTTCAATCTTTTTACAAATGTTATGTTTTAATACAAGTCATACTTTTCTAAAATGGCTGACATTCATGTACACACAGCCGAAAGTGAGTACCTACTACACATCTCTAACCTACTTGAGAGTACAGTTAAACCTATGATATCATTCGACAGTCGTTGCTACATTACGCGTCCCCTTGCGGTTTTCACCTCTTAAACCTAAACCTAGCCATATCGTCACTAAATAAAGTCCAAATTGGCCCGGAATCGTCAAGCGGGAGGCAGAAAACTTCAAGGAAACCGAGAGATATGATTCCTGCGATTATAGGCTTTAAAGTAAAGGCGTTAGAGGCGTTACATGCGGAAGATATTGGTGTTCTAGCAATCTATTCGTATCAAAAAATCTATGCATTAATCGGTACAAAAGTTAAAAAACTGCAGTTAATTTAGGTGCTTACAAAAATATACAAATAAAAGTTTGGCGATCGGTGGCGCAACTTTTTTTACGTCACACCTGGCCATAATGTGAGTTTTACCGCTCGCTACGCTTACGGTAAAACTCGCATTATGGCCAGGTGGGGACGTAAAATTGTGTACTCACCACGGGCAGTAAAAAAGAAAGCCCTCTATCGCATATTTACAACCCTCGCCTGCGGCTCGGGTCCCAAATACCTGCGATTTCGGGCTTTCTTTTTTTTACAGCCCTAGGTAAGTAATGTACTATTAAACTGCATTAACGAATCACAGATAATAAAACGAGCGCACTCAACAGCACGAACCTACAATGATATGTGCCGACAGATACTCCGAAATTCGGTTTAGTTCTACTCCGATACATAAACCTAGCTTACCTTACATTCTGGAAATGTCACGAACCCTCATCAACACGATACACATTGAGTATACGATTGCCTATTTATTAATAACATTAAACATACAACTAATGAATGACTATGAATGAATAGTTAACGTGATTTTGAGCGTTTATTATGTAACTTGAATATATACGATAAACATTGAGTCGAAGCATGCATACAGTTGACTACAAATCTAATAACAAACAGTAAAACTCTATTCAAGCTACACAACAAAAGCCGTCTACGCGCTAATAAAATCATGGCAGCTCGATAGCGTAATATTACTGACTGCAAAATAACAAACGTGTTTTTATTTTTATATTAGTACTAAAAATCGATACGTTCGAAAATTTTCAGAGCCTCATTCTAAAGCCGCTGACAACCCTACGGGTGTGCCGTTGAAAAGCCGTGTTCCAAATTTGAACTCGTCAAACCAGTTAGGCGACATTATTACTGGCCAGCAAAGATCAGCCCCGATTTTTTTAAAAATGACCGCGTTCCATATTTAAACTTTTCAAACCAGCTCGGCGATTGTTTTTTCTTCGTGGCCGGCTAAGGTCCTCGAGTGCCAGAGCGAGGAAGCCATGGAGTGTATGACACCGAGTTTGGTTCGTAGCCAGTTCTAGGTTTCTGGTGGCGCCAGCGGCGCGCCGCATGTGGCAACGGGGAACGTTTTGACGTGCGTTTGCCACTGCGTCGATAGTTGGAAGAATTTTACGCCGTTCCATTCTGTGCCGTCGATGTACACTGTGGAATAAAAAAATATCATGATTGCTCCTGAAGATGAAATTAGCGTTCAGACTCGACTTCACATAGCCTCCATCTTTCCAAAAGCAAATGCTCGAGCTGCTGTAAAAAATACTCATTACTCATCACTATAGGTGTGCCTATAATATTTGAAGAGTTCCCTCGATTTCTCCGGGATCCGAGCATCAGATCCTGACCTGATGACAATGGGACCGACTATGAAGTATACTCTTTCAAACAAAAAAAGAATTTTCCAAATCCGTCGAGCCGTCTTCGAATAGTCAGTGAAAATACATTTATAAAAAATCAGCAGAAACAAAGATCCCGATTAATTGAGAACCTCCTTCTTCGAAATTTTAAAGTCGGTTGAGAATAGTACATTTTGGGAGTTACATGTTGCGTGTTTATCCTAATTAATGTAGTACAGTCGCCATCAGATATATCGGAGCGGCCAAGGTGGTCACAAATATCCGAACATCGCCTCTTTTGTCAAGGCGATAAAGTGCATGTTCAGATATTTTTGAGTACCTTGGCCGCGCCGAAATATCTGATGGCGACTGTACCATCGCCCACACTGCTAGTGCCCATCGGTAGACCTTATGCCTTTAGTAATAAGGTCCATCGATGTACAGTTAAGAGTGTTGCTGTTTGTACCTTTGAGCGGCAGATTATGCGAGCCCTTGGCCGAGCAGATGAGTCTCGCGACGCCGTCGACCGTCTGAGCTCGGCCCGGTTCAGCTTCACCAGTCTTCTCTTTCTTCTTCCCTAACCGCATTACTGAAATAGATAATCGTGTTATTTTTTATAGCACGGTAGCAAACAAGAATACGGTAAGCAGCTACTGTACCCTATAGACGCCTGCAACTCGAGAAGTGGCACATATTTTATTTATTTTATACCACGACTGTGGTAAACAGACATACGGCCCGCCTGATGGTAAGCAGCTACCATAGCCTATGGACGCCTGCAAGTCCTGATGTGTCACATGCGCGTTGCCGACCCTTTATAAGGAGGATTCACTGTGTTGACGGTTAAAGGAACATGAGGGTCCCTCATCGTCAATGTCCTCTTTGGGCACATGCGCGTTGTCGACCCTCTAATATAAAAGGAGGATTGTGCGTTAACGTCTAAAGGAACAAGAGGGCCCCCTCCCCCTCCCCCGTCGTCACACACTGCATCCTCTTTGAACTCTCTGTCGTGTTAATATTCATGCAGTTTGATTTAATTCGCATATTTTCAGTTAATAAAAGACATATCACCAGGTGTAAACGAGCAAAGTGCCGTCAATGCAAACCGGTCTCATCGCTTGACCATGGAGACATATTGTCATTATTATTTGCAGCGTACACTACACAATGTAAAACGAACAACATTAACCGTGTCAAATACAGGGCATTGTGAGAAAATAATAATACGGCAAGACCCATTGGCATTCTGTTGACAAACTGGACCAACTACTTTATAGTCAATGGTTTTAAGATAGGGTGCTCAAATCAAATGCACGTCGATGGAAATCAATACTGGACGAATCTCCAAGAGTTCTTAACCGCGCTGTTTAGCGTTGATATTCTCAGATAGATAGAATAACTTTGATCAAATTATCTACATTTATTAACTACGGTATTTTTACGTCTTAATAACTGCAAAGCATCACCTTTTTGTAAGAGACAGTAGAGGGGTTCTCATCACTAAATGCGCCAGAAAACACAACATAATTATAATTTATTTTATAATATCTGTTAATTTGCATGTGATCGAGAAAAAAAATTCTTTTTTTAATCATATTTTTGACATTATTTATTTTGTCGTGTCACACGGCATTTAAAGTTTCGCATTTAATCAACATAGAAATACACACAAGTAATACTATAGTATTTATAGGCCAATGGCGTTCGGAAGTATTCGTGGATTCCCAGTTTTCACGATCGGTAGAGATTATGCACTGCATCTGTAGTAGTTTACAAGCACACTTTATATTTCTTCTCTTTGTCATAGGTGATCCTGATCAGTCAGTAGCGATGAGCGACGCCTTCATCGTAACCTTACCGTCTGCACGGTACCTGACCCTGTACCAGTCTCACAAGCCTTGTATATCTATGGGGGTAGATAAACTCACTCTTTTGTTTCTTCTCCTTGGTGAGATACGTGATGCAGAGATGCGCGTTCTGCCGCGTCACGTGTAAAGCTCTGAACGACGCCTTCACGGTAACCTTGCCGTCGGCACCCTCGGTCGCTCGGCCTGGGACCTGGAAACAAAAATGGTGTCAATTCAAATGTTCGTGGTGAAGACATCCAAATAAAACTGCAAGCAGCAGCGTCAGAACCTTCATAAGTGAACATATATCAAACTAGCTTTTGCCCGCGGCTTCGCTCGCGTTAAATTCGGGGTAACACGGTTCCGCTTTGCCCTCCGTAATGCTCCATACAAACTTCCACCCCCCATTTTAGGGAAGTGGGGGGTTAGAAAGAGACAAAAAGTAGCCTATGTCACTCTCTATCCCTTCAACTATCTCCACTTAAAAAATCACGTCAATTCGTCGCCCCGTTTTGCCGTGAAAGACGGACAAACAAACAAACACACACACTTTCCCATTTATAATATTAGTATGGATAAACTTACAGCGAAGTTGTCGAAAGTTTTTACTTTAAATTATCACCGAAATTGTCTTTGGACGACTATTACTTTTCATACGTGCCACGTGGTTATGTATCTTCTTCTTCTTAGTCGCAACCTCATGACTGAGGGACGTGACTCTTAATGGGTATTCTCCCATCACTGGATGGGATCACTGCTCTCCAGGCCTCTCGATCCTCGGCCATCTGAATTGTTGCCTGGAGTGAGGTCTGCGTAATACTTTGGACCACATCTGACCATCTACTGGGAGCATGCCCTCTACTCCTTCGGCGGTTATGTATATGTGCATTCTAAAACTGTTCATATTCGCTTTTGTTTAAATCTTACGAGAGTTAGCCGGAGATGTCAGAGCCGTCATTTTGGTCTTTAACCGTATGATATTATCAAGAGTTAGAATGTGTGTACCCTGCTACCCTGTGTTTTCATTATGAATGTCTAAAAATAGCGAGGCCTGGAAATCCAGCTTCAAGCTAATCATCATAAATAATCATCTTTCGATTTCAAAAGATAACTTGGATAGTAGTCGATCGGCGACTGACCGTGCGTCTGGCGCCGCGTCCATAGCAAACAAAAGAAAACGTATGGGAATGGCCTCAGTGACCCGGCTTATCTCTTGCAATATCGACGCAGCACCGAACTGAGGTCGTGCACCAACACTACAGTATGCATGGTGAATTTTTTTCATGTATGGTATCAATCGATTCGTTTTGTTGTGAGGATCAAATGTCTTTATGGGGCCAATTGCGTTAAAGCAACACAAAAGTCAGAAATGAGACTTAAAGTCCGAGATTTGCATTTGTTTTTCAAAACGCTCCTAACAAAATGACGTGCAAAAGTGACGTCACGATCACATAGTCGCCCTGTTTAAAGTATGGAAATAATATGAAATTGCTATTTTTACAGTGAAATGTTGCGTTTATGTATATGGTTGTTATACAATTTATTTTACAATAAAATGTTGAAAATCGAATGGTATCATTGTTTATTTTTTTATTTTGCACTTTAAGAAATCGTAAAATTTAGAAATTTTGCAGCTTGATATCTTTGAGCCATTTCATAGAATTTATAAATTTTCACTTTAGTTGGATATATTGATCATATTGCATCCTATCAACTAAATTTTATTGCACAATTCAACATGTGTCATCATGCCTGTTGTCCCCAGGGACCGGAAAACCCCTTCATTTGATTAATCGTTTCGATAGGGTAACCCTATTAAAGTCTTACCCTAATGATAGGGTTACCCTATCATTGGGTTACCCTATCGATATGGAAATCATTTTGAATAGGCTTAACCCTTTTCAATGTGGTTTCCGAGTCGAATGGGGTAAAGATAGCTTTAATATTTACCGCTTACCCTATCATAGGGCTACCCTTTTCCTGTCTCTTTTCCACGCAGGCAGGCGGTTCTATCTTTCTCATTTGAACAGGAGAGGTGGCGGCGGAACAAATTGAGTGAATATAAGATTTGCTGTCGTTTATTCATTCTGGAAAAATCACACTCACAGTCCAGTCCTCTGCTCGCGTACACAACTTTAAATTAAATAATTTCTGTTAAAGAAATGTGTTTTACCTTCAGTTTATTTTTGCATAGTTCGCACGTACTGATGAGTTGGGCAATAATTATTTTGAATAAGAATAAAAACACAATTTTTATTCATATTCAAATCGATTTGACACAAACCAATACATTCATCCTCCTAGCGTTTGTGCCGGCTTTTGCCACGGCTGAGTTGAGCCTGTGGTCCGCTTGGCAACCTAATCCCATGAATTGGTGTAGGAATTGGTAGTCGTTTTCAGCTAATTATGGGATATACGATTTTAAGCTCACATGGTCATTCACATTATAAATATTAGTTGAAACGGGGTATTTACCATGTATATTAGCGTTTTTGGGCACCCGATATTTCGGGTGCGAGGTAAATACCCCGTTTCAAATAATATTTATAATTAGGGGATGTAGATTTCGAAAATTATTTCTGTTTTTAATCCAAGAATATAACCAGTTATATACTTTTTACTGAAAAATTATAACGTCTTATAATATGGTATGGTATGGTATGGTATGGTATGGTATGGTAAGGTATGGTATGGTATGGTATGGTAAAGTATGGTATGGTATAGTATGATATGGTAAAGTATGGTATGGTAAAGTATGGTATGGTAAAGTATGGTATGGTAAAGTATGGTATGGTAAAGTATGGTATGGTAAAGTATGGTATGGTATGGTAAGGTATGGTAAAGTACGGTAAAGTATGGTATGGTATGGTAAAGTATGGTATGGTATGGTAAAGTATGGTATGGTATAGTATGATATGGTATGGTAAATTATGGTATGGTAAAGTATGGTATGGTAAGGTATGGTATGGTAAGTGTTGTGTGCAGACCGGATTACCACGTTGAACCAAGCAGCGCTGACCCGCTGTACCATTTACCAGGTCATGTAGGGAGATGAATAATAACGCTTATTTAAAATTGTAAAACATTTGAGCAGTGTAGTTGCAGGTGTTTCCCCGCTGGGAGTTGTTGTAGAAGTGAGGTTGAAGTGAGCAACGAGTACGAGTGCTGGCCTCTTTTATGGGTTTTTTAGCGTGCTCGTACTAGTGGCTGGTATGTGCCGTGTATGTGAGACATTTATTGGCTAATAAGCTTACAGTATTACATGTTTGTAGGAGGGTTAAAATTGATATTTATATAGGACATTTCTTCGTAAATTAGTACAAAATTCTTATAATCTAGACATTTTGCGTATTATGACATGATATCAATAAAATTAGACACAGATAAGACTTAGCAACTAGACATAGAAACACAATATTTATACACGTTATTGACACAAACAAATTGGTATAAACCGAGAAAATGATTGACTTAGATCTAGTTATACACAAACAATGGCAATTTTAAGCTATCTGCGACAATTCTCCCCCACGTGCGTCAGCACAGTCGATTGGTGCAGAGCAGATGAGAATGAGTCTGGAAACCGGGCGGCGAACTTCTCCTGCGCGAGTACGTACAATGGCTACTCTTATGTGGCCATCAGGACCTGGAAAGAGCTGTGCGATCACGCCTCTAGGCCAAGTACCTCGTGGCATCGTGCCGTCGGCTATAATTACTACATCTCCTACGTGTAGTTTCGTCGCGTTCTGGTGTGCACTGGATCGTGGCATCAGGTTTGGACGATATTCTTTCAGCCAGCGTTTCCAGAAGTTGTCAGCTAGTGCTTGAGCTGTTTTCCAGGACGAAAGGCTCATATTTTCGTCGGAGAAGACTCCCAGCGGGGACATAGCGTTCGATCGGCCGATGAGAAAGTGGTTCGGCGTGAGCGCTTCAGCCTCTAAGTCAGGATTCACTGGGGTCAGCGGTCTGGAGTTTACCAGGTGTTCAGCTTCCAGCAATAGCGTATGGAGAACTTCTTCATGGGGTGCTCTGTCTTTTAGCGTGACTTTCAGAGCTGTTTTCACGCTTCCGACTAGACGCTCCCAAGCCCCGCCGGCGGAGGGGTTGCCAGGCGGGATCTTCTTCCAGATCATGCGTCGTTCGGTCATAAATGGTTTGAGACTATCGGGCAGAGAGTTTTTGGCCTCTGATAGCTCGCGTTCTGCGCCGTAAAAGTTTGTGGCGTTATCTGAGTACAGAACGGTGGGTGCGCCGCGTCGAGACATCATTCTTCGTAGCGATAGGATCATAGAGGCTGCCGATAGGGAGGCGGCTAGCTCTAGGTGCACGGCTCTAGTGGTGAGGCACGTGTAAAGGACGCCCCATCGCTTTTCTCGGCGGCGGCCTATGACAATTTGCATAGGACCGAACAAATCGACGGCTGCTGCGGTAAATGGCGGTTGATTCGCCTTGAGCCTCTCTGGCGGTAGGTCGCCTACAGGAACCTTGAGGGTAGCTCCTTTATAGGTCCGACACCATTGGCACTTATTCGTCAGATAACGAATTGTACCGCGCAGTCCGACTATGTAATATCTTTGCTTCAATTCGTTGATCACCGTCGCATGATTTCCGTGGTTGAAAAGTGCGTGGAAATGATGGATCAACAGCTTGGTAAATGCCTCCTTAGCGTGCAAGACAGGTATATGGGCTTCGTCTCTGTCTATTCGGGCATTTAGCACAATTATTCCGTTCTTATCAAGCTTCATAGCAACTCGATGTAATGCAGACTTCCTCGGCAGCGCGCGCCCGGCTTCCATTAGTCGTATCTCTTCGGCATACGACTCATTTTGGCTCCGTTTAATCAGCAGTATCTCCGCTAGACTTATGTGTCTTTTATTCATTTCTGTTTCTGGATTTCTATTGACAGACAATCTGGCTTTGAATACCTCGGCAGCAATCAAAACTCTGGCCGTAGTGCGAACCAGCCTAGTGAACTTCGAGAATCTACATGTCTCGGGCAAGTATGCGAACTTGTTTTGAACGGTATTTACAGAGCAAATCGGTTTTATGACGCGCTCTTCGCACGTTTCTACGACGGGTTCTACTGTTTTCTCGCGCGGCCAATGCTCCTCGGCTTGCCGTATAAAATCAGGCCCTATAAACCACCGGTGGTTAGCTCCGAACTGGGCCGGGACGCCCTTAGTAGCGTCGTCGGCGACGTTTAACGCGCTAGGTACCCAACGCCAATCGGTAGGTTTAGTTGTGTTTTCTATTTCGGCTACTCTATGTGCGACAAAGCTTTTGTACCGACGTGGATCCGACCTTATCCAGGATAACGCTGTCCGAGCGTCGCTCCAGAAATACCTATGTTTGATGACATAATCGGACTCCTTTACTACTGTGTCGGCTAGCCGTGTCGCTAGCACACAACCTTGCAATTCTAACCTAGGAATGCTGACAATACGCAACGGTGCGACTCGCGCCTTGGCGGCTACTAAGGCTGCGGACTTTTGTCCGTCCGGGCCTTCGCTAACTAAGTATATCGCGGCGGCGTATATCTTTTCGCTAGCGTCGCAAAAAACGTGCATGTCGGCCTCTCTATTTCTCGCGGGTACGTATCGCGGTATTTCTAACTCCCTAAGTTGCTGAATATTACTCACGAATGAATTCCACGCGGGTGCGAGCGAGGTGGGTATAACGGTATCCCAGCCTATCCCTGTACGCCAGACTTCCTGCATCAATGCCTTCCCTAAGACAGAGATCGGGCTTACGTAGCCTATGGGATCGAATATCGACATCGCGCTACTCGTCACCTGTCGTTTAGTGGGTAATTTCGTACCGTTGAGCACGTCTTCGGGCGTGTTGCGTAAATTTACGTTAAACCCTAACGTGTCGCGTTTATGGTTCCATTTTAAACCTAATGTGCGCTCGCTTTCGCCTCCCCCGATGAGGGACGTATCCTCTTTGCTAGGAACTACGTCAGAAATTACGTTTGGGTTGTTAGAGGCGAACCCGCGGAGCTCGAACGACGCGCGTAAATTAAGCGCGTAAATTTCGTTTACTATGCGCCTAACGTCGCTCTCACACTGGTCAAAAGCTACGACTAAGTCGTCCATATACGTGCTTTTTATAGTTTTCTCAGCGGCGATCGGAAATTCTTTCGCATGTTCGTATGCGTTTTTGTTTTTGACGTACAATGCCGTCGTCGGCGAAGCCGCGGACCCGAATATCAGTCTTTTCATCCTATATTCTTGCGGTGAGGCTGAGCGGTCCTCCCCCCGCCAAACAAAACGTAACGAATCTCGATCGCGTTCTACAATCTCTATCTGCAGGAACATTTCTTTAATGTCGGCTATTACCGCGGTCCTGCCTTCCCTAAAACGGACTAACACGCCGAATAAGGATTCTAACAGATCAGGACCCGCTAGAAGAGCACTATTTAGCGACCTACCATACGCGGTAGCGGCTGCGTCCCAAACTACGCGCATTTTTCCGCGCTGCGGATGAAACGTTGCGAAATGCGCCAAGTACCATGCCCTAGGCGCGTCCTGCGGGGGCGGCGAGTCTACTTTTTCCGCGTAACCTTTGTCTAACAGGTTATTTATGTGCTTAGTATACTCGATTTTCAGAATAGGGTCGCGATCTAACTTATTTTCCAGGCTGTACAGCCGCCGTAACGCGTGCGCTTTATTATTTGGCAATTCTTCGTTATCGGTACGCCATAACAAACCCGCTCGGAACCTATCTTCCCCGGGGATTTTTTCACATGTCGCTTCTAGTAAATCTATTGCTCTTTGATCGGGATCGGCCCGAGGTAACTTTTTAACTACCCCTAGTGACTCGATATCGAAATGTTCCTTCATGAGAGCTAAAGCTTCATCGTCGGCCGTTTGTGGCCCCATGTGGCCTACAAACGCTACGGTTGCCTCCGATGACCTATGCGGTCCGTGCAGTGACCATCCTAGCCGCGTCAAACTAGCTACCGGGAGGTGCGATTTACCGCTGATAATTTGGCGCGTCACTATCAAATGCCAATTATCTTGACCTATAATTATTGAAGGCGCGGCAGAATCGTAACACAGCTCCTC
The DNA here is from genome assembly GCA_947086415.1 of Pammene aurita. Classification (NCBI taxonomy): domain Eukaryota; kingdom Metazoa; phylum Arthropoda; class Insecta; order Lepidoptera; family Tortricidae; genus Pammene; species Pammene aurita. The sequence continues at coordinate 23,779,798 of OX352306.1, read as the reverse complement.
GGCTATGTCGGCTAAATGGTCGCACTGCGCGACTATGTTTTTGGAGACGCCTTGCGCTCCTACGTTCAATCGATTGATGGTAAGCGCTTCCATCATTTCTAGATGCCTACTGCAAAAGCCGCGGATTGCGAATCGCACGTTACAAGAGTCCGGATCGCTCACGCTCCCACCTATACCTTCTATGTCGAGCGTTTCTCCCCGCTCTCGGGGCATTATACGATCGGCTGTTTCGTGTGAAATCAAACTAAGGGCCGCCCCTTCATCTAACAGGGCTAAGGCTTGCGTAGTACCTAGTGGGCCCGTAACCTCTACGGGCATCATTTTCAAAAACGTGGGCGCTATTCTAATCGCGTGAACGTTACTGACTTTTTTGTCTTCCACGGGCGCTTTAGATGCGTTCAAACCGTGTAGTAACCTGTGATGCCCAGCTTCGCACTGTTGCACTCCGCAAGCCACATACCTGCATTTGAAGCGACCACGGTGCGCCGCGCCTAGACATTTATAGCACAGCTTTTCGTTTTTCGCCCAATCCCAACGTTCGGATACCGATGCATTCAAAAATTTAGTACACGCTTCCACTTTGTGTTCATGATTATGACATATTAAACACTTATCACGTGACGTAAATCGTGCTGGTACCGAATGTTGTTTGGGCTTGGTCCCCGTATACGCGGGCCTTTTAGCCTCGCGGGGCTTCGTTTGAGCTACCGTCGGCGACCTATACTCCCCCGTGTGAGCTCTATCTACTCTATTTCGCGGGCGAGTGCTCTGGTAGCTGTCGTTGGAGTCGCTCGAATAGTCGCGGGAGAACACGGGGGCGGGAGTACGGGTGGGGGCGGTATGACGCCCTGACCTATTGTCCAGCTCAAAGGAAACCGTGTTCACGGCATTTTTCGGCTTCGGACCTCGATGACGACTCGTTCTTTTAGCCGCGGAACTAATTTCTAGCAGAAATTCTGATATCGCGACTAAATCGGGCGAGTTCAAATTAGCTTGTTTGAACTTGCCCCATTCGTACCTAACAATAAGGTTCAACTTATCGACGATCTTGTTGACTAGCTCTGGCGCGTACAAGTATTTTTCTTGCTTTAATGATTTTATTGTCGCTACTGCATTTGCGACGTGCGCGGCAAAAGACACGATATTACTGTTATCTTCGGCTAGGCGCGGCATGCGTTTAACATTATGTAGCTCAGTCAACACGATCTCTTCAGGGTCCCCGAACTGCCTCTCTAAGGCCTCCATTATCTCGTATGGATCCTGGACGGTATACATTATGGATTTCACCGCGGTACGCGCTTCACCTTTCAACGCGCGCCTAATTCGACTGACGTTATTTACGTAACTAAACATGGGCGCGGTATCGTTAAATTCGGCACGGAATGCGATCCATTCTGTGATATTACCGTCGAAAGCGGGTAATTCGGGTGGCCTATGCATAATGGGCGCATACTGACTAGACACATCTCGCGGCGGGCGATGAGTACTCATATGCGGCTCGCGGGGCGCGGGGGCGCTGGGCGCCGGCGCGCTAGAGGCGAAATTACGTATTGTGTGTAACGCGGACGCTTCATTTTTAGTTACGTAATTGCTCTGATCTAGCTGGGACTGTCGTTCTACCCAATTCCTCACGCGTTGCTCGTCTTTTTCGACAAGAGGTTCGGACTTACCGCTAACAGATTGCGCCTCATGCTGGGCAATCTGTAGCCTTAACTTGGCAGTTTCCGTCTCTTTATTAGCAACGGCGAGGGCGGCTTTATGAACCTCGAGTTCCGCTAGCAACAGAGCTAACTTTTCGTCGCACTTTTCACTATACACACTTCGATTTTCGCGCACTTTTTTACTACCGCGGTCGCCGCACTGCGAAAAGCGGTCTTTTTCCCCGGCGGACGTGTTAGGTTTACACAATGTCCCCGGTGGACTTTTAACTAACGTCTTTTCCGCGTCGTCTTCCGATATTTCCGAATAAGCGGGCGCCGGCGCTCTTGCCGGCGGCGGCTGTAGACGCGGTTCGACACTAGGACCATCGCCAAGAGTGCTGCTGGTGCCTTTGTCCCATGTATTGGTATCGCCGGAGGTTGTTTCACCAGACGGCGGGGTAACGGCTCTGGAGGGTTGTCCCTTGTGTGAGCGAAGAGACATCTTGAGCGTATGATCGGACATCTTCTTCTTTCTTCTTGCTTCTTGACGCACGTGGGGTTCCCTAACCTTACCTACCTAAAACCTAATGGCTGACACTGCCTAGTGCAGTGAAAGCGGCCCTACGTTCACTTTACTTACTCGTGGGCGTTAATCCCTGATGCACTGAATCTCGCGCAAAGGCTAAGTGCAAGTGCCAGAGCGTCCGAAAGCAGTGTGAAGACGTCAACCATGTGACGTTGCAACGAAAGTTGCCAGGACACGAACGTGGAGTATGGCCTCTACACGAGCGGTCCGTCCAGCAAGCTGGTAAATAGCACAGGGCTCTTCCGCGAAAGCGGGCAGGTGTATCAGCGGTTAGGCCGGACACCGTATGAAGATTCTGAGCGAAATTAATCCAGCTCAGCGCGTACTTGTTTCTTTCTTCAATTGGCCGCAGTTTTCTGATATCCGGAGCTCGAAGGACCAGCTGTTGTGTGCAGACCGGATTACCACGTTGAACCAAGCAGCGCTGACCCGCTGTACCATTTACCAGGTCATGTAGGGAGATGAATAATAACGCTTATTTAAAATTGTAAAACATTTGAGCAGTGTAGTTGCAGGTGTTTCCCCGCTGGGAGTTGTTGTAGAAGTGAGGTTGAAGTGAGCAACGAGTACGAGTGCTGGCCTCTTTTATGGGTTTTTTAGCGTGCTCGTACTAGTGGCTGGTATGTGCCGTGTATGTGAGACATTTATTGGCTAATAAGCTTACAGTATTACATGTTTGTAGGAGGGTTAAAATTGATATTTATATAGGACATTTCTTCGTAAATTAGTACAAAATTCTTATAATCTAGACATTTTGCGTATTATGACATGATATCAATAAAATTAGACACAGATAAGACTTAGCAACTAGACATAGAAACACAATATTTATACACGTTATTGACACAAACAAATTGGTATAAACCGAGAAAATGATTGACTTAGATCTAGTTATACACAAACAATGGCAATTTTAAGCTATCTGCGACAGTAAGGTATGGTAAGGTATGGTAAAGTATGGTAAAGTATGGTATGGTAAAGTATGGTATGGTAAAGTATGGTATGGTAATGTATGGTATGGTAAAGTATGGTATGGTAAAGTATGGTATGGTAAAGTATGGTATGGTAAAGTATGGTATGGTATGGTAAAGTATGGTATGGTAAAGTATGGTATGGTATGGTATGGTAAAGTATGGTATGGTAAAGTATGGTATGGTAAGGTATGGTATGGTAAAGTATGGTATGGTAAAGTATGGTATGGCAAAGTATGGTAAGGTATGGTAAAGTATGGTATGGTATGGTAAAGTATGGTATGGTATGGTAAAGTATGGTATGGTAAAGTATGGTATGGTAAAGTATGGTATGGTAAAGTATGGTATGGTAAAGTATGGTATGGTATAGTATGGTATGGTAAGGTATGGTATGGTAAGGTATGGTATGGTAAGGTATGGTATGGTAAGGTAAGGTATGGTATGATAAAGTATGGTATGGTAAAGTATGGTATGGTATTGTATGGTATGGTATGGTAAAGTATAGTATGGTAAAGTATGGTATGGTATGGTAAGGTATGGTATGGTAAGGTAAGGTATGGTAAAGTATGGTATGGTATGGTAAAGTATGGTATGGTAAAGCATGGTATGGTAAAGTATGGTATGGTAAAGTATGGTATGGTACGGTAATGTATGGTACGGTAAAGTATGGTAAGGTATGGTAAAGTATGGTATGGTAAAGTATGGTACCATACCATACCATAACATACTTTACCATACCATACTTTACCATACCATACTTTACCATACCATACCATACCACACCATAGAATACCATACCATACTTTACCATACCATACCATACTTTACCATACCTTACCATACCATACCTTACCATACCATACCATACTTTACCATACCTTACTTTACCATACCATACTTTACCATACCATACTTTACCATACCAAACCATACCATACTTTACTATAACTTACCATACCATACCTTACCATACCATACCATACCTTATCATACCATACTTTACCATCCCATCCCATACCATACCATACCATACCATTCCATTCCATTCCATACCATACCATACCATACCATACCATACCATTCCATTCCATTCCATTCCATTCCATTCCATTCCATTCCATTCCATTCCATTCCATTCCATTCCATTTGATTCCATTTGATTCCATGCCATGCCATGCCATGCCATGCCATGCCATACCATACCATACCATACCATACCATACCATACCATCAGTACAAGTCGAATGAGCCCAAACAGCATGAGTCTATGATGCGCCAAACCGGAGATCCAGTAGGGATCCCCAGGGTCCAGCATGAGGTCCAGATTTTGATACCGGTACCATCTGCTCATCAGTACAAGTCGAATGAGCCCAAACAGCATGAGTCTATGATGCGCCAAACCCGAGATCCAGTAGGGATCCCCAGGGTCCAGCATGAGCTCCAGATTTTGATACCGGTACCATCTGCTCATCAGTACAAGTCGAATGAGCCCAAACAGCATGAGGCTATGACGCGCCAAACCCGAGATCCAGTAGGTAGCCCTAGGGTCCAGCATGAGCTCCATCTTGTGATATTGGTCCCGGCTTCCGAACCCGAGATGCAGTTTTAAAATTAATTATTAGTGTAAGACAGGATTAATTTAGTTACACTAACGTTAATCTAATTAACTGTAATTCTTATAAAATTTTCGAGACGTTAGTATAACTAATAAATAAGTTAATTCTAATTGACGGTTAGTGTAATTGACGACGTCACAAAATCAATGCGAACTAACGTTAGTAAAAATTTATGTTAGTGTAATTGATTAGTTACGGAATTAATCTTCAATCTTATTGATACATTTTTCAATTCTAATTGAAATTAACGGCCAACACTGAAGTCGAGTGTAAAATGGGTTTTATGGACGAGGGTTACATTCTAATTTTCACTTCAATTGGCAGGAAATTATTTATCGGTAATCGTAAAACAATTTCAAGTTGTAACAAAAATATTAAAATGAAAACAAATATGGTTCCCCCCAATTAATTTTTTAATATATTTTTTGAATTTTCAACTTGTGAATTTAGAAATTTTCTGCCAAGTCATAAAAACATTTCGGGGCATTTCTAAACTATTATCAACTCCTATTTTATTTGATTTCATTTATTTAATTATACAAAACACGCAATTCAAATAATTATAGCAAGAATATAATAAAATAACAAGTTTCAGTATTCTACGAAATTTTACTGCTCAATTAAATTGTGCAATATATTTTGACTCTGTTTGGCTGTTGAGCCACATTCTTAGTCTTAGAAGAAAATTGTACTTTATACCCTAGAGCTTAAAATGCGATTTTATGTCGTCCACGCACGATTTAAAGTCGAACTTTACGAGCATGAGAAGTGAAAAGAGTATATCTGCCTACCTTGGATTTTAAAACCGATATAACTTTTGCTGGGCATAAGGGAAATTACGCCTTATTGGGATTAGGTCCAGTTTCCACACGATGTTTTCTTACACCGAAAAACCCAGATTACATTCTTATACGCGGAACATTATTTAAAATAAAAAGCATGATTAAATAATTCTGTTAAGAATCAATTATTTTTATAATAAATAAAATTATTTTTTATAATAATAATAATTAAAATGTAATCATTTTCTCGCATATGAATTAGTCCCGACGAAATTATTTTGAATCATTTTAACGGGAATAATATCAACATAAGTTTATTCTTACGATATTTTTTTCAAATAATGATTTTATTCTTGAGTTGGACACTGACTGATATTGATCGTTTCATTATATTAGAAGTATCGGTGAACGTCGTCACATTTTGCTGGAGCCATTGAAACAAAGTACTACCTATAACTAGAATAACACAAAATTATATATTTAAACACTTCACAATATGCATTTGATTTTGGTTCCTATAAGCCTGTATCTAAGATTCAATCGACTTGAGCCGTCACGGTCGAATGGAAAAAACAAAAACACCGGCACCACACAACGATCTTTTACCGCACTAACAAGCAATAATAGCGTCTAGATCAAAGGCGTAAGTACGAAAACATATGCAAAAAGACTCTTGTTTGTTTGTAGGCTCGCTCGTGCCGCCATACCGGCAGCGCTTAGCTCGTAGGTTGCTCGAATAATAAATAAGCCAAATGTATTGGTCACAGAGTTTAAAATAGCTTAATCGCATTTGAAAAACCCTATCTGATAGGGAAACCATATGCTGGGTTGTAACCACTTACCCGAATTAACTGTATTGATATGGTTAGCGTTTCGTTCGGGTAAGTCAAACGATACGCTTACCGAATTGATAGGGTTTTTAAAAACAACTCTATCAAATACCCAATCTAATACCCCTTTATTGGTTACCGGTTCCGGTCCCTGGTTGTCCCGTTCTCGATAAAGTTCCCCGTTGTATGGAGAACGTTCTCGCTTTAGAATATTCCCCATACACATCGGAGAAGGTTCTCGAGAAAGTACAACTGTCACCAACACTCACCGGCCAGTAGTCGAGCTGCAGTTCCAGCGGCTCGCGCGCCAGCAGGGGCGGCTGCAGCTCCAGCGGCGCGGGCGTGGCGGGCGGGGAGGGCCGCGCGGGAGGCGACCCGCCCTCCTCCAGCTCCAGCGACGACACGCCGCCCTCGCTGCAGCCCACGCGGACCTCCTGGAAACAAGACGTTCTCATGAACACAATGACTCATTCACCGATATGCTACGCCGTAGCAGATAGCATGTGTTTCTTGGTGCTACGCGCGTAGCGCTACGCCGTAGCCGATAACATGGGTTGGCCGCTGCGTAGCGAAAACGCTTCGCTTTGTTATGTGATTAGCGCTGAATGGGTTTAACATTGTAATAAAGCCTAGTTTCCCATCTGGGCTGGAAGGTCGGATGGTAGTCTTTTTCGTAATAATTTGTACCTACGGCCATTAGGGATTAGGTTGGCGAGCACACCCTAGCAACTTACCGCGATAAAGGGCACGAAAGTTTGACTGGCGTCCTCGTCTCCCGAGCGCTCTCTGTACGCCACCATGGCCTCGCCGATGGGAACGTTGTTCACGGGCCCGATACTGTTCAGGTACCTGTGTATCAAAACAATTTATTAGCACAAACATTACATTTCATTTAGCTGAATGACTTAAAAATACTCAGGTCTATTGTCCCTTGGAGCTGTGAAAAAATGAAACTTAAAAGCCAACGCAATCAAAAGATACAGTCGTTTATGCTGCAAATTTTAGAGTTTTTCGACACTCGCATAACCTACGGGGTACTTTCCGTGAACTCAAAAACTTGAAATTTGGCACGAAGCAACGTCATATAGCATAGACAATGGAAAAATTACAAAAAGTAGACATTTTTAGTAAAATCCAGCAATTTTTTTTTTTAATTTTAGTCTTGCACTTCCTTACCTTTTTCTTCGTAAACGCGTGGAGGTATTAAATTTAAATTCATATCAAACCTACAGGTTTGTACGGAACCCTCGGTGCGCGAGTCCGACTCGCATTTGTTTTTTTTAACACACACAAGTAACTCTGTTTTTAAGTGTTTGGTTGCTTTATGTATTTATTATTAGGGTAAACATAATTTCAAATAATATTCTTAAGGAAACTGTAAGTCTAGTTTTAAAAAATGTTTAGTGTTATATACAACTACATAAGACTGTTTGTCTTTAGATGAAATAAATAAATAAAATAAAAACCATTTATAAATTATAGAAAATAATATATTTGTGATCCTCCTAACGAACGCTGAAATTTGATATGTCTCAATATTTACAATTGCAATTTTTTTACACCCATAAATCCCTAATAATAACTTCATCATGTTCATACCTCGCTATCCTAGAGGACATCTCCGTCTGGTCGACCAGGCTGCCCTCGGCGGCGCGCTCGCAGCACGCGGCCCACGCGTCGCCGAACAGCGCGCCGTACGCGGTGTCCGTAGCTGCTAAATGCCTGGCCACTGTCACACCACCTGCATAATGTTATCGGGAATAGAGAACATGCATGAAAAATATTTAATTGAATTTGTTCCATAAACACGTTCAACAACCCCAAATTAATATAAATAAGTGGAAATCCGTAATAATTTTTAACAGTTTTTTAAAGATATTGCGGTTTAAAAACTTAAAATATTTGGCATTTTTTTTTATACCTCAAATGTATTTTCGAAACTTCAGTTCGATTACTTATGTTCTAACAAGAAAAAAAATATACAACTATATAGCTAAACGCATTTTTTCGTTTTCTGCAACTTTGTGGTCGCGGTGACGTCACAATCCTCACACTTTTTGTTTGGGGCGTTTTGACTCGCGGCGCAGACGCCTAACATATTTTCAAATTTTTGACGTTTCAGGGCTATCATAGATAGTATGTTTATTAGAGACATTTGAATTTACAGGGAAATAGAATCGAATGACGTCTTCCAAAAAAATCATGCATGTTCCTAATTAGGTTATGGTGACTTTTTAAAGGCTACGGACATGAATCTGTCGAAAGCAATACCTTGAATCGGTGAAGTACATCTTGAAACGTAAAAGGTACCACAAATTGGAAACAGTTGATCATTACAAATGCCTCCTCTGGATTGCCGGTCTCTGGAGGCATTCCTCAATTCATCACAGTGAATTTAGTCATCGTAATGTGCTGATGACCTGATGTGCTGATTAGTCATCAGTGTCATCACAGTTCATTTTATCAAGGAAACTCGACTTAAACGTAAATGTTCGAACGGAAAGTTGTGGGTAATGTTAACGTAAACTCACCTCCTTATTCATAAACGTCTACTAAAGTTAAGAGGCCTCTGAAAATCGTTTGTCCCTTTCCGTCCAACCTATATGAGGGAAAGGGACAAACGATTATCAGCGATCTCTTAACTTTAGTGGCCGTTTATGAATAAGGGGGTAAGTGTCCTAGATCACTGACCGATGGGCACGATGTAGAAGCGCACGGGCGGCGCGTCGTGCGGGCGCCGCGCCGCCAGCTCGGCGTGCGCGCGCAGGGCCGCCGCCGCCGCGCCGTCGCCGCCCGCCACCAGCACGCGGATGCAGCCACGTCTGCTGCTCCTATACACAACACATGTACTATTACTAGTAGTCCGCTTCCTTCCGATTTCCTCGCAAAAGAGATGACCAATATAACAAGACCCTTATGAAGATTTTTTTCGCGCCTTCTAGCATCATCCCTTTGGTCGATTCTGCTCATATACAACCCCAAGAAATTTCATAAAGATCAGAAAAAACGTTACTAAAGTTATCGCGGAACAAACTCTCAAAATCAATAAGCCATCGAAATGCCGAGACGTCTCAGTAGCCGAAGTTGTTTGTAAGAACTTCACCAACCTTACGCTCCGCTTGTTCGATAACTAAGTCTTAGAATAGGCACTATAGGCAGCCTTCACCATTAGGCTGGTACTGCCGCGTTGTTTTCTACTAACTTGCATGTGGTGCGAGGGTAACAACCGTCTACCTAAAGCGTGAAGCGTATTCACCGCACAGAGCGTGCCAATCTATCATAACTACCAGGGTATAATAACGCTTTAAGAGTACACTTGCATCCGGACTGGTTAGGTGGGGGGAAACCATAGTACGAACGCCAAAAGCGTGAATCGCATTGTACGCGGCAAGCGTGCCAACCTATCGTAACTACCAGGGTATAATAACACTATAAGAGTTTACTCACGGATTCCCAGCCCTCACATACAGCGCCTGCAACAGAGGTCTTGCACCAGGACTGTTAGGTGCAGGGGTAACCATAGCACGAACACCTAAAGCGGGAGCGCATTGGCCGCGTCATGCGTGCTAACCTATCATAACTACCAGGGTATAATAACACTGTAAGAGTATACTCACTGCTTCCCAGCCCTCGCATACAGCGCCTGCAGCAGCGATCTCGCATCAGGGGCATTAAGAACGCCTAAAACGTGAAGCGCATTGACGGAGCCAAGCGTGCCAACCTATCGTAACTACCAGGGTATAATACCACTAGTAAGAGTTTACTCATAGATTCCCAGCCCTCACATACAGCGCCTGCAACAGAGGTCTTGCACCAGGACTGTTAGGTGCGGGGGTAACCATAGTACGAACACTACGAACACCTAAAGCGTGGAGCGCATTGGCCGCGTCATGCGTGCTAACCTATCATAACTACCAGGGTATAATAACGCTGTAAGAGTATACTCACTGCTTCCCAGCCCTCGCATACAGCGCCTGCAGCAGCGGTCTCGCATCAGGGGCGTGAGGGGCGGGGGTAACGATGGTAGGCACGCCCAGGGCGTGAAGCGCGTGTGCGGCGCTGGGCGGGGCCACGGCCACGCATTCGGGGAGGGGTGCGTCATCGCCAAGGAGGCGGCTGATCTGCTCCAGCATTGTACGGCGCGGCTAGAATAGAAAGATTTGTTAATGCGTAATGCAAGTGGCGATCCCGGCAGTCGGGGTTTTTAGGCAACACGTAACATTGCAAATAACTAGTACTCCGCCTCGAACTGAGAACTCGCGATTTACTTGTAAACGAGTTGACCAATAGAACAAGATCCTTATGAAGCTCATATACGAGCTCTCAAATTATATACGTCTGCTACAACCCCAACAGATTTCATGAAAATCAGAAAAATGACACTAAAGTTATCGCGGAACAAAATTTCAAAAATTTAAAAGGCACCAAAATGTTCTGACGTCCCAGTAGCCAGTTGACAGTTCCGTTGTGTCCGAAGTTGTCTCTAAAAACTTCACTTCGCTTAGGCTCCGCTCGTTCGATAATGTACTGGCGGAAATATTCCAGTTTTTGTACCTATACGGATAAAAACTATTCATTTTCAAATCCTCAAATTTATTATGAAAATTTCCAGAAAAAGCCTAGAACTTTTAAAACATTTTGTAAAGTATCCGCAACTTACAAATATGTAATGTCGATAATTTTGTATCGCAGTCAGCTGAAGACCAAAGTCTAAGGCTGCCTTCCCACTGTCGCGGAGATGAATGGAGACATGCAAGAAACAGCCAACAGGCTGCCTTTCCGCCGAGGCGGAGATGAACGACAAGTTGGTCGAGTTGTAATACCTCTTGTGTAGTAGGACTCTGGACCGGCAGCTCGTGCGCCGACAGCGGGCGGTCCGACGCAGCCAGCGAGTTCTTCTTGCGAGTAGCGCCGGCCGGCGTGAGGTTGCCGCCGCTCGTCGCGCTTCGGAAGAGGCGGGAACGCTTGTCCTCCTGTACAATTATAACACGTTAAATATGTTACAGGTAGGAAATACTTCACAAAAAATACGTTATATATTAGCATTGAGTAACAGGAGATGACATTCCTATGAAATTCTTTGTCTCAATAGTTGTAGTGAAAATCACTACAAGTCTATACTACTCTTTGATTCTATACTACTCTTTGATCTAGTAGAATGCATAATAAATCAATGTTATACAGCGAGTTTTTCATGAGACATCCCAGAAATCTTCGAGGACGGTACCGTGGCAAAGCGTTAAAACATTAAATGTAATTTTGTAGGCCAGCTGGAGCAATTTTGTCAAGTGCCCGACTTTTTGATAATTGAGCAAACCAGTGGGAATTAAGTTCTATGGGTGCGCCAGTGGGAATTAAGTTCTATAGGTGCCTGCCACTGGGTGTTACACTTCATGCAAGTTAGTCAACTGCAGTCTGTGTAAGTATTATCATTATTTCGTCCACTCTATTTATTTGGAAAATATTAAGCGTAGTCAACCTCAGCGTTGATTCTCCGACGGAGACGTAAAATTGTGTACTCACCACGGGCACAAATACCTGCGATTTCGGGCTTTACTTCTTTTACAGTCCTTGGTAAGTAATGTACTATTAAATAATCAGTTTTAAGTTTTTCCACGAGTGTTAGGTAACTATTTGTAACTAGGTAATAACATATTAAAAATATTTATAACGAGTTACTCACGTAATTTAAGTAGATTTTTGCTCGGCATGATTCGATCAATTTACGAAGATCATTCTCACGTCGAGCAAAACATGTCGAGCAAAAATCGACTTAAATTACGTGAGTAACCCGTTATAAATATTTTTAATATGTTAGAGTCTCACGAAAGTTTTATTAGTATAACATCATTGGTTTGTCTACTAACCTGTACCTTCGTCTCATTAGGAGGTGAACTAGACACCGAGGCACCAGAAACAGGCGCATCAGCTGTTATATCGCCATCGCTATTGCCTTCGCTGCCTCTTTCGTCGCCGGCCGAGCTTCGGATTGCCTCCGATTCTACACATAACATTATTCATTAGACTTACTTCGGTCGGTAGATTGATACAGTACAGACAGGGGTACACGGACTTAGATTTAAAAACATTTTTAGAAGAACATGGAATATCAGTTAGATGTGTAAAATTAAAAAATTGCCTAAATAAAAGAAGCGGAAATTACAGGATTTGTAAAACAACTCATACAAAACAAATCACATGCGCCATGCTAAATATTGTTGAGCAGTTTGGAATTTAAAGTGACATTAGTGAAATAGTCAGTTTGTAAACCAAACCAGTGAAGATATATAGAAGCAAGAATGGATGTAGTGAGAAAAATAGACAAAAGACAAAAGCTTTCTAATAGATAAACTTAACGAAAGAATTATTCGACGTCATATCCTTGAATTAAAGATTAATTATTTAACCTTCCATTAATTTAATCAATGCGCGTTTAGTTCCGGTTTTATTGAACAATATTAATTATTGTCTGATTTTTATAATTTGATCGATTTTTTAACTTAACTTGTAATCATAAGACAGGCCTCAATACCTTTAGCTTTATAATTATAAAAACCAGACCAGACAATTTATTATCCGGTTTTGTTGAAAAATATTCATTACTTTTATTTAGTCAGATTTTTATAATTTAATTGATTTTTAATCTAACTTTTTATCATGAGGTAGGTCTCAAATATCTCAATAACTTTAACTAATTATAAAAACCAGACCATTGTAATTGTTTTAAAGACGTGATCCAAACGGTTGACAAAGATCTCGTTTTGCCAACTACAAAACAATATTTAATTCTTAATCCAATTAAATGATATATATTTGTAACTTACGTTTTGCGTATAAAAAAGCTGCCGTCAGTGATCAGGGGGCTTAGCCAAGATGACAATCGTTTGCAGAAAACGAATCGAGACGAAACGCTATCCTCTATCGCACTAATATGGAATAGTGATAGAGAGACCGATAGTGTTTCGTTTCGTTTTCTGCAAACGATTGTCATGTTGGCTACAGGGCCAGAGGTGTAAGTAAACGCAGAATCAGAAAACACAAGGCTCATACAATGGATCTGTGCCAACCCTGCGGATCGGCCACGCGAATCAGCACCCTACACCGTGGCACTAAGGTCCAGTTTACCTGTGAGCGGGACGGTAACGGCGAGGCGCTCGCCGCTGGGCTGCGTGGAGGCGAGGCTCGCGTGCCGGCTCACTGCGCATGCCAGACGTGCGTGTGAGATGGACCCAAGTACGTGTGACATGGACCCAAGTACGTGTGAGATGGACCCAAGTACGTGTTCTAGTTAAGGCGACTAGTGGTGTGGTAATTACGTTTTAGGAAGGCTAAAGCTAATTTGTTTAACAAATTCACTAAATAAAGATGAACAGTCTGTTTTTTTTAATAACCTGCACGTTTTGTTTTTTATAATTTATGTGAACCTAAAATTCCCTAACACTTTTTAACTACAACGACTACTAAAATACCGATAAAAGACATGTTTATTAGTTATCAGGAAACCGTCCATTTAAAATGTATAAATGGTTACTGGTATTGATAAAATAATATTTAATGTGACATTTCGCGCACTTGGGTGACGTGTTTATGGTATCGTAAAGGTCTGTGACGTCATCAATCGCTTTAATGGAGAGAATCGAAACCCCTCTAGTCACTTTGCTATACTATGCTTATTTCTAGATCTGGATATATGGCAGCTGTAAAGTTGTGGAGGTCAAGTAATGCAAACCACTCCAAGAAAACAAATCCTAGAGTTCTGGGTTTGATGCAATATTATGAGAAATTATATAAATAATTAGATTATATCATTGCCAAAAGTTTCTGTTGGGGAAAAGTAGTGCCAAAGGAGGCAAAATGTAATTCAGTTTGTCGCCTACTGTTTTTGTTTCCGTAATAATACGCAATGTGTTTTCTTCTAATGTTAAAATATAGGACCTGTCTTTTCTAACAGAGACAATTTCGGCAGTTTTTAGCTATTTTGGTATAACTATTTTGCAATTCAAAAATGTTGCTAGTCTGTCACTCTGACTTCCACCCATTAAAAGCTGCCAGATATAAGGATAGTATAGCCTTCTAACCAGACGGGATTTGTTGCTCTCATTATTGTGTCATATCGGACGTGGCCAGCTCGTAGTCCATCACTGGTATAATTAACGACCTGTGCTGTCTGATAGTCTGATTATCATGCAGTTATTTTTTTCTAGCTAGTCTGAACTGAACATCTCTATCTCTAATTATAAAAAATCTGTTTCATTATCTCAAAATGTTTTTTTTTTACTTTTAACAGACAAACGGAGTTCTCAGTTTTCAACCTACATATGTGTAACGGTGAAACTAGTTAGGTTTTCAAATGAATGTGAAACATAGTTACGATGACATGAACCGTGCTCGTATCTTATGTTAGTCCATCTCACACACATGCTAAAACACTATGCACACAGCGTTACAAACAAAACAATATATATTCAACATGTATGTATGTATATAATGTATGATCGCTCTATAACTATTGCAATGCAAATCATAATCAAATGTAAGCTTGACACTGCACTGTCATATGTGCCATTAATGCTCAGGCAAAGTATTGTTATTTTAGACTTCTAGTCCCATTTTCAAAATGGCGTTTGACAAAAGCATAAATAAATCATATTTAAGTGTTTTGTTGGTCTGGTACCTATTAAAAAAAGACTAATAAGGAAAATCTTTAATCACTTTTGGACAGCAAATATATTCGTTATAAGCTCTATAGCTTATATTCTACACGTGATCCCTGGGTGGTGCTAAAAGAGTAACAAACTTGGCAGCTGCACTGTCCCATCTGGATCTCACAGCACTCACTGGATTTTCTTTATCATCTGCTTTCCCACTACTACTACCCCAGGGAAGAAATGCCAATCCAGTGACATAGCCATACGATAAAATAAAAAAAAATAAGCTCTATTAATTTGACTGAACCTTGTTCCAAGCTTTCAAATTGAGATGGCGACATCCGTTTCGTGCGGGTAACACCACAGTTCCGCTGACGTCAGCGCCTACGTAGGCACAATCCAGTTTTTATAACGGGTTTTACATCCAGCTGGCAGGCTGCGCGCCATTGCTCAGACCATTGTCCAGGTTAGAGGATGTAGTGTCCAAGTTAGCTCACGAGGTAAGGTCGTTACGTGACAACTTTTGCTCTCGGCCACGGGAATACAACAGTGACTTGGACGTATTATCGATCTGTACGTCTGACGAGCTGGAGACTCCAGAGGCCCCTGCGTTACCTGGACCAGGGCCTGAAAAGGAAATAAGTTTCAAGCTTGAAACTACCCTCAAATCGTCGGGCGCTGTAACCTCAAAGGAGCATGCTGACATCTTGGACCAATTGCAGCATTTCAATTCGAACAACTGGTCACAGGTACGTTACATAGATGCTCAAAATACGTACGTGTCTTCTCCTGGCTTCACTGAGTT
This sequence comes from Pammene aurita, assembly GCA_947086415.1. Taxonomy (NCBI): domain Eukaryota; kingdom Metazoa; phylum Arthropoda; class Insecta; order Lepidoptera; family Tortricidae; genus Pammene; species Pammene aurita. The sequence continues at coordinate 23,763,920 of OX352306.1, read as the reverse complement.
GGAAAGTAACGACATGATAAAAACTTTTGATCGTAACCGGGCCCTCGCCGTGACCGAGAAGACTCTAGCAGCCGTGTCTCATGCTCTCATCATACAAAATGAGAAGTTAAAATCAGGTTTTGAGACTTTTGTAGCTCGGTTGGGTTCACAACCTCAGTGTACAATTGAAGCGGTTGCAGATAAGATCAACGAAGTTTTTTCGGAAGGTGATTACTCACGCGTTCACTTAGACCTCTTGCAGATGGTTTGTGGTCGTCGTGCGGACATTATTCAACAACGAAGGGACGGTGTGTTGCATTTTGTCAAGGATCGCTACATGAAGGAATCACTTCGTAGGATCCCACCTACACAGGAGCACCTGTTTGATGATAAACGGTTTTCTGACTGTGTAACGAAGAATGGCGGAATTGATAAGGTATTTGTCTCTCCACGCACTCCTGCGCAAGGAGCTGCTGCCAAACGAGTTCTTGCGCAAAGATCCCCACAGTCAGAGCAGGGCAAAAAGGCCGCGGATTACTCTAGTTTCCGTGTGTACCCTGGACCCTCGTCGGCTGCTCCGGCTCCCGCGCCTGCTTCCGCTCCTCAGGACAGGAAGCGAAAAGCTGGGCTATTTCGACCCAATCCGCAAAGCGACAGGTCTTACAGGAATAGACAAGGTAAGCGATTTCGCAGACGTTACGACTGACTATTTCAGTTTCCGAGCGGGTCAACTGGCAAATTATTTGGACCAGTGGAGAGCCATGGGGGCTCCCGATTATATAATCAAAATCCTGTCGGGATACCGGATACCCTTTGCCAGAAAGCCGCCTTTAGTACACCCGTCCAGACTTTCGTCAAAATTGTCCACAAAGGAAAGTCAAGAAATGATTGTTCAAATGGAGATTATGATAAAACAAGGTGTACTAACGGGTGATAACAAAAAAATGAGAATTCTTTCAGAGGCGAAAAAAAAAATCTTCTCTACCCTTTTTTGAGTTTTGGATGTTCTTAGGCAATTCACACATAATAGTTATTTACAAAACCATCAATGGACATAAGAATAGGGCCCGTGGTCAGCTGTTCGTCAAAGTTCAGACACAATGTCCCAACAAGATCGTTGGACGGCATGTTTTTCCCTTTTGTGCACATATGACCTTGATCCCTTTTATCACCTGGGTAAAATTTTCAGCTCTCCGATTGTTTAAATACTAAATTACGACATGACTAAAAATATGTTGCATCCAGCCACATTGTGAAAAAAATTTGAGGTATCGGATTTTCACTCGACGTCTAAAATTAATGATTTTCATGTGTGATTTCGAATCGTCCAGCGACACTGTGATATAAAATTTATTTTTGCTGATTTATGTATTCTAGTAATCTTATCTGCTAGCGGTATTCTAGACCTATCTTTTTTAACATCAACAAATGTAGGTACCGTTGGAAAACTTGAAAATTTTCGTGGCAATTCGTTGGCTGGTGGAATCATCATCATTAAAGATGCAATTCTGTTTGTCCAGTCTTCCCTTGGTCATTATGTTTGCTAATCTCCCGCTACCATTTCTGTAAACTACAGTCAGGGATGTACGAATTCTACAAATAGTAGATACGGGTACATTTTCCTTTACTAAAATGACATACACAGTGGTTTTTGTCCATGTTTAAGTTTGAAATATAAAAAAGTACAAGGGTTTTTCGCATACCTTCTTGTTTCGACACCATTTTTTACAAATACAAGTGCTTGAAAAAATAAAATAAACAAAATTAAAGAACCTCTAAGACACCGCCACAACTTCATGAACAAATTATTTTGTTTACGTAAATAGTTTAATTTTTATGTCTAAAGAAAGTGAGTCTCATTTTTTTGTCATCACCCGTTAGAGCCAGCTCCATTGACCCCAAGTTTCGTTTCGAGCATGTTTCTGGTACCGAAGAAAAACGGAACCGTGCGCCCGGTTTTCAACCTACGTCTACTGAACAGGTACGTATTTGTAGCCAAGTTTCACCTTATCAACATGTACAAAGTTCCGGGCTTCCTGCAGCCGTGCGATTGGCTAGTAAAGCTGGATCTTCACAGTGCATACTTTCATGTCCCAGTTTGTGCATCACACCGAAGATTCCTGAGGGTGATATTTCAGCACCAGCTTTGGCAGGTGACGTCATTACCATTCGGCCTTGCATCATCTCCGAGGACCTTTGCTCTGATCACCAATTGGATAGCGGAGGTACTCAGATCTCGCGGCATCAGAGTCATCGTATATTTGGACGACTTTCTTCTTGCGTGCCAAAGCCGATCATTACTCCAGAACCAGGTAAGCCTTACCCTCCAGATCCTCAAAGGCTTAGGCTGGACAATAAATTACGAGAAGTCTGCCTTGATGCCCCAGAGATCAATGGAGTTCCTAGGTATTCTATGGGATCCATGGAACAATCTGAAATCTCTCCCAAGCGAAAAAATCCAGAATGTCATTCAAAAATCCCAGACGATGCTAGACCGCAGGTGCGCTTCATTAAAGCAGGTCCAATCCTTGCTGGGATTAGTGAATTTCGCCAGCTTCACTGTCCCGAGAGGTCGCCTAAACAGCAGGCTGTTGCTGACGTTCTGCAACCAGTTACTGCAAGACTCTGCAACCAGCCCACGAGCAAAGGTAAAGCTCCCGATAGCATTGTATACAGAGCTAGAATGGTGGATCAACCATGTGTGTACGAGGTCCCCTCTCCGTCCTCCAGCGCCCCAATTCTTTTTGACAACGGATGCATCAGGCCAGGGTTGGGGCGCCTTGCTGAACAACGAGCAATTAGCTGGCCAATGGTCTCAGTCGGAGGCTCACCAGCACTCCAATCTCCTAGAAATGATGGCGGTGCAGAAGGTAATAATCTTGCAGAAGCACGTGCTCACCCAATCATCCCTGATGATTATGTCGGACAATCGGACGGTAGTGTCATACCTGCGAAACGAGGGCGGTACGAGGTCGCAGCAAATGATGGAGATGACTTATCGGATACTGGACGCGTTGGACCAATATCACATCCATATGACAATCCAGTTCATTCCCGGCAGATACAACACGGAGGCCGATCGGCTTTCAAGGCTTCGCTGTCAATCGGAGTGGCATCTACTGCGCCCAGCAACCGACCAGATATTTCAGGTATGGGGAACTCCCGAGATAGACCTCTTTGCGTCGAGAAGAGCCCACGTGGTCCCGATATATGCAACTCTGGACCAGACAGATCCCGAGGCGTCGTTCGTCGATGCATTCAGTCGGAGATGGGCGTATCAACTGGCTTGGATATTTCCTCCTCCATCTCTAATCCCGAGAATTCTTGGTCACCTGAACGATGCAGAGGGTATGTACCTACTAGTTGTACCGAATTGGGAGAAGGTGTTTTGGCGCAGCGATCTGAAGAGCCGATCCCTGGCCCCTCAAATCGAGATTCGAGACCTGCAAACCCGGTTAGTAGATGTTCAAACTCAAAGACCACCAGTCGATGTCAAGCGGATAGCTTTAGAAGTCTGGCTGATACGGGGTGGGCCACCCTGCTAGATTCATGGAATGACAAGCAAAAAGATTTACTTGCAGGGGGTTGGCGAAAGTCCTCGTTAGCGTCTTATAAACCGGCCTGGATAAGATGGTGTAGATGGTGTACAGCTCATAACATTCCCAGGGATAACCCGGAACCCCAAGATTTAGCAAGATTTCTTACAGATTTGCATCTAATTGAAAAGTTATCGCATAGTACAATTTGCTTGCACAAATCGGTAGTTTCGACCTTTTGTCCTGTACGATCAGGCCCACCTCTAAGCTCACACCTAGTTATCCGTCAGGCTTTGAAAGCTATTGCTCTAAGTAGACCAATGCCCCATAAAGATAGTGTATGGGATGTTAGAAAATTGTGTATTTATCAACCGACTTCAAGATTTCGAAGGAGGAGGTTATCAATTCGTCGGGATCTTTGTTTTTGCTATTTTTTTTTTTTTTTTTTTATGTATGTTCACCGATTATTCGAAGACGGCTGGACCGATTTGGAAAATTCTTTTTTTGTTTAAAAGAGTATGCTTCACAGTTGGTCCCATTGTAACCAAGTCAGGATCTGATGATGGGATCCTGGAGAAATCGAGGGAACTCTTCAACTATTATAGGCACACCTATAGTGATTTGAGTATTTTTTACAGTATCCCGAGCATTTGCTTTTGGAAAGGTGAAGTCGGTTCTTTTTTGTTTAAAATTATATTATTTAGAAAATAATGAGCCACCACACTCAAGTTTGTTTGAGGTATCTAGAAGATGTGCAAATTTTGTTATTACTTTGTTCAGGGCGTCGTGTCCATGACCTAACGTTATTAAATATTAACGAGTCTAGTTGTATGATTGAATCCGATTATGTAATTTTTTGGCCCGAGTTCGGTTCCAAGACAGACAACGCATCTCGCAGACAATCAGGTTGGAAATTATTGAAGTGTGATTACAATAAAAATATTGATCCTGTTTATTGGATTAAATCATTGATTTCTTTGTCTCGGAACCGAAGAGGGAATATAAATAATCTGTTTATTTCAATTTGTGGTCCAGTAAAGCCAGCTTCACGAACCATCATAGGAGGATGGGTAAAATCAATTCTTAAAGATGCTAACATTAGCAGTAGTGCGGGCAGTGTCCGCTCCGCAGTTGCTTCGTCAGGCTGGTTTGACAATCATAACATTAATGATATCCTAGAAAGGGGTAACTGGCAGAGTGCTAATACTTTTCATAAGTTTTATAAGAAAGTGATTATTAATCGTAAATTGTGTTCTAATAATCCTTTAGATAAATGCTTTGAGCCAGTATGATTCAAGTAATCAAATTAATCAATTGCAATATTTGTGTTAAATAAGCTAGTCTAATTTGTTGATGCAATATAGTTTTCTTATAATTCCATCTAGTTTTCTTTTGATTCACATTGGCGATCTGTTCCATACTTACTCACAATCCTAACACATCCAGCAGTCGATATCAAACACTTCTCAATTTGAAAGCTTGGAACAAGGTTCAGTCAAATTAATAGACAAATTTTACCTAAAAATAAAATTTATATTAATTAACTAACCTTGTTCCAAGCTTTATTTTCATTGCTGCCTGCTGGCATTAGCATAAATTAGTTTTGTCTTTACATTTTCTTTCATAGTTAATTTTATTTTCATACACATTTTTACACACAAGCTTACTTCTGCAAAAATAAGGTAAGTATAGTATTTAACAAAGCTTTTATTTCAGCAGTAGGGTCTAGTTTAAGCTTGTCTTTTCAGCATCTTCGATGAAATCCCGTGGCATCTCTGTAAAGGTAACAATTATCAACAGCTGATTGCTGTTTGTTTACATACCAAAACATTGCCACCTGTCTACCCACAGTGGCTATAATGCCACCTGTCTATCTACAGTGGCTACCTACCGTCCACTTGTCACATTGGACGGTAGGTCAAAATAATCAAATTGAGAATCCAATGGTCTGAGCAATGGCGCGCAGCCTGCCAGCTGGATGTAAAACCCGTTATAAAAACTGGATTGTGCCTACGTAGGCGCTGACGTCAGCGGAACTGTGGTGTTACCCGCACGAAACGGATGTCGCCATCTTAATTTGAAAGCTTGGAACAAGGTTAGTAAATTAATATAAATTTTATTTTTAGGTAAAATTTGTCTATTGTTACTCTCACAGTTTTTACCTCAATTAAAGCTTGTACTAAAATTAAATTGTCAGACCAGAATTATATTAAAAAAATAAAATAGACAAGAGCTCTTGCCATTTGCCACTGTAATATTAGACCAGGAGCCGTAAACAGAACATCACAAACACACCACTCGTTCACTCAAATACCGTTGGAATGCCTGTGGTGCTCCTGGTTGGCGAGGCTCCGCGAGCTGCTGAAGAACGGCCGCAGCGAGGGTTTGGGTGTGGAGCCGATGCTGATGGTGTCCATCTGGTCGGGGCCGGAGTCCTCGCCCTCGCCGCATGATAGCGACTCTAATTCCTACAGAAGATGTGAATGACTAATTGTATGTGGTAATGCTGAAGTGGAACTAAAAATCTTTAAATAATACTTCGTTTTATTGGTACAGTCGAGTTCTCTAATATAACACACAGACGTTCAAAAATAAATGAACATGTTTTACCTTATTTATATGAGATTTAAATAGGATTTAAATGAGCGCACAAGGCCGCACTGGCAGGATCGCCATGTAGTGTTGGGCGATAAAGAAAACACTGGCTTGATTGAACGAGCATAATCTGATATATGATGCCTATGCTAGCGTATACAACAAAAAAATGTTAAATGTGAGAGTATTGTAAGTAAACTAGAATGTAATGAGTAAATTCACTCAAAATGTTGACAATTCGATACAAATCTCGCGTCGATTTCATGAATCAACCTATTGTTCGCGAAAGAAAATAATTTTCATTACCGGCCAATTGCCCTTGGTCAAACAGTCGCCTTAACTCCACTATTTAACTCACAGTAAACAATTTTTGTCAAAAATTACATTTTTTAAACAAGCTTTTAACGCCGACTGTACTTTTCTTGCATCTACTGCTCAGCTTCCATAGTTTTACAACTTTTACACAGTTATTATGACCACCTAAAGACTCATCAATCTTATCATCAGACCAGCTCGACGGTACCAATATATTGTATTGTGACCCAGCTTCGTAGGTTTACTAAATTTCAGCTTAATGGGCCATCAGGAACTTCAAATCTAGCTTGCAAGATTCTACTTAAACAACAAACTAACTGACGAACACTGTGAGTTAAATAATAAGCTTGTAAATCAAAGATTAGGTACCTGGAATAGTTCATCGATATCCCTCTGTGCGTGATGCGTGTCGCGCGCCGCACCGCGCTCCCCCATCTCATCCGGAACCCTGAACCGCCGCAACAGTGCTGCGAACTTCTGCTTGAGGTTGCGTTGCTGTAACATAAGGGACATTGGTTGCAACGTGTAAGGTATAAGAGGTGTAACATAAGGGACAGTGGTTGCAACATGCGAAGTAACATTACGTGTTAATATAAGGCAAATTGGTTGCAATATGTAAGGTATATTGAGCGTAACACGCGTATCGTGGTGTGGGGAGTAGATGAACGGGGTGTACGTTTGAAATGTTTTCCATGTCATATAATTTTTCAAGCTTGTGCACTTTTCATTACATAAGTGAATTAATTATTGATCAAGTTGAATATTTTCTTGTCGTGTATTTCACATTTATAACTAGAATAGGCACATAAGGGCATTGTATACACACCTTAACTTTTCATGCAAAGAAACCCATCACAAAATTCAAAAACACCCCAGAAATGAGAAAACACACGAACATAATAAATAAATAAATAAATATAAATATTATAGGACAATCTTACACAAATCGACCTAGGCCCACGGTAAGCTCAATAAGGCTTGTGTTATGGGTACTAGACGACGATATATATAATAGATAAATATGGATAAATACTTAAATACATAGAAAACATCCATAACTCAGGAACAAATATCTGTGATAAACACACAAATAAATGCCCTGACCAGGATTCGAACCCGGGACCTCCTGCTTCGTAGGCAGAGTCACTACCGACTAGGCTAGGAGGCCGTTTAACATCTTTAAAAACATCAATTATGTAATTAAATCACATTATTCACTGTTAAAATAATTGTCAACTTTCATTTTTCAAAGTACCTACCGGATGCATAATTAATCATATTCCCAAAAATACCAGAATAACCAGACGTTTTCCCAAACCACATTAACATTTTCAAGGCTAAATGTATGCAATATCGTATTTGGGAAACGAGTATTTTTATTCACAAAAAATGTTACCTCCATGGTGCACCTGTAACTACTGATTGGTATATTTAACTTCTTCCCAAACTTTTATCTTTATCTAATCTAGAAGATAAGCTACTGAGTGAAAACATTACGGCGATGCCATGACGCTACCTTGACTTTCAAATGATAAGGAAGGTCTACAGAGATATTTACGTAGGTATACATAGATAACATGGAAGGATGCCCTGCTAATTATATCCTTTAATGTTTCAAGAAGTCTTGGTTAAGATAAACTGTATATGATTTCTAAAATCTCCTTATATCCTGTACGAGGCCAAGAATTGATTAAAATCTACTTGCATGCATACATTTACTTAAACATAGTAGACTAGAACATGCTCTACCTATACATTACATAGCAAACTAAAACTTAAATAAATAAAAAACAAATAAATTATTCTAATACTTTTGTTCATGCAAAACAAACGAACTTAAAGACTACAAATAAGTTGAAAAGATGCTTCAAATACATGCTACGTTATAAATATCAAAGCGGTAATAACTTTTAAGAATGTAATTACTATTTTTATTAATAAAAGAATGTAAAACTTAAAAATCTTATTGACCACTTCGGTATTTTGAATACTACAAGTGCAAAATCATAACAATATGGACTCTATTCTAATAGCAGCAAGGCCCAATCTCGCGCTCACCGCGAGCTTGCCGCGGCTGCCCTTGCGCTTCGCCGCGTTCTCCAGCTCGCTGTCGCTGTCCCTGTCCGCCTTGGAGCGCATATAGCTCTGTCTCTCTCGCTCGCGCTCCATGTAGGTTAAGTCTCGCGAGTGCGACAGCTGCCAAGCAACGGTAACAGCTAAGCTAAGCGATAATATACTTTATCTACACTAATGTCATAAATCCTCTATTCCGCGTTCGGAAACCGTATGTAACTACCACCATTATTGCAACCAGTAAAGTAACATCTCTGACAGTGTGGTAAAAATGTATGAAAATCCATTACCCACGGTAACGTTACGAAGCGAGCTCTCCCCGAGCGCCGGCACGCGCCCGCGCGACCGCCGACACAATCGAGTTGGTCATGGCGGTGCAATGGCGGTCATTCTACTGGTTTCCAAACACTTCATTTAGGATTTATAATATGTGTGTAGATAAAGCAGTGTATGCAACTGTACGTAATTAGGCCTTATTACGTAACAGTTACATAAACTACTATTATAGTTATTAGCATGGAGTTTAATTTCTGGTTTATATACAGCGTTAAGCAGCGTACTGTCTGCCGTGAGCGCTCCGTGAAGCGAAGCTGTGTAAGGCATCTAAGCGATTATTTGCTTTAAAGTTATAAATATACCGCTCAACTTTGTTTTATTTTTGTTGAGTGTGTCATTTACGTACAAAAATTAAAAAGTCATTAAGTATATAGGTACAAAATTTTACGAAATAAATAAGATTACAATATTTGTTACACAATAACCATGCGATAAAAATATTTTAGTATAACCTGAATAATAATAAAATCGCCGTTTCAGTGCTATTTAAAATATGTAGAATAATTAAGCTAAGCAAACATTTATTTAGTTGTAAAAATACCAATATCATGCAATTACAGAAAAAATATTAAAAGTCGCTATTTAACTTCTAGTTATTATCGAAATATGAAAATACTAATAATGAACATCGATAAACACCTCAATAAATATTATTTACCCATCCTTCGTCATTAAATCTAATTAACATGTTCTCACTAACCTTAGTTACCTTGTTTTTACGCATGACTCGTAATTTATGTACTGACTGATCCGAAACACAAAATAAGTCACTCACAAAAAAACTTCGCGAAACACAGAAACCTCCTCTAAACTGTGTAAGTACTAAGCTCGTATGAAAACCAAGCTTGGATCTTGAATGAAATCAATTGTCTGTTGTAGCGGAAAGGATAACATTATAGGTACCTAATTATATGCGATTAATGTGCGCGTGCGGCCTTTGGTTGGTTTGGTATTGCATATCATGTGTGCGCACGCACTTATTTGAATTCAAAAATGGTTACGCGCATGCCAGAGCATACACGCACACATTTATACACGCAACATATCTCACTTATCTCAGATACAACAGTGAATACCGTGAACTATAAACCTAAATTCCACAAGATACCAAATCCACGGAACAAAATCCTATTTTAATAAACATTTTAATCATATGATTTATACGTGTAGATTATGTCCACCTTAAAATGTTTATCGATACGATTATTATTTTGTTTAAAAACATATATTACTTTGTTGAGTTTGCGTTTGAACTGATAATTATGAAAATTACTTTACCTGCCTAAACCTAAATATCCGATTGCCCAATGGGTTCCTGTCAACACTGTCCCATTTGTTAGGAACAAACTACATCCAAAAATCCCTGCGACGAAACTTAATGATGTCAGTTCGTTTTTCTCTCTTGATGACAAAACTATCCCCTTTTAATTTGATAGAGATTTCCGCGACCCTCTTGACATCTCCTTACTCCTCTAGGAAGTACACTAAACTAAGTATTTGGCAGCTCCAAAGCTAAAATACCTTTTTTTAAATCAATTTTTTTAAGGAAAGCTTTGTCTATGTGACATGTCGGCTCCGTTAGGCCTCTACATTACAAAGTTTGGCAGTTTTAGACAGGGATTCCGCCAATATCGACTGGAATATCCCAGTGTCAGTTTCCGCATAATCCCTATCTTCAAATAATTGCAAATGATGCACATCCTCGACATAGTCCCAAAATTACCTTAGTGTAGGACAGGTCTGCCTTGTTGAACGTGAGCTGGCGGTGCGTCCGGCGCCGCGCCGGCGCGCCGTACGTCATCTCGTCGGCTTCCTCCACGGAACTGAACTCGCCTTCTTCCTCCTCGTCTGAGTAGCCTCGTTCTGTAATAGCATAGATAAAGTAATAAGCTCACTTACTATACTCTTTGGTAATAATAAATAACACATTCAGATGTTATTTATGCACATCCAGGTTCACATAATCCATATAAGTATATGTATAAGGTTTGCCTAGAGGACGCACACTCTTAGAGAATTCAACCAACCGGAGCGGCCATGTGTCATTTTCTATACAAAAAATGTCTGGCGATTTTTGCGGGGGAGGGGAACGTCAAATATATGGCTATTCGTACGTAACGTACAAATAGCGACGTCAGATAAACGTCAGTCCATACAATAAATATGACCACTGGTCACATGTTTTCGGCAGAGGGGAACGCCTGTCAATGGCTGCTCCGGTTAGTTGAATTCTCGTTGTTGTTGTTCTTCAAACTTCAGGACGGTGATGGTTAGCCGGGCTACAGGCTGGCCTGCAGCGGCCCCTTTGCAGACTATAGTTCCATGTATACTTGCCAGTGATGAGCATGTTATTGTTGTTCTTGGTGTCGTTGTCGACCGGCGTGGACGCCAGGCCGGTGATAGTTAGCCGGGCTACAGGCTGGCCTGCAGCGGCGCCTTTGCAGACTATAGTTCCATGGATACTTGCCAGTGATTAGCATGTTGTTGTTGTTCTTGGTGTCGTGGTCGACCGGCGTGGAAGCCAGGCCGGTGATAGTTAGCCGGGCTACAGGCTGGCCTGCAGCGGCCCCTTTGCAGACTATAGTTCCATGTATACTTGCCAGTGATGAGCATGTTGTTGTTGTTCTTGGTGTCGTGGTCGACCGGCGTAGAAGCCAGGCCGGTGATGGTTAGCCGGGCTACAGGCTGGCCTGCAGCGGCGCCTCCTTTGCAGCCGACTCCGGTTAGCTCTAGCTCCATGTCCATGGATCGCTGCAGCACCTGGAACGTAGATTAACAAACCAAATAAATAATAGTTTATCGTTAATTACCATCTCATCATCTTCCTAGCGCTTTTCCTGTCTTTCTGCACTGTCCCATCTGGACCTTGCAGCACTCACTGGATTTTCTTCATCATCTGCTCTCCCACTACTACTACCCAAGAGAAGAAATGCCTATCTATATCCAGTGAAGCCATGCGATAAATAAATAAATGGCACCTGGAGTCCGCTCGGAGATCTAACCTCGAAAATCGGCGTAAGGAGCTATATTTTATTCAAATGCCATCTGACCTTGCATCCCAGTGCGGAAACTAGGCCTTGTTGGAATTAGATCAGGTTTTCTCACAATGATGTCCTTCACTGGAAAATTATTGTTCGTACATAAGTTCCGAGAAACATAGTGACGTATTGGATTCGAGAAACGAATTGAAAATCACACGCGTTATCGCTAGGCCGCCAGCGCTTTGCCTTACCATCTATTGCTTCCAGGTATGGTGGCAGTGGAATTTATTAAAGAATAATCTATTAAACTCAAAAACCAATGATGTTGGCTTTAATGACAAACTCAACCACGATGACCCATCTGACCTTAGGCAAAATGACAAATGAGTCACAGATATGTGTACATATGTTTATATAGAACAGTGAACAACCGACCCTGGACATGTATGTCTTGAATGAAGGAAGCACAAATTGCATCTGTTAAAAGCAAATGAAATGCCTCGTTAATTGCCACCAGGGTTTGCACCGACTGGCTGGCCTGCAGCGAATATTCGGAGAAAGCTTGTTTGCAATAAACGGTTAAAACATTCGGGGTTTGTGCACATATTTAACATTAAACGGCATTTAAACCAAACAAGCTCGTATTAAATACGCATAAGACGGGTCTATTGCGAATTAAAAATATTTACTTGTACAGTCACCGGCAATAGTATCTTCCTACAAGAAGGCTGCAAAAATATGTGACACGCTCTTATTTGTAGGGCCATAAGAGCGTGTGACTGTACTCCTTGCTTAAAGAAAATGTCTCTGGGTGATTCACTATTTCGACAGTTGACCGAGTTGAGTTACGTCAAATCTTTTGAAATTTGATACTGACAAGAGCCTTTTGCAGTTTCATTTCTTGTCCACCATGCACTTCGCACACAGCGAATAATGTGAATACTTTACAGTGACAGACTTTTTATTTCGGTCGATAAAAACGGTCGGTGCGTACCCACATAATTAAGACAGACATTTACGTATGAATGATTATTTTTAATTTAGGCAAATTACACGAAGAATAAATTGCATGTAAAATACATTTATACATTTTATTATATGGCGTTAACACGATCTAATGTAATTACGTACCATTGGACTGAATAATTAATATAATCAAATATTTGTACCGCTAGCAGCATAAAATAAGGTTCATAATTTAAATAGTTAAATGCTCGCTTTTGTAAAGGTAATATTAAATAGCAAAACAGTGAAATAACTAACCCAACTACATAGGTATGTTTATTTGCGCATACCTACCTAGAACATTTTTGGACGTCGGTCAAAAAAGAAACCTGGCCACAAAAACGAATGGGAACCACGTTTATCAAAATAGGCTCAGTAGTTTTGACGATTGGAACATACGACATAATTATACAAGGTGTAACAAAAATGCTGGGGATGCATTTAAGGGCATAATTGGTATCGTGTTCTAATTATGAAAAACTAGAAAAAAAAACACGCGGGAAAAAAAAATTGTATGGAGGGTCGGCCGGCTGGGATGACGTAACATACAAAAAAAAATATTTCGCGTCCAAAAAATTTTTCTCCTGTTTTCTCTTAGACGCAATACGATAATTATTTAGCCCTTAAACGGATCACCACTATTTTTGTCACAACATGTATACATACATAATAATATATATTATTATGCCCTACCCTGCCCTACCCTTCCTGTAGCCAAGTAAACCCAGGACACGGAATACCCAGGCGGACTTTTTATAGAACTTATTTACGTTCTCAAGTCACAAGTAAATTTATTTGGTGCTCATAAGATAAACATTGAATCATTAAATCTAAGAAAACACGCGTCTGGGATCAAGGTGGTCTCATAAATACATATACACAAGGACATTCACTTTTAAGAGATTTAAAATCGGACGGGTTTATATTACCCAGAAAGAAGGATTAGTGTGCCTTTAGGGCAAAAGATTATGTATTTAAAATTGCTTACACCATATTTAAACAGTATTTTTAAATCAATACAGTAATGAGCATGTCAGATTACTGTCTTGAATTAAAAATACTACTTTAGATAATTTGCACAAAGCAGAAAAACTGAAAAAAATCATATGACTTCTCCGTAGTCGCGCTATGCCGCTAAAACTATACGTTATATAGAAACGTCCATAACTCAGGCATACTCGGAAATATTCGTGATCAACACTGAAACAAATGCCCTTTACCCGGATTCGAATCCGAGACCTTTAACTTCATATGTAGGGTCACTGTAGACTGGGCTACGGAGGCCGTTCAAATCGTTATAAAAACATATTACCTCTATAAAGACATCACAAACCTGATCCATCCTAATAACTCCCTCGGCGAGCGTCTTGTATCCTAAAATGGTGCGGTTCTTGTATTTCTTGCGTCTCTGTAGCATAATCTGCAACCTGCAAATGCAAAAATATAGGATTATACTATGGTTTTTATCTTTCAAATAAGGCAAATTTCGAGGGAACAAGAGAACACCCACATATTAGGGTTCCGTAGTCAACTAGGAACCCTTATAGTTTCGCCATGTCTGCCCGTCCGTCCGTCCGTCCGTCCGCGGATAATCTCAGTGACCGTTAGCACTAGAAAGCTGAAATTTGGTACTAATATGTATATCAATCACGCCGACAAAGTGGTAAAATAAAAAGTGAAATTTTTTTTTTATTAGGGTACCTCCCCTATACGTAAAGTGGGGAGTGATTTTTTTTTTCATTTCAACCCTAACGTGTGATATATTATTGGATAGGTATTTAAAAATGAATTGGGGTTTCCTAAAATCATTTTTCGATAATGTAAATATTTTCGGAAATAATCGCTCCAGAAGTAAAAAAATATGCGTCCCCCCCCCCTCTAACTTTTGAACCATAAGTTTTAAAAATATGAAAAAAATCTCAAAAGTAGAACTTTATAAAAACTTTCTTGGAAAATTATTTTGAACTTGATAGGATGAATAGTTTTAAAAATACAAAATAATTTCTGAACTAAGTTTGTAATTTAACCGTATAAGCAGGTGTTTATTGTACCTGTAATTTCTACAAAATTACAATGAAATGACGTGCTTTCAAATAAAGTAAAAACGGTGAAAATCGGTTCACGCAATAAAGAATTATCCCATAAAAATCATCTTCCATACTTTATGCTCGCGCGCAATAGTTTACTCAATTTGCCGATAGATGTCGCTGTACATGGAACTCTCATATCATATCCTACATGGCGGTGTTATTAACTCTTAAGTGGGGACACTTACTGTGACGGACGGAAAACTACGGAACCCTACAGTGAGCGTGGCCCGACACGCTCTTGGCCGGTTTTTTTATAAATTGTTTCTGTTGTCTTACGTTTAGAAATTTTTCATGATATATGTACCTATGTATTTTACATATCCAAAGAGATAATTTTTTAAACGATTTGAGCACCATCAATACATCACTGCGTGTTTATCCTCATTAATGATAGTTATGAATAATGATTATCAGGTTTAACTGAGATAATTTTTACGTTGTCAAAATATGTTACAAAATTTTAATTATTTTATTTTTCAACATTGGTTTTGTCAAAATGTTTATTTACTTTCTTGCTTGATGGTATCATATATCGCAAATGTCCCTAATACCTACTTATTCAAATCATTAAGATTCATATTGTTCGTTTAACATCTGCATCGAGTTATAGTGAACTCTCCATCTCTGCCTTGAATGGGTTTAGTCCCCTATAATATATTATGTGTATATCGGACACCATATCAGATAAAGCTTATGGATCCGCGGTCGATTAGGCCGGGGTCAGAGTGGCTTCTGTACGTCCATTAAATACTCGTTTTATTGTGATTTATCACCCTCTCTAACGTATCATTAACGATAAGTGTGAGAGTAGCTAAGAGCAATATACCGGTGAGTCAGACAGAAATAATAAATAGACGCAAGCGATTATGGGTTTTATATGTATAAGAGTTTTGGGTGTCGTAATACATTTTGTATAAAATGTGATAAATGGAGACTATGGCACGCACTGACGTATCTATGTTTATACAGGCGTAACCGGCAATATTTTAACTGTTATTTATTTTTTAATTTCCGCAACCTGTTTATGTTTGGCTCGACAGCTGACTGGTTGTGAATACTCGAATACACTGCCAGTGGCACCTGTTTTATCACGTTTTAAACGATAATCATGGTCTAGAAAGTGAAGTACGTGTAGTAATAATGTTTCTTTAGAAAACCATGCGTTTTCTTAAGTTTCTACCTTAAGTATAGTAAAAATGAATTGGAGCAGATAGTGATCTGCGTGCGGTTTCAATATAAATATGTTTATGTCAAATTAATTATTAGAGTAACCATGGTCCACTTAGTAGTATCTCATTGCAAACTTTAAAGCAAAAACTTTTAATAAATATTCGTAGCTACTGCGGATAAATACTAGGAAACGATTCATCATAACATAATACTAAAATAGATAAATATATACCTATGTACTTAATAGCGATAAACAAACATAATAATAATAATAATAAATACTCTTTATTGCACACCTCATACAGTTACAAGCACAAATTTTACAATTAGATAAATTTAGGTAGAGGTAACAACAGGCGGTCTTATCGCTGATGCAAACATATTTATTGAATAAGAAATTTTTGGGCAGTTTTGTATTGATGGAAAAACTAAACTTTTAAAAGTTTTTTACCTGAATAGAATGTACAGAATAGCAGTTTAATTTTTATGTGGGCGTGAAACTTTTTACGATTATTAACGACTTTTACTAAAAAATATCTAATCTCTTGTTAAATATTTCCGTCACTCACTGTCGAAACGCAACTCCATAAACATGACAAACGCGACATGTTATAAATCCTACATAATTAATTTTATTACGCAATTTAATGGGATCCATTAATACTGAAACCAAACGATGTGTAATAAATATTAGAAGTAGTAAAGTTACGACTATAAAAAGGAATATGAGTCCAGAGGGAAACCCAATCGATATGGCGGGTCTCTAGAGAACATAATAATAGGGTAAATAATAGGAGAGACTAGGACAATATATAACAGCGCAAAATAAAGTCAAACTAAATAATTAAACATTATAAATAAAAGGCCAATGAAAATGGGTCACTTCTTATTGAGACTTTCATAGAACCAGACCAGACCAAGACAAACTCCTCAGTCTCACACTGTATTGTGCAATCGCAATTTACACACAAGTCTCTATTTTAAGCTAGTTTTTAAACATTTTAGTGGCTCTAAACTTTTACGCTATCGATTTTACGACTTTTCCCGACATATTCCGCGGCTTGCGTAATATATAGTTTCAACATTCTTGGAATGCTGTGGAATTCGTTTTACATTTCAATGAAGGAATAATAATTTTAAACAAAAAAGAACCGACTTCACTTAGCATCCACCTTTCCAACAGCAAATGCTCGAGCTGCTGTAAAATATACTCAAATCACTATAGGTGTGCGTATAATATTAGAAGAGTTCCCTCGATTTCTCCAGGATCCCATATTCAGATCCTGACCTGGTTACAATGGGACCAACTGTGAAGTATCCTCTAACAAACAAAAAAAGAATTTTCCAAATCGGTCCAGCCGTCTTATTGGTCACCGATTATTGGTGAACATACATAAAATCAAATAAAAAACAAAGATACCGACGAATTGATAACCTCCCCCTTAGAAATCTTGAAGTCGGTTGAAAAGGAAACAAGGTGACAGTCTATATCTATAGCTCCGATTCACTTTCATCATATATTTTTGTCCAGAGGCACGTTATTAACGTAAAATATAATACGACTCTAGCGATAGTTAAACTGGTAGTGGTAACTGTCAAAGGGTTTAGCAGGCTAAGGAAGGACGTGTGGCCCCTGTAAGGAAAAGTTGAATTAGTAAATGTCAATTGTTTGTCGCCTCATAACTAGTAATCACTCCAACTTTCAGCCCTCTATCTTGAACTGTCTCAGAGATAATGTCAAAAATGTATTTTTTTAACAATTTTTTCAAACTCGTATATCTCCTAATCCATAGCAGCTAAAGCGTTGAAACAAAATCACAGCTACGTAGTTTGAGTGGGAGTATACCCTATAATTTTATTAATATTTTATACGTGAAAAATAAAAGAAATAAATGTCAATTTATTTTTTGACAGCTCTTTCCAACACGTTTTTTTGAAAGTACAATTATGAAAAAAATCACGTAAATTGCTTATAGTATTAGCTACTAGCATACAAAAACTCAATTGATTATATTTGGTGCAACATACTGTAAAAAAAAAAACTAACGAAAGTATTCAAGTATCAAGAGTAGGCTTCTGAACTGAAAGTTCGTTTTTAAGTTTTATGTTTGTTGCCTAGCAGCAAAGGGTGTATTGTTTTTAATTTGACGTATGACTGTCAAAAAAGGTCACTGAACTACTGCTGTGTTAGCATTTGTAACTAATTTTACTAACTACTAAATCAACGAAACGACGGATGTGCTATTTTGCTGTGTTTATTATTTTATAATAGTACATTACTTACCAAGGACTGTAAAAGAAAGAAAGCCCGAAATCGCAGGTATTTGTGACCCGAGCCGCAGGCGAGGGTTGTAAATATGCGATAGAGGGCTTTCTTTTTTACTGCCCGTGGTGAGTACACAATTTTACGTCTCCATCTGGCCATAAGGCGAGTTTTACCGTACGCGTAGCGTGCGGCAAAACTTACGTTATGGCCAGGTGTGACGTAAACAAAATTAATTGGTTTCATTATAGTACACGTATTAACATAACGAATTAAATAACTCATTAGAGCAGATATCACAATATAAGTCACTTAGATAATGACTATCGTAATATTCGTCGTCCCAGGTATAGGACAATGTTATCCTGCAGTCATCGCAATATCCTTTTAACATAACATTTTCGTCAGAGAGCGATATCTCAATACTGGTAAAGACTGTAAAAACAGTTGCTTCGCTATTAACCGTGGCAAGTTGAGCCCAAATATTTTTGATTTTATGATTTCCATCTGAAAGAATGTATATACATGAAGTTTCCGTTTTTTTTTTTTTATTTACATTTAAAACTTACTTTCGCCATTATGGAAAAATCGGACTCCTCTTCTACATAACGTGTTGTATATTCCCTTAAACAATTCACTATTATGTTAAATGTGCTAGCGTATAAATTGTATAATAGTATTGTATAATTTAAAGATAGCTCATACCTAATAAATCATAATGTCTAATGTTATGTTACTCGGAATCGACAAACGCTTAGTTTATACGCTAGCACATTTAACATAATAGTGGATTGTTTAAGGGAATATACAACACGTTATGTAGAAGAGGAGTCCGATTTTTCCATAATGGAGAAAGTAAGCTTTAAATGTAAATAAAATAAAACAGAAACTTCATGTATATACATTCTTTCAGATGGAAATCATAAAATCAAAAATATTTCGGCTCAACTTGCCACAGTTAATAGCGAAGCAACTGTTTTTACAGTCTTTACCAGATATTGAGATATCGCTCTCTGACGAAAATATTATGTTAAAAGGATATTGCGATGACTGCAGGATAACATTGTCCTATACCTGGGACGACGAATATTACGATAGTCATTATCTAAGTGACTTATATTGTGATATCTGCTCTAATGAGTTATTTATTTCGTTATGTTAATACGTGTACTATAATGAAACCAATTAATTTTGTATATAAAATAATAAACATATAGCACATCCGTCGTTTCGTTGATTTAGTAGTTAGTAAAATTAGTTACAAATGCTAACACAGCAGTAGTTCAGTGATCTTTTTTGACAGTCATACGTCAAATTAAAAACAATACACCCTTTGTTGCTAGGCAACAAACAAAAAACTTAAAAACGAAGTTTCAGTTCAGAAGCCTACTCTTGATACTTGAATACTTACGTTAGTTTTTTTTTACAGTATGTTGCACCAAATATAATCAATTGAGTTTTTGTATGCTAGTAACTAATACTATAAGCAATTTATATGATTTTTTCATAATTGTACTTTCAAAAAAACGTGTTGGAAAGAGCTGTCAAAAAATAAATTGACATTTATTTCTTTTATTTTTCACGTATAAAATATTAATAAAATTATAGGGTATACTCCCACTCAAACTACGTAGCTGTGATTTTGTTTCAACGCTTTAGCTGCTATGGATTAGGAGATATACAAGTTTGAAAAAATTGTTAAAAAAATACATTTTTGACATTATCTCTGAGACAGTTCAAGATAGAGGGCTGAAAGTTGGAGTGATTACTAGTTATGAGGCGACAAACAATTGACATTTACTAATTCAACTTTTCCTCACAGGGGCCACACGTCCTTCCTCAGCCTGCTAAACCCTTTGTACCAAAATTTTATGTTTCTGAATTAGGCCGCAGCAACGCTATTTACATGTGCTACGCCATTACGTAGCGCGTAGAGCCTTTTTTAACAGTGATAAGCGAAAAATTCTGTAGCAATAGCAATTATGCAAGAAAATACATATTTTTTCTTCCTTAAATATCGCCTAGAAGACATTACGCAGTATCATTCTATAATATTTTTTGTAATAAAACAAAAAGCTAGGCTACACAGGCCACGGCCAACGCGGCAGCGATAAACGTGGCGGATTGCACGCCTCTAACTATTAGTTTTATTATATCATTAAATTTTGACCTCGGCTTTGAAATATCAATTCGTATAAACCCCACGTTTCAACGATCGGCAATAAAATTAGAATGAGCTGTAAACACTGTAAACAAATTTGTTCTCTGATGAAGAAAAAAGTAGATTAATGTCTCAATTATGAGCAACACAGGTGGAAATTTGTGGCTTTAGAGAATTTGCAGCAAAAAGAAACAGCCAGTAAGAAGGTTGTGGCCATGAAGTACATTATTTAGTATGTTTATTTATCATACTACCTACTATGTATTTTAAATTTGAAAAGCGACTGTTAAACTGTAATTTTAATTTGTTTTTAAACTAATAGTGACCAGGGTTTGAATACCGGTATTTGCTCCATACTAAAATACCGGTATTTTTTCGGTTCTTTTCGGTTCTTCGTTTACTATTTCATTTTTAATCGAACAATCTTATAATACTAAGCCATTTCCTAAATATAATACTGAGTTCTACATAAATACCATAAAATAATGAAATATATTGGGTTTTCTGCGAATACCGGTTCCAAGCCCTGATAGTGACTGACCTGATAATGTGCTATTAACTTATTATTGTAACAAGATTTTGGGTGGTATTAAATATTATAGGTAGGTATATACAGGAAACATCCCAGCAATAAATTTTCCATATAAAAGAAAAACAGAACAATTACTTACCTATTTCCATCTCGCTTAACAAAATGCGGATATTGCAACGAGAAGCACAGATCAAGCTCGACGTCCAAAGGCGGCACGGCGATGTCGTTAGATCGCAGCGTGCGCTTGCTGCTATGCATTCGCGCCGCTAGGATAACCGCTCCCGAGCCCGCTCCGCCCGCCGCCCCGCCGCCCGCTTCGCCAAGAGCACCGCATACGCGTAGACGGGTGACGCGCAGTGTGCATAACCTGGAACAAATGGGAACTTTATAAATGAAATAATAAATTGTAACACCTTAACGCTTTAAATAACGCACGGTTTTTTGTTTTCATTGTTATTGTCTTTCAATGTTCTTGTGGTAAGCGTTACAAATAAATGTTCGTGTCGTGAAAATAACTATTTGCTTAGAGTAATATTATTTTCTAAGATACAAATGCCAAGTAATCGATTATGTAGGGGACTGTGTAGCTGTGTCAGCAATATCATACACTGTTAGTTATTACATTATTAGGTATCTATGAAACCTAGCGTTGCCCGGGGCATCGTCCCCAGTACACTTGCCGCATTTCCTCTTTGTATTGCCATATTTAGCCTCTGAGCAAAATATGCACCCGCTCGCAGGTCGCCGTTTGGAAATGTATTTTTCAACTTGTTTGGTGTCTGACGACCAATTAATTAGCAATATCATGTCTAACTAAAGTCAAATCCATAATTCAATTATTAATGTATTCTTTTCACTTTTTCTTTTACATCATTATAAAAATTATCCGATAAGTAAATGATTCGTAATTCGCTTGTTTCTTAATTATTACCGATAGACTAAGATATAGATATACTCGTTACTTTCGTTATAGACACCTATAACGTTATGATAAATATAAAAGAAGTTGGAGTTATGAATAACTTCAACTTCTTGTATATTTATCTGTTTCCGATATATGACAAACAAACAACAATCGACTCGAATGAATCAGCCAATATTCATGCCGAGCACACAAAGAACTTTTCTTGTGGAAAACGATGACAAGATAAAGTCAAACGCGCTGTAAGCTTAAGTAGTCATAACTACACACTTTAAAACAAAAGTTGTCTTAGAGTATGTCACAAATAGGAACGATAATGTTTATACAAAATCGTGTCCATAATTCAGGTTAATGCTCAAGCGCCATCCTGTCCCATCCTTTTAAAAATAAAGCAACTTCTTTTACATGCTCTAGCTCTAGAAGGCCAAGCGCCAACAAAATTGGATAGAACTGAGATCTGCTGCGATAGAGACGCAGTCTAGCAATAGCCTGCATTTTGGAGTAACGCGATTTTGTATAGGTATACAAGAAAGAAATAAAGGAACTGACATGTCTAATAGGTATTAGACATGTCAGTTCCTTTATTTGTTCGTTCATGACACGAGGTTAATAGAAAACGAGACCCTTTCATGCCGATAAGGGTTCAATACGAAAATTAGGCTTCATACCAGCTCTTAACTAAGGGGCTGGCGCCAATGACCTTTGATCTAAATCCCTTAGTTTTATAATGATTTTTATAGCTAATCATATTATCAGTAACGGCCTGAAACAATAGAGTATAAATTTTCATTGTCTTCGAGATATTTGACATCAAAGTCGAACAATTTTAGGCCAAAAAAGTGGTTTTCTGGTCATAACTTATGTGTTAATTAATTAGTTTAAAATTAAAATCTCTAGTCAGTTTTAGAGAAATCAAAGAGGAACCCTAATATATAGATGTCGTATATGTAAGATTCTTTACAGCATTCTAATATCGATAAAAGTGTTTTTTAGACCATATATAAAAAAAACATAAAAAAATAAGTGATAATTTATATCAAAATCTGGCTCTACAGAATGGAGATAAAAGATTCAAGAACCGATACCCGTTTGCCTTATAATTATATCTGTAGTGCAAATGCTAGAATATCGACCCAAAACTGGTCAAAAATCGATAACAAACGTGTGGAGCCCCTTAATTGCTCTCTGCATGACCCAAGTTCCGCCTCTAAGGATATATAACACGATAAACTTTTCCATACACACGTTACATTGGCCCTTGTAATATCCGCCGGAGGATAATATTTATTGCGCGGAAAGGTCGAAAATAGCCCATGTTTTTTAACCTAAAGCCTGAGGGAAAACCCTTTGGGTTGATTGCGGGGTTTTCCAAAGTACTGTTGACTTTTGGTTTCCATGGTTTTATTGGAAACTGCCTATTAGCCGTTGTACCCAAGTTTAAAACCTATTTCACGATTATTGTAATGTATATCGAGTTACGTATGGAAATAGATTTAAAAAAAAAACGGCCAAGACCGTGTCGGGCCACGCTCAGTGTAGGGTTCCGTAGTTTTCCGTCCGTCACAGTAAGTGTCCCCACTGAAGAGTTTTTGAAAGCACGTCATTTCATTGTGATTTTTTAGAAATTACAGGTACAATAAACACCTGCTTATACGGTTAAATTACAAATTTAGTTCAGAAATTATTTTGTATTTTTTTTTTCAAAAACTATTCAACCTATCAAGTTCAAAATTTTTCCTAGAAAGTTTTTATAAAGTTCTACTTTTGAGATTATTTTCATATTTTTAAAACTTATGGTTCAAAAGTTAGAGGAGGGGGGGACACATTTTTTCACACTTCTGGAGCGATTATTTCCGAAAATATTTACATTATTAAAAAAATATTTTACTAAACCCCTATTCATGTTTAAATACCTATCCAACAATATATCACACGTTAGGGTTGAAATGAAAAAAAAAAATCACTCCCCACTTTACGTATAGGGGAGATACCCCAATAAAACATTTTTTTCCACTTTTTATTTTACTACTTTGTCGGCGTGATTGATATACATATTAGTACCAAATTTCAGCTTTCTAGTGCTAACGGTCACTGAGATTATCCGCGGACGGACGGACGGACGGACAGACATGGCGCGCGAAACTATAAGGGTTCCTAGTTAACTACGGAACCCTAAAAAAGCCTGTTTTTCAACTTTACAATTGACATAGGTTTATGTTGTGAATTACTTTAAAAAGAATGGGGAAAAAAACTGCTAGAATGTCATTTAGACTCAAGGCTCTTAGGTCTAAATTACATTTTTTAAATTTATGTATAACTCTTTTTTTTTAAACGAAGCCGTTAAAGGCCGTTATTACTTTTAACCCTATTGATTTCAGAGTTCGAAATTCAATTATTTTTATCAATGTGGTGATACTGGTGATGAGTTGACAAAAAGCACTTCTATTGCTGGAAGTAGTTTCCTGCCACCAACGTTAATATCCCTTGATGCCTTAACTAGTAGTAAGTACAAGCATGGCTCCCGAAAATGGTCCTGGTATATACCTGACAGTTATCCCGTCATCCCCTTCCCCGGATTTCAATATGACCCAACCTAATACGCATTGTCCCGCTATTAAAAAAAAGTTATGATTAGTCAATCAAAGTTTTCATTGGCTAAAATCAAATTGTATACGTCAAACGCGCTATTAGAGTTATTATCATAGCTTGTATGCCCCGCTCCGGTAACATGTGACCACCCTCGATTTTAATGCTGCTTATCTTTTATTGCCGCGAAGTTCGTTTTCCATTTTCAAACTTTGCCCATCTCCCTCTTGTAATAAACGAGAGATAGAAAGCCCAGAGACGCGGCAGTATATTATGGAGCATGTTTTTCAATGAGCACATTAGCGAGCGACGGGTGCACATTACTGGGTAATACATGTGTCCGCACGTTTGCAATTTTCCGGGCTGCCAAACCGAGCATTAACATGGAGTGCGATGCGATGTATATATTTACATACTTCATGAGGTGTTTTGGCATCTTAGCATATTTTCCCGGTTGCTAACATGATGAAATACAAAAATTCTTTTTTGCTTACGGCCTTCTAAAATAAGAGACTCTTTAAAGTGTCATCGTCAACTGACAATCAGACACAGAAACTTAAGAGCATCATTTTAATTATGTTTTAATTAAATAACAAAAATACATAGACCCCATTCCTTCTGAAGTTTGTCACTTATACAAAAATATTTTAGTGGGCCTAGAGTATTAGGTAACATCCAAAACACAAAACAAGTAAACAGACAAAAAATTTAAAAATGACTTAAATGTTCTGTTATTGATTCGAAGAGATACTAAGCTAATTCATGTTTTGCTAATTATCTCCAACTTATAGAGCTTCGACCCTCCTCTACTTTTTTATATGCATGTACCTATAGATAATAGGATTTTATATAAAGCTTAATATCAGAACTTCAACTATAAAGAGTCTCGGGAGCGATTTACGTATTCCACGCGCAGGTCCGAAGTGCCCAGTCTCGGGCCTCGGCCGAAGTTAAAAATGGCGCATTAAGTGAATGGGCCTCGACAGCTGCGGCTTTAATTCTGGACCCATCTGGGACGTAACTTATGGGTTTACGTAAGCGCCTGAGACCCGAAGCAAAGATTGCATATAAATTAACTACTTAATAAAGATATGCCACTCCAAAAAAAATACCGAATGTAATCAAACGTATGGTGCTTCAACCCCTAATGTGCATAAACGTGATATTTTTTATTTTATTTAATGCTATACATACAAAATATAATGAAATATATGAAACGTTCACCAGCGTTAGGCTGCGTTTCCACTAGAAATGAGCAAGGATGCGTTGGGAGGAATGTGTTTGTTAAGAACCAACCATAGAGCTGCGCTGCGCGAGGATAAACAAATGAAGTGATTCTATTGGTGTTTAAGAAACATTCCTCGCAACGCATTCTCGCTCATATCTGGTGGAAACGCAGCCTTACTATCCGGAAATGATATACAAAAATGTGGAATGGCTTAAGTTAAGGAAATTAAGAATTCAATTTAATAAAAACTTTAAACATTTCAATTAATACATTTTTATTTGTTTTCATAAGATTTGCGTATCTGGACTAGTTATTAATTAATCTGTAACCAAGCCTTTTGGGCGACGTTTATCCTATGCAAACCAGCTTCAGTTTCAAGTTGGATTACGGTTTAAATTGGTTTAGGGTTGCAAACATCTAACCGCACAGTTTAGCTGTCTGTTAGTTTAATTTTGTGGCTTCATACCTAATTGGAAGCATAATATTATCTAGAACAGTGTTAGGGCCGGTTACAACAATTCGCCTGATGTCGTCATCGTTATAATTTACTTGTATGAAAAGTTTGACCGTTCTCTATTAGATGACTGCTGCGCCCAATGACGGTTTCCGCGATCGAGTGTTCCACTAGATGGCAGCACCGTGGCGAGAGGTCTAGCTGTCATTATCCATCAATCATGTTAAATCATTTTTTTTGATTGGTGGATTTTGACAGCTGGCTCTCGCCACGGTGCTGCCGTCTTGTGGAAAACTCAAGCGCAAAAACCCTTATTTAACGCTATTCAATTTGTTAATTGTGCTTGGTGCAACCCACCCTAAAAAGAGTCCCTTGTATAATTATAATACTTAAGTTTTTTTAAGATCGCCGAATGTAAACAAAAAAGTATAAGTACATTATAACTAATTGTATTTATTTAATCAGTTATTAACAAATAATCACATTTAAATTTTGCATGTTTTGCATGCCTCATTTAAATAAACAAACGTAATTATTCAAAATACTAACTTTTTTCAAGATGTTCTATAATTGCGAAACATGCTTCCTCTTTCTTCTTTACGGTATAGTCAAAGAAATTGAAATAGGTAAAATTACCCAATTAGTCTCCTCTAAACTCAGTTTAAATTCAATGTATAAAATATCCTAAGTTGGTATTTTTTATACCTACTGAAGGAATGTGAGAAATCCTAAATCCATTTTATCGATACAGAGAGACCAAACGGTGCATGCATTCAATCTGGGCTGCAAGCGTGCCCGGCTTCAATCCACATTTTAGTTTTGCGATTTCCCATTATTTGGAGCAAAAACGAGTCCGCGCCGATATAGGAGGTAGTGAGGTACTATTACAATTATTCCTGCTCCCGAGAACATTTTCCAGCTCACGGGAATATTCGACAAATATAGGAAACGTGTATGACAACAACATAAATAAAATGAGATTACTAATTGCCTTTTTTTAAAGTCAAACGAACAAAATCCGGTACGTGTCTTTTCATAATTTATTAACGCGAATAATATATGGCATTTTTCATTTCACCGACACATAGTTCTGTGGACACAGACCAAACCGTGCATGCATTCAATTTGGGCTTCTAACTGACATTTTAGTTTTGTAGAATTCCCATTATTTGAAACGAAAACGAGTCCGCGTGCGGATACAGGAGATAGTGAGTATTACTCTTATTCTTGCTCCCGGGAATATATTCCAGCTCAAGGGACTATTCAACAAATATAGGAAACAACAAATAACAACTAGGGAACAAATCAAGTTATTTTATGAAATATTTTTAACTATTTAAGTTATAAATATAATTGAAATAGATGTCATACACGAACATGGCCTCTGGTGCCCAGAGCTGGAATCAAAGAGACTAGTCATCCAATAAGCTGGCGTCTGTTTCCTGTTACCCTGATAGCGTTTCTGAGCGTAGTTAACACGTAGGCAGACACCCAGACAGGCAGACATATAGGTATGGAATTTAACATAGAATTGTCCGCGGCTAACCCCACATATTTCGGTCTGAGGCATTTTCCCTCCCTACTCCCTACACTTTTAAGATAGTACAGTAAAGATACGGTTGCGTCAAACATTAATTTATAATAGCCAGATTTTTTTATTTTTCATTATTATAGGATATTTATAGATAATATATGCAAAAATCCTACAAACTTTTAACCCGGAAGTAGTTAAATAGGTAAAAAAAAAAAATATAAATAATTTGTATATTTTTATTTACAATAATATCAAAAAAAAAAATTTGTAAACATGAAAATAATTTAAGTATTCTTTCTGTTGAAAGCGAAAAACAAGAAATCGAGTCCATGTAAAACCACATAATTTACAAAATGTACGGCGCGGGGAATATATATCCTAATTCGTTAGAAACAAATAGTAATAAGTATGTATGTAAGTAAGTATATGGTAGTTTGTTCTTACACATTTTAAAGACTTAGAAACGACATATTCATTAAAATCCTACAAGAAAAATGCTCGTAATATGTGTGTACATATTTGTGGCGGTTAGCGAATAACGATATTTTGTAGGATTTCATTGTATAAAAAACCGGCCAAGTGCGTGTCGGACCACGCATAGGAGGGTTCCGTACCTTCAATAGAATAAGAACCAAACTAATACCAAAAGGTCGTATCTGACGTCTATGGAAGAAGTTTTTCGAGATAACTCAAAAATGCCTGAACCGATAATGTTCAAAACAAGTTTCGTAGAAAGTATATGATAAGGCGCATCTCTTCAAATTTTTTCATATTTTTTGAACGTGCGGTTCAAAAGTTACGGGGGGGCTACACAACTTTTCTGACTTTCGAAGCGATTATTACAGAAACTATTCACTTAATCACAAAATGGTCAAAGAAACCTCAATGTTATTTTTAAAGACCTATCGATTGATGTGTCACATGTTGATATTTGGTTAAAAATTTTTTTTTTTAATTTAGTTACATCTATGGAGCGCCCTCCTAAAAATTTTTTTTTTTTTCAAATTTAACTACATAACTAAGTAGCTGCATACAAAATACACCTTATGTGTAAATTTTATTCAGATACGTCGTATAGTTTCCGAGTAAAATGGCTGTGACATACGGACGGACAGACAGACAGACAGACAGACAGACAGACATGACGAATCCATAAGGGTTCCGTTTTTTGCCATTTGGCTACGGAACCCTAATAATACTAGTATCATGATTTATCCGTTACACTGAAAATATTAGCTATTATTAATTATTTCCAATTCCCCATACTAGCCGCCCGTAAAAGACTGTAGTAAGAGTACACCGCGAACGCAAGCATCTAGATGGCGAATTTTATTAAAATCTATTTAGTCGTTTAGCGGTAAATAGTTAGTTGAATATGGATAGGTACCTGTGTTGAAAAAATAAAAATAAAAAAAACTTTAATTTGATTTATCCTGAGACTCATCTGAGATCTCCATCTCCATTTACTTCACTAAGTAATTGCTTTAAGTACTTTATTTATTGAAATAAACTTGGCTGACATGACCATACGATTATCACACCTTCACAAGAACGTATACTATTCGTAGGTACAGCTTTTCCTAAAATCTCGATTAGAATGCGACATGCGTAGGCAAGAAAAAGTTTCTGAACGAAAAAAACTTTATGAAACAAGTTGTTTCGGAAAGTCCCCCTCTGTCCAGAATAATCAACAAGGGCCGAAACTTGAATAATAACCAATTCTTTTAGCAATTTCAAAGGCATTTTACGGATACAGAAAGTTTGCTTGATTAAAATTTATGCGTTCGTTGGGTTGAAAAAGGATTTTTTTGAAATAGGAGTGTTGTAAAACTTTTAATCTTCTTCCAGGAAAGAATTTGTAACTGATTTAAAATGACCAAGAGAGCTGTAAAGATAATATCTGAGTAGGTAAAATTCATAATCTAGAAACGAAAAATGAACGCGATTATTACAATAACAAAAAACATGAATATTTACTAAATTAAAAACTTAGTATTAATAGATACATAAATAAAAGCAAACAAGTATCTCTTTTGGCCCATTGGTTGACTGTTAGAGAATGCCTTAAGACATTAAGTCCGCTATTTGTATATTTTGTAGTGCTAAGAGTAACAAACTTGGCAGCTGCACTGTCCCATCTGGACCTCGCAGCATCACTGGATTTTCATTATCATCTGCTTTCCCTTTACTACTACACTAGGGAAGAAATACCTATCTATATCCAGTGACATGTAGCCATACGATAAATAAATAAATATGCAATAAAGTTTAGATATACAAATAAAAGACATGTAAAAGATAAACGAATCCTAATAAATGATTCATTATTTGAATTAATTCACGTATGACTCACATAACCACTGATCGGTTGCGTTAGGTCGCGGCTACGTTTTGGTTGTGAACCTGTGACTCATATCATATCATTCATGGTTTAGCAATAAGTTCAAGAGACGACATGCCTACTACAAACTACAAAGCTTGTGAGTTCTAAACATAACACGTAACACATTGGAGAATATCATTCGACATTTAGCATATCAATGAAAATAAACTGGCGATACTATCTACTAATGTAAACCTATCTAGTTTCGTCTTTGGGTAGGAAAATAAAAAGGCAGTTGCTTTCTTAAAAAACTAATGTTTCTATACTCCAAATTTAGTTATTAGAAAGCTGAACGCAACCGTGGACGAGGATGGTCATAATTCTCGTAAGACTTATTATATAATCCCTGACTGGAGTGACCGGTTAGGCAAGGTCGCGGCTTCGATGCCACGTTATGCCGTTACTCATATCGTCTCCGCTATTTCTGTTAACGGTTACGGTCATTGTATGACTGCTATTTCTGGTTGTGTGAGTGTATTGATAAATAATAAGGATCAATTTACAGGGAATATAAATGTTTTAAACGTAAAAGAGTAGGATAATGTAGTTTGTTGGCCGATTTCGATAAAAGAATCGCCGGTGTTGAATCAGCTCGATAGGTGGCCATTCGGAAGATTGCGGGTCACTTTAGGATGAGATAAGATCAGGAGTCAGGAACGAAGTGAGTGGTGTACTCGAATAGAGGTCTCAGCTCAACTGTAATAGATGATATGTAGTAGACCTGCCGTTACCTACACTCTTCGTTATTCTCTGACAGTATCTTAGTTTCCTCAAGTATCTACGTGACAACATTTTGTCTTCTACTCTCTGAGATACCAACGAGTATGCATGTATTTCCTTCGCCTTTACTTGCATCGACTTCCACGACTAAAAATATACCTACTAGAGTTTGGCTATTAAAATATTACCCAAAGTTTTGGCGGGAAATTCAAAAAATCTTGGGCTGGTCACACCTTGTGTAGTAGGAATTATAGTTTTGATACTAGAAAATATTTTTGATTTTCTGTGCACACGTAAGGTACCTAACAAACAAACAGACAGAATACAATGTCTAAACAGACAGAAGTCAAGGAAGTAAACAAGCTTCACAGGGTGTTAGAAAGATCATAAACCGACTATAACAAGAGAAATTCAATCAGAAATAAAATTCCCCAAAACATGCTCAGCAGCAAGTAAAAACAATTTAATAACTATGTACTCGAGTTCCCTATTCACAAGTTTAAGGGATGGTTTTGGTTTGTTTACAGACTGTATAGACATGTTTCGCCAAGATATTTTTATATATTTTTATTTTAAATTAAGTCTGACCAGTCACTCCACAGATTTCTTCTAAATATTGGTCTTCTTACGTTCCAATGTTTTGATTGTATTGATATTTTCCAGAACTTCTAGTTTATCCGTTTCTTTACACACTTGTCCTGTTTATGAGATTCCCGTATTAATAAAATAAAATAAATAAAATTCATTTATTTCAGACCGGTTTGATCCATAGTTTTGTTAGTTACAAGAAAAATAAATATTGTTTTACTTACACTCTATGTTAGTACTTACCTACAACTAAATTAAACTAAACTTATTAATATTAATAAATTCACGTACTTACTTAATGAAAGTTATAGGCAAATGTTAGAACTAGTACTTAAAGTAAATATCAACAAATGAATAGAGGACCAACCTACAAAATTGATGACGCCTTGTAAACATTGCAGATTTTCGTTATAAGTACAACATACAACACGCTTCACGTCAACTTCGCACATTGTCGTAATTATTTACGAGCTTAAATAATAGTTTACGGACCTCACTCGGTATAGTTATTTTTAATATTATTTAAAATAAATCCCTTATAAACCGTGAACAATTTGAATGAATGACATAAATTTGACAACAAAGTTTTAGTTTTTTTTTTTAATCATAGACAATTGGTGATACAACAAGGAAATATCTGTCAACAAT
The DNA here is from genome assembly GCA_947086415.1 of Pammene aurita. NCBI lineage: Eukaryota > Metazoa > Arthropoda > Insecta > Lepidoptera > Tortricidae > Pammene > Pammene aurita. The sequence goes on along the minus strand of OX352306.1, from coordinate 23,731,821 downwards.
ATTTGGCTAGCCAAACTCTAATTGTTAAAAAAATTGCTTCCGCAAAAACCAAATTATTATTACTTTACAATTTACCTGAAACATACAATTCCCTTTCAATTGTGCGGGACAAACGAGTATAACGGTTTTCGCGAAACCTATAAATAACGAGAATGCTTTGAGTATGCTTCTAAGTAAATCTATTTTGCTTACAAAAGCGCACCAGAATTAAGTAACGCCAAAGATATCATAAATCATAACATACATGAGCATTTTAAGTATTTGAAGCTCAGTTTTCCAACCGATTCTGTTGTCGAATCATAACGTTCTGAAATGGAATTAAACTGCAATCTGAAACCAATCCAGGCAACATTAACAAACTTCGACATGTGGAAGCTGTTTCACTTATCTTATTTTATTGTTTACGGAGTTTTGCGGTTTAAGGGCAGAAATAAAATAAGTACCTAGGTAATGGTATTTTCTTATGAGAGTGCAGAGTAAGAATAGATTTTCCATTATCATTTGTCTTCCTCGAGACATGCGTGGGAGGATATTAAAAAGCACTCACTGATGTGGAACTCCAACTTGGATAATTAAGTGGAACTGTATTAAGAAGTCCATTAATCACTTTACCGCTTGGTTGGGTTTCAATAAAACTTAGTCTAGGCACTTTAGTAACTTTCTACTTTAGAGAACATAACTTTTTTACTTAGTCATCTAATAAAGTTACAAAAACTGGCTAGTTTAACGATTGCCGCTAATCAAGATAGAAATATAACTAAATGTTGTTTAAGATGTATCAATATTTGCTCAAATAAAGCTCATTAGATTAGATTTATAGGTTCATTTTGGTTCAATGACCCAAAATAACACGCGCAAATGAATGCATAATCATGTTCGTAACTGCTTTATGGATCTCAATAAAACTTAATAGGTAATAAAAAAACAACGTATATTACGGACCTCTTAAGGTGACGGGATACGCAAACTTCTAAAATTGAGGTACTGTTTTTGTGCAAGTTTCGTGATGTAATCAAAGCACTTGTAGTACAGGAAAGATACGGTTGCGTCAAACATTAATTTATAATAGCCTGATTTTTTTATTATTCATTCTTATGGAATATTTATAGATAATAAAAGCAAAAATCCTACCAACTTTTCACCCGGAAGTAGTCAAATAGGTAAAAAAATATATATAAAAAATTGTATATTTTTATTTACAATAATATCAGTTATTTTTATTTGTAAATATTACGATATTTAAGTCTTCTTTCTGTTTAAAGCGAAAAACAAGAAACCGTGTCCATGTAAAACCACATAAATATCAAAATGTACGGCGCGGGCGATATATATCCTAATTCGTTAGAAACAAATAGTAATAATTGGTAGTTTCTTCTTACACTTTTTAAATGACTTAGAAACGATATATTCATTAAAATCCTACAAGAAAAACGCTTATAATATGTGTGTACATATTTGTGACGCTTAGCGAATAACGATATTTTGTAGGATTTCTTTGCGTAAATAATACTTGTATCATGATATATCCGTTACACTAAAAATATTAGCTATTATTAATTATTTCCAATTCCCCATACTAGCCGCCCGTAAAATGACTGTAGTATTGGGAGCCTGGATGTGGCAGGATCTGAAGGGGCATAATATATAGTCAGGTTTCATGTTAATATAATGGTTTTCTCCTGTATATCATAATTAGGTATATGCAGGAGTATAATTTTTGAAAAAATAATAATGGATATAATAAACAATTTTAAAGTTAGGAAAGGTCTTCTAAGACCATTTACGCGTAGCGGCACAGGAGCTATCCTACAAACTGGTTAAAAATATCCCCTCACTTTATATCCCTGTATATATACCTAATTATGATATGCAGGAGATAACCATTATCTTCACATGAAACCTGGCTATATGTTCAGATTATGCCGTATCCACGCTCCCAAGTGCTTTGATTTCATCACAAAACTTGCACAAAAACACCTAAATTTTACCTATTTGCGTATCCCGTCACCTTAAAATACGACCGAAATATGAATAATTATTTCTTGTTAATACAAGAAATAATTATTCGTGGAAATTAATTCCGATAGGTATGTATATTCCGATCTAATTTATCATAGAAAAAACATGTTCCGAATTTAATTTTTACTAATTAAGACTGTGTCGACCATCCAGTGGCGCCCTCATTGGGGGGATTGTATTTCCTAATAAACGAATCAATTTATGTATAATCCCCCAGTGTTAAGTTGTAGTGCTACTGATTACGCAACTTTTTATCTTTGTCACATAGTTTCATTTTGCGTATTTCTTGCTTCATTACCTAAACGGCAAATGGTGGCCACTTTTTTACGTTTAGGTGATGAAGCCAAAAGTAAGTAATATAAAACGGTGTCACATAGATCATAAGTTGTGGAATTAGTAGGACTACAATTTAACATGGTGGATTATACATAAATTGATTCGTTTATTAGGAAATACAATCCCCCCAATGAGGGCGCCACTGAACGGTCGACGCAGTCTTTAACTTGTCTACATTATCGATACATTTTTCTAGTTCTTTGAACTCTATTATAACATTAACTCATTTCGTACATAAATATCATATTTCACCTTGACTATATTTTAGGAAAACCTATTCAATTTCTGACAACATAAGATTGTTTTTGAATTAAAATTATAATGTTGATACGACCATGCAAAATTAACATCCTTTTCACTTGAAGTACCTATAAAAAGTTTTCGCGAACGAAATGAATGTCTCTGGAATGGTGTTCGAATACCGAACGAGTGACGTTTGTCAACTGAGGGGCTGTCAGACTTGTCAGCCGTGTAGGCGGTGTGAGATATACAAAGTTCAGTAAAATTTTCGTTGATTATTTATAAATAGTGCAATGTTACGCACCAGTGGATTCGCGTTAAGAGATGCTTGGGCCAGGTTTGTTTGTTTTATATCCAGTGGTGAATTTCTTATATACTTTCCTAGTAGGTATTTGTTTATTTTTGTAATGTCTGTAGTGTAGTCATTGATTTATACAAAAAGGGAGATATGGTACCAGGCGCTCGATTGTGTGCCATCAAATATAGGTTCCGGGACCTATATTGAATTAATCGTGTGGCAGAGTCTCTCAGTCACACTTTGTGCAATGCGCAAAATATTGAGGTCCGTCTTGCATACCCGTGTTAACTATATAGGTTTATCTCTTTTGCCCATGATGCACATACATTATAGCGGTGTGTAGCATTTTACACATAGTTATTTTACACATTTTACACATAACCTAACATAGTGCTGGAACACATTTCATGTTTTTTTTACTATGAACGTCACTCATCTTCCTTTTTGTTTATGTCTATGAGTGTAGCTACATATTTAGTAAATAAACGATTTATGACAAACTTGTATGGCGGGTGGTACCTTTTCTCTGCAGCTGACTGTACCATGTTGTCCAATTGGTGCATGACACATGCCGAAACTAACTTCATACGATAAATAAGCCTTGATTTTCTCAAAACACTTAAGTAAAGTCCTAGGATCTGTCTAGGGATACACACGTCAAAACCCAGTTCATGAAAGACAATCCGACAGTGGAATTTGTGTAGGCCGTACTTTTATTACACACCAAACAACATCTCCGAGACATATATTATCCTTGCGACAAAGAACTCCAATGTACCTCATGTCATTGTTCTCTGCGACCACGTATTTATATACAGTTAACGGAAAACAGTATTCTGCCGAAATTCAAGACTTTCCCTCGAACAAAGGATCTTTTGTGTTCCCATGTTTATAGATAACAATTGCCTTCAACAAAAGAGGGCAAACTTATTAAAAATCTTGATTAGTTTCCACAATAAAAGCCTGCGGTACGAAATGAGAGAGTGCAAAATGAATAAAACAATGTAATATTTCAGGAATCAATTGAAGAATTTTAAACTGGTTTTGGGTGATGATGACCTGGCGCCTCGGTGCCTCAGAGAGACAAATTTGGTGCCAGCAAGACAGGCCAGTGATAAGAAGTGTCCTCCCGTCCCATTGCATGGCAATAAGGTTTATAAAAAGGGTGAGCCGCGAAGGTACTCGCCTTTCCATGAGCCCGGACAGGTAATTATGATTGAATATCAAGCCTATATTTGGTTAATAAAATTGTTGATGTTTTATTGATGTGTTTGTTAATGGATTCTATATAAAGGGGTTTCGTAGCATTTTTTTGGTTCTTACTGAAGCGTAAACATCAAATAGGCGGATGTTCGTTTTTAAAACCAGAAATTAGAGACATAGTTGACATCAGAGTAGCAAATGCCAAAATTAAAATACTACAGAATTTAATTATGTTGGTTTTTAATAACAATAAACGCTGTCGTAACTCTTCACAATCTGCTGCCGCAAAAGTATTTATTCAAAGGAAAAAGAAATACTCCTCGGAATAAAACGCTGAATTCAGCAATCCAGCTCTGAATTACCGTTGACCAAGAATACCAAGATGGCGCCTCAATTTGCGCACGAAAATTGCGTTTCAAGATTTACGGTTTAAATAAAATTCCAACTTCAAAATGGGAAATATAAATTGAATTATTGAGATTTTATGCTTAAAAGATAACTTTATTACACAATGAAGGAGGATTGATTGTAGAGGCGCGTTTCCATTCAAAATCAGTCTTATCAATATTATTTAGTAAATTCGGCGGAAGTCGCTTACTGCACGTTGTTCAGATTCAATATTGTATTTAAGCAATACAAGCGTAAATGTTGGCCGCCAAATCGTAATTTAACCTTTGATAATTTGATAAATGACTAATTAGTTTGTTTTTTAGTCATTATAACAGAGCAAAATAAAAAAACTGATAAGATCGTCGTAATTTTTTAAACGTTCTACTGGAACACACATTGTTGTTTGACATTTGACTACATTAACTACGAGATTCGGCACTGAGTTCTGCATGTATCAAGTTAAACGCTAACATGTGTGATTTTAAGAAGTTCGTACAACTTTAACATGCTGAAATGCCTTTAGCAAAGTGCCATTGGCACAGTAACTAAGCATTCGTGAGCCTTATTGCAACGAGTTAAGATTTTCTATTAGTCAGTTAAAATAGTTCTTGTTAGTAAAGCGATCCGCTGGGACGGAATTTTCTCGAAGAAATTCCCGGCTAACAAAGTAGCGAGGCAAATATTGACGGCGTGGAAACACAATATGCTACGAATTGGCCGTCTCATTTCTTCATTGAGTTCTATGTATTTACTTAGGTTTCGCTTCTCTGACATATAGTATTGTAATTTTATTGTATAGTCTGCAGAAGCAGCTATGCAAAATTGTACCCTAAGAACAGTCTACAAATTCGATTCCTAGGCCGTTATGGAATCTTTTCATAATAGCTAGTTCAGTAGTAGTTTAGTAGTTTGTACATCTAAAGTACTTTAGATGTTCACATAGCAACATGAAATCTAGAGCTTTACAAAATTACAGAAAAATTAATGGTATTGAATAGCTATTAGATAATTTGAATAATCCGGGAAAAGCGAAGTAATTGAGGGTTTAGGGAATTCACGAGTTCAGTAGAAAAAACCCTTCGGGATTAGCAATGTCCATAAACGGATAAAAACCTCCCATTAAGTTTTGGGTCTTTATGATATAGGCACAAGGTTTAATTACGCTTGGCCAGTGGCAAGGTTTGAATTCTGTACTTGTATGGATTCCGTCTGTTGGGAGTTGATTGGGAACCCATTATTATTGTTCAGGGAGCCTCTGATCTGATTTAGGTTTCACAAGCCCTTAATTGGCTCGAGTTTCTATTAAATAATGCCTTTTACGCTGATTGTTCTTTTCTATAGGGCTAACATTTTACGAAGAGGTAATTGCAATAAATTATAAATGAAATAGACAAACAGATTTATAAAAAGTTGGACGGAATGATCCTATATTTCAAATTGCGCTGACGCTCATATCTACACCGTGTTTGTTTTCCGTTAATCCATATCCATACTTCCATACTAATATTATAAATGGGAAAGTGTATGTGTGTGTTTGTTTGTTTGTTTGTCCGTCTGTCACGGCAAAACGGGGCGACGAATTGACGTGATTTTTTTAAGTGGAGATAGTTGAAGGGATGGAGAGTGACATAGGCTACTTTTTGTCTCTTTCTAACCCCCCACTTCCCTAAAATGGGGGGTGGAAGTTTGTATGGAGCATTCCGGGGGGCAATCAGGAAAGGGGAACCGTGTTACCCCGAATTTAACGCGAGCGAAGCCGCGGGCAAAAGCTACTTTTACCATCTGGTTGGGTATGATTAAGGAAACGAATTGGCTTGGCATCCTTCCTTCCCTTCCTAAAGTCCGTCCTTAACTGCTGAGGATCGTGGCTTAGACGGAAACGTTGCAATAGGCTCCTCCATTTGTTGCGGTCTTCTGCTTGGTGACGGGCCTGTGACATCGGCATCTGCAGTTCATTGGCCACCTGGTCGGACCAGCGTTTAGGACTGGGTCCCCTTGTTCTTGGTGGCTTGGCATAAGTAGTTATTTTTTAAACTTATTGTTAAATCGGTCACTAATGTATCTAGGGTAGATATTGGTATTAAAATTAACTCAACCAAAAAATTTTAAATTATGACATGCCAATTCGAACATTAATAGTCCGAGATACAAAGGAAGCATATTTTATATAGACTTAACACACAGGTGCATCATTTATTGCGGTGTCTCAGTATACAAGGATAATTTAATATAGGTTTATACAATCAGAAAGATAAAAATTAACTGTCGATTATCTGCGAACTGGAGCAATAGTAGGGGTGTTAAGTGCACAACCTCATATTTGAATGCACAAGTATAAAATTTGGCACAGTTGTTTCTTGTTCCTAGACAAGCTGATTAAGATCGGTACCCCAAGGTACTCCCCGCCTGGCGCCTGTGAGGGGGGGTTAAAATAACACTCCACCCGGCTTCATTCAAACAATTCTAACAGTTCACGTTTAGCTAAAAGGTCAAGTTTGGTATCAATTTCGGGTAAAACGACCACGTAGAATTCGTTTCTGATATTAAAAAAATACAATTTACTGAGTAATTAAAAAAAAACATACGAAAATAGAAAATCTCAACAAAATTTTTCATATTTTTTTTATATTGTTTTTTTTTTTCTCATAAACCGAAAATACGATATTAAAGCATATTTTATGTCAATTAAAAAAAATACAACATTTGAGAACCTTGACTAACAGTAAATAGGATTTATTTTTTAATTGCGTCGCGCGTCGTGAAATTATTTTTCCCTCTCAACATAAAACGCGCGCAATCTATTGGTAGCTTTAAATCGCAACTTAAGGAATACTATTTATCTCTTCCTTAGGTTTTTAAGTTGACACTGTTGTTTCTTACTGTGTGTATTATATATGTATATATGTACGTATATGTATGTTTATTTTGTATTTATTTAAGTATGTATATTCATATGAATGTGCTGTGATATCTATTTCGTCTCTTTTGTTTCTATGCACCACCTACTGCTTATTGTTTTTCTCTAGTCTCCACTACCCAAAGGTTGTCTGGAAGAAATCGCTCATTAGCGATAAGACCGCCTGTTGTTACCTCTACCTAAATTTATCTAATTGTAAAATTTGTGCTTGTAACTGTATGAGGTGTGCAATAAAGAGTATTTATTATTATTATTTATTATTATGTAGTTAAATTTGAAAAAAAAAATATTTTTAGGGGGGGGCGCTCCATACATGTAACAAAATGTGACACATCAATCGATAGGTCTTTAAAAATAACATTGAGGTTTTTTTGACCATTTTGTGATTAAGTGAATATTTTCTGAAATAATCGCTTCGAAAATAAGAAAAATTGTGTGTCCCCCCCCCTGTAACTTTTGAACCGTAAGTCCAAAAAATATGAAAAAATTGGAGGAGATGCGCCTTATCATATACTTTCTACGAAAATTGTTTTAATCATTATCGGTTTATTAGCCATTTTTGAGTTATCTCCAAAAAACTTCTTCCATAGGCATCAGATACGACCTTTTGGTGTTTGGTTCTTATTCCATTGAAGGTACGGAACCCTCCTATGTGTGGTCCGACACGCACTTGGCCGGTTTTTACTTTTGATTTACTTTAATAAAAATCCGTTTCTAGTAGCCTTAGCTATTTTATTGTCTCGCAAGAGGTGAGAAAAGTAGAGTATACTCCTCGGGGATAAAGCTGTTTTTGTCACGGGCGCGCTTGAACCCCTCACTGCACTCAGGACTCAGTCTTAATTCCCTCGCTGCGCTCGGGAGTAAAATCTGGAGTCCTTCGTTACGTTCAGGATTCAATATTGCGCCAGTGACATAAAACAGTGCTTTATCCCCTTGGTGTACAATCTACTTATCTACACTCATATTGTAAGTTCTCTAAAACGTGTTTGAAAACGGTAGGCAATGGCTAGCATTACCACGACCGATTTTACTATGATAAGCTTTTTATCTGTGGCAGTAACGTAATTTTAACTTTTCATACTCAAATATTGATGTGCTGTGAGTTTTGATAACATAATGTACACCTGCACCCTCCCGCGCATCCGCAGACAGCCCGACACGCGCCTCCCCGACCGCCGGCACAATCGAGTTGGCCATGGCGGTGCAATGGCGGCCATTCTATGGTTTCCGAATACGGCATTTTGGATAAATAATATGAGTGTAGATAAAGCAGTGTATGCAACTGTACGTAATTAGGCCTTAAAACACTCGTGTGATCTTATTAAAACCACACTCATGTTTTAAGGACCCTTATTACGTAACAGTTACATAAACTACTATTCCTTAATAAACATGATTATCTAATAGTCGTTCTTATTATTAGGAAATCCCAGCCTAAAACTTATAGTGTGTAAGCTTATACAGCGTGTAACAAAAATACTGGTGTGTAGTGTGTAAGAAAAAGTAGGAGAATTTAAAAAAAAAATATTTTACAGGTTTTATCTTTGTTATATACACCGTGGGCCCATATAACTAGACAAATTTTAACAGTGTATTCCTGATCATATTTATATATTAAAATGTTCTATAAACTTTTCTGGAATACGCCTAGTTTCAGAGTTAATACCAATTTTAAAAAAATACACTTTTTATTATAACTCATCACAAAACGCCTTTCTAATGGCGTTGTTGCCACTATTGGACATAATTTACACGTCCTTATCAGATATCAAAGTGACAAGGAAAACTTTTCAGAAACTATTTACAAAAAAAAAATGTACCAATTTGTTTTAGGCGATAATTTTATTAATAACATTTGCTTTTCATGTGCAATAAACATTCAAAAAATGGAAAAAAAATTTTTTGGCGAAATTGACCTAGTCACATAATATTTTTTCCTTCTTTTGGTCTTAGAAATTCGTGGTTAAGATCTGTCGGGTTATTCCAGCCAACGGTGTATATAATCGATTTGTATAAATTACAAGTTTACATGGTACCTATCCACAGTGCGTTATTTCGAAATTTTGACCGCGGATGCCGACGATGGGAGAGAATTCCACAAACGAACGGCCTGGAACGTAAATGAGCAATTATAAAATTTGGAAGATGAAGATGGCACTTTTAGGAGCAATTTTTGAGAGGATCTAATAGAATTAAGATAAGAGAAACGCTCTTTGAGGTAGCGGGGAGTTGCAGGGTTAAAAAGTATAGAAAAGAGTAAAGAAAGTATGTGAGAGTTACGGCGGTGACGGATAGGGAGCCATTTGAGTTGAGAATGAAAACTAGAAACATGGTCGAATTTGCGTAATCCGAAAATGAACCGAATGCAGGCATTTTGAATACGCTCAAGCTTATTAAGTTGCTCCTCGGTTAGGTCTAAATAGGAGATATCTGCATAATCAAGAATGGGGAGAAGTAACGACTGAGCAAGCGCAATTTTAGTAGCAATTGGCAGGAAATTCCGGAGCCGTCTGAGAGACCCTATGGCAGCAAACATCTTCCTGCTCACTTCACTCACCTGAGGCACCCATGATAGACAACGATCCATGATTACGCCAAGATTTTTCACTTGGTTGGAAAAAGGAATTTGGATACCATCGAAGACTATCGGAGGGAGCCTGAGAAAGTCAATTTTGGAGATTTGTTTAGCGCTACCCATCATAATTACCTGTGACTTTAGGGGGTTTACTTTTAAACCGTAATTTTGACTCCAATTTGATATGCGGAGCAGATCAAGATTCGTGGCTTCTATAACTGAATTGAGATCGCTATGCATACCCTGCGAATATATTTGAAGGTCGTCGGCATAGAGGTGATACGAAGAGGAGAGATCAAGAGTTATGGAATTAATGAAGATAGAAAATAAAAGAGGAGACAGCACACCATCCTGTGGAACACCAGCTGATGTGCTGCACCAGGAAGAACACGAAGTATCTAGTTTTATTCTTTGCCGACGACCAACCAAATAGCTGCGGAACCAGTCAATCGCTGCAGCCGATATGTTAAGAGACTGTAAGAACGCGAGCAAAATGTCAAAATCGACCGTGTTAAAGGCATTACTGAAATCTAGAAGTGCAAGAACTGTAAGCTTCTGGTCATTCATACCCAAACGGATGTCATCGATAACCTTGACAAGAGCCGAGGTAGTACTATGGCCCGGACGAAAACCAGATTGAAATGGGTTTAGGAGGTCATTTCTATTCAGGAAGGAAGTTAGTTGCTGATGCACTAGCCGTTCGAGGACTTTGGATAGGAAAGGAAGAATGGAGATGGGGCGATAGTCAGAGAAGGAACTGGGGTTGGATTTTTTGGGTAAAGGAATAATATTGGCATCCTTCCACAGACTGGGAAAAGTACTTGATGAAATGGAAAAATTCAGAATACCGGTGATAATAGGAACAAACAAATCAAGGAGAGGGAGTATCATATTTCGGCTAACACAGTCAACACCAACGGCGTTAGAAGTGATATTCAATATACCCTTCCTAACATCACTCTCACAGAAATGGCTAAAATAGAAAGAAGAGAAATCTAAGGCAGGAAGTGATGAAAGATGATGAAGTGAGTTAGATTTCTTAGGACCACTGAAACAGGTGGACGATGAAAAATGCTGGTTAAGCTGGTCAACGCTAATATTGTTTAAATTGGTTGCCTGTTGAGATTTGCCAACTCCGAGACCTTTCAAAAATTTCCACACTTTGGCTGGCTTTCCATCTTCAACAGAACTGTGAATATGACGCCTCTGAGCATCTCGACACAGTGCTACAGCGATTGCGCAGGGTATGATATTTAAGTTTATTTTTCTCAGAGTTGTTAGCCTTATACTTAGATTTAGATTGATTCATCCTCTCTATAAGGGCTTTAATATCCTCAGTGAGCCAAGGAGCAGGGAGATGCTTGACTTTTATTGCACGAACAGGAGCATGAGCGTCATAAAGTTGTATGAGGAGCGAATTAAAGAGAGAAACTTGATCGTCTACCGAACCCGCTCGAGCGATACTGCTCCAATCGATTGTTAAAGCGTCATCTCGAAGCTTTTCCACATTTAATCCACTAAAATTGCGCTGCAAAAGAATTTTTGATTTAGATTTGGGAGGACGAATTTTGTAAGAGAGATAGAGCAAATCATCATATGAGAAGGCATCCGCGGAGTATTGTCCAAATTTAGACACATGAGAAGTCGAAGAAACTAAAGTTAAATCAAGAAGAGAAGGCGAGCAATTTGGAAAATAGTGTGTGGCGTCTGAAGGGAGAATAGTTAGATTGCATGCATCTACCAGGGATTTAAGGCGCCGGGATCGACTGTCATCCTTCAGAAGACACGTATTTAGATCTCCCATAAGAATGTGATGATTATAAGAAGGCATAAGGTCTTCGAGAAGTTTCTCAAGAGAATCAAAGTAATTAACGTGAAGGGAGGGGGAATAAAAAACGCCAAGTAAAAGTTTGGAATGAGAGAGGGAAACGTCGAGAAACATATACTCTGCGGCATCAGAAGTAGAAGAACTGGCAGATACATTAACAATTGAATAGGGGATGTAAGAACGAAGGTAAATCGCAACTCCACCGCCACCTCTTCCAAGGCGGTCGTGCCGAATTAAATTGAAACCAGGTAAAGAGTAAGACGTTGAAGGCAAAGCTGGTCTGAGCCACGATTCGGAAATTAAAATAGCATGAATGTTCTTAATGTCAAAAGAGAGTAACATATCGCTGTAATGTGCAGGAATACTTTGCGCATTTAAATGCACAACGTTAAAATTTTTAGGTACATCATTAAACTGAGATTCCAGAAAGTCGTGAAGCGAAGGAGGCAAACTATGGAAACTGTCTTCACTTACACTATCTAAGGAGGAAAAAGATAAATACTAATGATCACTGTTATCACTGAAAGGCATCTGAAAAATATATATAAAGTTAAAAATATAATAAGTATATAATAAGTGTATACTAATATTCAATAAATATAAAAATATATACAGTAAAAACTAAACAAAAACTCCACAATCTACCCGCCAGCAGCAAATAAAGAAAGAAATACACTTATAAAGAAACGGAAGTTCAATTTAAAAATACATGTTGGCTTCAGATTCGACAGGCATTAAGTTAAATCACAAAACTAAGGAAATAATTTACTAAGAAAAACGGAACGTAATTTAATAAGGAAATATTTAACTTGGTAAAGCGGACCGCAATTTAACAGTTGGCAACACTATACCTGCCATCCGTCAGCACACATGTCAAACTGTCAATGTCAGTTGGAACTTGGCAAAGTGACATTTAAAGTTAGCAATGAAGTTATTGGAATTAATTTATAATATTTACGGGAGACTATTAAAGAGGGTATACAACAAATAACAGTGATTACACATCGAAATAGAAAAGCGTCAAGCAGTATAACCCGAACAAATACAGAAGAAAGCTACACTATGTACATACTAAGGCTTCAATTTGGCAGCCGCACGTCTGGGCTTTATCTGTTTCTCCGGTTTCTCGGCTTTGCTGCAATTATCTGCCTTGGGAGGAGCATCTACACTTGGGGTCGGAGTCACAGGCTGCTCTGGCGCATCCGAAATCGCCTTAAGCTCTGCAAGGCTCACCACACGCCTGCGCACGTCGCTCGCATCCAAGACATGAACAACGCCGTCCCAGGTCCAACATCTTCTGACGCCAAACCGCTCCCGAGCTGCCATGAAGGTCTGCTGACGTGATTTGGTCAAGAACTCGGCTATCGTTACGCCGGAGCCTTTCAATGCCACCTTACCAAACCACACTTTATCACGGACGGCAGTCTCACAGAGCTTCACCACAATAGCCCTGGGTTTGCTGCCTCTGCGACGGCCAAGTCGGTGGCTGCGCCTTATGTCATTTGCAGCCACGTCGGCCTTAACAGCTTTGAGCTGTTCAACTACAAGGGCCGTTGTGTCCTCTTTGTCAGCCTCCGGAACACCATGGATGACCAGCATCTTGCGTCGAGATCGCATTTCTATTTGATCGACCTGTTGAGCGATGAGCTCCACCTGCTTCTGGAGTATATTGAGAGAGTTCAAAACAAATGCTTTGAAGCTAGTGAAGTCCGCGGCTACTGCCTCAATACCGCTCCCAGGGTTGCTTGAGCCCGCTTTGTCCAAATTACTCTGCATCTCAGCCATCCTTGCATTGAAGGTTTCAGTGAGCTCCGCAATTGATCCTTGAATTGAGTTGATGTCCGACATAGTGTGTTGATGTTGACAGTTGAAGTAGGTGAAAGTGCAAAAATCAATGTAACTTCCTGGAGAAATGCTTGAATACTACTGGTAGGTAAACTATATTACCTAATCACCAATTTTATTGTTTCAAATTATCCAAATTACTTTTAATTCTATTTTTTCTAATAAAATATGTGAACAGTGATGTGGTTCGTTTTATTCACCTACCCGAAAAGTATACATAACTACGAGTAAGTAGCGGCATACAAAATACACCGTATGTGTAAATTTTATTCAGATGCGTCGTATAGTTTCCGAGTAAAATGGCTGTGACATACGGACGGACAAACATACAGACAGACATGACGAATCCATAAGGGTTCCGTTTTTTGCCATTTGGCTACGGAACCCTAAAAATTGATTCTTGATACATTAGTCCATTTTATTCTAATTTTATCTTCTATTTTTATAAAACCTGCAGTTTTACTCCGTATACTGCAGCGTCTTATGAGTTATGACCAGGGATCGAATACCGGTATTATTTTCATACAAATTAACCGGTATTCATTTTCGGTATCTCGGTTTTTAATTAATATTTCTGAATATTTTCTGGATGATCTGATAATGTATGGCCCTTACCTAAATTACATTAAAAAAAATAATGTAAATATTGTGAAAGTTGGGCGCTATTTCGATTTTTAGTAATACCGGTAACGATCCCTGCTTATGACACTCGCGGCATTTGTTTTAGGTATTTAAAATTGAGGGGGCCAGCACGATTTTCCGAATAAATTAGATTTTCAAATCAGTTCGACGCGGCGGCGCGGGCCCCGGCTGTCGTTGCGGGGCTGTGCACCGTGCGGACTTTACTAAATTAGACTTTAAGCACATAACAATAAGAAATATGGGAAGTAAAATCACATTATTAACCTGGTTATAATGAGATTCAGTACAACATTATAATCCGGCTAAAGCCAAGGGCTATAATGATTTGCTTTCGGTGAGGTTTGCATGATATATAATTTGGCATTGTCGAGCAGGTGGTGTGAAAATACATATTTTCACCTCAGTATCTTATTTGCAACATTATCCTTCTTTAATAACACGCCGCGGATAACGTACACAGCCTTATTTTCAACGAGATGCCGCCGCGGTATCATCAGATATTATATCCTACTCTTACATACTGTGGTTAACGTTAAACGTGAAAGAGGGTGATAGAAAATATAATAAGTTGAGAGAATAGGCTTTTCCGCAGCGGGACCCAATTACCGCGGAATGGTGTTATCCCTGCGAAATGAGTATACGGGATAAGGGAAATAGTTGCACAGAATACATGATACAATATCAGATACGCCGCTTTTTAAAAGACATTGTCGAGTTAAGTTAAGACACCTTTAGACACAAGGGCTGTTCATAAATTACGTCATTTCAAATTGGGGGGGGGGGGGGCTCTGGACATCGGATGATGGTAGCATGACTTAGAAGGGTAGGGGGGGGGGGGGTCATTCCGAAGATGATATCATCTCTCGCATCTTATAATCAATAATAATAGTAGATTGTACAACAAGTGCATAAAACGCACGATTTTACGCGAGGCGTTTATCCATCCGAGCGAGCTTGCGAGCGAGGATTGATATAAAGTCGAGTGTAAAATGGGTTTTATGGACGAGGGTTACACTCTAATTTTCACTTCAATTGCGAGGAAATTATTTATCGTTAATCATGGAACTATTTTAAGTTGAAACAAAAATATTACAATGAAAATAAATGGTTCACGCAAATTCATTTTTTTATGTTTTTTTTTAATTTTCAACATGTGAATTTAGACATAGATACTTGTTACCTGCCAAGTCATAAAAACATTTCGGGGTTTTTTTATTAACTATTATCAACTCCTATTTTATCTGATTCATTAATTTAATTGTAGAAAACACGGAATTAAAATAATTATAGCAAGAATATAATAAAAGACCAAGTTTCAGTATTCTACGAAATTTTACTGCTCAATTAAATTGTGCAATATATTTTGACTCCGTTTGGCTGTTGATCCTCGTTCTTAGTCTTAGAAGAAAATTTTACTTTATGCACTAGAGCTTAAAGAGCGATTTTATGTCGTCCACACACGACTTAAAGTCGAACTTTATGAGTATGAGAAGTGAAAATTAAGTTTGTTGTTATGTTGATTATTATAAACTATTTATTATTAAGAAATAATAAAAAAAAAGAAAAAACATAATTATCAAACTAAGTACAATAATAGTACATTATTGTCGAGGAGGTGAAGTAGCACATTGATGGCTGAGTATTACGTTTGAACGGATCGACATTAGGAGTCCGTTTAATTTAATACGAAGCCAGCAATGGCCCTTCACGCCGAGTCCAATATAGTGCTTTATTCAAAAATAATGCAAAACAGCCAACGTTGATGAACAACAAACAATATTGACATAAATAATATATTCATGATAACTTCTCTTCTAGGTTAAAAGAATGACCTCTACCGCGAGCATCGAATTTCGATTCGAATCCTATAATTATCTCCATCTCCATCGCTTCTCATTTTGAGTGAGAGAGACAGATTTATTCGAAACTACAATTTTTTATGTTCGCGGTACACGCTCAGCTTTGCCGCCTTTATATCTTTTTATTAAAAAGTTTGAAGTGTATTTTCCTTCTGAATTTACCGTAGGCTATTTGAGCTAAATAAAAAATCGCGGTACCAACATTATAAATAACAAACACCGATGTTGTGTTCTGGCTGTTTAGGACCTTTGCCTTTCTTTTTGTATGGCTGTTGAACTTTTTAAAAAGTTTGTACCTCGCCAAAAATGGAATTTGTATGCAACATTTATGTCGCGAAATCGAGCCTGCAATTTCCGTAACTTTTTAATTTTTATTTGACCATAAACTAGGCACTTCGCCGCCTAGTTTTTAACCGTAAAAGTCAACCTTGCCGGACATTTTTGAATAAAACCACTTAAAACTACAGATAGAAAATTTGGCCCAGATCGCTGTCAACTGGCAGGTGACCAGACGCCTGGCCGCATTACCTCGCTGGATGGCAATACTTATTCGCTGTGCGAAATAGTAGTCAGCCCTCTGGTCACCAGAAGCCTCTATTAGGCGCGCCGACAGATCTTTATATAGTCGGCGCGCGCCTGGCTCCAAAGTTTCAACACCAAATAAATCGTTTTCATTGTACAATTAAGCTAAAAACGCATTTTTTGGAAATTACATAATTTTATATGGCAGGAGGGGTCATTCGAATTAAGATGGTTGGATGATTTTAGGGGAGATGGGGAGGTCAAAAATTGTCAAAAATTTATGACGTAATTTATGAACAGCCCCCAACGTGATTTTTGCATCTGTGGCGCGGAATGGCATCCTTGCTTCGACTGCAAAGCTCCAGGTGACTCTCGAATGGCTATGGCTATGGAGAGATGAAATAAAATCATGTTGATGTTCATTACGATTATCTTCGCTCTAATCCATGACTACTGTTTTTTCACCTCACTGGCTCGGAAAGCTCTTTTTTATTCTTTAAAAACAGATAGCAAAATTGCATTTTATTCACAAGAGTGCAAAGAATATTTGAAATTCGAACGTGATATTAGTCACTTTTTTAAACATAATAACATGTAAAGGCCACTCTAGACAGGACAATCTTCGCCCATCTGATTAAATTGTCTGATCAAATCAGGTGCTTTGGACGCAAAAATTATTTTATATTTAATTGTATTCAATTAAAAACATTTAGTGTAAACAATTTTGTTTCATGATTTTACTATAAAACGCTTTAAATCTTTCAAGAAATATTATTTTGATCGATCCATTTTAATGGGGAAGGCAACTGTCAAAGTGACATTTCCAACATTGGTCCTTAGAAAAGCTAAATTTGTATGGCGCGAAGTAGTTTTTATTTATTTTCGCGAAAACTTTTCAATGTTTTGTCTCGAATTGCTCCGAAATTGAAATCCACCGGTTTCTGAAATACACTAAAATTAAATTGCTGTAGATTAACGCAATAGGGAAGGTTTTTGCCTAAGAAAAGCTTATTGACTGCATACTAGTTAAGGACCATTCAACTTCTGTCCCTTTCTTTCATTGTATGTGTCTCTTTCTCTTATTGTATGGAATCTGGAACAGCGCCCTCTACAAATAGTTTTCACCGGCCTTCCCCATTGATGAACTATAGTCTGGCCAGCCAACGAACGCAGTAGCAATGTACATCAAACAAAAATATAGCAACACTCTAGGGCGAATCGAACAGCAGCATTGCTCCATAGAAAAGCAGCAATGTATATCGAACCAAAATTTTTTTTCAAGTTGGCTGCATTGGCACGGTGCTTTCGTACGTCAGTGTAGTTAGCGGCACACAGTGTAGTGGTAATTTCGTAAAATGTAACTGCATTATTAGATAAAATCATTGAAATCCCTGATATATGTACATATAATTATGACTTTTCAATAAATAAGAAGGTGCGAAGAAATTAAAATAACCAAAATATTAAAAGGACTGAAGATTAGAGGTAGAGATCATGCGGTCAAAATACTGCTGAAAGTGTTGAAATCCAGGAACGAAACAAACATTGAATGCTAAAATCATAAGTCCGGCGAGGAAATCGAGTATATCTACCAGAAAATACAACTTTTCAGTTTAGAATGGAATCGGGTTAGCTGCATAATCTGTACGAATAAAAGTGTAATGCATATTACTCCTATTAATTATGATTTCCTTTCGTCATTCGTTTATACGAGTAAGACTATTATTTATTGTGTGAAGTGTATTTGTACTTAAATAAACGCATGTGAGATTTTGGTGTTTATTTATTTTATACATAGCTTAGGTATATGTAGGGAAACATTAAAATAATTTGATAAAGTAGCGGGGTGCTTGTTGCTTGTTAAATCTGATGTTAACCGCTTTATCGCTTTGTGACAATATTGAGCACCAGCCTATGCAACAAACGTTCTTGGACTTCATTTGGCACCAGTTTTCGCTTTGATTTGTTCGATTTATATACACTGAAAGAAAGAACTTCAAATGATATCTCTATACAAAACTGCATAACCTCAAAGCCTAATTTATCATGCAAATTTTAGTATCCCTGCAGAAGGTAGGTAGTAGATACCTACATTTATATCTTAACCTTGTTAGTACATTTATTGCACGGAGGTGGCAGATACCTATATCACATTAATAAATAATAAAATCCGCAACCTGAAACTTAAAAACGTAAGTAAACAAAACTAACTTTTTTTAAATAAAAATGTTACATGCCACAGATAAAACACAAATTATGCACAATTTTCGAATAATTCAAAGACAGGTGTTGCCAACTAGCGATTTTTCAAATTTGCCGCGCTTTTCTACTGACAGAAATGGTTTTCCAGACTATACCTGTCTCAGAATAATTCGAAAATTGTGCATTGTTTTTGTTTTATCTGTGACATGCGTAGAGAATTCAACCCGGATGGAGTAGCCATGTCTGTCATTTTCTATACAAAAAAAGTCTGCCGATTTTTGCGGGGGAGGGGACCGTCAAATGAATGGCTATTCGTACGTAATGTACGAATAGCTACGTCAAGAAAACGTCAGTCCATACATGTGTATGACCACTGGTGATATGTTTTCGGCAGAGGGGAACGCCTGTCAATGGCGACTCCGGTTGTTTGA
The DNA here is from genome assembly GCA_947086415.1 of Pammene aurita. Taxonomy (NCBI): domain Eukaryota; kingdom Metazoa; phylum Arthropoda; class Insecta; order Lepidoptera; family Tortricidae; genus Pammene; species Pammene aurita. The sequence continues at coordinate 23,712,514 of OX352306.1, read as the reverse complement.
ATTCTCTAAGGTGACATGTAACTTTTAATTTTAAAAAGTTAGTTTTGTTTACTTATATTTTTAAGTTTCAGATTGCGTTTTTTATTATTTATTAATGTAATATCTGCCATCACCTTTCAATAAATGTATTAAATGAATTAAATCAACGCAAAGACTAGCTGAGATATTTATGTAGGTACTTACGACAGGTGTAATACATTTTTCGTGATATATGAGACTTTAAGGTTATGTAGAGTTTTGTATCGAATTATCATTTCAAGTTCTTTCTTTCAGTGTAAAATCGAATAATTGAAGCGAAAACTAGTGCTAAATGAAGTCCAAGATTGTTGCATAGGAGCAAGTGCTGCATATTGTCACAAAGCAAGAAAACACTACAATTTAACAGGTTTAAGCACCAAGCATCCCGCTACCTACAACAGACTTTTATCAAGCCTTTGAAATGTTTTCCTTTGTGTACCTACCTAAGCTATGTATAAAATAAATAAACACCAAAACCTCACGTGCGTTTATTGATTATTCAATTATACAATTCGTACATTAGATTAAATAAGTGCCTACCTAAAATAGTCGTCAAACGAAATGATAAAAGGAAATCATAATAAATAAGTAGGAGTATACTGAGTGATATAATATATGTAAATTAACATGACTCTCTTATTCATACAGATAATGAGGCTAAACTGAAAAGTTGTATTTTCTGGTAGATATAGGTAGTTACTTGTTTCCCTCGACTGGCCTTATGATTTTAGCAATCATTGTAAGTAGTATTGTATTTTGACCGCATAATCTTCTGTTAATTTTATGTTGTTATTTTAATTTCTTCGCACCTTATTTTTCATTGTAAAGTCATAAATATATCAGAATTATCAATTATTTTATTATTCAATGTAGAATTACTATTTTCGAAATGACGAACAAAAGCGCGCGACAGGCGTCCAAAAAATACTAAGTTTTGTTTGATGTACATTGCTGCTTTTCTATGGAGCAATGCTGCTGTTCGATTCGCTTAGTGTTGCTATATTTTTGTTTGATGTACTATCGGGTTCAGAATTGCATGGCCAATTTATGAATGAATTCATTGATAAATTGACCATGCAATTTTGAACCCGATGGTACATTGCTACTGCGTTCGTTGACTGGCCAGACTATATTTTCCTCCCTTTAGTGAGGTGAAAAGATTTGTGTTACACACGGCTGCAAATTTATTTTTACGTCTCGTGTGTTGTTGCAACACTTGCTACGCTCAGGATTCTATTTTTGAACTACTCGCTTCGCTCAGGATTCTATTTTCGAACCACTCGCTTCGCTCGCGGTTCAACCATAGAATCCATTCGCTACCTCGCAATTCAACCCTAAAATCCATTCGCTAGCTCGTGCTTCAATTCCACACTCGCAGTTAAAATACAACTTTGCACCCTTGTATAACAAATAACTATTAAACGCTTGGATTGGATTGGACTGCCGGGCCCTGAAGTTTTTATTTCTGGAGCTTAACTTACGTAACTTTTTTCTGGTAAACGTACCTATGAAGCGTACTTAGAATATATTATAGACATTTGATACTGCGAGAACTATACTTTACCCATAAAATAAACCGCTTTAAAAGCCGGTTAAAAGTGTCATATCTGATCTAAAGTTATTTCATATATGCTTCTGGCTACTTATACAAATGTTCTCGACTATAGGTATTCCCAGGTGACGGAACACTTTCCTTAGCGCTGAATGTGTAATATATTTCTCATTTTCTCATAACCTTTAGTCGAGCAAATCTCTGAGGTAATTCCAACGCTGTTTCGCTAACTGAGATTACGGCTCCCCATTGCCATCTCGGTTTAATTTAAAAGAAATGACAACTTTATGACACGTATAAAGGTGAGGTGCGGCTAGGTATTCGTTCTTTATCAAGCGAACTTTATGTGATACTTATTCAAAATTTCACAAACCTAGAAAGCTGATACAGTAGATACCGAAACTACGTTAATAGTAAGAAACAGCTACGCTACATGATTCGCGATTATCAAAATATGTTTTTCTACTCGTCGACTGTTAATGCTTGAATTGAGATTGTGTAGACCGAACTACTAGCATATATTTTCCGATAGAGCTTTTATGGTCGCATTTTCATTTTGTAGCATCGCCAACGATGGTAAAGGATTTTCATACAATATTGTAATACTGTTGCACGACCCCGCGCGGCCACACGCCGTCGCCGGGGGCTCGGGCAAGTTACTCAATTGTACGAGGGTTGCTACTTATATATCCGGAAACAAAAAAACAAACAAACGTACACGGCTGAAAATGGTTTTATTGTTTTTCAAAGTATTCCCCTTGATGATCTATGCACTTTTGCATTCGCGTGAACCAATTTTTAAAGCACTTCTGCCACTCCGCCTGAGGTACCTCCATAACGTGTTGTTTGAATGCGTCGACAGCATCTTCAGCGGTCGAAAATCGTTGACCGCGTAATTTATTCTTTATATTTGGAAATAAATAAAAATCGTTGGGTGCCAAGTCAGGGCTGTACGGCGGATGACCCGTTAATTCCACATTTTGACCCTCCAAAAATAGAGTTGTTTCGCGTGACGTATGACAGCTGGCATTGTCATGATGAAGAATGATTCTTCGTCGCTGGTTAGTTTTACGAATTTGTTCAAATACTTCCGGTAAGCAAATGGTCGTGTACCACTCTGAATTAACCGTTCTACGGTTTTCTAGTGGCACTGTAGCTACATGGCCATTAATACCGAAGAAGCAGGCCACCATTTGTTTCAATGTACTTTTTGCACGAGTAACTTTCGTAGGGTTCGGCTCATTTTGAAACACCCATACCGTTGATTGTTGCTTCGTTTCGGGATCGTATGCATAGATCCAGGATTCGTCACCTGTATAGATGTTATAAACGGCTTTTGAGTCACCACGGTTATATTTTTTTAACATTTTATTGCACCATTCGACGCGAGCATCTTTTTGCTCTTTTGTTAAGTTGTGGGGTATCCAACGCGAACAAGCCATTTTTTACAGCCAAATAATTATGTAATATGCTATTAATGCTGGTCATAGAAATACCCAGAGTCGCCTCTATCTCGCAGTACGTAACATGTCGGTCGTCCATTATAAGTTTTCGCACAGCCTCGATATTTTGTTGTACAACGACCGATTTCGGGCGACCTGCCTTAACTTCGTCCGTAAGCATACTACGTCCACGATTGAACTCACTAAACCAGTGATACACAGTAGTTTTAGATGGGGCTTCATCACCAAAAGTTGAAGTTAGTTGATCTATGCACTGTTGTTGCGTTAAACCACGCCGAAAATCATAATAAATCATAGCACGAATATTTTCACGAGTGAGTTCCATTCTTGCTGCGAGATGACATTTAAAACCCGTCAAAAACAAAACACGAGCGTTAATAAGAAAGAAAAAATATACCGGCCAGTACTTAAAAAAGTTCAAATTTTACCATGGAGGTCAAATATGCTATTTAAGAAGATTGTAATCCCGGTTTCCGGATATATAAATAGCAGCCTATGTATATGTAGAGGCAGCAGGTCTTTCTTCGAACTCAATTCTAACCGGCTTGCCTATATTGAGCACTCGTAGAAAAAGTATTGTATACAATAGTGACATAATCACACATGCAACTGTACGTAATTAGGCCTTAAAACACTCGTGTGATCTTATCATTAAAACCACACTCGTATTTTAAGGACCCTTATTACGTAACAGTTACATAAACTACTATTAACTTTTCTGTGTTTGTGAGCAAAAATACGTTACACTGAAAGGGCTTCACAGTGCTGCTGCCGCTGCTGGAATCATCTTTGAAATGCTTGATAGTTGACACCCGCGGCGGCGGTTTAGGGTTCTTCAGTTAGTATGTGAGAGTACGGTCACGTCTAAAAATATGTATCCATTTAATGTGACAAAAACATGTATCCAAGACTTTACAACTTGGTAATAGAGTCGTGGCTACATATTTTTGGCACATTAAATGTATCCATATTTTTAGACGTGGCGGTACCTACGTGTTGACTCGTGAACGTTACGACGTTGTAATATTTCGTGACATACCTGTGAACAAAAGAAAACTTGGGTTAGTTCCAGGGTTATCAATGTTATCAAGTTATCATTATTAAAAAGTCGATGTGGAAAAAAAAATATGAAAACGAAAAGAAATAGAGTATAGGGACTATAAAAATAGTATAGCCATAGCAAGGTATAGACCTACTCCAAGTAAGACACTTCCTTGCTATGGCTATACTATAAAACCCTATATTTGGACTTTGCGGGCTGGCTGTTGGTTTCCCAAGCCTCTTCTAGCGACTTCTATCAAGCCGTTCTTCCTTAGTAGTTTCTATATGGTTAACAATTAGCAGCGTAAATCAATCATTCTGTCCATTACATACCAGACAAAACCTAAGACTTAAAAGTGCGGCTACATAAAGAGAATAACATCCGCACAAAACAATCCCCATCTAAAAACATCTCCAGATCCCAGATTTCCGCAAAATAAACTTTTACGATCGTTTTATTCTCGTTAAAACATCTGGGAAACGTCTCTCGGCACTGAATAGGCATGTTTATCAGTTCGTACGCAACCTGCAGATAGATAAACAGGAATAGGATTACTTCTAAACATCACATTAAAGTACGGAAGGTGAAAACTTTTAACGAACTCTTTTATCTTGACAACCGCCTTTGATAGATACCGAGGCGATTCCAGTGTACATGTTTTACCAATTTTGTTACCTAAGGCCTACGGGCACAGACTACACAGACTACTCATCATTAATCTTTTACAAGGAGCACGGGGTCACCACACAAGAGCAATTTATTCGTAAATTTCTACGACTCGAACAGCACATCTCAATAGTATTCTACACCACTTTGTAGTATAACAATCCAGGTTAGCCCCTATAACTTGATTTTTGTGGATATTTTTAATTCACATGAGTAATGATCAAAAACGTTAACTCAAATTAAATAAGCGGTCGCGCTCTCATACAAAATTAGTACGGGAGCGCTGATGTGTGGTGACATCGAGTTGTACTTATGATCTATTTATTTCGCGCTCATATTTTAGCGGCGACGCGGACTTTATCGATCGCTGATATATAATAAATGAATGTCCATAAAAATGGAGGGATTGTAAGAGGAACGTCCTTTTCTAAAGGCAAGTGGCTGGCCAGTGTGGCCAGAGAATAGCAAAACGAAGAAAAGAGAGTGAATCACGAGATAACGGACGACAGAGAGAGTATCTGCGCAGACGCAGACCCAAAGTAGCTAGGAGTATGATCGGATTATGTGGCTCATATTCATTACTTTACCTAAAAGCAATATGAATATGATGCATGATGATGAAGAGGCAGACGACCAGCCACGTGGTGGTCAACTGTAAAAAGGGATTTAAAAGCCCAGAAACTTTCGGCAACGACAACCTGGGATAGAATATCCTGGCGCCGATGCACAAGGAGGCCCGACCCCAGATAAACTGGGACAGGGGCAGTAAGAAGAAGATATTAATATGATCCAAAATACATTGCTTCAAATCACTCAAGCAACGAGCTATCTTTTAATCGTCTTGAACATGGTTCTGTCCAACTCCAAGACCAAAGTGTCAAGTCGTCAACAAAGCAAGGCTAGCCGTGATTACTCGAAGCTAATAGAGTACATTAGCCGCAGGATGTTTGTGCGGTGAGTCACGGTTTAGTATGCGATGCGCGAGAGCCGTTTGCGCACACGATCTGTGAATGGGCTTTACTACATATGTGTGTTAAATATAGTTCGTGTTCATACGCGAAGCAGTTTACTATTCTATGAGAATTCTTAAATAACTCTTGATGCCGGCGGCGGCAGTGCCATAAATTCGCCGACCCGAGGCTAATTTGACTTAAGCCCCCATTAGTAGTGATTTTATATATATTGTAACGTCTTGAGGTACAAATTGCACATTAAATTTAAACAATTTATCAATTGTAGCAATGTAATATAAATTGTATGCAAGTCTGGTACCGTGTAATTGAGGTTTTTGGAGCTAAATTATCTAAAATAGGCAAATAGGACATCAATTGAATAAAACGGAGTATCATGGATATATTGCGGTTGTTAAAATCAGTAATTGTCGTGTTGCAATACCACAAATAGCAACATGCATGAATTTTTTGCAAGAAGTCATTCGATTGTATTTCCCGTGAGATTCAAATGTCGCTAATAAACCTAAGTATAAAGGAGTATAGAATGAAGGTTTTAAAAATACAATTTGGGCTTTAAAAGAAATGGCTCGAAATGTATGGAGCTTGATAAGTACTTTCAATGAAAACTATATTGAATAAAATCGGTTGAGCCGTTTTTGAGTTATAACTCAAAAGATCAAAAGATGCATAGTAAAAGTACGTAAGTGCCGTATAGTAATAGTAGTTTATGTAACTGTTACGTCTTAAGGCCTAATTACGTACAGTTGCATACACTGCTTTATCTACACTCATATTATTTATTCTAAATGCCTTATTCGGAAACCATAGAATGGCCGCCATTGCACCGCCACCATGGCCAACTCGATTGTGCCGGCGGTCGCGCGGGCGCGTGTCGGGCTGTCGGCGGATGCGCGGGAGGGTGCAGGTGTACATTATGTTATCAAAACTCATAGCACATCAATAATTGAGCATGAAAAGTTAAAATTACGTTACTGCCACGGATAAAAAGCTTATCATAGTAGTGGTAATGCTAGCCATTGCCTACCGTTTTCGAACACGTTTTAGAGAACTTACAATATGAGTGTAGATAAAATGACTAAAGTGCCGCATAATATCACTTAATAAATGACCTCTTGAACGGATGTATTGTAATAGGCCGGCAACTACGGAACCCTACACTGAGCATGGCCCGACGGCCCAACATTCTTTGTTTATAATAAATGTTCGTTGTTTCAGTCAAAGATGGAATGGGTAGTCGCTCGAGCAGACGACATCCTCAACTGGGGACGCAAAGGATCACTCTGGCCTCTGACCTTCGGCCTCGCCTGCTGCGCCTTGGAGATGATGCATTACGCTGCACCTAGGTATAGATTTTGATGTTTTTGCGTTTGACATTCAGCGGTAACTACGATATTCTCAACTTGAAGCGGAAAGATTTATTTTGGCCTATGACCTTCGGCCTCTCACACCTTTATTAGCTGTTCACATCCAGGTAGTTTAAAAACGCGTAACTTTAGTCACCAATGTCACTAGATATACCAAATAGTGCTGCATTTGGTTTTCAATTACCTTACATCCTCAAACGTAAGATATTCTTATGCCTCCTAACTGACAATGCTAACCTCAATGTGACATTAGAAGTTTCGCTTTGCCTCTGAACATCAGCTTATGATATAAGCTTGTTGAAGCATATAAAATAATAGGTACGTACATAACATTACAGTTTTTGCAACATTAGTGTGGTGATGAATCGTCAGACCCGTGATAAATCTCATAAGAGTGACTCACAGCCGACTTCTGAGAACTTAAAAGCAAATTGTCGTGATTTGATTATAGCAAGTGATTTGTCACATTTGTGTTTATTGATTAACGTGTCAGAGTTAATTAGCGACATGTTTCAATACATGGCTGATCAATTGGTACAATTCTTCTTCAAATTATTCAAATTCAACTGCAAAAAAAAGGTGGGGGTTATAAAGTACATATTTGTATATTAGGATTCTTGGCCGAAATGGTAAAAAAGGCAATTCTAATCAGAGAACGAGCACCGGTATTAGTTTCATACAAATTAACTGGTATTCAATTTCGGTATCTCGGTTGTTAATGAATATGTTTGGATATTTTCCGGATAATATGATAATTTATTAGTTTACCTAAATTACATTTCGCAATATCACTGCGAATATATAATAAACATTGCTAAAGTGGGGCGCTATATATTGATTTTTAGTAATACCGGTAACGATACCTGTTTCCAATTTTCTACTAGTACAGTGCGCTACGGGCCGGTTCAAATAGCACTCTTAGGTCTCTTAGTGCTTGAAGTTGCGGACCTAAGCTCTCCGAAACATGTCGCGCAAAGTGACTAAAGTGACGTGAGTGTAACCGTTACATTTTATAGTGTTTCTACAAGTACTTCTAATTACTGACTTTACTAAGCAGAACGCATTATCCATAAGCTGTAATATCCTTGAGAACTAAGGTTACGTCGTTTTGTAGAATCATGTTGAGTGTAACGGATACACAGCGATCATTATCTCGTAATCGGAACCCCGGCTGTAATCGCGTTCTCGTTTACCTGTTGCATAATTAAGTACTACCCTCGGTAGCTGCGTATATTTTGCTATCACCCATCTTTGCTTTGCTGACCTTAGCATTTAAGCAAGCATCTTTCAAACAATTCAGACTTCATCGAGTTGTCGTCTCAACAAGTGTAAGAATGAAATGTCAGTGGAAAATTTATACAGCGGTTTTTTTATAACCTATGAAATATTGGTAGTTTAGTTCCTACTAATTCCTACCCTATTGCTATATTATTATTGTATTGGTACCTAAAAGTTACAATGCCTAATATTTCTGTGGCTTCATAAAAAACGGTGACTTAAACCTATCTAAATCGATTATTAGACCTGGTAAAAATACAGTTTTATTAATTTATAAGATGAGATTTTAATCTGAAAGAGCTTTCTGTTTCTGTGTGTTAAAAAGTATGATTTATTTTCGAGCGGGGTAATAAACTCCCAAAGGCACCAAAATCCAATACTAAAGTTCTAACACTGTCTGACTAGTTAGTTAGCGTCTGAAAATTACTTAATCAACCAACTCGGAGCGAAATTGAATAGAATCTCATTATTGTTTGGAAACTATTGAAGCGTGTGGCAGTTCCAATAATGGCAAAAGGTCGGGTTACAGTAAATGTCATCAGAAAGGTTGTTCGGTGTTTGGGTATGTTTTAGCCAGCGTGTTGAGGATCATAGTTTTAGGAACATTATTAAATTAACCCTTAATCCGGGTCATCGGTATTACCGATTTAATTTATTAAAATAGCACAATCCAATAGCAGCCTTACTCATTGACATTAAAACATACAATACAATACGTAACAATATTCTTTATTTAGAATATTGTATCGTATTGTATCGTATCGTTTGTGATGCCTTAAAAATTAAGTGCCAATGCCAACGGCATGTCGTCTCGTTCGTGTTTATTACTGGCGGACTAGAGTGTGCTACCAGTACCTACTCGCTTTCCATATAAAACCAATACCCGACCCAGGAATTGGCGATTCTAGCCATATGAAATCAGAACGGGAGCATTCCTCAGCAGACCTAGGCGCATCCGCAGCTAGGTAACCTACCTTACAAAATAAAACAAAGCCAAAACATACTACAGTAACCTACCTGTTGTCCTCTTCCTGGTAACGAATATGATTTGTTCTATGATTTTCAGATACGACATGGACCGCTACGGTATGGTCTTCCGCGGGACGCCGCGACAAACCGACGTGATAATAGTCGCCGGCACTGTGACCAACAAGATGGCCCCCATCTTGCGGAAGACGTACGACATGATGCCCGAGCCGCGCTGGGTGGTGTCGATGGGCAGTTGTGCCAATGGCGGCGGATATTACCACTATACGTATAGCACTGTGCGAGGTTGTGACCGGATTATACCTGTAAGTGGATATTTACCAACAAGGTAGCTCCGATCCTGCGGTAGACTTACGACATGATGCCGCGCTGGGTGGTGTCTAAGGGTAGTTGAGCCAACGGCGGCGGGTACTACCACTAAAAGTACAGTACTGTGCGAGGCTGTGACCGGATTGTACCAGTAAGTGGATATTTACCAACAAGGTAGCTCCGATCCTGCGAAATACGTACGACATGATGCCGCGCTGGGTGGTGTCTAAGGATAGTTGAGCCAACGGCGGCGGGTACTACCACTACAGATACAGTACTTTGCGAGGTTGTGACCGGATGGTACCAGTAAGTGGATATTTACCAACAAGGTAGTTACGATCCAGCGGAAGACGTACAACATGATGCCCGAGCCGCGCTGGGTGGTGCCTAAGGGTAATTGAGCCAACAGCGGCGGGTACTACCACTACAGGTACAGTACTGTGCGAGACTGTGACCGGATTGTACCAGTAAGTGGATATTTACCAACAAGGTAGCTCCGATCCTGCGGAAGACGTACGACATGATGCCGCGCTGGGTGGTGTCTAAGGATGAGCCAACGGCGGCGGGTACTACCACTACAGGTACATCACTGTGCGAGGTTGTGACCGGATGGTACCAGTAAGTGGATATTTACCAACAAGGTAGCTCCGATCCTGCGAAAGACGTACAACATGATGCCGCGCTGGGTGGTGTCTAAGGATAGTTGAGCCAACGGCGGCGGGTACTACCACTACAGATACAGTACTGTGCGAGGTTGTTACCGGATGGTACCAGTAAGTGGATATTTACCATCAAGGTAGTTACGATCCAGCGGAAGACGTACAACATGATGCCCGAGCCGCGCTGGGTGGTGCCTAAGGGTAATTGAGCCAACAGCGGCGGGTACTACCACTACAGGTACAGTACTGTGCGAGGTTGTGACCGGATTGTACCAGTAAGTGGATATTTACCAACAAGGTAGTTACGATCCAGCGGAAGACGTACGACATGATGTCCAAGCCGCGCTGGGTGGTGTGTATCGGTAGTTCTGCCAACGGCGGCAAATATTACCACTAACGAGTACCTACTGTGCAAGGCTGAGATACCAGTAAGTGAACCTAAGTGAGCCCGTAGGACTCAACGCTTTGTTGCGGTCTGCAAGAGTTTTCAAGATAACTTACGCGACTAGAAATAGAATTCAAAGAGTTGAAATTGCAAGATTTATCGCAACTACCTCATCTTAAAATAAATCTAGTAATCTTAAGCAAGCTTAGAAACCTTAACGACCAAAGTTTAAATCAGATAGGATCTGGTTTATGAGTCCTACGATGAACTTAAACACGAACTTGAAATGAAATTTTGTATCAAGCGCTTGAAATACTTCGATAAATTTAAGAATTGCCTAGTTTTACTTGACAGTCTTGACACTTCGCTTTGATGACTTTCAAGTTGTCTTCAAGATATCAAAAGTAGGTTTCATCATCAGAAGTCGTTCATTCAATGCTAAGGATCGTGCCACATGTCTTTTCTGTAGGTAGACCAAGCGTATATAAAGGAGGCGTTACTATCCATAGGGTGTAATAACTATTCATGTGTTTATGTGATATCTGACGGTTGACGTCTGTCAAATAGTATTAAAATGTTGCCCCTGAATAGGTTTCCCAACCTGTGGGGCACTTGCGGGGCGTAGCGTGATCCAAGGAGGGGGGGGGGGGGGGGTCAGCTAGCGGCTCCAGATTTAAACGTATAAGGCTGTATATGTACCGCGGCGCGGACGGTGCCCGGTGTTGACTCCCCATTTCAGCCCCTAGCATCATCATCCAGCATATAGTAAAAGGTTGGGAAACTCTGCTCTGCAAGATTCACGTTTTTTCTTAAGCTTTGTATGGAATTCTGTTCTTACTTACTTATTATTAAAAACAACAATTAAACAAAGTTTAAATAGTACTCGTAATTATTTCTAGGCCTGCGTACACAGTTCTGGCGTACCCGTTAAATTACGATAATTTGTAATCAGCTCCCTCGTAGCGAAACAAATTTGGGTTTCCTTTGAATATCAAATAACGAGCGCTTTATTGAATTGAAATTTAAGTTTTTATATTTTCTTTTGTCATATATTTTATATGTGGTACTTGTGTGCTGCAACCAAGACCCTAACTCTTACAAGCTTTATTTTAATTTGCTATTTTAATACACAATAAACTGTCTGACAACCCTATAAGGTCGCGAGCTGCAAGTGACCAGGGCGGCGCGAATAGTGGGAGCGGGGCAGGCCACCGCTGTTGTCCAATACACGTTCATTCAAATCTATACATTCGGATCGTGCCGCTCGGAGCGACGGATTCGCGCGACTCGTTCAAAATGTACAGACTTGAATGAACCTGTTTTGGACGACCTGCCGGGTCGCGTGCGTCAAGTCTGCGGCCTAATATGATCGAACGACGATGATTATGATGATGATATAATCCCAGGTGGACATCTACGTGCCCGGATGCCCGCCGACGGCCGAGGCGCTGCTGTACGGGATGTTACAGCTTCAGAAGAAGGTCAAGCGCATGCGGGTCATTCAGGCCTGGTACCGGCACTAAGTTATATTATTGTTAATAAACTATGTTTTTATGGACTGGGTTATTTATTTAGCATTACTGATAGAGGTCGAAGATAACGAAATAACTAGAAGAGGTGACCTCTTCGCACAATGATATCTCACTAAACTGGACAACGAGGCCACCCTGATGTAGAGTGTACGTACTAATTTTGAAAATACCTAGAGTGAAGGCATCCTTACTTGTTTTATAATGTAAACAAATGTGAATCAATCTAGACGTCGTAATGTCATATATTTTTTAAGTTGGGGCCAGACGGCATACAACCACAGCCCTCTGCCACGAGACCTTGGCAGAAAACAGAGATCTTAAACCATGTAGCCAGTGGTTGGTGCCAAATTCTACATGACCTTTAAACGCCCTTGGTGGCTAGGTGTGCTCTGCCAACCATTGGCAGAAGTGGTTGGTTGGTTGTCAGCCATGGAGCCGCTGGCTTCAACAACTCGCTCCAACCAAGGTCACGTGGCCGAATCTGCGGCTATCTGCCGTCTGGCCCCAACTTTAAGTTAACCGTTCGTTACTTCATAATAAAAAAAATAGAAATTAAATTTTTCAGTAGGTACTGGTTGAATTTAATACTTTCTGAGTTTCTTTTAAGTACATAACAACATTTTAAGTAATAATCTCAAAGAAAGGTGTGATAATTTCTTTGAGAAGTGTTTGTTTACATAATACCTACAACAAGTAAGGATACATTTCACTGTACTTCTGCTTTTGACAAAGTGGATTCATGCAATGACGAAAAATTTTGTGACGGTCGTTTCTACACCTAAATACGAGTAGAAATATAAATAAGTACACTACACTTAAAAAGAAAGTATAGAAATACAGAGAGAAATATGACGACTAAAGACGACTAAAGAAATATTTTTGCGTCACATTATCTGTTCCAAGTCATTTGCTGCTTGCATTCCGGAAGACGCCAGAGCCGTGGGACGCTTATCCTTTTTATGTCTCAAAACCCATTTACATTCCTGGGAAATACTGCGCATCCTAGTGTCTCGCCTACCACTCGTACTTACTCGTCTGGAATGGTGTAGTAAATAGGTAAAGAGTATATGTGTAACTCATTCCCACCGACTTGCCAAATGTGCAGAAATTTGAGATTTTTTCCTAACGAGGAAAACGAAAGCTAAATTAGCTCCAACTCACCTTAGAATAATTATTATACGTGATCACTGGTATAATATACCTATCGTACAAAATAATCCAGAAGTGGCAAAGGTGGTTAACGACTACAGGGCGCAAGTTTCTTTATAGTTTTTTATAGTCAACGTATGTTTTTTAAAATTTGGCGATGTTGGCTGTGAGTATACATTCAGCATCTTCAAATATTACTGATCGAATTCACTTCAAGAAACTCGTCTGATCATCATTAAGAAAAATTGAAACAACGTTGTATGGTTTTGCCGGGTGGTTTGAGATCATAATAGACAAGCAAAGATAATGTTTATTATACTGAACCGCGATTAGAATAGGTTGACAGATCTGCCATTAGGGCATGCAAATATCGGACTATTCTCAATATTGAATCCGATATTAGCCCTCAATACCGGAATTCCGGTATTAATACTGATATTGGAGGTGACTGCCATATAAGTCAAAATTAGTATGGGTTGACAGCTATCTCAATGGTATCATATTCTCACCGCGGTTCAGTAATATACATTAGCTTTGTTTTAGTACTATCACGATAATCCGTAACCGATCAGTGTTTTTCAGAGCGACAAGGAAAAGGATTAAAAGGAATATAAACGTTGAACTTATACAAAACTCGGATCTACGAGAGAGGGAAACGTTCCAGGATTAGAAAACGTAGAAACTTTGCTGAAATACCCCGATCAACGCGTCTGTAGGTAAATAAGCACCGTCTTATAATAACTACTAGATAAGATAAAATAAATTTATTTTTCAACTATTCCTCTAGTTTAAGAATAAAAGTAGTTTACATTAAAATGAAATTATGAATTTAAAAAACTACCTTAAAATCCAGTTGCTTAATGGACCTCGACTCCTTTCAAATATTTTACATAGTATTTAATGTAAATATGCCCCCTTCAGACCCAAAGCGACGAACGCTGCTCAGTAAAACAACTATAAAGTATGACTCCACGAGGGTGAATATCGTACTGAGGGTATATTTACCTCATTCGATGGACGGGCAGACGGATTTGACAGGACATATGTTAAATCGCTTTTAATAGAATTGTTATAGTAAGATGTAATAAATATTGGTTAAATACGAACTAGATAACCAAACAATTGGACGGCTGAATTATGCGACTGGATAAGAGTTGTCTTATGTTGGCATTATGGGCCCAATATGTCTGATGTGTTGGAGGTGTGTTGGAGATATATTGTAAGGTATAGCATGGTTGATATATTGCAAAAACAGAATCGACCCCGGGGACATTGTTGAACTCCAGTTTATTGGGCTAAGACGCGGAGCTCACAGCCGGTCACGTTCCTATACGTGCTCCATTGTGGCTCTCCATGGAAATTTACTGGACGGACGGGATGAGCGGAAGCGACTGTGAACCTATTGCATTGTTTCGGATCTTTATGAGGTTTCGGACAAAGGCTTCTTGGTGGCTTTTGTAAGATCAAATGTAATTTGTGCCTTTTTTTGGTATTCCATTTTGTATTGTATTGTTAGGAAAATAAATTTATTATTACTCTAAAAAAAACAGCGTTGATGTACAGTCACCGGCAATAGTATCTTCCTCTACGAAGGCCGCAAAAACATATGACACGCTCTTATTTGTAGGTCCGTAAGAGCGAGTCACGTATTTTTGCGGCCTTCGTGTAGGAAGATACTACTCGTATTTGTGTGCGTGATTTATGATGACGCAATACGAGGGTTGCTACTTATATATCCGGAAACCGGGATTACAATCTTCTTAAATAGCATATTTGACCTCCATGGTAAAATTTGAACTTTTTTAAGTACTGGCCGGTATATTTTTTCTTTCTTATTAACGCTCGTGTTTTGTTTTTGACGGGTTTTAAATGTCATCTCGCAGCAAGAATGGAACTCACTCGTGAAAATATTCGTGCTATGATTTATTATGATTTTCGGCGTGGTTTAACGCAACAACAGTGCATAGATCAACTAACTTCAACTTTTGGTGATGAAGCCCCATCTAAAACTACTGTGTATCACTGGTTTAGTGAGTTCAATCGTGGACGTAGTATGCTTACGGACGAAGTTAAGGCAGGTCGCTCGAAATCGGTCGTTGTACAACAAAATATCGAGGCTGTGCGAAAACTTATAATGGACGACCGACATGTTACGTACCGCGAGATAGAGGCGACTCTGGGTATTTCTATGACCAGCATTAATAGCATATTACATAATTATTTGGCTGTAAAAAAAATTTGTTCGCGTTGGATACCCCACAACTTAACAAAAGAGCAAAAAGATGCTCGCGTCGAATGGTGCAATAAAATGTTAAAAAAATATAACCGTGGTGACTCAAAAGCCGTTTATAACATCTATACAGGTGACGAATCCTGGATCTATGCATACGATCCCGAAACGAAGCAACAATCAACGGTATGGGTGTTTCAAAATGAGCCGAACCCTACGAAAGTTACTCGTGCAAAAAGTACATTGAAACAAATGGTGGCCTGCTTCTTCGGTATTAATGGCCATGTAGCTACAGTGCCACTAAAAAACCGTAGAACGGTTAATTCAGAGTGGTACACGACCATTTGCTTACCGGAAGTATTTGAACAAATTCGTAAAACTAACCAGCGACGAAGAATCATTCTTCATCATGACAATGCCAGCTGTCATACGTCACGCGAAACAACTCTATTTTTGGAGGGTCAAAATGTGGAATTAACGGGTCATCCGCCGTACAGCCCTGAATTGGCACCCAACGATTTTTATTTATTTCCAAATATAAAGAACAACGATTCAACGAGTCAACGATTTTCGACCGCTGAAGATGCTGTCGACGCATTCAAACAACACGTTATGGAGGTACCTCAGGCGGAGTGGCAGAAGTGCTTTAAAAATTGGTTCACGCGAATGCAAAAGTGCATAGATCATCAAGGGGAATACTTTGAAAAACAATAAAACCATTTTCAGCCGTGTACGTTTGTTTGTTTTTTTGTTTCCGGATATATAAGTAGCAACCCTCGTAGTAGTTTATGTAACTGTTACGTAATAAGGGTCCTTAAAACATGAGTGTGGTTTTATGAAATGAGCCGCAGGCGAGTGTTTTAAGGCCTAATTACGTACAGTTGCATACACTGCTTTATCTACACTCATATTATTTATTATAAATGCCGTATTCGGAAATCATAGAATGGCCGCCATTGCACCGCCGCGGCCATCTCGATTGTGTCGGCGTGGCCAACTCGATTGTGTCGGGGCTCGCGCGGGACCAATCGAGTTGGCCATGGCGGTAACATTCTGTTATCAAATTCGAAGTTCCAAATTTGAAACTCATTGTTTAACAATATTTGAGCATGCAAAGTTAAAATTACGTTACTGCCGCAGATAAGAAACTTATCATAGTTAAATCGTTTGTTGTAATGCTTGTCATTGTCTACGGTTTTTGAACGCATTTTAGAGTACTTACAGTATGAGTGTAGATAAAATATTGTTTGAAAATAAGTTATGGTTTGGCAAGAGCCGAAGTGCAGTAGAGCACAGATAGAGAAAACCATACTGTAATTATATTACTCTTGTATTATCGGCCAAAAAAGGATGTAAGGCTAATTAGTGTTTTTCTCGAACAACGAACAAAATTGATAATTTTATCGACAACGTAGCGATTGCTTTTAGTTTCAGCATAATTGCAAGAGCAAATGTTTTTTACCTACGATTGAAAATCAAAGAAATATATGCTGGTGGACGGAATAGTCCCTATGACGGAATTAGCCTCATTGACCTTAAGTGTAGTTTTTTTTTCAACTGTTACTGACACTTGTCTGTGCCTCAACATTGCAGTTGGCCTTTTTTCTAAAATATTCGACGAGGCAAATTCAATGGAGATAAAACTGCCTATGATGTGAGATAAATTTGTGTTTAATTATGCCATGTGTGTGCAAGGATAAAAGAAGAAAAAAACAACAACGAGGAGTTGAATATTAACGTTGTGAATTTTGGATATTTTGGAATGGTTAGGGAATAATTTTGCACGAATTGCTTTAATTATGAGTATAAAAGTACTATCATTTATGTGGTAAAATACAATATTTATTTATTGCGCTATCGTAGATAAACATGACAATTTATATTACATTAAAAATTTAACACTTCAGAACTATTACAATTATTTATTCGATCAGGTCACGTGTCCGTCTTACGAATTTTCAATCTCACGAATCTGTCGGTCACGTGACCTGTCGCGAGTTCAACATTTTTTCCCCATCACAAAAAGTGCACACCGCCACTAAAGAAGTTTTCACTTCAAAAACAAGAAAGTTTTTTCTATTGCACTCGCTTCCGCTTCCAATATTAAACCAACGCCAGAAAGACTACCCTTAAATTGTATGTGTTTACGTGTAAACGTAGTTTTACGAAGAAACCGAACCACACGTCACGTATGCCTTAAACTGTTCCGGAATTTGGTGAACTAGGTCGACTGTACAGTGAGACGGTTTACGGTACGGTACGCGGGTATACGATTTCGTGACGAAAACAGGAATTTCATTTAACCAAATTCGAGACCGAAGCGAAGGAAGACTAAAGTGGAATACTCCGAAATCTAATAAATAAATTCAAACATTAATGGCCTGTTTCACAATCTCCAGTTAAAGCATATCTGTCAGATAAATGTTTGCTGTCCTTTTCTTTTATATGACTGGAGAAAAGGATTGCAATAATTTTAACTGACAGATAAGTTTATCTGGAGATTGTAAAACAGGCCCTAAATAATACAATAATGATTGGAGATTACAAAGAACGTTAAGCAATGAACGACATTGCGATTAATTAAATAACATCAATCAAACATTTTGTTGTACTCAAAGATATATATTCGCACAAAATGCTTTCTCGAGTTTGTTTAAGATCTCACTAACGTTATTCAGAAATTATTTGCTCCGAATTTTAATAGACATTGAGATTACTCTGTCATTTTTAACTAGTTATATTATAATGCGATTCTCTTTGAAATCAGTCATTATAAATAGAGTAAAAAAATATTTACAATGCTCAAAACTAAGGACTACGTGCGGGATGACTGAGCCTACGAGCCATATTAGGCCTCGTAGCGCGGTCGGGTCGCACGCCTACTAACGTAATTTCTTGGAGAAGCCTATTTTTTTTATTTCGCCCGAATTTGTCTTTTTTTGTGCCATTACGCAACGATTTGTGCATTTAACATTATTAATTTTGAGTGTTAAAAAAAACCAATTAATTTTCGAGTATTTTTATTAGTATGTCGGAGACAGTGTATAACAAAGTTTCCTAGTACTGTTGTTGTAACTCCTAGTACTAACTTGCGGGATCCCGCAAATACCAGGATCCAGCTGAACACCGAGATTGAAATCCTCATACGGACTTGTCAGATATCTCGTCGTTTTAGAGTACAGTTACACATAATGTACATATAATGTTGTAAATATAAACAGATAGTATAGTTATAATTATTTTACTTGTTTTTTAAAGTGGGTATTCCACTCGTACATTAGTATGTTATTTAATCAAATACAAACATTGAAACATTGAAAAAATAATCAACCCAGTTTGACTTGAACAAACATCGATACGCCTTACCGGGGCTCGATATCGCTTTACCAATTAAGCTATGGGTTCAGTTACTGAGCTGACGAAATTCTCAATGCCTTCAATCATCTTTTTTGCATTTATTTTTACATCGACTTTATAGCAGCCGTAAGCGACATCTAGGTGCCAACTACTACAGTTAGCTACCCTTCCCGCCGACTCTCTTACAAGTGTCACAACGGAAATAACAGATGGCGCCTGCTATCCACTCATAATTATTTTACTTGTTTTTTAAAGTGGCTGCTATAAAGTCGATGTAAAAATAAATGCAAAAAAGATGATTGAAGGCATTGAGAATTTCGTCAGCTCAGCAACTGAACCCATAGCTTAATTGGTAAAGCGATATCGAGCCCCGGTAAGGCGTATCGATGTTTGTTCAAGTCAAACTGGGTTGATTATTTTTTCAATGTTTCAATGTTTGTATTTGATTAAATAAGATAGTATAGTTGCTTCGTAAAACAACGACCTCTTAACGTTTCAGACGCAAACTAATATTTTATTAAAATCGTCTCACATCACATGTGCCTGTGCTCTCTGCTTGGCCTGCGTTGTGTTTGCATCAAAAACATCCAGCATGCATGCATGCATGTTTTCTTGGTATAAAAATACAAACTCAAATGTAGTTAAACAGCCAGAGTTCAGTAGAGTCGGTTCGGTTTGCAGTGTTGCCAATTTAGCATTCTATATGCTAGATCTAGCATACTATCATCTCAATCAGCATTTTATTTTAGCATTTAGCACATAGCATATTTTTTTAACATATTTATACGAAGCAAGAAAGCAGAATACAACGATATTATTTCATAAGAAAATTAATTTCTGTTATTAAAAATTGTATATCTGTTTTCGAACGGTTATTATTTTTTACATACTTAGGGACCTTGACACATGGTCGCCACCAAGACTCAAAAAAATGCCTAGTCACTACTACTACTACTAATGCATAATCCATATACTTTTTTCAGATATTTTGGCCGATTTGATCAGGTCTGGCAAAATTTTTTTGTTATAGTATGGTGGATAATTTGTAAAAACATATATATGGAGCATAGCACTTTACGGCAGCGAGACATGGACACTGACACAGAGGGACAAGAGTATACTTGAGGCGTTTGAAATGTGGTGTTGGAGGCGGATGGAGAGGATTAGCTGGACTGAGAGAGTGACGAACGAAGAAGTGCTGGAAAGAGTGGAGGAAAAGAGGCAGTTGATGGATAGCATAGAGTCGAGAAGAGGGAGGATGATGGGCCACCTCATACGACATGACAACTTTATACAGAAGATAGTTGAAGGAAAAATGGAAGGAAGGCGAGGAAGGGGAAGACCTAGAATTAATTATATAGACCAAATTAAAAATAATGTTAAGGTCAGGTCGTACCAAGAGATCAAAGAGGAGGCCTGGGACCGAAGCAAATGGAGAGCCCACTTTGAGTTGCACCGACAAGAGCATGGCTCTTAAGTGTTTGATGATGATGATGGTGGATAATCAACCAAATCCAAGATTATAGGATCAAGGGCACATATAAAATGAAGTTGGCATATTATTAGCATTTTTTCATCCTCACTCTAGCATATTCAGGACCATTCGAGTTGGTAACACTGTCGGTTTGTAAACAATGGCCTCGTAACGTTTTATTGGGCCGACGTCGGCGATAAAGTACAGACGGTGGATATACATCATCCCGTGGGAGCATAACCTCTTGAGAGGGTTTAAAGCGCGGTGGATTCGAATCCTTACATTGCTTACTGGTTTGATACTAGGACTGAACGCACATAAATTCGTATACGAATTTATGTGCGAAGCTTGGAGGTCCATGCTCTAACTTACTATAGTAAGTTTATGTAGGGTTTTAGCTTTTATGTAGGGTTAGTTAATTTTTTTATACCACGACGGTGGCAAACAAGCATACGGCCCGCCTGATGGCAAGCAGCTACCGTAGCCTATGGACGCCTGCAACTCCAGAGGTGTCGCATGCGCGTTGCCGACCCTTTATAAAAAGGAGGATTCACTGTGTTGATGGCTAAGGAACAAGGGGGGTCCCTCATCGTCAACACACTGGGTCTTTGAGCTCTTTGGAAATCTTACTTACCAGCAGGAACACAACACTATGAGTAGGGTCTAGTGCTATTTGGCTGTGGTTTTCTGTAAGGTGGAGGTACTTCCCCAGTCGGGCTCCAGATTAGAGCGAGATGACATTCGCTGTGCTGTGCTGTGCCCTACCACACATAGAATACCATATTATACCTACATCATTCGCAGTACCCATACCTCTCTATTCGGTCTATTTTTCCTTGCAGATTGTTCATAGTTATTTATGTACGTTGACCAGACCGTCGATTGTGGTTTGCGCAATGGCCCTTCATTGTAGCTATCTCGGGGCCCTGTATGGCCTTATCGTATAAACAATCGCGTTAGTAAAAATAAAAAGCAAGTCAGTGTGGAGAAAGAAATTGTAAGCGACCCGAGATTAATAACGATCGCGGCAGAAAAGAGTGAATGCACTCTGTAACAGGCATTATGTATACAATTCACAATTATCTGAAACAATGGGCTGTGCTAGTCTGGGAGGTTGCATACCTTTAAGAGTCCGGTAAAGTTTTTGATCGATTTCGCTCAACTTTTCGATACCATTTTACAGTAACTAATAATGCTACTTTTAGTTTATATACATATATTGATAGATCCTTATTAAACTGTATAAGTGGGACACTTTTTGATTTTATGTTTCGTTCATAAATAATTCACCTTAATCTAACTGCTGTTTCGCGATTTTTGCTTGGAGAAGTGAAAAGATTAAGATTTTTATTGATTAAAATGATGTTAAACTAGTATGTAAAAATACGTTGGAAAATTAGTCGTTTGAGGAATAAGTTGAACAGTTTTTTTTGTCATTTTCATACATATTTTTAAGCAGAGTATGTTTACCTAGAACGATTTTAGGAAACTTGCAAGACGTTAAGTCGTATTTTCAACCGACTTCAAGATTTCGAAGGAGGAGGTTCTCAATTCGTCGGGATCTTTGTTTTTGCTATTTTTTTTTATGTATGTTCACTGATTATTCAGAGACGGCTGCACCGATTTCGAAAATTATTTTTTGTTTGAAAGAGTATAAATACTTTACAGTTGGTCCCATTCTAACCAGGTCAGGTTCTAATGATGGGATCCTGGAGAAATCGAGGGAACTCTTCAAATATTATAGGCACACCTAAGTATAGTGATGATACGAGTATTGTAAGCTCGAGCATTTGCTTTTGGAAAGGTGGAGGCTAAGTGAAGTCTGTTCTTTTTTGTTTAAAATTATTAAGTAAGTGGACTAACATGTACTCTTACTAGACGGCCGAAGTAGGGTTTACCTTTTGTGTTAAGGCGGGTACCAATCTTACTAAATAAAATTCAGTATTTTAGCTGATGGTTGTGACATGTATTGGAGGATTCATCAAACCAGATGGCAAAACGACGAGGAAGCGACGACTGTGTAAGACCATGACGATAACCGGGACTATGTGATTTACAGGGCAAATGTTAACCATTAGTGTGCCTTGGGTGAAAAGAGTGGGCGTAAAAAAAATATTTAAAGTGAGATGCAAGCCCTCAGGTCAAAAAGTTCAGAGACATCTTCGTTATATACATAAGTGCTTAGAAATTCGTTTAAAACCATTAACTATAAAAGATAGTAATTACACGGGCGCCAGCTCCCAGTCTAAGCGTGAGAAGTTTGATTAATCGTTTCATGTGATCGATTAGCAGTTAATTACTGTTCAACCATCCACTTCTACTGAGGCAGACATTTCTTTCGTGTAAGTATATATATATAAATATTATGTTATGAGATATATCTATGTATAGTACGATCTTTTCAAGATGTCGGAATTGTCGGTAGAACTCCTTAGTAAGATTCCGACATCTTAAAAAAATACCACTATATCAATATATAAGAACATACAAAACACTTAAATACAAAAATCGTCATTTAGTCTTTACATCTCTTGTACATTTTATTGATAAATTCTCATTTATAATATTAATAGGCATTGTTGTGTGCAGACCGGATTACCACGTTGAACCAAGCAGCGCTGACCCGCTGTACCATTTACCAGGTCATGTAGGGAGATGAATAATAACGCTTATTTAAAATTGTAAAACATTTGAGCAGTGTAGTTGCAGGTGTTTCCCCGCTGGGAGTTGTTGTAGAAGTGAGGTTGAAGTGAGGTTGAAGTGAGACATTTATTGGCTAATAAGCTTACAGTATTACATGTTTGTAGGAGGGTTAAAATTGATATTTATATAGGACATTTCTTCGTAAATTAGTACAAAATTCTTATAATCTAGACATTTTGCGTATTATGACATGATATCAATAAAATTAGACACAGATAAGACTTAGCAACTAGACATAGAAACACAATATTTATACACGTTATTAACACAAACAAATTGGTATAAACCGAGAAAATGATTGACTTAGATCTAGTTATACACAAACAATGGCAATTTTAAGCTATCTGCGACAATTCTCCCCCACGTGCGTCAGCACAGTCGATTGGTGCAGAGCAGATGAGAATGAGTCTGGAAACCGGGCGGCGAACTTCTCCTGCGCGAGTACGTACAATGGCTACTCTTATGTGGCCATCAGGACCTGGAAAGAGCTGTGCGATCACGCCTCTAGGCCAAGTACCTCGTGGCATCGTGCCGTCGGCTATAATTACTACATCTCCTACGTGTAGTTTCGTCGCGTTCTGGTGTGCACTGGATCGTGGCATCAGGTTTGGACGATATTCTTTCAGCCAGCGTTTCCAGAAGTTGTCAGCTAGTGCTTGAGCTGTTTTCCAGGACGAAAGGCTCATATTTTCGTCGGAGAAGACTCCCAGCGGGGACATAGCGTTCGATCGGCCGATGAGAAAGTGGTTCGGCGTGAGCGCTTCAGCCTCTAAGTCAGGATTCACTGGGGTCAGCGGTCTGGAGTTTACCAGGTGTTCAGCTTCCAGCAATAGCGTATGGAGAACTTCTTCATGGGGTGCTCTGTCTTTTAGCGTGACTTTCAGAGCTGTTTTCACGCTTCCGACTAGACGCTCCCAAGCCCCGCCGGCGGAGGGGTTGCCAGGCGGGATCTTCTTCCAGATCATGCGTCGTTCGGTCATAAATGGTTTGAGACTATCGGGCAGAGAGTTTTTGGCCTCTGATAGCTCGCGTTCTGCGCCGTAAAAGTTTGTGGCGTTATCTGAGTACAGAACGGTGGGTGCGCCGCGTCGAGATATCATTCTTCGTAGCGATAGGATCATAGAGGCTGCCGATAGGGAGGCGGCTAGCTCTAGGTGCACGGCTCTAGTGGTGAGGCACGTGTAAAGGACGCCCCATCGCTTTTCTCGGCGGCGGCCTATGACAATTTGCATAGGACCGAACAAATCTACGGCTGCTGCGGTAAATGGCGGTTGATTCGCCTTGAGCCTCTCTGGCGGTAGGTCGCCTACAGGAACCTTGAGGGTAGCTCCTTTATAGGTCCGACACCATTGGCACTTATTCGTCAGATAACGAATTGTACCGCGCAGTCCGACTATGTAATATCTTTGCTTCAATTCGTTGATCACCGTCGCATGATTTCCGTGGTTGAAAAGTGCGTGGAAATGATGGATCAACAGCTTGGTAAATGCCTCCTTAGCGTGCAAGACAGGTATATGGGCTTCGTCTCTGTCTATTCGGGCATCTAGCACAATTATTCCGTTCTTATCAAGCTTCATAGCAACTCGATGTAATGCAGACCTCCTCGGCAGCGCGCGCCCGGCTTCCATTAGTCGTATCTCTTCGGCATACGACTCATTTTGGCTCCGTTTAATCAGCAGTATCTCCGCTAGACTTATGTGTCTTTTATTCATTTCTGTTTCTGGATTTCTATTGACAGACAATCTGGCTTTGAATACCTCGGCAGCAATCAAAACTCTGGCCGTAGTGCGAACCAGCCTAGTGAACTTCGAGAACCTACATATCTCGGGCAAGTATGCGAACTTGTTTTGAACGGTATTTACAGAGCAAACCGGTTTTATGACGCGCTCTTCGCACGTTTCTACGACGGGCTCTACTGTTTTCTCGCGCGGCCAATGCTCCTCGGCTTGCCGTATAAAATCAGGCCCTATAAACCACCGGTGGTTAGCTCCGAACTGGGCCGGGACGCCCTTAGTAGCGTCGTCGGCGACGTTTAACGCGCTAGGTACCCAACGCCAATCGGTAGGTTTAGTTGTGTTTTCTATTTCGGCTACTCTATGTGCGACAAAGCTTTTGTACCGACGTGGATCCGACCTTATCCAGGATAACGCTATCCGAGCGTCGCTCCAGAAATACCTATGTTTGATGACATAATCGGACTCCTTTACTACTGTGTCGGCTAGCCGTGTCGCTAGCACACAACCTTGCAATTCTAACCTAGGAATGCTGACAATACGCAACGGTGCGACTCGCGCCTTGGCGGCTACTAAGGCTGCGGACTTTTGTCCGTCCGGGCCTTCGCTAACTAAGTATATCGCGGCGGCGTATATCTTTTCGCTAGCGTCGCAAAAAACGTGCATGTCGGCCTCTCTATTTCTCGCGGGTACGTATCGCGGTATTTCTAACTCCCTAAGTTGCTGAATATTACTCACGAATGAATTCCACGCGGGTGCGAGCGAGGTGGGTATAACGGTATCCCAGCCTATCCCTGTACGCCAGACTTCCTGCATCAATGCCTTCCCTAAGACAGAGATCGGGCTTACGTAGCCTATGGGATCGAATATCGACATCGCGCTACTCGTCACCTGTCGTTTAGTGGGTAATTTCGTACCGTTGAGCACGTCTTCGGGCGTGTTGCGTAAATTTACGTTAAACCCTAACGTGTCGCGTCTATGGTTCCATTTTAAGCCTAATGTGCGCTCGCTTTCGCCTCCCCCGATGAGGGACGTATCCTCTTTGCTAGGAACTACGTCAGAAATTACGTTTGGGTTGTTAGAGGCGAACCCGCGGAGCTCGAACGACGCGCGTAAATTAAGCGCGTAAATTTCGTTTACTATGCGCCTAACGTCGCTCTCACACTGGTCAAAAGCTACGACTAAGTCGTCCATATACGTGCTTTTTATAGTTTTCTCAGCGGCGATCGGAAATTCTTTCGCATGTTCGTATGCGTTTTTGTTTTTGACGTACAATGCCGTCGTCGGCGAAGCCGCGGACCCGAATATCAGTCTTTTCATCCTATATTCTTGCGGTGAGGCTGAGCGGTCCTCCCCCCGCCAAACAAAACGTAACGAATCTCGATCGCGTTCTACAATCTCTATCTGCAGGAACATTTCTTTAATGTCGGCTATTACCGCGGTCCTGCCTTCCCTAAAACGGACTAACACGCCGAATAAGGATTCTAACAGATCAGGACCCGCTAGAAGAGCACTATTTAGCGACCTACCGTACGCGGTAGCGGCTGCGTCCCAAACTACGCGCATTTTTCCGCGCTGCGGATGAAACGTTGCGAAATGCGCCAAGTACCATGCCCTAGGCGCGTCCTGCGGGGGCGGCGAGTCTACTTTTTCCGCGTAACCTTTGTCTAACAGGTTATTTATGTGCTTAGTATACTCGATTTTCAGAATAGGGTCGCGATCTAACTTATTTTCCAGGCTGTACAGCCGCCGTAACGCGTGCGCTTTATTATTTGGCAATTCTTCGTTATCGGTACGCCATAACAAACCCGCTCGGAACCTATCTTCCCCGGGGATTTTTTCACATGTCGCTTCTAGTAAATCTATTGCTCTTTGATCGGGATCGGCCCGAGGTAACTTTTTAACTACCCCTAGTGACTCGATATCGAAATGTTCCTTCATGAGAGCTAAAGCTTCATCGTCGGCCGTTTGTGGCCCCATGTGGCCTACAAACGCTACGGTTGCCTCCGATGACCTATGCGGTCCGTGCAGTGACCATCCTAGCCGCGTCAAACTAGCTACCGGGAGGTGCGATTTACCGCTGATAATTTGGCGCGTCACTATCAAATGCCAATTATCTTGACCTATAATTATTGAAGGCGCGGCAGAATCGTAACACAGCTCCTCGGCTATGTCGGCTAAATGGTCGCACTGCGCGACTATGTTTTTGGAGACGCCTTGCGCTCCTACGTTCAATCGATTGATGGTAAGCGCTTCCATCATTTCTAGATGCCTACTGCAAAAGCCGCGGATTGCGAATCGCACGTTACAAGAGTCCGGATCGCTCACGCTCCCACCTATACCTTCTATGTCGAGCGTTTCTCCCCGCTCTCGGGGCATTATACGATCGGCTGTTTCGTGTGAAATCAAACTAAGGGCCGCCCCTTCATCTAACAGGGCTAAGGCTTGCGTAGTACCTAGTGGGCCCGTAACCTCTACGGGCATCATTTTCAAAAACGTGGGCGCTATTCTAATCGCGTGAACGTTACTGACTTTTTTGTCTTCCACGGGCGCTTTAGATGCGTTCAAACCGTGTAGTAACCTGTGATGCCCGGCTTCGCACTGTTGCACTCCGCAAGCCACATACCTGCATTTGAAGCGACCACGGTGCGCCGCGCCTAGACATTTATAGCACAGCTTTTCGTTTTTCGCCCAATCCCAACGTTCGGATACCGATGCATTCAAAAATTTAGTACACGCTTCCACTTTGTGTTCATGATTATGACATATTAAACACTTATCACGTGACGTAAATCGTGCTGGTACCGAATGTTGTTTGGGCTTGGTCCCCGTATACGCGGGCCTTTTAGCCTCGCGGGGCTTCGTTTGAGCTACCGTCGGCGACCTATACTCCCCCGTGTGAGCTCTATCTACTCTATTTCGCGGGCGAGTGCTCTGGTAGCTGTCGTTGGAGTCGCTCGAATAGTCGCGGGAGAACACGGGGGCGGGAGTACGGGTGGGGGCGGTATGACGCCCTGACCTATTGTCCAGCTCAAAGGAAACCGTGTTCACGGCATTTTTCGGCTTCGGACCTCGATGACGACTCGTTCTTTTAGCCGCGGAACTAATTTCTAGCAGAAATTCTGATATCGCGACTAAATCGGGCGAGTTCAAATTAGCTTGTTTGAACTTGCCCCATTCGTACCTAACAATAAGGTTCAACTTATCGACGATCTTGTTGACTAGCTCTGGCGCGTACAAGTATTTTTCTTGCTTTAATGATTTTATTGTCGCTACTGCATTTGCGACGTGCGCGGCAAAAGACACGATATTACTGTTATCTTCGGCTAGGCGCGGCATGCGTTTAACATTATGTAGCTCAGTCAACACGATCTCTTCAGGGTCCCCGAACTGCCTCTCTAAGGCCTCCATTATCTCGTATGGATCCTGGACGGTATACATTATGGATTTCACCGCGGTACGCGCTTCACCTTTCAACGCGCGCCTAATTCGACTGACGTTATTTACGTAACTAAACATGGGCGCGGTATCGTTAAATTCGGCACGGAATGCGATCCATTCTGTGATATTACCGTCGAAAGCGGGTAATTCGGGTGGCCTATGCATAATGGGCGCATACTGACTAGACACATCTCGCGGCGGGCGATGAGTACTCATATGCGGCTCGCGGGGCGCGGGGGCGCTGGGCGCCGGCGCGCTAGAGGCGAAATTACGTATTGTGTGTAACGCGGACGCTTCATTTTTAGTTACGTAATTGCTCTGATCTAGCTGGGACTGTCGTTCTACCCAATTCCTCACGCGTTGCTCGTCTTTTTCGACAAGAGGTTCGGACTTACCGCTAACAGATTGCGCCTCATGCTGGGCAATCTGTAGCCTTAACTTGGCAGTTTCCGTCTCTTTATTAGCAACGGCGAGGGCGGCTTTATGAACCTCGAGTTCCGCTAGCAACAGAGCTAACTTTTCGTCGCACTTTTCACTATACACACTTCGATTTTCGCGCACTTTTTTACTACCGCGGTCGCCGCACTGAGAAAAGCGGTCTTTTTCCCCGGCGGACGTGTTAGGTTTACACGATGTCCCCGGTGGACTTTTAACTAACGTCTTCTCCGCCTCGTCTTCCGATATTTCGGAATAAGCGGGCGCCGGCGCTATTGCCGGCGGCGGCTGTAGACGCGGTTCGACACTAGGACCATCGCCAAGAGTGCTGGTGGTGCCTTTGTCCCATGTATTGGTATCGCCGGAGGTTGTTTCACCAGACGGCGGGGTAACGGCTCTGGAGGGTTGTCCCTTGTGTGAGCGAAGAGACATCTTGAGCGTATGATCGGACATCTTCTTCTTTCTTCTTGCTTCTTGACGCACGTGGGGTTCCCTAACCTTACCTACCTAAAACCTAATGGCTGACACTGCCTAGTGCAGTAAAAGCGGCCCTACGTTCACTTTACTTACTCGTGGACGTTAATCCCTGATGCACTGAATCTCGCGCAAAGGCTAAGTGCAAGTGCCAGAGCGTCCGAAAGCAGTGTGAAGACGTCAACCATGTGACGTTGCAACGAAAGTTGCCAGGACACGAACGTGGAGTATGGCCTCTACACGAGCGGTCCGTCCAGCAAGCTGGTAAATAGCACAGGGCTCTTCCGCGAAAGCGGGCAGGTGTATCAGCGGTTAGGCCGGACACCGTATGAAGATTCTGAGCGAAATTAATCCAGCTCAGCGCGTACTTGTTTCTTTCTTCAATTGGCCGCAGTTTTCTGATATCCGGAGCTCGAAGGACCAGCTGTTGTGTGCAGACCGGATTACCAAGCAGCGCTGACCCGCTGTACCATTTACCAGGTCATGTAGGGAGATGAATAATAACGCTTATTTAAAATTGTAAAACATTTGAGCAGTGTAGTTGCAGGTGTTTCCCCGCTGGGAGTTGTTGTAGAAGTGAGGTTGAAGTGAGGTTGAAGTGAGACATTTATTGGCTAATAAGCTTACAGTATTACATGTTTGTAGGAGGGTTAAAATTGATATTTATATAGGACATTTCTTCGTAAATTAGTACAAAATTCTTATAATCTAGACATTTTGCGTATTATGACATGATATCAATAAAATTAGACACAGATAAGACTTAGCAACTAGACATAGAAACACAATATTTATACACGTTATTAACACAAACAAATTGGTATAAACCGAGAAAATGATTGACTTAGATCTAGTTATACACAAACAATGGCAATTTTAAGCTATCTGCGACAGGCATAATAACTACAAGGGCTGCTATTTATATATCCGGAAACCGGGATTACAATCTTCTTAAATAGCATATTTGACCTCCATGGTAAAATTTGAACTTTTTTAAGTACTGGCCGGTATATTTTTTCTTTCTTATTAACGCTCGTGTTTTGTTTTTGACGGGTTTTAAATGTCATCTCGCAGCAAGAATGGAACTCACTCGTGAAAATATTCGTGCTATGATTTATTATGATTTTCGGCGTGGTTTAACGCAACAACAGTGCATAGATCAACTAATTTCAACTTTTGGTGATGAAGCCCCATCTAAAACTACTGTGTATCACTGGTTTAGTGAGTTCAATCGTGGACGTAGTATGCTTACGGACGAAGTTAAGGCAGGTCGCCCGAAATCGGTCGTTCTACAACAAAATATCGAGGCTGTGCGAAAACTTATAATGGACGACCGACATGTTACGTACCGCGAGATAGAGGCGACTCTGGGTATTTCTATGACCAGCATTAATAGCATATTACATAATTATTTGGCTGTAAAAAAAATTTGTTCGCGTTGGATACCCCACAACTTAACAAAAGAGCAAAAAGATGCTCGCGTCGAATGGTGCAATAAAATGTTAAAAAAATATAACCGTGGTGACTCAAAAGCCGTTTATAACATCTATACAGGTGACGAATCCTGGATCTATGCATACGATCCCGAAACGAAGCAACAATCAACGGTATGGGTGTTTCAAAATGAGCCGAACCCTACGAAAGTTACTCGTGCAAAAAGTACATTGAAACAAATGGTGGCCTGCTTCTTCGGTATTAATGGCCATGTAGCTACAGTGCCACTAGAAAACCGTAGAACGGTTAATTCAGAGTGGTACACGACCATTTGCATACCGGAAGTATTTGAACAAATTCGTAAAACTAACCAGCGACGAAGAATCATTCTTCATCATGACAATGCCAGCTGTCATACGTCACGCGAAACAACTCTATTTTTGGAGGGTCAAAATGTGGAATTAACGGGTCATCCGCCGTACAGCCCTGACTTGGCACCCAACGATTTTTATTTATTTCCAAATATAAAGAATAAATTACGCGGTCAACGATTTTCGACCGCTGAAGATGCTGTCGACGCATTCAAACAACACGTTATGGAGGTACCTCAGGCGGAGTGGCAGAAGTGCTTTAAAAATTGGTTCACGCGAATGCAAAAGTGCATAGATCATCAAGGGGAATACTTTGAAAAACAATAAAACCATTTTCAGCCGTGTACGTTTGTTTGTTTTTTTGTTTCCGGATATATAAGTAGTATTACAACCTATGGTTTGTTGACATTTACGTACTTGCAAAGTTCCTTAATACAATACTCTATTTATTATTTTCTATAGCCAACTTTTTCATTAAAAAAAGTAAATCAATGATAATAAGAGTAAATAAGAGTAGAGACTGCACGATCCCACAGTCAAACCGTGAAAACTGTTTTGTGGGACCCTTTATTTGTGTAAGCTGTATCTTTTTCATGTTATTAAATAATTAAATAAAATAAATAATAATTACAATTACTGCGTGTCATCCAGGCTTTTAGTCGACAATACAATATGATACGTATTTAAATATCTATTTTTCACTCTTGCTCAAAAGATTATAACTTAAATATAACGCGTCACATATATAAAATCCATTAACATTGTCTGACCGCACTCCGAAAACATTATCCTTCACCCAGGGCGTCTAAAAAGAGCCCATTCAACGACCAGGTCACAATTTATATTTAATCCGTTTTATCGAGCCACAAGTCTTATATTAATTATTAAGCTGGCAAAATCATATTTTTACGGAGTAATGTAGATATGGCTAGGTTATTAAGTCCCAAAATATTTCTGAACCTGGTCTTAAATAATACACCGTGTCCAAAAAGTTCGAATACACTTTGGAGGTCTTATAACTTTTTTGTACGAATAGTTATTGTAGTGAAATCTGTATTTTATTAAAGCTATACTAATATACAAAATATGCTGCAAATATTTTGGACTAACTCCACCTCGTACCTATTTTACTAGCTGACTACATTTTTCAACTCAATCTCACGCGGCACGCACCGCTTTCAAGGTTATTTGGTCCCAAATATGCTCGATATCTTTTTTTTCACTGTCCATATTTGCTATTTTATAATAATGTGACCTACAAGTGCCTACAAGGCATGTAAAAACATACCAAATCAATGTAATAAACGCAAATCTGGAGAATGGAGTGGCCGTTTACTTTCGGCAATATAATCATCGAAATTAGCTTTTCTCAAAGCTTGAACAACGTTTGGACTGTTTTGAGCACAATTTTGTGAGAAAATAATTTAATTTTTATTCCTAAAACAGTTTTCAAATTTTCCGGAGCGTTTTTCGACGAAAACCTCTGATTTATAATTTTCATTATTAATGTGCGACTTTATCGGTAAATATAACGAAATTTGGCCCCACATATTTAACTGAACCCCACACTACCACCAATAGTTCCCTCTGGAGTCTGGGAACATTAACCTCATGGTTTAGGCTGTTTTTTATACTCGCTGCTCACAAACGACCGTTTTGAGCATTGTAAGGCTATTTTAATTCAATGAGTTTCTCGTCAGAAAATCAACTCCTTCCTGCGTGCCAGGAATGTATTGAGTTGGATTATGTACTCTAATTTTCTCGATTGCTACGGAAAAACGATGAACTTCACGTTTATTGTAGCTATGATATCCAGGATCCACCTCCAAAATACCACGTAAGGATCTCCTCAAAATTTTCAGATCGGCAGTTGATTTTTGGATAAAGCGGCTTTTGTCCTCTAAACTCGCACTCTCACGATATTTAGTATTTTAATGGTTCTAGCTGCGTAGCTGACCAGATTTTTTCCTGTCTTCTAAAGAGGAGCTATTTTAAGACCTTCTCATTGTTGTGTAAACGAGATTGCGTTTGATTCCAAAAAGTTTTACCGCCTTGAAAAAACACCTTTGCAAGTCGCCATTACGAAATTTTGTACTAAATTGTTAATCGAAAGTACTTCATTGAAGAGTGAAGACAAATTTCAAGTCCTTGGCGTTTTTTACTATTACATTATGTTCAAGTTAGCTTATTCTTTAGATTAATATAATAAATGGATGGCCTGCAGCCTGTATGCCTTCAGGGTCAACGCAAAAATATGTGTATTCGAACTTATTGGACAGGGTGTAAATGACGAGCCTACATTTGATTAGATGTTCTGTTCAAGATGATTACATATTGCAAAAGTATGTACGAAGTATGCTTCAAAATGAACATTTGGGTAACTTTGAAGTCCTATTTTCATGGCATGTTCAAGACGATTACATATTACAAAAGTACGGAGTATGCTTCAAAATTAACATTTGGGTAACTTTGAAATCGTGAACTAAAATCAGACTTCGATATGTTCATTGTATTAGCAGTAAAAGCACCGAGTCTTGGATATTCGATTTATTTCTAAGTTATGTACACGACAATCCTTAGTGCGACGCTAAAGATGGCGCAGGAATCTCTCTTGGCAGTTCGGTCCGATGCCAGGTGAGCTCTCAAAATCATATCAAGAAACTGACTTACCGTAACCTGTTTGCTGTAACCTCAAGTTCCACTAAATATTTCATAAGGATAAAAGCTTGTACCTGCAACAAAAATTTTGCTGTTAATAAAGTTATAACAACGTATTGACACTATCGACAGCGATCCTTGTGGACCTAGAGAATTTATTATAAAACATTGCAATAACCATAGTTAGGAATTTTCAGTCTCTGCGGAAAGGAAAGTTCCGTAGAACCAATAAATATTGGCTCCTAAATAAACTTATCTTATCTTTCCACACAAACTCTAGAAACCTTGAAACTTAAATTACGACTACTTAGATTATGAAAAGAAAGTTCAACGTAAAATGGATCACATTTTTGCACACTATGAAACAAATAAGTTACACACAGTCGAACAGAAACGTGTTAAGTACAAATAATTATCAAATTAGCTACGTTTATTTTATTGTTACAATTTCAATAACTACAGGCATTGTCACGTCAATTCATTAATTACGACTAATTAAGTTGTCAGTGGCCGCTATTACTGCCACGAGCTCTTTATTCAATCATCACGTAGCATCCCTATCGTATATACGTCTAACGCCTATCTGTAGTGTGCCCCGTCCCGTAGAATTTGTTTTGAAGTAAAAACCAGGGGTATTTTATTTTGAAACCGGAATACCGGTTTTGTCATCCCTGGTACTAAACACGAATGTTATAGAACAATTCAAAGGTGCAGCCGCATGTCAGTCGTGTATCACTCAATCGGCTCTGACTAAACCAAGCAATAGTTAGAAACAGGCTAGAGAGCGAGAGAGCGTTTTTACTGAGATATTTTAGGGAGGGATAACATTAGTTGTGAAACTTGTGAAGTGTCAGTCTGAAAAACATCGGTTTTGTTAGACAGTGAACATTCTGAACGTACCGCAAAAATATGTGACACAATCTCATGGCCCTACAAATTTTGTGTCATATATTTTTGCAACCAAGGTATATTCGAACTTACTATAATTAATGTCAAAATATATCTTGTTATCATACGCCATGCGTCTCGCTCGCACCGATACATAAATACGAGCGAGACGTCCGGGCAAATGATAACATAATTATATCACTTTCACATCAACTGTTATCTATTTTGACTGCATGTCTTCAAGCCGCATTCCGTTAGCTTGATGATTATAGCTATTAACCGTTAAGTACATCAGATAAAATACGAGCACGATGTATAAATATAAGATAAATATGTATAGCAATATAAATTAATGTCAATTACTTTATTAACAAATTACATGCTATAATTGGAAAATAACGATGTCATTTAATTACTACGATGATGATCGATTTTGTGATGTTATATTTGTTCTGTATGTAACTTCTACATTATTTCAAACGTCATGTAATTACTTACAAGATATTCAATTTTTAAAATATGTTGGTTACATAAAAATAATTCGGTTATTAGACTTATTGGCATAAAATGTTTACAAAGTTAAAGGCCCTATTTTGAAAAATAACCCGATCTTTAAAACGTCATAGTGGCAAGCATCGGAAACTAACAGATATGATTTTCGGATATATGTTTCTTGACTATGTGATATAACATATTACTAACCCGATACACGAATGCTTAAACTTTCCTCGATAGAAAATAAATCCAAAGTTACGTCTTCAGTTTTCTTTTTTTCCTTGGTTCAACTAAACAAAACATCTTTATGCAGTCTTATTTACTTTAAAGTAAAGGTTTTCATGTATTCTAATATCTCTTAAACGAAAACGTATCGTATTCATAATAAAATCCAAATATTTGTTACCATTTTTGATTTCACGAATTCATCATCAAACGCCCACCACTTCACGTTCCGCTTCTCTTTTCCTCACGCGCCGAAGTCATAAATCCGTCCTTTACGCGAGGCCAGCCCATAACGCCGGCGAATGTCACAGAGGGCAGACGTTTGCCGCTTGAGCTCCCGTCTGATTTACGTAAAAATTAAGTATCAAATAAACGATGACCTACGGCTCCGTTCATTACGATTGGATCCGTAGGTCTTCTAAAATTGGGCATGTTTACGAGACTATGCGATACGCTTGTGTGCGTATTTTGGTTGCTTCACCCACATCTAACAATTACAAAAGGATGGAAAATTTCGTTATCAAATGCAATGTAATGGTAGCCTCGTGGTTCGTGGCTTTGGAAGTAAGTGAATAAAGAATCAATCCGGTGTCGGTGGATCAAATCTCAGTATTGAAAACTTTTTTCATTTTTTTTTTTTAAATATGTTCAGTCTAAATATAAAACTTCAGTTTTTTAAGCAATTATACTCGTAGAAAAATCTAAAGTTTGGTAATATTTTATAAACAACTTTATAAATAAAATAAGCAATATACATATTTATGCAAATTTTTCATTTTATATGGTGTCTAGCAAATCAACACAAATTATGTCAATGATGTGATGTATCAATATTACATACCGAGGTAATACAGATTTTTGTTTTTTTTTTTCATTCTATTTTTCGTTTTTTTTTGTAGGTATAAATTTGATGAAACCATAAATAAATTATTAAATAGCCTAAAATAAGATGTAAAAAAATACATAAGCCAAAAAATCATTAGTACTCGCCCGGGTTCGAACCTGCAACGTCCGGTTTGGATAACACTTAGTTCCCTTAGCAGGACTGCGTAAGTACGAGTGCGTGCCAGATATTAGGTACTATCTATCTCGCTCGCTCTAAGTATATCACACTGGCGCCGCAACCACATGGGGCGACGGTGTGCAAGCGTGATATCGCTATACACACGCAGAACGCTATCTCGCTCGCGCACCAGCGCCGCATGCGGAAACCGCAGCAGTGTGGAGGACGCCTAATGTTCGCTTGCGTTAGGTAGGTATTAGAATGATGATGTGGATGCGAGTGTAGGTAATTGATTACTTACCTACATCAATAAAACATGTATGAACATAAAATAAAATAATTTTGATGATATTAAAAATAATAATAACCCGTCAGTGTGGCAACATAAATGCCTATCTACTAGGTATGTACGAGTAGTAACTTTATATCAGGTACCTATAACATAACAAGTGATTTCTTCGTGTCGCAGGATAAATGCCTACTAGGTCTTGGTATATATATGTACTCGTAACTGTCTAGGTAGTAGTACTGGTAGGTTCTGAAGCTATGGATAGAAGAATCAATCATTTAGCCTTCCTTTTTTTCCCGACTACGGCGAAGCTAAAAGGAAGGGTTATGTATGATTTTATTTAGCAGTCTATCAATGTAGGTAATCGTAAGGAAGTTACTTGTATAATCGTTTAACAAAATGTTTACCAAAAAAGTAAGTACCTAAGCAATAATTTACGATTATTTATTTTTGCAATAACAATTATTTATTTTATGTAAGAGAACTTTTGCCACTTTTTGACCCCCTACGTTATTATTATTATTTATTATTATTGATACCTAGGACGTCGTCCGCATGGATCCGTTATTAAACGATACAGGTATGTACTACTAAATTATCGTTTTAGTTTTAGTTAAATTTTTTTACTAAATTTTGTGTTGTTTTTTATTTTATACTTTTTAGTGACTGCAACTTCGTTTATTTTACAACAATATATACTTAAAACACATAAAATTTATATGCTATTTATGATCGAGTTAAACTAATATGTCATATCATGTCAAAACGACTGACCCATATGTTTGTATGTATGTACATATGTCTGTATGTATGTAAGAGCTAAACCGGTTTTGATGCAGTTTTCAGAAAAGTATTTGTTACATTCTGGACAAGATTTTGGTATCAGGTCAGGTGGTCGACAGTGTAACACTTTTTTTTAGTAGTCCGAAACCAATGATCAATATGATCATACATTAGGTGGTTGCTATTAAAAAGGATAGCATATTAATTTTATGTGTTTTAACTAGTTTTAAGTATATAATAATTGTTGTACAATAAAGGAAGTACTTACCTAATGTACATATCACAAAAATTTATGAAATAAAAAAATAAAAAGTTTAAATAAATAAACAACACAAAAACTTGTAAAAAAAAAAAAAAACAAAAACTGAAACTAAAATGATAGTTTAATTTAATTTCTTTTTTAAAAATGGGAACCGTCTTCTAAAAAGCAATGATCTGAAGAGCACAAAATATTTTTTATATAAGTATCTCACCCCTATCTTTATCCAGTCCCTATCCCGTCTCTATTTTTACCCTGTAAAGCAAATTTCTGCCAGAAAGTAATTAATACATAATAGTAAGAAAATTTATAATTTATGTTTTGAAGTCGGTGCCACCGCCAAACCACTTCACTGTCTCTTTGGAGCGGGAAATTAGTGAAAGAACTTAATTAATCGGCAGCTTTTTAACACCGCACCGCTCGTCGCCGGCAGGGTGTTCATCCTCACACCCCGGAGCCTAATAGGTCGCGCACTGTATGGTTTAAGAGGAATTTCCTCCCACGAACGCTGCGACTGTGGAATGAACTCCCTGCCGAGGTTTTCTCAGCGGGCTACAGTATGAGGTTCTTCATAAAAGGAGTGTATAGGTTCTTAAAGGGTAGGCAACGCGCATGTGAATCCTCGGGGGTTGCAGGCGTCCATAGGCTACGGTAACTGCTTACCATCAGGCGGGCCGTATGCGTGTTTGCCACCGTCGTGGTATTAAAAAAATAAAAAATAAAATAATGAGTAAACCATGTATTTGCAACTGCAGTGTTCTTCGTTGTCCTAAAATTTTAGTTTGGCACCGACTGACTTCAATAATAAAGTAAATACACAGACAAATTAAATTTTCTTTCTCTATATTTATTTTAAATCTGGATAAGGATAGGGGTGGAACTTATGTATAAAAATTGTGCTTTTCAGTGGGTGGGTTGTTTGAAGACCCTTTTTTTAAAAAGATATAATATAGTCTTTTTTGTTTTGATTTTTTTACTTAATTTTGTTTCGTATTTTATTTAAACAATTTACTTTTTCTAGTATACCAAAATCAAACTTCATTGAATGTACTGTATAGACTCAACAGAAGCTAAACCTGAAATTGCATGTCATGCATCAAATGCAATGTACTACATATAATGCGAAAAAGCTTTTTACGAACTCCTTCCTTCCTTCCTTGAGTTTAAATAAAACGATCCGATTTCCGATTAACATGAACTTCCCCACTATCTATTTTCCTATTAGAGGCCTATGCTCAGCAGTGGGCGATAAATAGCTGATGATGATGACGATGAGTACCTATTTTCAAACGCCACTTTTATCTATTTCATTATGTCTGTTATGTTCTCGCTTCTTCTATTGGTTTCTTTCTTCATATTGTAGTCCATATCCAACTGGCTCGTTAAAATTTGTATTTTCTGTTGAAATGAAAGTATTTCGGTATTCAACGCTCCTGCACATCGGGCCTAATAAGATGATGATAATCAATAATACTAATAGAACTAATGTTTTCATACTTTTATATTAGAATTAGTATGTTATCGAATTTTCTCTTCTTGTTCGCATGTGTGTATGCGTTAGTAGCCTAGCATTAGTTTAATTTAGACTATATTGTTATTACTTGTGAGTTCCTTTAATTGGCTTTCTGTGTATATTTAATTGTATAACTGTGACTTAAAAGCTGTTGGTTCTCCTTAACATAAATAAATAATCTAATAAGTCATCAAGTCATCAGCTCACAATCAATAACGGATTTAAAACATCAAGCTCGTGAGACCCTGTTGTGAATTTTATTGATGACATTGATGTAAAGTTCATTCATATTGGCATGATTTTGACAAAAACGTGACTTAATCACGTACACTTTACTTTTATTATTTTCCTGACGTTTCGAGCGTGTCGATTCTGAAAAAACCGTCTAAGTGCGAGTCGGACCACGCATAGTGGAGAGTTCCGTACCGGCTATCGAAAAAATTAATATTGCAAGGACGTATCTGCCTATGTACGTAGTTTTTATTTCAAAGAGATATTTCAAAAACGTCTGAACCGATAATGTTCAAAATAATTTTCGTGGAAAAATATTCAAAGATCTTGATATAATAATATGTAATAATATATATTATGGTGATCATGATCAGTTACAAAGTCATAAAAAGTGGTTCAGGATCACGACCCAGATTTCACCTTTTATAAACTCATATTTTTGTATTTTTATGGAAGTAGAAAATTCCATCAGGGTAGAAATAGTAGGTAAGTAAGGTTGAAAAATGTTATCTTTTTGGCTTTATTATTATATGAAGTTTACATTTATTTTGTTCTCGTTCAGTTTATGACGGGCATTGAAAATATTATTAATGTAAGTACTATAGTTGTTACTTATAACGTATAAAGATCGATAATAATGGCATTTTAGTTGTATTGTGGTTTCATCATTATTTTTTTAATATTGATTATTGAAGAGAAATAACGTATTAATATTTTTTGTTTCTTGTCTTTTTTAACATGTTATTATATATAATATCTACTTGTTATTAGTAAAAAATAATCAGAAACAAATTTTACCTGTGACTTCACCCGCGTGAGTTTGTGTTTTAACTGCTTGATATCTGTATACGGTTCGTATTGTTTCGATTTTAATCTTACTATATCTGTCAGAAAAATAACCCAACGGCCTGGCTAAGTAGTGGGGGATGGAGGTGGAATGATCCACCCTAAATATCTTGCTAAGCTTGTAAATGATGTTTCTTGTATGATGTTAGTGGGATTTGTCGCGACTGACAAATATGATTCAATAAAAACTGAAAAAAATCAAAACCAAACAAAAACTACATTAAATTAAGTATGCTATCCTTCTTGATATAACCTCTTATGGTCATTGGTTATGACCACAAAAAAAAAGTGTCCCACTGACGACTATCTGACCCTATACTAAAAACATTTTCCAGACTATAACAAATACTTTTCTGAAAACCGCATCAGAATCAGTTTAGCCATTTCAAATATAATAAAAAATAATTTTAAACAAAAAAGAACAGACTTCACTTATTCTCCACCTTTCCAAAAGCAAATTCCCGGGCTACTGTAAAAAACACTAAAATCATCATATAATATTTGAAGATTTCCCTCGATTTGTCCAGGATCCCATAATCAGAACCTGACCTGGTGACAATGGGACCAATCGTAGAGTATACTCTTTAAAACACAACAACAATTTCCTAAATCGGTTGAGCCGTCTTCGAATGATCGGTGAGCATAAAAAAAAACCAAAAAAAAAACCCGATGAATTGATAATCTCCTCCTTCAAAATCTAGAAACTATCTTGCTAAACTTGTTCTTAAGTTATTTTTAAGGTTTTTATTATGTTTTATCGGTACTTATTAAAAACAATACTTAGAAATATGGGGTTAAGAAGAAAATTCCTTTTTTAAATCATTATGCAGCAAATTTCTTCCGAAAAACTAAAATAAGGATAAGCACGTAGTCCTATAGATTTTTATGACAACCGGAACTATATTATTATTCCATTTAAATAATACTTAAATAGGACAGAACAATAAACATTTTAAGAACAGCGCCATCTGACGGTGCTTGGTTCATATTAACTTTGTGGCCGATTGAATCCAGTGGTAGTTAACAAGTATTACGCTAGATGGAGCTTTATTTTTCCAAGCGCGGCGGACCTTTTTATGTGTGCGTGTTAATTTGAAGGGTGGGGCCCCGTAGGCGTGGTTTAGGAATAGGTATTTTGCAGTCAAAGTAGGGCCTTCCCAAATTGACTTATTTTCAAGCAGTCCAATACAACT
The DNA here is from genome assembly GCA_947086415.1 of Pammene aurita. Classification (NCBI taxonomy): domain Eukaryota; kingdom Metazoa; phylum Arthropoda; class Insecta; order Lepidoptera; family Tortricidae; genus Pammene; species Pammene aurita. Next base: position 23,671,101 of record OX352306.1, on the reverse strand, counting down.
CTACACATTTATTGTGAAACCAAGTTCATCCTAATCGTAATCATGTCCATTGATAATTCCAATAACGCTCATGTATGCAGTCACAATACATAATATTTAAATAAATATTTGGGGGACAATCTTACACAAATCAACCTAGTCCCAAACTAAGCAAAGCTTGTACTATGGGTACTAGGCGAAGAATTACATACTTATATATAGATAAATATATACTTAGATACATAGAAAACACCCATAACTCAGGAACAAATATTCGTGATAAACACACAAATAAATGCCCTTACCAGGATTTGAACCCGGGACCTCCTGCTTCATAGGCAGGGTCACTACCGACTGGGCTAGGAGGCCGTTACATGTCTCTATTTTACTCGGATTATTTAATTGTATACATGAATTACATGACGACATACACTACGAAAACGGGTAATGTCGTATATAAATTTACTCTACGATCAATAAATATTAATTTCTCGGCCTGCCATAAATAACAAAAGTACTTTAAATAGTCTTAAGTGTAATTACCTTGCCCTAATCATCAATATATCCATTTTTAATTTAGGTGAAAGCTATCGTAATCTAGGTACTATTAACCTTACCATGTTTTAGCCAAATTAAAACCCTACACATCTAGGTATTAGCCTAACTAAATAGATACTGTTTCATAAAAACTTGAAAGACATTTTAAATTACATCGTATAAATGGGTTTTTTATTTTCGATTAATTTTATTATAGGTACTTATAACGTACCTTCGATTCCTTGATGTTTAATAGTATGAATCGTGCACGATTTACGTATCCATAAATTTTTCTCAGTATCTACCCAAGCTAATTTTGTAAATTGCCAATTTAATGCAATTTGCATGCATCATCCGTACCTCCTTGTGATAACTAATGCAGAGAAACCGTATTGTGAGGAGTAATTAATTAACCTTGTTTCGTATGAACTGATTATACCTACTTTTGTTCGAGTATTGTACCTACTTACAAGGTGAAAAATGCTACATATGCGATATTTCCCCGGCTTCGATAAGACGCAATTCTCCGCTACTTAAAATGTGATAAGCCAAATAAAATTTTCATTACCTAACATATAGAAAAATAATACAATTTCATACATCAAACCTTACGCGAGGTTAAACTAAAATAAACGGTTTGCTGTCATATTTTGTACTCATATGTGCGATGGCGTATGCACCTACACACACAAAGTGAAGTAATTTTTCTGAAAGAAAAGAAAGAAAGAAAATACATTTATTAACGTCACACCAATTAAATGAACAAAGAAAAAGTAACAAAAATTAAGGACGACAAAAGGACGATAGAAGCGACAAGGGAAGGGGGAAGGGGAGGGAAGGGAACGGGAAGGGTAAAGGGGATTTTGAAGAGCTAACACGAATTCCATACTTTTACTGTTCGCTGATTTTATTAGTCGTGGCCTCGTGGCATATCAGTGTTTATACTGTTTATGTGATGTCTACTCGTAATGTGATATGTAACAAACGGCAGTCATCTATGACGACCTTAGAGCACGCCGTCTTAATGACAGGAAATATCAGTATCAATAGTCATTACGAGTATCACGGTCGATCGTCGGATCTTGACGCTTGATGTTCGTGGTGTCGCAGACGGCCGGCAGACGGCGGTGAGTCACGACCTGGGCGTGACGCACTTAAGACAATTAAGGTGGTTTTCCACCGGCGAGGCCAGGCGGAGCGTGGAGGGGCGAGAATTGAAATTAGTATGGCAAATATTCAATCCCCGCCTAGCGCATCTTCGGTGGAAATAGTAAGGATTGACGAGGATGTGCGGGAGTTGAATTGAAATATTTGTTTGTGTAAAAATGAACCTTATTGCTTCCGTTATAGGGTAGAAATTAAATATGATTTTTACACCGGCGAAGCTAGGCGAGGAGAGGCGAGGCGAGGCGAGACGAGACGGGGCGGGAATTTAAATTTGTATTGCATTTTTTCAATCCCCTCCTAGCGCATCTTCGGTCGGTGGGAATAGTAAGGATTGACGAGGATATGCGGGACATGAATTGTGAGACTGTGAACAAAGTGTGAAACTCGCCATGCCTATTGTGATATTTTATATGATTTCGAACCCATCTTGAAAGCACAATGAGATTATTTCTTGTTGCAGTATCTTCATCCGATTCTTCTTCCATTAACATATTTAATAATGCTAATTCACGAGACATGATACAGCAATCACGTGTGTATTTCAAGACTAACTTAACAGCACTACATCTACGTCCAAGCTACGGCGGTCGCGCGATAATGTCAACCGCGAGCTCGGGCAGGCACGCGAGGGCTCGCGAGGGCCCGCGCGGGCTCGCGATAGCTATTAACGACAATTTTTAGTGGAAAAGGGCCAGCGCGATTTCAATTCTCGCCCCTCCACGCCCCGCCTCGCCTCGCCGGTGGAAAACCACCTTTAGGCTAGCGTTGCCTTGCCTGAGGCTTTTGCGCTCAGCAGACTTAAAAGGTGGTTTTCCTCTGGAGAGACGCAGGGCGGGGAATTTTTTCGATTGTCGACAATAGGTTTATTTTTTCGCTCTGCCTCATCAGTCTTAAGAACAACTAATAAATATGTAAAGCGTACTGTCCAAACTTTAAAACATTCCTAATAGTTCACAAAAATAGAACTCGCGTTTACGGAATTAAGTACAAACTGTTATGGCAATCCTCTTTAGAGTTCAAAGTTAGAAATTAAACTTGTAAATCTGTTTTCTAGGAAAAGCATAATAAAACTTATCACTATCAGTTATCTCATTGCGTCCATCTAAAATCAAACCAGAGTAGATGCATTCTACCTCAGTATTCTTTATGATGCTTCATTTAGCACCTATACCGGATATCGCCATACGAATATAGCTCTTAATGATTTGATTTAACGTTGTCACCAATCATAATATAATAAAATAAATTATCAGCACAGTGCCATAATCAGAAGCACTCAGCTAATTGCACGAATGTAAACAAAGCATTACGTACCAGCTGAACAAACGCTGATAACGACGCTGCTATGGAGGCCCCCACTCTTATTGCTTAGCGCTTACGAGTCGAGTTCAAGAATATAACTAATATAACCAATTGTTTGCAAGTAGAAGCAAAAAAGATTGAAGCGTGAATTACCTACGGCCATTTCAAGTCGTCAGGAAGACTAATAGTGGAGTACGGGAACGCCTTTTTAACCTATAAAAATTACATAAATCACAAGTCCAATTTTATTTTGTGACCTATTAGAATACGTTAATTACTAATAATAAAAAATATTTTCTAACGGCTGTTAGCATTGCGCTAGGTATAATACATGTATTTGTTTGCTACACATAGAAAAGATTATGTAAGTTTTATTTTCCTCCACCAGGCTATCGCTTTTTACTATTGCAACATAACTTCACATTTTATAACGGTTTTGTCAAGAGCATATGTCGTCTTAGCCATTTGTAATTCGTTTAGAATTCAAGGTCACTTATATTTTGACAAATTGTTTTCGATTATGCTCACATAATCTATTGACCAAACTGTTATAAAATGACAGATGATGTTGAAATAGTTGAATGCAATGGTATGGTAAAGGAAAATATATCTTGTATAATCTTTTCTTGTTGTTATTAACAAATATCTACATAATACCTAGCGCGACGACAAAAACTGTTAGAAAATATTTTTTACTATAAGTAATCATATCATATTCTCTAACTAAAAAAGAAAATTGCACTTGTGAGTTAACGAAGCTCAAAACTGTTCGCGTACTGTACTATAAGGCGATTATCACACAGGCTCCGCTACCGGATGGCGGAACGGGACAGCGCTATACACATGCAACTATCTCGCTCGCGCACCGGCGCTGCATGCGGAAACCGCAGCAGTATGAAAGGACCAGAGTAAATCAGTAAGTACCATGTACAGTATCAAGTGACCTTGAGTTCCATGGCATGGCTATGCGTGATGGGAGCTAGAGCATACTTTATACTGGCTAGACTCGCGCTCGTGCTTGGTAAGTTTCGATAATGACACCAACAGGTGTTAATGTATGACGTATTAAGTATGCAACTTTTTCACTACCTTTATAATAACAATTTACAAATAACTATCAGTAGCCAGAACCATTGCGTTCCAGTTCCAGCTTATGAGACGTTTAGAATCCATTCTTTACCTGAGATATAAATACACATTAAGTACCAATTAGACGGGGGCCAAAAAAATTTACCTTGCATTAAATCCTACAACTTTGGAAGCTTTTTCTAGTTATTAAGTAGGGTAGTCAGATTACCACTACACATTTTTCCCCAGTGACGTGATTGTGCATTCCAGGAAATCGAAAACATTATAGACAACGTCTGGAACACTACATTGACTAAATCCTACACTGGAGATCTAGCACTATTGTATTTGTTTAAATAAGTGATGACTAACTTAAAGATTTCCCGAATTGTTTCTCTGAGCTTTCGTCTATAAGCTTCATTAAGTGACATTTTTTCTTTATATTTATAAAAAAGTGACTTAGAAATTCGAACACAATTCGAAAATTTGGTAGTATGGTACTAATACAGATCTAAGTGTTACAGTGATTTTTCACCACGGTGACATGTTTACATCTATTTAATATGTCATTTTTTTAGTTTTTTTGGCGAATATGATCACTTTATACGAACCTACACTTGTGAATATTTTTTCCTTAAATTATCTATTTATTTAACATACATAATCAAAAAAATATCGTAAATATACTCAGTGCTTTACTAGCAATCGAAATAAACAACTTATAATTTAAGGTTCATATTTTAAAACTCCCGCCTCCGCAGCAATGTTACTACGTAGCACAGATTACTTACCTACTTGTATTAGATAGAGCAAATCAGAAGACTCGCAAGTACTACAGGTTGGTAAAGGGATATTTTATTTAAACTTTTTTTCTATATTTCTGATTTCCGACATTGAAATGTCATTATGTTTGCCCCAATCAGGCATGCATATTGTGGTTTTAAGTTCGATGGTTAGATAGATGCAATCGAACTGTTATTTTGGTACCTGGGAAGCACACTCCTTGCATTGGACAAACGTCGGTCAATGTAAAGGACGATACACCAAGAGAATTTATTTGCTATACTCAAATAAAATATTACCAAAAATAGAGTTTATGAGTTAAATCATTCACATGGATTGTTGTAAATTTTGTATAGGATAGAAGCGAGTGACGCCATTCTCAGTTCAGTATTTAGTGGTCACGTCATGAGAAACTTCATAATGCGTATTAAACACACTTATTTATTTATTTATCATTCAAAACAGTTACACAGCATTACAGTAAATCCAACTTCAAATTAAACATATAAAATAACTTAATACTAGGTCGATTTAGGCTTCATAATGCGTAGTCTAGTGACCAGTAATCTGTTCTTCTTGTGTGACTCGCTTGTAAGCTATGAATGAATATGAGAGCTATACCTGCTATTTATAGCTTCTTTGCTAGGATACCCATCGGATAATACCGTTTGCTTTGATGTTTTCGGTTTATTGCGTTTGTTTTTTTGGTGGTTACGGCGCTGAAAGACTAATAATAAAACCGGCCAAGTGCGTGTCGGACCACGCATAATGGAGGGTTCCGTAGCTTTAATGGAATAAGAACCAGACTAATGCCAAAAGCTCGTATCTGACGCCTATGGAAGAAGTTTTTTTGAAAATAACTCAAAAATGGCAAAACCGATAATGTTCGAAATAATTTTGTTAGAAAGTATATGCTAACGTGCATCTTCTTAATTTTTTTCATATTTTTGAACGTACGGTTCAAAAGTTACAGGGGGGGACGCTATTTTTTCGAGTTTCGAAGCGATTATTTCTGAAACTTTTTACTTAATCACAAAATGTTCAAAGAAACCTCAATGTTATTTTTAAAGACCTATCGATTGATGTACAACATGTTGATATTTGGTATTTTATTTTTATTTTATTACATGTATGGAGTGCCCCCCCCTGAAAATATTATTTTTTGCAATTTCACTACATAACTAAATAGCGGCATACAAAATACACCTTATGTCTAAATTGTATTAAGATACCTCCTATAGTTTCCGAGTAAAATGGCTGTGACATACGGACGGACGGACAGACGGACATGAACAAAACTATAAGGGTTCCGTTTTTGCCATTCTAGCTACGGAACCCTAAAAATGGATTATACAGTCGACTACAAAGAGCTAGGCTGTATCTACTTTTTCACCTTAATCCGTTGTAATAAGGTTCAAAAGTGGATACATATCTTTGTAGTCGACTGTATAATATCACTGCTATCACTTAATAAAAATGGATGTGAATAGTACACATATCAATTATATAATCTATACAGTCATCTAACTTCATAGAACCTATTTGTTTCTCGTCTTTGCCGAAGGTTCAGGGTTGTCAAAAAATTTGACAAGTTGTTGGTTTTGAAATTGACATACAATTAATAGAATAATTTTGTCCAGGGTTTGAATTCGAAAAAGTAGCGTCATCCTGAAATTATGTGATTATCATCAATACAAAAGGCCGCAATGTTATTTTGTTCTGTTTATTTTTGATCACTTTGAAAATCGATATCTTAGGATCCGCACGGCTAATACGAATCTAACATCTAAATTGTAAGACGGCGACCATTTTAAATTTTGTATAATTTAATCCGATCATGTCGAAAATCGATTTCTGAGAATCCAAGAGAACTTTTAATGACAGGCATTAAATAAGCAGACAAACTACGAAGTGTCCAATCTGCAAATTACTACTTTCTAGCTTCAGTAGTTTCGGCCTCGCTTTAATAAAAAGTATTCAACGCCGTTTCAACTCCCCTAGGGTTGAAAAATTTGTAGTACTACCCACTTAAAAGAAAATATACTTTAATGGATGTTTTTTTAATAACTAGCCATATTGTGAGAGGTGATTAGGTAAGTCTTACTAAACAACTTTTTCTATAGGACCGACTCTGAAATCCAAAAAAAATTTTGGCGTCCCCATAGAAAACGTCAACGTCGATCCGACGGAATGTATGAAACAGCCAAAAAAAAATTAGATTTCGGAGTGGACCCAATAGTAAAAGTTGTTTATTATGGCCTACCAAATCACCTCCCACAATATGGCTAGTTCTTAAAAAAACACCCTTAAAAGATTTTTTTTTCTTTTCAGTCCACAAACTTCGTTTTAGGTCTTTCACAAAATATCTATACATACTTGCAACCCCTTTTTAACCCCGTTAGGAGTTGAATTAAAAGAAACGCTAAAATCACTTTTATTATTTTAAATTAGCAGTAAACTTACGCAGTCTCGAACTTAACATTATAAACACCACACAAACAAGTTTTCAACGCGCTTCTTATTACTTGTACAGGTTATAAAGAGTAGCCTACAAACAAAGTTTCAAGTCTGTCTTTCAAAACTTGTAATCTCTATGCAAACTTTCAACTTTAATGGGGTTCAACCTCTTTTTAACCTCATTTAACCTCTTTTGAACTTCAAAAACTGCTAAAATAATTTTTATTATTTTTTAATGATCAGCAAACGTACGAAGTCTTAAGATTCTAACTTAAAATTTTAAATTCTACCCAAACTAATTTTGAACTCCCTTTTTGACTTTTTCAAAATTGCTTCCTATTACTTGTACATATTATAAATGTACCCCACCCGCAAATTACAACTTTGTAGCTTCCGATGTAACGGCCTCGATTTAATACAAACTTTTCAACCCCGTTTTAACTCCTCTGGGGTGGACTTTTGAAAAACACTAAAATTTCAATGTTTTCAGTGTTTGTATTTGATTGAATAACATACTAAAATTACTTTATTTTTTATTTTTAAGCGTTATTAGCCTACAAACGAACATTTAAGTCAGTCACGAAAAAAAACTACAGATTTTCAACCCATTTTTAACACTGTAGGGGTTGAATTACAAAAAACTGATATTTCTTTTATTATTTTTAATCATCAGCGACCGTACGAATTTTTAAGTCTCTATATAAAAAAAAATCCTACCCATACAAACTTTTAACCTACTTTTTACCCCCTTAGCCATTGATTTATTCGAAATCACCTCTTAGTACATACAAATTATACATGTAACCTTGTCTAACATTTTCAACTCTTTAGCTGCAGTGGTTTCGGTGTTTGCGTTGATGAGTCAGTCAGGACAAAAGCATTTAAAGATAGACTAGCTTTCTGCCCGCGACTTCGTCCACTTATAATACGGCTACCTACTCATACACAGTTTCATCTTTATAAAATGTGTTGTTTGGTATTAGAATTTTTTTTTGTTTATAATAATTATCATACAACTTACTTGTAAGCCATATACATATATTCTTCATACAAATCGTCAACGTTTTTTAACCCCCTTAAGGGATGAATATCAAGACACGCTGAAATTGCTTTTCTTATTTTTTAATAAGTAGACAAAATAAGTACAAAGTAGCTTATCTGCAAATTACAACTTTCTAGCTTCAGCAGTTTCGGCCTCGTTTTAGTACAAACTTTTCAACCTTGTTTTAAATCATCTAGGGTGGAATTTTGAAGTGCTTACAAATGAACTTCCGAGTCTGTCACAAAAAAGTAGGTATCTATATCAACTTTCAACCCTTTTTTAACCCCGTTTGCGGGGTAGAATGTAAAAAACGCTAAAATTACTTTCATTATTTTTAATGTATTGCATGTATTGTATGTAAATGCACGAAGTTGCATGACTCGAACTTAAAATTTTAACCCATACAATTTTTTAACTCTTCGTTTTTACTCCCTTAGGGGTTTAATTTTTCATTTTTGTTTCTTATTACTTGTACACATTATAAATGGAAATTATAACTTTCTAGTGAATCTAGAAAGAAGCAGTTTCTGCCTGGCTACAATCCAACTTTTCAACCCCGTTTCAACTCCTTTGGGTGGAGTTTTGAAAAACGCTGATTTTTTTTTTGTTTGGAGCTGAGTAGCCTACAAACGAACTTTCAAGTCTGTCACAATTTTTTTTTTAATATTTCGTTACAAATTTTCAACCCCTTTTTAACCCCGTTAGAGGTTATATACCAGAAAACGCTGAAATGACTTTTATTATTTTTAATTAGCAACAAACGTACGAAGTTTCAAGTTTCTAACTTAAAATTTTAAATCCTAACCATACAAACGCTTAACCCCCTTTTTACCCCCTTAGGGCTTGAATTTTTCAAAATCGATCCTAATTTAAATACTTGCACAAATTAAAAATGTAACCCTATCTGTAAATTTCAACTTTCCACCTTTAGTAGTTTCGGCTCTGCGTGGATCATTCAGTCAGTCAGTCAGAACATAGGCATATATATAAATATAAATTAAAATAATATTAAGAATTATAATTTATCAGTGTGATTGAAAAATAGTGTAATACTAATAAATAAAATGAGCCTATTATTTATTCCACCCTGATTATTACCCCTAAGTAAGCAACTACGCACCATACGCTATGCTCTTCTGCGCTTCTTAGATACCTACACGGTCAATGACCTTAGGTGCACTAATCGTATCGGCCGCCGCACGTCTTATGTGTTAGTTTCCGTCCCGCGCCCCGCTCCAATTATGTTTATTTTTGATTACTAATTTTACAATTCCTGAAAATGCTCAGTATATTTACTGGTGAAATTTTGATATTATGTAACATATTATTAAAGCTAAAAGGAGCATCAAAATCATGAGTGTAGAATTAATGCGCCTGTTCGAAAATCATTTAAAATCATTTAAAAAATAGTAATAATACAGTCACCGCTGTAATTTTTTTTTAAAACGAAGCGTAATAATTGTCTCGACAATATAGTGAAAAATCACCATTTGTATAATTAGTGTTTGATTATTATTGAATTTTTTAAAACATTTTTATTATTTCTAATGTATTCTCAACTTGACAGGTGGTGAATATTTCAAATACTGTTTTAAATATTCAGGTAGTCCCTTGGATTAAAAATCTCTAGTGTAGGATTTAATGTTTGTGGGAAATAAACATTAAAATTTTCAAAATTTTTTTTAAAAGAAAGCACAATGTATTTTTTGGGAAAAACTTAATACATCTTTTCAATAAATGTTGTTTTACCAGATCCCAAGGACAAAATAGTGTAGGATTAAATGTGATCACCTCGAACAACTTAAAGTTTAGTGACGGGAATACAATGTTAAAAACATTGGACCAAAAAAACTACACGCGATGTTCGCAGCAGTTAAAAATAAATCGTCCACGGTGAATATATTTGCATAATAAACCACTTGCGTAACAATGATGTCTTTCGTATTATTAGGCCTGTTTTATTTAGCTCAGGAAATGGAATAAATAGTTCGATATAAAAAGTTATCGTTACCTTTAGTAAATGTACCTACCTATCTACGTCCTAATATGTATAACTACTAACTATCTAGCTATAACTATTCTGAATATTAGATTGATTGCCATTTAAAACAATGCCGATCGATATTAACTTACAGACCGTACAGACATTATGAACCTACAGACATTTATTGGCGTTGACACATTATAAACCCACAACAGGAATTCGGAGACAAACTTATTCGTAATCAAACATTGACCATGTTTAACTCCGGTCCCATACCATGGGTATTTGTTCGAAACAAACATATGTCTATAAATGATGGTAAACATCGGATTATATCCTGGCAAAGAATAACAGAACCGACGGTGAATATTTATAAGATGCTGCGTCGATAAAAGTGAAACCCGTCGCGATAATTGTTTGGTTTGTTATCCAACCGGCTTTCACTTAGGTAATGTGACAAAATAAACATGTAAGTATTTATATTTATCTTGCGATTCTTGGCTTGAGATATGCTGCAAACTGAAAAAGAAATATGTATAATTTTGTATACCTACTTCAGTATAGTATAGTAACAATTGTGTTACCTGGAGATTAAGAGACCTTGCACAGCTTAAAACCGTTTAAGGCAGCACCTGCCGATTTGATATATTCTTCAAATGTCATGGACCTCAACTTAGAAAAGATTTTCAAATTTCAAGAAATAATTTTAAAGAAAAAATTACCGATTTCACTCAGGCTATTTCACCTTTCCAAGATCAAATGTCCGAGCTGCTGAAAAAAATACTCAGATCGCTATCGGTGTGCCTATAATATTAGAAGAGTTCCCTCGATTTCTCCAGGATCCCATCATCAGATCCTGACCTGATAACAATGCGACCAAGTGCCAACAAAAAAAAAGAATTTTCCAAATCGATCCAGCCGTCTTCGAATAATCGGTGAACCATACATAAATACAAAAAAAACAAAGATCCTGACGAACTGAGAACCTCCTCCTTCGAAATCTTGAAGTCTGTTGAAAAAGGTTAAAGTTTTTTAACTACTCCCACGCAGACAGAGTAGCATGCTTGTTTATGCAAAACAGCAAAGTATAAGTCTATGTCTACTTAGTCCAAGGCTGATAGGCTAACCATAAATAAAGTCGTGCACCGACATCAGACTTTATTTATGATACAGCTTCTGACTTGCCTCGTTTACATTGAACTAATTCGAACGAACAAGAAAAATTACTCAGTGATGTAAATAATTAACAAAACAAAACCAAGCTTAAACCTTTTCCAAAGATCCACAGCGACCGGTTGAAAACTGCCTTTTCTGCGAACATGGCCAGATCTTCCTTTCACCTCACAGACCAGAAATACTTCAGTAGACATTATTCTATGAATATGGTTATTTCACTGTTGTTTGTAATATGCTTCGTCATATCTGCATGCAATTGTAAAGTTACATTGGTAATTTCCTTCTTAGCATTTATTTCCAAGTTTAAACAAATAAAGCTGGCGGTAATATAATATGTAGATAAGATAAATTTAAGATTTATACCAGTTTTGAATGGTGCAATTTAACAGCTGTTAAATAATTGCATGAATATAATCAAATGTCTTTAGCAGACGTAGTAATGATTTGAGTAAATCATTCTAAATAATTCGTGGACATATTTTTGTAGAAGTGGCAAAAGGTTTAAAATGGGTTCCGTTATCGCGGAAAAATAAAAAACAATACTTTACCGAAATACAATAAGTATTTGTGCTAGCATGGCTCAAGATTTTGATTGCACCCATACGAGAGTAATTTGCCAGACATACGGCAGGGCGCGCACTGGGGCGTGCAAACGAGGACACAAAATACTACACCTTTTGCCATTGTATTAAGGTTTACGATTGTTATACATAAGTGTCGACCCGTCCCTAATTTCCGCCCTTGGGCCTGTGACACGGCTACGGCCACTGGCCTAGGTGACCAGGATGGGATGACCTTTCAAACCCTTTCTGGAAGATTAGAACAAAATGTCTACGTTTTTTGTAGGCGAATCGAGTGTCATCAATCAATCAAAACAAAATAAAATGAAATTATTTCATCTAAGTAATAGAGGATATAAAAAACCGGCCAAGAGCGTGTCGGGCCACGCTCAGTGTATGGTTCCGTAGTTTTCCGTCCGTCACAGTAAGTGTCCCCACTTAAGAGTTTTTGAAAGCACGTCATTTCATTGTGATTTTGTAGAAATTACAGGTACAATAAACACCTGCTTATACGGTTAAATTACAAACTTAGTTCAGAAATTATTTTGTATTTTTTTTTCAAAAACTATTCAACCTATCAAGTTCAAAATAACTTTCCTAGAAAGTTTTTATAAAGTTCTACTTTTGAGATTTTTTTCATATTTTTAAAACTTATGGTTCAAAAGTTAGAGGGGGGGGGGGACACATTTTTTTTAACTTTTGGAGCGATTATTTCCGAAAATATTTACATTATCAAAAATGATTTTACTAAACCCCTATTCATTTTTAAATACCTATCCAACAATATATCACACGTTAGGGTTGAAATGAAAACAAAAATCACTCCCCACTTTAGGGAGCGTCCATTAATCGCGTCATACGTTTTTGGCTTGTTTTAGACCCCCCCTGGTGATCTTTGGTGATATTTTCAGGACCCCCCCCCCCCGTCCAATATGACGTGTAATTTTTTTAACTACAGTAAGTACAGTTTTCTAACACGTGAACCTACGTAAAATACATGTAAGTACACATATCTCACTACACTCGCGATCAAAAAAATCGACTCAAGCAACATTTTTTACTTTTGGTCGTATTTCCGGAAAGCGGGAAATATTTTAATAAAACTTTGAATGCAATTTTATTACGAATTTATTCAGCTACAAAAAACAGTAAAAGACATCGATCTCAGTTGCGTAGTTTTTAGGTTATCGCAGTTTTTGTACAAAATGGCATTTTACATGGTTATGATATGCACGAGTTGTGCCCTCTTGAGACCAATAAAAACCGGTGTAACCGGTTATTTCTTATCATTCGCTTATCAGAAGTTGACCAGTGCACATCTCCTCGCAATCTTACACCGGAATCACCTTCGAAAAATGGATACCACCGAAGCTGAAGCCACCGAAGTCGTCACCGTGGTGAATCGAGGATTCTCGCAGCGTTCTGTTGCTGAGCAGCTGAATTTAAGCCAGTCTGCTGTCTCCAGAGTTTATCGTCGGTTTTGTCGGTTTGGAACCTTGAAACGGAAACAAGGATCTGGCCGTCAGCGGTGCACATCGGAGAGGGATGACCGCTTCATCGCCACCTCCAGTCTTCGTAATCGCCACCGTACCGCTGTTGCCATCCAGCAAGACCTGATGCGGAACCGGGTTGTGCCTGTTAGCACCTCAACAGTTCGGCGGAGACTCAAGGAAGCCAACCTTACCCCAAGAAGACCTGCTACTGGGCCCAAACTGACTCAGAGGCATCGGGACGCTCGGAAGGAATTCGTGGCGACCTACGAAAATTGGACCTACGACCAATGGAGCCGCGTACTCTTCAGCGACGAGTGCAGAGTGTGTCTCCATGGCAGCGACAGAAGAGGACGGGTGTACCGAAGACCTGGAGAGAGGTTCGCCCAGTGTTGCTTCGCTGAAACAGTCGCCTACGGTGGAGGTTCCGTCATGATGTGGGCGGGGATTTCCATGGACGGGCGGACCGAGCTGGTTTTTGTTGATGGCGGGGGTCGAGGCAGTGGTTTGAATGCAGACAGGTACATCGCCGACATCCTGCAAGACCATGTCGTCCCCTACGCCGGGTTCTTTGACGAGGGGTTCCATTTCATGCAAGACAACGCCCCTTGTCATACCGCCCGCGTCACAAAGGAGTACCTTGACGCAGTTGGCATCCCGACTCTGAAGTGGCCACCTCTGAGTCCTGATTTAAATCCTATCGAGCACTTATGGGATTACCTGAAACGCAAGGTTCGAGCTCGCAATCCTGCTCCGGAGACAATTTTGGCCCTGAAAGAAGCTTTGGTCGAAGAGTGGGAAGCATGCCCCCAGGATACCATCAGGAAGCTGATAAGGTCAATGAAGAGACGCATGGCATGTGTGAAAAAGGTTTTTGGTGGTAACACCAGGTATTAAAGATAAAAATAAATTGTTATTCGTTCATGAAAATGTTTTTTCTTTCGTTGTTAAGGTCATTTTTGCACCCAAATTTTACACCTCCTTGGTATGCTAGCTTGTTTTTCATGAACTGAAATTTTTCGCCTGAAAAACATGCTCGTATTGAAAGCTGACACTGTTAGCTCTAAAATGGTACCGTTGCTTTTTTGATCTCATGATTGGTTCCTGAGATATTAAACGATGAAATTAAAAATTAGTTTGAGTCGATTTTTTTGATCGCGAGTGTATTTTAATTAAAATAATCTTTAATAGAAAAAAACCGGCCAAGTGCATATCGGACCACGCATAATGGAGGGTTTCGTACAGTCGCCATCAAATATATCGGAGCGGCCAGGGTAATCAAAAATATCTGAACATGCACTTTATAGCGTTGACAATAGAGGCGTTGTTCAGATATTTTTGACCACCTTGGCCGCTCTGATATATCTGATGGCGACTGTACCTACTATCGAAAAAGTAATATCAAAAGGTCGTATCTGCCTATGAAATAAGTTTTTTGAAGATAACTCTATAATTCCTAAACCGATAACGTTCTCAATTTTTTCAAGTTATAGGTAGGTCCACTATTTTTTTAGACTTACGGGGTGATGATTATTTCTTAAAATATTCACTAAATAAAAAAATGTTTAAACAAACCTCAATGCTATTTTGAAAGACCCATTGAGTGATGTGCATCATGTTGATATATGGTAAAAAAAAATGTTTTTGACAAATTGTTACATATATGTATGTATGGAGTCTTCTTCTTCTTCCTCCTCGTTTCCTCATGGCTGAGGGTCGCGATCAGATGAAGTCGTTGCTCTCGTAACCAAGGCACTCCAAGCTTTATGGAGTACCCCCTCTAAAAATCTTTTTCTGCGATTTTACAACAAAACTGAGTAGCGGCATACAAAAATACACCTTATGTTTAAATATGTATTAAGATACAGATAGTAGAAAAAAACTTGTCGTGGAGGAGCTCCATACCTACTGGTCTTCACGAGCAGTTTCTATTTCACTAAATAGCACTATTTAAATACAATTGTTTGGTTTTTAAATTTTAAAAAAACGCTATACGTTTGCTTATAAGGTTTCAGGAGTTCCCTTGATTCCTCATGAGTCCCATCAAAAAAATTACACGTGATGTCTGTCCAGACCCCCCTCCCCCCTGTGGTGATCATTGGTGATTTTTACTTGACCCCCTCCCACCCCATATACAATATGACGCGATTAATGGACGCCCCCTTACGTATAGGGGAGGTACCCTAATAAAACATTTTTTCCACTTTTTATTTTACCACTTTGTCGGCGTGATTGATATACATATTAGTACCAAATTTCAGCTTTCTAGTGCTAACGGTCACTGAGATTATCCGCGGACGGACGGACGGACGGACAGACATGGCGAAACTATAAGGGTTCCTAGTTGACTACGGAACCCTAAAAATTATGTAATTCAGAAATAACGTCAAGTACGAGTAGTTACTTACTGGACTTTATGAGGGAAAATTAGCGTTTGTCTCATTACCTAATTTTGCTGTATAAGTAAAGAGTGGAAAAATAGTGCCGAAGATCCCTTATCCCTAGAATTTTACGAAGAGATCTCTAATATGCAGAAGTACCCTTTAATTAAAATTTACAATCGACCTCCCGTTGATTCTCATCACTTCCCAACTCAACGGAACCGCCTTCAGCCATTTCCTAAAGTTTGCGTCGAGTAAACGTGGCAGTATTAATTAAACCAAGGAGATATTTTATGAAAAGCTTTTTTCATGCAAACCTTGAGAGTTGAGACTTATCTTTCCGTTACGGTTCTGTTAAGCGTATCTTCTTGGAAATCTTGATTGTACATTATTATGGTGCCCAGCGGTCTGCACGTTTTTTTCTTACATGAAAGTTTTGTCTGGGTCACAGAAAAATGTCACTCCTTTGTCACAGACAAATGAAGTCTTATATCTAAACCCAATGTTCAGAATCGTTTTTCCGCGCCAACGGAAGATAATCCTATGGAATGACCTATGCGTCATAGGAAGCGTGCGTGAACTTACTTACTTATTTATTTCCTATCGGTAACGCAGAACACTTAGGTTTTCGTCTGTTTGCCTCTCTGATGCTCGAATATACAGTGATAGAGAGAGACTGACAATTTACTCGATTTTAGCGGTAGCGCCGCTGGTTTGTAAAGCTTGTCCCAGTAAAAAATGTCGTTAGTTTACGCAGCGTTGGTATATCAGGTTTCAATGAAAATGGTTGTAACTGGCTGGTTATATGTTAAATGCATCTCGGTTCTTTATTTAATATTAGAACAAAATCTGTCACAGTCACATTTTCAAAGATCTCGTCTCCACAAGAAAAACTTCATGAGAAAATATTGTACAAATATGTCCAATATTAAGGCATTTTCACGAAAAAAGTGGCAATGGAGCTAAACACGTCTGTTAGAATAGAACTGTGCAAAGGTCCTAAAACAATTCAGAGAGACTGGCGGTATTCGACGGCGTCCTGGAAGTGGTCGGAAGACCGGGTTTGTTAAGAAAAATATTGAGAAGAGTATCATAGCTGCTTTGCTGAAAAAACCTACATCATCTGTAAGAGATTTAGCTAAAAAGTTTAAAACGTCTAAATCCACTGTGCAACGAGTAAAGAAAAATAATTCTATAAAGACTTTCAAACAAACTAAAGTGCCTAATAGAAATTCGAAACAAGAAACTGACGCTAAAACGAGATCCAGAAAACTGTATTCATAATTAATACAAAAAAATACTGTATTGTGATGGACGACGAAACATATTGCAAGCTTGATTTTAAATCACTGCCGGGACATCATTTTTATTCGGGGACCGATAGAAAAACTATCAATGACGAGTACAATGTTATAAAAACGGATAAATTTGTGTAGAAGGTTCTTGTGTGGCAAGCGATCTGTTCTTGCGGCAAACGCAGCACTCCATACTTTGCTAAAGGAACTATGAAAGGCGATATATGCCTTAAAGAGTGCATGGAAAAGCGATTATTGCCGTTTTATAAGCGACACAAGAAGCCAGTTCTGGTTTGGCCTGATCTGGCCACGTGCCACTATTTTAGAAATGTGATAAAATGGTACAAAGCCAATAATGTCGAATTTGTGGAAAAATACCAAAATCCTCCTAACTGTCCTGAATTACCACCTATAGAAAAATATTGGGCTCGTATGAAGCAGAAGCTCTTAAAACATAAAACTAACGCCACATCAGTTGAAAACTTCAAGCGAAAATGGAATGCAGCTTCAAAACTAATCACAGACACTGATGTACAAAACCTGATGGCAGGTATCAAAAGGAAATTACGAAGTTTCTGGATGAATAAACAATAGAACAAAAACATAACAAAAATACGTTTTGTTTACTACATTTCTAATAAACTGTTGTCAAAAATTTGGTAACTTTTTATTGCTTACATTATTTCATACTAACTAATAAACGACATTTTTTTCTGGGACAAGCTTTACAACAAGCGACCACATCGCTGTCTACTGGAATGCGTGCTTACAACTCCATAACGATTCGTTCCGAACACTGAGATTGGACTAAGCACGTAGTACAAATACTACAAATTGCTTTCGTGTTAGTGTTTCAGTGGTTACGTTCGTTATGTTATACAGTGGGGATCTTTGTTGATTAGTAGATACACTTTTGTCATAGTTATGTATTGTATATTGTTGATTGAATTGAATAGGTGTATGATTCGGTAATAAAATATTAAATAGAACACGACATAAACTTATATAGATGCCATATACAAAGGAAAAAGTGACCTAGGCCTCCGGTGCCTAGGGCTGTACTACTCGTATAAGTTTATAATTTATATAGTAGTGCATCTACTGAAAAATAAACAAATCAAAATATTTAATAAAAATAATTTGATTTGTTCTTCAGTTAGTTAGATTAGAACACCACATTTTGTAACACCTCAGCGGCGCGTTTTACCCGTAATCCGTAGGTATTAATTCTCTTATTTTTAACTTTGTTATATTGTTAATAAACAAATTATTAAAGTGCTTATTTACTCGAGATAAAAAGCCTCAAGCCCAGTTCACGCTGCCAAAAACATTCGAGAGCTTTCGAAGCTGCGTAAAAGCTCGTTCGTTCATCCCCGCTTCTGCTAAAGTGCCTTCAAAGTGAAGCTTTTCGCGTCATTTTAAAGCGTTCCTTTCAAAGAGATACTTCGGAATATCGTTTGGGAGGATTAAATTGGTCCTCGAAGCGTTTAAGACGGAGATGATCTAAATCTCAACCCTAAAGTTAGATACTTTATAACGGTGTATATTTTGGTAGTCTTAGGGCCTGTTTCACAATCTCCAGATAACCTTATCTGCCAGGTAAAATTATTGCTATCCTTTTCTCCAGTCAAATAAAAGAAAAGGACAGCAAACATTTATGTGACAGATATGCTTTAACTGGAGATTGTGAAACAGGCCATTACTTTAATAAAATTAACACAGCCTTCAAATATTGAGCTAAAATCATTTTAGTGAAGGGACAATATACGTTGATACCTATTAGTTTCTGGTGTCTAGTGGCTCACTGTACCAAGGATACCGACCCTTTCTTAGGTAATTTGCATGTGTGATACCTAAAATACCTCTCGATTCTTAGACCACATCTCTCAATAGACAAAATAAAATAAAAAAGTATCAAAATTACATGTAGCAAATCGTTATATTATTAGCATACTTAAAGCTAGAGGCAATCCTGTAGATTAAGTTTCAAGTGGCTGCCGAGTCTTGTACTCGTAAATTAATTAACTCTGACTTAAGCGAGGATATTAACTGGTCCTTCCCACTGCTTCTACTAATTTTTATTGGCTTATATTATTTAAGCTAGGGCACATCTTTGCGACACGAATTCTATCAAATCAAAATCAAAGTGTAGTAAGTACCTGTAAATATACGATATGTTGCCAATATTGTAAGAAGGACTAACTTATTTTCGATGCATGTACCTACTTATATTTAAGTTGATAAATCAGAAGTAGTTTTATGCCAATTTAAAACGTATACCATAATTTTAAGTGTTGTTGTCTTTTCATAATTTCATAATCATTAGGCAACGTTTTATTTTCGAAACCAATAGGATAACTGGATAAGGTCCCATTTTATTCATTAAACAAACCGCTGGGATTCTTCTTTCACCATTGGTTCTAAACTTAACAAAGACTACAAAGAGGTTGTTTGTTACGAACTTGTCGTAATTAAACGTCAAAGGTGGCGTTAACCTATTTATAAAGTTGCTAACCTAACACGCACAGCGAAATTGGTTTTATTTATAACTTCTGCCCTTTGTTTAGTTGGAGTTCTTGTTGTTATAACTTATACCTAAGTTAATTTGTATGACGTATTTTCAGGTATAATTCTCACACGCAAAAGTCAAACGTATATTATAATATTTATAATGAAAGGTGTTATAAGTTTGCCAGGCTGATACTGCAAACCAGTGGCGGCAAAGCGGCCCGCGGTGAAATATTTCGACTAGTTAATAATAAATTTATTGTCCGTCAATTTAAGACGATTGTCGCCGGAGTGTCCTTGAGCGTTTGGGCGCTCCCTACCCGCGCCACCCGCGTACCCTTCTCATTGCGATCGTGCGTAAATCCGCCGCGATGCACCGCAATAATGTTCAAAGAATATGACTTTACTCAGAGGCGCGGGCAGATTTATAATAATCATACCTAATCCTTTTGTGGATGTTTTGTGATTTGAATACTGTGATTAAGTACTACGGTGACATTTTTTAGCAATGCTACTAAATAAGATAAGTAATAACGATCTCGAATAGTAGATTTTTATGTAAAAAAATGAAAACCTAGATTTTGAATTTGAAGTACAGTGAGCGGCAAAATATTTATGAATTTACGAAATATGGTTAAAAATATTCCGCATATCAGAAAAAAATAAAAAAATACTGACTAGTACAGCAAAAAAAACTGTAAGCACATCAAAGCGGTGTGTTCATGTAAATTTGGATTTTTTTTGCTGTGCAAGTGAGCTTAATAGATGGTTATTTTTTTGTTGCGATTTTAAATATTAACCGTAAAAATTTACTTAATTACGATAAATTAACAAAAATAAGCCTGTTGCGAGTTGCGAATAGTAAAAATGCACATGTAAGGAGCGGTATTTGTGCACGAAATCGTCATACAAATGAGAGCTATAAGCCCATTAAATTTAGATCTTTAAAATATAACACAGCGCAAACACTTCTTAGGGTTCCATAGTCAAAATGGTAAAAACGGAACCCTTAAAAGTTTTTTGAAACATGTCCGTCTGGCCGTCCGTATGTCACAGCCATTTTTATTATAAAACATATATTACTGAAATTTTATCTAGAGGTGTGTTTCATGTGCCGCCACTTAGTTTTCTGACTAAATTGCTAAAAAAATCTTTTAGGTCAGGCACTCCATACATACATATGCCAAACTAAATGTCAAAAATTTTTTTTTTGTAAATATGAAAATGTTGTATGATACGCCTAAAAATATCTTATATATATATAGAGTATTTTTAAAACTTTTTTATTAAGTCAATCTTTTCAGAAATAATTGCTTCGAAAGTCTAAATAGATAGATAGATAGATAGATTTATTTATTTCTTGTAGAAAACCACACAGTATTTTACATCATAAAATAAAATGGATTCACTAAAAGATCGTCACTTACAATACAATAAAAAAATAATCAATCAAAAAAATGTACAGAAAAAAAATGTCAGTGGTAAAATATAAAGAATGTCAACAGGAATTTTGTGTATGTATACATGTCTAGAGACCCTAGGTAGTGGTATATAAATATTAAAAAATAAAAGAAAAATGTCAAAACCTAAAACAAAGTCAATCAATTAAAAATAACAATATAAACAAAAATTACGTAAATAAAAATACTCTATAAAAATAATTAACATTTTGCAGTTCTTTTAAATTCTGCAGTGAATTCTTCGACAGAATATAAATTCCTAGACAATAAAAGTTCCTTTAGTCGGTGTTCAAATTTATTATCGGAAGTTTCATTTCTGGGAGTTGCAGGTAGACTTTCATAAAATTCCGGGCCTATTACACGCGGGCACTTGTCAACTAATGCAAGTCGACGCTGGACGCCGCTGGAATATAATAGCCCCCATCTAACTTTTAATCCGTAAGTCTAAAAAATATGAAAAAATACCAAGAAGGCTTAGTACTTAATTTTCTACGAAAATTATTTCACATATTATCGGTTCATCCGTTTTTGAGTTATCTCATCTCCAAGAAACTACTCCCTACCATTATACATGGTCCGATACAAACTTGGCCGGTCTTTTAAAGATATTTGATAGGTGGTATTAACCCTTAGTAGTAATTTATTTATTCACTTGTTTTGATAATTAATATAAAATTTGTATTTATTTGCATTTCACCGACATAGTAAAGTTTTTTTAGGGTAGTCAACGCGCATGTGAATCTTCTGGGGTTGCAGGCGTCCATAGGCTTTATAACTGCTTTCAATCAGGCGGGTCGTATGTTTGTTTGCCAGCGTCGTGGTATAAAAAAAAGCTTTTTTTTCCTTTATTCTTACATACATTGAAGTCTTAAATATCAGCAATTTTTTATTAGATTCTCAATTAGGCTTTGCTCAGTGATAGTTAGTAGACTGAAATTTGGTATGAGTAATTATGTGTTTTAATTACGCCTACAAAGTGGTAAAACAATAAGTATCTGAAATCCATTGTTGGGTAGGTCTTTCAAGAAGAATATGCCATAAACAACTTTGGATAAAACGAATACTTTTGTAAATAATAGTTTCGAAAGTTAAAATGCTCATTGATTTTTGAACCGTGGGTCCAAAAAAATTGGGAAAATTCCTGGAAGTGAGGCCATTGAAATACTTATCACGTATTTTCAATAAAAACTATATGGAATAAAATCGGTTGAGCCGTTTTTGAGTTATGCCTATAGTAAAATAACGTAAGTGCCACAAAATATTTCTTTATAGACTACCTTTTGAATGGATGTGTTGTAACAGGCCGGTAACTACGGATCCCTATACTGAGCATAGCCCGATATTCTCTTGGCCGGTTTATCTGCAATCCTTTGCAGTTTACTTCGCAATTTCTAGATTTGAGAAATTAGTATAAAGTATAACATTAGAGATTGTGTTTAATCTTAAAATAAAACGCATATTACATTCGTTTAGAACACGGTATTCTTAAATAAATATGTTTAAATAAATTCGGTTCTTTGGAGTTTTTTATTAAATTAATTATCAGTCTATTGTATTGCAGTACTAGCAGATTCCTGCAACTCGACGACTAATGCCTATTTTGCGTGATGCATGCGTCTACTAAAACATAATAATTTTAGTTTACTTACATGACCAAATTTGTTTTCAGAGCAATGTGAGATTTATGATTTTTGTTTTTTCTCCATTTTTATTTCATTTGTTTTGTTCTATACGTTATTAATTCCGGGAAGACACGTTATATCCGCACCGCATGAGCCCTCTGCAGTTATTTAGTCTTTAGGCACAGTAAGTCCGATATTATTGCTCACGGGCCAAGCACAAGTATATGTAGTACAAGGGAAGCACGGAGCGACGAGCGACACAGCCTCCTCGTCTCAAAGCTAGCTCACGACTGCCAGCAACGCCGTTTTCGAGCTAATAACGCACGAAATGTGGAATTATGATCAAGTTGTTTAAGAAAATTTAATCAATTTAAATATCTACGTTGAGTTTGTAGTGTTCTGTAGTACATATTTTTTAGTTCAACAATATTTTAAATCGAATGAGCCGTTCAGTAGATATAAGCAAAATTAACCGTAAAACGACATTTCGTTACATTTACATAACAGAGAAACTATACGTTACACGAGTTATTCAAACGTTGACAATGTTGTACATAAAATGGTAAATAACATATATTTTTTTCAAAATTTTTTAATGACCCGTTATTGAGATATATCCCTTAGAAAGTAACAGTTTTCGGCCACAATCAGCGCCTAGCGCCTTAATCAATAAGGCCAAATTATTTGATCATATGTCACGACCGAATATAAGAGTACCAAATGTACCAATACTGTCATACATTTTTACGCGCTACCAGTTACTATGCTACTGTACCATCAGCGATGAGTGAAATCGCCATTTTTTTAATGGCCCTGCAGTACAGCAATAAAGTTCAGTTTCAAAGTTTCCAGATAATTAACTACTATAATTCTGTTTACATTTTCATTATATTTTATAGCCTAATAGAGTTATTAATCACAATTACGGCACGGCATTAAAAGCATCTGTTGAGCGACGAGCGTGAGTTGAAGTAGAAATGAACAAAGCTGCAACAGAGCAGTTGTGCAGTTTAATGTGTATTCAGCCAGTCTTGCTTGAGTTTCGCAACGCTTTATTAAACCACATGTGGTATAGTTTACAAACTACTTTGAATGCTCCATGTGTAATAGACATTTTAGTCAAGTCAAGACGGTTTTAGTGCATTGCTACGCGCGACGTTAGCGAGGCAAAAACTTAAGACTCCTTCTCTATTACGAATATACGACTATCAGGACTATTAGACAAAATTGTTGTATGTTTTAAAATGACTATTATATTTCCCAACAAGTCTGGAACTTACCTTGGCCTCCTTTCTTATTACCAGTGATCGTAGATTTTTCAGCAAAACCGGTGCCATGGCGTTTTTCTGTCAAATTGTTATTTAATTACCAACCATCTCCACATTATTACTTAGCTCATGTCTGGGTACTCTAGGTAGTAATAAGCAGTGATCGTAGATTTTCCAGCATTTTTGCTGCAGTGCTAGGGTTATTATTATTTTGAGGCTATTAAATATTAGTACCAACAATCGAATAAAATCAAAGCCATTTAGAGCTAAGAAAATAAGCATGTATTTTACGTACTCATTTATTAAACAAAACTAGAATATCTATAAAATACGTAATATATAAATATAACTCTTACTAAAAATTTATAAATAAAAAATCTGCCCTGGGTCTCTGTCACTAGGTATAGTGCCCACTTACCCAGAAGGCTGGCCGCATTTCCGCGCTTGATAGCTACGCTGATCCGTAGGCCAAAATAGTGGCTAGCCCTCTGGTCACCAGGGGCCTCAATAAGACGCGCCGAAACCTCTTTGTAAAGACGACGCGCACTTAGTCCCCATGACCCCAGGGTTTCGAGCCCAAACGCCGCAAACATGTAACTACTGCCAACAGCATACTTGCGACGCTTGAGGCTCTGTTGAGGATGCAGCCGCACCAGCATCAACTTTGGTGCCCGGAATATGGGACGGCGCCAAGGTGTCTACACAGGTAGCATCCCAGACAAGAAGCCGACCGATACTCCACGGCACCAAAGTCATGCCGTCTGGCCTCTTGCCGTCGTCCCTGGTCAGACCATTTGGCTCAAGAACTGCCGGCACTTTGACGTATTAGTGTATAAATTGTACAATGTTGGGGCTGTTGTCAAATTGTCTAAGCATCATCAACGTTTTGTTCGAGTTAAATTAAATGATGTGAGTCACTTCATATGAATAATAGTATAAGCCATATCGCAGACCCCCACATAACGTAAGATGTAAAAAATAAATACATCAGCATTTAAAAACTCCCCCTTTTTTAAAATCGCCTTAAAATTTGTTAAAATACCTTTGTAGTGAGGATTACAGATATTCGAGGCCCGCAAACTGTTTACAAAGTTCCTCAATAGCAATAGCTCATTGGCATAAATCACAGATAATCGCCGTGTGACATGTGAGATGGCGGGAAGGATTAATTTTATACCTCCTGGGCAACGGCCGGCGGTGGCACTTTGCTATTTTTAGCGACGTCTTGGGCGAGGGCACGGTCTAGGTCAAACGGTATCGTTTAGGCAAGGCCACCTGTGTTCCCATTAGTCACCAGTATAGCCTGAGCTGGAGATTCGTAACACTATGTGTAATGGTTAAACTGGTACTTATGAGCATTTAACTTTTATGTTTGATGAGATTGGAATGACATACAAGGACGCAGATTAGGAGATGCTGACAGACTCATTTCCTTGTTCTGGAGGATTTTATTGTTTCCCATGGTTAATTGCATGCCTCGTCGTTGTATACTACCTGTATAGTTATTTTGTTGGGATAGGTCATTGTAATATATTTTCCCTTTCTAGATGGAAAACAATACCGAGGATTTCCAGAGTCCTTCGCAGTTCATTTTTGTCATTTATAATGGACATCTGTTTCCAATTTGTGGTATGGAATATAATATTGTATCTCTTCATTTTGATATGGAGATATTATGTGACATATCAGATAATACTCACATTCTATATGGACTTGCAACGCAAATAACAACTGTCTTAAAAGCTGAACGGTTATCAATCATAGTTATATAAATTCACTCAAAACTAGCATAAATGTCTGCCTTTACGATGTAGAACCAGGAATCGCGTCATTAACTTGAATCGGATTGACATAAATGTCAAAACATTCAGATGATGACTAATGGCATGAGAACGTCAATTGACTAGAAAGCAAGCATTCAGCACGGAACAAAGCCGCAAAGATCTACAAATAGATTCATTAAATCTGTTCGTCCATTAATGACGAACGATAACTGATTAGAGACCTGTAACTGTATAACCTTTCTTAATCACAAATCGGTTTTGAATAGCAGTGGTATAAAGGTGCGACCACACCGCTGCTTAAAATACGCTGACGGTACGGAATTGCAATGACGTGCCGTAAATGTCACGACTTGACCGCATGCTCTCCACACCGCTGCTCGAAATACGCAGACGCAAAGTGTACGCAGTGACGTGCCCCATACGAAATATTTGTGACGCGAACCTTCCAAACCGTATTTCGAGCAGCGGTGTGGTCGCACCTTAAAGCGGTATTTTATCAATGAGATTGCCGCTGTATTAAGTCAAATGAATGATATTTGAAGCACCATGATCCCTCATTCGATTTCAATAGGAACATCACTGCTATACAGTAAACTTGTACTCAAAGTTTTAGGTTCACTTGAGATAGACAAAAGTAAGACCAGGTCATGATGAAATTGAAATGATAAAATTGTAAGTTTGAAGAAACCGCAGATGGCTGTTACCGAAAGCACTGTCAGCGTGAGTTATAACAAAACTCGAATCCCACCGGCTTGCCTAATTTTATGACAAATTGGCAGGCTAGGCCAAATTAGCTCCGGCCAGCCTACGTATATCTATTCATGACGCACCGCCACGCTAGTTTCATTTAAATTTTGACACATAAATAATGAAGCCTCAGCCACCAGCCTTTATGTACAGAGTAAAACCAACGGAAAAGTCATAAAGAACTCGTTTAGGAATACTTAGTATATCAACTCAAAGCCTAAGTGTAGTGAGTTCGCTTCTACATTTCTATGGTGTATGTGGAGTGGAGTGGGAACATTGGCTGTATACATATTGATCAATGTTACTAACTCTACTGACCACCTCTTATCATGCTTGTTAATTTAATTATATTCATCAGTAAAACAAAACAAAAATTTAAAAATATTAAACAAAATTTATTTACTATGCTTATAGCGACTGCTTTGGATGACATCCAGTTCTTATTGCCATGCTCAGATAGATCGCTTCTTGGCACTGATTTACTTGTGTATCTGTCCAGTAGTGAAGTAGTAAAATGTACCATGATAATAGCGTAGTTAGAATAATCCATTCGTATCTTAATACGTTTGACTTAAGGTTGAAGTTGGTGGAATCAAATTGCGATTGCGTTTGTAAGGAAAGTTCGCCAAATGGGCACCACAGCTGGTGTGTGTTGTTTGTTATTTATCACTATACTCCAGTAAAGATACGGCCGCGCAAAACATTAATTTATAATAGCTTAATTTTTTTTTCTTATGCTTTTGGTGACATTCTAAGATACTATATTTTTGAATCCTACTAACTTTCCTCCCGGAAGAAGGTACAAAAATTAAGTGTCAAAAAAACGCTTTATTTTTTCACTCTAAATAGTAATAACATTTTTATTTTGTCAACTTGTCAATATATTTGTAATTAATGAAAAACAAGTAAAATCATACTAAATATTTCCACGTAAACCAACTTAATCAAGAAGATACAATGGCTTCGATTGGGTATATCGTAAGTCGATAGTAATAATGACTAATAGGCAGGACTTTGATTAAAGTATCATGAAACTACTTCATCAAGCTATTTACCTCAAAAACCTACAAACAATATGTTTGTATTACGGCTATAGTCATTTACGTATGTATAACATTAATTAAATTGATTATAGACTCAATTTATTTTAGACTTTGTTGTAATCACGTATAAATTAAGACTAATTAACAAATCACGCAAAAAAAATGCAATGGGGTAAAGAAAAAGTATAATTTAAAAAAAAATTGCTAATTCCACTTATAAATAAACTTTAACTCCCAGCGTTTAGGATCAATTTCCTATGCTACACGCCACGGGTGTTTTGACGCGGGCGACGGGAGTTCGCAGTCAAGGTCACGCTCGTAAACAGCTTTAGTAAGTAACCCATTCCGACTAGCTAGGTGGTAAAACGAAACGAAACCTTACGTCAATGTCATAACTGTCATAAGGAATTTGAAACGTAGACGCTTTGATTGAACAATATTTATAATTATAATATGATACAGAATAATTTGTGTTATTTAAGTTACCTACATTACCTACCTACTGTACTTATACCCTATAGGGGACAGTAGATATCGGCGATACATAATAATAATAAACGTAGTATATAGTAGTATATAAACTATGGAAGTAAACCAAACGCCAATATAACATTTTCTATTTAGGTACTTAGTAGGAGATCGCCGTCTGCAAATGTTTGTACCTATGTAATTTATTATTTGAGTAGAAATAAGAGGGCGGGTGTATTGCATTTTTTATTATTATTTTAATTTAAGTGTTAATTATTTAATATATCTATGTACATACCGGTTGTTTTTTCAAAAATTATCTAAATTGTGCAAGGTGCAACTAGCAAAATATGTGACGTTTTCAATAAGTCAAAGGTACATCATTGTTGGTTATCGATAAGGCATTACTGCCATAAAAAAATATCTAAAAATGAACTCTATTAACAACCGACTATGATGTAGGTACCTTTTAATCCAGTAATCGGAGATTCATCGCCATACATTACCTTACAAAATGTGGAGTACAAAATGTTTTAATGGGTGTTTTAATTGGTAGGCTACAGGTTGGTTATTAAAAAACTAGATTTTAGACCTTGAAGGCTCCCCGTGTTGGCCGCCATCTTGGTTTAAAGGTGCCGAAATTCGGTTTTTTAACCTTGATGCTTAAACAGTTGTCAGTATGGCTAAAGTATTTATGGAATGTTCAAAGAAGATAAAATTGACGAATATTTTTTTTACATAATAGCTCTATACACCTTACAGATAAAAAGATAATATTTTAATATAAAATCATGGTTATCTGTAAATAAATGCATATTTAAAAAGTTTGTATTAAAGCGACTCCAAAACTACTGAAGCTGGAAAGTTGTAATTTGCAGAACAGATTACATTTATAATGTGTACAAGTAATAAGAAGCGATTTTGAAAACTTAGACCCCTAAGGGGGTAATAAGGGGGTTCAAAATGTTGTATGGGTAGGGATTAAAATTTTAAGTTGAGGGTTGGAACTTCGTACATTTACTGCTAATTAAAAAATAATAAAAGTGATTTCAGTATTTTTTTTAATTCAACCCCTAACGGGGTTAAAAGAGGCTGAAAGTTTGTAAAGAGATTTACTTTTTTTGTGACAGACTTTCACAGACCCGGGGATGAACAAAAGATAGTACTAATACTTAACATCACATGATAAGAAGATTATACGCGGACGAAGTCACGGGTGGATAGCTTGTATTACTACTTCTACTACTACTACTGCATGTATATACATGCGTATAACAACATTATAAATGCGAAATTGTCCGAATTGATTGCGATGAAACTTAGTAATAGAAATAGTTTGAGTCCCGGGAAAATCAACCCTTGAGGCAGTGAAAAGGGGTTTGCAAGACTTGCAATGTATGTTCGTATGTGAAATTATTAATCGATGAACCGATATACAGGTTAAATTTTCTTTTTGGGTCAGTGAGGGCAGCTACCAGATCCCGTGCTGCTACGCAAAAATGGTTTTAATAAACCGCCCCTCAATTTTTTATTAATGAAGGTTGGCGTTTACCAATTTTGAATAAAACAAACATGTTGCGAGAAAAAAGTCATTTGTGACAAACTTTTTTTTATGCCAATTGATTCCTTTACAATCCAGAATCGAAAAGCCTGAATGGAACCAAAAAAAATTCCGACTAGAAATCTACCAATTGAGGAAAACTTTCCCACACAATCAGTATGAAAATAAAAACTTTAATTTTTCACATGCTATTTTGTTTTGCCAATCGATTCCATTCCTATCCAGAATCAATAGTTTCCTCAACTCACGGTCAATCAACTTACGGTTATGTACAGTCGACGTCAAAGATATAATCTTTTACGTCGGCTGTACAAAAGCTCACATATTCAAGATTTTTTTCCATACCTTTCCTATGGAGAAAGTGAAATTTTATTCATATTTTTCTATCTCGCCAATCAGTCCTGTTAATTTTAAGGACCATAATACAGTATGAAGACATTATAGTTCAAAATATGAAAAAATGGGGATTTTAAGGCACTAAATGTATGGAAATAGTATTCTTCAAATTGTAGTTTTTTAGTACCTGACCGTAAGTTGACCCGTACGAAACTATTAATACTGGATAGGATCGGAATCGATTATCATAAAAAACAGCAAGTGAAAAATAAAAGTTTTCATTTTCATACATATTGTATGGGAAAAAATTTCCTCAATTTGTGGCTTTTTTAGCCGGTAGTGTTTTGTTGCTGGCATGGGATCGATAAGCATAAAAAAATACCTCGTATGTTTTTTTTTTCAAAATCTGTAAACGCCAATCTTCATTGATTTGAAATCGAGGGAAGGTAATGTAAGTCCATTTTCGCGTATACACATAGATCTGACAGACTTACACATATAAGATACAGGGATGAAAAAAGTATTTCTTTTTTAAATTATGAGAATTTGATAAATGTTAGCTTAAAAATTCTATGCTTCGAGATTAAGAAATTTATTAAATCTGAACCACAGTCTTGTCATCTTAAAAAGATTCTTTTAAAAGATATTTAAAAGTTGGATTCACTCCCATAGCGCTTATAGTTGGGAGGTGATTGTGGAAAGGCTTCTTTTCTTACTCATCATGGAATATTATTAAGCGCTGTCGGGTAAAGTTATCGATCAATTTGGGTATAAGGAATTTGCATTTGGTAGAAAGCTTGTAGCTTTTGATAAAAAAAAAAATTAAATAAAAAGTTTGAAGATATTTTAATTTTTTAAGCCTTCATATAATTGATAACTTATTATTAAAATATTGTATAAGAAATAAACTAACTAAAAACTATTATTTATGGCGCGCTCTTCTCTTGTGCGCTCAACTTGGTTGGAATTAATAAGTTTGATTTGGAATTATTATCTTTGTTGGAAATAGAAACGATTGGCATCAATTGTCTTCAAAATAACAAAATGACAAAATGATTAGTTTTTATACCCGACAACGCCTAGTAATATTTCATGATGAGTAACAGAACATAGAATTTTTGTGTGAGCCTTTCCATATTCGCCCCTCTCACTAAGCGCTCTGGGAGTAAATCCAAATTTTGAATATCTTTCAAAAGAATAATTATATTAATGACAATAACATTACCGTGGTAGAGATGTAATTTTTTTATCTCGAGGCACAGAATTGTGAAGCAAAAAAATCATATTCTCATGATTTTTAAAAATTATACTTTTTTCACCGCATGTATCTTTTTATCTGTAAGACTTACAGAGCTATTAAATATGAAATTTTTTAGGCAATTTTATCTTCTTTATACGTTCCATAGACACATTCATTAGTCATACGTTCAACAGTTTAAGCATCAAAGGTAAGAAACCGAATTTTGGCACCTTTAAACCAAGATGGCGGACTACGCGGGGAGCCTTCAAGATCTAAAATCTAGATTTTTAATAACCAGCCTGTAGCCTACCAATCCCCTATGAAATATTTTGTACTCTAACTTTCGTAAGGTAATTATGGAGAGGACTCCCCGATGACTGGATTAAAAGGCACATGATTGTCGGTTGTTATTAGAGTTTATTTCTTAATGTTTTTATGGCAGTAATGCCTTATTGAAAATGATAACCAATAATGATGTACCTTTGACTTTAAAACGTCCCATATTTTTTTCGTCGAATGAAATAATAACCGTTTGAAATTATAGTAAATTTTCTGTGTTTTTTATTTTAAATTAAATATATTCGCATTTAATTGTGCAAATAAGAACGTGAATGCGAATATCAAAAAACGTGCAGATATTCGCGAATGCGAATACGAATATTTTTTACATCCCTAGCATATAGTATGGTTGCTTTGCGCAACCGTATATTTATTTAGTCGTGGCAAAAATCGCCGCATGCGCCATTACTGTTGTGACCTATGTTGCCATGATATCGAACCAAAAAAGCGTAGGCGTAAAGTTTAAAAATCTTTAGTATATGAGAATAACAACAAATAAACAATTCTTACTACATTTTAATTTTGGCTTATCGCATTGACTAACTTCGAAATTGAACCGTACTATTTAAGTTGGCTTACCGCATAAAAATATTTATCTTTTGAACTCCGACTCCGACATACTATCAATTTGCCATATTTCGTATGCAGTAAATATGTAATGTAGGTACACGACACAAAATTTGTACGTTCCTAATGATAAATTATTACCTCTCAATTAGCAATATTATACCTACTTTGGTCAATTTTACCCGCAGTTGTACTCGAAAGAAGTTTTTATTTACCCTAGTCGCACCGTTGTCAGGTTTTTGGTACTTACGTCTATTTTATTCAATAAATTGTGACATTTTTATCATTATGATAAAATATTTAAAATACAGATACATCTGCGCTGGTAACACAGCGCAGGCGAGGCACGACCCTTGCGCGTGGTCGGGATCACTTCTCTTCTCCGCTCCCGTAACCGACCAATCGTGATCGTTCTCTGGCTCATGCGCGCCAAATTTAAAACAACGGTGATGAGTGTTTGGAATAAATTAAGTAACAACTTATTTTAAAAGGCGATTTATGCAAAGTTGAGCTAAAAAGTGCGCATTATGAAAATCCCAAAACATACTTACTTATTTACAAATTTTTATTGGTAAATAATTTACACTCTCATAAAACCCACCCTCCGGTATAAATTATAATGTGATTTATTATCAGTATATATAATTACTGTATTTAATTATTAATCATAAAAATTTTAGCCAATTACGATTTCAATGCACTGAAACATGCTCAATAATAAAAAAACTCTAGGTCAATTGACTATAAATAAGGAACCCATTTTTATTTTTTGTGCCATTCGTGGTCAATATTATAAAGCAAATATTAATGTATATTTACAATAAAACAAACGTTAAT
The DNA here is from genome assembly GCA_947086415.1 of Pammene aurita. Taxonomy (NCBI): domain Eukaryota; kingdom Metazoa; phylum Arthropoda; class Insecta; order Lepidoptera; family Tortricidae; genus Pammene; species Pammene aurita. Next base: position 23,638,100 of record OX352306.1, on the reverse strand, counting down.
TAATATTTTTAAGTAATAATCTACGAATTTTTATATTTTTAAATATTTTTTTATATATTTATATAAGTAAAATTTATTGAGATTATGTGTCGACGTAATCACTAGATTTATGATACGTCTGCTACATAAAAAAAAACTGCTATTATTAATTATTTCCAATTCGCCATACTAGCCGACCGTATAATGACTGTACTACTAGGGATAGGTTTAGAGCTTGTTTACAACAATCTTGTAAAGTCAGCAGCAGTAGTAGCTCAGCGTGTGAGGTGTTCAAAATGAGCGTTACACGCTCTTATGTTCTTAGCAATAAAGTCGTGCCAAGGTGATTTTGAACACCTAATCCGCTGTATAGGCTAAGAAAATTAGATTTTTTGAAGAATTAATTCCCAGCAGGCTGAAAATCATGTGAATACCTTCACGTGGTCTGGTCCTAAATGCATGTGATCTGAGTTTGCCCAATCCCAGGAGGTGTGCATAACTTTTTAGCGAAATTTTTGCTCTTTGTCAGTTTTTTGCTTCTAGCTCGAAAACGGTACGTCCGACGGAAAATGTTATATTTATTAATATTAAATATGGTTAAATTCTGCGTCGAATGAGTATATTAACTTATAATTCAGTTCAGCGGTACAACCAAAATCAAAAATTATTAATCGGGAAAATGTGTCATTTAATTGAAAAACTAATATTTTGACTTCTGAGGTACTCGATATTTCATTTAAGTCTTTCTAATTGTGTATTATTTTTTACTCTGAGCACCCGCTACTTAATGATGCACCTGTGTGTTAAGTCAATACAATATGCTTTCTTTGTATCTCAGGCTGTTAATGTTTGAAATGGAATAACATTGACATGTCTAGTTTTCAATTGTTTGGTTTAGGGACCGATTGAGGAATCAATAAGTAACTGCTGAACCTACTTAGATGAAACGTTGTATAGAGATTGAGATAGTTTGAGTCTGTAAAAAGTATATAAGAAGTAGTTTTCATCCCAAAATACCAACTCTTAAGGGGCTGAAAAGTGGGTAAAAAGTTAGTATGAAGAGTTATTAATATAGTTAAACCGATTTAGATGAAATTTGATACCTATGAAAATAGTTTGAGTTCTGGGGAGTTTTTATCCCAGAAACCATTCCTGAAGGGTGTAAAAAAAGGGGCAAAAGTTATTTGTATGGGGAATCAATATCCACTGAACTGATTTAAGTCCATAGATAAAATTTGGTATGGAGATAGTTTCAGTTCAGGAAAAGGAAATAGAATCGTTTTTATCTCAGAAGTCATCCAGAGGTAAGAAGGGGAGTGGATTACTATCACTATACTAAGTTTATACAGCAGTTATTGATTGATTCCCCAATCGGTCCCTAATGTAAAAAAGGTATTTTAACTCAACCAAACAATTTAACATTATGACATGTCAATGAAATTTCGAACATTAACAATCCGAGATACAAAGGAACCATATTGTAGTGACTTAACACACAGTTACATGATTTTATAGCGGGTTCTCAGACTAAAAGAATAATTAAATGTAGGTTTACACAATCAGACTGACAAAAAATAAATATCGATTACCACAGAACTGGACATTAAGAATTGTACAGTATTAATTTATACTTAAGTTAAGCTCAGGAATGTACTATCGGGTTCAGAATTGCATGGCCAATTTCTGAATGAATCCATTGATAAATTGATCATGCAATTTTGAACCTGATGGTATCCTTAGAATTACTAGAAATATAAAAAAAAACTCGGTGTATAAATAGTTTTCTGATTGGGTACGTTTTAGAAATTTGCACTGAAATATTTTTAGTTGTAACAATGCATCCTCACATATCATATTTTATGGAAAATAAGCAACTCAGAAGAATTTAGAAAAACCTGATTTTGAATTCATGCCAATTTTAGTCTTTCAAAATCACTGTATTTGAAAATTGAGATGTCGATATAACGTGAAATTATATTATCTAGAACTTTTATTATTTAAGTTTTTCAACATGAGTCATCTTGTTTCAAAGATATGTGGTATGGGAATCAAAATATGAGTTTTTCAATTAAATGAGATATTTTTCCGGTTTATAACTTTTGATTTCGGCTGTACCGCTGTACCGAATTAAATGTTTAAATGCTCAATCGACGCAGAATTTAACCCTCTTTAATATTGAAATGAATGACATTTTCCGTCAGACGTATCGTTTTCGAGCTACAAGCAAAAAACTGACAAAGAACAAAAATTTCGCTAAAAAGTTATGCACACCTCTTGGGATTGGGCAAACTCGGATTACATGCATTTAGGGCCACATGAAGGTATTAAAGCGATTTCCAGCCTGCTGGGAATTAATTCCTCAAAACACTTTTTATAGATCTTATTTGCTTGGCCTATTACTTCTGCTGCTGAATGTATACTTGCTCATTTGTGTGACCTGACTGATATTAGATTTAAATCATTTATTCTGAATCATGTCTTTATTGGATGTTACATAGTGTACTCTACTAGGTTTCGCAAATCCGTCGAATAACAGCCCTGAGTAAAGGAAATTCAGCAGCACTCAGTCAGTCTTAAGTACATAGTTACCAGTTATTTATTAGACAAGATCAGTGACGGTTAAGAGAAAGTTGTAATATTACCATCAAAATGTAATTACTTCCAGTTTCAACTAGATAATATTTGTGGAAATTGCTAATAACCTTCTGATGATATTACCTTCCCTAAAGCAACGATAATCATTAAAATTATCAAAACATAAAGTTAATAGTTATTGGAGGAACTCAGTTAGGCACCCCTCAGTAGTAAAAAGGCGGATATACAACAGAAACCGCGAAAGATACAACCAAATGGTTCCTAGTTAGTAATTTGGTGTGGGTCAGCGATAATCCCATATGTTGAAAACTTTCCCAATTTGTGGAACCCGCATAGTTTTGATACTGTTATAATTGGCGATGTTACTCGTGCGGTCGCAAGGTTCAACAAACAACTGCCAGTTTTATAGATTTGAGAACTGAATAGTACCGTAGTTTCGTAAAAATATAAATGATAAAACCATTTTTTTAAACCCGCAACAAAATTATAACAGTGCCCTCTTAGAGATGAAACCTATCTATGAACCATCGCTGATGCATTATTTTGAATATAAATGGGAACAGTCGTTGGAACACTAACAAATAGCTTATCACTCTAAATGCTTATACCACGTCTCCGTTCCGTCCGTGAAAGAAAGACTTCTACGATGAGTCGATGATCCTACACTCTAAATTAACTAAGTACCCTTCAATTCAATAAGCGATTTATTCCATAAAACTAAAACCTTATTAAATTCTCGCCCGCAATCTCAGACCTTTGACCCTTTGTAATTTTGTTTTTAACATCCCACTTCTGAACTCAATTTATGTAACGAACGAGTGTGACAAAAACCAAAGAAAGTAAACATCATATGCTTGCAATTTTATACTTAATTACACTAACTGCTATTTTAATACTATACTATTTTAATAGCGGTGCATCAACAATAGGTATTAAATTGGTAGAAAAGCTCATTTGGTTTTCCTTTTTTCGAGATCTGTAAGAATCGATTTCTATTGACGCGCGGCTACTGGTACCTAGTAGACAAATATTTATGAAAAGTCAGATTTATCATATCATAAAGGAAAATCTCGTGGTTCCTATGCTGTAATAGACACCACCTCTACAGCACCTCTAACTGTAACAAGCAAAGACAATCGCTGACGTAACTGGCAGTAACTGCAACGGGCGATATGTAAAAACCAGTCGTTCTGCATTGTATTCATATTGGAGTCGCGGGCGCAGGCGAATAGAGAACGTGTACTGTCTTAAAAAAAATACATCTGGGGAAGTACCCAAGAATATACGAACACCTACCTACAACATGATTACTTACTTTTTTAATACCATTCGCTGTTGCAATCATGTCAAAGTAGTAAAGAAGTTTTAAAGAAACCTAGTCAAAAAGTGCTCAGAGTAGTTTTTACTTAGCGAATTTCTGTCACAATGGGACTAAACTCAATAGTCTCATTAATATCGATCAAAAAGATAAGCAAGAAAATATTCAAATTTGATTACAAAAAAATAAAAACTGATTTTCATCTAGAAATGTGAACGAGTTTTTAACGACGTCAACAAAGCATATGTGACCGATTAAGGTTGATAGCTGTTCATCTAACACAGCAATTAAATCACTTAAGAGGCTGACAACAGCCGATGACCTTCAAATTGACTTTACTCAAACAGTTTTTTAGCTATAACTACTTGATTTGAGAAAGTAAAACATATAAAATAATAAACAATACAACAATATATGTTAATATTCGTTATATTTGGAAGAAATTCGTTAATTCCGATAAACGATTGGACGAAATCGGCTCAATAGAAAAAAAATCCAAAGTTACATCTTAAAATTAGCTTGAAACAGTTGTATGTCTTTAGTTTCTCGATTTATACGTCTGTGACTAAGGATAAAATTCCACCACACTAATACTAAAAACTTCGTTGTTTTACATTTCTCCAAATGCGTAGTTTTTTTTAATTCATTATTTAACAAAATTTGCAATGACTTCCCATACTAATCGTGTTTCTCTTTCACTCGCGCTGAAAAAGATAGGGTGGGAATTTAGATGTTGTCAGCCCCTTAATGAGCTATCACCAATTCGTTATACATGTTTTTTTTAAGATTACGTTCTAAAACCTACTTTTCATCTTGAGAGTACACAAAAAATACAAATGCGTGCTTAACAACAGTATGTCGGTAAACGTTAACAATGTTAACATAAACATATTTATGTCCATATTCGATAATATGGCCATATAGCGAAAGTGCATTTGCATGTACATATTCTTCATCTATAGCAATGAATGCCTTCACGCACTTACTTGTGGTATTTATGTGTGCGTAAGACGGAAACGGTAGCATGTTGATGTCGCATGTAGCATGTACATACCTGTGAACAAATGTAAATGAATATTAGTTACTTATAATATCAGCCTATTCCGTTGCAGCGGGGAGTCAGGCAGCAAGGAGATGTTATTTCTCCTAAACTGTTTACCGCTGCACTGGAGGATGTTTTCAAGACTCTGGACTGGAGAAGGCTAGGCATCAACATAAACGGCGAGTACATCACTCACCTTCGGTTTGCTGACGATATAGTAGTCTTGGCTGAGACCATGGAGGATTTGAGTACGATGCTCGATGACCTCAGTAAAGCCTCCGAGCGAGTTGGTCTAAAGATGAACATGGATAAGACGAAGATCATGTCAATACCCATGTAGCACCAACTCCCGTTACAATCGGAGACTTTACACTCGAAGTTGTGGACGATTATATATTCTTAGGACATACTGTCCAGTTAGGTAGACCATGAGGGACCCTCCTGTTCATTTAGCCGTCAACACAGTGAATCCTCCTTATTGTAAAGAGCCCTCTGGAGTTGCAAGCGTCCATAGGCTACGGTAGCTGCTTACCATCAGGCGGGCCGTATGCTTATTTGCCACCGTCGTGGTTTAAAAATAAAATAAAGCGGAACCACGGGAATAGGGTGTAGGCAAAAGACAAGATATAATTTTGATCAGCACAAGGTTGCAGTCGCAGTACATATATTTAATTGATTGTTTTGGGTAGCAAATTTTTCCCAGAATTAAAACTTAACTAAATCAATTAGTTGTCTACGTAAAAACCTATAATAGGTATAATATCGATTTTTTTAATCATACGACTTGTCCCAAATTACATCAAAATTTTAATCATACGATTTTACCCGGTGTCCGATTTTGGCCGAACTCACCTTACCACTAAATAGTTAAGTAAGCGGCTAAGCGCACCAAATATGGTAAGATACATTATATGTCTTATATTATAATACAATAACCCACCATGAAAACCTAATAAGAAATACCTAAGGTTTCATATTAATTAACCAATCGACATCCACATTTTACTAAGTTTGTTTATCAAAATAATATGTTATTTCCAAAGACCTTACCGAGCATAATGTTAGATATTATTATTACGATATTTAGAAGGACACAGCGCCCTAACCTCATTGGCCCGCCATTTGCCTAAACCGCGGAGATGAGGCGATGAGGCGTCGTAAACAGATGAATAATTCACGAGCTGTAGACAATTGCCTTTTAACGCGACGGAAAGGTTCTTGGCGTGGGTTACGAGTATTTAAGGATTTGGATACTCAATAACTAACATTTAAACAGACAATTTTAGCAACATCTGAGACCAAAACTGGGTTTGATTTTCGAAGTCGTATCGAAAACTATTCTTGTTTGTTGGATTATTTAGCGGTCATCATCATCATCATCATATCAGCCGAAAGACGTCCACTGCTGGACATAGGCCTCCCCCAAAGAGTGCCACAATGACCGGTCCTGCGCCACCCGCATCCAGCGGACTCCCGCGACCTTCACCAGGTCATCAGTCCACCTTGCAGGGGGTCTACCCACGCTCCGCATTCCGGTTCGTGGTCGCCACTCGAGAACCTTTCCGCCCCAACGGCCATCGGTTCTACGAGCAATGTGCCCCGCCCACTGCCACTTTAGTTTAGCGATTCGGAGGGCTATATCGGTTACTTTGGTTCTGCAGCGGATGGCCTCATTTCTGATGCGATCACGCAGAGAGACTCCAACCATCCATAGCCCTCTCCATTGCCCTTTGGGTGACTTTGAGCTTTCTTATGAGGCCCATTGTAAGCGACCACGTTTCAGTACCATATGTCATCACTGGCAACACACACTGGTCAAAGACTTTCGTCTTGAGACACTGCGGAATATTGGACAAAAATATGTGCCGTAGCTTCCCGACATTAGCGATTATTCATAAAATTTCCGATATTTTCAACCGACTTCAAGATTTCGAAGGAGGACGTGATCAATTCGTCGGGATCTTTGTTTTTCCTATTTTTTTTATATTAAGACGACTGGACGGATTTGGAAAATTACTTTTTTGTTTGAAAGAGTATAAATACTTCACAGTTGTTCCCTTTGTAACCAGGTCAGGATCTGAAGATGGGATCCTGGAAAAATCGAGGGAACTCTTCAACTGTTATAGGCATACCTACAGTGATTTGAGTATTTTTACAGCAACTCGAGCATTTGCTTTTGGAAAGGTGGAGGCTAAGTGAAGTCGGTTCTTTATTGTTTAATATTATCATTATCTAGTATTAGAATTTTATGGCTGAAAGAGGAAACTAATGTTTCTCTGAAAGGCACTGATTATTTTGGTTCCCTTTCTACCTATTTCACCATTACGCATTCAGTGCGCTTCTCTTTCAAAAATGTCATGACGCTATCCGGTTTACCGAAAAAATCTCAATTTAAAGAAGAAATTGGTTGAATTGTCGGCTGCCGGGATTTTACGGATCGGCTTGACTCCTTGGCGCTGCGTAGAGATGTAGCCTCGCTCTGCATCTTCTATCGCCTCTATCACGGAGACTGCTCCGAGGAATTGTTCGGATTAATCCCTGCCGCCTCTTTCCGCCATCGTCCTACGCGACAGCATTACCATCATCACCACTTAGATGGTTGGCAGTCCTCAACTGTGCGTTTCTCGAGAAACTTCCTGCCTCGCACAACAAAACTGTGGAATGAACTGTAGTCTGCGGTATTTCCGGACCGATACGACCTTCAAACCTTCAAGAAAAGAGCGTATTCCCATCTTAAAGGCCGGCAACGCGCTTGTGACCCCTCTGGTGTTGCAGGCGTCCATGGGCGGCGTTAATTGCTTACCATCAGGCGATTCGTCTGCTCGTTTGCCTCCTATTTCATAAAAAAAAAAAAAAAGAAAGAAGTCAGTTGTCTATTTTTTCATTACCTATCCGTATAATTCTCTCGTATTTAATTTTCCGTTCCATTAAGTTCACAAAAACCTTCCAGTTTCACCAGGCTTCGATCAATGAATCAAACCATTTACTGCCAAATTATAGGTATGCAATGTATAGCTTGATTCTCTATGTCCTCTATGAGACACATTAGGCACTAATTGCGATATACATAACCGTCTGTAGTACGAGAAACATAACTAAATGCCGTTGACATGAGTTTGTTCGTCGTTTTGACTTTTGTGATTGTTAGAAAGAGGAACATGTAACCATAGAGTATATTAAATAATAGCGTGTAACCTTGAGAATGTAGTCGTGGATGGTAAAGTTAAGGGAGATGGTCACGGCACATTGCCCCCTCCCCGTTGGTCCGACCACATTAAAGCTAGCACGGGCCAGGATCTCCCCTGCTCTACGTACAGCTGGGGATACAACCGCATGGAAGTCCATAATCAAGAACGTAGTGAGAACCTCTCATAACGAAAACGAACACGACGTTCGGCAATGAAGAATTACTACTAATATACATGACATAACATAATAATGAGAGCGACAAAACCCCCCTCGTTAGTTTGCTATACTATGCTTATTTTTAGAACCGGACACCTGGCAGCTGTGAAGTGGTGCAGGTCAAAGAATAAAAACCACTTTAAGAATACAAATTCTAGAGTTCTGGTTTTGATGCAGTATTATGATAAATTATTTTTAAAAAAACTTTCTGATGGGGGAAAATAGTCCAAAACGACGTACTCGTATAATGTAATTCATAGTTTGTCACCTACTGTTTCTATTTCCGAAATAACACGCAATGTTTTTGGTTCTAATGTTAAAATAAAGGCCCCGACCTCTATACTTAAATAAAACAACTTCGGCAGTTTTCACCTATTTCGGTATTACTTTTTTCCAACTGAGAAATTTTGCTAGTCTGTCACTCTGGCCTCCACCCATTAAAAGCTGCCAGATGCCCGGATCTAGCAATAAGGGTAGTATTGCAATCTTACCAGACGGGTTTCGATGCTCTCATTATTGTCATATCTGACGTGGCCAAGCTCTTAGCCAATAAGAAGAAAAAGGCAATATTTACCAGATGTTCCAGAACTTAGTTAGTTTTATGTACTTATACGAGGGAATAACAAATGTGCTTGTGTGTCACACAGAAGGTAAAGCAAAATTGCAAGTGCACGCGGGATGGCCGTATTTGAAACCACTTCATCAAGACAGGTGACACGGGTCATGGAACCAAAGCAATTAATCTGTTGCAACGGGTCAGGGCTGACTCTGCCGTTTAGTTAGTTAATGCATATTCACAGTAATTTGTAATGATATGAAGCATTCAACAAGCAGGATAGGTTTATTATTCTATTGAATAACTGCTACGCATTTTCGTGATTTAATTTAAGCCTGCTACAAAAGAAACGTGGGAGACTATATGATATCACCATAAATTTTTCAAACTACCCATTTCTTAGCGAGCAAAGTGGCGCATTAAGCAAATGAATTTTAAAATATTCACTGAGGACATGAGGGCCAATTAGTCCTCTCGTCTATAGGATGATTATAGTAGATGATATTGCAAGATTTATAAAGAAAACTAACCTTTCAACCTGTCAAAAACCCTTGTAAGCCTACAGGAAAACCTTTCCATAACTTTTATTTACCACATTCCATGCGACGCACTGTGGGCTGAAAATCGGCTTTCATAGAAATAGAAATCAATTTCATAATTTGTACCTATTTTTTCTTGAAATAGGGACACCATTCTCATTTTGGGACATATTAATACCTAGCTAAAGCTATTTCAAGAAAAAAAAAGGTACAAATTATGAAATCGATTTCTATTTCTATGAAAGCCGATTTTCAGCCCACAGTGCGACGGTACGAGAGTTCGGATTATGTTGACTCTAAAAACATTTTCGGATATATTTTAGGATTACCTGAGCAAATGATTTATCCGACGCAACCGTAACTTGATTTGTGCGCCCTTTGTAGGGGTTCGGGCGAAAATCCTTTTATTTCTCCGACAATGTCACAATGTTCTTCACGATTCGTGAGCAAATGCTCATTCAGAGCTTACATGTTGAAATGTTTCATATTATTTGAAGGTCTGGAGGTGACTATACCTCGAGTATGTCCTTCAAGGTTGACTGGAGGTTGTGGAATTATTTCAAGTATCTCCGCTGAATTAAACGTCTAGAGATCTCTAATAGCTATTTAATATTCGTAATGCTGTAGGAATTTAAACGCATAACATTATTACACATTGCCTCGTATCATTTTAGCGTTATGACCGAAATTGTTTTGTTTTCCATTGTGAGGGAAATAGGCATTGTTGTATTTAGAGCGGAAATTAATTTTCTTTGTTAGCACTACAGAAGCGCGTGACGTCGCAGGCCATTAGTTTTAGATTAGAAAGTTAGGCTTTGTTAGCTATTTTACGAATGTTCTTATCGTTTAGCGATTACGATTAGTTATTAGGTATATTACAGATAACAATTATTTATTCCAGTAGAGAGATTTATGTTTCTGTGTCCAACTAATATAGGTTTAAAGATATAACTTAAAGTTTTATTATTAAATTAGTAGGAGAAGTATTTTACATACACCCTTTTCTCATTTAACTAGTTGATAAGATAATCTATCCAACTTAGTGGATTTATTTTACAAATCACAAAACCGTCCGTCGACCCATTCTGGTTTTTGTTTCTCTAGGGCTCCAGTAGCTCCACCAAGCTATATGACAGTTATCATATAATTCCAGACATTACAACCGCGCGAACGCCAAACGCGCGTGGCTAACGCAGGCGTTACGTATCTGATGTAGTTCGATTTAAACATTCATGCATCTCCACCCCTTTTCTAAGACAGTACAACAGTTCTCTTTACAAGCATGAGTGTATTTAACACACAATTCAAAAATCCAATTACTACAACCCTGCTGTTAAAGCAGTGAGCACCCAATCAATCCGTCCGATTGACCTGCCAGTCGGACGGAGGTCAATCGGACGGCCTTAAATCGGTCAGCTTCAGTCATCTGTCAATTCCTGGTGCGTTTTGACAGGCGGGTTATTTATGAGCTTGTTCGGTCGGATTTCAGTGGCTTGTAGTTTGGTGGACCGTGTTCACTAAAATAGTGGTATTTGGTCTTTGACGTGCATGAAATATGAAGGGCACTGTTTTGTTTACACTTTGTACATTTTGTACAGATTTAGCTTTTGCTTTTCGACCATAAGATACCGTTTCGCAAGATGTAATAACTATGTATCAAACATTTCGGGTATATCTTCTCTACGCATCGTATAGGCTGGCGCCACGCCCTTTAGAACATGCGTACTGCGTAGGTATGCGTTTGGCAGCTAATTATTTAGGTAAATCATAAATACCTATATTGTTTAACCGTGGTCAACAGCGTCGCACCCCGGACAACAAACACTGCGACCGAGTTATAATATAAAACAATTACATGATATTACTTACTCACACCTCTACTGGCTGCGACTGAGGTGAGGTCAGGTCTGTGACGTCACAGACATAATTTACAAGAGTGGCTGTATAATATACAGTGTTGGCCGTAAGTTAGTAGTGTTTCATTAATTATTATGTAATTTTAAGTCACGCCGGGAACACTACTCAGACTGGTGACTATAACACGTCGCATTTTAGTTGTCTAAGTTAAGAGTCCGGTATCGTTTTTTTTTTCAATTTCGCAGAACGTTTTGATACTATTTTGCAGTAACTAAAAAAAACTTCAATTACTTTGTATATGTACATATTTTAAAAGATCGTTTCTTTTAAAATTGCCAACGTGGAACGCTTTTTCGTTTTTATGTTTCATTTATAAATCATTCACCGTAGTCTAACAGTTATTTCGCGATTTTTGCTTGGAGAGGTGAAAAAAGTAATATTTTTATTCATTAAAAGTATGTTAAAAACGTACGTAAATTATATAAATACGTTGGAAAATGAGTGGTCTTAGGAATAAGTTTTTTTTTCATATATATTTTTAGGCAAGAGTATGTTTAGCTTGAGCAATTTTAAGAAAAATAAAAAAATTAGAATAAAACTTTATGATTTAATCAGACAATATAAAAAAAACATATAAAGACTGTGTACGATAAAATCCGGCCATGCATGATCTGGTATATCTTTTTTTCGGTACCACATATTCAAGCATTTCTTTTACTTTAATAATCTGGAATTATAGTAATATACACTAAAAATAGAATCATATTACAATTGTATGGGCTTGTGTGAGTTTTTGCCAAATACATTCCATCATATCTTGAATTTTCTGTCCAGCATTTTTTGATAATCTTCACTCACTTCCTGCTACAATGCCACAATTGTATTTATATTTTCACAAGCTGTTTTATGCTCATTAGAATGTTATCTTACAAAAAAAATACGATTTGAAACTCTTTTCTACTTGAGGCAGTCAGGAAAACTTTCTGCTCCAAGCACTAAAAGTAGTTTTTATATGGGAGGCATATTTTTGTAAAAGAGTCAAGCACACCAAAGCTAGAACACCTCAGAACTATTTACATCTAAGTACAATTAGAAAAATGTAAGCTATTATGAAAAGATAATGTAATAAGGTATAATTTGGTTTATCTAATAAAAAATAAAAAACTATTTTTCACAGGAAAATTTGGTAAACACTGTCAGAACCAGGGATCGGATACCGGTATTTTCAACCAAACCGTTTTTGCCTCTAGACGTCAAACCGAAATAATAGTGTTCTTGTTTTCGGTTACCGGTTTTTAAACGGTTAATATGAGAGAACTGTTCTTCAGCAGGTTTTGTTTTTGTTGAACGAAATTAACCGGTTTCTACGTCAGAGATGTCAATGTCAGAGATACAACGATGGCTCTGAGTTTTGACTAGGAATATGGAGGTACCGGGTTCGATCGTCGTAGTAGGCAAACTTTTTCCATATTTGCGTTTTATAATTTAGATACCGAGAAAAATCGTTTTAAGAATTCATTAATATGCATTGGACACTTTACTTTAAAGGTCATCATCATCATCATCAGCCTTTGTACGTCCCACTGCTGAGCACAGGCCTCCTCTCATAAGAGGGTTTGGGCAATAGTCTCCACGCGGGCCCAGTGCGGATTGGAGGCTTCACATACACCTTTTGAATTTCTTCTCAGATGTAGGTATGCAGGTTTCCTCACGATGTTTTTCCTCACCGAAAAGCTATCGATAAATATCAAATGACATTCCGTACATAAATTCCGAAAAACTCAGGGGTACGGACGGTGATCGAACCGACCACCGCCTGTTTGAAAGTCGAGTGCTTGAACGACTAGGCTACCGAAGCTTCTAAGGTCTTTCTTCAAAGGTCATTGGGTGTTATTGACCCGCTTTATGATTTTTCACGTACAGAGACCAAACTAGCTTTAAAATAGAGAATTAAATCTTTTCCTTACCTATGTATCAACCAGGAAAAAAAAGTTATTCGACAGTTTGTGTCCGAGATAGTGTTTTTAATGTTTTTACTTTCAGCATTGTGTAATAACCGTTTAATTGTGTAATTAAACGGTTGTGACCTACTGGTCGTAGTAGGTAGCAGACGTTGGTCTTTCAATCTGGAAGATTCTGGGTTCAAACCCCAGTTCGAACCAATGAGTATTTTGGAACTTATGTACGAAATGTCATTTGATATTCAGAACTAGCTTTACGGTGAAGGAAAACGTCGTGAGAAAACCGGTCTCTAATCTCAATAAGGCGTTTCCACAAAAAATAGTGCTACGTTAAATCATAAGATTAGGTTGCCAAGCGGACCCCAGGCTCGCTAGAACTGTGGCTGGTGCCGAAATAACGCTAATAGGGTGCTGACTGTCAGAATTGCACAAAGTATTGTATTGTATTTAGCGATGGGCAATTTCTGAAACATTTAACATATTACACATACATACTTCTGAAAATTACATAATTGACAAGAAACGTTTCTGAGAGAAATGTTACCGAATAAATTTCACTTAAATTTCATGTCACTTCTCCGCTACTTCTGACACCAGTAGAACGGGTTATGATTATTAAATTCATAACTTTAGGCGGCCTTTATACCTGTAAATTTTACGTAAGTAATAGGGACGAAGCTTTGTGCAAGAATGAGATATGAATATCACTATCTCATTCTTGCATATAGCTTCGTCCCTAGATTTACGTAATTAACTTACAGGTGTAAAGCCGGCCTTATACGAAGGACGGAAGTTCAAGACCGAGTTTAGATTTTTTTTCAGTTTTTTTTTTGTATATACAATATACAGGGTGTCGCTGACTATGCTTTAAATTCAGGGTCTAATACCAAACTGAGCCTTTTTCTCTATGGACCGAACCCCGAAATTGCGAAATGTTTTTTGCTGAATCCATACAACATGTTCACATCTGTTGTCCGAATTGTATGAAGAAGAAAAAATTCAGTTATTAGTTCAGTGTTGGTCGCGTAGCGAAAAAGGCTCAGTTTGGAGTGTCAAAATAGACCCTGGATTTAAATTCCTACAGTCGGCGTCAGCCTGTATATGTGTAGCTATCCTTAGAAAGTCCTGCTTTCGCAGTATACCTTAGGTGCCTGCTATTTGGACTATTATAAGCTATTGAGACATTACTGTTTTGTAAAATATTAAAAGACAGTGTCGTTGATACACGGAATAAAAAACATTTTTTTATTTAAAAGCTTTATTTAATTACATTTATATGCAAATCAAATCTACCAAAAAAAAATACACACAAAATAGATACTACTATGAACAGAAAAAAACTCAAAGAAATTATATTAGTTTTCGCGGCCCGCGGATACTATTCGTTGCATTGTTACATTTTATGAAGATTGGAGACTTTGCAAGCTATGAAATAACACTTTTTTGCAATTGAAGCAACTCACTGTTTCCTTAAAAATATGCACAATTGTAAAAAATAAATATTGTGTTCCTCCGCATTCACACTTATCTTTAATTTTCACTCGATAATCAAACAAATATTTTTCCACTTCTTCCAATCGATCAAAAAATATGTCTTTAGTCATTATTAATGGCAGTTTAAGCGTTAACGTTTCATCCTTGATTATATTTATCTGAAAATAAGCAAATATAATTCGAGTGCGAAATGTTTTTCCATGACGGCGTCTTTATGACATTGTCATAGCGCTGTATTCCGTTTGGTCTGTGTAAATTTTTTTTGCAGTACAACTATATATGGATGAATCAACTTTTTCTTGCCTGTTATTGCCATGGTTACGGTCCCCTGGGCCCCGCTGGTTTTTTTGCAAAATTATGCTACTTAAAATATGCAAACATGCATTTTCAATCAATGGTGTCAATAAACCCTTTTCTTAATGGGTCACCTACCAACATGGAGTATACACATGTTTGCATAATTTAAGTAGCATGATTTTGCAAAAACACCAGCGGGATCCAGAGGACCGTAACCATGGCAATAACAGGCAAGAAAAAGTTGATTCACCCATAGGGATAGGCATATTAACATTATCATATCACATAAGAACCTACTACAAAACTAGTGGCCCTGGTGCTTGTAAACCAAGCGAGCCTCTAGCCCCCATGTCTCCGGCATCAACATTTTGAAAAAAATCTAGTAACTGAATTTTAAAAATGTATAAGTACTTTTAATTATTGAACCTTCTTAGAAAATCTAAGGCAAAACTTACTATTTGAATCAAAGGCAGAGGATCTAACATTTCATGTACATCATCATCATCATCAATGTGATTTTCGTTTATAAAATTAATAAATTTCCTATTTAAATGCTTGACAATGGTATTCATTGTTAATAAACTTATATAGATGTCATATACAAAGGAAAAAGTGACCTAGGCCTCCGGTGCCCAGGGCTGGGATCGAACCAGCGTCTTCTGCATTCGCGGCAGATGTTAATGCATATAAAGTATTTACTTGCATTTTGTAATAAATAAATTATAGCTTAGTTATAAATTTAGGTAAGTCTGACATGCGAAATTATTTAAACGTCATATAGTTTTTCTTTAGCGTAACATTGCCAGTAACATCAATGACAATGTATGGCATGCAAAGAGTGTTAACTACTGCAGTCAAGAGTCAAGAGGTCTCCGAACAAAATAAGTTTTGAACTACCTAGAGGTATATTTTAACTTTCTTATCCAGGACTGTTGAGAGATTTCGACCTTATATTTATTTTTATTGTGTTTTAAATATTTTTAAGAATAGCCATCTCAGTAATGAACTATTTGGAATACAAATGATTATTCCTCAATACCATAATGTCCTCTATTATCGAGTCATTTAAACGCATTCTCAAATTATTTAATATAAATTTCAATGAGGAGAAGAGTCTTTCCACACTGACGCTAGTAGGGGGGGTAGCTAATACAACCTTAGCCAAAGCAAATAAATATGGCTCTGTGCTCTCTTTGCCGGTCCAATATTTAAGAATATTAGAGTTTGCTGGTAGCACTGGTTCCTGCAAAAAAGTCACCAGTTTGTAAATTATTTCATCATCTAATGATAATTCCCTATTTGCTCGATCGTTGTTGGCGAATTGATTGCGTAAGTAGTCATCAAAACTGTGATGTCCGTTGACAGTTCCTATCTCCCTAATACTGGAATTGGAAGTTCCCGGAATTGGATCGGTTACTTGAGGGTCTTGAGGTGACTGTAGGTGTTGTTTCAAATTTACAATCCTCCTATATATCTCCACCAGAATTCTCCGTGCCGTACTCGCTTGATTAGTGTTAAGAATCGAGTTGACCCTGGGGTCTAAATAAATGGCCGCCAAAAAATGATCATTCTCAAACAGCACGGCCTCACGGTCAACCATTAATGATTCCAACCGTAGGGCAAATGCATCGCCTATCTGGCTGAGGTGATGTCGACACTGCATCCATGCTAAATAGAAATCCCCGCAAGTGAGCTGTTCAGTTTGGAGACGTTTAGACAGAATTCTGCATGGCAGAAGGATTTCCAAATATACTGCCAATTGAGTCCAAACCTCAGGTTCGACGGTCATGTTCGTAACGCAGAATGTTTTTAAAGTTTTTAAGTTATCCAGCATATCTGCCGTAGAGTCCCACCTAGTCGGAGTATCTAGAACTGCTTGCGGCAAATTTTCTTCCTTTAGCTTTAAAGCCATATTAGGCGTTCGTAGTTTTCGAACAATCTGCCGGCATCGTTCTAAAAAGTCTTTCAAATCTCGGCATGCCGCGTTCACTGCCAGTTGTAGACAGTGTGCTGCACACCGTATGCCAGTAATGGTCCTTACTCTTTCATTAGTATCTTCGAGTTGAAGCCCTGTCGTCTCTAAATCGCCGAATTCATTCACCTCAGAATAGTCCATTTCGTTGATAGACTCATTATCAGATGATTCAGATGTCAATATACTGGCAGCGTCATTCAATTCCTTAAACATGCACAGCATATTTGATCCATTGTCAGTTGTGATGGTCAGCAATTGCATTGGCTGAATACCGTAACGACTTAAGGTCATAACAACATTTTCTTTCAGGTATTCTGCGGTATTTCTGTCGTGCAATTCCACCACACTTAAATTGCGAAGATTTATTTGGCCATCTGTAACAAAAAATGGCAACATCTGAAATAAAGTAAAATACTAATACATTTCAAGTTTATTAGTCAAGATACATGCCCCAATAACACGCCTCGTTGTATTTTTTGTATAAGTAGCTGAAATTACTGACTGAAAGGCCCTCACCACAAGTGGTTGCGAAAGTTAGTTGCCAAAACGGCTTAGAGGTACATCCTCTGAAACTGAAACCTTCTGAACCACATAAAAAACAAAAATTAAGTTTGCACCAATAATAAATTATTAACTTACAAACCTGATATGTATTGCACATTTAGTCCTAGGAACCTTCGTAATTTGACCGACGCCACGTCAACTTTTAGGCTAATTAAGTTTGTACTTAATTGCTTGCTTATTTTGAGCCGGACTTCGTAAGCTTTTTTGCGAATGTTTTCTTTGATATTTTTCACGTTGATGGCTTGTGTCTCCTTTTGGCTCATGCCTGGAATTAACTTAAGTATGTTTTTGAATGCCTCGTCTTCTACTATATTGAATGGGCGACCATGTATGGTAACGAGATCTGTGCAAAAACCCATAACAGCTGCGGCGTTATCTGATAAACGCTGAGGAAGATTTTCTTTAGCTTGCATGTTCATGTTGACCAATTCGTCGTGTTTCAGTCTATGTTGCGCATAAAAATGCCGCAACAGATTGCCAGCATGATTTCCCTATGAATTAAAAGTATTGCAATTTAAAGTATCATGTAATACCAAAAGGTCTACAATTGGAGCTTTAGTAATAGCAGCAATATCTGGGGCGTACTTTCCAATTCCAATGAGTAATTAATATCATTTTATCTGGACTTACCTTCATGTGCACATTACACCCTTCCATTAAACATTTTGATTTATTTGTAGTTTCGTCGTATGCAAACATCGAATAAATTTTATTTTCTTTTTTTCTTCCCATGATTGCGGAAATGAAATTTATAATTAGCTATTTCATTTGATTAATGTCAATGTCTGACATACCGATTTATGACTTAATCACAATAAAAAGGTGAGCCTTAACATGCGATATCAGTGTATTGCTGGTTGAAGTGGCTGTTATAGATAAATAAATTAATAGACAAACTTGTCACTTATTCTGTTCTTCATAAATACCGGTAACCGAAATTGATTCGTTCTTTATGAAAACGTTATTGCTAATTATCGGTTAATGACAGAACAGAAATTTAAACTGTTTACGAACAATTTTAACCGGTATTTTGAAACCGGTTCCGATCCCTGGTCAGAACACCGTGGACAAAAAAATATAGGCACTGTGGAATATATAGTGATCAAAGTCACAGATAACGTAACGTTATATTATGTTTGTAATTTTATTATGTAGCTTGATGACCACAAATTATTTAAAAGAAGTGTTGCTTGAATATGTGGTACCGAAAAAAAGATATACCAGATCATGCATGGCCGGATTTTATCGTACACAGTCTTTACTCCTACTATAAGAGGGCATAAAAAAATTAAAATGAAGAGATAAGTTTGCATGAACCAATATCCTCACTAAACAAGCTTTGTAAGAGTTGAGTTTTAGGATTTTAAAATAATAATATGTATGGACCAAAAGTGTTTTTTTTTCCAATAACAAGACTTCAAACTATTTTGTCAAATGCAATTCATGTGCGTTATTTCATTATTTTCGATATCCGTTTCCAAATCGTTACCGGACTCTTAAATTATAAAAAGTTGTTGAAACATTTTTCTGCTCTATGCTTTAGTTAATTTTATCAGAAACCAATTCCCTAGTTGTTAAGGTACTCTACATTGTATCTATTAAACTATTTCAATTTTATTTACAGTACCTAAGTAATTACCCACCGCATCTGACGGAACGGACTAGACATGTATTAGAAAACTCTCGAAGTCTCGAATCATTAAGACTCGTACCTGGAATATTACTAAGCCAATCCCCAATTCATTCTTAATTCTGTGAACGTAGAAAATAGTTTAACTCGGTATCAGGTATTACTAAGTTCCTTTTGCTTTATCTCAGAGAGACACTTTATTCCGGTCTAATCAAATAATCAACTCGGACCCAAATAAAACCAAATTGAATAGATATATTAAGCCAGACGTCATTAACGTCCGTCAATATAACGAATCCAGGGGGGAGGCTGATTGCGTAGGTACAAACAGCAACACTCTTAACTGTATATCGGTGGACCTTATTTTCAAAAGGCATAAGGTCCACCGATAGACAGTTAACAGTGTGGGCGATGGTACGTGCCCGTGCATTGAGTACATGTGGACTCATAGCGGGTAATATTCTTGTACGTCCCTATTAGATAGATCTAAATCAATTGACACACTGCAACAACAACAATGTTACACGTTCATTTAATGCACATCACCCTCACGGTGCTTTTTCGGCGTTTTTGAACTATCAGTTACCCTCCACTGTCTGTCTGCGAATACAGCCTTATTAAATAATAAAGAGATATTGAGATTATCTATTTATCACACTGTCACGTCAATAAGAAAAGAACAAACATCCTACCGTGACGTACGGATATAATGGTCCCGCTTAAATAGACAAACTTGGCAGCTGCACTGTCCCATCTGGACCTCGCAGCACTCACTGGATCTAGAAACACGGCAGTGTGTCCGCCAAGTTCGAGCAAAAAAAAGCGACACACCGGCCGTGGGTTATATTACACGAACCATTTCGGGCCAATTTCGACCACCCTATAACTCCAAACATATTTTATCTACGCATATGAAATTTCGAGTGTCTGTTGACATCTCCTTAATTGTCTAGAATACAAAACTTCATTATTCTACCTATAGCAGTTCTTGAGATATTGACGTCAGAAAATCGCTATTTTTACTATACACTCACTGACTCACTGACTCATCAAAAACCTAGACCACTTCCAATGGTCGTACTGACTTGAAATTTGGCATGGAGATAGGTCTTAAGGTCAAAGTAAAGGGAAAATTCTGAAAACGGCCAAGTGTGAGTCAGTTTTAAAAATAGCGAAGGTGTAACTTTGTTCTACTATGAAGTCATAATGAACTAAGTGGGTCTATCTTCCAATGGTCGTACCGACCTGAAATTTGGCTCGAAGGTTTGTCTTTAGGTCGAAATAAAGTAAAAATCTGAAAACGGCCAAGTGTGAGTCAGTTTCGAAAACAACGAATGTGTAATTTTGTTCTACTATAAGTAGGTATGGAGTGGAAATGAGATAAGACTTATTCAAATTTAGATACATACCAATTTAAGACAATACATGTTTGTCTTAAAGACAAGAACAATAAAATTGTTCACCACTCTGTGTGTGTCTGTTGCGGGAACCGAACCCACGATTTACGAAGTACAAAGCAGGTCACTAGGTATACTAGGTGCGCTAAATCAGTCAAACAAAAATGAAAAGACTATTTTTTCTCGCATAGTCTAAATAATTTCTAATTTTACAACTAATAAAATCGCAGATTCAAGAACATGGAAATCATATATACTCTGAGATGGAATTATATATACTACTGCCCATCTCACCCTCCGATACGCCACGGGATGAGATGGGATGGTGCACTTCTAGGGCTACATAATAGGCCACCAATTATAATACCTACTGGTAGGTAGGTATTACCAAGTTATTAATTATCTATGTAGGTAGCGTACTTACAAACAGAATAAAGTACGTTATTGATGTATGTAATTATATGTAAGTAGATACATTTTATAGGTGTAGGGAGCCAGTTTATTTGTAAAAATCACCTATAAATAAATAGTATAAAATTTTTTTACAAAAAAAAGATAAACCGACTTCAAAAAGGACAAAATAAATTATTATATTATTTATATGCGTTACAAACTGATATGTTTGAAGTCGGTGCCAAGCCAAAAAGTTACAATACCGGTCAAATCAGCTTCAAGTCTGAAAATCACAAAACAGTTAATACGAACGAGGCGTAGGTATGTGTTCAGTGAATTGTTCTTCATACTATAGAACTAATTCTGGTATTGACTGTACGTAGGTTTTCATTCTAGTACAGAAAGAAAATATAATCATGCGTCTTATGATGTTTGTTAATAAACTTGTTTACTAGTTGTCGGACTAACCATAACTTGAACGGAGCCCGTGCTTCGGTTTGAATTATTTATTCTACTTCATCTAAGGTGTTTTATCGAAGTGTAAAAGAATTCAATGGCTAGATTGATTTTTCTATAGTCAGACACACTGGGTGTGTGGGTCACACCTTTTCAGTAGAAAAAGGCACGATATTTAAATTTTCTATTGTTGACCATACGTGTTTTTTATTTTTATTTGCCGCCTTTTTCTGATTATTGACAAATTAGACGTGTATAAGAGAATATATACATAGGTACCACATTTCATCAAAATTGTATTAGTAGTTTAGACGTGAAAATGTAACAGATAGATTCACATTCACCTTTTCAATATAAGTAGGTATCGATATGTTTTGTGATTTTCAGACTTGAAGCTGATTTGACCGGTATTGTAACTTTTTGGCTTGGCACCGACTTCACACATATCAGTTTGTAACGCATATAAATAATATAATAATTTATTTTATCCTTTTTGAAGTCGGTTTATCTTTTTTTTGTAAAAATTTTTTATTTTTCCATTTTTACTGGTTATATAATTATCATAATCGGACAACGGATCTCGCAATAATCGGTGAAGATATATAAGAAAAAGTTCATAATACGTAACTCAATGTAAGGAAAGTTCCACTTATCATATGTGGTCTTCATCATTAGGTCCACTCCATCGAATTAGTGGTTTTCGAGAGGAAATGCTTGAGTTGCTTAAAAAAACAACCAAATCACCATACATGTGCCTTTAAAAATTGATGAGTTCCCTTAATTCGTCATGGATCCCAATCATCAGAACAGCACCAGATTAATGTGGAACCATCTCAGAGGAACTTTCAGACAAAAAAATTATTCCTGAAATCGGATCACGGGTCTCGGAGTAATTGCTGAACATCCCACATTAAAAAAAATCATCATCATTATCATCAAAACAATCATCATCATGACGTTCACATCATCAAATTGGTGGTTTCCGAGAGAAAACCCTCGAGTTGCTTAAGAAAACACCCAAATCACCATACATATGCCTTTAAAAATTGAGGAGTTCCCTCAATTCCTCATAGATCCCATTATCAGAACAGCACCAGATTAATTTGGGACCACCTTGGAAGTACATCCTTTCAAACATAAAAAGAATTATTCAAATCGGACCACGGGTCTCGGAGTAATCGCTGAACATCCTACATTTAAAAAAATCATCATCATTATCATCAAAACAATCATCATTATCAGGTCCACTTCATCAAATTGGTGGTTTTCGAGAGAAAACTCTCGAGTTGCTTAAGAAAACACCCAAATCACCATACATGTGCCTTTAAAAATTAAGGAGTTCTCTCAATTCCTCATGTATTCCATCATCAGAACAGCACCAGATTAATTTGGGACCACCTTGGAAGTACATCCTTTCAAACATAAAAATAATTATTCAAATCGGACCACGGGTCTCGGAGTAATCGCTAAACATCCTAAATTAAAAAAAATCATCATCATTATCATAAAAACAATCGTGATTATCAGGTCCACATCATCAAATTGGTGGTTTCCGTGAGAAAACCCTCGAGTTGCTTAAGAAAACACCCAAATCGCCATACATATGCCTTTAAAAATTGAGGAGTTCCCTCAATTCCTCATAGATTCCATCATCAGAACAGCACCAGATTAATATGGGACCACCTTGGAAGTAGACCCTTTCAAACAAAAAAAGAACTATTCAAATCGGACCACGCGTCTCAGAGTAATCGGTGAACATACATAAAAAAAAAAAGCCCAAACCGAATACAGAACCTCCTCCTTCTATGAAATTGAAGTCGGTTAAAAATAGAATTAGACGCTTAGTATAAAGGGTATAGTATAAAGTACATACCTAAGTGGAATGAGACATTTCCTAAAGCAAAAGTGATAAAAAAATAATAAAGAACCTACACCTAACAAAAATAAATGAAATCCCATCAAAAACATAAATGTGAAAGGCTGCCAAGTTCGATACTATGGGAATGCTTCGCCTATAAAAGAAGTGAGATCTGAATAAGTACCAAGTTCCATAAAAATACCTCAAATCATAAATAGTTATAGGAATGCACACTTGATTTCCAGCAGTTTTTAAGGTACATTTTGAATAAGTATCACGTTACATAGAAATACCTAAAATTATAATAGTCAGAGAAACGCACACCGGTTTTTTTAGCAGTTTCCTGATAACATTTATTATTTTCAGTACTTTTTAATGATGTAACTTGGCAAGTTTTAATAGAAAATTATATACTTGACACATTGCAGTCCAAAGGTGTCGATTCATTGCATTGAAAAGGTGTGTGGTGTGTGAAAACTTGCCAAGTAACATCATTAAAAAGTACTAGTAAGTCATTGATTTACAGACAACATAATTTAGATGTAGCTGTTCCTTTCCTAATAGCAGCTAGAAGTGTGTCAAACACTTGACATCATCACATTGTATGGTTTCTAGTAGCTTCACATTGACACATTTATATTGTTTTATTTATTAATGTTAAGGCGCTAGGCGCTGATTGTGGCCGAAAACAGTTACTTTCTAAGGGATATATCTCAATAACGGGTCATCAAAAAATTTAAAAAAAATATATGTTAATTACCATTTCATGCACAACATTGTCAACGTTTGAATAACTCGTGTAACATATAGTTTATCCGTTATTTAAATGTAACGAAATGTCGTTTAACGGTTAATTTTGCTTATATCTACTGAACGGCTCATTCGATTTAAAAAATTGTTGAACTAAAAAATGTGTACTACAAAACACTACAAACTCAACGTAGGATATTTAAATTGATTTGATTTTCTTAAACAGCTTGATCATAATTCCGCATTTCGTGCGTTGGTAGCTCGAAAACGGCGTTGTTGGCAGTCGTGAGCTAGCTTTGAGACGAGGAGGCTGTGTCGCTCGTCGCTCCGTGCTTCCCTTGTACTACATATAGTTGTGCTTGGCCCGTGAGCAATAATATCGAACTTACTGTGCCTAAAGACTAAATAACTGCAGAGAGTTCATGCGGTACGGACATAACGCGTCTTCTCGGAATCAATAAAGCACAGACGTTTTATCTTTTCAGATAATATACTCGTATGCGTGTTCATGTACATTCTTATAAAAAGTGCATTTTATTTAGATTATAACAAGTATTAAAAATAAATGAAATAAAAATGGAGAAAAAGAACCAAAATCATGCATCTCGTATTGCTCTGAAAACAAATTTGGTCATGTAAGTATTATGTTTTAGTAGACTAATGCATCACGCAAAATAGGTGTTAGTTGCGGAAATCTGCTAGAGTAGTTACTACAATACAATAGACTAATAATTAATTTATTTAGGACCGAATTTATTTAAATATATTCATTTAAGTATTTATACCGTGTTCTAAGCGAATGTATTATGCGTTTTATTTTAAGATTAAACACAATCTTTAATGTTATACTTTAACTAATTTATCAAATCAAGAAATTGCGAAGAAAACTGCAAAGGATTGCATATAAACCGGCCAAGAGCATGTCGGGCTATGCTCAGTGTAGGGTTCCGTAGTTGCCGGCCTGTTACAATACATCCATTTAAAAGGTCGTTTATAAAGGGATATTTTGTGGCACTTACATTATTTTACTATGCAGCAATTACGTTTTTTAACTATGCGTTTTTGAAGCATAACTCTAAAACGGCTCAACCGATTTTATTCCATATACTTTTTATTGAAAATACTTGATAAGTATTTCAATGGCCTCACTTCCAGGAATTTTCAATTTTTTTTGGAGCCACGTTTCAAAAATCAAAGGGCATTTTAAACTTTCGGAGCTGTTATTTACGATTTATTCAAAAGTTGTTTAAGGCTTATTCTTTTTGAAATACCTATCCAACAATGTGTACTTCATGTTTTTCAAATACTTATTGTGTTACCACTTTGTAGGTGTAATTAAAACACAAATACTCGTACCAAATTTCAGTGTACTAACTATCACTGAGCAGAGCCTGATAGATTCTAATTAAAAATTGCTGATATTTAAGAGTTCAATGTACTTACAATGTAATGTGTAAGAATAAAGGAAAAAAAGCTTTTTTTTATACCACGACACTGGCAAACAAGCATACGATCCGCCTGATGGAAAGCAGTTATGGAAGCAGTTATAATTCCTATGGACGCCTGCAACCCCAGAGGATTCACATGCGCGTTGCTTACCCTAAAAAAACTTTACTATGTCGGTGAAATGCAAATAAATACAAATTTTATATTAATTATCAATACAAGTAAATAAATAAATTACTACTTCGGGTTAATACTACCTACCAAATATCTTTAAAAGACCGGCCAAGTGTGTGACCACGCATAATGTAGGGTTCCGTAGAAAGTAGTTTCTTGGAGATAACTCGAAAATGGCTGAACCGATAATATGTGAAATAATTTTCGTAGAAATTTAGTACTAAGCCGTATCTTCTCTTTTCATATTTTTTTGGGACGACTATTATATTTAGATATTCGAAGAGAATGATTTCTGAAAATATTGACTTAATAAAAGAAGGTCTTCCATATATATATAAGATATTCTTAAAGCTGTATCGATTGATGTACAACATGTTCATATTTACAAAAAAAATATTTTTTAACATTTAGTTTGGCATCCTAAAAGTTTTTTTGGCAATTTAGGTATAAAACTAAGTAGCGGCACATGAAACACACCTCTGGATAAAATTTCATTAA
Source organism: Pammene aurita (assembly GCA_947086415.1). NCBI lineage: Eukaryota > Metazoa > Arthropoda > Insecta > Lepidoptera > Tortricidae > Pammene > Pammene aurita. The sequence goes on along the minus strand of OX352306.1, from coordinate 23,611,916 downwards.
TATATGTTTTATAATAAAAATGGCTATGACATACGGACAGACGGACATGTTTCAAGAAACTTTTAAGGGTTTCGTTTTTGCCATTTTGGAACCCTAAGAAGTGTTTGCGCTGTGTTATATTTTGAAGATCTAAATTTCATGGGCTTACAGCTCTCATGACAATTGTATGACGATTTCGTGGACAAATGCCGCTCCTTACATGTGCATTTTTAGTATTCGCAACTCGCAACAGACTTAGCTTTGTTGATAATAAATAAAAGAAAATCCAAATTCACATGAAAACACCGCTTTGATGTGCATTCAGTTTTTTTTGCTGTGCTAGTCAGTATTTTTTTATTTTTTTCTGATATGCAGAATATTTTTAACCATATTTTGTAAATTCATAAATATTTTGCCGCTCACTGTACTTCATATTCAAAATCTAGGTTTTTATTTTTTTACATAAAAATCTACTAATCGAGGTCGTTATTACTTATCTTATTTAACAGGTAAGTAGCATTTCTAAAAATGTCACCACAGTACTTAATCACAGTATTCAAATCACAAAACATCCGCAAAAGGATTATAATTATTATAAAGCTGCCCCACACGCCTCTGGGTAAAGTCATATTCTTTGAACATCGTCCCGGTGCATCGCATTCGCGGCGGATTTACGCACGATCGCAATGAGAGGGGTAAGCGGATGGCGCGGCTACAGAGCGCCCAAACGCTCAAGGACACTCCGGCGACAATCGTCTTAAGATAATCCTCCCAAATAAGGAAACCCTACAACGCAGTACGATTGCATGAAACAATGAAGTACAGTAAATTTACATGAATTAATTAATTCTGAGGATGGAACATGCATGATAAATAGTGCTGATGATTCGAATCACGCGCGTGACGGCCATGGGAAGGGCCTACATATACGTCACCATTTGCACTTGTATCGTACATTAGCATTACATTTAAGGTTCTCTGTGCTCGGAAAACCATCACTTAGAAGGCAAAATGTAGACGCAGTAAGCACAAGTATCGAATATTCAATTTTTAATAACTTATGCATTCCCCCTACTCTACTAAGCCTCCGATCCCATTTTAAAGTAAAGATGAAGCTAACATCTTACAGTTCACCGCTAAGATCACTAATATTTAAATAATGAAAAAGTGTATTAAATATATTTATAGTTTTATATATTTGACGTTGAATGTATCATCTATGAAAACGCAATTAAGACGAAAAGGAGTAAAAAAACTACACCTAGTTAAAAGTAGCGAGCATTCAGAAAATAAAAATATGGGTCGTGCTCTTTTATGTTTCGTATCTTTTTTTTTTACAACAGAAGTAATCTCTTAGTCGGCTCTTAGATGCTTGTACCTTAATGAGTAAAAAAAGTTAATAAAAAAGTAACTTAGTAAAAGCAAACACTGCCAGTATATGATTAACTTCGTTACTCTTGTTAGAAAAGTTCTGCTAAAATTGTAATACGTCAGATAAAGTTTTCGTTGACGTCTTGTTTACTTAGCGATGGTTGCTTTGATCTAAAACCTATTGGTATCTTGCACGTGAAGGAGAAAATTTGTAATAACCGGAGGTAAACGTGTAAGGAGTCAATGTTTGAATTTGGAAACATTAGTTCAACAAACTTAGAAAAAATAGCGTTGAGAGAGATTAATCTGGAATATTCGTTAATCAGGTGGATAAGGTTGACTTCGATTTTGAAATCAGGAGACAAAATCACATGATAATTGGATAAGGGTTTTTACTTATTAACTACATAAAGAAATAAAAACATTTTGCAAAACAGATAGTAGTGACAAAGACATCATCAGCAAGGGGTTCCCGTAGAGGCAAATCATAGCAAGGGGTAATCTGAGAACGTTTTAACAGACTTAATAGAGGAAGAGGTTAGACATATATTCTAGTTGAGGTAGGTATTGACCGACAAAGTAGTAAACAATAACTACATACGTAATACCCGACAACACCAACTGCCCGTCATCCCAGGCGGTCTTGAACGTCCTCTAGAATACGTAATGCGTACGCTTCCTATAAATCACCCGTCCGTTTCCTAGGAACTGAAATAGACGGCCCCGCGGATTGTTGGATGCATACTTAAGGAGTCGAAATGGAGGTGCTTTACTTACACTTTACACTATTTACAATACAAACAACGTGTTGAGTTCAAAATAAGCAATACAAAAAAATCAAACTACAGAGAGCATTTTGATAGAACCTAATAGAATGAAAAACCTTTTAAAGAAATTAAAGACTATTATAGTTTTCATATGCTTTGAATATAAACAATCGATGTAACTTAAGTACTAAGTGTACTGGAGATGGCGTCGCATAAATCCACTAGCGAGGTTCATCTAGATAGATAAAGAATTGATTTGAATACTGCAGTAACACACAATATCAAAAACAGCAAAGTATAACAATAACACAAAGAATAAGTTGAGAAAATTAAAAATGTAACTAAACATCAGATGAGATACTTAGAATGTTTGTGTGCGTTGCAGCGAAACACTGATATTCTGCTGAAATGTACTTACTTGCGATGTTAAAATGGAACTAAGTCTACTTCGCTCTATTATATAACATTAGGTATGGTTCTAAAAAGCTTACAGCTGAAATACCACCGCAGGTACCTACTTATGAAACGTTATTATTATTACAAAATTTTCATTGGGTAACAGAAGAAGCTAAATATTGCTTTCGTAATAAGTTTATTTACAAGTAATCTAAATATACAAGTGTTTACAATTCCAAAGGCATATTAATACGAGTAGCCTGTTTGACTTTGCACTGTACCCTTATTTTACAATTTCGCATTCGCGATTCCGTATTGTAATGGCGATAATATTTAAATCGGGCTTGATAGCTATTGTCTTTATTATAGGTACACATTTGACTACAACAAACTATATAAACGGTATCAACTATGTAAATATTCGTTCTAGTGACTGTCTATATTCCGTCTGTAATTGCGTCACGTAAACAGCTGTACCATAGTTTAAAAAAAACAGTAAAACTGAGTTGTCCCAGGTAAGACTTTAGCTTTAACTTAGCGCATTTATAATTTTGCCTTTAGAAATTTACGCGGGCTGGGCGTAAATTTATGTCGAACTTTTTCTCGTCAAAATAAATGCACAAATAAAATTTCTTATCTATTCTTATATTTCTAGACCTCTATTATACTTATCGAATGGAGGATAAACGCGCAAAACAAAACGCAGATGTCGCTGCAGTCGTAAAAGTAAATTTTGGATATGTCAAGACCATACAAGAAAACCTGTAAATCTAAAACAAAAGATAGTTTGTACCAATTATAATTTGTGGGTCAACCCTCATCACAAATGTTTCTCAAATATTGTAATATCTTAAATGATGAATTAGTAGGAAATAGTGTACGGTTCAGCAACTTCGTTTCATGTTTTCGTTTAGCATAAGTGACTGTCATCAAAAATAGATTTGGCAGTACCGCGCGACTCGTATCGGTAATATAAAGGTACACATCAGGGCTTGTCGTCAAGCCATTTCTGCAATTTGCAACGCATGTTCTGTTTGTTTAAAAGGTTTATTTCTATCTTCTCTAACTAAACATTAAGATATTTAATTATTGGACCAATCACGAGTAAATTTCGCGGTTTACCTACACAATACATACAAGTCTTATTTGTTAGTAAAATTATGCTAAAAGTGCGCTTCAGTCTTAACGCATGTACATTTACATGTACTTCTCATTTTGAATACCAAGAATTTTTATCGTATCCTAGATTGTAACAATAAAGATAGGCCGTTAACGCTGGGCTGGACACGTCACGCGGATGGATGAACATAGAGCCTCCCAAAAACTAGTGCATGGTAAACCAGACGGACGCCGCGGTAAAGGCAGGCCTAAGCTCCGGTGGTTGGACGGCGTTCAGAAAGACCTCAAAACGTTAGGAGTTGGATGTTGGAGAAAGCAAGCCATGAACCGACCGGAATGGAAAAAGCTGCACGACCAGGCCAAGGCCCACCCCGAGCTGTAGAGCCTTAGATGATGATGATGATGAGATTGTAACAAGAACTTCATGCAACTGCAACGTTTCAGAACGGAACGGATAGCATATTTATAACATGATAAGATCCTCATATTAATTTTGCGGTCTTCTAGCGAATGACACAAATGTGAAATTAGGGCATTCAGTAATACCGCATGGAAATAGTAAATATGTGTAGCATTGGAGTGTCGTTGACTATGTAATTAATTCTGCCATGTTGACACGACGAGGTTCCGTTTTCCATTAGTTAATTGCTAGGAAGTCACAGGTTTTACTATCAACAGCACTAACAAGAATTTCTCTTTGCTGTTACACCACAGTCAAACTTCTTGAATGGTATACCTTAAGCTCATGACGAATGTTCACCCCTCGGCTTTTATCACAACATTTTAACAAAACATCCGCGTGACTTCAGTAAGTACCTTTTTACCCATACGATAACGGGCTCCAGATTCGATAACCCAAATATCTGCAATCACAATGGGTGTCCATCATGTTTATCTCGATTTGCGGACTGGCGTTTCGGAAAGTAAGTTTTATGAATTTCCAAATTCCATGTGTACTAACCAATATCATTTTAGATAAGTAAAAATTTTGAACGAAAGACACGCACTGTTGCTCGTAGCTAGAAGAATTACGAGTATACATTGGTACTGTTTTTTTTTTATAATTTGGTCGTGGCAAACCACCAATGAGATGGAAGGACGACATCTGTCAACAGGCTGGCGAGAATGGGATGCAAATGGCAATGGATGGAAGAAAAGAAGCGTGGAAGTATGGAGAGGAGGCCTATGTCCAAAGATGGGCGCTGTAAAGGCTGCTATAGATAGATAGATAGACTGTATTTTAAATTGATTTATCTTTATGTACTCGTAGTTTCAAACTTTGTAAGTTACCTAAAATTAAGCGTGCTTGGTAATATTTACAAGTACATAACATTTTAATCATGTCTTCGGAAAACGCGTTGTGGTTGAAGGAAGGGATAGTGGACCGACGACGACCCGTTGGGTCGATATATGTAGTCAGTAAGGTCAGCCAAGGATCCACACAAGTGCCATCATCCGGAAGGTCGAATAGTGCAGTTTGGAGAGCCTTGGTTACCAAAACAACGACCTTATCGCAACCCTCAGTCACGAGGAAACGAGGAAGAAGACAGAATGGAAATTATGTCTATATTCCTTTAAAGAACTGACAAAAATGTCATATAAGATACTTTTCTCAAACATGCTCGGAAATGTTCCTGTTACGTTAGTAATTAGAGACCAGTAGGGACTCTATTCCAAGGCAGGTTCAGCGCGACGTACGTAAAGGATTTTCATACAACATTAAATCACTCAGCCAGTAACTGAAGCACTAAACAAGTAATTTTATTTCCTTACATGTTTGAGAAAAGCACTATACATGCTTCGACCGTAATCAGCTTACCTGGCTTCGTATTGTAGGCTACTAAATACTCAGCCAGGAAAGCTTACTTACTGGTCTCTGCAGTAATGTACTATTAAATAAGTGCTCATTTGATAAATAAAAGTGTTACTCGGCCGTTTTGTGGCCACGACTAACTAATTATAGGTATTTTTCAAATCAATACCACCAATTCAAAAGTAAAAGGAAAGACCACTTCCGCACATAGAATATTTGGAACTTAATGACACAAATCACACTTAACTACTATTGTACTAATAATATGGTACAATTTATATGACTTATAATTGGAACATTCGAAACGATGCTACATTTGCCTGTGGCGATTACTTAGGTACACCTAAACATAGCCAGTATACATGTCCAATTAATCGATAGCGATAACCCACTAACACGGATTTATTTTAATATAGCTTGAACTACGTATACAAATGTAGTGATTGTTTCTAGATATTGTATTAAGCTATCGCTAATCGATGACAACAAACGAAGCTCGCTATCTAATCTAAAAACTCTGAGAAAAGAAAGTGATATAATCGTAATGTCATGAGGAACAATTAGTAACACAAGGTTTATAATAAGATAAATATGATGAGAAGTACAAACAGTTTGTGCTAAATAGAAGAAACGCTGTTAGGCGTTACCTGTGTTAAAGAAAGACAATATTATTATTAATAATTTTAAACAAAAAAGTACCGACTTCACTTAGCATAGCACCTTTCCAAAAGAAAATGCTCGAGCTGCTGTAATAAAAACTCAAATCACTATAGGTGTGCCTATAATAGTTGAAGATTTCCCTCGATTTTACCAGGATCCCATCATCAGATCCTTATCTGATTACAATGGGACCAACTGTGAAGTATACTCTTTCAAACAAAAAAAGAATTTTCCAAATCGGTCCAGCCGTCTTCGAATAATCGGTGAACATACATAAAAAAAAACAGAAAGATTTAGCAAAAAAAAACAAAGATCCCGACGAATTGAGAACCTCCTCCTTCGAAATCTTGAAGTCGGTTGAAAAGAAGGAAGTGAGGAATAGGATAATAAATGACAGAGACATAAACAATGAAAAGGATGTTGCGCTGATCAGCCAAAATACTTAAATGGGAAGCGATGATTTTTACGTACACGTCCCGTTATATGTTTTCATGTAGTTAATATAGATTAGTACTAAACATAACTAAGGTAAATGTGTCTAATTCCGTCATAGGGAGGGACTATTCCGTCCACGAGCGTATATTACTTTGATTTTCAATCGTAGGAAAAAAAACATTTGCTTTTGATTGCTGAAACTAAAGCGATCGCTGCTTCATCGATGACACTATATATTAATTTTGTTCGTTGTTCGAGAAAAACGCTAATCGATGGAATAGGCCCACTGACGGAATTAGCCACATTGACCTTATGTCAAAATAATTTTAAACAAAGAAGAACCGACTTCACTTAGTATCCACTTTTCCAAAAGCAAATGCTCGAGCTGCTGTAAAAATACTCACTATAGGTGTGTGCCTACAATATTTGAAGAGTTCCCTCGATTTCTCCAGGATCCCATCATCAAATCCTGATCTGGTTACAATGGGACCAACTGTGAAGTATACTCTTTCAAACAAAAAAATAATTTTCCTTATCAGTGCAGCCGTCTTCGAAGAATCGGTGAACATACATTAAAAAAATAGCACAAACAAAGATGCCGACGACTTGATAACCTGCTCCTTCGAAATCTTGAAGGCGGTTGATAGGCGCGCTATCGAATCATGTCCTGTAGATAAATTATAGATTACGTGGGTACGACATTAAAGTATTGCTAACTTTGACAATGAATGAGTTGAAAATAATTTCAACTATATAATTTCTTTTAGAAACTATTGACGTTTGAATGTCTGATCGGAATGTGAGCGGTCAAGAGGTGTTGGCACGGTGCCGAGCAACAATCGGCAGAGCGAAACTGCAATCGACATTACTTTTTGTTCTAGCCCGATTTGATATTGAGACTTGAGTCCTTAATGCTACTATAGTATGATTTTTTTAAGATGTCGGAATTGTAGGTAGAACTATTTAATGAGATTCCGACATCTTAAAAAATTACCACTATACTAGGAATATGAAAACAATCTGCAAGCTTTTGGTACTGCGTATAGTTTCTGGTAATATAGTAAAAATCCTAAAGAGATGAAGAGACTCGCACCCACAGACATTCACTATGAAAAGAACAAAGTGTGTGTTGATGCCTTTTGCGTGCTGCCAATATTTCGCTAAACATTGTTGCTGTGAGTTCGTCCTTGGTTAAACTTGACCAATATATTCATAACATTAACTATGTATGATCGTAGGTCAGAATCAGAGGTTTTTGTGGTGTTGTAAAGTTTTGAACAACAACTGTGCTGTCATATTAAAACGCCGACATGTCGGATAAGCGGCGCCAGTGCCAGGAGTTTTCATATTAATTAATGCCATGGTTTGAAATATTTGATATGAAATATACATGCAAATTAAATTCACACTGGTATGAAAAACTCGAGCTCTTCAACGCAAAATGGTTGCATAAATATCACGTTGACGTTATCTATGTTCTTCATAAGAAAAATATTTCAAAGCGTAATGAGTGCATCAAAAAACCACGTAAGAAAGTTCTTTGTAGTTTGTAGAGTTTAAAAAAAATATGCTAAAAAGTTAAAAACTTCTACTAAGTATACCAGAGAAAAACAAGACAATGAACATTCTTAAGTTGCGATGCTCGTTAAAACTTCTTTTAGTTCCAAAGGAGTATTTTTATTCTTTTAAGCATTCGAACACGGATTATGCAGAAACGGAGCAGAATAAAATCCCGACCCGGTTCTCGAGTGATGCGAAAGCAACGTCTTTTTGCTTACCTTTCAAATGTACATATAGAGGGGATATAGGAGGACGTATAGATACGAGATTAAAGTTTTCACTTCTTTACTGACCTTTTTCTCCTCTTCTTACTATCCAATCTTTAGGTACAATAGGGCAATCATTAAACAAAATACGATCCTGCCAATTAGTATAGAGCTAGAGGTAGATTTATTAAGAAAGTCCTTGTTGATATTATTACTGATATATTGCCACATATGAACATTAGGTAAGTTAAGTTTTACTTATTTCACTTTCCAACATTTTTAGCACTTTTAATTGATAATCGTTTTTTTCCTAACTTATAAGGAAAGCGAAACTTTAACAACGAAAATAAATGGTATTTTTATAAACGCCCGTGAAATTTTAAATGTCGCTAATAATCATTTATCTCTATCCGTCATTATGACATTGGTAGGTGCTAGTTCAAAAAATACAAAATTTTACAGAGGTGTGCTAAGTTCTATGAATAAGGGGTAAAGTGTTTTAGATTTCCCTTGAATGAGAGGCTCTTCAGTAATTGTCAGGTTTCCGGCGACGAAGTTATGTCATAACCACAGATGCACGAGGAAATAATTACCAAGCACCTACCATCACAATTCAGAATACTCAATCTGGTGTATCCTGCTTATACGTGTCATTCAAATTATAACTTTATTCGGTATAACACAAGGCTTCACATAAATAAGAGGGCTATGTAAAGTTGGAGGTTGGAGAAGTAACTTAATTTGGTGAATAAATGATATACCTAGCAGGAATATTCGTCCGGGAGGAAATTAACATTTAAATTGTCGCAATGCTCCAGAACGTTTTACATTAATTAAATATATTTCCAAGCTTGGCGGGAAGGCTCCTCGGTGTTCGGCTGAATTTGAAGATTAGATGCACTACCGTCCGAGGTAACTAATTCAAATTCAAATAGTCTGTCTTTATTCATTTTAGGTATAATTAAAAACACATACTACAAGACCGCAATTTATGCCAAGCTTTAGTAAAAACTTAAAAATAACTAAAACTATTTTACAACATTCCAGTTGTTCACATACTTAGAAGTTCGCATCGCTTAAAAAACGCGTGAGACTTCAATTTCATATTTAAGCATATAATGTAGTAAGCCAAGTAGGTAATCAATCTCGCAATTTTTTTTAATATGGTTTATTATTTATACATCAAAACCTGCATTTGTAAGATATTTTTTTAATTATTTGTATTTAAAAAAAAGCTATTGTTCCGCCAGTGTTCTATTAACGGGTCGGCTTAAAGTAATTAGAAATTTCACATTGAAAAATTTAAGAATAAAGTCAATAGCTACAGGTTAATGGATTTTTTTACGAGAAATTAGAACATATTAGACATTACAAACAATCAGTACTATATAGAAAAAGGCCTTCCAGCTTCGATCTTTTGTAACGTGCTTTTGACCATACGCATCATACCTTGGACAACATTTCTTAATTGTCCATATTATCCTTAATTCTAATGGTTTCGGAGAACTGGCGTCCTGCCCGTAACCTTATACTAACCTGCTAAAAATATCCCATGAAGCTTCGATTGGTCGAGCTTTAGGGACTTTTGCTGGGTTGGCATCTTTTGATACATAATGTATGGGATTGCTTTTTAAACAATTTTGACTATTTTTGGCATACTTAGAGTTTGCTTAATCTAGTGTGACGTCTCTAAACGTCGAACAATCAGAGATTATTTGGCAATTTTCAAAAGAATGGTAAGTAGTGATGCGTAGGAAGCCAATTTACCAATCAAATACAATTTTGGATAAGTACATATTAAATTTCAAAAAGTCCAATGATGTCCAAGGTGTGAGTGGAACAGCCAGAAGCAAGTTACGAAAGATTGAAGATGGAGGTACTTTTCCTATATTTTAATGTTTGTTTGTAATGTTGAATATGTTCTAGTTTATGGAAATAAAACTTATTAACATGTAGCTGTAGCTATTGACTTTATTTTTCGATTCTCCAGTATGAAAATTCTCATTACTTTAAGCCAACCCGTTATGTATACATTAAAACCTGCATTTGTAAGATATTTTATTATTATTTGTATTTAAGAGAAAGTTATTGTTCCGCCCAGTGGCGTAGTGAGTAGTGGGGCAGCCAGGGCAAGTGCCCTGGGCGCAATCAAGAGGGGGGCGCAAGAAACCAAGTTTGCTAACTACCTATTAAAAAATAATTCAATCCAAATCGGCAAACAAGGCAAAAAAGGAATTATTTAAATAATTTCATTGATTTCATTCTTATAAATACACTTATTCCTGAATATACTGCGAAGTAATGTATAATAACTACTTTGCATTACATTACACAATTAGCAAAATATGTAAACCTAAATATTTAGACGTAAAACTTTGATTCTTATTATCTTGTGAAATGAAACTAAAATTTATGCGATTAATTTCGTGAGTAATGTTGGTTGGGCTTAAAATGACACATCTATCAAAAAATAGCAACATGTATACTTTTACATACATAAGTACCTACATACATTTTTTAAGACATCAATCAATTATATTTCCCGTGACATTCAAATTTCCAATATCTCTGAGGAATCTACTATCTACCACAGAAACGTCTAAAATGTGAAAATAGACCAGGCGTCTTGCTTCGCGAGTTGAAACGGCTCTTACAAAAATTTTATGGAAGAAATATGTTTTAAGGCCATTTATGTTATTTGAGGCATGAAAAAATGTGTTAAAGTTTCAATAAACTTTTTTTGTAGTTAGAACACAAGGAGCCTAATTAAGTACATTTAAAATAAGTAAATGTTGTCTATATTTTTATTTTCTTTTTAACTATAATAATTGAATTTTTTACATTAATTAGGTATTGTTGAACGCTAAGCCTATTCGTGAAAGAAACAGTATAATGTTGTACATCCATGATCTCAATATTCTTAATTACAATCCATCCGCGATGGTCGTAGTTTTGGTAATGTCATGATTATTTAAGATTAAAGATGATGGATGTATTTTGTTTTCAGTATTATTACACAAGTTTTAGAGGTCACTACCGCTTGCGAAAATTTGTCGTTCATCGATTAAGATTTAAAAAAATGATTGCGTTAACTTTTGTTTTACTAGCGTCTGCTTTTGACATACAGTCGTGGCCAGATAATTAAGAACAAGATTATTTTTGCCATACAACTGCATACAAATATGACATTTTAAATTTGATAAAAATATAAATTTTGCTTATGCTATTTATATTTTAAAAAATACTGACGTATCCGTGTTTAAACAAGACTTAATATGGGCCATAGACATCTTCCATAAAATTTGAACTTTAAAAAATACAGACGGTCAAATCAATACTTTTTGTAATTAGGAACGATTTTCATACATCATTCCTAATTATAGTATGAACTTATAAAAAGTGTTGATTTGACCGTCTGTATTTTTTAAAGTTCAAATTTTATGGAAGATGTTTATGGCCCATATTAAGTCTTGTTTAAACACGGATACGTCAGTATTTTTTTAAATATAAATTAAAAATTATCTGGCCACGACTGTATGTCAATAAATGACATTAGTAATTTTTAACTGTTCTGAGGAAAAATTAATTGCAGAAATTCCTTGGAAACGTGCCACATAAAATCCGAATAAAAAATCTACAGTAATGACACTAATGACATACTTTTTATCATCATACTTTACAAAGACAGAGGCTATTACGTCTGCTAGCACTAAATAAAACTAAAAACAGTTTTTCTAAGCTCTTAATAGGAGAATTACAATATATATATATTTTTCTAAGCGGTCGACCTCTAAAACTTGTATAAAACATTGAAAAAAAAAACAGCCAGCATCTTTAAGGCCAAATAATATACTGAGAGGGTGCCCCGCAAAACATAAAAAAAAAATGTTAAAAAAGAACCACCACAGTAGACTTCATATAATTTTTTCTGTAATTCTAAAGAACAATTAAACAATTATTATTATTATTATTAATTAAGAATAAAGAACATTTTTTTTTTACCCACTAGTTTACGCCATAATAAATATTTTTGTTATTCTTGTAATAAGTGCTTTCATCTGCTAAATTACACGGTATATTTTGAAAAACTTTTTATTCGTTTATTCTAATTAACCACTCAAAAGTGGCTCCATATATAAACCTAATTTATTAACGTACACCCGGGGATATTGATTAAATATGTGTACAACATTTTTGCTAAACCGGTCCCGTAGCTTATGAGCAAATTTAATTTGTGACAGATAGACAGACACACGGATGGACAGGTTCTTTTTTACCATTTTAGTACGGAACCCTAAAAATCATCAACCGACTGTATCGTGGTGAAAATACCATCAGCTGGTCACGTGAACATACGGCGTTCAAGGTCTTTCCACCTCGATACAGCTGGTTGACAATTTTTCATTTTTATGATAGCATATAAACTGACAAATGTTCCATTGGGATGCGACGACAATTTTTTAAGTGATTAAATGGGTTCCGTTCCTCACCCACCAACGGAGCGACAGCTGACTTTCACGGGGCTTCATTTTACATCGACCTTAACACACTTCACAAGTTCGTTCGCTTAGGACGGGGACGTGATTGGTTATGAAATTTGTTCCTGGCTATTACATACAGTCAATTTGTAGAAAATCCTATAAAAGGAATAACGAAAGGGCGCATTTTGGATGCGTGCCCTGGGCGCCGTTTTACATCACTACGCCCCTGGTTCCGCCATTGTTCTATTTACACACGCAGCCTTACACTGGTACTAACATTCTAGTATGTCTTGTATGTCCCATAATGAATACGGGTGCAACAAATTGTCCCTTTTTAACCGACTTCCAGATTTCAAAAGAGGAGGTTCTCAATTCGGCGTGTTTTTTTTTTTTTTTTTTTTGTTTTTTATTTTTTATGTTTGTTACTCCATAACTCCGTCATGTCTGAACCGATTTTGAAAATTCTTTTTTTGATTGTAAGTATATATATACAGATTGGTCCCGTTTGTGTCAAAACGCAGTTCTGATGATGGGATCCGAGGAATCGAGGGAACTCCTCAAATCTTAAAGGCATACATATAATGATTTTTAAATTTTTATCAACAAATCCATCATTTTCATTCAAAACAGTGACATTTGATGAAGTAGAACTGCTGATGATGATCAGAACGGAACTCTTCAACGACGCATAGTTCACGTTTGGCGATTTGTCCTCTTCGCTGTGTTTGTTTAGCAAGTTTAATTGTCAGGACAAATTTTCGTCAAGCTCAAGTTCTGATGATGGGATCCATGAAGAATCGAGGGAACTCCTCAAATCTTAAGGGCTTACACATAGTGATTTTTGTATTTTTATCAACCAGTCAAGCATTTTCATTCAAAAGAGTGACATTTGATGAAGTGGAACTGCTGATGATGATCAGAACGGAACTCTTCAACGACGCATAGTTCACGTTTGGCGATTCGTCCCCTTCGCTGTGTTTGTTAAGCAAGTTAGATTATCAGGACCAATTTTCGTCAAGCTCAAGTTCTGATGATGAGTTCCATGAGGAATCGAGGGAATTCCTCAAATCTTAAAGGCATACATAAAGTGACTTTTGTATTTTTATCAACAAATCAAGCATTTTCATTCAAAAGAGTGACATTTGATGAAGTGGAACTGCTGATGATGATCAGAACGGAACTCTTCAACGACGCATAGTTCAGGTTTCGCGATTTGTCCTCTCCGCTGCGTTTGTTAAGCAAGTTATTTCATTGTATGGAATCTAAGTGCACCATCCACAATAATGCTTCACCGGCTACCCCCATGGAAGTCGGTTTTTTTTTCTTAAAAATTATATATATATTTTTTTTTTTTTTTTATGTTTGTTACTCCATAACTCCGTCATGTCTGAACCGATTTTGAAAATTCTTTTTTTGATTGTAAGTATATATATATACAGATTGGTCCCGTTTTTGTCAAAACGCAGTTCTGATGATGGGATCCATGAGGAATCGAGGGAACTCCTCAAATCGTAAAGGCATACTTATAGTGATTTTTATCAACAAATCCATCATTTTCATTCAAAACAGTGAAATTTGATGAAGTAGAACTGCTGATGATGATCAGAACGGAACTCTTCAACGACGCATAGTTCACGTTTGGCGATTTGTCCTCTTCGCTGTGTTTGTTTAGCAAGTTTCATTGTCAGGACAAATTTTCGTCAAGCTCAAGTTCTGATGATGGGATCCATGAAGAATCGAGGGAACTTCTCAAATCTTAAGGGCTTACACATAGTAATTTTTGTATTTTTATCAACAAGTCAAGCATTTTCATTCAAAAGAGTGACATTTGATGAAGTGGAACTGCTGATGATGATCAGAACGGAACTCTTCAACGACGCATAGTTCACGTTTGGCGATTCGCCCCCTTCGCTGTGTTTGTTAAGCAAGTTAGATTGTCAAGACCAATTTTCGTCAAGCTCAAGTTCTGATGATGAGTTCCATGAGGAATCGAGGGAATTCCTCAAATCTTAAAGGCATACATAAAGTGACTTTTGTATTTTTATCAACAAATCAAGCATTTTCATTCAAAAGAGTGACATTTGATGAAGTGGAACTGCTGATGATGATCAGAACGGAACTCTTCAACGACGCATAGTTCAGGTTTGGCGATTTGTCCTCTCCGCTGCGTTTGTTAAGCAAGTTATTTCATTGTATGGAATCTAAGTGCACCATCTACAATAATGCTTCACCGGCTACCCCCATGGAAGTCGGTTTTTTGTTCTTAAAAATTATCTTCGGTCCGTTCAAAAAAACATTAAACAAGTAAGTACTAACTTAGTACTATAGAAGTCTGTTTCGTGACTTAGTAGTACTAAGTCACGAAGCAGACTTCTGTAGCCTCCGTTTACTTTAGAAAAACCGGCCTTAAGCTACTACAAACCGAATTGTAGAATCATTAGGAAAGCCGTTAAAGTGGCATTATCCTTCTTTTTCGTTAAAAAAGGTCAGACAAAAAACTATTACACAACGACTAAGGAGAGGAAAGAAATTAGAACTAATAAACAGCTTATTCACAACTTAACAAGTTAGTGAGACAAACAGATCAGTTTTAAGTATGAAATAATACGATTATTCACAGAACGGTATCGTCTATTCGTCTACCAGCAGTATAACAATCTGTTGCCATATTTACTAAGTCGAGGCACTTTTGTTTTGCTTATTCAGAAATAAGACTAGGTATAATCTACCCACTTATTAAACTAAATTTAGCTATCTATTATAAGTACGGTTTATTGGTATTTATTTAATGGAGAAGGCAACTGTCACAGTGACATTTTCAGCAATGATCCGTAGAAAAGCTAAATTTGTATGGCGGGAAGTAGTTTTTATTTATTTTAGCTAAAATGACTGATTGTTTTTCTCGAATAGGACCCATAGGGAAATTCGCCGGTTTTAGAAATACTCTAACATTAAAATCGTGTAGAAAAATGCTACAGGGTTTTTATACATACATTGTTAAGGACCATTCATCTTTTGACTCTTTCTCTCGTTGTATGGAATCTGGAACAGCGCCCTCTACAATATTTTTTCACCGGCCTTCCCCATTTGTAACCCATAACCAGGTTATATTTCGGGCAGAATTCGGACAACCACAAATCAAATATGAATCATCAATTCGTCGACCTACTCGTATTTGACATGATTCGAGCCCGTACGAGGTGTAGTTCACAATATACTCTTATTTTCTTAAGAATAAAGTCGTACATTGACTAAAGCTGTTCATACATAAGTATGATACATTAACAAGTTTCATATACCTATGTCAGTGACAAGCTTGGGTGTCACCGTATTCGACGCATCTTATGCTGGCACCACACTTCGCCTATGCGGACGAATATTCGTGTTGCGTCTCTTTCTTATTGTATAGAATAAGAAATAGACGTAACACGAATATTTGTCCGCATAGGCGAAGTGTGGTTTCACCATTACGAGTTAAATCTATAGCGGTCCAGACACTATCAGTAATAATGTCATTATTTCTATACCCGTCCTTTTCTATGGATATGAAGGATGAGAAGGATGAGTAGAGAAATAATGTCACTATTACTGACAGTGTCTGGTCAGCTTAAGATTTTATTTGTAGCGTTCGTGGACTTCGTGGCGTATGTATATATTTTGCCGCTGACTTTCCGCACAAAATCGACTAGTACTATGCGCTTCCGAGACTTCCGTTTCGAGTACATTGTTTTAGCAAATGTTACCCTATGGTTACCCCTTAGCGATCTCATCCACGGATGTTAGTACCTTATTTAAGCAAAGCAGAACATTGCGGAGAGCAGCACTCTTGAACTTGACATTGCTGTTTAGAAAAACAAGCGCCAAGTTGCCAAGGCCAAGAGGGGTGCAGAAAAAAATAATTCGACGGGCAGATTGCCAAATGGGCTCGTCCTATTGGATTCCTATTAGGCGGTAAGATGAGATCCGCGGTTTGAGTAAGTATCTGTTGATAAGTGTTTTTTTTCTGAAGACGTATTGTTTATTTGGACGATAGAAAACTAATATTTTAAGGTACAGTGTACGAGGAGGTACGGCGGGGTATTGGGGTAGGGTAGGGAATGAACAATCAAATAAAAAGTTTTTTTCCGATAGCAATATATCATGTTATCCTTATCTACCTTTCCAATTAAACTATGCAGATATCCAAAAACGTAACCATACCGCTTTACCTTACCTTTCATGTTTGCTCTTCCTGAAAAATAAAATTAAAATTAAAACTGTTTATTGCATTCTGAAATTCTGAATGCAACATTCGTTTCGCTTTATTCGAATATTTTGCGTATGTGATGATATGGATATGATCTAATCAGTCCAGCCTGTCATTAGTCATTATCGTATCGACATATTTAATTACAGAGGACAGTTACACATATCGTCGTGTTATTTATATGTGGCAACAGTTTTTCACTTTTTGTTCAATTTATTCAAACATGTTATGTACGAGTAAAACAGTTTCATGTTTTTAAGAACAGTTCGGAAGCATTGTCAACATATTTTTGACGAATTTAAAATTATAATTTAGCATTTTGTTAACATAATATATTCTGGCACGTTTTAGGGGTTACCGTCACGTTGTGACCTTTGGAACATAAAGAACATTTACATCTCATAACCTTTGTATAGTTTACCTTTTCAGACTATGGAATCTATTCAAAATAACACAGGCTTTAGAATTGAAGGTAAAATACAAATGAGCAAATATATTTATTTATATTTTAGTTGTTAAAATGGTTTGTTAACTTTGTTACCACGCAAATTACATTGGCTGAAGTGCTTGCTAGACGGTCGCCAGTAATCGGTAAGTAAGTTGGTAGTAATCAGGAAGAAAGTGTTCTTTGTGTCTCTCTCTCTCACTACCGTGATGATCATTTCTGGGTTGACATCTATATAAGTTTATACTTTTCCAGATTTTCCAATTAGACTAGGTAATCTAGGTATACTACATGTAGTAGGTACTAATACCTACAAAGCAAGCGTATTTGGCCGCTCCTTCGTGACGCACTAGAGTCAGGTACAGCAATAATAAATTACTACGTTCCATTATTCAATCTCGCATATGCCGATGGATTACGGTTTGATATTATGAGACATGCGGCATAAGATCATCACTGCATTATTTAATCCCTTTAATATTGTAAATGCGATAGTCAGTATAGTTATAGTACTTTGTCTTGTCTGTTACCTTACCTACCTCTTCGAGATGAAATTCGGTATGGTGATAGTTTGAGACCCGAGGCAATAGAAAGTTGGGAGGAATTATAGTACAATGGAAGTACGATAATTGAAATAGATTCACAAAATATGTAAGTAAAATGTACATGTAGGATTAACCACATATCTTACTCCTGCATAAATAAACCCGCTACTCTAGAGAAAACGATATATAACTATTATGAAGAAGGTAGCTTCCAATGAAAATCGCAATCCGTAGGGAAAATTGGGCACTTGAGCAAATAACCATCTTTTTGCATGATTTCGTCATCTTTTGCTCTTTCTCTACTCTTTAAATGCTCGAACGCACTCAACCGAACCCTCTACTGACCGAAGCCGAGCATTTGCTTGTGAAAAAACCACTCAAAGTATGGTCTGTGAACAGGCTTAGTTGTTATAAATTTCGGAGTCAAAACTATATTGGTTCAACTTGTAGATACTTAGTAGAGCCCATAATAAACGCTGTAATTTTACCCGTGTACCTAATTTATTAGTCAAATTAGTTGACGGCCCTAATGGGGAGTGATACTACAATGAGATTAAAACTTTAATGTTGAATGATTAATGACCTTAACGCTATTTTGTTACAGTTAGCGGGCATAGTTCTTATTAAGTTAAGAGCGTGTATCATAATATTTACTAATTTAATGCTTGATTGTTGATTTGGTTGTATTCCCAATGTAGGCCTAATTCCCAAAACGCGCGAATTTCTTAATATGCTTCATTTTCTTCGAAGGCTAATGGCTAAAGTACTTAGTTTTTTTAAATCATCTATTGATGCAAATAATAGTTCATTTCTTTATCTAGACGGCCATCGGAGCAAATATTACATTTTAACGAGTAAAACATGAAAAAAATTGGTCGTCTTGGAAGGCCTTTCCGGATTTTCCAGTTAGATGTACCGTTCATTTCCCAATTACGCAAAAAAGGGTAACAATTCTTATTCAACTTGAATAAAATTCAATTGAGTATATCATGTCTGAGACGGCCATGGAAATAAATATCGAAGATTCATCTTGGATAATAGACAAAATACCTCCTGATTATATGCCAGTTTTTGATGAAAACACGTTTACATTTAATTTTTTCCACGAAAACTCTATGAATATTTTGCTCTAAAAAGATTACCATAGGAAAGTTAAACTATATTTCTATCGCGATAAAAAATATCATTACTATAGTGGTACGTTTTAATTTAGTATGAATTTTTAAAAATTACCTATAAATCACACTTCACAGGACACTTTCTGTAAGAATCGTATTTTTGGGTTCTTAATAATAATAAATATGGTTCAAAAGTATTTTTTTGTATTACTAATACTTCAAACTATCTTATAGATAGCATTTTATGCGGCTTTTTTCATTAATAGAGTTTTTCGACCTTTTAGGGAATAAGGAGCCTTAAAAGTGGGACAGCGATTTAACCTTCGAAAGAAATTTCCGAAGTAAACAGCAACTTACTAATTAATTTTACCAGCTTGGTCGGATCAGCTTGGTTGGAAATTATTTACTTAGCCGTTTTCACTTTATTTGTTCTCATCAGGATGTCCGGACGAATCTTGTCACACTTTGGGGGCGTCCATTAATCGCGTCATACGTTTTTGGCTTGTTTTAGACCCCCCCCCCCCTCCCCCATGGTGATCTTTGGTGATATTTTAAGGACCCCTCCCCCCACTGTCCAATATGACGTGTAATTTTTTGCTAACTAAAGTAAGTACAGTTTTCTAACACGTGAACCTACTTACGTAACGTACGTACACTTAAAGGGTAAAAAAGTGAAACTACATGTATACATATAAAATAAAATTATCTTTAATAGAAAAAAACCGGCCAAGTGCGTGTCGGACCACGCGGTTTCGTACCTACTATCGAAAAAGTAATATCAAAAGGTCGTATCTGCGTATGAAATGAGTTTTTAGGAGATAACTCAATAATTCCTAAACCGATAATGTTCTCAATTTTTTCATATTTTTTGGATCTCCAGTTCAAAAGTAACAGGGGGGACACAATTTTTTTAGACTTACGGGGGATATTTTCTTAAAATATTCACTTATTATTATTATTGTGAGCCTATACGGCCCCACTGCTGGGCAAAGGCCTCCCCCCACTCTTTCCAATTATCCCGGTCTTGTGCAGTCTCTGGCCATTTTTTCAAAAAAGGAGTCAAGCTCGTCTCGCCACCGCCGGCGGGGTCTGCCGGATCCTCGAATAATATGTATAAACTAGCTTTCCGCCCGCGACTTCGTCCGCGTATAATACGGTTCCTCATACAGAGTTTCATATCCAATTTTATCTTCTTAACTAACTTTTGTTAATCCCCGAACCATCTTCTTAATCTATTTAAATTTATAGCTATTTTGGCGAAAAAACGGGTAACGTAGACATAGTTTCATTTACAATTTTACAAATAAGTGTTAATATGCAAATAATAACGTAAATGTACCCTATTATTTGCGTAACTTCTTTGTGTACTATATTGTGGTGATTTTATTTGGCGATACGATGACCAAACTATTGTAAGAGCTCTGGAACATGGAAATGGAACGGAAATAGGAACAATAATACCTAGTTTATCTCAAACAAAAAAAAATGTAAATCTCTATACGAACTTTCAACCCCGTTCTAGGTTGAATTTTGAAAAACGCTGAAATTACGTTTATTTTTTTAAATTATTAGTAAACGTACGAAGTTTCAAATCTCTAACTCCAAATTTTAAACCCCACCGATACAAACTTTTACCCCCTTAGGGGTTGAATTATTCAAAATCGCTTCTTATTAGTTGTACAAATTGTAAATTTAACTCGTCCTGCATATTATAACTTTCTAGCTTCAGTAGTTAGTTACGGCCTCCCTTTAATACAAACTTTTCAACCTCGTTTCAACCCCTCTGGGGTGGAATTTTGAAAAACGCTGAAATTTGTTTTTTTTTTCTTGAAGTAAGTAGCTTACAAACGAACTTTCGTGTCTGTCACAAAAAAAATTAATCTCCATACAAACTTTCAACCCCTTTTTTACCCTGTTAGAGGTTGAATTTTAAAAAACGCTGAAATTACTTTTATTGTTTTTAATTATTAGTAAACGTAAGAAGTTTCAAATCACTAACTCAAAGTTTTAAACCCCGTCCATACAAACTTTCAACCCTCTTTTTACCCCCTTAGGGGATGAATTTTGAAAAACCCCTTCTTAGTGGATATTAACGTTATAAAAACTACCTATTGTCAAAAATTCAGCTCTCTAGGTCCTCCGGTTCGGGCTGGGCGTTGATTTAAGTGAGTCAGTCAGTCAGTTAGTCAGTCAGGACTTTTACGTTTATATATATAGATATTCACTTAATAAAAAAAAATACAAACAGACCGCAATGTTTTTTTTTTATTATTGATGTTCAGGACAACAAGACAAGAGTTATTTTGAAAGAACTATCGAGTGATGTGCATCATGTCGATATTTGGTAAAAAAAAATACAAACAGACCGCAATGTTTTTTTTTTATTATTGATGTTCAGGACAACAAGACAAGAGTTATTTTGAAAGAACTATCGAGTGATGTGCATCATGTCGATATTTGGTAAAAAAAAATGTTTTTTGAGAAATAATTACATGTATGTAATTAATAGTGCCCCTTCTTAAAATATCTTATTCAGCCATTTTACTACAAAACTAAGTAGCGGCATACAAAAACACACCTTATATTTAAATATTACGTTTTATTGTTTTCGAGTAAAATGGATGTGATACGGACGGACGGACGGACATAACGAAACTATAAGGGTTACGTTTTTGCCACTTTGGCTACGGAATCCTAAAAACCTACTTCACAAAATAATATGTCAAATGCCATTAAAACTTATGTACAATCATAGTGCTAGTGCAATTTTACTCTGCTTTTGACAAATTGATTCATTTAAAAGTTGATAATTTTTATTTTATTGACCATAATACAGTAGAGCACAAGGAACAAAAAAATTACACGTGATATGTGTCCAGACCCCCCTCACCCCTGTGGTGATCATTGGTGATTTTTTCTTGACCCCCTCCCCCCCCTAAACAATATGACGCGATTAATGGACACCCCCTTTCACGCTTACAAGTAAGGAGTATTAGGATTTATTATATTTTTCAGCAGTATCTAGAACACAAACCCCCAGTGTACTACTGTACAGGAAGGTTTTATGAGTTCTTTAATGGCATTTTTCTCTGCAAAGCTGAATTAGAACCACGAAATTTGATATATCCGGTGTAGGTAATACAAAAATCCAATTTTTTTTTTATAGAGGTAGCTTTACTGCTGCACCCGCATTTATTTTAATATTACTTATTTAAGTCTCGCTTTGGTTGTTTATGCACTAGATCGCAAGAAACCATTGGATAAAAAAAAAGTAGTTTCACTACCCATAGCCACATTGGATTGGATCTACCTCTGCTCATGTAAATCTTTAAGACGGCCCTTGCGCAGCAGTAAATAGTCGCCGGTGGGCTGATGTGGCTGAAACTATGATTAATATAATTATAATAATCGAAAAAAGGATCCCTTTTTTTTGTAGAACCTATAAACATGAGGCATATCTGTCGAGTTATTTTATCATCATGCATCACGCTAATATGCTGCATAAGAAAACAGGATAACATTTTATGACTTCATATTAGAACAATGGCAAGATAAAATATAAAAAATATGCAACACGTTATATTTTATCACGATAACATTCGAACCCACGTGAATAAAATGATGCTGAAATGTATGATTCACCGTGATACCCATGAAGGGATAAAACAAACTATATAATCAAAAAGATTAGTTTTATGCTGTCAGCACAAGTGAAAGCAAGTAAAAGCGACTTATCTGACAATGGGTATCTATGTTATTCCTATATCTGAGAAGAATCTAAAATTAATTCCATTATGTGGTTTATTTCGAATAATATAGAGAAACATCAATTCAACAAAATAAACTAAAATAAATAAAAATATATGCTTGAAGTGGTTATGTAATGCCTAAGACAAATGTTTATAATAATTAGTAAACGAGCCTTGCTAGAACATTTTTTAGTTTGGTGACATAAATATTAGAGTGATCGTTCTACGTGTCTCTACGATAAAATTGATAACATTAATAGGTACATACAACATAAAATCAAGGATCAATGTGAAACATCCGTGATCCATTTTGACATCAATTGACATACCATTTGAACAGTTCACCGACACCTATATTCTATTCAATTTGTAGTAATTGATATATTCTATTCGATTCAAATTCCAATGGGCGTCAATAGAAATATAAAGGAAATCAAATATTGAGTGGAACGAAGCGATGACATTGTTATATATAGATACAGAGTACAGTCACGAATTAGATACATACATCAAATCATAAAGGCTAGGCATAATGATATTACGAGATGAGGATATGTATTACTCTCGTACATGGTGATTTGAGCCTTGGTAGTAATTGGGTAGAGTAAGTAAGGCAGTTAAGGCACATCACATCTCGGCGCGTATCTTTTAATAGTAGTTTATGTAACTGTTACGTAATAAGGGTCCTTAAAACATGAGTGTGGTTTTATGAAATGAGCCGCAGGCGAATTTCATAATAAGATCACACGAGTGTTTTAAGGCCTAATTACGTACAGTTGCATACACTGCTTTATCTACACTCATATTATATATATTAAATTAAGTGTTCGGAAACCATAGAATGACCGCCATTGTACCGTCATGGCCAACTCGATTGTGCCGGCGCTCGCGCGGGACCAATCGAGTTGGCCATGGCGGTAACATTATGTTATCAAATTCGATGTTCCAAATTTGAAACTCCTTGCTTAACAATATTTGAGCATGCAAAGTTAAAATTACGTTTCTGTCGCAGATAAGAAACTTATCATAGTTAAATCGTTTGTTGTAATGCTTGTCATTGTCTACGGTTTTTGAAAGCATTTTAGAGTACTTACAGTATGAGTGTAGATAAACATAATATTGGGTTGTGTTGTGGTAGAATAATTTTGCTTGCACTTGTATAGCTGGTATAATTTTATTTTATTACTAGCGACCCGCCCCGGCTTCGCACGGGATAAAAAATGGTTATTGAGGGTTATCCCTAAGAGATAGACATATACCATCGATGACTTTTTTGTAGACCTTTTTAAGGTGTACAATACTGTAGTACTTTATTTTGATATATCTCTTAGGACTCAGCCACCGTTTGCAATGTAAGCGCAAAAAATGGGTTTATTTACGACATCACATTAGAAACCTCTAAAATCATCAGTGTTTCTCTACTATATTATGCATGTATTATACATATAAACCTTCCTCTTGAATCACTCTATCTATATAAAAAAACCGCATCAAAATCCGTTGCTTAGTTTTAAAGATCTAAGCATACATAGGGACAAACAGCGGAAAGCGACTTTGTTTTATACTACGTAGTGGTTGTACTATTTAGGCCTTATTTACCCATAGCGAAAAAGATTTTTGTAAAGCTTTTTTGCATGGAAAATTATGTAACAGAAAGCCAAAAAAATCTTTGATCTAGATTTTACAATTAAAACAATCAACATTTTTACTAACGTATTCACAAAAAAGGATAAAAAAAATTGTTCTACGTGCCTACGAGTATTACTTCCACTTGGGTAGTGATTTAGTGTAATTGAACCTCGTTTTGATAATAGCCTGTTATAAAACTAGCTAGCCCGACGAGCCTACCTATAAAAGTGGCTGAAAAATTGTAATCTTATATAAACTGCCAAATGCCACTTTGTCAGCTAAAATTAGACCTCCTCAGTAACATCATGTTATAGCAAGTTCAATAAATACTGGTCGGAATCCGAGGGCAAGTGGGCTGGCCCTTCGGTCCCACAACACTTTGACGAGCAAATTGGCTTATCTGGGCCGCGGAGCGTGTGCGATGGGCCACATGCTAACAAACGAACACCATTCTCTTATGGTCTAAGAGCTGGCCACGTCAGATATGACACAATAATGAGAGCAATGAAACCTGTCTAGTTAGATTGTTTTACCATCCTTATTGCTAACTCCGGGCATCTGGCAGCTTTTAATGGGTGGAGGTCAGAGTGACAGACCAACAAAGTTTTTAAGTTGGAAAAAAGTAATACCACAATAGGTAAAAACTGCCAACGTTGTGTTATTTATAGAGGACAGGGGGGGGGGGGGGGGTTTATTTTAATATTAGATTACAAACCACTGTCTATTATTGCGGAAACAAAAACGTTAGGCGACTAACTAAAGATTGCATTATACATCATTTGGCATTACTTCCCCTAACAGAAACATCTGAACATGATATAATCTAATTAATTACTTAATTTCCCATAATATTGCATCAAACCCAGAACTCTAGGATTTGTTTTCTTCAAGTTATTTGCATTCTTTGACCTCCACCACTTTACAGCTGCCAGATGTCCAGATCTAGAAATAAGCATAGCATAGCAAACTAACTAAAGGGGTTTCGTTGCTCTCATTATTGTGTCATATCTGACGTGGCCAGCTCTCCGTCTATTATTTGTATTGCTTGTCGCTGTACATATCTAAATGCGTGAACTCTATGGAAAAAAAAGCCTCAAGTTTGACAGCTGGATTAGATGGAGTGTGCCCTTCTTCGCGAGAATTCTCGAGAATATCACCCGCTTTGTATGGGAAACGCCGTTCTCGCTCGAGAATGTTTCCCATATAAAAACGGAGAACGTTTTCGGGAATGGCATATCTCATTATATGTCCTAAAAGTACGCGGTAAGTATTTTTTTTTATACCACGATGGTGGCAAACAAGCATACGGCCCGCCTGATGGTAAAATACCGTAACCTATGGAAGTATGGTTGTTAAAGATTAACGTTTGACAATAGAGTTACCACACAATATATTTTATTGCAAACATACCTATACTACGGCATCTGCCATTACGAGTAAGTACTTTCTAGTCCTATAAGAACTTAATAAGTACAGTCGACGTCAAATATATCTTTACACTTTTGGACCTTATTACAAAGGAAGGTCTTTGACGCAGACTGTACATGCTATGTCTTGAAAATACATCAGAATGTTCTTTTCAGATATCTAAATCTAAATATATAAAAGAAGAAACTGACTGACCGACCGACCGACCGACCGACCGACCGACCGACCGACCGACCGACCGACCGACCGACCGACCGACCGACCGACCGACCGACTGACTTTTTTTTTTATACTACGACGGTGGCAAACAAGCATACGGCCCGCCTGATGGTAAGCAGCTACCGTAACCTATGGACGCCTGCATCTCCAAAGGAGTCACATGCGCGTTGCCGACCCTTTACAAAAAGGAGGATTCACTGTGTTGACGGCTAAAGGAACAAGAAGGTCCCTCATCGTCAACACACTGGATCCTCTTTGAGCTCTTTGGCAACCTTACTCACCAGCAGGAACACAACACTATGAGTAGGGACCGACTGACTGACTGAGTATTCCTAACGATAAATGAGTAAACACGTGTTTCAGGTATTTTGAAAATTCAACCCCTAAACCGCACATACCGTCTCCGTTCGGGGGGTATAAATGTCACATCACATCCCAAGGGCTTAAGAATACAAGATGACTCGTATAAAATCGATTTGCCCGAGTGAATGTAATTCGGTGCGACTTTTGTAAATGGATTCCGAATGAGTAATGGTGGTGAGCATTAGCGTTTCCGTCGAGTATTCCGGTGCCTTGTTTTTGTATTTGGGATGTTTCCTTTCCAAAGCTTAGGGAGAACTGGTAAATAACAATTATTATTACATAAAGAATATAAGGGTACTTACGGGATTTCAGTTACAGCAAAAAGAAACTCATTAAGATTTTTAGGCGCTATTCTTTTGACTGTTTATATGTAAGGTATATTTTTTTCCCGACCGTATCTAGGGCGATTTTGTATGTGCAGCGCTGGGCGTTTCGTATCCAAATAAACTTACGTACTTTACTTTGAGTCTGTCAAAAGTGTCCTACCAAAGGCAAAGATAATTCTAGCAAAAACTATTTTAAGAACCCGATTCGGTATATTTTTTATTTGATCTCAGTTGTATTAACCTATGCAGATATTGCAGATTACTCATTAGTGCTACATTACGTTCGAACGACGCAATTTACGACCGTTTGTTTTAGTTATTATGTGCAGGTATGTCATACTTAAATGCGCAGATAAAGTGAAACAGTTGAGTTCTCAATAGCCTGGAAAACAACTTTAGCAATATTAGCATATAGAGTTCAGGCAGACAAGCGCATTAACTTGCAAATGCATCTCACAGCGCAACATAGCATATAGTGACTTCTGTTGTAGGGCTAGCAGGGCCTTTGTAATTTTAACTAAAATTATTATCTTAATGTTGTACAAACGGTCTTCAGGAGCTCACGCCACGTCTTTTGATTCTCAACGGCAACTACAATCCAACTCGTATGAGTGGTTTTCAGTTCTTTCTCAAATCCTCATAAGAGCACTGCCAATTTGTTGTCTGGCAGCGTTCAAAATTGTAATGACTTAAATTATGAATAATAACCTGTGTAGGTTCAAGCAGACAAGGGGCGACCGTCACTTTTCCGGAGGTGAACGTAACCCACATTTTCCACTCCTAATACCCTGTTTCCATATCTACGTGTAAGTAAACGAAGCTTATGCTGCAGAGAAGTATAAAAATACCTTGCCATTCTAACTTCCCTTGGCACTTGTTTTATTAAAAAGTAATCTCAGAACTATTCCTAACTGTCTCGAATCACGAGTCAAGAAAATCGCAATGCAGTAAACTCGTAAGCATGAAGGACGGAATTGTTTTAGTTAATCTGCCAAATTGCACGCCTCCAAGCACTAGTTAGTCTGTAGTTACCAATGCCGTGAGCGCTAATGAGTAATGTAGTACATGGCAAGGACAATGCAGTTCTAGGCTAAATTGTATTGCATTGAATATAGAAGAATGTCAGGAACGCTTGTGAATTTATTTATACTGGAGCTCAAGGTATAAAGACCTGAACCATGGTCAAGGATTTGACATTATCGTGTTTAGTAATGATTAATTTACACGCCAGGGACAATTAATGCAGTTCTAGGCTAAATATTATTGCACTGGCCGTAGCTTTGGCTTTAAGAGTCATTGCAGGTTAGGACGAATGTCGGAAGTATGACAAAAAATCAAGAATAATTGGTACTATAACCATCTGCGAGGATATAACGGTTTATTCTTTATGTTTGAAGAAAATCTGACATGACCATACGCTCCATACATCTATTTCGAAAAAAACCTCACTGCTCCTAAGTTTTTGACTCAAATGGACTCAGAATTTTTTATTAAGGTCAAAGTAATGAGTAAAAGCTATTTCTAAAAAAAAACTCGAAAAAAATCGATTAAAAAAAAAGTGCACCTGGTAGAAAAAAAAATAGTATGACAAAAAATCTAAAATAATTAGTACTATAGGTAACCATCTGCGAGGATATAACGGTTTATTTTTTATGTTTGAAGAAAATCTGATATGTCCGATACGCTCCATACATCTATTTCGAAAAAAAGCTCACTGCTCCTAAGTTTTTGACTCAAATGGACTCAGAATTATTTATTAAGGTCAAAGTAATGAGTAAAAGCTATTTCTAAATAAAAGTTCGAAAAAAAATTTTTTTTAAATCGATTTAAAAAAAAAATGTGCACCTGGTAGAAAAAAATTGAGTATGACAAAAAATCAAGAATAATTGGCACTATATCTATCTGCGACGATATAACGGTTTGGCTTTTATTTTTAAATTTGATTTTTCTCATTCGCTCCATACATATTTTATTTTATTATATTATAATTATTTTTTTTTCCCAACTAAATTACCTCAGACTCATTTTGGGACATATTAATACCTAGCTAAAGCTATTTCAAGAAAAAAAAGGTACAAATTATGAAATCGATTTCTATTTCTATGAAAGCCGATTTTCAGCCCACAGTGCGGCCTGTAACACGAGCCAGTGTTGGCCGAACGTTAGTGTAATTGAAAATTAAAAATTGAAGATTGAAACACGTTAGTTAAAATTGAACACTAATAGTTTAGTGCAAATTGATTTCAATTAGAATTGAAATTAATTGTAACTAACGTGTTAATCCTTTGCGAATAACTAATAATTGAAGATATTTAATTTTTAGTCTTTCTCAAAAATTGAAACATTAATTTAATTTTTAATGTAGATTGAATTGGTAATTGACATTAATAATTTACCTAACTAAACGCGAATTTAGGTTAAGCTACGAGGTTTTGATTTTTGTTTCGATTTTGACTCTGGACTCGGGGGCTTGTATTAATAAGCAATGGGACCGGTATCCTAAGATGGAAGTCATGCTGGACCCTGGGGATCCCTACTGGATCTCGGGTTTGGTGGATCATAGACTCATGCTGTTTGGGCTCATTCGACTTGTACTGATGAGCAGATGGTACCGGGATCAAAATCTGGAGCTCATGCTGGACCCTGGGGATCCCTACTGGATCTCGGGTTTGGCGCATCATAGACTCATGCTGTTTGGGCTCATTCGACTTGTACTGATGAGCAGATGGTACCGGGATCAAAATCTGGAGCTCATGCTGGACCCTGGGGATCCCTACTGGATCTCGGGTTTGGCGCATCATAGACTCATGCTGTTTGGGCTCATTCGACTTGTACTGATGACCAGATGGTACCGGGATCAAAATCTGGAGCTCATGCTGGACCCTGGGGATCCCTACTGGATCTCGGGTTTGGCGCATCATAGACTCATGCTGTTTGGGCTCATTCCACATGTACTGATGAGCAGATGGTACCGGTATCAAAATCTGGAGCTCATGCTGGACCCTGGGGATCCGTACTGGATCTCGGGTTTGGCGCATCATAGACTCATGCTATTTGGGCTCATTCGACCTGTACTGATGAGCAGATGGTACCGGTATAGCTCCTTTTTACTTTTACTTTTGACCTTGACCTTGACTTTGACTTTCACTTTGACTTTGACTTTCACTTTCACTGTCACTTTCACTTTGACTTTAACTTTCACTTTCACGTTGACTTTCACTTTGACTTTCACTTTCACTTTCTCTTTCACTTTGACTTTTACTAAGAAAGTAAAAGTTAAAAGGAGCTCCAGATTTTGATACCGGTACCATCTGCTCATCAGTACAAGTCGAATGAGCCCAAACAGCATGAGTCTATGATGCGCCAAACCCGAGATCCAGTAGGGATCCCCAGGGTCCAGCATGACCTCCAGATTTTGATACCGGTACCATCTGCTCATCAGTACAAGTCGAATGAGCCCAAACAGCATGAGTCTATGATGCGCCAAACCCGAGATCCAGTAGGGATCCCCAGGGTCCAGCATGACCTCCAGATTTTGATACTGGTACCCTCTGCTCATCAGTACAAGTCGAATGAGCCCAAACAGTATGAGTCTATGATGCGCCAAACCCGAGATCCAGTAGGGATCCCCAGGGTCCAGCATGAGCTCCAGATTTTGATACCGGTACCATCTGCTCATCAGTACAAGTCGAATGAGCCCAAACAGCATGAGTCTATGATGCGCCAAACCCGAGATCCAGTAGGTAGCCCTAGGGTCCAGCATGAGCTCCATCTTGTGATATTGGTCCTGACTTCCGAACCCGAGATGCAGTTTTAAAATTAATTATTAGTGTAAGACAGGATTAATTTAGTTACACTAACGTTAATCTAATTGACTGTAATTCTTATTAAATTTTCGAGACGTTAGTGTAACTAATAGGTTAATTCTAATTGACGGTTAGTGTAATTGACGACGTCACAAAATCAATGCGAACTAACGTTAGTAAAAATTGATGTTAGTGTAATTGATTAGTTACGGAATTAATCTTCAATCTTATTGATCAATTTTCAATTCTAATTGAAATTAACGGCCAACACTGACACGAGCAATAAATTAAAACGTAGATTCTACTCCTCAAACAATAACACTTTTGATCAACTCTTTAGATTGTCTCGTTTTTATACAAACTAAATAGTATTTTTAATGTACGTGAAAATCCGTCTAATTGACATTATTTGTCAGTCTTGTCACCCTACAGACATAATCACATTGCGTGTTCGAATACTTCGAATAAACTTTAAAGGGTACTAAAAATAAAACCGCAAGTTATTTTTAAAAATCGCTGAACAAACGTTGTATACTTTATGGTATAGAATCTACGTTTTAATTGCTCGTGTACAGGCAACACCCGGTATCCTTACAACGTCTTTTACCTTCGTCCACCCCTTAGCTCAACGTTCCTGAAAAGGCTTCAGGAAGGACTTTTCCTTTTTGGTGGTTTACGCTTTATCTTCATTCATTACCTGTGAAAAAAAACAAAGATACATTACAAATTGTGCATTGGCGCTACGGAAGGAGAACGACCCAAAGCCCCAAAGTTTGACGTAAAATAGTAAACCATCAATTTTGTATTAGATTTAATAACCTTGAACTAGTCTCCGGAAAACTTAATACTTTAAAACATGGGTTAGCAACCTGTTAACAGTCGAGGTCCCTTTTAATTTGGCGGTGGTCAAAAGCCAACAACATGAATTTTATTCGCGGTTAAAATTTATCTCCTCATTGGTAAATACAATTTATATTGCAACTAACAGTTAAATACGAGTATTTCCAACAGGCTCTTGGGATAAAGATACCATATTCCCGTCTTCAACATTGTTTGAAGATGATAATAAAATTCAGTTCCATTTGAATAAAGCATGAGCTTTGCTGAAGGAATGGTCTCAGTTCTTAGTGTTTGCCCAGTCTGCATCAGATTATCTTTACAGTCGCTTCTGAATTGTATATTACATTACATATACGAAGGTGAAACGAATATAGTAAGAAGCAGATAATGGCATATTGATTAAACCTAAAAAGAGAAAGAATATATCTGTCGACGTCAAAAATATGTTTGCACTTTTGAACCATATTAATATTACAAAGGAGTAAGGTGAAAAAGTGCTAACGTCTTTGACGTCGATTGTACCTACTTATTCTTTAATCTTTTACTTATAACAATTAATGAGTTTTTAGAGGACATATTATGAGTAATCACCCTACTCCTAACGCTTATCCCGCTTATCACAGCTCCCACGAAAAGCGACTGCCATCTGACCTTCGAACACAGAGGAAAAACTAGGCCTTATCGGGACAAATGATATTTTGTACATAAGTTCCGAAAAACTCAGCGGTACGAGTCGGAGTTTGAAGTTTTGAACCCGAGACCTCCGGATTGAAAGTTGGACGTCTTACCGTCGTTACTAATATTGCTTCATTCACTGTATGGGATTTCAAAAGTTTATAATGTGTTAAGGCACTATTTCGAGTCAATTCAACGGACTCACAGAGTAAATATACGAGTAAAACAAACTAAATGTGTATGTACTACGAATTCATTCAAGTTCGCCATTTTGCCGGGCTTTAATTAAAACTTCCGCAAACCGAAATACTTCGTTCATTACATTAGGACATAAATACTTACCAACAATTTGTAACCGACGGTTTAATTAATGTTTCTTCCCAAAATACTTCAACATTTCATGGTTTTGAAAGTTAACGTTCGTACAATTCTGTAGCTAATACTTTAAATGGAAGAGATCTGGTTTATTCGAAAACCAGATAAGTGACTTTGATATTATATCATGACGGTGACTGTACCTACCTAGTGCCTACTCGTACTACCGATAGATCTCTGCAACATGCACGCTGAACCGTCTAGGTCGGTTCGAAGACCAAAATTAACCGTCTGGTCCGGTTCGAGGATGTCGCCTACTTCTTGTGACTCTCATTTCTTTTGTCGTGTTCAATTTTGAATTTAAAGTCAGTTGTCAGCCAGTCGGTCAGTCTATGTTTCATCGGCACAGAAGTTAGAAGGCCCGACACGTGTGGACCGTTTAAAAAGCTGTTAGGTAGATACAGTTTACAGTTTATTACACTCTTATTTGTATAAACTTTGACAGCGAGATCTTTCAAAATTGAAATTTTGTTATTTGGATCTCTTTCGCTCCTATAAGCAAGTGCGATAAAGAGGGAGATAACGAAATTTCGATTTACGACGTTCGCGGTAGGGCCCCAGGCTACGAAGTTATCGAAGAATAGAATTAGTTCGTAACTTACGACAAATATCAGGGCTTTGTTGACGATGGGAATACAGAGCCTTGACTTGGCAGTAGGTTAGGTATTTAGGTATTGGATTACGAAGAAACCTAATGTCTTTCAAGCATGCAAGGCTGGATTATGCAAGTTAACTTTTTTTATTACTCATAGCCCTGAATTCTCATTTTATTGCTCGAAATGAGATATAGAAGAGACAGATACTACTACATAATTAAGGCGCTTGGCGCTGATTGTGGCCGAAAACTGTTACTTTCTAAGGGATATATCTCAATAACGGGTCATTCGAAAAATTTGAAAAAAAAATATGTTAATTACCATTTCATGTACAACATTGTCAACGTTTGAATAACTCGTGTAACGTATAGTTTCTCTGTAATTTAAATGTAACAAAATGTCGTTTTACGGTTAATTTTGCTTATATCTACTGAACGACTCATTCGATTTAAAATAAGTATGATTGTTGAACTAAAAAATGCGTACTACAGGACACTACAAACACAACGTAGGATATTTAAATTGATTAAATTTTCTTAAACAACTTGATCATAATTTCACATTTCGTGCGTTGGTAGCTCGAAAACGGCGTTGCTGGCAGTCGTGAGCTAGCTTTGAGACGAGGAGGCTGTGTCGCTCGTCGCTCCGTGCTTCCCTTGTACTACATATACTTGTGCTTGGCCCGTGAGCAATAATATCGGACTTACTGTGCCTAAAGACTAAATAACTGCAGAGGGTTCATGCGGTGCGGACATAACGTGACTTCCCGGAATCAATAATGTATAGACGTTTTATCTTTTAAGATAATGTACTCGTATGCATTTTCATGTACGTTCGTATAAAAAGTGTATTTTATTTAGATTATAATACAAGTAAAAAACAAATGAAATAAAAATGGAGGAAAAAACAAAAATCATTGATCTCATAATGCTCTGAAAACAAATTTGGTCATGTAAGTAAACTACAATTATTATGTTTTAGTAGATTAATGCATCACGCAAAATAGGCATTAGTCGTCGAGTTGCGAAAATCTGCTAGTACTGCAATACAATAGACTAATAATTAATTTAATAAAAACTCCAAAGGACCGAATTTATTTCAACATATTTATTTAAGAATACCGTGTTCTAAACGAATGTAATATGCGTTTTATTTTAAGATTAAACACAATCTTTAATGTTATACTTTATACTAATTTATCAAATCTATAAACTGCAAAGGATTGCATATAAACCTGGCAAGAGAATATCGGGCTATGCTCAGTGTAGGGATCCGTAGTTGCCGGCCTGTTACAATACATCCATTCAAAAGGTAGTTTATAAAGAGATATTTTGTGGCACTTACGTTATTTTACTATAGGTATAACTCAAAAGCGGCACAACCGATTTTATTCCATATAGTTTTTATTGAAAATACGTGATAAGTATTTCAATGGCCTCACTTTCAGGAATTTTCCCAAATTTTTTGGACCCACGGCTCAAAAATCAAAGAGCATTTCAAACTTTCGGAGCTATTATTTACGAAAGTATTCGTTTTATCCAAAAGTTGTTCTATGTAAGTTTATGCAAGGCTTATTCTTCTTGAAAGACCTATCCAACAATGTGTTTCAGATACTTATTGTTTTACCACTTTGAAGGCGTAATTAAAACACATATTTACTCATACCAAATTTCAGTGTACTAACTATCACTAAGCATAGCCTGATTGAGATTCTAATAAAAAATTGCTGATATTTAAGAGTTAAATGTATGTAATAATAATTTTTTTTTTATACCACGACGCTGGCAAACAAGCATACGACCCACCTGATGGAAAGCAGTTATAAAGCCTATGGACGCCTGCAACCCCAGAAGATTCACATGCGCGTTGACTACCCTAAAAAAACTTTACTATGTCGGTGAAATGCAAATAAATACAAATTTTATATTAATTATCAACACAAGTAAAACTGAAGAACAAATCAAATTATTTTTATTAAATATTTTGATTTGTTTATTTTAAGTAGACACACTACTATATAAATCATAAACTTATATAGATGTCATATACAAAGGAAAAAGTGACCTAGGCCTCCAAGCCAAGCCAAGTGGTAAAGGCGTCTGCCGCGAATGCAGAAGACGCTGGGTCGATCCCAGCCCTGGGCACCGGAGGCCTAGGTCACTTTTTCCTTTGTATATGACATCTATATAAGTTTAACACAAGTAAATAATAAATTACTACTAAGGGTTAAATACTACCTATCAAATATCTTTAAAAGACCGGCCAAGTTTGTATCGGACCACGCATAATGTAGGGTTCCGTAGAAAGTAGTTTCTTCGAGATAACTCAAAAACGGATGAACCGATAATATGTGAAATAATTTTCGTAGAAATTAAGTACTAAGCCTTCTTGGTATTTTTTCATATTTTTTAGACTTACGGATTAAAAGTTAGATGGGAGGGCCTATTATATTTAGACTTTCGAAGCAATTATTTCTGAAAATATTGACTTAATAAAAAGGTTAAAAAATAATAATATATATATATATAAGATATTTTTAAAGCCGTATCGTACAACATGTTCATATTTACAAAAAAAATATTTTTGACATTTAGTTTGGCATATGTATGTATACTGCCTCCCCCAAGTTTTTTTAGCAATTTAGACAGAAAACTAAGTAGCGGCACAAACACACCTCTGACATATGGACGGACAGACGGACATGTTTCAAAAAACTTTTAAGGGTTTCATTTTGGCTATGGAACCCTAAGAAGTGTTTGCGCTGTGTTATATTTTAAAGATCTAAATTTAATGGGCTTACAGCTCTCATAACAATTGTATGACGATTTCTTGCACAAATGTCGCTCCTTACATGTGCATTTTTACTATTCGCTACTCGCAACAGGCTTAGTTTTGTTAATTTATCGTATCATCAGCATAATTTATCGTAATTAAGTGAATTTTTACGGTTAATATTTAAAATCGCAACAAAAAAATAACCATCTATGCGCACTTGCACAGCAAAAAAAATCCAAATTCACATGAAAACACCGCTTTGATGTGCATTCAGTTTTTTTTGCTGGTCAGTATTTTTTTTTTCTGATATGCGGAATATGTTTAACCATATTTCGTGAATTCATAAATATTTTGCCGCTCACTGTACTTCAAATTCAAAATCTAGGTTTTTATTTTTTCTACTATTCGAGATCGTTATTACTTAACTTATTTCATAGGTAAGTAGCATTCATAAAAATGTCACCGTAGTACTTAAGTAATCACAATATTCAAATCACAAAACATCCACAACAGGATTATAATTATTATAAAGCTGCCCGCGCGCCTCTGAGTAAAGTAATATACTTTGAACATTATTGCGGTGCATCGCGGCGGATTTACGCACGATCGCAATGAGAGGGGTACGCGGGTGGCGTGGGTAGAGAGCGCCCAAACGCTCAAGGACACTCCGGCGACAATCGTCTTAATTCTGTGCAGTTTCGATCTATTTTTTTCACTCGAAATACAAATATTTAAAGTGAGAATTATGTAGCAAATGCATTCTCAAATGGTTTAACATGCCATCTATATTTCAATTTGGATCGTAAACAGATTCATCAAGTATTGTTTATTCATCTTGCACTCCGTTTCTATTTACACATCGTGATTTAAATAATCAGTAGCTCGACTTGACTTCGGCGGTTCCAAACTTCCAAACACTCTTACCAGAATTAAAGAAAAAGGAAATAATTTGCAGGAGTATTTGCTTACATTATCAATTTCCACTTTCTATTAATTTTCCTGTCAATTTACGCAACAGGAAAGTTACATAGATATCAAGGAAACATCAGCATAAATAAGCTATCGACCAATAATATTTTTATTAATTGACCGACGCGCATTTTCCGCCATTCCTGATAACTTGTACAACTCTTTTTGGTTTGAACGAATAATTCGCATAGTAATATTTTTCGCCTGCCTGCGTTATTTAAGTTTCTTAAATTCTGTTGACAAGTTAGAAGTTAGGTAACATGCCTCATTGCTCTTTAGTAATAAATTTTTCATTGTAATAATAACCGCAGAGTATTATTTAATATTCAACGGGTATATGTTAAGGATTTATTAATTCGTTTTCGAGCATATCACTAAACTAACGTAGGATGTGTGGTTTTTTTCTTGTTACTAACACTCTATGGACATGTGTGATACTAATAAATAGAATAGAGTAGAATTAACAACTTGCACATTCGACGTAATCCAGTTACTGTTAATTACCACTAGTGTGTCAGTGTTCATCTCGACGTACGTACGGAATACCACGCCGCTTACTCACGCACTAACAAATAGATAACTGTCAGTTATTTCAGTCAGGACTTGACTCACACTAACTACTTGGATGATTCGTAGAAACTATACCGTTTCATTCGGAGAAACAGCTGGTTGGTGTTCTTGTTCAATGGACAGTTGATTCATCTTTGTATTCTGATTTACATAGGCTGCTATTTATATATCCGGAAACCGGGATTACAATCTTCTTAAATAGCATATTTGACCTCCATGGTAAAATTTGAACTTTTTTAAGTACTGGCGGGTATATTTTTTCTTTCTTATTAACGCTCGTGTTTTGTTTTTGACGGGTTTTAAATGTCATCTCGCAGCAAGAATGGAACTCACTCGTGAAAATATTCGTGCTATGATTTATTATGATTTTCGGCGTGGTTTAACACAACAACAGTGCATAGATCAACTAACTTCAACTTTTGGTGATGAAGCCCCATCTAAAACTACTGTGTATCACTGGTTTAGTGAGTTCAATCGTGGACGTAGTATGCTTACGGACGAAGTTAAGGCAGGTCGCCCGAAATCGGTCGTTGTACAACAAAATATCGAGGCTGTGCGAAAACTTATAATGGACGACCGACATGTTACGTACCGCGAGATAGAGGCGACTCTGGGTATTTCTATGACCACCATTAATAGCATATTACATAATTATTTGGCTGTAAAAAAAATTTGTTCGCTTTGGATACCCCACAACTTAACAAAAGAGCAAAAAGATGCTCGCGTCGAATGGTGCAATAAAATGTTAAAAAAATATAACCGTGGTGACTCAAAAGCCGTTTATAACATCTATACAGGTTACGAATCCTGGATCTATGCATACGATCCCGAAACGAAGCAACAATCAACGGTATGGGTGTTTCAAAATGAGCCGAACCCTACGAAAGTTACTCGTGCAAAAAGTACATTGAAACAAATGGTGGCCTGCTTCTTCGGTATTAATGGCCATGTAGCTACAGTGCCACTAGAAAACCGTAGAACGGTTAATTCAGAGTGGTACACGACCATTTGCTTACCGGAAGTATTTGAACAAATTCGTAAAACTAACCAGCGACGAAGAATCATTCTTCATCATGACAATGCCAGCTGTCATACGTCACGCGAAACAACTCTATTTTTGGAGGGTCAAAATGTGGAATTAACGGGTCATCCGCCGTACAGCCCTGACTTGGCACCCAACGATTTTTATTTATTTCCAAATATAAAGAATAAATTACGCGGTCAACGATTTTCGACCGCTGAAGATGCTGTCGACGCATTCAAACAACACGTTATGGAGGTACCTCAGGCGGAGTGGCAGAAGTGCTTTAAAAATTGGTTCACGCGAATGCAAAAGTGCATAGATCATCAAGGGGAATACTTTGAAAAACAATAAAACCATTTTCAGCCGTGTACGTTTGTTTGTTTTTTTGTTTCCGGATATATAAGTAGCAACCCTCGTATTACTTATCTACCCTGCAGATAGATGGGTCCTCTTTGAGCTCTTTGGCAACCTTACTCACCAGCAGGAACACAACACTATGAGTAGGGTCTAGTGCTATTTGACTGTAGTTTTCTGTAAGGTGGAGGTACTTCCCCAGTCGGGCTCCAGATTTGAGCGAGATGACTGTGCTGTGCCCTACCACACATAGCGAGATGACATTCGCAGTACCCATACCTCTCTTTTGGACGTAGTTTAAGGACGTACCCGTGTCCGGACGTAGTTTAAGGACATACCCGGGTATACCATAAACCATAGACAATTTTCCGCACAGTACATATTATCTACTTATGGTGTCCCTATGACGGAACTCATGGCCGGCCATAAACTGCTATAGTTTTGAAGGGGCACCACACATTAGAGCAGAATTTAGCTATTCATAGACAAAAGCGAAAATTGGGCTATGGTAGCGGGAATTTGTCTATATTATTGTAATACAAAAATTCAGCCTACTATAGACAAATTTCCGCTTTTGAATAGCTCAATTCCGCTCTAATGTGTGGTGCGCCTATGGGATATTCCTCATTAATGGTAATGGGTCAATCCAAAAATAATAATATATTTATCATTATTCTATGTAAGTACAATATTACCAACGTTTGATTTATTCCTATTACTTATAGTTTCCCCGTAATACAAAGTTAACGACATGCCGTTATACTGTTAAATTTGCGTATTGATTTCTACTAAACGGCTTAGTCGATTGATAAAAGAAATTAAACTCATAAATATGTTACTAAAGATTACAATGTAATTCCATTACAATTACAACGTAACTTATAAAATATTTTAGCGTAATTCCACATTTAGTGCATTGGTATGAAGTTTTACTCGCAGTTGCAGTATAACAATATTTATTACGAGCAACGATTATTATATAAGTACATCATATATCTATCAAATATTTGGGAATCTCAGACATATATGAAACGGCGTGATAAGTTTAAAAGAAACAGAGATAATACAATATGGCCGTCTGTCAGTGTAATACTCGCCAAATCGTTGTATTGCCACACTGTAAAAAAGTCCTCATAAAACTACATGTCGTAAATTAATTGCTAACTAAAAGTATTATATTAAATTACCTAAAATGACATGAAGCTTATTTTAGGTATAAAATAATTAAAAAACACAAAATAAACTTAGTAACGGCACGCTAACATTTTTGAACATGAATAGTGTATTAATAAAACTCCCTGACAGAATTGCAGATGTCAACGAATGGCATCATTATGTGACGTAGGTGTGGTCTTTTCGGACGAGCTGTCAAAAATTTAACTGACCTTTATAATTAGGCTATGGCTAATACGTATTGTATAGTGAGCTGCAAAACACACGAATGTATCCATCATAATGATGTGACCATACAATTTTGCAGCTGTTTTTTTTTTTAATACTACGACGGTGGCAAATAAGCATACGGCCCGCCTGATGCTAAGCAGCCACCGTAACCTATGAACTCCTGCAACTCCAGAGTTATCACATGCGCGTTACGGACCCTTTAGAAAAGAGTATACACTGTGTTAACGGCTAAAGAGACAAGTCGTCAACATACTGCATCCTAATAGAGCTCTCTGGCGAAACAAAACGACTAGGGTCTAGTGTTGGTTTCTAGTTCTGGAAAATGCCCTGTCACCTTTGCATTTTTTTTTTTTTTTTTTTTTTTATACCACGACGGTGGCAAACAAGCATACGGCCCGCCTGATGGTAAGCAGCTACCGTAACCTATGGACGCCTGCAACTCCAAAGGCGTCACATGCGCGTTGCCGACCCTTTACAAAAAGGAGGATTCACTGTGTTGACGACTAAAGGAACAAGAAGGTCCCTCATCGTCAACACACTGGGTCCTCTTTGAGCTCTTTGGCAACCTTACTCACCAGCAGGAACACAACACTATGAGTAGGGTCTAGTGCTATTTGGCTGTGGTTTTCTGTAAGGTGGAGGTACTTCCCCAGTCGGGCTCTGCTCCAGATTTGAGCGATGACATTCGCTGAACGTGCCCTACCACACTTAGCGAGATGCCATTCGCAGTGCCCATACCTCTCTTTTTGGCGTAGTTTAAGGACATACCCAGGTCCGGACGTAGTTTAAGGACATACCCCGGGTCCAAAAATTAAGAATTGCATTTTAAATATTAAGATCTACCTGTCAGAAATGGCATGAAACCCATTTTTCAGACATTGTTGCGATTTTGCAGACATTGTCGTTGTGGACCATAATAAAGGCTATGTCGTGTAAGACCTTACCTGCGAATGGTAGCGACTAGGGGTGTTTAATAAAAACTGGCCAAGTGCGAATTGGACTCGCGCACGAAGGGTTCCGTACCATTATCTACAAAAACGGCAAAAAAACTATGTCCGTTGTATGGGATCCCCCTTACCTAAATAATTATTTTATTCTGTTTTTTAGTACCTATTTGTTGTTATAGCGGCAACAGAAATACGTCATCTGTGATAATTTCAACTATCCAACTATCACGGTTCATGAGATACAGCCTGGTGACAGACGGGCAGACGGACAGCGGAGTCTTAGTAATATGAGTAGAGTCCCGTTTTTACCCTTTGGTTACGGAACCCTAAAAACTACATGCATTGTAAAACCGATTACATCGCTTGTTTACAAGTCTTACAACATATTAAAAATATTTATAACGGGTTACGTGAGTAACCCGTTATAAATATTTTTAATATGTTAGAGTCTCACGAAGGTTTTATAGTTAAAGTCTTACAACGCATAACATGGCACCTTTAAAAACAAGCCTCGCTTGAGTCACTGTGTTCACAACCTGAGCGTAAGCTACTGTGGATAATTTTATATAGTTTCTTCACATTCGTTTGACCTTTACCTATATAAAAACAAGAGTATGTTATAGATTCAACATTATATAAGATACGACACTTTGAAGTCTACGTTCCGGAATTATACTTATTTGTATAAAGGATAAAATTACATACAAGAACTAATACAAATATTTCAAATTTCGTATCGATTTATACCCTGGCTGGAGCTCATAGTAACAAGCCGTCATAAATAAACATTCAAGTGCAAGTAGTACTCGCGCCCAAATGATTTGAGGTTAACTTATAAATGGCGCGCAATTTTCTTTTTTGGATGTGCGTGCAGCTTGAGGCAGAGGCGCGGACGTATAATGCCAAACAGCCAATATTAAAACGGACAATTCTTGTTTAAAACGTAATTTATTGTGTATTACGAGTAATATAATAAGTTGAAATTATTCTTATTCACAATCAGGATTGTATAATTTGTATTCTATCGTAAATGTGTATATTTTTAATATATTTACCTTTTTTTTATTTTTTAGAATGTAAACTCATAAAGAGTTAAAAAAAAGTAAAGGTAATACCCGACTAAATTACAACGATTCGTCTGCGTACGTACAACTTGGTACTAGAGTACAAACGTCACTTGATCGGATTATTAAATTATTCCACTAGTTGGATAATTATTGTGAAATGCACGCGTGTCTAATATCTAGGATTATGAGCATCAAAGCGGTGGAATAAGAACCTCGTTACGAGCAGGTGTGTTGAAAAGAAACTTTTAAAGATGCCTGCATCAGTTTGTTTGAAAGAGCGTATCTCTTATGTTGTAGTATAATATTAATTACTGATTTACACTTAATATTTTTTTGTTAAAAACGGGTCTTAATCGCGTATACTTACTGTTATTATTTGTACTTACTTTTTAGGGTTCCGTAGTCAACTAGGAACCCTTATAGTTTCGCCATGTCTGTCCGTCCGTCCGTCCGTCCGCGGATAATCTCAGTGACCGTTAGCACTAGAAAGCTGAAATTTGGTACTAATATGTATATCAATCACGCCGACAAAGTGGTAAAATAAAAAGTGGAAAAAAATGTTTTATTAGGGTACTTCCCCTATACGTAAAGTGGGGAGTGATTTTTTTTTTCATTTCAACCCTAACGTGTGATATATTGTTAGATAGGTATTTAAAAATGAATAGGGGTTTAGTAAAATCATTTTTTGATAATGTAAATTTTTTCGGAAATAATCGCTCCAGAAGTAAAAAATATGTGCCCCCCCCCCTCTAACTTTTGAACCATAAGTTTTAAAAATATGAAAAAATCTCAAAAGTAGAACTTTATAAAAACTTTCTAAGAAAATTATTTTGAACTTGATAGGTTGAATAGTTTTTGAAAAAAAAAATACAAAATAATTTCTGAACTAAGTTTGTAAGTTAACCGTATAAGCAGGTGTTATTGTACCTGTAATTTCTACAAAATCACAATGAAATGACGTGCTTTCAAATAAAGTTTTGAAAACAATTACAAAACTACGGAACCCTACACTGAGCGTGGCCTGACACGCTCTTGGCAGGTTTTTTATTATTATTATATTATTTGTTTTATTTTGTGTGTAGGCAAACTGTAGGCAATCCCTAGCGTAAAAGTGCATATTTAAGACCATGTGCAGGTATTTCGGAAAACCCGCGCAGCTGATACAATTCCTCGCCAGTCTCACCAGTCTGCCTGAGACCACGAGCGTTACGGCACGCTCGAAACGTCGGGAAAATAATAAAAGTGTACGCGATAAAGTCCCGTTTTTAACAAAATTATATCAATTCTAAATCTATGCGACACTTGAATTTTATTGCGCACAACTTGTGCATTACCTTTTAAGGTAACTCACGAGTGCAATAAAAGCTCTGTTAGCGTAATTTAATTTGTTCACGAAACAACAATTTAGCTGTCAGGGGTGTCATGCCACCCTGGCGTACGCACGAATCACGTCTAGGGTAAACTGGGTTACTCGCGTCCGCTTTCCTACAAACCTCTAATAATTTAACCGAATACCTATTAGAAAACGAGGGCATTTACCGCGCGTACCAGTTTCTGAATAGCACGAAAAAGTTAACCGTGCACACGGTACCTTTGCCAGCTTACTTCTAAAATCTAAATTCGTATTCTTTCTCTGTTACTCAACTTTAAGAGCGATAGTGATGGAGATACTGATACCTACTCTGAGATAAGTCTATAGCAGTGTTAGCAGTAGCCTTCCTGAGTTTACCCGTAGTCCGTAGCGTTAACAGTACGTATAGGGATGATGACACACGTTGAACTATGCAATAAAATTTAGTTGATAGGATGCAAAATGATCAAAATATCCAAACAAAGTGAAAATAATAAAAATCTATTGAAATGATTCAAAGATATCAAGAAGGCTTCAAAATTTCAAAATTTTACGATTTTTTAAAAGTACGAAATTTAATAAAACAATGATATTTACCATTCGATTTTTAACATTGTACTGTAAAATAACAGCAACCATATACATAAACGCAACATTTCAGTGTAAAAATAGCAATTTCATAATTTTTCCTACTTTGAACAGGGCGACTATGTGATCGTGACGTCACATTTGCACGTCATTTTGTTAACAGCGTTTTGAAAAACAAATGCAAATCTCAGACTTTAAGTCTCATTTCTGACTTTCGTGTTGCTTTAACGCAATTGGCCCCATATATGATCCTCACAACAAAACGAATCGATCGATACCATACATGAGAAAAAATCATCATGCCTATTCAACTATTCAAGTCAATAGTTACCTATATTCTATACTACACCGTTGTCATTGTCATAGAGCGTAACAAACAAGTGGCAAAAGCAAAATATGAAAACATCGTA
Source organism: Pammene aurita (assembly GCA_947086415.1). Taxonomy (NCBI): domain Eukaryota; kingdom Metazoa; phylum Arthropoda; class Insecta; order Lepidoptera; family Tortricidae; genus Pammene; species Pammene aurita. The sequence goes on along the minus strand of OX352306.1, from coordinate 23,567,310 downwards.
AACCTACGAGTATTGTTATATATGTCTGTGGTTGTTGGACGCTAGCGATTTCATGAACGGTAAAAGTAAGTTGGTTAGGTATTTGTTGACGGTTCTAAACCGTCTGATCCTTGAACTTGCGAGGTGAATGAAACAAGCGTGTTTGTTGTGAAATAACTGTCGATGTGTTACTGTTAGTTTACACTAATATATACCTACGGGCGTTGGGCGTAATTAATTCCTTTTTGTAATTAATTACCAATAAAATTACAGTTACAAGAGCGCCTTAACAATTACACGTGTAAATTACAAGAGTTAAGCTACAAGTCTAAAAAGGTTAATAAAAAGTTATAAACTATAAGAACAATTTATTAGTAACTTTTATATCGAATAATATATAAAATGCAGTTAATTTTCACATTTACAGAATGAAATAATGTTTATTCATTATTATGGAATATTTCTACGTTGAGAACTAATAACAAAATATATAAGAATATTATCAAAATATATAAGAATATAATGGAATAGTTATTACTATTGTTATGTTTTTTTTGTTCATCTTATTAATATACCGGCAATCTACCGATTTTACTGTAATCAATAACACACTAGCTGCTGTACTGAACTGGTTTACTATTAAAATTTTGCTACTTAATGCTAAGAAAACCAAATGTATGCACCGGTGGACACTAAGATTCTCCTGAATAGTGAATGTTTAGAGATAGTAGATAAAGCAGTGTTCCTTGGTTCGACGTTGGACAAAAATCTACAATGGAGTCCTCATATAAGAAAACTCGCTCTTCGATTAAGCTCGGCCGCTCATGCCGTTAGGAGAATTAGACAATTAACGAATATTGACACAGCTCGCTTAGTTTATCACAGTTATTTTCATAGTGTAATGTCATATGGTATTCTGGTTTGGGGCAAAGCAGCTGACATACAGACTATATTTGTTTTACAAAAAAGAGCCATCCGCTTTCTGTATAACTTAAAGGCAGGTGCATCAGTTAGAGAACTATTTAAAGAAATTAATATTTTAACTGTTGCTTCCCAATATATCTATGAAAATATTATTTATGTTGTAAAGAATATACATACATTCAAAAAAAATTCTGACATCCACAGCTATAACACTAGAAATAAAAACAAGCTTGCTATCAGAAGTAGTCGTATCCGCAAGGCATATAAGTCATTTTTTGGTCAAGGTATTCACATTTATAACAAGTTACCCGTCGATGCTTTAAATTTATCATTTCCCGCTCTTAAGAAATATTTGAAAAAAAAGTTTAATGTCAAAGGGTTATTACAGGGTCGAGGACTATATGACGGACAAACATGCATGGCCCAAACCAGAAACTACTACAAAATCATCTACGATTTAGAGGACACAGTTCAGATAGGAAAGCATATCAAACGTTTTGTGAAGCAATCAGATTTGGATTTTATTATTATTATTTTATTTTAATTAAACAATACGAGTACGTACATTGTAAAATCTCTCAAGCTGTTTTGATATGTCTTCTTATAGAACTACGCATTATTGTGTATCTTTAAGATATAATATTACTGTATTACTGTTTTGAAAAAATAAGTCCCGCCGAGTTTCTTGCCGGTCATAAATAATACTTCTCGGGTCAGAGGTGTAGGGTTAGAACCGGTGGTAGTTTTTCTTTTTCTCTCTGACGTTCATAAGTGCATTGTAATGTTCCTAAATTGAAGAATAAATATCTTTTATCTTTTTATATGTTTTTAGGGTTCCGTAGCCAAATGGCAAAAAACGGAACCCTTATGGATTCGTCATGTCTGTCTGTCTGTCCGTCCGTCCGTATGTCACAGCCATTTTACTCGGAAACTATACGACGTATCTGAATAAAATTTACACATAAGGTGTATTCTGTATACCGGTACTTAGTTATGTATTTAAATTTGAAAAAAAACATATTTTAAGGGGGCGCTCCATACATGTAACTAAATTTCAAAAAAATTGTTTTTACCAAATATCAATATGTGACACATCAATCGATAGGTCTTTAAAAATAATATTGAGGTTTCTTTGATCATTTTGTGATTAAATGAATATTTTTTGAAATAATATCGCTCGAAAGTCAGAAAAATTGTGTGTCCCCCCCCCCCCCCGTAACTTTTGAACCGTAAGTCCAAAAAATATGAAAAAAATTGAGGAGATGCGCCTTATCATATACTTTCTACGAAAATTGTTTTGAACATTATCGGTTTAGCCATTTTTGAGTTATCTCCAAAAAACTTCTTCCATAGGCATCAGATACGACCTTTTGGTATTAGTTTGGTTCTTATTCCATTGAAGGTACGGAACCCTCCTATTGTACAGGAAAGATACGGTTGCGTCAAACATTAATTTATAATAGCCTGATTTTTTTATTATTCATTCTTATGGAATATTTATAGATAACATAAGCAAAAATCCTACCAACTTTTCACCCGGAAGTAGTTAAATAGGTAAAAAAAAATATATTAAAAAATTGTATATTTTTATTTACAATAATATCAGTTATTTTTATTTGTAAATATTACGCTATTTAAGGCTTCTTTCTGTTTCAAACGAAAAACAAGGAACCGTGTCCATGTAAAACCACATAAATAACAAAATGTACGGCGCGGGCGATATATATCCTAATTCGTTAGAAACAAATAGTAATAATTGGTAGTTTGTTCTTACACTTTTTAAATGACATAGAAACGATATATTCATTAAAATCCTACAAGAAAAACGCTTTTAATATGTGTGAACATATTTGTGGCGCTTAGCGAATAACGATATTTTGTAGGATTTCATTGCGTAAATAATACTTGTATCATGATATATCCGTTACACTAAAAATATTAGCTATTATTAATTATTTCCAATTCCCCATACTAGCCGCCCGTAAAATGACTGTAGTACTATGCGTGGTCCGACACGCACTTGGCCGGTTTTTTTTAAATTTGTTTATTTATTTATTTTTATCGAATTTGTATTTTGTGATTAGCATATTTTTTCTTTGACATGTGGTTTTAAGCCTTAAATGATTTGATTTGATAGATATTATTCGCAGAAGTAGTTCCTATTTTGCTTGATAAAATATCATTGCATGAGAATTTCCCAATTGTCTTTGATTATGGAGGTAATTATATATCTTATTGCCTTCACTTCCAAATAAATTGCTATTTTATAATACTTGAAGCAATACAAGAAGATTTATGAGAAGTTTGTTTTAAAGTGCCTAATCATTAGGCACTTTATAATACTATTTTATAATACTTGAAGCAATACAAGAAGATTTATGAGAAGTTTGTTTTAAAGTGCCTAATCATTCATCATCATCATCAGTATTTAAGAGCTATGCCCTTGTCGGTGGAGTAATCGCCACTCTTCTTTTTGCTGGGCCAGCCTTTTAACTCCCTCGTACGACACGACAGAAACTTTTTCTTTTATTTGGCTGAGATATGTGAGCCTGGGCCTTCCTCTGCCTCTTTTCCCCTCAATCTTGCCCTCCAGGATGTTTAAAAAGAATCTGTCGTGCCGCATCAAGTGGCCAACCATCTTGCCCCTTCTGTTAGCTATTGTGTCTAACAGGCATCTCTTCTCTCCTGCCATGCTCAAGACCTCTTCGTTCGTCTTCCTTTCTGTCCAGCTAATCCTTAGCATCCTCCGCCAACACCACATTTCAAAGGCCTCCAATCGCTCTCTGTCCCGTTGTGTTAGCGTCCACGTCTCACACGCATATAAAGCGATGCTCCAGATATACACCTTAACTAAGCGTTTTTTGACATTCTTCGAGATGTGTGCTTTGAGCAGGTGTTTTTTGCTATTGAATGCTTTTTTAGCCATTGCAATCCTCTGCTTGATGTCCGCCGTGCATCTGGAGTCATTGGTAATAATACTTCCTAGGTATTTATATTGTTGGACTTGTTCTATTGCTGTGTTCTGTAGTAATATTGGATTGTGTAAAGATTGGTGTTTAGAGATGGTCAGAATTTTGGTTTTCTTACAGTTTATTTTGAGTCCGAATTGTGTGAAAATATCATTCATTTTTGAAACTAATAACTGTAGTTTGGAGTTAGTTTCGGCAAAAGCCGCAATGTCGTCAGCAAATCGGATAAATTGAATTTTCTCCCCATTAAATGTAACTCCTCCTAAATCTGACTCTACTATTTCTTGAATGGCATGTTCTATGAAAATGTTGAATATTAGCGGTGAGAGTGGACACCCCTGTCTTACTCCTTGGTTTATTTTGGCTTTCTCTCTCTCTTCTTCTATTTCGATGATTGACTCTTGGTTTTTGTATAGTTGGAATATAATCTTTCTATCTCTGTAATCGAGTCCAACATCACGGAGGATACACATCATTTGTTTCCAGTTGACCTTGTCGAAAGCCTTCTCTAAATCTATAAAAGCTATGTGAGTGTCTAGGTTGAGATCTAGTCGCCTGTCTACTACTAGTCTAAGTGCTGAAATGGCCTCTCTGGTCCCTTTATTTTGTCTGAACCCATATTGATCCGGTCCCAGATGGTTTTCAGCTATTGGTCGTAATCTGTTCTGAATGATTTTAACTAGAATTTTTGAAGCTTGTGAAATGAGACTTAACGTCCGATGCTCTTCACACTTAAGGGTGTTAAGTTTTTTGGGCAGTGCAACTGTTTTAGTAATTAGAAAATCTGTTGGTAATTGTCCTGTGATATAAATAGGACAATTGGTAGGTTATTTTCCTGCAGCCAAATTATTACTAGCCGAGTCTTTATTTTTACTTACCGGTTTTGCTAACTATTGAATTTGTAATGTCCTTGTTTAGGTACAGTCGTCTTCATTTTTAAGTGAAGTGCTAATATTAAATATTTTTAATTATTGTAATTTAATTACATTCTGGTCACTAGGGAACTTATTGAATGTGAAATACCCTTATTCAGATGCCATTATTGTGATTTTTACGTGAAATGCTAAATTTTAAATAATTGATAATTTTTGCTAATATTAAATATTTTTACTTTGTCGTCAAAATTAAACGTATTAATGCAAGTAAGAAGTGTTTTACTGCAAAATGGCAGTAAAACTGCCGTGCCTAATCATTAGGCACTTTAAAACAAACTTCTCATAAATCTTCTTGTATTGCTTCAAGTATTATAAAATAGCAATTTATTTGGAAGTGAAGGCAATAAGATATATAATTACCTCCATAATCAAAGACAATTGGGAAATTCTCATGCAATGATATTTTATCAAGAAAAATAGGAACTACTTCTGCGAATAATATCTATCAAATCAAATCATTTAAAGCTTAAAACCACATGTCAAAGAAAAAAATATGCTAATCACAAAATACAAATGACTAAAGTAATACATGCATTCAGCCAAACCACACCAATATTCTTATTAGTGTGCCTATTAGTTACTAGTCTAGTAAAATGATTTGAGAAACAGAAAATATCAGCGCTTGTAATGTTACATATATCTTGTAGCTAATAAACGTAGAAATTGATATTTTCGAGAAATAGGGCCCACTGTTGTCACTATGATTTGTTAAATTAATGCACTTTCCGGTAAGTAAATTTAATTCTATAAAATTTACATACTTCATAATAATTACGCCCGACCTACCAATACCAGAACAAGGAATACCTTCTATTACAAATTCCCATGGCAGCAAAGTGATTCAAGTAATTGTCACTAGTTTCCGTCGCACGCGCAAGACTGGAGCAGTCGTGCGTGACGGAACGGAAAGAAATACTTTCTTCGCGGACCGGCAAAAACTGACTGTTTCTTTCTTTTTAGAACTTACATCAGGCATTACCTCGTTGCTACGTTAGTTAGGTATGAATTAATTAACTGCTTGCGTACTAGACATTTTGTGGACAATTAGGTCTTTTCAAATAATAAATAGAGCGTCAGTCAACTGAAAGAAACAACAAAGGCACAACCGTACCACCTTTTCCTGAAGCCACTCAGGGCAACTTCGACGCCCTTAAAGGGCCTCAGTTGTGGTGAATATTATACGTAATGCGGAAGTAATACCAACATTTTCTCACAGTCAGCTCCTCAACATACGATCTCGATATCCGTAACTAGTCTCTGCCCGCAATTCAATCTACTCAGAAGTTGTCATGGGACCATTCACTAGTGTGCGCAAATCGAAATACAATCACAAACACCCTCAGTCTCTGTTCTCCTCAGTATCTTATAAACGAACTCCTTATGATTCTGTTGTGTAAGACACTGCAAAAAGTCCTTGGCGACGTCATCATCTTCTTTCCCTAAGCCTTATCCCATTATCTGGGGTCGGCTCTCCTTGTCTGTCTTTTCCATTGTGCTCAATAGAGCTCTAAATATAAAGCTACGGTGTTTTCTACTCCTATTTCTTTCAGATCCTTGTGAACCGTCGTCAACCAGGTGGCGGGTCGTCTTCCAGCGCGTCGCGCTGTAGCTGGTAACCTCAGGGCAACTCAAACCATATCTTCTTCAGGGCGGCGGAGTCCTACATATTCTCTTTTGTAGCGTGATAACTCTCATGGTATTGCTAGCTATGACTATTAGTACATTTTACAGACAAGCAGTAGATTTTACCATTTGGCACCATTAGATGCCATGCTAATTGAAGATTCCGAACTTGTCAAAACTTTGCTTCGACTGACTTCAAAACTATTAGGTCGTGTGAGCCGAACTTCAAGTGTGGTCATTTGGGTGCTTTCCATAACAGGATCGATGTGCGTCAAATAAGTTTATTAATTATTGACAACGATTTAATATGCGTTGATGACTTTCGGCGTCGTTTATAACATCGATACTTAAATATAATATGAAATATTTTATGACTTTTCTTTAAAAATATATGTATGTCAAAGTATTGTTTAAAACATCTGAAATGGACGCAAAGGCTTTTGTTGTTGTCCATCCGTTGCAATTTAAATACATTATGCTTCTTCCATATAAAGTAACGAAGCATAATCGAACACAGCCATAAGAAAATCCAAAAAGACACGCTCCGAAAAAAGACAAAGGGACAAATCAGTCCCAATATCGACTTTGTTTCTCAACTACGTCTTTACTTTATACAATTTGTAATATAAACTTTATTAAACACAAGACACGGTTCACTTTACAATAACTTCATGATTATAAATGCAGATATATATATTGAACCGACCGCCGATAACATCGGGCCAGGCAATCCACGCAATTGTAAGTCACGTATGTATTTGGTTTGGTACTACGTCGCTTTAAGTAACTGCCTGCCTGCACAGAGTGGCTCATGCATAACATTAATATGACAAAGTGCAACTGCTATAGGTTTTGGGGAGGTTGCACGTGAGCTCTTTGACGCAGTTGTTTGTGGCTTTGTGTGTTCATAACAAAGCATGTTCGTCCAAAGTTGTTAAGGTATAAAAGTGAATGGTTTGCTGTATTCCATAACTATTTAAGTTTATTTGCTTATAAGTATTTTATAATTTAATCCATATTTTACAACCCATTTGCTCTTGCTTGAACCTACAATAAGTACAAAAGGTATGAATTTTATAGAACTTTTCAACGGACTTCAACATTTCGGACTTGAAATAGCTTTAGCTAGGTATTAATATGTCCCAAAATGAGTCTGAGGTAATTTGGTTGGGAAAAAAAATAATTATATTAAAATAAAATAAAATATGTATGGAGCGAATGAGAAAAATCAAATTTTCTTCAAAAATAAAAGACAAACCGTTATATCCTCGCAGATGGTTATAGTGCCAATTATTCTTGATTTTTTTGTCATACTCAATTTTTTTCTACCAGGTGCACTTTTTTTTTTAAATCGATTTAAAAAAAAATTATTTTTTTTTCAAGTTTTTTTTCTAGAAATTGGTTTTACTCATTATTTTGACCTTATTAAAAAATTCTGAGTCCATTTGAGTCAAAAACTTAGGAGCAGTGAGCTTTTTTTCGACACAGATGTATGGAGCGTTTCGGACATATCAGAATTTCTTCAAACATAAAAAATAAACCATTATATCCTCGCAGATGGTTATAGTCCTAATTATTCTTGATTTTTTGTCATACTCAATTTTTTTCTACCAGGTGCACTTTTTTTTTAAATCGATTTAAAAAAAATGTTTTTCGAGTTTTTTTTTAGAAATAGCTTTTACTCATTACTTTGACCTTAATAAATAATTCTGAGCCCATTTGAGTCAAAAACTTGGGAGCAGTGAGCTTTTTTACAAAATAGATGTATGGAGCGTATCGGACATATCGGATTTTCTTCAGCCATAAAAAATGAACCGTTATATCCTCGCAGATGGTTATAGTACCAATTATTCTTGATTTTTTGTCATACTCAATTTTTTTCTACCAGGTGCACTTTTTTTTAAAATTGATTTTCTTGAACTCGAAAAAATTATGTTTGTTGAAATAATCGATTTTTTTTTAATAAGTGCACCTGGTAAAAAAAAAATCAGTATGACAAAAAATCAAGAATAATTGGTACTATAACCATCTGCGAGGATATAACGGTTTATTTTTTATGTTTGAAGAAAATCTGACCTGACCATACGGTCCATACATCTATTTCGAAATAAAGCTCACTGCTCCTAAGTTTTTGACTCAAATGGACTCAGAATTTTTTATTAAGGTCAAAGTAATGAGTAAAAGCTATTTTAAAAAAAACTCGAAACAAATTTTTTTTTTTTAAACCGATTAAAAAAAAGTGCACCTGGTAGAAAAAATTGAGTATGGCAAAAAATCAAGAATAATTAGGACTATAACCATCTGCGAGGATATAACGGTTTATTTTTTATGTTTGAAGAAAATCTGATATGTCCGAAACGCTCCATACATCTATGTCGAAAAAAAGCTCACTGCTCCTAAGTTTTTGACTCAAATGGACTCAGATTTTTTTATTAAGGTCAAAGTAATGAGTAAAACCTATTTCTAAAAAAAAACTTGAAAAAAAAAAATATTTTTTTAAATCAATTTTTTTTTTAAAAGTGCCCTGGTAGAAAAAAATTGAGTAAGACAAAAAATCAAGAATAATTGGCACTATAACCATCTGCGAGGATATAACGGTTTGGTTTTTATTTTTGAAGAAAATTTGATTTTTCTCATTCGCTCCATACATATTTTATTTTATTTTATTATAATTAATTTTTTTTCCCAACCAAATTACCTCAGACTCATTTTGGGACATATTAATACCTAGCTAAAGCTGTTTCAAGAAAAAAAAAAGGTACAAATTATGAAATCGATTTCTATTTCTATGAAAGCCGATTTTCAGCCCACAGTGTGGCGTTGTCATGCATGAACATTGAGTTTTCACCCATATTAATTAAATATGGGCCTACATGCTCATTAAGAATCTCTTCCACATACCTGGCACTAGTTAACGTTCCATTTTCTATCAAAACTAATTGCGTGCGACTCTCTGAAGAGATTCCAGCCCAAACCATAACAGACCCACCGCCGAAAGCAACTTTTTCTTCAAAACAGGCTGGAATAAAACGTTCACCTGGCCGTCTGTAAACGCCGCCCGTCATGTGCATAGAGCATAAATCTGGATTCGTCAGAAAACATAATTCTTGCCCATTCTTCCGCACCCCATCGCCTGTATTCGCGTGCGTAAAGTTTCCTTGCAGTTCGATGCCTTCTGTCAAGTTTTGGGCCATTTGCCGGTCTATGTGGGGTCAAATTAGCTTAATAATAAATTAGCACGAAGCCGCCGCCTTACAGTCCACTCGCTGATGTCATCTCTTCGGGTCTCCCGAAGTTGGTTTTTGACTTCAACTGCAGTGAGATGCCGATTTCGGAGCATTGTTGTTACAATAAATCGATCTTCTCTAGCCGTAGTACATCTCGGCCTGCCGGTTCCTGGTCTTCGAAGGTTCCTGCCAGTTTGTAGAAAACGTTGGAGGACCCTCTGCACCGTAGATAGTGACACGCCTGTTCTTCTTGCTGTTATCTCTGTACATTCATCTTGTGTTAGCGACATGATAGTAATTCAATAATGACCATCAAAGTCAACAAAAACTGCCTTTTATCATTTTGCTTTGACAGATTGAAAACAAAAGTGAGAAAACAATCAAAAGTGAAATAAGCTCAATTTGAATTTGGTACCAAATTCGACTTTTTTTTAAATAAAACTTTTTCCACAATTCTTGTAGAACATTGAAGGTTAAATTTAATTCGATATTAAATTCTCTTTAATACACAGTTAGTTTCCTGCACATACCGCTATTAATTTGCAAAATATAAGGGTTTTTGTCACTGACCCGTATTATTTGCTCGCGAGTGTATTTGCTAAGCACATTCGGTTTTATGAGGATAGTCGACATTACTCATGACTATTTAGTAGACCGTCTTTGTATATTTTCCATACAATGTTTCACACTAGGGATAGTAGGGATGTTACGGAGCTTCGGTTCGAACAATCGAAAAAAAAAGCTTTTCAAACTATATGGTGTGACATATCAAATAAAAGGGCTTGTTGTGAGGATCTGAAATACATATTTTTATAGAGCCTCAATATTTCAAACATTACTCATTACAAAAAAGGGTAAGTACATAATTTCATGCCTTGAATTCTTATCAAATTCCTTTAAGGAATCTTTTTTATTAGGACCCTCGGGGCAAGAGTCCGACTCGCACTTGGTCGGTTTTTTAACATGACCGTAGCCGTCATTTTACAAAAGCAATTTAAATTTAACGTTTCCTTTTTCCCAAGTCTTTCTCCAATTTAACCCTGAGGAGGCCCTAGGTCTGCTTCAGATTAGTTAAATAAACTAGGCCGCATTGTCATTAGGTAACTAGGGTTATTAGGATTAAGACGTTACTAAGTACAATGACAAAGCGCTTTGTGTTTTATACATATGCCTGTACATTTTTCATCCTACAGTATGAGGTTCTTCAAAAAAGGAGTGTATTAGGTTCTAAAACGGTCGGCAACGCGCATGTGAATCCTCTGGATTTGGATAGGCGACAGTAGCTGCTTACCATCAGGAGGACCGTATGCTTGTTTGCCACCGTTGTGGTATAAAAAAACCTATAAGTACCCAAACATAATGTACAAAATAAATTAAATTTATTATTCCATCTAAAATGCACCTTTGTTTTACTTGGACCTATTCCATTATAATTTCAAAAATTCACAATTTTCCTTTAAATCATTACAAAAACAATCATACTTAAGACTACGGAAACTAAACAATTATGTGATTGCCTGACCATTATCGTAAAAGGCTTTATTGATTTAACGCACCCTCGAGGGGTGGGAAACCACTTCCTTTGGTAAGCAATTACTAAATAAAGGTATGAATACATCTGGTGTTTTGAAAGCCAATTTACTTTTAACAAATCGCCAAATTGCAAACGCTAATAAACAAACGATGAAAGATAGGGCCTGAAAACTATATAGGTATGTATGTATTGAGATATTTGAGATACTATAATTAACACAGGCCGGAATTCTCGTAGCACATTAGAGCTATAATCATAGGGACTTCCCGTTTATCGACTTCGATATACATATGTACGAGTATATCGAAAAAGACAGAATACAATATTTACAATATGATTACGAGTAGAAGTTAACCACCTTATCGCGAATGAGCGATCTCTTCGAGACAAACTTTGGATATTTTTTTTGGAAATTTTAAATAGGAATTAAAAAAAACTATATTTTATTGTTTCTTATACTTAATCAATTGTGGATTTCATGTCTTTTAAACATTTTTCGAAATAAATTGCTACAAGAATTGCTATCGAGCCTACTGATATCATCTTATGTAGGTACTGGCCATTAATCTCCTTTGATTAGTAGTTTTATGGACTCGTTGAAAATTGTTATTGCAATTTCCTTCGAGAACGAATTGAAAATGCCTTGAAATATAAAATCGAATATTGGTAAATGGTTAGAAAAGTACCCGAAACTGATTTATAAAGAACAAGATTCCGAGATAACACTATTCTATTTGTGACATTAATTTGAAACAGTTCAAAAAATATAATATCGTAAGCGTAACACATGTGTCAAAGGATATCACATCTTTTAAACTTCTTTAATACGTTGTGTTCTATAATGAATCGATAAAATATGTATATCGGAAGTTGATAAACGCATAGTATGACAGCTCAAAAGTGCTACGATAATTCCGGCGTCTGATAATTAACATCAATCTTATACGCTTTCTTAGTACCTAACACAAGCAACGTAAACGTTTTTTTATCCTTAATAATTATTCTTCATAGTTCCCTCACTGATGAAGATCACGACCACATATACTTTTCCACTCAGTGCGGTTAAATGCTGCCGCCGGCCTCCTTCTTAACTGTGTCAGACCATCAGGTAGGTACCCTTCCTTGTGCACGTCTGCCATTAATTGGCCCCACGATAATCCTCTTCACCAGCAGGCATTGCTTTGAGGACCGCATAATATGCCCAAAGAAGCTCAAGGCTCGATTCCGGCATATCGAGGAGAGGTTGTGATGTTAAGTTCGTTTAATATTGACTCGTTAGTATGGCTTGTAATTATAGTTTCCATACAAATTACTATTCGAAATATCCGGATTGCAAGCCCTACTCGTAAGTACGCATTGCAGTCCAAGGTATACGTAACAACCTTAATAAACCTTCAAGTTCAGGTTATGTAAATAAAAGGTGCAATTGCAAGTGTTCAAGTCCTTGCTTATGCCCTTGATCGCACTAAAAATATACACAAACTTCAAGTGACGTTGTGTATAAACTGAACTACCCTTCCGTTTTGTACATCAATTCGGAGGCCTAAAATATAAAACTAATATTAATCGCGCGACAGTCATGAGCAGAGCTCGGATTTTTCACGGCAAAACAAAACACTAGCGTAATTTAGCCAGTGCTTGAAATATTATTTTATCGATATCGATAATTCAGAACTAGAAGAAATAAAAGTCACCAAATAAAATTAATATGTAATAAAACTAATAAAAACATTTGTATAAAGTTACTATATATTAGAAACAGACGCAATTTCTTCTTCAAAATCTACGTCAGTACACACAGCAGCACAAGACATTTTATTTGGGTAATAGTGATAGGGAGTAAACAGTTGCGTTTATCACTATAAATCCATTTATGTACACTAAATGTACGTTCAACTTCAGTTGACGTCAAGGGAGCAAATTTATAGAATTCATTATCAGTTCGGGTAATATTTTCAGATATGTCTCTTAAAATTTCGTAATCAGGATTTCGTTCGAGCACGGCTTCAAATTTACGTATCACTGGTAAAAGTTTACTCCAGTTTACGTAGCAACGAACAGTATCCAGAATGAGGAAGGATTCCGCAATGGATAAAGTCGAACATTGCAATTGTTCTATTGAAGAGGCTATTACTTCGTAGTTGTCGCGAATGAAATTTAACTCCGGTCGTAATTTGCGTGTTTGAAAACATTTTTTTGCAGCTCTTATAGCTGCCGAGTCATTAGCAAGTATGGAGACGACATCACGTATTTGCTCATAGTATTGAGCGTAATATACCGCAGCAGATATCCAAGTTCCCCATCTGGTGATAATTGGCTCGGGAGGTAGGGGAATGGACGGATATTTTGCCTTAAAAAGGCGTACACGCTCTGGAGATTTTAGGAATATCTTTTTGACATTCGATATCAACCCATCCACACCTTTGAAATTATCTCGCACTTCTTCGGCAACCCGGTGCAGACCATGAGCTAAACACGTAATGTGTTTCATACGAGGAAACGTTGCTTTTAAAATACGACCGGCTTTAAGCATATATGCGGCACTATCTGTGCAAAGTAAAAGCAAATTGTTTACGTTATCATTGAAAGAATTTTGAAACAAAAATTTTAATTGGTTTATTATTAGGTTTGCTATTGTTTCCCCATTTACCTTCTCTAAAACCTTCGACCCCAAAAGATAAAATTGCTTAGAACAATTTTTTTGCAAAGACCGAATCACCACGTTTGTCACACATTTTCCCATGAAATCTGGTGTTTCGTCTATAGATATCCACAAATAATTGGTTTTGTTTACCTCTCTTATACCCTGTATAGTTTTTTTGTACACGAGATTTAAATAAATTGTTCGCAGGGTCGATTCGTCCGGTAAAGAAGTCATAGAGCAGTCGCAACATAAATACTTGTTAAAAAAATGACGAAAATTATTGTTGTTGACTGTTGCCCATGGTATGTTGCATGAAATAAGAAAAATAATTAAATCGAAATAAAATTGATGTTTCCTATTTGGTTGCCCCGAACGGTAATTGTGGCGGTTGCTTTTCACATGATTCTCAATATTGCATTTCTTCAGTTTTAGATGCATATCGCACATAGAGCAGTATATAGTGGAGGTCACTTCATTATAGACTAACTCAGGGTGATTTTCAATCCACGTTTTGATCCGATCTTGTACATTACTCATTTTTGTATTAATTGATACCTTGCAATATTAAGTTATTATACGTATATCCAACACGTCGGATTCAATGCGTTGCGAAATAAATAATACCTAGATGCAATTTACGTTTTATACGTAATGAAATGACAGTTAAAGTGTGAATGTCATATGTCATGTGAGATGAAATTTACAGTCGTTTCCATCATTTTAAATAAGGTGGTATAGTTACTTCGTTCTAAGTTGTACATGCAGACCTACCTCTTTGTTGCTCGACTATGGCAAAGCTAAAATGAAAAGTTATTTTATTACTTATACAGGATGTCCGGTAATTAATGCACAACCTTCTAACCCCCAGTAGGTCACCTTAGACTGGTCAAAAATATTGATTTTGAGCTCTAGTAAGTCTCCTGTTTTTCGAAATTTTCGCACGTTTGTTAGTTTTTAAATTTTGACATTCACACTGATAGGTGTACCATCGAATAAAAAAAGAAAAAATGTACTGAGGCAATACCTGTCATATACTCTAGTAAGACTCGATAGGTGTCGATAAAATAATATTTCAAGCACTGGCTAAATTACGCTAGTGTTTTGTTTTGCCGTGAAAAATCCGAGCTCTGGTCATGAGTAATGATCTCGATCCCAACATTTTTATACTGTCCATCGTCAATTCGACACACATAAACTTTTCCGTACGATCAAGGATGACCGCTGTGATAAAACCTTATCCCATCAAAAACATAAATGTGAAAGGCTGCCAAGTTCGATACTATGGGAATGCTTCGCCTATAAAAGAAGTGAGATCTGAATAAGTACCAAGTTCCATAAAAATACCTCAAATCGTAAATAGTTATAGGAATGCACACTTGATTTCCAGCAGTTTTTAAAGAACATTTTGAATAAGTATCACGTTACATAGAAATACCTAAAATTATAATAGTCAGAGATACGCACACCGGTTTTTTTAGCAGTTTCCTGATAACATTTATTATTTTCAGTACTTTTTAATGATGTTACTTGGCAAGTTTTCACACACCACACACCTTTTCAATGCAATGAATCGACACCTTTGGACTGCAATGTGTCAAGTATATAATTTTCTATTAAAACTTGCCAAGTTACATCATTAAAAAGTACTGAAAATAATAAATGTTATCAGGAAACTGCTAAAAAAACCGGTGTGCGTTTCTCTGACTATTATAATTTTAGGTATTTCTATGTAACGTGATACTTATTCAAAATGTACTTTAAAAACTGCTGGAAATCAAGTGTGCATTCCTATAACTATTTATGATTTGAGGTATTTTTATGGAACTTGGTACTTATTCAGATCTCACTTCTTTTATAGGCGAAGCATTCCCATAGTATCGAACTTGGCAGCCTTTCACATTTATGTTTTTGATGGGATTTCATTTATTTTTGTTAGGTGTAGGTTCTTTATTAATTTTTTATCACTTTTGCTTTAGGAAATGTCTCATTCCACTTAGGTTTGTACTTTATACTATACCCTTTATACTAAGCGTCTAATTCTATTTTACTATTTATTTATAGGTGATTTACAAATAAACTGGCTCCCTACACCTATAAAATGTACCTACTTACATATAATTACATACATCAATAACGTACTTTATTCTGTTTCTAAGTACGCTACCTACATAGATAATTAATAACTTGGTAATACCTACCTACCAGTAGGTATTATAATTGGTGGCCTATTATGTAGCCCTAGAAGTGCACCATCCCATCTCATCCCGTGGCGTATCGGAGGGTGAGATGGGCAGTAGTATATATAATTCCATCTTAGAGTATATATGATTTCCATGTTCTTGAATCTGCGATTTTATTAGTTGTAAAATTAGAAATTATTTAGACTATGCAAGAAAAAATAGTCTTTTCATTTTTGTTTGACTGATTTAGCGCACCTAGTGTACCTAGTGACCTGCTTTGTACTTCGTAAATCGTGGGTTCGGTTCCCGCAACAGACACACACAGAGTGGTGAACAATTTTATTGTTCTTGTCTTTAAGACAAACATGTATTGTCTTAAATTGGTATGTATCTAAATTTAAATAAGTCTTATCTCATTTCCACTCCATACCTACTTATAGTAGAACAAAATTACACATTCGTTGTTTTCGAAACTGACTCACACTTGGCCCTTTTCAGATTTTTACTTTATTTCGACCTAAAGACAAACCTTCGAGCCAAATTTCAGGTCGGTACGACCATTGGAAGATAGACCCACTTAGTTCATTATGACTTCATAGTAGAACAAAGTTACACCTTCGCTATTTTTAAAACTGACTCACACTTGGCCGTTTTCAGATTTTTCCCTTTACTTTGACCTTAAGACCTATCTCCATGCCAAATTTCAACTCAGTACGACCATTGGAAGTGGTCTAGGTTTTTGATGAGTCAGTGAGTGAGTGTATAGTAAAAATAGCGATTTTCTGACGTCAATATCTCAAGAACTGCTATAGGTAGAATAATGAAATTTTGTATTCTAGGCAATTAAGGGGATGTCAACAGACACTCGAAATTTCATATGCGTAGATAAAATATGTTTTGAGTTATAGGGTGGTCGAAATTGGCCCGAAATGGTTCGTGTAATATAACCCACGGCCGGTGTGTCGCTTTTTTTTGCTCGAACTTGGCGGACACACTGCCGTGTGTCTAGATATCCATCAATGTCAAAATAAAACCCTCTAGGACTCAGCCGGTTGAAAGAACCATATCGCCAGGGCCATATGGCTAGCCATAACGCTATCATATCATTTACTATCAGCCTTTCCGCCTTGAGCCGTAGACCATTTGATACGTCAGCCATTCTAGCCCTTTTCCTCCCGAGTTAAGGTAGCAATTAGGAATTAATTTCCATCGGGTGAACGAACTTTGCAAACGCGAAAGTGAAATCCGTCACTTGTTGCTAAGATACGTATTGAAATCGTGCCCTGAATCCGAATTAGGTGTACGGAAACAGGGGCTCGATTGGCATGCCGTCGATATACGATGCCAATTTAATTCATCAAGCATGGATAATTGCTCCCCTAACGACACAAATCTAAATAATGATCCTTTGTGTAGAATTATTACGTTCTAATTAATAATGACATTCTTATCAATTTGTCAATTATGTGTCAAAAAATCTTTTGGAATTTACTCATTGAGTCATTAGATAATTACAAATATTACAATCAGCATTCTTCTCTTTCTTAGGCAAAAGGGGTGTCGTTTCAGGACCCCTGTACCACTTATTCGTGCTTACAGTAATTTCCTGTATTATAAATATGAGTTCAATATTACTGAGAGAAACTAGCATTAATAGCTAACTTTAATAATTAATTAGTTTAATATACGAAAATTATTAACGCTCTGTTGAAATGTTAATAATCAACAGCGCTATTTTGTAAACAGCCCCTGCTGTTTTCACAGTTGCGTCATACATTTTACACGCGTAGTTAATATAATTAAAATAATCAAACCTACAAAATTTCATACACGGAAAATCTTTTTAGCGGATTGTTTAGTACTTCATTAAAAGGATTAACTATGACATTTATAAGGGTAAAATGGTTTGCTTATGCATATAAATAGTGCAATTAAAACGTTAGTAATGAAAAATTAAAAAGTTTATTGGTTACAATATTGTGTACAACAAGTAATGGTTGGAATCTCCCAGTAAGTAAAGTTATACTTGTGGCAGGATATCCCGCTCTTCCTACCAAAGTTACATATATAGTAACCGAAAGTATACATAAATGAAAACGTATTTTACAAATATACATTAATTTAAGAATATATTAAACTAATATGTGTATGTGTGTGTAGTGTGTAATGAATGATCATTACGTTAGGTACGTTACACTTCTACTTCGAGCGCGTAGAAGTCGTGAACAAGTCAAATCGTACTTTGAGCCTTCATTCCACCTGCTTAGGGAATAATATTTTTCTATGCGCTACTTACGTACTTAGTTTTCATTGGAATTAATTATTATTGAATTTAATTTTAAATTTTTTTTTGGACACACGGTTCAAAAGTTAAAGGGGGAGGGGCGCCCTTAGGGAATTAATTCCGGGATAAAAAGTATGATATGTCCATCAGCCGTTTTTACGTGAAGTCAACGTGTGTCCTTATCTGCCACTTTGACAGTAATGTTTGTTAGAAACACACAAAACATATATTAAATGAATGAGGATTGTGAAACGTTTATGAAATAAAGGGAAAATATTTAAATTCTAAACATACAAATTTTTGGATTTATAATATTAAGTAAGTAGATTAACATTATGTATTTTTTAATGCATACTTCGACACACAGCCGTGTAAAGATTTGGGTGACATTTTCTTCTAAAGGTATCACGTCAAGTCAACCGTCGTCGGTTGCCAAACTTGCCAATAAAGAATATTATTATGCCAGTAGCACTATAATGATAAGCGGAACATCTTTATCATCTTCACACTTCTTACCAATAGATGCACGATTTCTTTTCACGGAAACTAACCATCTTCTTCAGGAAGCCGTTTTCCTTACCTGGAACAAAACATAACGATTAGAAATGTCAAATTAGACAATAAGTAGTTGAATTAATCCCAAAGTTCTGAAACGTGACTCGGAGATTTATTAACGACCTATAACTACTTCCTGTATTGAAAGATTAATATGGACTATAATCTTATCAAGGTCTTTTCGCAGACAATGTAAGAAGTTGGGCAAAGTTTATAAATCTATCTACTCAATACTTCCCTTTGCCATTTAACTTTTTAGTGTATACTATTTAAGAATGGTAGAGGGTAGAGTAAACAAAGCCAGTTCGCGTAAAAACTGCCACGACACTCTGCAAGTCTGCAGAGACCAATAACTAAGACGAAATTCGAATAACCCTACATCATCTAAAGCGTTTATAGTTTATATACAAGTACAATGTATACATCAGCTATTTAAAACGGGGTATTTATTTATTTATTATATCTTTATTACACACAAGGAAACTTAACGTACAAAAGGCGGACTTAATGCCATAAGGCATTCTTTACCAGTCAACCTTTAGGGCAAAACGGAAAAGATTGTAGGCGGTGCATCTAATGAAATTAATAACGAAAAGTTATTCTATTACCTTATTCATATCATACACATAAAATATGTAAACTAGAATACATAAAATACATACATATAAAACTACTACACATTTAATAATATACATACACATAAATACTTATATACGTAATTTTATCTCGCCAAGAGAAGCACTTTTGGAGAAGATACAGAAATTTTACTTTAAGCTACCAGCAAAGAAAGCTCACACAGACCTTTTAAAAACGTAACTCGACGGAGCTTTCCTAATTTCAGTATGGTATGGGTATTTACCTTGTATATTTGTGTCTATGAGTTTCCGATATCTCGGCATAGTTAACATGCACCATTAACTGTACCGAAATATCGGAAACCCATAGAAACAAATAGTTTCTGTAATATTAATGACCATGTTAGCTTTAAAATCGTATAATGTATAGAGGAAATTAACATCGTATATCTAGCCAACCGTTGACGTAGATCTAGGTTGTGTCGACGACCCGCGCCGGCACTAATCCTTAAACCAACATTATTCTAATGACTTGAAATAATTGTCCCACACTCCGCCATCGCTGTTGTAAAATATGTATACTGATGTTCGTCGTAAGCGAGGAAATTGAATTGTACAAATTAGGTTAGATTATTGTTAGTGAAAGACATTTATATTTAGCGCAAGTTGCGCAAGCATTTTACAGAAAAGTCTCTTAACTAAGGCTCATAGTAGATTAGTAGCAGGTTATATATTATATGTAGTAATGTGTAAAGTAAATATATATATACTATGTATGTATACTAATTGTATTTATGTAGAAAAAATAGTTATACGAATGTAATTTCGGATTTTACTTTTCTGTTTGCTACCCGTTCCCCGCACTATTGTGTTTATCTGTTTGGCCTGATGGTTGACTGGTAGAGAATGCCCTCTGGCATTAAGTCCGCCCTTTGTACTTTGTATTATTGTGCAATAAAGTTTAAATAAATAAATATTTATACCTTAGTAAGGCGGCTTTCACACTGATGCGGTTACCGCACGCGGCGCCGGAGCGCGAGCGAGATAGCGTTCATCATGTGTATAGCACTGTCACGCTTGCACACCGTCGCCGCATGCGGTTGCGGCGCCAGTATGATAATGATAATCGCCTAAGGTATAAATATGCAACTTAAGGAATACTATTTATCTCTTCCTTAGGTTTTTAAGTTGACACTGTTGTTTCTTACTGTGTGTATTATATATGTATATATGTACGTATATGTATGTTTATTTTATATTTATTTAAGTATGTATATTCATATGAATGTGCTGTGTTATCTATTTCGTCTCTTCTGTTTCTATGCACCACCTACTGCTTATTGTTTTTCTCTAGTCTCCACTACCCAAAGGTTGTCTGGAAGAAATCGCTCATTAGCGATAAGACCGCCTGTTGTTACCTCTACCTAAATATATCTAATTGTAAAATTTGTGCTTGTAACTGTATGAGGTGTGCAATAAAGAGTATTTATTATTATTATTATTCACTTTATTTCATTAATTTCTTAGATTAGGTTTTTATAATATTTTTACAAAAGTAAAATATACAAATACATCTAAAACATACAAAAACAATAAAAACATTATAAAAAACCTAACCTAGGGTGCCGCCGGCAACGGAGCAAGGCCCAGGCTGCCGGTGGTTAGGGCCGCAGAGAGAGGAACCTTCGGACTATGCGCGCCGTGTCCAGGATAACCGCCTTCTGAATCTGACCCTTGATCCAACCACAACCCCGTAGCGAAAGTCTCTCTAGATGTTGGTCGAGACTCTTCGCTATGAGACCGTTCGCAGAAACAACTATCGGTACAATGATCGCCGAATCAACCTCCCACATGGCGGTTACCTCGTGAGCCAAGTCTAGGTACTTGCTGGACTTGTCCTTCTCGGCCTTCACGAGGTTCTCGTCACATGGGACGGTGATGTCGACGAGTATGGCCCGGCGTTGCGGTCGATCTATTACCACGATATCAGGCTTATTGGCTACAATAGTCCTGTCCGTGATAATAGATCGATCCCAATAGAGCGTGGCACGACCATTTTCGAGAACTGGTGCAGGTGTGTACTTGTAGTACGGCACTTCGTGGTCCACAAGACCATATAGGAGAGCAAGCTCCTGGTGTATAATCCTGGCTACGAGGTTATGTCTGTGCAAGTACTCGCCGTTAGCAAGATGAGAACAACCGGAGATGATATGCCTGAGTGACTCTCCGGGACGGCGGCATGCCCGACAAATGTCGACCGTACCGTCCTTCAGGATATATTTCCGGTAGTTATTCGTCATGATAACTTCGTCCGCAATTGCACAGGCAAAACCTTCGGTTTCTCCGAAGAGGTCCCCGAATCGTAACCAGTTCACCGACGCGAGCAGGTCTACGTCGGGTCCCGTGAGGGCCCTGTAGAACCGCCCGTGTAGCTCCTTGCTCTTCCATACCGCCCTGCGATCCTCGGTGCTTAGCACCACAGGTTTGCGCCAGTTCTCGTTTGCCAAGGAGAGCGGCGTGAGACCCTTATCTACTGCCACCACATCACGATGCATCCCACACTCGTTGTTAAGGAAATAATTCCTGAGATTGTACACCTCACGGTTGTGGAGATTTTTGGCGTTTAAAAAGCCCCGACCTCCACACTTCCGTGGGATGTACAATCTCATAACAGACGAGCGTGGGTGAAGCATACGGTGTGTGGTGAGCAACAGACGGACTCTCCGATCCAGGGCATCCAGCTCGGTCTGTGTCCACCTTAGTATGCCAAAGGAGTATGTGAGTAGGGGCATTACCCAGGCATTGAAGGCGCGCACCTTGTTGCCACCTGACAGAAGACTTTTAAGTACTTTTGTCAGCCGACCGAAGAAGCGCTCCTTCAACGCCTGTTTAATACCCACATCCTCAATGCCCAAAGACTGTGACATACCAAGGTATTTGTAGGTTTCTGATTCAGAGATAGATCTGAACGTCATTGTCTCAGAAAGCTGTAGATTTGTTGAATTTACTACTTTCCCCCGCTGTACATGCATAACCGCACATTTATCAACACCAAACTCCATCTTGATGGAACTACTGAACACTTCAGTGGTCTTCAGTAGTTCCAACAAGTCTTGGTTATTTGGTGCAAATAATTTGAGATCGTCCATGTACAGAAGGTGAGATATGACTTCACCCTCTCTCCGAAGCCGGCAACCTAGCCCCGAATCCTTCAGCAGATTGCTGAGCGGATTTAGAGCTAGGCAGAACCATAGGGGACTCAGACTGTCGCCCTGAAATATTCCTCGCTCGATCCTTATAAAGTCCTGCGGGCCAGGGGAGTCATCCCCGCCTCCTGGTTGACGAAGGACTGTGGTCCACTGCCTCATACACGCGCCAAGGAAGGATCCTAAAGCTGCATCAATTTTATACAGCTCCAAGATCCTCCTCAGCCATGAATGAGGCACCGAATCATAGGCCTTCTTGTATTCAATCCAAGCGGCCGAGAGGGCCCCCCTGTTCCGCCGGACTCGTTGGCAAATGGTCATGTCTATGAGGAGGAGCTCTTTAGTACCACGGGACCCAACCCTACATCCATTTTGAGCGGAGACCAAAATGTTGTTTGCGACCATGTGCGCGTTTATTTTTGCTCTCAAAATGGATGTAAGAAGCTTGTAGAGCGTAGGCAAGCACGTGATGGGTCGGTAGTTCTTCGCTTCCGTGGTACTACCGGACTTATAGAGCAGGAAGGTTACACCAGTTGTTAAGGAAGGCGGGAGGGAGCCAAGTTCAAGGGCTTGCTGAAATTGTGTTGCCAGCCGCGAGTGCGAGCATCGAAACCATTTTAGACAGAAGTTGTGCAACCCATCCGGGCCAGGACTTTTCCAGTTCTGGGCCGTACGGATTGCACAACTTACGTCATCGGGGCTGATGGTGACAGCCCCCATTGGTTCGATGGACTCGCACCCATGTTCAACAACACTCATCCACTCGCCCTCCGTGTGTTCAACGGGCGCCGACCAGATGCTACGCCAGAAATCAGTCATGGCAGTAGCATCCGGCAGTCGCATGTCGGACACACGGGGGTCGGTTTCCTCCCACCTTCGGTATACCTTCCTTTGGTCACTTTGGAAAAGACGATTCTGCTTGAATCGGTCCACACGCTCTCTGTAACGGCGAATACGGCTTGCCCATGCATAAACTTTCTGCTTCAGAAAGTCGATGCGCTCTATGACATTGGCCATGTAGTCGCGGGGCTCGATATCCGTCCCCGCGAACGCCTGGTGCACAAAGCGCATTACTCGGGGGCGGTTATTGCCCCCCCTGAAGCAGATCAGCTTTGCAATGAGAGTCCTAAATGAGTTGATACGACGCTCGATCCGCACCTGCCAAGCGGGGACACCCCCGGCAGTCCTAGGTGCACGTTCAGCGTCCGGAAACTTGACTCGAGCAACACGGCACGCCGCGATGGCCCCGCAGTACATGATCGAGTGCGTATCATCTAAGTCTTTACTAGTCCGCAGGAATGGATCTAGCAAATCATTTAGGGCTCCCATTAGCGCTAGATTGCGTCTATTCATAGGCAAGCGTGGTAATCGTGGCCTAGGGATGTTTGTGGAGCGATACTGCGTAATTATCTCTTCCAAAGTCCTCCTCAGTTGCTCATTGGCTGTGCTACTCACACTCTGATTCACGATCTCCTCCTCATCGACACTGGGATCAACCCGCGGCGCCCCCGATGCCAGATCGGGTGCGGGCATCGGATCCGGCGACGTGGCGGGCGGATCCCGCGTCGAGATGGAGGCCGCGCGAGCAGAGAGAGCCTCCAGGCGGAGCCGATCAAGTGTCGAGTCATCCAACCGTTTATCCCGCTGGATGACTCGGACCTGATCCGATAGTCGATGCGCAGTCACGTTGATGGTTGGTTTAAGGAGCTGAAACAGAGGAAGTATCCGGTCACGATACGCGCACAGATTAGTTCCCCCCTCTGTAGCCCCATAATAGGCGCGCATGACGTTCTCATTAATGGATGAAGTCCATTGCATGCGACGCACTATACCACCGGCAGCGGGGGCCCTGGGCGGGGCAGGATGTCCCGCAAGCCCCAAGCGTGCCGGCAGCGGTGGCCGTCCCCGTCGCGCAGGTGGTCGTGGCGGCGGCGGCGGCGGCCCGCACTCGTCGCTCGACTCGCTGGTGTCGGGCGCAGTAGCGAACTTATCGCCCGACGACGATGGCGAGGAGACTGATGAGGCGGGCGAGGATGGTGGGCGTGCGTTGGTGGATTCCGCTTTTGTCCGACTTCTCGTTATCATTCTATGCAAACATATACGTGTTTCGCCTATGAGTTTGAGCACAAGCTGTCAATGTGCTATGTTTTGTACGTTCGTGATCCGTAATTGCATTTAAACTCTGGCATGTTGGTATTCCACATCTTGGGATTATTTTAGGGGTCACTTGAAACCAAATTTGACCAAGTTTAGGCAAAATAACACGTATAAAAATATATTTTTAGCAAAATTTGATTACAAGACGTCTGTCATTGTCAGCGGTTGTTGTTTTTTTTTTTTTATTATTATTATTATTATGTCTGCAACAGAAAACTCGTCGCTTAATACAGAGAGTCCAAAACGCATGCTATAGGTTTTGTTATTCTATCCCTCCAAGAAGCCACATCACGCCATATTTAAACAAATCGTCCATGCTAAACATGTCTTGTCGTAGACATCTACACCTTGCATGTCTCCTCTTTGACGTTCTAAACTCTAAAACACCCGAGTACCTCTATTCTAAAATAAATATATCTAAATTTCATAATCGTCACGGCACTAGGTCTACTCGGCGTTGTCTTTTAGAAATGCACCTTCATAGAACGGCTGCTTTCACAGGATGCTTCCGATATCTCGCAACCAAATGCTGGAATGACATCCCTCCACCTGTAAGGCGGTTGAAAACCAAACTATCTTTCGAACACCATTTCAAAATGATACTTTTGGAAAAACAAAAAACAGGGATACCTTACGGTTATTTGGTTGCCGATTTCAGAGTCTAAATTATGACTTGGTCAAGTTTCACACCATTTTCGTCCATTTTATATTTTTATTATTTGTTGATTTATATATTATGTATATGTATTACACTGTACTAATTTCAAGATACTTATTTTACACTATTGCACAACACACGCACTATCACACATTGCACATTATACACCACTTTGTATGTATACCTACCTACAAGTATTAACGTAAATACATTTTGCGCCTTCGAGTACCTACCTTTTTATATAGTTTCAGTTGAAACTAATGTGGCCTGGGTTTCAGCAGAATTATCAGTGCTTTGCTCGAAAGAGTGAAGCGTAAAGCTGAGCTGTGAACCCTTTTGTTTTGCTGCAACGCACACTACCATTCTTACTACCTCATCTCATGTTTTGTTACATTTTATTTTTACTTTTTCAAATGATTCTTTGTGTTATTGTTGTACTTTGCTGTTGTGTGTTGCAGAATTCAAATAAATCTTTTATCTATCTATCTATCTATCATGTTTACCTTTCAACGTCATCTAAACCTACCCCTTTTAAATAGAACGGTTTATGGGGCGGTTTAGTTGAAGTTTTGACTATGTAGGTATAATACAGATTAATGTTATATACAATGAGTGTATTTATTTGGTTCACGTACATCCAAACTAAGTCTCATTTTACTAAGGAACCACCGCGTAACAAAAGTTCCTATATCAACTTAGATATGTAGTTGCATTAGAAACTCAGTATTCACATGTAATGTTTTTATAATGTAGAATTTATTGATACCATAACACAAACAGTCGAAAGGTTAAAACTAAGGTTAAACTAGCAGATTAAAACATACACACACACACATAAAACACACATTATTAATGAAGATCCTAGTAGTTGCAAAACACAAATATTGTAACAATTAAAAACATTACTCCAACTTTTAATGGTTCAATCCGGAATAACCCGCTTTAAAAGTAGACTAAAGTCACCCCAAGGACCACAATAGGACCGTTTCACTATCTTAATACCAAGGCTTTCACGGTGGCATCGACCGCATAACGCTTAAGTAGGTGATTCTACGGACTACTTACTGTCACTGATAAGGAAGGTCAAGTCGTCGACTGATAACGCGGACACGGAAACCTCGAGACGGCATAATGTACGTTAATCTTACATAATCCAATGATGGACTCTATTATGTTTATTTTAAATTTACTGACTTTCTGTGAATATATTAGGGATTATGATAATTTAATTATAGTAATTTTGTGTTCCCTTAATGGAGAACAAAACGATGGGCGATAAAATGCAAATTTCGGAAACTTTTTCTTAGCTTGAGATTTTTCTACTCGACGTTGATTAAATGAGATTAAAGTCTTAGCAACAACTATAAATATTAACTTTCTTAATTCAGCCATCAATTGTGAATTTAATACATCATTAGCTAAATAACTTAGTAATTCATAGTCAATTACTACCGATGGCGCTCCCAAACTTCGCCTGAAAAAGTTTAACGCGAGTTTTGGTAAAGTTTTAACAGCTTCGGCGAAATTTAATGAAATAAAACAAACTAAGAGAATAACAAACTAACGAACTTAATTGCATACTTATGCGCAGTTTAAAAAATCACAATACTTTCCACAGTTCGAACTCTCTTTGAAAACATTCCATATAATTATGGGCTCCAAAGCGTGATATGATATAACCAGGGGGGTTTCACTACGCAGTTTAGTTTAGGTACATTTGGCCGGCGCGCCTCCCGTGCAGGCGTATGGCAGTGGGCTGTCGCTCGGCTCGCACGATACTCGTGTCACGTGGCGCTCGCGCAAAATTGAAAATACACAATGGCTTCGAAACCTAAATATCGATCTAATCCGTATAAAAGATGTCTTTACGGATGTCTGAATAAACGGAAGAACAAGGAAGCAGATATAACATTTTTAAATTCCGGACGATATTGAAAGGTCCCGAAGTCCTCGCTTAAAAATAGTTAAAATAAACATCCTTAATTTATTGAAAATTGGTGCCCACAAACAATATTAGGAACTGACCGACATATTTTCAAAGGAATACATACGGCTGTGGCATACCTACTTCCGTGAGAATCAGACATAATCTCTATGAAAATTTCTATCTCCGGATAAAATTTTTATGTTTACAGAATCAACGTTTGTAATTTCTACATATTTAACTTATCAAGTGACAGCCCCGTGCCGACGCTCACAGCTCGGTCATAAAACTGCGGCGCGCAAAGAAGATTCACGGTTCGTGCGCGGTTATAAGTTTCAATTTTGCTTGCAGGCGGCGAGTATAGGTATAATTTTATACCTAAATCTGACTTTTGTGAAGGAGTGAATTTTCTGTGATATAACCTAGTAAATCAGATCATTTTAGGCCGAACGGATGGCATACGAGCTCAAAGTACGACAACTAACAAATTGAGAATGTGAAGGAATCGGTTGGTGGACTTGGTGGATATTCCTATACGCTACGGACCTGCATCACCGATGAGCATAACTAGTTAGAAGAAGTTACATAAACGTTAACATTTTGTAATTTAAGTAAGTAGGTGTAGAGCGAACATTTATATAGAAGGTCATTTTACTTGCGTGTTAGATTACAATAATATAATTAATTAGAGCGACACGTTAATTATGATACCGGAGAGTGCTTAATTGGTTCATTACTGCTGTTATGCTGTTAAAGACAGGCAGATCGGGGTTTGACGTAGCGTATACGCAAATACACATAAATGATGTCATTATTTTAAGGGTTCCGTAGCCAAATCACTAACAATAAAGGTTCAAAAGTTTAGACTCAAAATCACGAAAAAGTTACAATTTTATAGTTGGCGCAAGGTTAGTAGGTACTGTTTCATAATGTTTTACGAGGTTTGTCTAGCTTTTGACGTATTTAATTTTTTTACTGAGGACGCATTGCAGGCCTATAGATCTACTCGTAATTCATATGCAGAACTTTACAGGCAGGCATCATAATGTTCCATAAATTGTTCGCAAAACATGGATTAAAAGCAAATATATAAAACAATCGTTTATTTTCAGACAACTTAGGTCCATAGGATCGTTAGTAAAACAAACTTAAAACTAGAGTTAAACCTAAATTTTAAAACTAAAATGGGTTAGTAATAACAAGATAATTAAAACTAAAAGCCCTGCAAACCAACTGAGCCGTAGTTGGTGGTTACGGTTAGGGTTAGCAATCCGGTTCCGAAATGTACAAAATTATCCGGATCCACGACCTTCCCATACAAAATCCGTCGTGCAAACCCTATTGGTGGTTCACCGAGACATACGTGCCGATCACGGCGCTGTCCTGCCTCTCAGCCTCGACCTGCAGGAGACTGTTGGGGCTTCCCCTGAGTCGTCTGATGAGCGACGGGACTTTATTGCGCATGAGCTCATAGGAGTCATCAGTGTGTGCGTCGGCAAACATACCTGAAGCGCTGCAGTATTAAGGAAGCCCCACCATCGCCCGGAACAGGTTATTAAATATACAATATGCGCAGGGTATTGTTCGCTCCTTGGGTGTAGTTGGTCCACAGACTGCTGGAGTAGAAAGTTTGGCAGTATGCCTTAAAAAGCGTGACCTTGACACCAAGTGTACAACCAGCAAATCTGCAAACCAGCATGTTCCCTCTTACAGATGTTCTCTTCGTTTTATTTCGATGTCAAAATCATCTTTTAAAGGTTTTAACTCCTATATATATATATATATACATGGTTATGGTATGCCATAATTAAGTATTTAAATTAAAACAGAAACCTAATCATTGTATGAATAGTTAACCCTCTGTCACTCAAGAACATCAATTTTAATATTTCAAGCAAATTTGGATAGAACTAATTGAAATAAAAAACTTAATTTCTCTTTTTATTTTTATTTTTTTTATTTCACGACAAAAATCAAAAAAAGGGAGCGTTGCTCGTAGGCAACATTGAGTAACAACCATATCAAAAATATTCAAAATCCTGTCCTTTTCATCTTTTACTGGTGCCTATGACAGATGATAGTTTCTAAAACAATTTTTATTTTTTGTGCAGCTTAAAGCTACGCCGCACTTCTCACATACAGTGTGGGTGAATCCGATGCAAGACGGAAACTTACAGCGGATTTTCTTGTCAGACCATTAAGGCCAGTGCCCAATCTGGTCCTGTCGAACTGCTTGTGGGGGTGCGTGCTGAGCAGGTCCTTTACGTTTTTTAGCCACGATTTCAGTTTCTAAAGATCGTCGAGTTGTTGTAGATGATTTAGTCCCCATTTAGCATAGACTAGCGGCGACATCCAGACGAAAATCTGCCGAACCTTTGATGGATTTCTTGGGAATTATTTTGCGTTTGCACACTCTTTTGTACAGCAGCCATGCATTTGCCATTGACAAATCCAAGTATTCAAGGTATCAACAACCGGACGAAATTTAAAGATTCTATCGTGATTTGGATTGCTTCTGGGAACTGCTTTGCTATTGTCATTGAAATGCAGCAACAGTCTTATTTTTTCGAACTTGTTCAAGGCCATTGTACGTTGAATTAATTCTGTACCGAGTATAGGTGCCCAGTGACTGGTAACCCTGGGTAGTTTAATCAGGGACATCAGGAATACTATGCCGATGAACTGTCGTATATCTAGGTCAGTTACACGAAAGGTATTACTTGGATCCTTCTGTACCACATAGAGGTTGGTCTGTTCAACAATCGTTTGAATTAACTCTGGTGGGAACAAGTTCAGAAAGAACTGCACGGGTGTCTCGAGTTCTAAAGTATCAGGACTAAGTGTCTCATTACCTTTGACTGCTAGCTGAATTGCGTTTAACTCCAGGTTCTTCTTTTTCCACCGTAAGTTCAGCTTTTTTGGTTTCGTTCCTTGGGACCTTGAAGCTGGAAGATTACAATCGCGTGAAGTCGATTGTATTGGTTCTACCTGAGTCGAAGTGGTAATTTCGTCATTTTGTAAGGTTCTAATAATGTGTCCACATGATTATCAAACTCCCCGTCACAAGAAGCATCGCCAAACTGATCAATCAACTCCTCAACCATCTCCTCAGTCAACCCCTCCATCTCAGGATCAAAATCAGGGTCGGCAATACTATCGTCATCAAATTCTAACCCATCTTCACTCGCATCATCATCACAGAGTGCCGCAGCAATGTTGGTATCTTGCAAACGACGTTTACGAGACATCCTAGGACAAGATATTAATTACGTTAAAAACATATACCTACCGTACTAAACTTTGACCCTTTTACGATAATGTAGCTTATGGGCTACAAACACTAAGTACCTACTACTTTCATAAAAACAAGGAACTACTTGAAGATAACAATATATGTTATGATTTATACACTTACCTCAACTTTTTTCACGATAACAGGCACAAAAATCACCAACTACTATTTTTAAAAGATTTTTACAAATTCACAAACACATGTTTTTCAAATTTCTCCGAAACACTAAACATTGTTGTGTTTGACCCAGTAACGCCATCTAGTTGAAAATTGAGGAAGCGTCTAGTCCATGCATCGGTGTGTAGACTACAAGGTACAGTGCATAAAGTAGCGTTTAAAAATTTCCTTTAAAATTGAGAAAGGTGTCAAGAGTATGTTGCCCGTAGGCAACAGTATGATACAGAGGGTTAAGTAGTTAGTTAGAATAAGCCATGTCCACGATCAACGACTGAACTACGGCTAGACACAATCACACACAATGTAACGTACAGAATACCATCCTCACGTGCAGTAGTTAATTGAATAAAGGAATCCAGCCTGTCCGTATAATTCCAGATCATAAAGCGATCCAATTAAGACAGTATGCAGCGGTAGCAATTATTGTGTTACATTGAAGATAAATCAAATTTCTAACTAGATCGCTAGGCGGATGTCCATTCGTTTTATGATTTTTATCGCGTTTTCGATTTAGCGATATTTTTGGGTAGGTTGACTTAAATTGGAAATTCTTAATTAAACAAGACTTGAATAGTTTTAAAGCTTTTTGATTCGGTGTAGATTATAAACAAGTCTGTGTGATTGATTTGCATGTGAACGTTTGCCTGTCCCCCGTCAAGCAGATTTTTTGTCAGAGCCTTTGTATAGGTTATGCCAAATTCCAGAGGTCTGCTGAATACAGGAGCTAACGTACCTATACCATGGTAATTGAAAGCTACTACTTATGTACTAATCACTATATAGGTATACTTTTGGTACTTCCGGTTGAATCCCAATATGGCGAAGTGGTCCTGAGAATAGTTTTTAGTTCATTAAAGTTGTTCAGAGTGTAATATTGATAGCTTAATGTATCTATAAACGAACGAGTGTGTAGCTAATTAATAACTAGTCTCAAAACGCATTAAATCACGTTTTGGGTCATCGACTGGTAGTCCGTGGACGCGGCCACCACGTGCTATTTCTAAAATATAGCAGTCACTTTACATAAAACTTGCTTATAAGACCTTGGTCTTACCGAACAACGGCATGCTCTATGAGCATTTGAGCAAACTTTTGCTCTTTTATTTTGACGTTGACAAAATCATCGACAGTATCGACCCAAAGATTGATTGAGGTGTTATAGGCTTAATAGGTAATGTGTTTTCAGCATTCCTCACCCTTGTCCCATCGGTAGGTGGTCGTTTTCAGAAATCGTAGTAACTTTGATTGTTGTTCGGATTTCGTTGAATTTTCGGTAATTCCTACGGCGCACGGAACCCTAGAATGGAACGCAACCGGAGTGTGCAGTCAATATAAAATACCAAGAAGTGTTATTACCGGGCATAGCGACACCGCGAATTGTTTTTCGTTCCCACGATCCCCGATAGCGAGTAGAGTTGATTTCCTTGTCTGTTGGATTTGACGCACATTATATTTCACGGTTTAAAAACCAACTGATGCAGTATTCACACGATTTGAATGAGGAAATAGCATTACATGTATGAAAGAACTTCGAGCACTGCTTTTTACAAACAATGAACTTTATAACACCGGCATTAGTTTGTTAAATAGGTGTCAATGGGACAGTCAATTTGTGCTCAGTAATTATAGTAGAATTTCAAAGTAAAACTCTTAGAGTGCCTTTCCACCAGAGCTATGCTATGGATGCGTTTGAATCTACCAATCAACGCGTAACACCAACCAATGGAAACACGTAGCTTACACATCCCCGCAGCATTGCTGCATAGCATCGCTCTGGTGGAAAGGCACCTTATGCTAATACGTCGGTGTGAAAATGCTCATAACGGCACGATTCTGCCTTCAGTTTTAAATTCAAAAATATTTTACTATAACCCTGAGTCATGCATGTTCTAAAATGGCATTATTAACAAAAGTCCCCAATTCCCAGCGCAATATTCTGTTATTGATGAATCCCGGTGCAGGCTTTGAATACAAATTACATATTCCAGTCCTGCTCATAAATAAACATTGTTTCATTTATCATTTTAAAATACTGTTTACACTGATTTTACTGCAATATTGCGCAAAAAATGAGTACGAAGTTTATAACGACAGTCTCGGCTTTTTTTTCTACTTTCTCCATCTCATATGATAAAATTTGCAATTCATTTGAATAGAGACAAGTATTCGGCAAACGCATCAACTGCCAAGTCACCATCAGCGCCATAGTATCACCATAATAAGTGTGGTATGTGGTATGAAGAATAAAGTAAAGCCTCTGATGCTCACATAGCGGCAGAGCACAGACGTGGTGCAGTACCATCGAGTTCATAATCACATACCCAATGTATCAATGAATTTGTTCATAAATTGGGTATGCAATTATGAACCCGATAGAACTTACTTATTAGCTACGTGGACAAACGTAACTAGGTCCTCAGCAACGCAACGAATGCGTTTCGAGTGTTTCGACTTATACCTAATTTAAAGCTGATTAAACCACCTACTTATCGCTTATTTAAAAGCTCCGGCTGTGGAATGAGCTCCCTGCCGAGGTTTATTGAGAGACTATACAGTATGAGGTTTTTCAAAAAAGGATACTGGTTTTTAAAGGGCACGTGGCACCCCTGGAATCGCAGACGTATATAGGCTACAACGATCACTTACTATCATGTGAGCTATATGTTTGTTCGCCACCGACATTATTTATTTATTTATTTATTTTATTATTCAAAAAACAGTTACACAGCATTACAGTAAAAACCAAGGCACTGCGAACTACAAAATAAACATATAAAATGACTTAATACTAGGTTGATTTAGGCGACTGCGTGGCTCCGTTGCGTCGTCTGATCAAGCGTAGGATTCGGCAGATTGCCCCGGAATCGCCGAAACACGACACCCTTCGGCCAGAAATCTGCACTCGCGATGGTGTCCTGCAGCGGCCGCGGCACGCGCACCACAAACGAGTTGAAGTGCACGTAGTGCCGGGATTGTAGCTGGTGCACCCTCAACGTTAAGCCTTCCCAGTCTTCCGGTGAACGTACTCCATCACATCGTCGACCACGGTGGAGTGATGCAAGCGCGACACGTAGAGCGCCCTATTCGGTATTGCAATCCGAATACCAGAATTACCCGGTTCCGCAGTGCCATACAGAGTCTTGCGGGGCGCCCTTCGCTTCTTGCTCTTCCTTTCCACCCTCCTTATCCACATTGGTGCGGGAGGACTTTCCCTTTTCGGGACCCCGTACTACACATGCCTTAGAAGGCACCGTGACCCGGTTAGCTGCGACTGGCTGACCGGCGACGTCAGCATAAGCACGCTAACGTGGTTTAGAAACATGACATGATATTAAAATCCTTAATAAAATATATATTTACGCCAACTCCCAGAACAATCGATTTAATCAAAACAATGAAAAATCCCCATTATAAAACGTAGAATATGGGAGTCATTAGCCGCTAATACGATGACATTAACGAACGGCGACGATCTTACATAAGAGAAAGTCTAGCTATTTAACTGGGTTGTGCTGAAATACAGCCGCTATTGTCTCGTGGTTAAAATTTGAAGAGATTTGCATGAAAAGACATTTAGAGGTTAGCAATAAATTAGTTAAAACGTTTTATGGATTAGAAATTTGTTTTAAAATGCCGGTATTAATGTAAGTAAAAATGTACCTAGTTACTTTACCATGGAAGTAATGGAACACAAAATATCACATGGATAAAAATAGTAGTAGTAAAATTTACTATCGATATTAGTTTGAATAATTGATATAATAGCTGAAGGAAATCCACACTCCACAGTTTAAGCACCATCAAAAAATGCTCCACCACTATTGGCGAATATGTAAGATCTGTAAGATCAAATTATGTAAATGATACGACATAACATCAATCAAGTCAAAATATGAACTCTAGTTCAAATGAAATTCTACAAATTTTAAAATTCGCGTCACCGGCTTCGTCAGGTGGATACAAAAATACAGCCTTGGCCAGAAGTGTTGAGCATAGCAGTTTTTTGTTTACAATTTTGATGTTAAGTATTATTTCCCTATCATAACAATGTACGATGACGTAAAATGTTATATTTTATTTATATATCTAGAAATCTTCACTTAATAACAATTTCAAGGTACCTAAAAAAAAGAAAAGTGGAGGTAACAAAAATTCGACTTTAGGTCGGTGCGACAAATTACAAATATTGTATGCAGTTACTTTACTACTAACTTCAACAAAACATGCCTGCTCAGTTTGAATTAATTGATAAAATAACTTCAAAAAAACCGGCCAAGTGCATGTCGGACCACGCATAGGAGGGTTCCGTACCTTCAATGTAATAAGAACCAAACTAAAACCAAAAGGTCGTATCTGATGCCTATGGAAGAAGTTTTTTGGAGATAATTCAAAAATGGCTAAACCGATAATGTTCAAACCAATTTTCGTAGAAAGTATATGATAAGGCGCATCTCCTCAAATTTTTTCATATTTTTTGGACTTACGGTTCAAAAGTTACAGGGGGGGACACAATTTTTCTGACTTTCGAAGCGATTATTTCAAATAATATTCACTTAATCACAAAATGATCAAAGAAACCTCAATATTATTTTTAAAGACCTATCGATTGATGTGTCACATGTTGGTGTTTGGTAAAACAATTTTTTTGAAATTTAGTTACATGTATGGAGCGCCCCCCTTATTTTATTTTTTTTTCAAATTTAAATACATAACTAAGTAACGGCATACAGAATACACCATGTGTAAATTTTATTCAGATACGTTACGACGTATACACGACGTAAACTATACGTAGTTTCCGAGTAAAATGGCTGTGACATACGGACGGACAGACAGACAGACAGACAGACATGACGAATCCATAAGGGTTCCGTTTTTTGCCATTTGGCTACGGAACCCTAAAAAGATAGAAACGCTGGACTAAAGTTTCGAGTTTTGTATGAAAATCGCAAGGGTGCTCAACACTTCTGGCCAAGGCTGTAGGTCAATCACAGGCTTCGTCACACAACAATCAATATTTACAAGATGAAATCCGCTGTCAATAATGACTACACACTAAACCTTAGTTACACAGACCACCCCAGACCGTAACTGGCTCAAACGTCCCCATGACACTGGCCGCGTTGCCACGCTGAATCGCCAAGGAGATCTGCTGAACCAGATATGATCCAGAGGCAGAATCGAAGTGTGCGCCCGGTGGGCCGCATTTCCCATTTCAATTGGTGAAGCTGATTTTTTGAGCGAAGTAAGAGGCTATCCGTAATAATAAATTTCGTATATCTACTACACTACGACTAGTCATATCTACAACCTATTAAATGTATTGTTAGTTCCATAGTGACACCGCTTTCTGGATAAAGCAGTGACAGGCTAATAAATAACAAACTGCGTACCCAGTAGTCACTGCTTTTGACCAAGAATCACTATCATTTCCGATTTTACGCGCCAAATAGATCCCCGCCGCTTTCCACTTTCCTGTGCTTAGAGTTAGCTCTGTCTGTACTCGTTTAGATAGGCAGATGTAGGTAGGTACCATCGCCAACACTGTTAACTGACCATTTCTAATCCCTATTGCAACGGCATAAGGTCTATCGATGGTCATTTAAATGTGTTGCTCTTTGTACGTAAAAATAATACGAACCCTACTAAGAAAACACGGTAAATACTCGTAATTTGTTTTTGCCGGTTCGTGCAAAACTACACCAAGATAACTTGGAAACTATATTTTTGTTCATGTCTATTTCTATTTTGTACCAAATTTTTAGAAGTTTGTTTCTTCTTACAGATCACGAAGAGTTTTTGACGCGTCATCTTTTTTCGATGATCAATGTGTGAATGATCAACTGATTTATATCCAAATGCTGCATTCAGACAATCAATTAATCCCATTCCCTGTTTCCACACATAAATTACACAGTTATCTATGAAAATGAAGGTATATTAAGTTAATCAACCATTTTGCCAGTCAATTGAGCCGGGCGCTGAGCGTGACAGGAGAAAGTGTCTCGTCGGCTAGAAACTCAGGATGCGACTTGGAACCGATTCCGATATGGCTTGAATAATTGCTGTCGTTATAGAGAACTGTGCTTTTTAGAGCTAAACAGTAATTTCACCCTCGGAACTGCCTTTGACAACCAGTAAATCGATTCGTTTCAAAGTAGGTCATGGAGTCAGAAGTAAAGGAAGTGTAATTCTCTTACATGTTCTGGTTTTCAATCTGTATTATTAAATTTATTAATGAATCGTGCGCAGATTGTTTTGAACATTTACATCAAAAAAAGGGATGCAACGCAAGAACAAAATTTTGTGAAGTGCCGGCTGATATAGTTTTTTTTTTTAGATTAAGAAGAAGTCCTCATTCTATCCTTCGCTGCACATTGAAAAATAAATCCAACTATACCAAGTATACAAGGTATACCAAAAATGCTGGTGATCCGTTGCATTGGCATTGTTTTTGCAAGGGCATTGTTTTTGCATGAAAATTTTTTTGAGCCTCCAAAAATTTTTTCTTGGTCGCAATACAGCCTGTATAGGATATTACATGCTTATATTATACATTGTTCGCGGAACTCCGCCCTCATACATATCGTCCACGGTCATTGCCCATTGACCACCTTACGTAACGTTTTGGTTACGTTACGTGCTGTTTACTTTTACGTTTACGTTACGTTAATTGGCCATTGAATGGAGTTCGGTGTGCTGTTCTTTGTCAAGGAGAAACGTGTTATGTAAAATGTGTTTAGAACCTGTATTTAAAGGAATCCGACCAAAAAAAGAACATATATTTTAATAAGGTGCCGTTTACAGGCAAAAGATTCTTGTAAGGTCGATTTATAGTGCCCAGAGGGTCATTTCCGCCCTATGACAAAAAAAACGATTCTACTCATTAAAATAGGATTAGGACTTAGGAGTGAGCCTGTATCCTTCAGATACGACCCATTGGGTATAAATGAGTTAATAGCAGAAAGTCAGAAACGCCTTATTATAAAATTGGGCCCTTTTTGCTAGAAAACGGCGCATTTAGGATTGAATTATACCATTATACTAATAAGTTTCTTGAAACTTCTGCAAGACTTGTTATAATATCACCACTTCCACTTACGGGTGCATTGTCAGTTAACTATGCATAGATGGTTCATAACATAAGACAGGATCGAATGATCAACTTATAGCCGGAGGTTTTCAACGTAAGCAATCATTTGTATGCCGGGCATTACCAGGAACTGATCCTGCGGTATGTTTATAACACAAGCCAGAGAAACAGACATGCCTTACATAAACATTATCTTTTTACGGGTACATCTGCATTGGAATGTTTTGTTTATATAGGCATGAAATAACTGAATTACAACACATTTTATTATCATATGTATGACGTATTACCGTTGAATGTGACTTACAATTAATCCAGTTTCTCGCACATTTATCTATGAAAAAAGTATGATTAGTATCGTTCGTAACTTTACAAGCCCGATAACTTGTTCTTTCCGAGTACCATACATTTAAAGAGAGTTTTATCTGATCCACATTCTCAATGATATTTCGAGGCCAATTATTCGACTGAAATGTGCACTTACGTCTTCCGGGCCTTACAATAACACGGGCTTGTTTACACAGATTGGCCGTATGTTGATTTGAACGAAAATTTTAACACGAGCGCTCGCTTCGGAAATGAATTGATGAAACCAACCAGGAACTCGGGTTTAATTAAAGTGGATCAAGGAACTGATGGTCATGAAATGAAATACCATTAATGAGTATACGAAATGTTTCATTTATCGATGCCAATGTAGGTATGCGTCTGTCGTAATATTAATTTCGTTTCAAAGGACACGTATTAATAAACCGCATGTAATCATAATCAAGTAAATAGTAAGTTAAACGAACTACTAACTAGCTAGTAAGTTACAAATGAAATATGGGAAAAGATATCCCTTCTGTTTTTGATTTTCATCGACTTCCTTTACCTATAATCATGATTTAACCGCAAAACAAATTTAATGGGAATATTTGCCTTATTATTGTAAATAATAGATATATAAAATTATTGATACTTACAACAAGCGTTGAAGTAAAAAAGTTAATGCCTATTTAGTTAATGATGTCATTCTTTACTCATACATGAATAGTGAACTCTTTATTTCGGTAAATGTTTATAATAAATAATTCATACGATTACCAACATTCAAAAAAGTTTCAACGTAAAATCATAAGTATTATATACCAAAAATTCTAACCTGTGTTCTTAATCAAGACAAGACTCAAACTCAAACATTTGAGTTTGAGTCTTGTATCAAGTCTAAGTCTGGTTCAAGAGACAGGAAAAACCCTAAAATCTGATACAAAAGCAACAACAATCCTTTGGTGCCAACATCTCGATATTCTCGACATAATTAAGTGTATAATATTTAGATTCTCTAACAATAATATACCTAACCCTGCTCCGACCTAATTCTTCGGGCGATAAATTGATATATTAACGAGCAAGAATCCAATCACAACTTTATTATCGCCTTTATTTACTGTTATTAGTGCCCCGAGTGCCCTCTAGCCCTGACTCTCTACTATTTGTTGACATAACCTTTATACTAATCGAATACAGATTTAAATTGAAACTTCTTTCAGATTTTGGAATATGTACACAAAGCATTCTGAGTTTATCAAAGAAGATGCTAGGGTGATGAAGAACCGAAACAATTTCCATTTTTTGCCGACTTGAGACTGCTCAAGATTGAATTAAGTGGATGACAGAAGAGGTCTAAAATCAATAAGGCAATAACTACGGCCTCATACGTCTCACCATATGTTAAGGATACTTAGTCGCTGTCCCTGCCCATGTCAATAAGTAATAGGGGTTATCTCAAATTCCTTAGAGGGCGCAGTGCGTCACCTTACACTTTATCTTAAACATTCCTTTGATAAAGGGCCATCCGTCAAATCTAAGTTCTCGCTCGGCCGCACGTATATTACTTTAGTTTCAAGACTTCTAAAGCCGTTCACTTTGACAGTATAAAGTTGAAATTTATTGCTTCGCGAGCTAGTTTAGACGGCGTTTCGTGAGCTTACAGATACAGGTTAAGTTTTAACAAACAGTTTTAAAACATGCAAAATTTAAATGAGTCGGTAAGGTATGTTTAAATGACAACCTGTATAATGTCCATTTTAGCGAAAGCTGTAGTCATGTTTAGTAAATGAAATAGGATATTATACTTTGTTTCAGTAGATAAACTTTTTCGTAAAGTTTGTTCATCTCTGGAATCTGGTTCCAAGAAGCACGAAATAACCTACGAGTATGAAGAAACCTTCTCCACGTTTATTTTAGTTGTAAGCAGTATACCTAACTAAATTTTCTGAAACCTATGTGTGTTTTATATTTTGGATCCGTGAAAAAAAATTACAAACAATTTTTGTTAATAAACACCTAATTAGGTACCTTTACTTTACAAATAATTTAAGTTTAATTGATGTTCCTAATTAATAGCGTGAACACAATTGACATGTAAGTTGCAATAATCGAAAGTCCTAATGTGCTAAAAATGTATAGGCACGGACGCTTAAAACCCTAGCTTAAACCTAAGCTCTGATCTTAGGTATTTTTGCAGCGACTGGACCTACAAGTTTACTAGTCAACGACGACTAAACAACAAGATATCAACGAGTTTAGAAACTCGCGCGCCCAGGTTATAGAGATATCCATCGTGATATTTCCAGTTATTCTTACTTTCACAGACTAACTTTAATTTCAGTATTTTCATTTGTAATAAGTTAGAAAGTTTATGCTGAAGTGAGTTATTTACACATGTAAAACGATTCGTTGTAGGTATTGAAGACATAATTTACACCTGGAGAGTGAAGAGAGAAGTGGCGTACTCCAAACTCTACCTAGTTGGTTACTAAGTTCTGTTACCAGATTTCTGACTGATACAATATAGAATAAAGTTTTAAATAAAAATTTAAAGTAATTATTTAATAGCCTAATTTCTAAAGAAATAATATGGTATAATAATATACAGATCAGATGGGAAATTTATTGAAAATCCTTGTAAAGCACAAGATTGCCTGAAGACGCAAACACGCGGTAAATTTAAGAAAATTACACTTTACAAAAGTGCATCAAAAAAATATGGCACCTTTGTTTAGAAGGTTCCATTGCTTATTTGTAAGAAACCTGTTTGTTAGAGGTAATTGCGTGATCACCATTTAATTTTCTTGCGATTTTATCCCACAGATATTCCCAGTTGAAACATTACCTATTTTTAAGTTTTGCACAAAAGATATAGATTTAGACTGCTATGGAACAAACTATTATTTTACTATGGAACTAGTATTTTATCGGATAGACCCACGTGAACTATACATATACCAAATTGAAGCTAAAGAATATAGCTACCGAATTGTGCAAGACTGATGCGTCTTAAACGCGATTAAAAATAAATAGGATTTAAAATCAACATGAACAAGGAGTGTAATTAGACGTATATTTTTCACCCCTTTCTCCGAGTTATATAAATAATTCTGAAAAACTGCGACAATAATTTTCTATCCAATATATTGTAATCTATTGACTATTAAATAAGCTTTTAAATTATGTACATGTATAATTAAAATGATGCTATCTATTCCTATTTATTTAGTGAAAACTCTAGTAACAGAACTTAGTAACCGACTAGGTAGAGGCCTATGCTCGGCTCAGCAGACAAATGACGAAATGATGATGAATTTGCATATGTATAATGTCGCCAGCTCGTAGGCAAAATTATTTTATGATCCGTAAAGCTGTGTCTTAAATGGGAGGTAGGTAGGTAACTAGCTTAGCAATGGCCCGCAATATAATCGTGCAAATTGATGAAATGGAAAATAAAAGTTCTGTGAAATCTTGAGCTAAAATTTTGTAGTAACATTTGAAACCAAACTTAAAATTATAAGGAATCATTTGGTTTTGTCTGCAAAATTGCAAAAACAAGCGGCTGAATTTAATGTAACTGACGATGTAAATGTGTCAACTAGTACCTATACAGAAACGTAGAAATCATACGGCAACAAGCGAAGTGCATATAAATCAGCGAAGCGCCGGAAACACGTTGTTTCGATCGTATGTTGTATAATGCAGATGACATCATCATTGCAAATTACACGATTTGCGCGAATTAAACCTTTGTAGACGACGCGTAGCAAACATCAGTAACTGATGATGGTTTTTGTGAGAGTCTACAATAAAATTCTTTTTGACAGTTGGTCCCATTGTAACCAGGTCAGAATCAGATGATGGGATCCTCGAGAAATCGAGGGAACTCTTCAAATATTATAGGCACACCTATAATGATTTAAATATTTTTTAACAGTAGCTCAGGCATTTCGGAAAGGTGGAGA
This sequence comes from Pammene aurita, assembly GCA_947086415.1. Lineage (NCBI taxonomy): Eukaryota > Metazoa > Arthropoda > Insecta > Lepidoptera > Tortricidae > Pammene > Pammene aurita. The sequence goes on along the minus strand of OX352306.1, from coordinate 23,525,097 downwards.
CTCGGTTCTTTTTAGTTTAAAATTATTTACAAAACTACATGACTTTAATACGATTTCAGTCATAATTCATTCATGATGAAATTCCATGCCTATTTTTTATAAAACCAAAGCCATAAATCATGTAATAGTTAAGTATACACAATGAGACTGATTTCCTAAAACTACTTGAGGTTTCATCATCATCACATTTTCGGATGCATCCTCAACATTACAGCTAATAACGGTACTAAGCACAAAACCATTGTGACACAGACAATCCACAAAGCAAACCGTGACTGGAACGGCACGACGTTACGAAATTGAAAAATAATAGTCCATAGAGAATAGCTCTATAAAGGTACACCAATAAATCTGCCAGTGTTTTGGACGGAGACTTGTAAAAACATGAGCGCATCTGGAGATTTTCGTTTTAATATTTCTGAACGGAGACATGTGCAACAACAACAACTGGCAGAATAATTGAATTTGCTTATGTTGTTCCAAAAAACAATGTCTGTTTTCATTTGCCATATAACCTCATGCATTGCTGCTGTGTGTTGGTAATAAAATTCAGCAACGAAAATAAACAACTGATAGACTTTGCTTACAACTTTTTGCACGTCAACATTATCAGTTTTATACGAATCCCTTCGTCTATATAGCCCAGAATCCCTCCGTCTATAAGTATATAGCAACGCCCCTACTATAAGGTTTAGGCTGGATTAGAGTCAACTTCTAAGAACAATTATGTATACATTTGTTCAATAATTTTCACAATCCATATTAAAAGAGCTCTTACAACGAAAAAAAATTTAAACGTATTTTAGTTCATAATACCTACATTCGGCGACTTCTTGTAAAAACATAAATATAAACTTCATTTCATGTTATTAATTCTAAGAATATTTATACACTATACAGACTTGTGACTCGCATCTAAGAATAACAAGTAATTAACATCGTTTTAAACAATTTAGTTAATTTGAGCAGCTTGTCATTGATCGATTAAACATTGTAAACTTAATACGTCGTTCTTTAAAGATAACATCAAGTTGTCACTTAATGTTTATCGGTCAAAATAGTAACAATATCAATTAACATACATCTGGCGTAGCGAGATAAGAACAGTTTTATTTACAAAAAAATAGTGTTGATTATGTTACCTCTCTGTTATAACATGACCTACAAATCTATTACATTTATGTATGATTCGAGGTGGTACTAAAAGTGGTTTGCTAGAATCTTTACGTAGATAATGAACATAATAATAGCTCTGTTACAATGTTAATGCGTAATGCGTACACGCGTAATCCTGCAGTATTAACAAAGTTCATTAGCGCTCCGAATTATTTCATTATGACAAGAAGTTTAAGATAAATGGATAACTTGTATTATAACTGGCAAAGTGGATGGCAAGCGACCAAGGGGACCCAGTCCTAAACGCTGGTCCGACCAGGTGGCCAATGAAATGCAGATGCCTATGTCACAGGCCCGTCACCAAGCAGAAGACCGCAACAAATGGAGCCACATCAGGCATCGAAGCCACGATCCTCAGCAGTGAGGGACCGACTTAAGGAGGGGAGGAGGGGATAGTATGGTCATTGATTTCAATAAGATCGACAGTAACTAAGCAATATTGGACTGATGGAGTTTTATCTATGCCTGTTTCGCTTACATTTACCTGTATTTGAACTAAACCATTTGATTTTATTTCGTTGTTAATATTTATATTCTATGGGCCACATAAAGCTATAATTATATAGCATTCCTGGTCAATAATAGACAATGACGTCAATTAATCTACTTACAGAATGTGTAATTCATCAATCGTTCATAATTTCAGTACATATTCAAGGAATCAGTTATATTTGGTGTTATTTGTAATGGAAAACCCAAGAATTCAATAGAACGTTTCCCAAAAAACAATCAGTGACTAATTAAAATCTAGAAGTAACGATAGAAATGTACATATTGTGAACATTTGTAACTGTATCGCCATACTTTTAAACATTTGTGAAAAACAAACAACTTTATTAATGAATTAATAAGGAAAACGCATATTAAATATGAATTCGTTATCAGTGCTAATTAATTCGAGGTTATTAACCTAATTATATTTCAATAACATACTAAAAGTAATACAAAAATAATAAAAATATAGCCTATTGATATATGTGTCAGTGTCAGGAAAAAGGTCCCACTTTGTCGATATGGAGTTATTAGTACTTCCTAAAACTACACAATATACGCTATAATAATATATAAGTAAAGAATGAAAGAATATCCATGTAAATCGACAAATTGGGCCCCTTCACTAAAATCGTCCACATACCTATAATGATAAAACAAACAATCAGAATTACCGCTCAGCGACTAAAATGAATGCTGCTTACTGTATATATGCTATAAGTAGTCTCTTCATACAATTAAAGACATTTTACATATAATACGAAATCATATGTCTAATATGTGTACATATTGTAACAAAAAAAAATTGTGAGTTACATCTTATCGGGTAAACTTCTTTTTGCCTCGCTAGTTTCGCCACAAAGAACGAATGTACAATTGTACAGTCATTGGCAATAGTATCTTCCTACACGAAGGCCGCAAAAATATATGACACGCTCTTATTTATAGGGTCATAAGAGCGTGTCATATTTTTGCGGCCTTCGTGTAGGAACTGTAGGAAAATACTATTGCCGGTGACTATACTTAAAACGGCTACTAAACTCGCATTATCCACAAATTAAGTTCATACATAGTACAGGTAATCGCGTGTATACCTTTAGTTTGCTCACTCAAACATGACGGCTATTCTTAGTTCAAAACGCTGTATGTGTGGTTAAAGTTGTATGGACATATAACGTGTTGCTAATAATATTAGCTTAGGTTTGTAATTATATAAGTTTGCTTAAACCAATGCACCTGTTATCACGGCTAATGCGCGGCCTTGCTGCGTTCGAGTTCATTCGTACTTTTTGTGCGACTAGCGAGGCAAACAGAAGTTTACCTGATAATTGGATAACAAGTAACTCACAATATTTTTTTTTGGTACACACTTTCGTTTGCTGACTGTACCTAGTAGATAGCATTGTCATGTAAATGACGGAGACCTGCTCATAAATGTAGAGATCGTAACGCTTTCCTTATGTATTTACGATATTCTTTGTGTATTTCATAGTTACTTAAAAAAAGCTACGACACATCGCCACCGATACCAACATTACCCACCATAAAAAAAATATAACAACAATAAAAAACATAACAAATACATTCGGCACAGAAAACATTCTAAAAATGCCTATTGGTTACAAAAATAACACATTCAACTAAAAGTAATCATTGGCAATGCCCTATTCCCATGTCAGTGCCAAATGTGTCCCGTTCGGTTCCACAACACATGTGCTTGACAGATCATTAGTTCGAGACAAATGAACGGACCGTTACACTAGTTCTATTATAATTTTAGAAACAAACGATAATTCAACATTATTATTATTTATTTAAGAGCCAATTAAGAGCACCCCCTACTCGCCAAAGGCCTCTCTCTTTTTCTTCCACGTATCTCTGTGGTAAACAGTCTCTCACCAGTCAGCAATGAAGCGTCAGGCATTGTTACTGACGATTCTCGATAGGGTTTGACAAATTAAGTTGGTTTAGTGCTCAGACAGTAGATAAAGCGTTGCGCCGGCATGTCAAAGCTGACAGAAAGCCCATCTACACAGTGAAGAACGTAGCCCAAAGCACAACACAGCTTTTTATTAATTATAAAAAAAATCTATTTTCAACTCATATATTATTAGCACACGAAAGTGGCACAGAAAAAGGGGTTCTAATACTACCCCTTATACTGAAGATATCCGAACGAATGCTGACTGTAATGTTCTGTATTATATGAGTTCAATGCTATTTCATAAATAAACTTATAGCGTAAGAGACTAAAACAATTTAAACAAAGAAGCGCAAATGATACCAGTAAAGTGTTTTGAACATTTGCACTTTATTGTTAATGTGTAATTATGAATAATTGAATATTTACTTATTACTATAAGTGTAATGTTTTGTTATTTAGTGAAAACAAAGTCAAGCCGGTTACTAAATGTGCGTAAATAGACTGAATAGTTTAAACAAGAACCTAGTCCCATAGGGTAGATAGCTCTCCCACGCATCTCGCGAGTCCCGATATCAAGCAGTTTCCCATAAGCCTTTATGAAAGGTGTCATTATGTTCGTCTCGCCATCTGCGTTGAAGGCGCCGGATAATTTTATGATGTTTATTAGTGGTTGATTTAATATAACACACATATTCTCACAAGCGACAGGCGCGTTAAAAGAAAGTTATTACAATAAATTAAACTCTCAAGTATAGTTAAAACACGATCCAGTTTGACCTAGAGCTTAGCAAGCAAAAAGGAAGCCGGCTAAGAAAAACCAAAATATAAATCGAAACCATAGTAACGTAATGTCCTTTTTTTAAACGATGAAGAACATCTATTGATGGACGCCGACACAGCCATGAATGGACGCAAAATCTCTGACATTAATAATTTTGTGAATGGATGTGTGAAATTGGTAATGACGCCGACAATTGCGGCGATGGGAAATTTTGCACGATATGACAGAGTAGAATATTAATTTAAGCAAATAACTTCGACACTGGTGATAATTTATATTTGCACATCTATTTGAAATCGATGTTTTGCACAGATTCGTCACCAGGCTCTAATGCAATAATCTCATTGCATTGTCAAGTGTGTTCATGCTATATTTAACCTCGTGTTGAGTATAGGTAAGCCATAGCCATAGACTAATTAACCCAAGACCCCGCATAGCCGGGCGACCCCCGCTGCCAGGCTTGAGGTAATTTCACACTACAGTGAGACACTAATTATTGAAGTGACAGTAAACGTAGTATGTCTCCATGGCAACCATTAATATCTGATTCTCTCGTACGCCCCACTGAACAATCGCGCGATGTCTAGCATTGCGTGTTCCCCTACCGCACCCCTTCTTTTTGGCAGCTTAGGTTTCAAAGAAATAACTGGCTAAGCGGAGTATAGAGATATCTTGTATATGAGATAAGCTTACATCTTAGGTATACTATTTTCGTATGACACTTAAATTTACACCTACACAACCTTATTTAGTAACTTATGTAGTCATCATGGACTTTTTTGAAGATATTTACACGAAACACAATGGAAAGTTCAAGAAAGTATACGAAGATTACGTCGCTCCACGTAATAAGTGTTCAATGAAGAAATCGATTCTAAAATCGACTTATCATTCGAATGATTCAGTAATATCCGTTATGTAATCGTAAAAGGAAGAGCTGTAGACGTTTTTTATCCTTTCTAAAGTTGAGAAAATGTTGGACAGTATTAGAAAGCAGATTTTCGTGCTGTGTGGAGAGCATACTCTGGCCAGCTATATAACTTGTCGAAGACCATCTGGGCGTCCTAGGTACCGATGGAAAGGCGAGGTGCTGAAGGAGCTCACCGCGCTGGGCGCCGTTGACTGGACAGAGACGGCTGTGAACAGAGAAGCCTGGCGATCTTTGGTGTCGGAGGCCAAGATCCACTTTGGGTCGCTACGCCACTGCAGTAAAGTAAGTAAGATTGGAGGCCTAAGTCACGAATAGTCCTTAATCCTAAAAAAAGGTCCAATTAACCTACTGCATTGCAGCATACCCTGCACACGAGTGAAAGTAAGCGTCTGCAGATATGAGATAAGGAAGGTCGATTTACCTTTAAAACGGATTAGAGCGAAATTCAAAATGGTGCCTATTGGCTATCGTGCTCTTGTGAGAAATCATTGTAAGTAGACAGCTGTTGAAATGATTGGGTTAGAAAAGTCTCTGTATAACTGACCGGTAAAAAAACAAGATTACTTCACTTATCATTTAAAAATGGAACAGTCCGTAGGCAATGAGGGTTTCCGCGATTGAGATTTTCACTAGATGGCAGCACCGTGGCGAGAGGTCTAGCTGTCACAATCTACCAATCATGTTTAACCATATATTTTATGATTGGTGGATTTTGACAGCTACTGCCAAAAAGACCTGTCGTCACGGTGCTGCCATCTAGTGAAAATCTCAATCGCGGAAACCCTCATTTCGCGCCGGCCTCGGCCCCGTATCTCATCAGTTTACCGTTAGTGAGTGAACTGATCGAACCCCTTTTTGTGGCCTGGTGTCGATGACCTCGTCTAGCCTAAACCTAAGTACACTATTACCTGTGCAATAAGTTCTAATTTACTTTGCATGAGCTTATATAACCTAGTTTTAAACCTAAAAAGCAGCATAACTGTTCGATGCCTCAAGGTTCATATTACATTAGCGTTATATTACAACTGATTATTAAACCGTCAAAATAATCTAGACACACGGCAGTGTGTCCGCCAAGTTCGAGCAAAAAAAAGCGACACACCGGCCGTGGGTTATATTACACGAACCATTTCGGGCCAATTTCGACCACCCTATAACTCCAAACATATTTTATCTACGCATATGAAATTTCGAGTGTCTGTTGACATCCCCTTAATTGTCTAGAATACAAAATTTCATTATTCTACCTATAGCAGTTCTTGAGATATTGACGTCAGAAAATCGCTATTTTTACTATACACTCACTCACTGACTCACTCACTGATTCACTGACTCATCAAAAACCTAGACCACTTCCAATGGTCGTACTGACTTGAAATTTGGCATGGAGATAGGTCTTAAGGTCAAAGTAAAGGGAAAAATCTGAAAACGGCCAAGTGTGAGTCAGTTTAAAAAATAGCGAAGGTGTAACTTTGTTCTACTATGAAGTCATAATGAACTAAGTGGGTCTATCTTCCAATGGTCGTACCGACCTGAAATTTGGCTCGAAGGTTTGTCTTTAGGTCGAAATAAAGTAAAAATCTGAAAAGGGCCAAGTGTGAGTCAGTTTCGAAAACAACGAATGTGTAATTTTGTTCTACTATAAGTAGGTATGGAGTGTTAATGAGATAAGACTTATTTAAATTTAGATACATACCAATTTAAGACAATACATGTTTGTCTTAAAGACAAGAACAATAAAATTGTTCACCACTCTGTGTGTGTCTGTTGCGGGAACCGAACCCACGATTTACGAAGTACAAAGCAGGTCACTAGGTACACTAGGTGCGCTAAATCAGTCAAACAAAAATAAAAAGACTATTTTTTCTCGCATAGTCTAAATAATTTCTAATTTTACAACTAATAAAATCGCAGATTCAAGAACATGGAAATCATATATACTCTAAGATGGAATTATATATACTACTGCCCATCTCACCCTCCGATACGCCACGGGATGAGATGGGATGGTGCACTTCTAGGGCTACATAATAGGCCACCAATTATAATACCTACTGGTAGGTAGGTATTACCAAGTTATTAATTATCTATGTAGGTAGCGTACTTACAAACAGAATAAAGTACGTTATTGATGTATGTAATTATATGTAAGTAGGTACATTTTATAGGTGTAGGGAGCCAGTTTATTTGTAAAATAAATAGTAAAATAGAATTAGACGCTTAGTATAAAGGGTATAGTATAAAGTACATACCTAAGTGGAATGAGACATTTCCTAAAGCAAAAGTGATAAAAAAAAAAATAAAGAACCTACACCTAACAAAAATAAATGAAATCCCATCAAAAACATAAATGTGAAAGGCTGCCAAGTTCGATACTATGGGAATGCTTCGCCTATAAAAGAAGTGAGATCTGAATAAGTACCAAGTTCCATAAAAATACCTCAAATCATAAATAGTTATAGGAATGCACACTTGATTTCCAGCAGTTTTGAAGGTACATTTTGAATAAGTATCACGTTACATAGAAATACCTAAAATTATAATAGTCAGAGAAACGCACACCGGTTTTTTTAGCAGTTTCCTGATAACATTTATTATTTTCAGTACTTTTTAATGATGTAACTTGGCAAGTTTTAATAGAAAATTATATACTTGACACATTGCAGTCCATAAAAATACATTGCATTGAAAAGGTGTGTGGTGTGTGAAATCTTGCCAAGTAACATCATTAAAAAGTACTGAAAATAATAAATGTTATCAGGAAACTGCTAAAAAAACCGGTGTGCGTTTCTCTGACTATTATAATTTTAGGTATTTCTATGTAACGTGATACTTATTCAAAATGTACCTTAAAAACTGCTGGAAATCAAGTGTGCATTCCTGTAACTATTTATGATTTGAGGTATTTTTATGGAACTTGGTACTTATTCAGATCTCACTTCTTTTATAGGCGAAGCATTCCCATAGTATCAAACTTGGCAGCCTTTCACATTTATGTTTTTGATGGGATATTAGTTACGTCGCACAATAACCGTTTTGTGGAAGTAAATGCGCGATAATTTTTTGTTTGCTAACTTTCTTAACGATTATTTATGCACTATTACCGTATGTTGACCCACAACTTCTACTAATACTATTAGCATTTAGAATGTCTCCTCACAAAGTCAAAGGTCACTTGAGTTACCTTAATAAGCGGGCCTAAGTCGACTGGATCTTCAATTAGCATAAAGCATGTAATTTTAGTAAGATTAAGATGCCAAGCCCTTAACTTACTCGTCCCCAATGTAGCAAATTTCAGCTCTAGTTTTATGCTACCAACTTTGGAACGAAACTGTAATTTGGGTAATCGTCTTTTGTTCTCTTACTAAATCAACTAAGTGCAAATGTTGTTTAAGAATATTAACTTGTGAAATTGAACTAAACTTCTGACAGAGGTAAACTTCGGTCTCAAATAGCAGAAATTATACATTTCAAAGGAATGTCTGTTAGAACGAAACTAGATCTATTTACAAACGACCTATTTAAGATTCGCCCTATTCCATCTGTCATCATCAACAAAGGCCTTTGTTGACTTATTTTGGGGCCGAGACGATGACCGGACAGGCCCTTAGTCGTGAATTGCTCAATGTCCGCTCCTTCGATAATGAACTTCAGTTGCGCAAGTCGTACTTGAACGAGTTGGACGTGATCTTTTATAAGTTCTAACGCTGCCCGAGGAGCTACTTTTGTTGAAAGGCATCTTAATCCAATCATTGGGGAATAAAATATTTTAATGGTTATTGGTAGGCTATAGGGTGGTAATTAAAATACTAGATTTGAGACCTTGAGGGGGGGGGGGCGGCCGCCATCTTGGTTTAAAGGTGCCAAAAGTCCGTTTTTGAACCTTGGCGCTTAAACGGTTATCAGTATGCCTAGAATTTCTATGGAACGTATGAAGAAGATAAAATTGTCTACAATATTTCCATAAACAATACATCTGTAAGTCTTACAGGTATAAAGATACAGGGGGTGAAAAAGTGTATATTTTCTTATATCATAAGAATTTTATTTATTAGCTTCAAAGTTTTGTGCTTCGAGATAAGGAAATGAAGTCTCTACCACAGTTTTGTCATATTCTAATGATTCTTTTAAAAGATATTCGAAAGTTGAATTCACCCCTGGAGCTCTTATAGAGGGGGTGAAAGTAGTAAGTCTCACACACGAAATCAATGTTCTATTACTCATCATAAAATACTACTAGGCATTGTCAAGTATAGCAATCGATCAATTCGGGTATAATGAATTTAGATTTGACAAAAAACATATACGTTTTCATAGAAAAAAAATTTTTTTTAAAGAAAGTGCTTGAATTTTTTTATTTTTTTTAAAACTTCATATAACTGTCAACTTATTATTAAAATATCGTATAGGCTTTAGCATTTTTTACATAATGCCTGAACAGCTCTCTTTATGACAAAAATGTCTACGAAAATTAAAAAGACTATTTTTTTTTGTATTTGTATTTATTCTGTACGCCTTACTACAGAAGATACAAAGTTACAGGAAGGAAAAAATTACTCATACTCATTGTCTTTATACTTCTCGTAGATATTTTTGTCATAAAGTCAACTGTTCAAGCATTATGAACAAAATGCTAAAGCCTATACGATATTTTAATAATAACTTGACAGTTATATGAAGTTTAAAAAAATAAAAATATTTTCAAGCACTTTCTTTAAAAAAAATTTTTTTGTATGAAAGCATATACATATGTTTTTTGTCAAATCGAAATTAATTATACCCTAATTGATCCATAGCTATACCTGACAACGCCTAGTAGTTTTTTATGATGAGTAATAGAACACTGATTTTGTGTGTGAGACTTACTACTTTCACCCCCTCTATAAGCACTTTAGGGGTGAATTCAACTTTTGAATATCTTTTAGAATCAATAGAAGATGACAAAACTGTGGTAGAGACTTCATTTCCTTATCTCGAAGCACAAAACTTTGAAGCTAATAAATAAAATTCTTATGATATAAGAAATTATACACTTTTTCACCCCCTGTATCTTTATATCTGTAAGACTTACAGATGTATTGTGTATGGAAATATTGTAGACAATTTTATGTTCTTCATACGTTGCATAGACATTTTAGGCATACTGATAACCGTTTAAGCGCCAAGGTTCAAAAACGGACTTATGGCACGTTTAAACCAAGATGGCGGCCAACGCAACCCCCCCCCCCCCCCTCAAAATCTAGTATTTTAATAACCACCCTATAGCCTACCAATAACCATTAAAACATTTTCTACTCCACCTTTTGTAAGGCAAATGCTCCAATGATTGCGCTATCTCTGAAATACTGTTAGTTGTATATTCTATCCCTATATCGGGAACTGTAACGGTAATCCGTCAAATATGTCTCAGAAAACAACGTATCCAAAACAATGAATTGTTGTGGATACGTTTTAGTATCATAACTACAGTATCCGAATTATATGTATAATTGACGAGATTATACTCGTATCATAGGAACACTATGATAGAGTGTTAAGATATAATATCTGTTAGGAACCTAAGAACGAAGGCATAGCGTATGTGCGTATAAGATAAATAAGCTTCCCATAATCACAATATTTAGGTACCTGTGTTAACTGTACACATGATTAATCTCTATAAGACGTGAGAAAAATTAATAGGAAAGTTGAATTGGTCCTCCGTCCTCCATAATCGAGAGCTAGATAATCACGTCATTCATCACCAACATTGTACAAGAGTTGTAGTTATTTTAGACGATTTATCGAGCTAAAATAAAGTGGCCCATATTATGCAAAAAATTGCGCATACCTACGCTTAGCTTTACAAATATATCATTGAATCCTCCGCCGACAGTTCTAGAATCAAAACAAATTAAACCAGTGTTAGTTTGATGTTCACCTACAGAATTAAAAGAGCTCGTTTTGCGAAATTCGTATCTTAGGTTGTTACTGTGTTATTAGGGGCGTCTTTCACAAAATACGTCAGATTAATTAACGTGGGATATCTAAGGCGCGTATGAGGATGCGAAATGAATAGGGAAGGGGACGAGTGCGAGGACCTCGTCTCTCCATTTTAGTCCCTATTTTGTTCCCTGGATAAAATACTCTTTATTGCACACCTCAATAAAATAAATCGAGACAGAAAAAATACAAAACTTAAGGTAAACAACAGGCGGTCTTATCGCTCAGAAGCGATCTCTTCCGGACAACCATTATCTTCAATGGATAATGACATTATGGACAATATTTTTACATCATTCTATGTATTGATATGAACCGTAATTTAATTGTAATAAGATAAACAGATCTTTTAAAATATGGAGAGGCGGTACGTCCGTTTTCCTCTTTGGGATCTCTGGAAGCTATCTTGTATGTTAGGTTGTTGGGCATAATGAAAGCATTTCCAGCCGTCAAATGTATAGGGATATAGGTGTAAGAGTATGTCCATGTTGTACACATATCTGTGTCAATATTCCTAATCTGTTAATTCCGCAGCCCATGTCACCCGATCCCGACCAATCAGACGTGAGTCAATCGCACCCACTCGTCACCCCCCGCCAGTGACCTTGTCTTCACCCTCGACGCGAGCGCACCGGCTACAGCCCGAGGCATGGGCATCAGCGGACGAGGCATGTATTAGTCACCCTCGACACGAGCGCAACGGCTACAGCCCAAGGCATGGGCGACAGGGGACGAGGCATGTATGTAGGTCGTCAAACCCGCTGGCAACCTTGGGAAATCAAATGAAACATGTATAGTCGGTGCCGTCAACACGTGAATCGTCCTTCATATGGGTTTTTAGGTCAGCAAAGCGCATCTGACACCTCGGGCGTTGCAGGCTTCCAGGACGCGATGGCCAGGGTTGTCAACACCACTGCCTTCTGGGTATCCATCATATAGGAACCGTCGACATGAAAGAAGAAAGGCTACGGTAGCTGCTTACGATCAGGCGGGCCGTAAGCTTGTTTGCCACCATCATGGTATAAAAAAAAACAATAGACGATTGACAATTATCTTAACAACTATACATCATTCTGATACCTACCTTCTTTTTTTTACACGAATGTTACTCATGTTACAATAGTGGGAATATACCTACCATATATTTCTCACCACTTATAACTTGCACCGGTTCTTTTTCGCTCTGTTCTGATCTGCGGTGACTGCATTAGCATGACCGGTATAGCAATTGTGAGCTTGTGACTCATATTGTGCAGTTCAAGAAGGTGGATTTTGTTAACTCCTTACCATACTTTCTTATAAGCAAACTTCAATTACTTGTACAGTCATTACAAACCTTTGTCCGTTTAAATACAATATGAATTGGTAAACATTATTAACTTAAGGCCTTTTTCGGAAATCCCAACAACCTGACGAACGCAAATTAAATAATAGACTAAATATTATTTTGATCAATGAAACTAGCAGACAGTGAATAAAGGCTATTTGTATTTCCTTAACAGACACTAAGTAAGTCATGCCATAGGTATGTCGTATAACTTAAACATTTAATTTTTCTGCTAATAGGTATCCATACTAATATTATAAATGGGAAAGTGTATGTGTGTGTTTGTTTGTCCGTCTTTCACGGCAAAACGGGGCGACGAATTGACGTGATTTTTTAAGTGGAGATAGTTGAAGGGATGGGGAGTGACATAGGCTACTTTTTGTCTCTTTCTAACCCCCCACTTCTCTAAAATGGGGGGTGGAAGTATGTATGGAGCATTCCGCAATTTTCAGGGTAGAAAGCTAAAAATTGGTATGCGGACTATTTGTGACTAACAAAAAAATCGTGCATAAGCTATAAAGACAAATAATATCGTCTACAGCAGCGTATTAAAATAATATTCTGTTACGAGTTCTCTTCTGTGTTTTAAATCAGGAAAGGGGAACCGTGTTACCCCGAATTTAACGCGAGCGAAGCCGCGGGCAAAAGCTAGTATTTCATAAATTTCCCACAGTTCCTGCTAGGAATGATATGATTATGATTATGTTTGTCAGTTTGTGCATACAAACAAACATTCCCCTTAGTCTCCAAAATGGCTTACACAATTAGGTTGCGCCTTGAGGTATTTTAGCAAAGGTTAGGTGTAAGGTGATACACCAAAGATGGTCCATAGATAGGTTTTGGCTCAATGGTCCTGTTATTATAATATTGTTGAGAAGAATTTATAAGTTAGCCAACTTGCTTATGCTTACTTACCTATCAAGAACCCTTACAATTTGCAGATGTTTTGACTCAAAATATCAGGATATTACGTACATATTATCAGTGATCGGATTCTAGGGTGGAACATGTTTTTTTTTACCTCAAAAATTATGCTAAGATAATCTTCGGAATTTTAGGGTTGTTTACTTTAGTTACATCAAATACATTTCGATAACATTTTAACCACTATATTCGTATAATAAGCATATGTATGCATTCCGCCGTGTTGCACTGTAAATTCCAATCACTGAATATTATACAGGTATATTAATCAAACATATTTTTAAGCTTTTTTAGCTGTGATTTATTTTTAAGTTTAATTTTAGTATTTCGTTTTATGTAATAATGTAACTTGTAAACTTTTTAAGTAGGTAAAGCTTACAATAATACCTTATAACAGTTATATCTATAATTATCATACTTCTGTTCATTGTATAACTCACTGTTTAAACACTGTTTTATGCAAGTTTAATGGAACCAAAAACATCATACTACTTTGATAAGAACTTCACTTTTCAATCTTATTACTGCTGTCAATTTAAAAATGCTGATAAGCATATCAATATAGCTTTCATAACAGTGCTAGTTACCTACTTAATGATCTGTCAACAAAATTGGAATGGTGAGATGTTCTTTAAGTTTGTTTGGCGAATAGTTTTGAAAGGATGTCTTTTATATATTATAATAAAAGGTTGAAGAAGTGTGCAAGGTGACAAATTATAATTAATTGCATATATTTTTATTGTATTTGAAGCCCTGCTACCTAACAACAGGGTCACGTGTCTGCGAGTCAATAATTAATTTTGACTTAGTAAAATTATATACAATTCATACAGTTTGACATACATCAACAGATGAATATTAATGTGGAATATTTTATTGATATCAAATACTTAATTTAAACGTCAATGACCAGGGGATTTACACCTCATTCCAAATATAGCTGTAATCACTTAAAGTCGGAGAATTGAGTCACAAAAAAAAACTAAACCTACAACAATTCTTTACATCTTCTTCTTTCTTACACCTTACATCTGCCGAAATAAGAAGATTGTAAAAGGATGACTGAAATTCTTCTAGATGGATCCAAATTACATGTTTTAACGCACAGAATCAAACAGAAAACCAAATCATAACAATTTCAATGCAATTAACGTTAGGAAAATAATGCAACGCAGGTGTTGATATTTTGAGTTGAGTCTTAGCTTATGGCATTGGTAATATTTTCTAAAAAAATATGTTAATAAACAAAACCTGGGCATATTTTAAAAATTGATAAAATAATTATAGTATTTCAGCCTCCTAGATTCCCTGTCATCATATCATATCTCTCTGCAATGTTATTTTAATTCAGAAATAATACAGTGAACAACTGCTATCTCCAATAAGCTATTCACATGCACACAAATATATAAACAATGCAATACAAATAGTATGTGTGTACGGCGCGATAACATGCCGGCAGCTTCGATTACAAATACCCTATACACACTGTTATGGCACGTTCCTCAGCCCACTACTCCGGTCTATTAACCACAAGTCGACGACCAAACAATCGCAAATCCTAACTTAAAATACTCATTTCAACACTTTCAAAGTCTTTCCCATCTATCAGACTCACCTTGGAATACAGTTGGAAGGCGTCCTGTCCACTTCCCAGGCAGCAAAAAGCTTCATGGGAACAGGTTTCGATGTATTAGTCATCTTTTCAGATTTATTTTTCTCCGTCATCTTAAAATCTGTAGCACACAAAGTAAAACTTTTCACAGCACAGCACTTGTTTAAGTTATGACTGGCATCGTTATTTAATCACTAAGCACAGCACTGGATTCATGTTTTATTGCAGCACAGAACGAACGCGTCGCAGTTCGACCGCATACACAACAACACTCTCGATTCGATCAAAGCAAAGCAAGACACGATAGAAACGTCGACTCGTCTCCGAAGCGAACGAGGGCGTTCGATACGTTTGACAACCAGGCGTGCGGTGTTGCTATGTGATTTGAGATTTATGATATAAATTACCCAATTTTTTTTGATAAATAATAATGTGACACTTTTTTGAAAAAGATACCATTTGACGGAGGGCGTCGTACGTTGTACAGATTCAATATTATATTCGACCAGTAAAAGCGTAAGCGTCGGCAGCTAAATTGTACCTTTTCCGAAAATTCTTCACATATTTGTGTGCGTGTTGTGAGCGCGGCGTCGGCAGGCCGCGAGCATTTAGTTCACCTTTTGGATCAAAAAGTTTTCTTGTGAGCAATAAAGATTAAACATATTTATTAATTTAATTTTACGGAATGATAAAGCAAAATATTATCCCTTCAAGGCTGAGCATAGGCCTCTCTTCGAGTACGCCATTTGTCCCGGTCCAGGGCGAATCTTACCCAGAAGTGACCCGCGATCTACCGAATGTCATCCACCCAACGAGCCAACGGACGCCAAGGACTCCTTTCATCCGAAAGTGGCCACCAATCCGTTAACATTTTAGTCCACTTGCCGTCACCCAGCCTTGCAACATGTCCTGCCTAATTACATTTGGTTTAGTAATCGTATCTCCTACGTCTCGCACCTTGGTGCGACGTCGGATCTCTACATTTCTAACTCGGTCTTGAAGTTTAATGCCGAGCATGGCGCGCTCCATGGCTCTTACCCCTTATATTATTAACAGGGCCCGGAATTAGGTGAGCTAAAATACCTAAAGTTCGCGAGAGGACATAATATAGAGTGGTTACAACCGGATGAAAATAATATTTTATTTGGATTCCGGGTATTCGATATTCATCCGGGCACTGCAAGTAATAGTCGTAATGATGAAAAATGGTTACATTGCAGCCATAAAGTTAACATTTTAATAATAAATCTGATAATGTGACATATATTTTAAATTAGTAATCTGTATTTTCCTATTCATTATCAATGCTTGTCAGAGTGGCGTATTAGCGTCAAAATAGTGAAAGCTACTAGTACTACTATAGTATATATAGAAAGATAAGGAAACAAGTACTTAGTATTAATCCAAATAAAATATTATTTTCATCCGGTTGTAACCACTCTATATTATGTCCTCTCGCGAACTTTAGGTATTTTAGCTCACCTAATTCCGGGCCCTAATTATTAAAACTTCTACTGGCCTTTTAGTCCTTACTGGTATATAAACATGATCCGACCCGACCAATTCAATCACTTGTATAAAAATTGTAAAATAATAATTTAAAGATTTCAAAAGCATTAATTATTCACTAAATGTTTGTAAATTATTTTTAATAGCGATATAAGTGAATTTCACAATATTAATTGAGCAGTGAATCAATTTACCAGTATCCGGGGAAAAAGTGTTAACCTAGCAACATAAATGGAGCTATCAGCTGTCATCCAGAGATGGCGCTGTACGGATGCGTTCAAATTAACATAAAATTCTATGAATGAAATATTTAGGATGCGATCTGCTTTCATTAGAAAAAAACCGACCAAGTGCGAGTCGGACTCGCGCACCGAGGGTTCCGTACAAACCTGTAGGATTCTGTACAAACTTTAAAATTATTTTTATTATATTATGTAACTAAAAATTTACGGTTTTCGCAATTTTTCCTTTATCTCTGCTATAAGACGTTGCTTCGTACCAAATTTCAAGATTCTGAGTTCACGGGAAGTACCCTGTAGGTTTTGATACCCTTGCGAGTTTCAAAAATTTGCGGCATTAACGGCTGTATCTTTTGATTGCGTTGGCTTAGAAGTTTGATTTTTTCACAGCTCCAAGGGACAGTATACCTATTTGATATAAATTTCAGCTTGATACCTCCACGCGTTCCTGAGAAAAAGGGTCTTGCCAGACAGACAGACGGACGGCCGGACAACAAAGTGATCCTATGAGGGTTCCGTTTTTTCCTTTCTAGGTACGGAACCCTAAAAATAACAGCGATGCCACCGAGAATCATGAGAATCGAAATATTTCTTTCGAAAGATTTTGCGATTTCTTTTTCACCACTCCACATAGTAAAAGGCGCTCTTTATCCCTTGACAGCTGACGGGGAAAATGCATTTTACCCACATGTGGGGAAAGTAATTTGGTACCTACATGTTTTGCTTGTTGCTTTTCATGTGTTTGCTTGTTAGATATACTTTTATGCGATGATTTTGAATGATTATTGAATAGTTGAATACCATTAATTTTGATTACATTTGTATTATTTTACAGCTTGTATTTTCCTCGCATTGGTGTGGTGAAAAATGTTGTATTACACTTGGCAGAAAAATGTTGTATTAACCTCCCATGCCTTGAGGCCCTCGCACACTCAAGATTCCACTTTTTGAACCATTCGCAACGCTCGTGGCTCATTTTTAGAATCTTTCGCTGGCTCGGGACTCAATATAAGTGCGAGGGGTTTAACAACAACTTTGCTCTCTTGTATAATACATAACTATTTATTAGAGATGCGCCGAATATTCGGTAAAACTGCCGAATATTTACCGAATAAACATATGATATTTATGTGATAATAAATAAATCATTCATACTATTTATCGCTCTTAAAAGTTAAGTTATATATTTATTGTTATTACTTATTTTATTAGGCATATAATAAAACAAGAAGATTTGATTTTAGTAAGCTTAATTATTCAGTTCATCACTATATCAACGTCTGTCATCAATTTCACCATCAATAACAATTGCAAATGTTGACATTGACAATACCAAGGTCGTATACACATATTATTTTACTAGAAATTAAGGGCGAGCGGGAGGGGTCGAATTCGCGCTCAGCGAGCCGCGCGGACCTGCATAAACCTGTTTAGTTTTACCGAATAATTCGGCCGAATATTCGGTTCGGTAAGATCTGAACCGAATGTTCGACCGAATATTCGTATTCGGTAAAGTCTATATTCGGCGCATCACTACTATTTATCCATGGGCTTGGTGGAGGTAGAGGAACATTGTTATGTCTCTCCATATTCTTTATCACAATTTATAAATCAATAAAACCCAAACAAGCCAATACAAAGTTCTGTAAAGTAGAAGGGAAATACAAAAAGAAAAACAAAATGATTTTTCTCACAAAACTTTATTCAATACTGTCACCCAAACAAAACCTGTATGTACCATCACACCATCAGGTTCAAAATTGCATGGTCAATTTATCAATGAATTCATTCATAAATTGGCCATGCAATTCTGAACCCGATAGTACATACTTGTACATACGTCTATACTTATGTACCTATTCATAATACAAGGCAAGACATACATTTGTACTTAACATAAAGGCAGTAAAAATCATCAAGGCAGCGTAAAAATAAATGTAGATTAATCTTTCACTACATCTGTCAGCTCAATGTACGAACTGTATTCGTTACCCTTTAAAAATAAAAACGGAACTTGAATTTAAATCGGTTAACATTTGAAATACTAATGGAATGTCTTAATGTTCTATTCATCCTATCCATATAACAATCTAGTAAAAAACAAAACAATTTCAACTAAAAAACAAAGTATAAAATGTATAAAATTGTAAAATGTAAAAAACAATTTCAAAAAAAGATGACTTAGAAAACATCTACCTATTAATTATAAGCTGTTTAAGAAAAACTTTAAAATTGTAGAAGTTCATACTAACTATTGATCATTGCTGACTATCAAAGATCTTACTACTAAAAATCCATGGCAAAGCTTTTAAGGGGTGTATGTTTTACTACAGGGTATGTTTATCGTTCTTCCATAATTGTATATTATAATTATAAATAAATAAAATAAGATTCCTTTATAATAAATTATAATGTGCAACAAAGAACTGCACTGATTTCTTCATTTAATTCATGCTTTAATTAAAAGAACACTATCAGAAGTACACAAAGTGCTTGGAAACAATGTCAAAGCAACTTGGGTGGTCATCATATTTTGGTACTGTAAAAAAACTATTAAAATCATACTTCAAATTATTCCATTTCATATTAAAGTATTGACTAAGAGCCCATGTGTTGGAAAGAGACCACTGGCTACGTCAGATAGGACTCATATGACACAATAATAAGAGCAACAAAACCCGTCTGGTTAGATTGATATACTATCCTTATTGCTAGATCCGAACATCTGGCAGCTTTTAATGAGTTACCAACAAGCAAAATTTTTCTATTGGAAAATAGTCATATCAAAATAGGCAAAAACTGCCAAAGCTGCCTCAGTCAGGACAGGGCCTATATTTTAGCATTAGAACAAAAAACATTGCGTATTATTACGGAAACAAAAACAGTAGGCGACAAACTTTGAATTACATTATATACGTCGATTGGCACTACTTTCCCCCAACAGTAAATTTTGGCAATGACGTAATCTAATCTAAATATATAAAAGAAGAAACTGACTGACTGACTAATTAACTGACTGACTGACTGATTGACTGACTGACTGACATATCAACGCACAGCCCAAACCGCTGGTTCTAGAGATTCCAAATTTGGCACGTAAGTTCCTTATAAGGTCTAGGGGTGCACTAAGAAAGGATTTTTCAAAATTCACCCCCCTAAGGGGGTAAAATGGGGTACCAAAGTTTGTATGGCAAATCAAGATTTGTTAGACTATTTTATTCAAAACTTCACAGGAGTATTCCTAACGATAAATGAGTAAACACGTGTTTCAGGTTTTTTGAAAATTAAACCCCTAAAAGGGGCAAATGTGGTCACATAGTCTGAAAATCAACATGGGTATCGTATCCTTTTTGAGTACTTATAGTACGCGGGCGAAGCCGCGGGAAAAGGCTAGTTATTTATATAATTTCTCATAACATAGCATCAAACCCAGAACTCTGGGATTCGTTTTTTGTAGTGGCTTACATTCTTTGACATCCACCAACAGCTGGCCAGATCTAGAAATAAGCATAGTATAGGCCCTATGGGCCTATGGGCGAGGTTATACGAGGTTTCCGTTTCAACAGGGGCAATTGCCCCCCCCCCCCCCCTGTATCCGCGCCTGCGTCTACTTGGCGACCTCGGGCGGGCAGTCGGGCTGCGAGGAGGGGTGCGCGGCGCGGAAGGCGGGGTGGTTCTCTAGCTCGCGGTCGATGCGCAAGATGATCGGGAACGGCCGCAGGTCCACGTGGAATCTGAAGGGTTTCACTTTCTGTTAACTTTTATTTTTCATACATCTAATATGCATGATGATGATGATGAATTTTTTCATGTATGGTATCAATCGATTTGTTTTGTTGTGAAGATCAAATGTCTATATGGGGCCAATTGCGTTAAAGCAACAAAAAGGTCAGAAATGAGACGCAACACTCCTAACAGAATGTGTAAAAGTGACGTCACAATTAGGGAACGTACCCATAACTACGTGACCAATTTTTTTACAAT
Source organism: Pammene aurita (assembly GCA_947086415.1). Taxonomy (NCBI): domain Eukaryota; kingdom Metazoa; phylum Arthropoda; class Insecta; order Lepidoptera; family Tortricidae; genus Pammene; species Pammene aurita. The sequence goes on along the minus strand of OX352306.1, from coordinate 23,504,213 downwards.
TTTCACCCTCCTCGGTGACCAACCGTAGTATATGCCAAGATCCCCCCCGCCCCCTCTGGTTGTCACGTAGTAATACTTAATATTGTTTTTTTTGCAAACAGAAAGTAAAAAATATCATAATTTGGCGCATATTTGTATTTATTAAAACGGCGGTTGCCGCGTAACGCCTCAAGGTGCGTGCAAACCATAATTAAAAAGTGAAAAAAAAAATTGCGCGAGATTTCCCTAGAGCATAATTATAATAATTATTGATTACGTGACGTAAACCTAAACCCCCCACCTCCCCCTTGTGACCAAGAGTAGTATTTTGACGACCCCCCTCCCCCCCCTAAACAGGTCACGTAGTATGGATACGTTCCCTTACATGGTTGCCCTGCCTGTTTAAAGTATAGAAAAGTTATGAAATTGCTATTTTTACAGTGAAATTTTGCGTTTATGTATATGGTTGCCGTACAATTTATTTTTCAGTGAACTGTTAAAAATCGAATGGTATCATTGTTTTTTTTTCAATATCGTACTTTAAGAAATCGTAAAAGAACATTTTGCATCCTGTCAACTAAATTTTATTTCATAAATCAACATGTGACATCATCCCTATTAGAACACAGTGTATGTATCATACCTAGTTGTTTACCATTGTTTGATTTGTAATGCTGGAACCACACTTCGTTATGTGTTATTCGTTATGCGTGTTATTCGACCGAATACGACGAAGTGTGGAGGACTTATTCGTCTGTATTTGCCTTATTCGCACGCATAACGCATAAGCGCAAATAGCAAATACGCGTATCCGTTCACTTGTCGGTTTTTTGACACACTTCAAAGGACACGAATAATTAGTCGCCAAATACGGCGAAGTGTGGTACCCCTTATTTGTTGTTCGCTTCACACATAATGGTGAAACTACACTTCGCCTATGCGGACAAATATTCGTGTTGCGTCTCTTTCTTATTCTATACAATAAGAAAGAGACGCAACACGAATATTCGTCCGCATAGGCGAAGTGTGGTTTCAGCATCACATATATTAACATATATTTAGGCAAATACAGCAAAGCCGCATAACGAATAACACATAACGAAGTGTGGTTCACCATTACTTACAGTCTGATGGAGTAATGAACTTCTAAATAGAATAGTACCGAAATTTGTGTACAGTCAACATCAGAGATATGTTTATACTTTTGAACCTTATTACAATGGAGTAAGGTGCAAAAGTGTAAACATATCTTTGACGTCAACTGTACCACTTCAGATGCCTCCAGAAATGCCGACTGGTTAAGCGTTACTGATGCAGACAGACAGTAAACTTGCATATTGAAAATAGATATTAATTGGAATGGGTCCTCACCTTCTAGCATTAAAAACTTGTGGTACAAGACAACAGTCAGCCAGGGTGATCTCATCCCCGACGCAGTACTTTCCAGCAGAGGCAGACAGCAGTTTTTCAACAGCTCGGAAACCCCTGGTGATCCAGTGCCCTGCCCATTCCTTCTTCTTTTCTTCGCCAACATATATCAGGACTATCAGGTTTTGAAGTGGTTGAATTCCTGAAGATATCACCTGAAATTTTTTATTGTAAAATGTAACTAGAGTTGTAACATCCTTCGGGATTCTCCTCCATTTTTTTTGGGTTACTTTTTCACATGAGAATATCTCCCATACTACCTACATGGAGAACATTCTCAAGAATGGCACATCTCTAAATGTAACTAGCACAAAATACTCAAAAAATAAACAATTACAATGTTTTAAGACATCAAAATGGTAGCAAGAGCTCTTTACCAACTTAGGACATTTAAAAATATTCTCAGTTGTTAATTTATAAAACTTACTTCACATATTTCTCTGACTTTGGCCCTTTTGAAACAGTCTTGTGGCATGAGGGGTCTCTGGGGTCTGGTCTCCTCCAAATAGTGCATTATACTGAGCGACTCCACCAATGTATGGCCATCTGAAATACATAAACATTTATTTAATTATCATTATATTTAATCTAGAACACCCTATTTTCAAGTTTTAATTTATTATGCAACAGGCACCAAAATTAATGCTACATCAAGGAAAAAACCTGCGCTATTTTAAATTAATGTTTCAAGTTTTAAAATATGTACGGTCAACCAATTTGATTCCTAGGCCACTGTAGAACCTTGTCGTAATGACAGTTGCCCATGGATACGTATAAACGTAACATAACCTATTCGCTACCAAACTAGCTATTGTGACAAGGTTCTAAAGTGGCCTAGGAATCAAATTGGTTAACTGTACCTCACCTATACAAAGTGATGGCACCTGCTCCATTGGATTTACTTCCCGGTATTCATTGCAGTGTTGTTCCCCACCTCCTTTGATCAGGCTCACAGCCTTGATGTCGTAAGGAATCTCTTTAAGATTCAGCGCGATTCGGACCCGCCAGGAACATGAGCTTCGCCAGTACGAATACAGTACTGGCTGAAAAGAGAAAAGGAAAATAAATATTTTAAAAACTGTTTTTTTTCTTCAAGAAACTTGTTGGGTGAATGCTGAATAGAACTCGAACACCTAACCTACCTTATCTTGATTGCTATCAGTCATTTTCACCAAAAAAATACACAAAACGATTAGGTAGGTACGCGAACTCTCAACAGAATATTGTACTATACTTAAAACTCGTGGCCACTTGTTATAAAGATAGACATAGGAACTGGTTTCTTGGCATTTATCTTGTGACAAATAAATTGAGCCAGTATGCAAATAACGAATTAAAATAATATCATTAAAAGTAAAGTTAATACCGGTTGTAGCTGCTATTTACCTTAGCCATGGTGGCGGATAGGGTGCCGTTGTATTTGGAGTAGTAAGTAATTTTGGCGGCCTTTATTAGCGTCTTATATTAAAAATACAAAATATTGTTATCAAAAGCCTAAATACTGATATGATAACGAACAGACACAGACATCAACATCAATGAAATTGTGGGTTGGGTGGGGTGAGGGATTTTGATAGGGATGGGGATGAACAATGAATCCTTGTGCAGCTCTAAAATTAATGGCAAATAAAAGAAAGATTGACCGCTGCCTTCTACTTTTCGGAATATGAAATATTTGTTAATGTTAATAATAAGAAACAGCTCTTTATTGGTTTAAATTTTACGAAATATAAATTATAATAATTGGAACGTAGCCGTATTGTTTGACATTGACACTTGTTATTGACGTTAACGTGTGGATGAACTTATTTTTTGTAGAAATGTTAGAGACAAGTATCGTAAAATAGACTTTATCTTGATTCATTAAAGTGTAAAATGCTATAGCATTTGATCCCATTCACCAATAGTATGAACATGCCGATATAAAATGTTTTGATTTCTGTTGATAACCTAATTTATTGAACTTTGCGTCGTAATTAAAGATAATAGCTAGTAATATGGGTAAAAATAAAGGAAAAGGGCCGAGAGGACCAAAAGCTAATGTTTTTAAAGTGGCTGGAGCTAAAAGTTTAAAGAAAACGAAGGCAAAAGCTGTCAATCTAGGATTGAAAAATGTGAGTCTATTTTAGAATATGTGCAAAAGTTTTTAACTATTAGGTACTACGTACTAGTGTATTTTATGGTCAATGCAAGGGCATTTGGATTTGGTATTAATTTCTAGTCATCAATTTGAGATAATTGAATATCTAACAGCATTAGAAGTCTGGTGAAATATGTAGTTCTTTATGTAATTAACTAATTAATATCTTATTCTATGTTTCTTTCAGATAAAACAGAAAGTCCAGGATATAGATAAACAATTTGTAGAAATAAATAAGAACCCGAAACCTACTCAGCAACGTAAGCAACCCACCAAACAACCTCAAAAAAAACCTGCGAAGAAAGTAACTAAGGAAGATGTGTCGAAAACAGCTGAAGAAATAGTCAAAATGGACTTATAACTGTATCAAATAAGTATATTTTATTTATTTTACATATATATTTAATTTATAAAATTCCCTACAGTTAGACCACTCGTACTATGTAACCTTACAGACATGCCTTTTTCAAGAATGTTTTCCGTTTACTGGGAAATAATTCTTGAGGAAGTATGTTTCCCATACATAAAGGGGGAGGATTCTCGAGAATGGCACAACTCTTTTAATATTTTCCTTCTTTATAATTTTTTTGTCTTACCCTTCCCTGGCTTTTATTTCTTGCCAATAGAAGCACAGAATAGTACAAGTACAGAAGATTATCCTTTCTTAATTTGACATTTTGCTACAGAGACAAAAATGTTAGCTGTCATGCACTTTAAAATAAAATTAGTGTTTTTCAACCTGCTTCAAGTATCCGTGGCCTATATGAGACATGACATATGCATGTCACAAACACTGGCTGAAATGATAATATTCTCGGACACCCATAAGATAATAAGCGATGTGCTAACCCTTCCCTCAAATGCGGTAAGCGCATTGGCAAAACAATGGAGAGAGACATACAGGGTGGCCTATATGAGACATGACATATGCATGTCATAAACACTGGCTGAAATGATAATATTCTCGGACACCCATAAGATAATAAGCGATGTGCTAACCCTTCCCTCAAATGCAGTAAGCGCATTGGCAAAACAATGGAGAGAGACATACTAATCACCATTCATATTGAGCGAGATGATTAGGTAAGCTATAATGAACAACTTTCACTATGTTACCAACTCCGAAATCAGCAGTAGATGATGAAATAAATCCAGTAAGTGCGCGAGGTCCAGATGGGACAGTGCAGCTGCCAAGTTTGTTACCCTTTTAGCACCACCCAGGGATCATGTGTAGGTTTGTCTACGGTGTTTACCATAGACGCAGAGTGACATTGATCCCCACTGACAATGGGAAACTGCGCCAAGCTAAGGGTTTTCAACTCTAATGTTAAGTCAGACCTCCTGTATGGGTGCGAAACATGGCCTGTCAAATAAGACATAACCAATAGACTCCAGGTGTTTGTAAACAATTGTTTGCGGCGGATCGTAGGAGTCTACTGGCCACAGACCATCTCGAACACACAACTATGGGAGTTGACCGGCCAAAACCCTTTAGCCAAGGAGATACTTTTGCGGAAGTGGCGCTGGATTGGCCATGTTTTGCGAAGGCCAAATAGCCACCTACCCAAGCCCATAGCAAGGGCTGACTTGGCAAGTCCCTGGAAAAAGGGGGCAAGGTCGTCCTCGTACCACCTGGAGGCGCACAGTTGAGAAGGAGGCTGCATCAACTGGCCTTGGTTGGAGGAGGCGGCACAGGACCGTGACCAATGGAAATCCCTTCTGAGAGCCCTATGTCTATGTCCCTGATGAGGGACAACAGGATATCATCATGTTTATATACTTATTTCTCCTGCTGCTAAATGTAACAATGCCAAAAAGTAAGGGGTATGATAGGGTTGAGATAACCCATAAGGTACCTAGTTGGCTGGGGACAATCAGTACTCCTGACCTTGATTACTGTGACAGACAATTGTTGATGCTTTGTAATCAACAACAGTATTGACAATACCAGCTCAATGAACATAATTATCTTAAACAAGTTGAAAAGTTGAGAATTTTCTAAAATAAGGACAGGCCAAAAGCATTTGTTGCTTTCAACCATCAGTTTGATTTATGATGGAAGGATGCTCCTCATTGTCTGCCTGTCATTGTTTTTTTTATAAGGTATTAAGGACTTATTGAGATGTTTTGGAGGAAATATACTTACCAATGTAAGCAAACAAACATAGACAACTGTTAATGTCTTTTACTGTTAAAATTTAACAAAAATACAATTTCGAACACTTAACCTAAAACATTAACTGTTTTGTAATAATATAATTTAAGAAATGTTAACGGTGGTAGTTTTACAAACACATGAAGGTATATAGGATCGGTATGTTTTCATTGATGCGTAATTTGATTACGGAGCAGAAAACTTCTGGTGTTGGGGGCTTACATTAATGCTATTATATCATTAAATCTAGAAAATTGAATGACATTTAGCGTAATCTTATTAGATTGTGTAAATGCATAGAGATTCCTTTGTATCCCTTCATGATAATAATAATTGAAAGTTTAGATTATTCTTCGTCCGTAACGTCAGGTTCTGCTTGTTCGTCTTCGCTGGCTTCGGCGTGTTCGTCCGCGGGCGCGGGCTCTTCGACGGCGGGGGACTCGGGCTCTTCTACAAGGGGCTCGGCGTCTTGGGATTCACTGGAATCAAAAACATAAATGTTTTGAGAAAATATAGCAATTACCTATATGATCCTGGTCACGGCTCCAAATTGTAACGCCACCTCCATTGTTCCAACTGTTTGGAAATTATTGGTCTTCGAAATAAGTGCTATAGAAAAACCCTTTGAAGTGTAAAAGCATCGATGCGTATTTATGCTTAATATAATACGCAAATACGAAAATGATGTGACTTACGTAATTCTAAAAGACTGAATACAAGCTCTTGGAGAAAAGCTATGAAGCACAATATACTAGACTGAAATGGATTCAAAACGCTTCGATTTAATAATGATGTTTTGCTGATGCAGGTACAAATCTTGAGAATAATGCTGCAGCATTATTAAATTTAGAAATTCTTGGGAACTAAACATTGAAATGGTCTGAGTAGGTACGTCGTGGAAGAAGAGTTAGAAACTTAATAAAAATTGAGTTAATACTTACGCCTCAGCCTCGGGCACTTCAGCCGCGGAGCCGCTGTGCGAGAGCTCCTCCAAACGGGCTGCAGCCAGTTCGGATTCTTGTCTCGCGATCTCGGCTAACTCTGCCGCCTGTAACAGAATATGGTAGAATAGAATCTAAGGGAATGGATTTAAAATTTTAGACTTTTAATCATACTTATGACACTTGTATTGACATAATATATATATTGACATAATATATATATTGACATAATATATATATTGATTAACACACTACATTTTTGTAATATATAAGCCGCGCAGTATGCTATCCCGCACACCTCACTGGCTCCGCAGAAAACCAGCGCCGTTGACAACGCTAAGTCGCCAACTGCATTGCTGAGTGGAGACCATTTCAGACTCACATCGTTTCTGTTATGTATACTTCTTATTTAATATTTCGGTAAATGTGCTGATGTGTTGTCTGAATAAATTTTATTCTATTCTATTCTATTACTTGTACAGCATATAAGGAGTACACGTTAGCCACATCATCTTTTTAACTTTTTCTAGCCGAATAGGGTTCCTTGTTATAGCAAATAAGTATTTAAGGTGATGTTTCAGAGTTTTAAACTGTTTAGACCGCATGTTACTGCGTCTGTGTGTCAAGCTGAATGCATTTTGTACCTATTGTCTTTTAGGTTCGCACCATATATAATGCTTAGGACTTGCAATAACGGCATTTTTTGTATGTGGCATGTGTAATTTTTGTATGGGGATGGTGTTTACCTGTCTTGCGAGTTCCGCTTCTCGCTCATCCTGAGCTTGTTTCTCCAATTCTTCAAGGCGAGCGAGCTCCTCCTGTCTTCTTGCCTCCGCTTGTCTCTCTTCCTCCAATCCGGCTTCCTCCGCCAGCCTGGCTTCTTCCGCCAATCGGGCCTCTTCAGCCTTCTTGGCTTCCTCTGCTAAACGAGCTTCTTCGGCTAGACGTGCTTCTTCCGCTAACCTAGCTTCCTCGGCCTTTTTCGCTTCCTCAGCCTGACGCGCCTCATCGGCTATTCTGGCTTCTTCGGCTAACCTGGCTTCCTCGGCCTTTTTGGTTTCTTCGGCCAAACGTGCCTCTTCCGCTTTACGGGCTTCTTCCTCGGCCTTACGTGCATCTTCGTCAGCTTTGCGCTTGGCTTCCTCGGCCTTACGCGCTTCTTCTTCGGTCTTTTTCTTTTCTGCTGCTTCACGCTCAGCCTGAAAGAAAATAGTAAATGTAGAAATTATAAATGTGTTCGTCCAAGATGTAATACCAGCATCGCAAATTTTCGGTAATTCGTAAATTTATCGAAATGATGGGCGCGAATTTTTTATACTACTAAAGTGCATTAATACATTTGTTTGTAACTTTGTAGTATAGTTATTGCAATAGAGGAAGAAAAAAACATCTGAAGGCATTTAATACGAATATTTTATAAAAATTACCTGGGCCTTGCGTTCAGCCTCGCGTTTCGCTTCCTCCTTCAAAGCTCTGAAACAAGGTGTAGATTTAGATACAATTTAACCTTTACTGAACTTACGTAGAAATCGTTCTGAAACGGTAGGTATAGTATTATCATAACGTAAAAATATAATTTTAGGTGAGTGAGACATTAACGGAAACATACGTTTTTATGTCTTTTATAATTATAATCTACTTGTACACATATAGGCTCTTGGTCAATGGTCAATCAAAGTATTCCTATTTGTAGAATGATCCTAAGTTATATTAAGGTAAGACTTGGAAAACCTCACTTTTCCTTAACCTAAGTAGCTTCCAGCTCATCGAAAGTTATACATCATCTTTGCGCCCTACAAAATCTCTGTGACGGTACGTTTAAAGTTCTTACTTCTCTTCAGCAGCACGTGCCTCCTCCTGTCTCTTCCTCTTAATCTCCGCCAGGTCCGCCGCTGGCGCCAGCACAGGTTCCGCTGTAGTAGCCCGGAACCTCGCTTCCCTCTCCGCTTTGGCAGCCTTCAGCTCCTCCGAGGGGTCCTCCATCGTCTTAGGAGCCTGGAACTTGCGGCTCGGCCTCCACGGCTGCAGTTTCACTGCACCCAGGCCCTTGTTACTAACAGCTCAAGCATTTTGAAAAGACTAGCGTGTAGATAAACCGAAGGGAAGTCATGATATATCACAAATGAGTTTTGGTAATGCCAATGTGAGTAGGATGGCGGGAACCTTTCAGGACAACCATTATTTTGCGTCAGAATTTTGAAAATTTAAACTGAATTTGTCTAGGATTAAAGATTTTTTTTTTAATCGCACTTTTTTTTATTGCCAAAGTTGTGTCAATAATATCTAATACTTCATTTAAAATCCGTAGTCTAATTAAGTGATGGGAGCCTTCTTGGCTATAAATCTTTCATCAAAGTGTTTGAGTTAGGGACAACACAGCTAGTCTTTCCAAAACCAGTGGGCAAATAATAAGCAGCTGCAGTTCATCGGGCTTCCTCATACAAGCAGTTAGACCCTGAAGCTCATCGCCAAGCCTGATCATTTTGCCGCCTTCACTGGAACCATACATGCTGTAAACGTTCGAAAGCTGCATTCGACTGTTTGCAACGCGTCTCTGTTTGCATCTCATGAAATGATACCTCGTCTTGAATTCTTGGCTTATTTATAGGCTTTAGATTTATGTTTTAGTTGTATGTACAATGGTTTTATGGTGTGTTGAATTATTAAAAATAAAACAAAAAGTAATCGATATTGTTATTAAGAAGCGAAGCATTATGTAAGCCTGGATCTGTTAGGTATGTCATGCGGAGTGATTAAAACAACTGAGAGATCGGTTGTAATCATTTATTATTACTTAAAATCAGTTCTGTTAAGTGGCAGGAGCCTCTCCAAAACGAAGAGTCGTTCTATCACGAAATATGACTAGAAAAATATAATTATTTATAGTTCGTTCGTTAAGTATTCGTTTATAATAAAATTATCTGATAAATGAATAAAAAAATAGATGATTTAGGTCTTCTAGGTTAGTCGGAGCGTGTTATACCGAGATCAGAGTACGCGAAGGGCTCGCGCGGCGCGGGCGCGGATAGTACCGCGTCCGCGCCGCGCGCGCGGGGGACGGGAGCGGGGTGCGCGGGGGCTACGCGCTCAGCGCCGCCGTCGGCTGTTCCTTCGCGCCCGCTGCAAGAGACACCACACACAGTGTTAGACACGGAGTTTATATTCCTGTTTAGACCCGCTCTCTACACAGAGCGAGCGACTGCGAACGTTTTACTTGAACTTTAATTAAGCGTAGGGTGAGCGAGCGTTAATGTTGCGATGCAGTCGTTGTACCTGTGACCGCGTTGTCGGCCAGGCCGGCGGCGGCGAGCCTGTTTTTCGCATAGAACGACAGCAGATTGACGTCGTCTCTGATGCTCATCTCCTTGTAGAGAGGGCGGCGGTTGGAGAAGGCTTTATTTCCGGTGTAGTGCAGGCACGCGAGGTGGCCGCGTCCTGGTGAGAACACCTCATGTTACCACGGGGGGCACACTGGAACTGACTGTTAGGGGTTACGGAACTCTAATACAAGTGAGGTTCAAAGGTTCACTCAGATCAGTACTGGTTACAGTGGGTATTGAGTTCTTGTGTTTGTGTAGTTACGTTACTCCTGCCTCGGCTAGTTGTCGGTTATTCCCTGATGTATCTGGTGGTTACTTACCTGTAAACTTCTTCGGGGGATCTTGGTACTTGTAGAAGGAGATGTGATTGATGTGGTTGACAACGCTGCGTAGAGACAGTGGGAGTCCAGCCAAGTAAGCGTCATTGCTGTAGCGGTATGGAATCGGCTCGCCATAGGAATATCTGGAGACATACAAATTAACCTTGTCAATGAACAGAAGAAGAAGCATACCAGAATTATTCTACACGGCGCGGAAGTTGGAAAAAAACATAAAATTAAAAACGAGGTGACGGATGAGAACGAAAAAACCCTTATCAATCAGTTTCTGAAGCACTAAGCAGAGCGACCCTACTCATACTTACCTACTTACAGTTATTCTCCTACATAAAATGTATGGCATAAATAATATACTTTTCACTTACCATCAGTGATCGGAATTGGTAGTGCCCTTTCGCGGGACTTCGGTGCGTAAGCTTAGTATTGATATAGTTTTTAACCCCAGGATTTGAAAGGAAAATTTTAAAGTTTGTGTTTGGTTTAAAAAAGAACCGCGGACCTAACGTATGAAAAATGTGGTTCAAGTAAGATAATGAACGTCAAAAGAAATAGATTGACAGTAGAAAATATTGAAAAAAATATGGTAGGCTACTATAATTTCAAAGAATTTTTTTACTTTTGCGTTTTGAAGAAAATTTTCTGTGAGAAATACGAGTCGAAGAATCTCAAGTCTTATCCATGTTATGTACAATGTTTAAGGTCATTTACCCGAAATGGCACTACCTATTCCGATCACTGCTTATCATGCACAAAAAGTGTGTCATAAATGTTATGCTTACCAAGGCGGACTAAAGTACCTAGTACATTTAGCCACTAAGGAAAATATGTATACATATCTATGATTTGGGTAATTCCACGAGACTGTGACGTCAGTTACCAATTCTTTCGTGTCTTCTTTGATTAATTAAGCAATTTAAGTGTCCATATATCTACCTGTAGGCATAGGGAAGATATGTGAACACTTACATTTGCTGAATTAATCAAAGAACACACGAAAGAATGAGGGGTATCGCGTATGAAATTTCCGCTAGGGGCGCTAGTGTAGACTGAGGTCTTCGAAATGTCAAATTCCATAGTAATTAAAAGGGATTCGCGGAATAATTTCAAATTTAACAATGTTGTAAATATTTTGCTATACCAGGATATTAATTATGGCAAATATGAGTTACGAGTGATTAAATTGTTTTAAAAGTGGAACTAAGAAAATCCTCCTATTCTTCCAAATAAAGCGGAAATGCGCAACACTGCGGCCTCGTCGATATTTTTACAGTACGGTCAATTGTATAGCGTTAGCGTAAATTTGGTTATCACAAACGTACTTAATAAAAATTTGAACTGTATTTCAGGACCTCAGTCTACAGTGGCGCCAACTGGTGAGTAAAAAAAACGGTAGCCCTCATTGGTAACTGACGTTACAGTCTCGTGGCACTACCCATTTACAAAACATTTTAAATTGACCAATCAGAACACTTCAGCATATTAAATCCACCAATTACAACACATAGACACTAGATACTTTTTTGGTGCGTACACTGTTTAAATAATTTTAGTACACTGTTTAAAAAAACATAGTACTTATTTAATATTCAACCAATCAGAATACAGCAATTCATTTCTCAAAACATGAGGTGTTTTTTAGATCCTACTTCACAAACATTAATTTTTTTTAAACCACTTTAAAGCGTGTTTAAAGCGCTAATTATACCGTCGTCTGTGGCATTTATTCGCGTTGTTTACATTTTGTATCTGTAAGTGTATAATGTGTCATTGTGTAAAGAAGTTAAAAAAAAAAATAAAAGACCATCAAGTTAAACCATAATTTCACCTTAGTTTAGTTATTGTGCGTAAATAATAAGTATTTTTATCTAATTTTCTCGCAATCGAAGTGAAAAATAGTATGTATAACTCTGGTCTAAAAGTCATATTACCACTCGAACTCGAACCACCTCATGGTAATATGGCCTACTTTAGACCCTTGTCAAACAAACTCCTATAATACAAATGTTGCGAACATTTGTAATTATTAGACTTAAAAAATCTTCATGTTCGCCCAATGAAAATAAACCATAAAACATTTTATTGGAGCACTACAGAGCAAAACATTTGCTGGCATTTAACCAGTCTATAATTATCCGGTGATTCGTTGCCTCTGCGTACGGAGATTTTGCCTCTGAAATCTACACCCACGCCGAAAATATCGCAACCAAATATGAGAGAGCGTATTGTTATGTGTCTCTAATAATTAAAGGTCTTGGCTCATTAGTGGAACGTAACTAGAGTTTTTGACGCTTGAGCGTGTACAGTCACCGGTAATAGTATCTTCCTACACGACGGCCGCAAAAATATGTGACACGCTCTTATGGCCCTACAAAGAAGAGCCTGTCACATATTTTGCGGCCTTCGTGTAGAAAGCTACTATTGCCGGTGACTGTACCTAGTGTTCATTGCCAATAGATCAGTAGGCGATAATGTTATTCAAAACCCAATGTCACTGCCAGGGCAGTCGGGCATCAATGGGCTGTCTATTTATATAACATCACATGTGGCCAAGAAAAACTTCACGGCACGAGCAGGTGTGAGAAGAAGTCGCTCTGCCGACATTTAGGCTACTTTGTTTGAAGTGTAACGAGAGATACCTCGATGACTTGGCTTCATGAATCGATACTCTTGCATGGATGAAATTACAATTCGTAAAGCGTTGCAACCGAACGTTGAACATTTCATAAACACTTAAAACTCCTAAAGGTCCTATAGTTTGGATTAAGCAATTATATTATACTAGCGACCCGCCCCGGCTTCGCACTGGATAAAAAATAGTTATTGTGGTTCCCTAAGAGATAGACATTACCATCGCGGACTTTTTTGTAGACCTTTTTAATGTGTACAATACTGTATCACATTATTTTGATCTCTAAGTTTTGTAAGCGCAAAATGTGTTTGTTTACGACATCACATTAGAAACCTAAAAAATTATCAGTGCTTCTCTGCTATATTATGCATGTAAGTAATAAACCTTCCTCTTGAATCAGTCTATCTACGTAATAAAAAAAAACATCAAAATCCGTTGCGTAGTTTTAAAGATCTAAGCATACATAGGGACAAACAGATAGCGGAAAGCGAATGTTTTATACATGTAGTGATTGGTTGTTGTGTTTTAGGTACATATTTTTTGCGTCACTATATATACGTGACTTGTCGAGGGATTTCTCGGCCGCTGTTGCGTAATCTGGAAGATTGGAACAGTTGGCCGAGAAGAAGCCATATCAAAACCAGGGATGTAACAGATGTGGTTTTATCGGAACCGAAAGCGGAATCAGATGTTTTAAATTTAGTTTATCGGAACCAGAAACGGAATCGGAACCGAAAGAGGAAGCGGAACCAGAATCGAAACCCGAGTGATAGGTGGAAGAGATGTTAGGGGTAGGTCTAAACTGAGTCTATTGACAGGTATAAATCTGTTTGTTTTTTATGTACGCCGCTCATTTCCCCCCGCTGCGTTGCTATGACATCCGATATAATTTCTGTTTTGAAAGTAACAGAACCGGAACAGAAGCGGATGTTTAAATCCAATCGGAAGTTCCGACTTAACGGAACCGGAACCGGAGCTCTGTATCATCCCTGATCAAAACTTACGTGTATATCGTGTCCAGGGGTGCGAGGGACTTAGCACGCGGCACCACGGAACGAGCGCGGGTCAAAAGCGACGCGGCGTCGGCACGGATGCGGCGTTTTTCGTCCTCGAACATCTGGAAACATGAGACTTCAAGGTTCAGCAATCGATAGGTCTTTTCTTTGTGTTGCACCACAGTGAGAAAAACTAGTTGACAAATTGACATGTACCTAGAGTTGATCTATTAGCCTTGAAGAATGTCGCGACTCGCGGAAGAAAGTTGGTATTTAATTTATATTTTATCGTAAGGAATTTTGGTAAATCTGGACAGTCTGTGATTGACTGCTGATTAACTTGTCGACACGAGTTTAGAGAGAAATCAGAAAGATGGAGTAATAAGTTATAATTCTTCTTCCTCCTAACGTTTGCCCCGGCTTGGGCTCCGCGTGACAAAGAATTAGGTCATAATTAGGAATATGCATGATTTTTTTGGAAGACGACATTCGATTCTATTTCCCTGTAGATTCAAATGTCTCTAATAAACCTACTATCTATGATAGCCCTGAAACGTCAAAAATGTGAAAACACGTTAGGCGTCTGCGCCGCGCGTCAAAACGCCCCATACAAAAAGTGTGAGGTTTGTGACACACAAAGTTGCAGAAAACTGTTTGGAAGGAACAAGTTTTTGAAAGATTTTTGTAATTTTAGGCACGACAAAATGCGTTTAGCTATATAGTTGTCATACATTTTTTTTTCTTGTTCGAACATAAGTAATCGAACTGAAGTTTCGAAAATACATTTGAGGTATAAAAAAATGCCTAAAATTTTACGTTTTTAAACCGCAATATCTTTAAAAAACTGTTAAAAATGATTACGGATTTCCACTTATTTATATAAATTTGGGGTTGTTGAACGTGTTTATGCAACAAATTCAATTAAATATTTTTCATGCATGTTCTCTATTCCCATTAAAAACTCAAAAGAGTATAGCGTTGGCTTTCATTCAAGAAGAAATCAGTCTAATAATTTAACTTTGGTACCTTAGTGCTCTCAGCTCTATAAAAGTCATCGAGCGCGGAGACAGCGAGGTGCGGGCGGTGGCGATAGTTGATGCGGTCCAGTTCACGGAGGACCACCGAAGGGCGCACGCGCACCCGGACCACGTGGTGCGGTGCCTCCGGGTATGTGACGAGTCGAGTCACGCTGCGAGCCGTCGGACGATAAATCAACTCCGCCTGGAGAGAGAGGAAAGGTTTTAGGAGAGGTAGTAGAAAGGTTCTGGCCAATCAATCGCGAGTAAGTAGCTGAGGATAAATACCGATGCATAATTTGCCTGAGAGAAGGTCAATCAAGTTTCAAGTTGCCTTCATAACCTCTCGGAGATCGATTTTTCTCCAACTTTCATCGGTAGAGTCACGGTTTTTACCAATGACAATGAGACTCAAAAGAATATTTACCAATATAAAAACGTGCTTCGCTTCGGCTACTCATACCGAAACGATTGAATGACCAGACAGTGATGATGCTAAAGCGATAATGCGGACTACTTATGTATTCCACGTGCAAGCATTTAGGAACACCTAACCGGTTTGAATCCTAGGCCACCATTGTTGATCTGAATCTTGTCATAATAGCTGGTTTAGTGCTACGAAATCATGTTTAACGCATCCACGGGCAATTGTCACTATGACACTGGTTCTACAACGTGTTACATCCAAGACTAAAAACCTGAAAACTGTTTATTGAGAATCGAGAGTTGAATCGATTACAGTATATCTGAACATGGCTATGCTTTTTCGTTAATTTTCCATTTTTTTACGTGTCGAGTCTAAAAGTTTCTAATACTACAGTTTACCATTCTATTGAGAGGTTAGGAGATAGAGGTTCAATATTTTATAATGGCTGGCAGCTTTGGCCAATTTGTTTTTCATTGTCAAAGTATGTCAACTTATGTCATGTCATACAAATTGACAAAGTAGGTTGATAGGTTGACATGACATGACATATGTAGAGATGTGACAATAACGCAACAAACGTACAGTTAACAATTGAATAGAATTGCGAGGAAAAATAAACATACGAATATCTTCCGAAATAATTAACCGATTGAAAAATAAATAGTCTACATTAAATAGTAATAATAAAAATAATTTGGGGTGTCTGGGGTTTTTAGTGGCTCAAGTAACACGTTGTATAGTGGCCTAGGAACCAAATTAGTTGAACGTACATTTAGCATGACATCGCCAACTTTGCGTTCTGCCGATAGCATTTGATCATGCATCAATTTAAAGTATTTCGCGCGGTATGATTTGTGTACGTGTCGGATACATAGTATAAATAGATACCGTCAGTTTGCTCGATTGTTAGAAATCTTCAACTTAAAAAGCTAGTTAAGTAAGTAAATGCTATGAAGGAGAAATCTACTGTACAAATACGTGGATATCATTTATAGTGATAAAACTTTGTGAAAAGTTGTAATGAGGGAAATTCCAAATAAACTTAAATTTTGAGAGGCATGGCACAGTTATGCAGGCGCGGATCCAAGATTACGTTCAGGGGGGGGGGGGGGGGGGGCAATCTCCGTTACAAAAAATCTCGCGGTCCGCACATATTTGCGTTTCAGGGGGGGCAATTGCCCCTGTTGCTCCCCCACCCCCTGTATCCGCGCCTGCAGTTATGCTACAGATATCAGAATAGCGTTAAATATAATTTCATTGCACTAGATCCCAAGTGATAGAGGTAAGTTGGAACCCGTGCCAAAATGTTTTATAAATTGTGTATTTAAAGCTAGGTAAGTATATAGTCATTTTCAGAAGCGTGATTATAACCGACGAAGCTTATTTATCATTGCATTCGTTATTTCACGCATAGCGGTGACAGAAACACAGCATTTGTGGTCGCATTAATACCACACTCATGCAAATAATATCACACTCATGCAAATAATAGGCGTGAATGTGCAATAAAATCAAAAGATGAAATCATGATTGGTTTATGAACTTCATGTTACCTATCCAGCGTATACGCTTAGTTTTGCTACGAAAATCTATACATAGAAAGTTACTTAAATGATTAGGTAGGTGTTGAATATTCTTTTCAATGACGCCAGCCGGACAAATCAGTCGTCAGCTCCAGGGTCAACATGTCTGGCAAAAAATGCAACACTTTGTGTTTTTGAGCACAAAAACTGCCTAGATTTTTAAGAACGTGCGAAAAGATAAACGTAGACCTGATCAATCAATCTCCAGAAAGGAAAACTCCTTTCTGGAGTTTGATTGATCAGGTCTACGTCAGCAAACGCTTTTGTCGAGAATTTGGCAACGGTTTGTTTTTACTTCTTGTTTATGAAATGCCACATCATCTAGCTTCATGGGTTATTTTTGATAGATCTTATTGCGTAGACGTAGATCAATGGCAGTGAGTCATGGGATACCTAAAATTAGATGGTGAATGCTAATGTTGGTACTTAGATTGATCGTCTTCTAGGGTTTATTAGTTATGGACTGTGAATTAGCATCATAAAGTTCACCAATCAGTTGCCTCTGTAGTTTTGCGACTGCATATAAAGAGTGTAATGACAAAGAAGTTTTGCCATACTTTGGGTCTGTAGGGTTAGGTATTAGGTGCCTAAACCTGTAGTGGGTTTGCTAATATGATACCTACACAATTTGATTCATTGCGAACTTAGGTATGTAGGTACAGTCAAGTGCAAAAATACGTATCGAAAAAATCGTCTCATAAATATGGTACTACGCACTTATTACAACGGAATAAGATACTATGGGACATATTTTTGAGTAAGATGAGTACACCCATATTTTTACACTTGACTGTACCTAAGGTAACCTAAATAAATTGGGCGGATGAAACTCGATCAAAGCGATTTCTTCAATATTGGTACCTCATAATTCCTGCTTGAACAGACTCAACTTGTGGTGAATAAAAATTGCTTAATCCAATACTGATTCTAAAATGGTATAACACCTACCTTTAACATTTTTACAAATAAAAATATTGCTATTTATATTCATTAGGAAATAATGAGGTACCAATATTGAAGAAAAAAGGAAAGTGCGATTATCTCGAAAACCAGAGGACTTTTACTAAACCTATTAGGTAGGTAGTACTGTTTCTGGACCGGGCTAAGGTGCCCTGTCGGTGTTTAGGTTATCCATTACTTAATAACCGGACACCCGGTATATGCAATCTGCATCCAGTGTTGTTCTTGTTGAATTTTGGGGTTGCCGTATTCCGAGGCGTAATTTACCGTATCCCTATACAAATTCTTAAAATAATTGCCGCTGAATTGCCGTATCCAGAAAATTGGCGAAAACGTGTCTAAAAAATGTATGAAGATACGGCAATGGGACCGCTGCCGTGTGCCGTATTTTTGACTGTAATGCCCCTGAATTGCCGTATATTACGGCAATTACCGTATCCGGAACAACACTGTCTGCATCAAAACTATCAAATTACCTACACTAAAGGTTGAACACGCCAAAACCTGGGCATGTAAAAATAGCTATAGTTATTCGAAAAATGGAGATATTCAAACTTTTTAAACAACCATTTTCTCACAAGGAACTGGGCTATAAAATGATAATAGTTTTATTTTCTTTTATTTATTCGTTGGCAAAATGTCGAGCGTACAACATCAAAACGTGAACGCATTTTGCACGAACATGTAAAAAATCCCATGTTTAGCTACAGAGATATCGCGAAAAGGCTGAAATATCCGCAATCTACGGTAGGTCACGTATTAAAAACTTTCCGTAAACGCTTGACAATAGATAGAAAGCCAGGAAGTGGTGGGTTGCAGGGAGTCAAGAATAAGAAAAAGGAAAGAGTATTTTAAAGATTTTTAAATCATACGATTTTATCTCGTGATGATGCTAAAAAAGTGAAAATGTCTCAGTCCTATGTACAAAAAGTGAAACAGAGGGCAGGACTGAGGAGTTATAAAGCCCAGGCCGCACCAGATCGAGACTCAAAACAGAACCTATCCGCATAGTCGCGACAACTCTATGAAGATTTTCTTACAAAATTTTAATGCGCGGTGATGGACGATGATACGTATACAAAATTGGAGATTAAACAAATACCTGGTCAACAGTTTTATACTAGCAAATCTCGGACAGATACTCCTGAAGATTTTGAATTAAAAAAACGAGGGCAATATCCAAAAAAATACCTTCTTTGGCAGGCAATATGTAGCTGTGGTAAAAGAAGTCGCTCTTTTATCACTACCGGGACAATAAACGGCGATATTTATCGGAAATATTGTTTACAGAAGCGTTTGCTGCCTTTTATAAGACAGCATGCCTCACCACCGCTGTTTTGGCCAGATCTAGCCAGTTACTAATACGCAAAATCAGTTATGGAATGGTACAACGCTAACAGGATCATGGTGGTACCCAAAATATGCAATCCGCCAAATAGTCCAGAACTGCGGCCTGTTGAAGAGTCCTGGAGTATTATGAAAGGAATTCTAAAAAAGAAAGGCGGAGAAGTAAAATCGGTCCCTGATCTACAAAAAATATGGACCTGGGCGACAAAAATCATTTCTAAAGAAAGCGTGCAAAGTCTTATTATGACCCGTGTGCGTAGAAAAGTTCGATCTATGGCTTACTGTGTAAACATTAATTAAAATTAAAAATGTGATTTTAGAAGTCATTAAATTTGTCATTAAATGTGGTATTCATAATGTATTTATTTATTTACAAACTGGTTTAAAAACAAATTTTACGTGCCCAAGTTTTGGCGTGTTCAACCTTTACAAAATTTTCCTAAGTTTCCATTGCTTTTGAGCCAAAACTCTTATCATTAATAGCACAACATACGTTTATTGTTGTATTGCTGAAAAATCCACGAAGTTCTATAGGTACCTGCATAATAAGTTTCTATAGAGTTAAGATTGGCAGTTAGATAACGTTTGTAGTTCCCTCGTTCATCAGATGTTTTTCCGTTGGCTGTATAGTATTGAGTCTAGTTGGTAATTAGCCAAGGTTCGGCCTCTTGCCAGGAATGCTCAATGTTTACGTTCCCTTCAAGATCCGGCCTTTGTTTTGTTCAAGGGAGAGCTCGTAAATTTTGACTAGAAACGATTTCATTGCGTCATACTCGTACAACCGCTGTGCCCACGGTTTAGCAAGTAATGTTTTACTAGCTTTATATCAGGTACCTACTTATCTATAGATATTACTACATTATTAGCCAGTTAAGATACGTTTTAAGGTAAAGCATTAGTATATCAAGGAAGGGCATTGCCCCATAATAAAATAATATTATTTCAGAAGTTTTTGTAGTCACAGACATTTATTCCCTTGAATAAATTTTCAGCGAATTCTATTTCGCCATTAAGTATGTCTCACCGGGAATGCATCAGACACGTGTAGGTATACCAAAATATCTGGCATTATTCTTGAGCTTTCGTAATTGTCTCCTGTTCTTGTCTGCTTTGCTATCCAAACACTTTTGATAAACGAGTGGCCACAATTATCGCCATGTGTTTCCTATAATTCCTGGTACTCCCGGACAATCACTGTTTAAAATAATGTTTTTTCACCTCACTGGCTCGGATAGCTCTTTTTTATTCTTTAAAAACAGATAGCAAAACTGCATTTTATTCACAAGAGTGCAAAGAATATTTGAAATTCGAACGTGACATTAGTCACTTTTTTAAACATAATAACATGTAAAGGCCACTCCAGGCAGGACAATCTTTGCCCATCTGATTAAATTGTCTGATCAAATCAGGTGCTGTGGACGCAAAAAATATTTTATATTTAATTGTATTCAATTAAAAACATTTAGTGTAAACAATTTTGTTTCATGATTTTACTATAAAACGCTTTAAATCTTTCAAGAAATATTATTTTGATCGATCCATTTTAATTGATGAACTACCTGTCTCAGAATAATTCGAATATTGTGCATTGTTTTTGTTTTATCTGTGACATGTAACTTTTTAATTTTAAAAAGTTAGTTTTGTTTACTTATATTTTTAAGTTTCAGATTGCGCTTTTTATTATTTATTAATGTAATATCTGCCATCACCTTTCAATAAATGTATTAAATCAACTCAAAGACTAGCTGAGATATTTTATGTAGGTACTTACGACAGGTGTAATATATTTTTCGTGATATATGTGACTTTGAGGTTATGTAGAGGTTTAATTGTATCGAATTATCATTTCAAGTTCTTTCTTTCAGTGTAAAATCGAATAATTGAAGCGAAAAATAGTGCTAAATGCAGTCCAAGATCGTTTGCTGCATAGGAGCAAGTGCTGCATATTGTTACAAAGCAAGAAAACACTACAATTTAACAGGTTTAAGCACCAAGCATCCCGCTACCTACAACAGACTTTTATCAAGCCTTTGAAATGTTTTCCTTTATGTACCTACCTAAGCTATGTATAAAATTAATAAACACCAAAACCTCACGAGCGTTTATTGATTATTCAGTTATAGAATTCGTACATTACATTAAATAAGTAGGGTCAGGGAGGGTACAGTCGCTCGGTGGGAACAGTGGCTCGAATGTGCTGTGCGGGAAACGGAAAGAGCTTTATGTCTGTCCTCTACATCAATCGGAAGCGTTCCGTACCCTATTATGTACGAACTAGTTAGTGAGCCGCTTCGGCGCCATGCGAATGTATTATGGTGCGTTTTTGTGTTGAATGCTATCAAAATTACATTTCCAGGTAAGTTTCACTCCTCTTTTTTCTTAACTCGAACGAGATTTTTAATTACTTATATTTTTATCGAAGAGTGTGTCTCATCTACTTAGTATTGGCTGATAATTCAAGGCCCTCAATGTTTCTATTTGTTTTTAGTTCTATCTAAAATACAAAGTGGCGCGAAGGTCAACAGTCGTTCGTTTCAGAAAAGTACACGGTGGCTCGCGAACCACTGTGCACCTTACAGAGTTGGGCTAAAATTTACTTGAATATTAATAAGAATAAAAGTTCTTTTATTATTAAAAATAAATCTTGCACTCTTTTTTTAATAAAATGAAAGTGAATACATCATGCGACATTTATTAGGTAAGTACCTATTTTAAATGAAGAATGAATCAGGAACGATTATTCCGGAATTAGGCTTACCTATTCTAATTACCGTTTTATTCAACAAAAATGTTTTTTGTTATAAAGGTTCTTTAGGTTCGATTCTTACGTAGCCATTGTGTACTGTTAGAACCACTGTGTACTCGAGCCACTGTGTACTGTTAGCACCACTGTGTACTAGGGGGTCCTAGTCACTGTTTACAGCAACGGGTACACAGTGGCTCGATTCCCAATTTTTATAAACGAATGGATATATGCTTTTTGGTGAAAGAAACAGCAAATATATTTGCTACATATGAAAGTTTAATAATGCACTGTGCTCTGTGCTTGCAACAATTAGTTCAGGGATTTATATTTTTCATGCTACAGCCTCTTGAAAAAATCCTAGCGACTGTTCCCTCCCTGACCCTACCTACCTAAAATAGTCGTCAAACGAAATGATAAAAGGAAATCATAATAAATAAGTAGGAGTATACTGAGTGATATAATATATGTAAATTAACATGACTCTCTTATTAATACAGATATGAAGCTAATCCCATTCTAAACTGAAAAGTTGTATTTTCTGGTAGATATAGGAATTTACTCGTTTTCCTCGACTGGCCTTATGATTTTAGCAATCATTGTAAGTATCAATGTTTCATTCCTTCCTGGATGTCAACTATTGTATTTTGACCGCATAATATTCTGTCATTTTTATGTTGTTATTTTAATTTCTTCGCACCTTCTTTTTCATTGTTAAGTCTTAAATATATCAGAATTATCAATTATTTTATTATTCAATGCAGAATTACAATTTTCGAAATGACGTACAAAAGCGCGCGACAGGCGTCCAAAAAATATTAAGTTTTGTTTGATGTACATTTCTACTGCGTTCGTTGGCTGGCCACACCATATTTTCCTCGCTTTAGTGAGGTGAAAAAATTTGTGTTACACACGGCTGCAAAGTTATTTTTACGTCTCGTGTGTTGCAACACTTGCTACGCTCAGGATTCTATTTTTGAACTACTCGCTTCGCTCAGGATTCTATTTTCGAACCACTCGCTTCGCTCGCGGTTCAACCATACAATCAATTCAGTCTTGCATACTGCATTAGCTTGGTCTTTTACCTTCATTTTAATATATAATTAACATGGGTCTGACTGACAAGAAGGCTAGTATGCACATTTTTGGCAGACTACCTTGATGTACGGCATCAAAATCATCGTGTTTTGCTCAAAACTGAAAAATACGTTGAGGTTCAGGAGAAGAATAGCTGAAGCACAGACTTGTAAGTCAACTAAATATTGGTTTTGAAATATGCCTTAATCATCTACTTTTATAAAAATAACAATTCGTAACTCTGGGCAACTATAACAATGATCTTAACCAACTTTTGTGAAGTACAATTTTCATAAATCATCGGCGTGTTTGGGACTGACAACAATCTTCAAGTTTACAAGGATCTATAAAATACGCGATCTTGATTATAAGTTAATAATTGTATAAGCTTTCTAATCAGGTCTAATTTTATTTTAATAAAAGCTTTGTATTATATTTTATCACTTAAACCCTTGTGACAGAACTTAAGGACCGACTAGGTAGATAGTTTATACATTGGCCTTTCTGGAGTACTCGTAATTTAATATACATGATAATATTTTTCACCAGAGGCTTCCTATACTGCACTACTACCTATCAGGCACGGGAGCATACAGCGATCATGTGCTTTAATTGTAACAGCTTGTTTTTTACCATGGTGCAATAAATTATGGATTATGGTTTGCGTATAGGACTTACAGGTCCCGGGTTCGAATCCTGGTCAGGGCTTTTATTTGAGTGTTTATCAAGGATATTTTTTTCTAGGTTTTGGATGTTTTCTATATATTTAAGTATTTATCTACCTAGGTGGTGGATTTAACATGCGCAATAGATTGTACCTACTTGTTAATGGAGATAGATAAGTCCGCTTCGGCATTATAAATTATAGACGAATTCCAAATAGGCGCAGTAGAATTTAACAGGCTAGTTTGATATTCCTTGACGAAAACGTAAACAAAACCTTGTAAACTGGTCTACTGTATCTCACAGTATCCATCCCGACTAATCCGCGTAAACATTCTAAAGATATTTTCAGTAATGAAATGAACTTGTGAAACGCGCTGTACGTGACGTCATTTGACTGCTGGAATCGTTTGGCAGGATGCAAGCTGAATGCGCAGTTAATTTTGTAAACATTGATCGTTTTTGTAAGGCGTAGGAGACAAGAATATGAAGAGAATGTGATAAGAATATGAGAGTGAGTGTAACCGTTATATTTTTTATAGTAAGAATTGAAGATTAATAAATCTTAGATTATACCAACAAACTTATGCCATGACGTCCACTGGTACACAAAGTATTAAGTATCTAGTTACTTATCATTATACCTAACGCTTGGTACCTAAGTACTGACTGGAAACATACATTTTCTGCGATCGCAACCAGCTAGAACAGGGGTCCTTTTACCCCATGCGCCTCACCAACTTTATGCTGAAACTCTACGTTCCCCCTAGAGGGAAATGGTGAGTCAACACCGGGCACTGTCCGCTTCACGGTACAGGCCTTATACAGTTTAAATCTGGCCACTTAATAATTTTAAACAAAAAAGAACCGACTTCACTTAGTATCCACCTTTCCAAAAGCAAATGCTCGAGCTGCTGTAAAAAATACTCCAATCACTATAGGTGTACCTATAATAGTTGAAGAGTTCCCTCGATTTCTCCAGGATCAACAGATTTCAACAGGAGGTTACAATGGGACCAACTGTGAAGTACACTATTTCAAACAAAAAAATAATTTTCCAAATCGGTCCAGCCAGACGTACTTATTCGAATAATCGGTGAACATACACATAAAAAAAAATAGCAAGTGTGTGTCGTACCACACATAATAGAGAGTTCCGTACCTTCGATGAAATAAGAACGAACTTATGCCAAAAGCTGGTATCTGCATATGGAAGTTTTTTTGGAGATGGCTAAAAAACTCGAGAGTGATAATTTCTGTAAATAGTCACTAAATCAAAAAATGTTTCAAGAAACCTCAATGTTATGTTTAAAGACCTATCGATTGATGTGCAACAAGTGAATACCTAATTGGTAATTTTTTTTGACAATTATTTTATTCATATCTCGCAAAATATTAATGCTATTCCTATAAGTATGATGATGGTAGTAGTATGATGGGTATATGAGGTAAAAAATAAACTTTTGAAACAAGCTTTTATTGAATGCTCTAAAAAGAGAAAATAAACTTTTGAGCCATTCAAACCCTTTTTAGGGTTCTGTAGTCAACTAGGAACCCTTATAGTTTCGCCATGTCTGCCCGTCCGTCCGTCCGTCCGTCCGTCCGTCCGCGGATAATCTCAGTGACCGTTAGCACTAGAAAGCTGAAATTTGGTACTAATATGTATATCAATCACGCCGACAAAGTGGTAAAATAAAAAGTGGAAAAAAATGTTTTATTAGGGTACCTCCCCTATACGTAAAGTGGGGAGTGATTTTTTTTTTCATTTCAACCCTAACGTGTGATATATTGTTGGATAGGTATTTAAAAATGAATAGGGGTTTACTAAAATCATTTTTTGATAATGTAAATATTTTCGGAAATAATCGCTCCAGAAGTTAAAAAAAATGTGTCCCCCCCCTCTAACTTTTGAACCATAAGTTTTAAAAATATGAAAAAAATCTCAAAAGTAGAACTTTATAAAAACTTTCTAGGAAAATTATTTTGAACTTGATAGGTTGAATAGTTTTTGAAAAAAAATTACAAAATAATTTCTGAACTAAGTTTGTTTCAACCGTATAAGCAGGTGTTTATTGTACCTGTAATTTCTACAAAATCACAATGAAATGACGTGCTTTCAAAAACTCTTAAGTGGGGACACTTACTGTGACGGACAGAAAACTACGGAACCATACACGAGCGTGGCCCGACACGCTCTTGGCCGGTTTTTATAGGAACATGTAAATTGTGTAAAAGAGATTGCACATAAATGGAGGAAATCTTATGTATTGTATGTAATCATGGGTTTGATTCAGTCCAATGTTGAGTAAGTACTCAACATTCAGTATTCTTTAAGTACCTACATAGTTAATTATTGTCATATAACTCGTTAGTTTTGTCATAAAAGTGACGAAGCCAATGCCAAACTGACAGAATCTCATCTCGTAACCGTCAGTCTACGAGTACTATAAATTATAATATACTCTACTATATATTATAATTTCGTTGATGATCGCATCCCAGGCGATAACTTGTGAAGTGGTTAAGGGCGATAGGATAATGAAGCCTTGTAGAGGTCAGCTGCCACGTTTGTTGTTGGTCTTCAGGGTATCGGCTGACGATCTTTCCACCTCGATACAGCCGGCTGATGATTTGTAAATAAAACCGATGATAAGTTATACGAGTATATTGCAGACCAGATAATTTATATTTTTTGACCTCTTACCCATATATGGCACAGATTACACAGATAGACCATACGTGGTGTGAGAGTACGACTAAGCAACCTAGGATGTATCGAGCACTTATGTGGTAATATGATTTGCAGTAGTTAAGTAGGAGTATCATTAGTGTTTGCTAATAAAATAAATCAGTACCTAGCAAGAACTATATGAAGTTTACAACCCATGACGTGTGAATTAGGCCGAGGTGAAAATATATATAAGATTAGAACATAGGAATGCGTTTTGCATGATTTGCTAATAATAAACTATAGTAGCCTGGTGGTCTAAAACCCCCTGTACACTATTATAAGTTTTATAAGTATAACTAGATAATAGTTCCGGCTCGAAGGACCATTACGCCCGCTATGTATAATACAGGCAAAAAGACTACGTATGCCATTTTGGCGGCAAAACATGTACAGTCGACTACAAAGAGATGTATCCACTTTTGGACCTTATTACAACGCAATAAGGTGAAAAAATGGATACATATCTTAGTAGTCGACTGTACATCAATGAAACTTTGCTTTAAGTATAACTTTATCTTGGCACTAGGAATGAGGATCTGCCGAGTCCTATCAAAATTTAGGGGTCCTACCCCCATCGGAGGGTATGGTAGGGGGAAAATTTAAAAACCGGCCAAGTGCATGTCAGGACACGCAAAATAGAGGATTCCGTACCTTCGATGGATTAAGGACAAACTAATACCAAAAGGTCGTAACTGCATAATATTTATGAAGTTGTTCAAAATTGGCTGAACAGATATTTTTCACATCAATTTCTGTAGAAAGCAAGTGTTAAGGCGCATCTTTTTGACTTAAAGGTTACCTAACTGTTAGAGGGGGAGTAGGATCAATTTATTATTATTATTTATCTATTTACAAGAACGGTTAAAAACCAATTACACTTGTAATTTTACATTTATAAGTACTTATCACAAATTAGTCAAATTACACATAATTCATTCGCACATTCACACTGCCTCACAGTAAGAAAGGCATCTGGACGTAAGTTGAGCCCAACTGTCAGTAAAAATATCTGAATTATAGACTTTCGAAGCGATTATTTCTGGAAATAATAACTTAATCAAAAAATTATTACAGAAACTTCAATGTTATTTTTATAGACCTATCGATTGATGTGCTACATGTTGATAAAATATTGATCCTATAATTATGGGTCGGGCTCATTCCTTTCATACGAAAAAATACATAGAGTATGACGCTTCACTCGCCTAGTTTGTAAAATGTGCGTTTTTAAAATCCCCCCCCCCCCTGCCCAATAACCCCCATTTGGGGGTACGACTCCTAAATTTTGATAGGACTCGGCAGATCCTCGGCAGATTTCTAGTGCCAAGATAAAGCTAATAAACAAAGTTTCATTCATGTACATATTTTGCCTCCAAAATATGCTAGTAAAATTAATCTTAAACTAAGTATTACTAAACCGCGATTAGAATGGGTTTGAGATATTAATTTTGACGTAAGTGTATGGAAAATCTGTCAAGTCTAATCCCATTCTCATCTTGGCTGCTAATAAATCATGGTCACCCTATGGTCATGGACTTTTGACTTATGCTGTATTTATCAATATTGGTCATAAAACATTCATGAATGACCAGCATTTTCAGATTCTGTATCATGCCTTGTTCTCTTGCTACACGGTCCGAAATCACTCTGTACATTAGCTATATGACTTGAGTTTTCTTTTCCCGCTCTTTTTATGTTTATGATAAAAGCAATGGTATACAACATTCGGAACAGCGCGGTGCGTGATCAGTGATCAGCCACACCATGTGCAGATCTATATACACGAGCTATGTACACGTATAAACTTACCTGTGATAATCGCGGTATATACGCGATGTAAGGGTCGTGATATGTCGTGAAGGGTAGAAACGAAGAGGACAGGTAGTATACGGATGTCAACGGGCTCAAGGGCAAGGGCCAGGGCTGTTGGCGAGAAACAGGATATAGTGACGATATATGGGAATTACTGCTGCGGGGGGAAAAGTGTGCTAACAGAAATATAATTATAGGCTTGTTAAGGTAGAATTCATAATTCTGTGGAGTAATTGAACAGCTCCTGGTATACAAATCGGTTGTGAAATGTATGTTAAGTGCTGTCAAATTAACCCCACTGAATTATGAATTCTACAGATAAAAGTTTGATGAGGATTCGTTAAATATCTTTGTGATTTCTGTTTAGTATATTCATCGGTCTTAATTTCATTAGTACCCGAGTCCTGTCTACTCTGAATTTGCACCGACAATGTCAGGGTCATGTTTATATGTATCAGTAGTATGACATTTTAGTGTAGGTAGGTACCTATGCTATTATTATGTTATGATTTTAGGCGTTTTCAGCTAATCACTGGTGCCATTTTTTGGTGTGCCGCCCCTTTGCACTAAGGAATCTAGAGGGACCGCTCCACTCTACCTCTACCCCAGGGCTGTCCCTGGGAGTGTCCATACTTAACCTAAACATGTGTGAAAAAATAGCGTACCTACTCTTTGATTGGCATTATCGATAAACGATTGTCATCCAGGCTACATATGGCTTTTGTTTAAAGAAATCATATAAAAGAAAGTACTGAACTTTTTTTACCTAAACATGGTTTGATTCCGATTTTGGCATGTAATTACCTAAAATATCTATTAACACTTAACACTCACGTCTAACCCAAAAATATTTCGTTGTCATTTATTTTGCCACGAATGATTCCCTCGAGATCATCTCTATTGTTCATCTAAATATCTACAGCGGGGTCACCCCCCTGAGTATTCAGATAAAAATAAAATCATGGATACGAATGGTTACCTTGCAAGCGGTTCGATGTTCTTGCCGCGTCAGAAAATAAATTATAGCCCATTATCTAACACTCGTACACACACGCTACAAACATTCGTAGCTTCTGCGAGTGCGATGTCATTTGTTGTCACTGCGATTCACTTTCTGCTGATAGTTATACTACCTAATTTCTGGTTGCATCTGCTTTGCTTGTGTACCGGTTTCTTGCTCTACCTACATAGCAAGTCAGGAGCAGAAATAGATAAGTGGGCGAGCCGTTCAAAATGATCTCAATCTCAAGTATCAAGTTTATTTTGAACACCTTTTATTTTATATCTACAGCTGACGATGCCTTCTATTTCTTAATAATCTTAATTTAGCTAAATGATTTGCGAAATGAAAAAAATACGTGGGCAATTACTTTTTCTTATATTTCGATTAAGATTTCACAGAACTATTGTGCGTAGAGTCCGTCTACTCTAAGTTTGCGCCGAGTGGATATTGGCAGGGGCTATAAAGAGGTAGCTATGTGAAGGCCATACTTGACGTAACTTGGTGTGAAAACTTATCGTGTTCGCACTCCATAGGAGCTGCCATAGCAGTCAATCTTTAATCTTACAATGGAGAAGGCAACTGTCAAAGGTTTTGCCAGATGGCGCTAGCATAGATGGTACTTGTCGCTAGTATTGTTCTATGGGATTTTGGCTTAATGGGCTATCCAGGTCAGAAAAATAGGAAATTTTTGGTAGGATTGACAGGCACCACCTATACTGGCGTCATCTGTACATAACTTCGACTGGCCATCCCCATTATTCCGAGATTACATCTGGCACACGCACAACGTACCTACCTATATTAGTTAAAGAAACTTTACACTCAGTCGACATAGAATGAAATGATAATTTGTCAACGGTGATTAATTTCCCACATATTTCCGTGTGTTGACGGTTTAATTATATACACTAAACGGGCAACTCATTAAATTCTGAAAACGACCTTGCTGACTAATAAATCTCTTGCATTATATCTTGACTTGATCGTAAAAGAATCTGGAATGTCAATGTGTATTTAAAGTTATTATTTTATTTTTTGAATACAAGATGCTACGTAAAATTATATTATATTTATTTGTCCCATTATTTAATGATTATAAAATTGTTTGTTTATATACCCTTAGCCTATAGGGTAAAAGCACCAGTAGTCAGCCTTTTAACAAAATTTAAATGTTCAAGATCGTATAATTTTCCCACTTATTGACCAATAAGAGTTATCAATACAGTTCTATTGTTCAAGAATTTAATCAAGTTTAACTTTTGTAAAGAATAAAACTTAATTAAATTTTCCTTTTGGAAATACTTTATTAAATATAATGAAAGGGCCTTTTTGCCAGTAATCAGCCCCCTGTGTACCATACACAGCCTTTAAGTACCCAGTGCCCAGCCATTACATTTTAACGGCTGATTAGTGGGTTCGAGATGAGCGATCTTATTGTGCAGTGTACTGGTTATTTAATGTATTTTAATTATTTTACATGTTTTTTTAAAGTGGGGCATTCCACTCATACAATAGTATGTTGTTTTTTTTTTCTTCAATGTTTTCAGTGTTTGTATTTGATTGAATAACATACTAATGTATTTTAATCAAATAAAGTCATAATAACATAAATATTTAAAGGGGCTGGATTTAACGACTTACACTTCATTTGATGATTTAAAAAGTCTTGAATCCTATAGTCAACCTCCCCCGGCTGACTACTGGGTTCACGACCTTTTTAAAATGACTGCTTTAAACCCAATAGTCAGCCAGGGGAAGCTGACTATTGGGTTTTGTACAAAAAAGTAGTTCCCAAAAGTCAGCGGCCTCAAAAAAGTTACTTTCATATGGATTTATACTTATTTTTTACGTTTTTTAGATAATTGAAGTATTAATTAAGTGAAGACGTCCACATTATTTTAACAAGAAATCACAAATAGGCAAGAAAGGCTGACCAATGGTGCATGGCTGAACACTGGTGCGTTTACCCTATCTGGCACACATAATTGGTCTATTTCAGTATATAATTTGTATTCAATTTGATGCAATATTCGAGCAACACCGCGGCTTCCGACACACTGGGAAGCCGGTGTCACTCGGGGGATGCAATTATAAATTAATTTTTAAGAAAGAAAATGATGACATAAAGAATTTTGAAAATTTGAAATCCGGCTCGAATGATAATTTTTATATGTAGAAAACATTTTATAAATGCCGATCAACTGTATCCGTTTAGTTAGGAAAAAAATGCCACGATTTAGAATTTCGGAAAATGTTATTTCACATATAAAGAAAGACTCAGATAGAAGATATTTGAAAGAAAAAAACATTAGTAAAGGGTCGAGTTCATCACTTGCCCTTGTCCCCAGTCCATGGGTATTGTAAAAGAAAATAGAACGTAGAAAAATGCAAGCTTTATTAAAACTTCAGTCTAAACCATAGAGCTTATATAAAATTAATAAAATTTATACACTAAAAAAATAATCAAAAAGCTTTAATTACGATTCACATCTACTTGCTTAACATTAAAGTAGAGCGATCACATTGCGTTAGCGAATACTGATTAGAGACCGAGGGGATTAGGGATTCGGGGGGAAGGGAACCGGGCTTAGACGCGGTAAGAGTAGTGACGGTAGGTGGTGCCGTAGGGCAGGCGGCCGCTGGCGGTGGAGGAGTACGAGTAGCCGCTGGGGCCTCCCAGGCTGCTGCTGCGTTCCGAGGTGTAGTTGTAGCCTCCGGGTCCGCTGCCGGTGCGGCGCTCGGTCGACGTGCTGTACGACGAGCGCTGAGGCAGGCCCCTGCCGTCGGACCTCTCCGACGTGCTCGAGTAGGAGTAGGAGTACTGCTCGTCGGCGCGGCGCGGCGCCACGTCGCGGTCCACCACCACGTAGTGCCTCGGCGTCTGCAACAACCGCGCCCTTAGCACCACCGCGCCACACCCCACCGCCCTCGCACCAGCCCGACTATCTATCTGGGATCCGTTATGTTTTCCATCGCTAATGAATCCGTGATAACTAGTTTACCGAACCCGTCTCGTCTTCCGTGCCATTCCTGATAGCGACCGCCTAATTAGTCATAGTCATCTATCTTTTCCCTCGGGACTTTCGTCCATCGCAAAACTACCCCCGACAACCCTCGTCTATTTGAGCATACGTCTCCAGTGGACGAACTTACGGTTAACTACAAAAGCGAAAGCGACACAAAATGTTTCACGCGTCTCCTTCAGTAGGAAGCGTAGTTGGAATAGTAGACGTGTCTGCGCGGCTCGTGCATAGGTATGCCGTGCGCGTGCGCCAGCGCCACATCCATGTGGTCGCGCGGGGTGCCCAGCGGGTCGGCGGCGTAGGCGCGCTCGCGCTGGCCCACAGCGGCGAGCACGCGCGCGCGGGTTTGCTCGCGCGGCGACACGTACGGCGCGAGCGGCCGCAGCTTGCTCTCGGGCGCCGGCAGGATGGCGGCGCGCGCCACCGGGTCCAGGATGCTCGGGCGCGTCGCTCGCGGCGCGCGCCGGCCGAACGCCGTCACCGGGTCCGGCACGAGACTCGGCCGCGCCACGAACGGCACCTTCTCCCAGTCCCCGACCGTCGGCCGCTGCAAGCGTAAGTCGCCGTTAGTCGGCCGCGCCTCCAGCCGCGGCTATATTTGGCGCGCCCGGTAGCTCCGCTTTCCGACTCCGTTTCACGATCTGACCCACTTGCGGAATATTCCCGGATCCCTACCGCTACCGTTAACGCGAGACTCCTAACCTAGGACACTTAATAAAAGCAATCAGGAATGTTTACAAGCGGAAGTCGTCGCGAGACGTTTCGACATCTGTTATCCCTAATCCGAGACGAACACTTGTTAAATGGTTGAAGATTGATTAGATAGAGTGAGAGTCGAGGGTCGAGCTGGTGCGAGGGTGCCCGGCTCCCGGGAGAGAGAGTTGGAGCGAGGAGCGGTGCACGCTCAGAGGTGTGCGGTCGCGGCGGGGCGAGTCGAGCGGAGCTGCTCGGCCGGCCCGGCCGCGACGGGTCGGTGTTAGGTACACGAGACTCACCGACAGGCTGCTGTAGGTGGACGACGGCCTGTAAGGGCGGCGGGTTGTATAAAAGTCACTTTCGTAAACCATGGTTGCTGTTTCGGTATCGTTCGGGTGTGACTCGCGGCGGTCGGCTCTCGACTGAGGCGGGCTGCCAGCTCGACGCGCGACGCCGCGCCGGGTATATTTAGACCACTGTCATTGCAATTTCCACGTCACTCCCGCGCTTTTCCTCAAATTTAATAAAACGGAATAATTATTAAGGTTGCAAGGGCTTAAAAATTGGGTTAAGGTAAGGCGAATTACAGAGGATGACGGTGGAATGCATAAATGTAGACGATTAAAATAGCCTGTGATTTCTTTACGCCGATGAGTCATGGAATGCTTTTACTTCGAGAAGGTTGAAAGTAGGAGGGCTATTTACAATGGTTGATTCAAAGTCATCTACGCCGTAGTATTTCCAGCACCTTCATGAGTATCGAATCGTGTAAGCGTCGGTGGGACTTGGCAGGCATGGCGCTCTGTCATCAATGATTATTCTTTCACTTTTCTTCCATAATTCAATGACGCAACTGAGCACTTTAGCATACAACGCCGCAAACAAAATTTTGCGTTTCGTGAGACGTGTAATAGTGAGACTTTATAAATGTCAAGATCTCAGAATACCCATTATATTTTTCTTTGTTTACTATATTATGTGCGTGTTTATTAGGTAATCTGATAATCTCACTTATCTCTATGCTTAAGCCTACCAATGAGACAATTAGGTTAACGTTAAAAAAAAATTAATCTGTTTACTATAAATAAAAAACACAATTTTTACATGATAGCATAATCTCAATTTATAGAGATTTTTTGCCAAGCGTCAAAGTAGTTTTAGATTTTCATGCTTTACATAATATGTTATAATTATTTTTATACTATAACTATAACAACCTTACTTTCTTTAAGTATATATGATCCCATCCGGCACTTTGCCACCTTCAAGCTTACCACCATAAGGAATTCGTGAAATAAAGGCTATATACTTAGGCAAAACGTAACGATAGTAAACAAAACCGATACCGCGAGGTGGAGGGATTTTTAGACAACATTAGTATCGCCCGCGTTTCACACAATGTGTGTTAATTTGCCACGTACCTATGTTTTCATTCAACACTCAACTTGTGACTTGCGGGAAAAGAAAAAGGAAAGGAGATATTTAAATGCAAGAGATGATTGAAACAAAATATTTACTGTACATTTTTACTAGGTCTTAAAAACCGGGGTCCCATCCGGTCCGGTCGCTGGCGTCAACAAGTTTATAACAAACCAACGTGTCCCCTGGGTTCACGGACACTTCAGTCGAGTCCAACCGCAAACCACACTCCATGTCACGCTTTATTGTGTTCACTTCGTCTTTCAGGTGTTTCATGGAGGCTAGTTTACCTGCAAAAAATGTTTTCTATGTAGGGAGATCGGTCATAGACTTTAATTGTTGAGTCATAGGGTTCATTTCATATTGGACATTTCATAGAGTAAAGTAAATAGACAAAAGAAAATAGCTTCAACCGTAAATGCAGTTAAAGATTAGTCTGAGGAACCGCACGTTCCGCCGCTCTCCAAATTGAACCATAAATAAAGGTCTCTAAGTTAAACTGATCATTAGCTTACCAGGAGATTACGATTGCATTCAACATATCAAGTAGGTATTGACTTTTATTTAGAACGTATAATCGTAATAATCGATTATTTTTTTATTAAGCAGTAACTGCTAATGATACCGCAATTTTTAGTAATAAAGGAAAAACGCCTCGGGTGTGACCCGAACTCGGGACTACGGAATATACATTCATGTCCGCCGCTCTACCAACTGAGCTACCAAGACTTACCCGTTTAACACGTTGGCTACAACTGCTAGTTTGTCTCGCCCGAGGCAGCGAAATTTATCCGTTATTCTTTTATTTCTAAACATTATCGAAAGAAATGTTTACTATCTTTTGAACAATATTCATTTAGAAACGTAGTGTTAGGTGCGTTTCTCCGCTGTTTCATTTGGCATCGTGCCTAATTTACAAAAACAATAAATTTTCCTCATTTAAACACACTTTAGGTACTTAAGTTTGGTTTGCAAAACGATGTGCTTAGAAAAGTAATTAATAGTTACTTTTATCCTAAAATAAATGCTTAAATCTCAACTAAATAAATTTACTAAGAAAAAAAAAAACTAAGAAGGTACATTTATCTTTCAATAGTTTTACCTTCGTAGACGACTTCTCCCCCTCGTACTAGTCGGTAAATCACATTGTAGAGAGCTTAATGCAGCGGCATCCAGCTACTGACACTTTGAGCTTGCCCTCTGTCTGCATGATTTGCTAAAGAACATTCACCTACGGAATTTACTCTATGGTATGTATTGTAACTATAGTATTTACCTTCGTAGATGACTTCTCCTCCTCGTATGAGTCTGTAAAGCGCATTGCGTTGCAGAGAGCCCTTTACGCAGCGGCACCCGGCTACGGGCACTTTGCGCTTGCCTTCTGTCACCATGAATTGCTGAAGGACGTTGGCTTCACCTGGACAAAAAACGTTCCTTCAGTTATCCAATCCACCTCAGGCTATTAGGTATCCATATTTAATGGATTCAATTTTACCAATTCCTTCTACCTTAGTAGTCAACTTTTAACCGCTACTTCACAAGTTCACACCCGTGGAATATGAATTCCGGGTTAAAAATTGTCGTATGTTTTATTGTCTTTTTTAAAATTATGCATGCGCAAAATTTTATTTTATTTTGTAATATCTAAAAGGGATTAATCCTTACCTATAACCTCTTCCTCCTGCTTCTTCCGAATCCTCGCATTGAGCTCATCCTTCACATCGTTGACGAGTTTGTAGGTGATGTTGTTTCTTCAAGCCAATGTTCTTATTATTGGTTTCGAAGAGGGATTAATCCTTACCTATAACCTCTTCTTCCTGCCTCTTCGGAATCCTCGCACTAAGGTCATCACATCGTCGACGAGTTTGTAGATGATGTTGTGTTTCTTCAAGCCAATGTTCTTATTGGCCTCGACAAGGGATTAACACTTACCTATAATCTCATCCTCCTGCCTCTTCGGAATCCTAGCACTGAGCTCATCCTTCACATCGTCAATGAGTTTGTAGATTACGTTGTATTTCTTCAAGCCAATATTTTTATTGGCCTCGACAAGGTATAAGGGATTAACACTTACTTATAACCTCTTCCTCCTGTCTCTTCGGAATCCTCGCACTGAGCTCATCCTTCACATCGTCGACGAGTTTGTAGATGATGTTGTTTCTTCCAGCCAATGTTCTTATTGGCCTCGACAAGGGATTAACACTTACCTATAATCTCATCCTCCTGCCTCTTCGGAATCCTAGCACTGAGCTCATCCTTCACATCGTCAATGAGTTTGTAGATTACGTTGTATTTCTTCAAGCCAATATTTTTATTGGCCTCGACAAGGTATAAGGGATTAACACTTACTTATAACCTCTTCCTCCTGTCTCTTCGGAATCCTCGCACTTAGGTCATCCTTCACATCGTCGACCAGTTTGTAGATGATGTTGTGTTTCTTCAAGCCAATGTTCTATTATTGGTCTCGAAAAGAGATTAATCCTTACCTACAACCTCTTCCTCCTGCCTCTTCGGAATCTTCGCACTGAGCTCATCCTTCACATCGTCGACCAGTTTGTAGATGATGTTGTGTTTCTTCAAGCCAATGTTTTTATTATTGGTCTCCAAAAGGGATTAATCCTTACCCACAATCTCTTCCTCCTGCCTCTTCGGAATCCTCGCACTGAATTCATCCATCATATCGTCGACGAGTTTGTAGATGATGTTGTGTTTCTTCAAGCCAATGTTCTTATTGGCCTCGACAAGGGATTAACACTTACCTATAATCTCATCCTCCTGCCTCTTCGGAATCCTAGCACTGAGCTCATCCTTCATATCTTCAATGAGTTTGTAGATTACGTTGTATTTTTTCAAGCCAGTGTTTTTATTGGCCTCGACAAGGTATAAGGGATTAACACTTGCTTATAATCTCTTCCTCCTGTCTCTTCGGAATCCTCGCACTGTCATCCTTCACATCGTCGACCAGTTTGTAGATGATGTTGTGTTTCTTCAAGCCAATGTTTTTATTATTGGTCTCGAAAAGGGATTAATCCTTACCTACAACCTCTTCCTCCTGCCTCTTCGGAATCTTCGCACTGAGCTCATCCTTCACATCGTCGACCAGTTTGTAGATGATGTTGTGTTTCTTCAAGCCAATGTTTTTATTCTTGGCCTCGACGACGAGCGGTATGGGACAGTCCACGTTGAACGCGTATATGACGGCGTTGAAGGCTTCTGCTATCTGACAAGGGAAGTTAAACCTTGTTGTAGTTTGACGTAAGTCACCAATCGAACGAACTCGAACTTTAATTTGGTACCCGCTTAAAGTGGAATAACGTGTAGCAAAGTGAAGTTATTAAGGCAATAGGGATGATGACACATGTTGAATTATGCAATAAAATTGAGTTAATAGGATGCAGAATTACCAATATACATACCTATACAAATAAAGTGAAAATTAAAAAATTTAAGTAAATTAAAGTACTAAATAAAAAAAAAACAATGATACCATTCGATTTTTAACATTTTACTATTAAATAAATTGTATGGTAACCATATACAATTTCATCATTTTTCCATACTTTAAACAGGGCGACTATGTGATCGTGACGTCACTTTTGCACGTCATTTTGTTAGGAGTGTTTCGAGAAACAAATGCAAATCGCAGACTTTAAGTCTAATTTCTGACTTTTGTATTGCTTTAACGCAATTGGCCGCATATAGACATTTAATCCTCACAACAAAACGAATCGATTGATACCATACATGAAAAAAATTTACCACGCGTATTAGTAGTTTGTTATCTTGTTTGTGATATTATGTGATTTTAGTTTGTGTTCAACCGTGTCATCTTGTGAATGTATAAAACTGGAAGTTCCAAAGTAATGTGGCATCACTATACAATTACCTATTTTTACACTGAAATTTACGACATGTTAAGCGACTATAACGATATTTTAAGGACAAGGGTGATAAAGACTGCCAATTTAGTGTTTTCTACTGTGGAAAAAAATCAACATAACTTTCCAGCACGATAATTATTTTATAAATTACCTCCAAATCATTAGGAGTGACAGGACCAACTCCAAAATGGACGAGGTCGAGTCGAACAGTGTCATGCTCGTCGTATGTTTCCAGGATGTCTAGGATCGCCTCCACGGAGCCATCCACGTCACCTGTCAAAAATATTTATTCTGGGAAATGTAGCGAAAAATAAACGAATGAGGTTATATTTTCGGACCTGAATTAGGTCACAGAGTATAATTAATAGGAATAAGCAATAATAATTAAAAAAAAAATAGTTTAGCAACTTTTATTAATCCGTTCGTAATATTGGTAGTCGTACCTTTAACGATAACACTGAGCGTTGGATGGTCGTCGTACTGTAACATCTTCTGGCGCGGCCCCACAGGTCGTAACTGTGTTATATATAAAAAGATGTTAAATTCCAACGAAATAGGAACACAATGTGATGTGATTAAATCATAAATAAATAAAATAATTAATCAATCAAAATAAAAATTTCAACAAAAAAGAACCGACTTCACCTAGACTCCACCTTTCCAAAAGGAAATGCCCGAGCTACTGTAAAAAATATTTAAATCACTATAGATGTGCCTATAATATTTGAAGAGTTCCCTCGATTTCTCCAGGATCCCATCATCAGATCCTGACCTGGTTACAATGGGACCAACTGTGAAGTATACCTACTCTTTCAAAAACAAAAAAAGAATTTGCCAAATCGGTCCAGCCGTCTTCGAATAGTCGGTAAACATACATAAAAAAAAATAGCAAAAACAAAGATCCCGACGAATTGATAAGTTGATAACCTCCTCTTTCGAAATCTTGAAGTCGGTTGAAAATACTGGTGATCCGTTTAAGGTCATAACTGGTACCGTATTCTAATTACGGAAAAATAAGAAAATGGTTTTTCACCTCAGCAGCAGGAACGAGGGTTCTTTGATACCTAAAAACAGTGAGCAAAACTCAATTTTGCTGCGAGCGTGAGACAAAATGAACTTGTTGACCTTGGAATTACAATGTCAATCCGCGCGCGAGGTCTAATACAAATTCGAAATACTCGGAAGCTATTCGTGTTGTCTTTTTCACGTCATTAGTAAATGGAGAGAGACAGAAATATTTTAAACGTCATTCAATCAAATTTTATTTAATTTTAATTCGTATTCTGGACTTTCGATTCGACCCCTGAAACAGAGTCAGAACGAAACGTTCCGAAATGCGCAGAAGTACTAATTTGTAAATATAATTTAAACAATTTTAATTTTGAAATGTTTAACCATACAACACCTAAAATAATTTACGTTCTTTATTTCAAGATCAAATAAGTATAAACGGAAAAATTACTAGATTATCATGTGAAAAATATTATTACTTACAACAATCTTTCGTATTGTGATCAAACAGTAGTTACGGAACGCAGATAAAAAAAAGTTGACAAAAGTCAAAATGGCGGTATAGATATAGATATTTTAAAAATATTTAATTTATTTGATTATTTTTTGTGTTATTAACTTATAATTGAGGGTTTTGAACTCAAATGGAAGAATATTATAATAAATACAAGTGAAAAAAGTGACAAAGAAGGATTAAGCATCACCCAGGTGGTATTTTTCCATGTCTTCTCACTGCTGAGGTGAAAAATAGTATGTTCAACATGAGAATAAAGTTATTTACATATTGTGCTTTTGAGTCCCTCTCTACGCTCAAGAATCTAAATTAGAATCACTCGCTACGCTCGTGATTCTATTATAGAATCTTTCGCTTGCTCAGGACTCAAAATTAGCACTCGAAGTAAATATGAACTTTCTTCTCTTGTTGTACAAATATCTATTGTATGGAGGGTTGGTCGGCAGGGACGACGGGTCCCATACAAAAAATTTTTTTCGTTTCATTTTTTTTTTTCTACTTTTCTTTTTCGCAATACGATACCAATTATGCCTTCACTATTTTTGTTACATCCTGTATATCGACAGATATTGTTTGTTGTTAATGAAATAATTGAAATCTAATATCCAACAACGTGCCGGTGTTTGGTTTGCATGCATGCATTATCTTTTCTAAACATCTTACCCGCATTCTGCCCATAGCTCGCTTCGTCTCAAGCTGCTGGCGGTACTGCTGCCGATAACTGGCCTCTTTGGCCGCAATCACTTCGAGGTCGGACGCTTGCTTCTCCTTCATACACTGGTGTGTCACTACTTAGATAATTATCTTTTCTAAACATATTACCCGCATTCTGCCCATTGCTCGCTTCCTCTCAAGCTGCTGGCGGTACTGCTGTCGATGGCTGGCCTCTTTGGCCGCGATCACTTCGAGGTCGGACGCTTGCTTCTCCTTCATACACTGGTGTGTCACTACTTAGATAATTATCTTTTCTAAGCATCTTACCCGCATCCTGCCCATTGCTCGCTTCCTCTCAAGCTGCTGGCGGTACTGCTGCCGATGACTGGCTTCTTTGGCCGCAATCACTTCGAGGTCGGACGCTTGCTTCTCCTTCATACACTGGTGTGTCACTACTTACATAATTATCTTTTCTAAGCATCTTACCCGCATCCTGCCCATTGCTCGCTTCCTCTCAAGCTGCTGGCGGTACTGCTGCCGATGACTGGCTTCTTTGGCCGCAATCACTTCGAGGTCGGACGCTTGCTTCTCCTTCATACACTGGTGTGTCACTACTTACATAATTATCTTTTCTAAGCATCTTACCCGCATCCTGCCCATTGCTCGCTTCCTCTCAAGCTGCTGGCGGTACTGCTGCCGATGACTGGCTTCTTTGGCCGCAATCACTTCGAGGTCGGACGCTTGCTTCTCCTTCATACACTGGTGTGTCACTACTTAGATAATTATCTTTTCTAAGCATCTTACCCGCATCCTGCCCATTGCTCGCTTCCTCTCAAGCTGCTGGCGGTACTGCTGCCGATGACTGGCTTCTTTGGCCGCGATCGCTTCGAGGTCGGACGCTTGCTTCTCCTTCATACGCTGATTGTGACGCCATTTCATCACTTCAGCGGCGCGTTTCTAAACAAATTTTAATTTTAATGACGCCCTAGGACCAGTGTAAAGAATAATTGTAAAATATGATTGTAATTAAGTAGTCCATCAGTTCTAATATCAAAAAAATATTAGATAAGTATTTTTCTTTTGTCAATCAAGTTACAAAATTACACAGATAAGGTGTGTCAAAATTTGGGGTCCGGCCATTGTAAAAAGTAGTTAGTAGTAAAACACTTTGTTGCACAAAAAAAATACATGACCAACAAAAATATAGTGAGTGTGTACAAAGGCGAACTTATCCCTTTAAGGGATCTCTTCCAGCTAACCTTTAAGCTACTGAGAGAAATCGGTCAGATATGGTAGACAGATTTGTACATTACTTGTACATGACGGCAAAACTACGGAGAAGTTACTAAACCTAGATACTATAGGGTATGGTAAAAAGTGTAGAAACACGTGAAGTTACGCCGAACTTTAACTATATCTCCATTTCCGTTTAATTGTAAATTCAAAATATACGTATTCAATATTTTTTGATAATGAAACTGACGGATTAATAATATTTTTTACGACTCAAACCTATTGATAGTTACCTCGGAACTGACTTCTAGTACTTGATCGCCGGCTGACGGTAGCTCTCGCCAGCCCAGTACCGAGACTGGAGTTGACGGCGGCGCTTCGAGCACCGCTCGGCCCTCCGCGGAGTTTAATACGCGCACCTACCAATTTATTGCGATAATCAGTAGGTAATAAATAGTAGTAGTAAAACACTTTATCTACACTCATACTGTAAGTACTCTAAAATGCGTTCAAAAACCGTAGACAATGACAAGCATTACAACAAACGATTTAACTATGATAAGTTTCTTATCTGCGGCAGTAACGTAATTTTAACTTTGCATGCTCAAATATTGTTAAGCAATGAGTTTCAAATTTGGAACATCGAATTTGATAACATAATGTTACCGCCATGGCCAACTCGATTGGTCCCGCGCGAGCGCCGGCACAATCGAGTTGGCCATGCCGGTACTATGGCCGTCATTGTATGGTTTCCGAACACTTAATTTAATATATATAATATGAGTGTAGATAAAGCAGTGTATGCAACTGTACGTAATTAGGCCTTAAAACACTCGTGTGATCTTATTATGAAATTCGCCTGCGGCTCATTTCATAAAACCACACTCATGTTTTAAGGACCCTTATTACGTAACAGTTACATAAACTACTATTATCGTACAAGAAAACACAACAAACAAACGACAAACACAACATATTTCTTCCAGTCACAACAAATTG
Source organism: Pammene aurita (assembly GCA_947086415.1). Classification (NCBI taxonomy): domain Eukaryota; kingdom Metazoa; phylum Arthropoda; class Insecta; order Lepidoptera; family Tortricidae; genus Pammene; species Pammene aurita. The sequence goes on along the minus strand of OX352306.1, from coordinate 23,461,496 downwards.
TGAATGGTGGCAAAATTTACTTAAACTTTTTGACGTGATAACGTCTTTAAAATCGTTTTAGTCGGGTGACATGTTCAGAAACTTGTGTCACACCAAAACCTCACGAGCGCGATCGCAGGTATAACGAGAGAGAGACGGACCGATCTCCCGTCTCATCTCGAGCGCTGCCAGTCATTCCGTGAAACTTGTCACGCGGAATCCTCACGAGCGGTTAGACGTTATCACGTAAACATCTCGATCGTAAACCTACTTTACAAACAACCAATTTTTTTTCATTTTTTAACGATCACAATTTAACTAGATACACCAAGAGTATACCTAACACAGTCCAATTAAAATTAAAAATCATGTGTAAGTGCCGTCAAATAAGCCCCCATGAGTTGTCCCGGGTGCACTTACCGCGTTACCACGTTGGATGGCGATGCCAACCTTTTGGGGATCAATGTTACTCTGCGTCCGTAGGAAACACCTTAGACAACCCTACACGTGATCCCTGGGTGGTGCTAAAAGAGTAACAAACTTGGCAGCTGCACTGTCCCATCTGGACCTCGCAGCACTCACTGATTTTCTTCATCATCTGCTTTCCTACTACTACTACCCCAGGGAAGAAATGCCTATCTATATCCAGTGGCATGTAGCCATACGATAAATAAAATAACCTTTGCACCGGGATTTACTTATGGATTATCAAGTATGATTAAGACATGGATGGACAATGCCTATAAAAATCGCGTTCCTCGAACCTTCAGGCTATACGTCTGTTTTCGGTACTAAGTGCCACAGCGCCATCTGTTGAGTCTGGAGTCGAGTTATTCTGTCAGCGTTCATCGCTGAACAAAATATTAGAAACTAGAATCTATTTATTTAATCTTAATTGCACAAAATAAGATGGTACAAATGGCGGACTTAATGCAATAAGGCATTCTCTACCAGTCAACCAATGGGCTTAACAGAAAGGTTAAGTAGGAATTTAGTGTTTGTGGTGACCGATAGATGACGCTAGTGCTTTAGCCTGAAATAAGGGAACGCGATTTTGTATAGGCATTGTCAATCCATGTCTTAATCATCCTTGTGGATTATACACAGATTTACCCGCTTATTGATAAACGTCTTACAAGCCCCATTTGACTTATAATCATTTGTATCTGTCACGTCAGCAGATGTTTGTTAGAAACAGATAAAACATAAATGAACTAAATAATGATTACCTTGGCCCAGCCGCCGCCGGCTACAATGACGCTGCCGCGTCGAAGAGTTCCTCTCTGCACTAGAACTGTAGCTTGTTTTCTATAAAAACATTAAAAACAATGTAAGACAGTGTTTAAGAGTAACCTATAATACAATAATGCTAAACAGTAAACCTACTAACTACAGCTAACAGTTGTTTTATACAAGGTGTAAATAAAAATGCTGCTGATCCGTATTCTATTTACAAAAAAATAAAAATAAAAATTTTCACGTGAAAAAAAAGTTTTGTATGGAGGGTCGGCCGGCTAGGATGATGTGTCCCATACAAAAAAAATGTTTTATCTACACTCATATTGTAAGTTCTCTAAAACGTGTTCGAAAACGGTACGCAATGGCTAGCATTACCACGACCGATTTTACTATGATAAGCTTTTTATCTGTGGCAGTAACGTAATTTTAACTTTTCATGCTCAATTATTGATGTGCTATGAGTTTTGATAACATAATGTACACCTGCACCCTCCCGGGGATCCGCCGACAGCCCGACACGCGCCCGCGCGACCGCCGGCACACGAGAGTTGGCCATGGCGGTGCAATGGCGGCCATTCTATGGTTTCCGAATACGGCATTTTGGATAAATAATATGAGTGTAGATAAAGCAGTGTATGCAACTGTACGTAATTAGGCCTTAAAACATGAGTGTGGTTTTATGAAACGAGCCGCTACGTAACAGTTACATAAACTACTATTTTTCGCGTCAATAAATGTTTTTCTCCAACTTTTTCTTAAACGGACCACCAGATCACCACTATTTTTCTTACAACCTGTATGTCACAAGAGGTGAACATGTTAATGGCATAACCAACTCAGATTATCTTTGATAACCTAGATCGGCTAGACCCATATACCTACCCTGTTCTCCGGTCAAATCGTGCAACAAGTTTAAGAGTGATGTGGGAGACTGAGGAAGAGAAACATTAATAATCTAGATTTTGGTAAATTACAGTAAGACATACAGTATCCAGGTTAGTCTTACTGGTATGGAAGAGATTGCTTAAGAGTGTTGTGAGAGACTAAGGAAGAAATGAGCCGGCTGATGACAGAAACTTAGTGCAATATTTACCCTGTTCTTGGGTCAAATTGCGCTTCGATAACCACTCCTTCCACATATCCGCCCGGGTACGCTTTCAACTCCATAAGTTGCGCTTGCAATGTCAAGGCTTTCACTAAAGTATCCAGGTTAGTCTTCTTTAACTCTATCACCGGTATAGCAGATGTTTCTTAAGAGAATTGTGAGAGACTAAGGAAGAAATGAGCCGGCTGATGACAGAAACTTAGTGCAATATTTACCCTGTTCTTGGATCAAGTTGCGCTTCGATAACCACTCCTTCCACATATCCGCCCGGGTACGCTTTCAACTCCATAAGTTGCGCTTGCAATGTCAAGGCTTTCACTAAAGTATCCAGGTTAGTCTTCTTTAACACTAACACTGGTATAGCAGATGTTTCTTAAGAGAACTGTGAGAGACTAAGGAAGAAACGAGCCGGCTGATGACAGAAACTTAGTGCAATATTTACCATGTTCTTGGATCAAGTTGCGCTTTGATAACCACTCCTTCCACATATCCGCTCGGGTCCGCTTTCAACTCCATAAGTTGCGCTTGCAATGTCAGCGCTTCCAATAAAGTATCCAGGTTGGTCTTCCATAACACTAACACCCGTATAGCAGATGTTTCTTAAGAGAGTTGTGAGAGACTAAGGAAGAAACGAGCCGGCTGATGACAGAAACTTAGTGCAATATTTACCCTGTTCTTGGATCAAGTTGTGCTTCGATAACCACTCCTTCCACATATCCGCTCAGGTCCGCTTTCAACTCCATAAGTTGCGCTTGCAATGTCAGCGCTTCCACTAAAGTATCCAAATTGGTCTTCTTTAACACTAACACCGGTATAGCAGATATTTCTTAAGAGAGTTGTGAGAGACTAAGGAAGAAATGAGCCGGCTGATGACAGAAACTTAGTGCAATATTTACCCTGTTCTTGGATCAAGTTGCGCTTCGATAACCACTCCTTCCACATATCCGCTCGGGTCCGCTTTCAACTCCATAAGTTGCGCTTGCAATGTCAAGGCTTCCACTAAAGTATCCAGGTTGGTCTTCTTTAACACTAACACAGGTATAGCAGATATTTCTTAAGAGAGTTGTGAGAGACTAAGGAACAAAATGAGCTGGCTGATGACAGAAACTTAGTGCAATATTTACCCTGTTTTTGGATCAAGTTGCGCTTCGATAACCACTCCTTCCACATATCCGCTCGGATCCGCTTTCAACTCCATAAGTTGCGCTTGCAATGTCAGCGCTTCCACTAAAGTATCCAGGTTTGTTTTCTTTAATGCCGAGACAGGTATTGCTTGGATGTCGCCGCCTAGGGCTTCGCAGACGACGCCTTGCTGAGCTAGGGAGCGCATCGTGTTTTCCTACAACAATAAATAAATATTATGGAACAATCTTACACAACTCGACCTAGATGTTGCTAAAGTGATTGCAAAACTGAGATATTTCGACCTTAATTAAAGAGAGAAGTAGCTAGGACGTATGGACTATACTTACATGTCAAATTATATTATATCTCTTTGTAAACTAGACGTAGTAGAAAAAAAAATACACCCAAAAACAATACGTAAAGGCATTTTCACGGAGCTATTCACCCACTGCAAACAATGACCAAAATGCGTGCAATCGATTTTTGAACTAGTTTTTATGAACGGGTATTATTTTGCCTTTTGAAAGAGGGGAAATAGATAGTAAGGCCAAGTATAGAGCTTTAAAGGCGTTGGAATACATAAAATTAATAAAATGAACACCTTATACTTAGAGATCACAAACGATACGCGTCTTTAAACAACCAATGGCCGATTAGAAAAACCTACGCAAGTGTTGTTATGGAAACATTAGGAACTATTCAGATAACATTTTTAATTTTTCCGTGATCTGCTCAAAATAAAAGTAATATTGAGGCATACCTACAATGTTCACACCTGGCTTGTCGATTTTGTTGATCGCCACCAGTATGGGCACTGTAAACAAAACAACACATTACAACAAGGTTCTTACTGTACTTAAAGTAGTATTTTTTAATTGAGTGAAGTAATCTGACAGCTCCTGCCATACAACGTCATACAAGGCTCTGTAAAATTACTTCACTCAAATAAAAATAGTAATTTAAAATCACTTCATTCATAGTAATATTTCAGACCTGCGCCAGACTTTATAACCGTACCGCGCAGAACGTTCTCCCGATATTATACCGTAAGAGCGTTGCAAGTGCCCATCGCCTATTAGAGCATATGAACCGCGCCGAACATCGGGTTGAGCCCGACTTTAATAGCATGACTATTATAGTACTTATAATAAGTGAGAGGTGATTATAGTTCAAAATCTGTAAGAATGAACTTTTGACACTTCAGCATTGACGTAATTAGTGAAGGGGCTAAGACGTATCGTTTGTCAAATTTAGCGATTATTTATGAATTGTTCGAATCGATTTTACTACAACCGATCTTTTCTTGTTATATGCCTACATATTTTGTAACACAAATCTTAACTGCATTTACAAAATTTTGGGAGAAAGTACAGTTCAATAAAAATGGCTAAGCCGATTTTTTCATATTTTTTGGACTTACGGTTCAAAAGTTACAGGGGGGGGGACACATTTTTTCTGACTTTCGAAGTGATTATTTCTGAAAATATTTACTTAATCACAAAATGTTCAAAGTAACCTCGATGTTATTTTTAAAGACCTATCGATTGATGTGCAACATGTTGATATTTGGTATTTTTTTTTTAAATTTAGTTTAGCCATTTTTGAGTTATTTCTAAAAAAACTTCTTCCATAGGCAGCAGATACGACCTTTTGGTATTAGTTTGGTTCTTATTCCATTGAAGGTACGGAATCCTCCATTATGCGTGGTCCGACATGCACTTAGCCAGTTTTTATGGAATTGGACTCGTACACCGTCCACTACTACCTAATAATACAGGTAATCAAAATACGACAAAGCTCAAAATATCTCGAACAGTTCTGAAATTTGGTACGTAGGTTAAATAGATGTATCTGGTGATACGACCTTTTGGCATTAGTCTGGTTCGTATTCCATTGAAGCTATGGAACCCTCCATTATGCGTGGTCCGACTTGGCAGGTTTTTTCACATCGTATTTCATTTTATTTTCGTTTTGTTTTGGTTTTTATTATTATATACTATCTATTGATTACATAATCGCTTTTATCGACTTACGGAAATGTTATATGAATCGAAACAGCAGATATGGTCACAACACTAAATTTAAAAAAAAGGAGGCGTAGACCATAACTGTTTGCATGCTAAATTGTTATCGTAAAATATTCAATAACTAAGATATGAAAAAATTTAACATTAATTAAGTTATGTTTAATAAAAGTGAAATATTGTTTATCTACACTCATACTGTAAGTACTCTAAAATGCGTTCAAAAACCGTAGACAATGACAAGCATTACAACAAACGATTTAACTATGATAAGTTTCTTATCTGCGGCAGTAACGTAATTTTAACTATGCATGCTCAAATATTGTTAAGCAATGAGTTTCAAATTTGGAACATCGAATTTGATAACATAATGTTACCGCCATGGCCAACTCGATTGGTCCCGCGCGAGCGCCGGCACAATCGAGTAGGCCATGACGGTACAATGGCGGTCATTCTATGGTTTCCGAACAATTAATTTAATGTATATAATATGAGTGTAGATAAAGCAGTGTATGCAACTGTACGTAATTAGGCCTTAAAACACTCGTGTGATCTTATTATGAAATTCGCCTGCGGCTCATTTCATAAAACCACACTCATGTTTTAAGGACCCTTATTACGTAACAGTTACATAAACTACTAGTTTACGTACGTGACAAGCTGTAAAATCGTTATGGGATTTTGTTTATAATTTCAAAGTGTCTTGCGCGTTTACGTTCTACGGGCGTTGCGATGTGTCAAAAGTTCATTCTTACAGATTTTGAACTATAGTTGCAAGAAGATGAGGAAGAGCTTCTAAAGTAAGGATTTTCGCAATTAATCATTTTTCATCTATGTCAGCCACTGACCACTAGCTTCCCTTGCCATCCGCACAGACTCCAGTCAGCACAGCGCACAGCGTCATGACGATGTCGTCCGCAGGCACTACTAGCACCACGATGTCGGTGGCGTGCCCCCGGCCAGTGACCAGGCCCGCGGGCCATAGTTTGACCCCTGGTCTATAGCAGCACGTAACGCGTCGAACGGAGAGCGAAGCACAACATTATACCTTAATGGCGTTGCAGGCGCCCATTTTCTACTAAAGCATGCGAACCGCACCTAACATCGGGTTGCACCCGACTTTAATAGCATGACTATAAATGGGGGGCGATTAGTTGCTAATAACAAGGAATACCTTCAAAAGTAAGTATTTTTCGCAGTTACGCATTTATCTACATCAGCTACTGACCATTAGCCTCCCTCGCCATCCGCACGGACTCCACGGTCTGCTCCATGACGCCGTCGTCCGCAGCCACCACCAGCACCACGATGTCGGTGGCGAGCGCGCCCCGCGACCGCATGGCCGTGAACGCCGCGTGCCCGGGCGTGTCCAGGAACGTCACCGTGTCGCCCGACGCCAGTTTCACTAGGGACAATGTGCAACGAAATGTGAACCTTAACACATAATACTTAAAGGTCGATGTACAATGTTTAATCACTCCATGCTGCGTCATGCCACCAAACTCTTGGTCAACAACAGAGGTGTCCCTGAACGCTTCAAGCAAGGAAGTTTTAAGTCCGTAACTTCGTAACATATCTTCACAATGATGTCTACTGTTACTAATCGTGACCTTAAAATCTGATACATAAAGCTTAAAGTCTGAATGTTGGACTTTACCACTCCGATACCATACGGTATATGCTGCGTGAAACAACCATGCAATCTCTTGGCCAACCACAGCAGTGTCCCTCAACGTGTCGTGTAATTGCGACCTAAGAACCTAGCAAATAAAGTTAAAATTCCAACCTTCAAACGCCCCAATGTGTTGTGTAATGCCACTAAACTCTTGGTCGATGACGGAGATGTCTCTTGAGGCGTCGAGTAAGATAGTTTTAAGTGCGTAACTCGATAACACAATTTCAATCCGCTATTACGAATCTCAACCTTAAAACTAGAATATAAACCCCAAAGTCCAACCTTCAAACGCTCCAATATGCTGCGTGATACCACCAAATTCCTGATCTACAACAGAAGTGTCTCTCAAGGCGTCCAACAAGGTAGTTTTGCCGTGGTCCACGTGACCCATGACGCAGACGACAGGTGGGCGAGGTCGTAGCGCTTCAGGCGGCGCGGGTGGTGCTGGGACTGCGTCCTTGTTCTGAAGAATATACATTTAGAGTCAATACTCAGCAAAGAATATCATAGACTGAGTATGTGAGTATTATCATAATACTCACATACTCAGTCGAACATAAGAGCCTATGCACACGTCGACGCGCGTTTGTAAAAAATGAAAATGTTTATTTGTTAATAATATAGGGTACATTATTTAAAGGTTGGAGTCTCCTAGTAAGTATTGAATACCTGTGACAGGAGTAGTAGAGTTTGTATCGATATACACGCGAAACGCACGCGAGTCAGACGTAGTTTGTAGATGTATATCTTTGCACACCTACATTCTATAAACACAACGTCGGCACGCATTTGTATAGATACAGACGCAAACAAACTGCCCTATGTAATGAAGGTAAGGTGCTAGTGATGATTAGGTATACAGACATCATGTGATCATTCAGAGGTGGTCTTAGGGGGTGGTGAACGGAGCAGTCGCCTGACGCCTCGCGCTTGCAAAGGACTCGCAACCCAATAAAAAATGTATAAGGGCCTTGAAGAGCAAATTTTTACAAGCCCCGTTTGGGGCCTCGCGAAGGTTAAAGCCGGCTGTGATCATTAGATCATTACGCATTATATTTTCTTACATTCCCTCTCCCAACGTGATCATTCTTAATATTTTTGACTTCTTCCTTCGATAGTGTCACATGATTTCTAGATGAGACTTCGAAGGCAATAAAAAAAATAAACAAACTGCTTTTATTTTATAAGCCTCACAGAGGATAGAATGATCTTTTTGCCCTGCATTTAATTCTTGCTTATGTCTGATCTTAAAACTAATTCGTCAGTTGACAAACCAAAACTCAATAATTGCAAAAAAAATAGTTGCACGTAAATCAACCTTGTCTTGTTACTAAGGTGGAATTCATAATTCAGTGGAGTAATTAGACAGCACTTTCCATGCATTTGACAACTGCTTTGGATAATCGTTTGAGCTCAAGGTGGCTGCGGCATCTTTAGAATAGTTTTTTGCTCATTTACGTAGTTCAGTATGTAATATTCAAAACGCACGTAACCACCCTTTAGTTTAGTCGAACAAATGGTTATCCGGGGTCTCGGCCACCCACGTGTTTGTAAGGAGGATATCACCTTACAATCAGCAAGGCCTTAACCGAACAACGTTGCTTATATTTTATAAAAATAATAAAATCAAAAGTCTACACCTCAACATGCATTGGCAGAATTCACTTCACTAAAACCGGCGAGGAGTAAAAGCCATAAAAAAAAACTACTTTGTATGCCAGGAGCTGTCAAATTACTCCACTGAATTATGAATTCTACCTTACTATGGTTCACTGATGGTTAATCTCTATGAACCGGTAGTAATTAGTGAGTTTTGGTTGTAAATTTGTCACTTGACGAAATATTGAATGGATATAATATAATCCACTTGCCTCCTCAATTTCCACTTCCTCATCAGGTCTAGGCACAAGTTTAAACCTAAATCCTGATATCTTGACAATGTCTCGAACAACCTGGGGTTTGTGGATCACAGTGTCAGCTTGGTAGTTTGTGTCTGATGTCTTATCAGCAAATTCCAAGACTTTGAAGATGTGATCTGAAAGATGTATAAGAAAATTGTGATCATCATAAAAAAATATACAATGAATGTGTGTGTGTTTATTTAATCACAATGATACATTTTGTTTGAAATCTAAATACCTTAAGAGTAGGTACATATACAAATACAATAGAAATAATTTATTGTACGAAAGCGAGTATTGATAATGATATTATGTTACATGTAGTGCATCACTATCAGCCAGTGTTTGGCGTACAATTTGTTGTTTCTATTGCATGTCATTGAATATCTAGTTAATAATGTTTATTTATACTCATGTCAACACTAAGGGCTTGTTTCACAATCTCCAGATAAACTTATCTGCCAGTTAAAATTATTGCTATCGTTTTCTCCAGTCATATCATATAAAAGAAAAGGACAGCAAACATTTATCTGACAGATATGCTTTAACTGGAGATTGTGAAACAGGCCATAAGTGTAATATAGGCGGATGTCAAAAAAAAAATATATATAATTCTTAAATTAATATAAGTCCTAATAATAATATGTCAATGTCATGCTATAGAAATAATTTAAAACTACAAAAAAAGAAAATTAAACATTCAGAAAAAAAATCGAGAAATGTCAATTGTGGAATAAGTAGGTATACATTAATAAAGAGTACTAGGTACATTTTCAAAGTGTTCATTAATACTATAATACATCTTATGTAAGCACCATTTATACAATTTATGATTAAATTCAGGGAAGTCAACAGTCTTCTTCATAACTTCATAAGTCTTCTGGTAAATGATTGAAAATCTTTATTGACATAACATAACATAAATACTCTTTATTGCACACCTCAAAATAAAGAAACACATAAAATACAAGTTACAAACAGAATAATCAGAGACATATTATTATTATTATAGCCATTTAATCCTTAATAAATTGAACATGCATACATATCATATAAGTACAATGTTTAGATAAAATTAGTATAAAACAAACCATTTCAAATTTAATTTTTTTTAAATATTATTTTATTATTATTATTCTTTTTCTTTATTAAGGACCTCTCTACGAGTATAGGCCTCCTCCATCTCCATCCATACTTTCCTATTGACATATACAGTACACTTTTTTTAAAGAAAGCTGTGTTACAATCCGGGTAGCTTAGATTAAAACCATGGTTCTTAGACGTAGACCTAGGATTAGCTGGCATTATTTTGTGCTTATCTATATGGGTTTTTACAAACAGGCATATTTCATATATATACAATGTGGGTAACGGTAAAATCTTAAGTTTTATGAAGAGATGTTTACAAGGAAGTAAGTTTACATAGGACATAATAATACGCCTTAAGTCGGCCCTTTTTTCATAATTTACATTGTATTTTGTGCAATAAAGCTTAAATAATTAATGAATTAATTTTATGATATGTCTGTAACAAATTAAAACAGTAAAAACTAGATATTAATGAAATCAACAAAAAGTAAAGATATTTATGTTAGTGAAACAGAAAACTCCTAGATATTCCCCAAAACATTCTGATTTGTACGATTTTGGGGGGTCATGTCCCATGTGATCCCCCCCCAGTCTCGGACCGCGCCTCGGCTTTCAGGGCCTAAACTGACTTCCTAAATAGACAATAAGGGTATTTATGAAAATTTAAATAAAGTAACAAACACAACCACACAAGGAGTGATTGTAGGCCCACAAAGTGGTATTGTACTATTGTATAAAAGTAATGTTTGTGTATGAAGTAAACAACTTCCTTATATGAGAAGGTTGTTTGTTGCAGTGGGAAATAAATAATTATAAATCTGCAATACATACCCACATCTTTGTTGAGCACCTCAGCTACATCCCTCACGGTCATGTTCCTCCATATCCCCACCACTTCTGAGCCCGCTTTTGGGGAGTATCTGATAGCTTGTCTCCCTTGGATTACTACAGACTATAATCAACGGATGTTTTAGTATCTAATACATTGAATACAGATTTTATTTCAATTAATGTTAATTATATATGTTTAAAGGTGGGTACGGACTTGAAGCAGCTTTAATGTTAATATTGTGTGAAATTAATTTCACAAGTAATCTGTATAGTATAAAACCGGGGGGAGGCCTTTACCCAGCAGTGGGACATTACAGGCTCCTAATAATCTGTATAGTTAAATTATCTATATACACACCTTTTCTTCTATGGATCTTCGTTTCTTGCAACACATACATGTTACTGACAGTTGACGAGCTTGAATGATAATTTCTGGTGTATTTTTGATGCTCCTAAATATTGGCAGTGTTTCCCTTTTCAATGATCTAATGGGTAAACTAAAAAAGAGATAAAGTTGTTATACAACACAATCCACGTCAGATTATCAAATTCTAAATGATACCAAGGTACCACTTTTGTGCTTACCGTAATAGAAGGTTCCTGTACATGTTGTATAGGGTTATAAAATATTTAATTGTAGATAAATAGTAATTACACAATGGAATTACATGTAAATAAAGATAGGGTTATGAAAATGTTAGTAACCATATTTAAAAAAACTTAGGAGCCTACGCACTTGGCGGCCAAACACACTTTAGTTTGAAGCATAATTATAAGTGAACCGAATGTTTCAATCAAAAAATTGTGCGATAATATAGGAAGGAAAGCGAACTGCAAAACATAACCTCAACTTTTTACAGAATAAATTTGACAACAATGACAACTGTCATACACACGATACTGTAAGGTTTGCGTTTTGTTAGAATCCATTATTATGTGTACGAAATTTCTGTGAGAAATGCAGAAAGTAAAGTAAAAAAATATTTCAAAGTTAATTCGAAAAACAGTTAATTGAAAATTATTAACTTTTCATAATTTCATTTGGTTGTAATTATTTTGGTTTTTGCGTTTAGTTACTGCAAATCTGCTGGATAAGTTTGAAGAAAACTAAAGACAATAATTTATTTCTATACAAATACAACAGGGAACACATGCTCTAAATAATTGATTTAATACAATTATAAATATTCTGTACTTGATATACATTCATTGAAATTCCGTAACCTTGAATTCGAGTAATGAAATAAAACCCAGAGACAAGATTAATTAATGAAATTAAAAAAATGAATCATAGACAATTACTATTTATGTCCGCCATTCATTCTTTTGAGTTGCTTTTTCGTTTTACGATTTAATCTAAAAAGCGTAAAGAATTTGTCACCAAAGCAGCATCAGCGCGTAATAATACGCTTGTAGCAGCTGATTTGAAAATATCCGGGTTGTAAAGACTCGGTGCGGACAGTGCAACAGCTCGCCCGTCTGACGTTCTCCTGCCGTGAGATCGTATCGTACTTCCAGTGATGCTTCCCTTTTACGTTATCGGTCGCGACGTTCGCCTTGCGAGTGCCTGATGGTGTGGAAACTATGTGCGAATAACATCCTAAGTAATCAGAGAGAGGACTCAGTATGGGAGCGTTTTTGAACAAGCCCGAAACGAAGAAATATAACGAGAACGGAGAAGGAAACGGTCTTCGCTATGGCGTGGCGTCGATGCAAGGTTGGCGCGTGGAAATGGAAGATGCCCACCACGCGCAGTGCACACTAAACGGGACTCTGTCAGACTGGAGTTACTTCGCGGTGTTCGACGGTCACGCGGGCGCGCGTGTGTCAGCACACTGCGCCGACAACCTGCTGGAATGTATCTTGCAGACGGACGAGTTTCGGCGCGAGGAGATCGCGGAGGCGATCCGGGCCGGTTTCCTGGATCTAGATAAGAAGATGCGCGAGCTTCCCGAGCTGTCGAACGGCGAGGAAAAGTCGGGCTCCACCGCCGTGTGCGCGTTCGTGTCGCCTAAACAAATATACATAGCAAATTGCGGCGACTCCCGCGCTGTACTCGCGCGTAACGGCCAACCTATTTTTGCTACGCGAGATCACAAGCCAGAGCTACCATCTGAGAAGTCGCGTATAGTCCAAGCGGGTGGTTCAGTTATGATCCAGCGTGTAAATGGGAGCTTAGCTGTGTCCCGAGCATTGGGAGATTACGAATACAAGAAGGTGCTGGATCGGGGTCCGTGTGAGCAGCTGGTGTCCCCGGAGCCAGAGGTGTCGACTCATGAGCGCTCAGAGTCAGAGGATGAGTTCCTGGTGCTGGCCTGTGATGGAGTGTGGGATGTGATGACTAACGAGGCACTGTGTGCCTACGTTCACTCGCTGCTGCAGTTGACGGACGACCTGGTGGCTGTGACCAATCAGGTCATTGATACCTGCCTTTATAAGGTAAATATAACCTTCTTACTTTCTGGCTTTTAATAATTTAAAAGAACCCTCAAACAGAAATGCTGATTCTCTAAATACCATGTTGAATCATCTGGTGGGTGACTCCCAAATTATCAGATTTCTGAAAAACAGGAACTAAATATTTTTATTTTATCAGGGACATTGGTTATTCAATGATATAGTTTTTTAGCAACAAGTTAAGACAACATACATGGTTAACCTTACATCCTAAGCATTTTTTTATACTCATCAACATTCTTGGCGTTAGTTCTATTTCCTCATTCACAACTAAGTATTTGAGAAATGGATGAACAAGCTCTACAGTAGATAAAATCAAGATTACACAATGTTTTGGATAAGATTTGTATTGTATTGTAGCTAGATTATACTTTGCTTATAATTAACTTAGTGTGCCTTCTATGCGCCATTTCAAGGTCATCCTGAACTTTGTATTTTCATACAACTTGGTTGCTAACAACTTGCAAAGCAACCTTAGTCAGAAGACTTGTTGCTGGCTGTGTGTAGCATGGCCTTAACCTGTTGGCTTGCTGCTGGCTGCCACACACAGGTATACGGGTCATTGCCCAAATATTTGTGTTGTGCATCATTCCTTTGCAAATGTGAGTGATACTTGTCTCAAGTGTTAAGAAATAGAGTTTGCAATGCTCCACAGCCTTGAAGGCCTAGAGTCAAATATACTTAATTTTATTACATGCCACACTTCACTCAGGCTCTTATAGATTTAGTGTGTGAAGTGAACCACACGTTCAGGGCTTCAGGTCACACTACAGAAATTTCCATACAAGGTGACCCAGCTACAGTGTCCTTGAGTGTATATGTTTAATTAGACAAATATTATTGTTTAAATTTTTTTTTAATCAATATTGTAAGAAAGTACACATTAAAAAAATAACATAGTTTCTCAACTTTTTTCTCTTTTATGTACTTCCAGTTCACATCTTGTTTTTTTGATATATAATGCACTATAATATAATATAATATCATTATCAGACCTTAAACCTGTGTTCCATACAGTTTTAAGTAGGGTATGTCCCATCAAATGTCTACTCTCTCAAAACTGAAAAGTTTTATAATGTAACATGGCCTCATGGCTGGAAATCGTATTTGGGCCAATCAACTTTTTGACCGACTGTTTTGGGTGTCTCTTGTGTTACTCAAAATGTCTCTGGAGTTACCTTCTAGTATACATAGTTTCTATTATTTATCTATTTATCGTATGGCTACATGTCACTAGATATAGATAGGCATTTCTTCCCTGGGGTAGTAGTAGTAGGAAAGCAGATGATGAAGAAAATCAAGTGAGTGCTGCGAGGTCCAGATGGGACAGTGCAGCTGCCAAGTTTGTTACTCTTTTAACACCACCCAGGGATCATGTGTAGGGTTGTCTAAGGTGTTTCCTACGGACGCAGAGTAACATTGATCCCTCTTGATAGTTTCTGTTTATTAGGTTTAACAGTTGGGGGCTCAAATGTTTTAACATACACCATAAACTGAAACACAGAAAAGCCATTATTTAAAGGTGAAATTTTACAGCAACATTTATAAGTTGAGGACAGATTTGTGTTGGGCAAAATGTGACGCATTTCCTAAAATAAAGGAACCTTTTACTAGAAAATAAAACTAATGCCCACAAGCAAATTCCATATTCTTATCTCAGGTTATTACTCATCCATAATTATATAACAACAACCTTTGTCCAAGACTTAAAATAAGAACATCAGGTAAACACTAAACAATGTAAATTATAGTTTAGTCATATCTGGCCTAGTAGGTAGTTATAGATAAAACAATAGGCAACAAATTAAAAGATGAATGATATCATTTGATGACTGTACTGACTGTTATCTATAGAAACATGTTAGATCATTGGCTACTACCTGTTGTACCTATCTACTAGTGACTGTTGAGTCAGATTATATAATAAATGTAATTAGCATGACAAAAGTTTTACTCTGAAATCTTATGGATATGTTACACTTTGAGTGCCAAGCTCCCTAAATTTTATACAAATTATAAAATGAACATACTTAGCGTGTTCATAGCAGGGAGAGAGTTAAATTATTTAAAAACGTAATTACACTAAGACCATATCCGCAAAAACATTTTTTTTTTAAAGTTCAATGATTATTATTAGACTAAGACATAAAATTGCATGATAATGTCAAGCTTACGAAATATAGAATCTATAGGGCATCTATGTATTATCTAAATAGAGTTGAAACAGCGTAACAGAGCTGGAATTAACGACAAGACCACTTTAAGCTCTAGCATCCCATGGTCTGAATACTAATACAAAATTGATCTCAACAAATTCAAATAATTGAAACAGTTGCATTTTTTGTTAAAAATAAAACTAATTCGGTCCCTATTTGTTTAGACTACAGATTCAAATTTGATTGCTATTTTTTTGTATGCCTACTAATACTAATTGCCAAGAAGAATTGCTACAGAGTTTAAAACAAAACACTAACCACCATTGCACATTACAGGGCAGCAAAGACAACATGAGCATCGTGCTGGTGACGTTCCCAGCGGCGCCCAAGCCCAGCCCGGAGGCGCAGCGCGCGGACCGCGAGCTGGACGAGACGCTCCGGCAGCGACTCACAGGTTGCTATCACTCATTACTGCATGCGTGTACCCACAAACATAGGGAGGAGTGTAGGGACACCAATGATGCTAGAGGATAGGTTTACATTATCATTGTCCCCCTTGTCCCTATACCCCTGGGACTGAGACAAGGCCAGCCCAAAGGCGCAGCGCGCCGACCGCGAGCTGGACGAGACGCTCCGGCAGCTACTCACAGGTTGCTATCACTCGTTACTGCATGCGTGTACCCACAAACATAGGGAGGAGTGTAGGGACATCAATGATGCTAGAGGATAGGTTTACATTATCATTGTCCCCTTGTCCCTATACCCCTGGCACTGGTACAAGCCCAGCCTGGAGGCGCAGCGCGCGGACCGCGAGCTGGACGAGACGCTCCGGCAGCGACTCACAGGTTGCTATCACTCGTTACTGCATGTGTGTACCCACAAACATAGGGAGGAGTGTAGGGACACCAATGATGCTAGAGGATAGGTTTACATTAGCGTTGTCCCCCTTTTCCCTATACCCCTGGGACTGGGACAAGCCCAGCCCGGAGGCGCAGCGCGCGGACCGCGATCTAGACGAGACGCTCCGGCAGCGACTCACAGGTTGCTATCACTCGTTACTGCATGCGTGTACCCACAAACAGGGAGGAGTTTAGGGAAACCAATGACGCCAGAGGATAGGTTTACAGCATTGTCCTCCTTGTCCCTATACCCCTGGGACTGGGACAAGCCCAGCCGGACTGCGAGCTTGACGAGACGCTCCGGCAGCGACTCACAGGTTGCTATCACTCGTTACTGCATGCGTGTACCCACAAACATAGGGAGGAGTGTAGGGGCATCAATGATGCTAGAGGATAGGTTTACATTATCATTGTCCCCTTGTCCCTATACCCCTGGCACTGGTACAAGCCCAGCCTGGAGGCGCAGCGCGCGGACCGCGAGCTGGACGAGACGCTCCGGCAGCGACTCACAGGTTGCTATCACTCGTTACTGCATGTGTGTACCCACAAACATAGGGAGTAGTGTAGGGACACCAATGATGCTAGAGGATAGGTTTACATTAGCATTGTCCCCCTTGTCCCTATACCCCTGGGACTGGGACAAGCCCAGCCCGGAGGCGCAGCGCGCGGACCGCGATCTAGACGAGACGCTCCGGCAGCGACTCACAGGTTGCTATCACTCGTTACTGCATGCGTGTACCCACAAACAGGGAGGAGTTTAGGGAAACCAATGACGCCAGAGGATAGGTTTACAGCATTGTCCTCCTTGTCCCTATACCCCTGGGACTGGGACAAGCCTAGCCGGACTGCGAGCTCGACGAGACGCTCCGGCAGCGACTCACAGATTGCTATCACTCGTTACTGCATGCGTGTACCCACAAACATAGGGAGGAGTGTAGGGGCATCAATGATGCTAGAGGATAGGTTTACATTATCATTGTCCCCTTGTCCCTATACCCCTGGCACTGGTACAAGCCCAGCCTGGAGGCGCAGCGCGCGGACCGCGAGCTGGACGAGACGCTCCGGCAGCGACTCACAGGTTGCTATCACTCGTTACTGCATGTGTGTACCCACAAACATAGGGAGGAGTGTAGGGACACCAATGATGCTAGAGGATAGGTTTACATTAGCATTGTCCCCCTTTTCCCTATACCCCTGGGACTGGGACAAGCCCAGCCCGGAGGCGCAGCGCGCGGACCGCGATCTAGACGAGACGCTCCGGCAGCGACTCACAGGTTGCTATCACTCGTTACTGCATGCGTGTACCCACAAACAGGGAGGAGTTTAGGGAAACCAATGACGCCAGAGGATAGGTTTACAGCATTGTCCTCCTTGTCCCTATACCCCTGGCACTGGGACAAGCCCAGCCGGACTGCGAGCTCGACGAGACGCTCCGGCAGCGACTCACAGGTTGCTATCACTCGTTACTGCATGCGTGTACCCACAAAAGTAGGGAGGGGTGTAGAGACACTAACAATACTAATGATGTTAGAGGATAGGTGTACATTACGTATCGTCCCTCTTGTCGTTATTTTCCCCCGTGACTTGTCTGAGTTGGATGAGGTCACATGGGAAGAGTGGAGTCCAACGAAGCTGCAATAGGCTACATGTTATAATTATTTATTGATTAACCAATTTTATATAAATATTTTTTTTTATACATTGACTGAGAGACATTTAATAACATAAAATCAAAATTATGCAAAAAATAAGCAGAACTTAAGTCAAAACTGCTCTACATCCTTTCAGGCATCAGGTTTAAAGATGTCCATCAAGCTCACCACGTTTCTTGGTGCTTACCTACTTACTCTTGTTTTTTTCTTATTTAAAGTAAGCGTATATACCTAATCCGTTTCAAGGTCGCCTAGTAGGGCAACGGTTCACGTATCTGGGTCGAACGTATCAAGTCATAGGTATGCTATAATGCGCTTTTTATATGACATGTGCAATCGATTAAGGAGCGTTCAAGTATTACGTAACGAATTTGGGGGTGGGGGGGTCTTGTAAAATGTTACGATGCGTTACAAGGGCGGGATGGGGGGGTTGAACTACGCGTTACGTAACATTGTTTTTTTTTAACCCTTTAGAACGGTCGCTATAGATATTCCGCAATACGGATGGCTTCGTTGTACTTCGGCTGCGTCTCCGTAGACTCCAACCGTCATATTACAAATTATATATTGATATTCAAAATACACTGTTTTCTATGTGTAAGATTTTCTCTGATCACAACAGTATTTAATTATTGTGGTACAGTCGCCATCAGATATATTGGAGCGGCCAATGTGGTCACAAATATCTGAACAAAGCCCTTATTGTCAAAGCGATGAAGTGCATGTTCAGATATTTTTGAGTACCTTGGCTGCTCCGATAGATTTGATGGCGACTGTACGAAAGACGATTGGTCTGAAGGTTTAAAAATAAAACTAGGGAATTCAAATCTCCCAAGTTGGTTGATCTAGAATTGTCTCTGTAGACCAAAAAGTTTCCGAGATAAAGCATTTCAAAATAGAAGTTTTTACCTGAAGAAAAGGGGAAGGGTAAAGGGTAAAGATTCTTGGAAAAACGGTTACATTTTGAAAAGCTTTATCTTATATTTATTGTTTATTGTTTTTAGGTCATATGATTTTGTAAATTATTTTGTTCTTTAGCCTTAAATTGTAATTTCACAGTGCTTTAGTGTAATAACTGTCATGCTGTGTAATTAAATTGTATAAATAAATAATAAATAAATCTCGGAAACTATTGGGTCTACAGAGACAATTCTAGTCTCATATTGTAGCAAATTTAGTCTCCTTTAAAAACCTAACAAAATCTAGTCCTTTAGGGTCATAATCGCCAAAGACTGAAAAAAAAGTAGATTTTTCGATTTTTGATAAGTTGCGTTCGCCGCTCGAGGTCACAAACTTGGATTATTCATTGGGCGAACATCATAAACAAGTCTGCAATAAATCAGAACTACCTAGGGATTTGACGCACACTACCCCGTACTTTACAGGGCCAAGTCAGGAAAACGACGTAATTAAATGCATGTAATGTAGTAGTAAAAATTTATTAGGACAAAGAAAACATTAGAAATCTCTTGCTTTTAAAAACAAGACATTGCAAATGTTAATAAACAATATTACCGCGATTAAAACGATTACAAAGGTATTTTAGCGACTTTCCGGTACTTACCGCCACATGATTGTGACTTTTAGGTAAAAATGGTCACAAATCTCCAAAAAATTGCGTTACGTAATACTTGAACGCTCCCTTACCTGAGTCGATTCGGTACGTGTACATCGTCAAAAATTATGTTTGCATTTCTGCACATGATCCCATCAAATAATAATAATAATAATTGTATATCTAATTATCTTTAACGTCGACCGAATTAAAAACATAAAAACAGTTCCTTCTGGAACGTAATTTCAAAATCACGTTTCCGGCTCTGCTAATGACGAGAAACACAAATAAATAACAACACATTAACCCAATTTCTGAAGATTGTCTTAATCGTAACATTAGAACAGCTTCGAAGGCACGTGCGATAACTAATTTAATACGGCCTTTGCACGGTAAATGACATCGATTAACATTTAAAAATTGAGAATTATAATGGCGTCAGTTAATTCCAAATCAAAGAACCAATCGCAGCAAAAATCCATAAAATCATAAGTTTCTGGAAATTTCAAATAAATTTATAATTATCTTTTTTTTTTTTTTTTTTTTTTATACTACGACGGTGGCAAACAAGCATACGGCCTGCCTGATGGCAAGCAGCTACCGTAACCTATGGACGCCTGTAACTCCACAGGAGTCACATGCGCGTTGCCGACCCTTTGCAAAAAGGAGGATTCACTGTGTTGACGGCTAAAGGAACAAGAGGGTCCCTCATCGTCAACACACTGGGTCCTCTTTGAGCTCTTTGGCAACCTTACTCACCAGCAGGAACACAACACTATGAGTAGGGTCTAGTGCTATTTGGCTGTGGTTTTCTGTAAGGTGGAGGTACTTCCCCAGTCGGGCTCTGCTCCGATTTGAGCGAGATGACATTCACTGAACGTGCCCTACCACACTAAGCGAGATGCCATTCGCAGTGCCCATACCTCTCTTTTTGGCATAGTTTAAGGACATACCCAAGTCCGGACGTAGTTTAAGGACATACCCCGGGTCCACAATCTAACATAGTTAAAAAAAAAGAAAAAAGTTGATTATACGGGAAGTTTGCAATGTATTAAATAATCAATTAGTGTTTTAAATTAAATTAAGCAATAATGTTGTGCCAAAATAGTACTAAAAATAATACTGTAAATAGTACTAATAATTTTTAAGAAAAAAAAACCGACTTCCATGGGGGTAGCCGGTGAAGCATTATTGTAGATACACTTAACAAACGCAGCGGAGAGGACAAATCGCCAAACCTGAACTATGCGTCGTTGAAGAGTTCCGTTCTGATCATCATCAGCAGTTCCACTTCATCAAATGTCACTCTTTTGAATGAAAATGCTTGATTTGTTGATAAAAATACAAAAGTCACTTTATGTATGCCTTTAAGATTTGAGGAATTCCCTCGATTCCTCATGGAACTCATCATCAGAACTTGAGCTTGACGAAAATTGGTCCTGACAATCTAACTTGCTTAACAAACACAGCGAAGGGGACGAATCGCCAAACGTGAACTATGCGTCGTTGAAGAGTTCCGTTCTGATCATCATCAGCAGTTCCACTTCATCAAATGTCACTCTTTTGAATGAAAATGCTTGACTTGTTGATAAAAATACAAAAATCACTATGTGTAAGCCCTTAAGATTTGAGGAGTTCCCTCGATTCTTCATGGATCCCATCATCAGAACTTGAGCTTGACGAAAATTTGTCCTGACAATTAAACTTGCTAAACAAACACAGCGAAGAGGACAAATCGCCAAACGTGAACTATGCGTCGTTGAAGAGTTGCGTTCTGATCATCATCAGCAGTTCTACTTCATCAAATGTCACTGTTTTGAATGAAAATGATGGATTTGTTGATAAAAATATAAAAATCACTATATGTATGCCTTTAAGATCTGAGGAGTTCCCTCGATTCCTCATGGATCCCATCATCAGAACTGCGTTTTGACAAAAACGGGACCAATCTGTATATATATACTTACAATCAAAAAAAGAATTTTCGAAATCGGTTCAGACATGACGGAGTTATGGAGTAACAAACATAAAAAAAAAAAAAAAAAAAAAAAAAAAAAAAACATACACGCCGAATTGAGAACCTCCTCTTTTGAAATCTGGAAGTCGGTTAAAAATCAAATTCAATATACGAACAAGTACACATAAAAAGGTATCACTATCAGAGTACCTACTCAAATGTACATTACGGTTCGGCACTTGTGCATACATTGGTGGGTTCGTTAACTTTATATTGCCAAGTTTCAACAACTACAATCAATGAAATATTGTAACCACCGCTTTATTAAAATGGTGTAAGGTCTTGATTACATTTCTACACCATACCTACATTTATATTTTTGTCTTTTACAGTCTACAAATAATACATTTTCATCAATTTTGGAATTGATAAAATACCGGTAGGTACTTAAAATGTTATTGCACATACAATATAATAGTTCCGTATTTATACGCTAAAGTTGTATATTTTATGGCTCCGTAGTCAACTAGGAACCCTTATAGTTTCGCCATGTCCGTCCGTCTGTCCGCAGTCTAGCTCAGTGACCGTTAGCACTATAAAACTGAGATTTGGTAAAAGTATGTACATTAATCACGCTGACAAAGTGGTAGACTAGAAACCGGAAAATATTTTTTGTTAGGATACCTCCCGTACATACGAATTGGAGGGGGGGTGAATTTTTTTTTCGCTCCAACCCTATCGTTCGTGTTGGGTATCGTTGAATAGGTCTTTCAAAAAAGAATACAGGTCTTCTCAAATATTTTTATAAAACAGAATATAACTAATAGATTCGTAAATAATAGCTCTGAAAGTTCAAAAAAGGGCGTCCCCCCTCCCCCAACCTAATTTTTGAACCGTGGGTCCAAAAATTAAAAAAGAAAACATGGAAGTGAGGCCTGGTAAGTACTTTAAATGAAAATTATATTGAATAAAATCGGTTGAGCCGTTGTAAGCGCCGCCAAATATCCCTTAATAAATGACTTTTTGAACGAATGTATTGTAACAGGCCGGCAACTACGAAACCCTGCACCGAGCATGGCCCGACATGCTCTTAGCTTTTTTTTTTTTTTTTCAAGATAGTAATAATCTCACAGCTCTTGTCATACACAGTGGTTAACAATGTATGTAGATGTCAGATTACTGTCTTGCATTAAAAATACTACTTTATGTTACATATCAATTCGAACCAATTTAAATGTAATGCGGTAATAAAATTATAAGTACGTAAAAAATATTGAATGGAAGATTTATTGAGACACTAACGATGTCGTATGAACCTAAGTGACCTACAGGGTCTTTATCTCATATCATTTCTTACAATTTGAAATTAAACGGAGATAAAAAACTGTCGTTTTTGGAGAGATATTAATTCCCGCTGAGCTAGTCAAAAGTAAAAATAAGTTTACTTGTAAGAAATACCTAAACCAGAAAAGGCTATAAGCCATTTTGATTGACCAATATCTGTGTTTTGGTAGTACAAATAAAAAGACAAATCTTAACATACTTACTTAAATTATTATTCATTTCTAATTCTTGTATTTCTCAGTTACTGAGTTACCATTACATTAGAATGAATGTTTTTATAATATAATCATTTAAATTAGTCGAAATCTCTAAACGTAGTTTTGGATTTCGATTTTGGTCTTTATTTATATTTTTTGTTCCGCATTAAATGCAGGAATGTTATAGCTGTTACACCTATAGGTACGAATGGATATTTTACATCCTCTATTTGAAATAATAAAATAGAAAAGTTTGGATAAACATTGTCTCTGAATCAAAATACCATATCGTGATTTAGAAGGGGCCCGTTCAGTATTTTATAAATATACGACCTCCTTGCGAGTCATGTCACGATACCATAAATTTGCATGCACCGGTGCTTGGCGTAGCTCCCGTATGAAGCTTGGAATCGATCACAATTTTAGAAGTGATTTATATTTCTGGAATAAACTGAAAAATGTTAAAAGTTCCCGCCAATTTCGTGGTAACAGCGGTATTTGTCATAACTTTCCAAGTAATTTAAATGGATTATTATAGTATCGCCTTACTAATAAAAAATCTCATCCTTAAGTCGACATTCGCATTCATAGACGCAATCGTGATATTGAATTGCCTTTCGTTTAACACAACAGTTTGCATGATTTGGTTTTCGTAAAATTAATTTAAAAATATATTCCCAGTTACATATTGATGTGAGTCACAAGACGGCACGTTGATACAAGCAAATCCATATTAATTTAATAATAGGTACAATGTATAACCTATCATGTCGTTTATCGCCTAATTAAATTAAGCATGAACGCTCCAACTAATTCGTTTCAGGGTTCTAATTCATTCATAATATTCGTAATTGGAATAATTACAAATATTATTATTTATTAATCATATGATCACGTCAGTCAATTGTTTATGGCAGTTAGCAATGTGGGCGATGGTACTAACCTGCGTGATTTAGTTTATTAATGGACCAATTCGATATTACACATGTACTTTGTGTCGTTTTTGGATGAGTGGTGTGATCTAGGGTTTTTTCGAGCCTTGAAGGCTCAAGTTGTATCAAGTTGTTTGAATTGATAATGATAGGTATTACTATATCTCTACTTCCTCTTAAGACTCCCAGTGTTAGTTAGATATTTACATAACTTGCCCCCTTTACTTAGAGTATAATTAGTGCCATTTTGTATATAATAAACTTAATTAGTTTAGGGAAAACATAATCTAGCAGCTTCATATAAAAGTAATATCCAGTATGAATGCAATTAAAAAATCATATTACGTTTGTATGAGGATGTTAGTTTTGATAGACAGGGATAGGTATTGAAAGCCTCTTAGAAAGTAAGCATGTAACATAAAGTAATGTTTTAACTATCCTTTATAAATCTGAGTATGGAGCTGTGAATAAAAATGGCATGTACACTTGTACAGTCAGCAACAGAATTACCTTGGCAGGTAGGGGATTTAAAATGTTCGTGAAACGCTCTTATTGTGTTAGCAATAAGGTCGTGCCATCTTGACACTGTAAACGTTCTGCCCGTTAATAGCTACTTTTGCTGCGACTGTATTTCTGGCAGTTTATATGACTGATATTTTTATAACAGCCCTAAAACTCTGTTTTAGACTATGTATGTAATCCCCACCCCACCAGTGTTCAATAATGTACGTATGTGTAAATATGAGTAATAATAATCAAATTATTATTAATTCAAAGTTACCATTATTATTTATGAATGTGATTCGTATATTATTTTATTATTTATTGTTATTTATTATATGTTGCGTAGATAGTAAGTAGACCCCGTTATCGGAGGTGCAATTTGGTAGCTTGACGTTTTTAGGGATGGGTAAAAATATGTAAGATGTCGATATCGATACTCTTCCTAATTCTTGGCAATTAGTTTTTTTATACCATTTTAGACTAAAATGTTACATGTTTTTTTTTTGTCATCATGGGTGACAAAAAAATCATTGTCATCAGGAGTAGAAACCATTATCAGTAGAACAATAACGATATGGTTGCTATTTTACTTTTCTTATGTTTTTAGTTTCAGGGCCGTGCCTGAACGCTCTTGAGATAAACCTTACCCATAGCGGTATAATACAGGCCACCTATACTGAAAATAAATTATTTACGTCAATAGATAGTCAATGTCATCTCACAACGTTATTCCCGATTATTTAGCTTTGCGAGCATATTTTATTGGTATATAATATTTCATAACATAATATTGAAAATGCAGTCACTTCTCGCAGAATGGCCTGAACTCCAAAAAATTAAAGATTGAAAATTGTTATTTTAAAAATGAAATTTGTTAATAAATACTAATGTTTTAATTAGTCATGTTTTACAAAATACACAGGTTTAATTAAAGTCTTTAAAGACTCATTAAAGAAAAAATATCGACACAGCTTATTTCAAAATAATTTTTACCCATCCCTAAGAATGTCAAGCTACCAAATTGCACCTCCGATAACGGGGTCTAATAATAAGTTAACGGGTTTGGTATGATAATAAAAAAATAAAAGTAGAATGTGGGATTGAAAGAAAATACAACTTTATTTATTTATTATTATATAATATCAAGTATCAACATATCACTCCTAATATCCATTTAAAGGGTGTACAAATTTATTTAATACGATACAATACTATTATATTTATGATCATAGTTGTATTTTCTTTTTGGCGACGTTGTACTTACATAATGGCATCTCCGATCGGTAACAAACAATTTTGACATAAGAAAACCAAAATCATCTTATATTCTGATGGTTGTGATCGTTCTTGGCAAATTACACTGAAGAAAATCGTAAAACAGCCCATAAAAAAACTAGAATTATAATTGATACAAAATAATTCTGGGGGTTTACCGCGAAGTTCACATATCTCTATATATATCTATCGTTCTTGTTTTTTAGAGTGTCAGATATGGAAAAAAACACATCTTTCTATTTTGGAAGTTTGCGGTAAGTCCCCATCCCCAGGTTTATCCTTCATCAGACTGAACTCCGATCGGAAATGCTTGATTGATTAATATCTGTGGTTCCCCTAAAATTCAAATCAAAAAGACACTTAATTTATTTTATCCTTAAAAAAACTAAAAGTACCTAATTGATTAGCATATTTCTTAAAATCTAAGACATTGTGATATGTAAACTTTCGACTTGCTCTTTACCTCTAGAAATCTAGAAATTCTAAATTCGTGTGTGCTAACTAAAATGACTAAAAATTGTTAATACGGAATTGTTTACTAAAATTAAAGTGTTTACAACAAAAGCCATGGTTTCATTGCTTTAATCCTAGCCCTCTAGTTAGATTTATCAAATTAGCTTTTTCTAGAAAGGGTTAAGGCAATGAACGTGTGCTGCGTCCGCTGTGCGGCGTCCGTATGCGTCTTGAATACAATTGATACGGACAGAGTTTTCTGCAAAGTTAGCATGGACTACGGGTGAATGGCGAACTAATTTTCTCGGGCGGGAAGCGGTGGGGCTGCGTAGACAGTGGCGCCGCAGATAACGATAAACTAGGAAGCCTAGTGCGTGCGTGTAATCCAGTTAGTTCGTCTTGTCACCTGTTTGACCTACTTGGCTGACCGCACGTGAGTGGGATGCATTGGTTTATTTACGCACGTGGAAATTTTAAGGAAAATTATATGAATGAAAAATACTTTAAGAGAAATAGTGGAAATTTAGACGCATAATTGACACTTTCTTTACTGACTCGTTCATGTTTAAGAAACTAATAAATAATATACATATAGCTCAAAGTAAAAACCGAGTTAAAATGACATAAATTCTCTATAAATACCTAATTAAATGTTTTTTGGTAAGGTTACGTCTGGCTGAGTTGATAATAAGCTGTAATTAGGTATTATAACAAGTCTTCGGCAACCTTATCTATGCAATAGAAAATCTAATCTATTCGACTTCTAATATCATAGGTCGCACACATGTTATCTGAGCAAAGTAAAACGTGTAAGTACTAGAATACATTTCTATGAATATTGTAGAAATATCTCGTAGCTTTGAAATAGCCAACTTCTTAGGCACTAAGTGGGACCCGTGGCAAATTCATCGTATGGGGCCCCTTTTACACAAAATGTTTGGGTCCTCTTTTGCTCTTGGCCTCTCGGGGCATTTTTCCAGCTCTGCCTCCATATAGTTACGCCACTTTGTGCCCGTTTACGTAATTAATTTATTAATTATACTTAAAACGCCAACTAAATTAGTATGATTCCTTGGATCCGCAATATTATACAAAACTACCGAATATCTGACTCAATGCAGCAGAGGTGAGTAGGTTTGCAAGACTGAAGAGATTAACTATCAATATCATTCTACTTGCCTCAGCAAAGCGCTGATAAGTAACCGATGAATAAAGTTGGGAACATACTAATGAGACGCGACGCGCATCGACCGCATCGTGCACATCAAAAACTTGGCTTCGACGGTTACGTGAATGCCATAGCAGTAAAAACTGCCTATTGCTTGAGGACAGTCGCCTACATAAGGAAAAATATGTTTATCGAAGAAACGGTACCATTCGTTACATAATACTTTGAACGCCATCTTAGAAAACATCTACACAATAAGTTTGTCCTAGAGTTATGACAACGCTTGGCATAGACACAAGTTTTTACGATACAGCCATTTGACCTTCCAACCCAGAGAAGAATTAGGCCTTGTTGTGATTAGACCGGTTTTCTCATGGTGTTTTCCTTCATCTATTAAGTGTTTAGGGTCTGACGGCTTCATAGAACAACTTATAGCCTAAAAGTAGGGTGGTAAAATCTATTATATTATAAATTGCAATAAGATATCTACAGTATGGCCTTTCCTGATTTAAAACACAGAAGAGAACTCGGAACAGAATATTATTTTAATACGCTACTGTAGACGATATTATTTGTCTTTATAGCGTATGCACGATTTTTTTGTTAGTCCCACTAGTCCGCATACCAATTTTTAGCTTTCTACCTTGAAAATTGCGGAATGCTCCATACAAACTTCCACCCCCCATTTTAGGGAAGTGGGGGGGTTAGAAAGAGACAAAAAGTAGGCTATGTCACTCTCCATCCCTTCAACTATCTCCACTTAAAAAATCACGTCAATTCGTCGCCCCGTTTTTTATTTATTTATTAAGAGTTCTACAAACGCCGCGTCTTATTGGTTGCGATATTGTCGTTGCAACTTGATTAAGGTTTAAAGGCTGAAGAATGCTGCAAAATGATGTGGAAAATACGTTACTTTTACGGAATGACTTCTAAAGGAGATAATAATAATTTCTAATGGCGGCTACTCACACACCTGCCGCAGGGTTAATACCGGGCGCATGGCTCAGTTAGAGAATTCAACCAACCTAAGCGGCCATGTCTGTCATTTTCTATACAAAAAAGTCTGCCGATTTTTGCGGGGGAGGAGAACGTCAAATGAATTTCGTACGTAACGTACAAATAGCCACCTCAGATAAACGTCAGTCCATACAATAAACATGACCACTGGTCATATGTTTTCGGCAGAGGGAAAAGCCTGTCAATGGCCGCTCAAATTAGTTAAATTCTCCAAGCGCACGGCGGTCGGGCCAATATTGGGATTTCTCTACACACATGCCTGCCGTTCAGTTTTTGAGTGAATATCTTGCTGAACGCACGTCTCTAAAATGGCGCCAGAGGTAGCTTAGAGTGAGGAATAGGACATAGGATACTTTACTACTTTTTATCCCGAAAAAAAAAACTTTTTCAGAGGGCGACACGATAGCCGAATTCTATGCGGACGAATAATTATCCAAGTATATTTTCGTCTATTTTAGAAGTAGTTAAGTAGGTATTTTTAGAAATATTGTCTTCGGACTTTAGTTACGTTTTGTTGTTATTACTCGTAGAAGTGTTGAATTAAATTATTAAGTGATGTTGCCTCGGATTACGGATTCTTGTGGACGTGCAAGAATTAGAACCAGAACAATGTTCTTCCAAAACGTCGCCTCCACAATGAAGAGCTCAGATTTATAGAAACTATATAATAGTAGTCCGCCTCGAACTGAGAACTCGCGATTTCCTTGTAAATACATTGACCAATATAACAAGACTCTTATGATGATTGTTTTGCGCCTTCTAGCTCCATAAGGTTAAATTTACTACACTATCGCATTGAGAAACTATAATGTTAGTTGTATTGTTATTGTGAAATAAACTAAAAAAAAAACCATTGATCGATCCTGCTCATATTCGAACTCTCAAATTATATTGATTTCTGCGTTAAAACGTTACTACAGTTACCACAGAACAACTATTCAAAATCAAAAAGCCATCGAAATGCAGCGATGTTCAGGTAGCCAGCTGACAGTTCCGTTTCCGTTTCATCCGAAGCTGTCTATACCTATAACTTCACTTCGCTTAGGCTCCGCTCGTTCAACGAGATAGAAAAAGATATGATATGTTATATGTTGTATAACATAACTATACGGTTTATCAGCGGCAACGTATCTCAAAACTTTTGTCTGATTTGAATATTGTAGCATTTCAGGCTGTTACATGATAATTTAATTTCCTAACGTTAATGGATCCTTTAAATGGTAGTAGTAGGTAGGTAATTTTATTGGTAGTGTTTAGTACAACATTACACTTTTCGATACTTTTTATCGACTTATACCCATGACTATTTTATTTTAGATATTCCAGGCAACATTTTAACTGTCAGTCATGTGTCAAGTCACTTTTTATAATTAGAAATTCAAGTTTAGAACAAATTTTGTGCGCCATGTTTGGCGGTTGACAGCTACGACAGAATCAAAGAGTAGTATAGACTTGTAGTGATTTTCACTACAACTTTTGGGACAAAGAATTTCTTAGGGATGTCATCTGTTACTCAATGAGTACGGCACTTCATATATACGATGCCCTATGTCCATTTAGTATGGAGTCTATTATGACTATTTGTTTTTCGACTATATCGTTAAAGTGCCCAACTGCCAAAAGGCGGGTTATATTTTTCTGTTGATCCTTACAGACTTGTAGTCCTCACTAAAAGCACACCGTTCTTAAACTCGTTTGGAAATATACTACTCATTGACACCTTTACGGTGACCCAGTTTGAGTTGACTGTACGGAGTATCCATATCGTGTTGGTTGACAGCTAAAAATAAAAGCACGTTTTTGCGCGCTCGCGGTTTTTCTGTTAAACCTACCAGTTCCATATTTGTATTTCAATGATGTATCCTTTATTATAAATATATTTATACAATCGTGACATAATGAAGAGTTTTTCAGTCGTGTTTAGGCCACGAAGATTGTTGCTGAGTGGCCTAATAAATAAGGTACGAGATTGAAAAGCTTAATTATGTAACTATTGTAGCCTTTATAAGGCAGAGGGAATATATTTCCCACCATTATTTGAACTTTATCTCAGAGTGATAGGGTTCAATTTCGCCTAATTTCTGACACCCTTTTGCCTTATAAAGGGTTAATACCTTTTCTACGATAGTGCTCAAAATAAGCATGCCTGTAAGAATTAAGTTCGGCGAATGCCTTACAACTTTTACTACGTACTTTAGTAACTTCGATCTCCCGGTGGATCGTACCGGCGGTCGGGGAGGAGGATGGTACTCCTACCCGACCGTTGTATAATATTGTATGGAAATCCATTTCAGCATTCGCGACGATGCTAAAATTTGCTACCATAAAAGCTCTATCGAAAGTCGGTGTTCGGTCTACAAAGTTTTAATTCAAGCACTATTAATCCAGCAGTTATGTCGAATGAAGTTAAGGGTAGCTGGAAAGGAATCCAAACTCAATGGAACTTTAACGGGTAGTTTGGGGGTATGCAAGGAAGACACTCACCTCGCAGTCCTTGTGGAATTTATAGGGGGCACAAAAAACATTTTTTTTTTTAGTTTTTCGCTTATATCTCATAAACTAAGCACTTTTTGTGTACACCTTGTATGGCAAAGTTAAAGAGCAATAAAATTCCTGAAAGTAAGCTGTCATACCAGATTTTCTGGCCAAATATTAACGAAGATACTAAGATACGAAGAAATGTACATAACTGCTGGACTATATAGTCAATGAGTAGAAAAACGACTATTTTAGAACTAGAGGTCGTTTTCTGACGTTTATAGTAAAAAAAAAAATTATTCAGTAATTTGTTGATTTTCAGCTTTGATCGAGAGAAGCGCTGGCACCGAGGAGCGCGAGGACACAGCCTGTCATTTCTCGTGGGTGCTGAAGCAACTCGCCCGGGAGAACATCCCCGGTCTCCCCCCTGGTGGAGGCCTGGCTGCCAAGTGAGTGTTGTGACCTTTCTAACCGGTATGCGAGCGGGACATCGTTATACAAGTGCACTGTCTCCCTCACGCATCGGAGCGGCCGCATTAGTATGATAACCACATCCTCAGATTGTAGGTAATACCAACGAAGATATAAAGATACCTACTGAATTTTCTTTTAGATTGCAATTTATTATATATGTTATTTGTGACTTATAATGACTTTATAAAGACAATTTTGGTATCGACAACAGGTTTATTGATTTACTTTTAGTCATATTACTAATTCAAGGCATAAATCATGTAAATAAGGTAAAAAAATTTGGATTACAAGTCTCAAAGTCATTTTCCGTTTCAGGCAATCTCTCCTGGACAAGATATACCGTGAGTTCTACCCGGAGCACGCGGACAGCTCGGAGACGTTCGACTGCCAGCCCGAGCTCACGGACGCCTTCGGGGCCAACTAGGCGCGCTCCCCTCGCATCGACAACCCTATTGACTAGCTGAAACCGCGCTAATTTGAACCTCAGTTATATCGGAGTAAGGTAGCATTTTCACTGAAGCTTTAGATCGAACAAAGAAAATTTAACGGTTTTTTTATTCCTTATTCAAATTTTGTTGTTTGCGAACAGTAAAAGTGCTAGCTATCGGTTATGGTTCTCTTGTTTCTGGAGGCGTAAATTGACGTTTAGAAATGTCAAATGCCTGAATTACCTAAATTGTGTAAGATTGACTCAAATATGTGTACTATTGGTATGCTAATGCAAGGTGAAGCTAATCATTACGTGGAGTAGGAGGAAGAATTGAGTACTACTAAATTATAACTTTTGTTTAATATTTGATAGAAACCGTAATTTTTTATTCTAGCTTTTGTTTGCACGTACAATGAGTAGAAATTATTAGATTTCTGATTAGTCTGAACAACATGTCAATCGAGGTAGTCGATGCGATAATGACGTAATGGTTTCAAGCGGCCGACTAAGAGTACTGTGCAACAAAAGTCATCTACATTTTTCACACTTTTGACGCTCGATTCCGGACATTTGTTCCTCAGGCCTCTTGGGTGGCTCGATAAGACAGAATTGCACACTATCTCACTTTAGTACTCTATCAATAAAAATATTACCGGAAAATTTTATGAGCGTAACTAATATCGAGATTTAACTTATGGCAACATTTTTCTCTTGGGAAAGATTAGATAATGTCTTATTGGCTAAAATTATTCAGAGATTCGAAGATAGTGTATGATTTTGTTCTACAAATGTACATGAAAATCCACGCTATCCGAATTTCTGTTGAGATTGTCGTTGGTTTTGCGAGCTTTGTAAAAATACATGCGATGTGTGACCATAGAGTTTACTGTTAAGATTGTCTGTGGTAGTCTAGCGCGGCGGTCTCAACATGGGTTGGTGCACATGCTAATGAAATCGTTATCCAGAGACATTGGGTCTACGGAACTGGATATCTATCAACAAGGATGCAAAAGACAAGATTTTAACACATTTGTGCGAAACTAGAATTACTAACATTTTCACATATTTGACGTTACGTAGACTTCCGTGTCTCTGGTCCTCCGTGTGTGTAGCGCTATGTAATACTCTAGCCCTATGTTATGGAACTGGCACCTTTGAGTCATAGACTAAATTGTTTTTTGTCTACTTCTAAATGTTTAATGTATAGATAGGTCTGTCGTTTGCCGTTCCATAGCGGAATCATTGTTTGACCTGAATGTAAATGTTGATGTGTGGCACAAATTTCCGTTTACTTTTTTTTTCACCTTACTAGGAGCCAGCAAAACCCTTTTATTTTTATTGGTCGCGTTACGTCTTCATTTTGTAGCTTAGTTCTCGTTTTCCTGTTTTATTTTTGGCCATTCATAAATGTCATAATACTAGATGTGTAATATAGATTCGAGTAATGTATGCGTATACAATCGTCTCCACATATTTCTCCTCTTTGTTTTGTGCTGTCCTCAATATCGTTCACAGAATGATTTGGCTGAAATGAATTATTTCTCACGCCAATGTCTAATAACAATAACTGTTAAGTTTTCATTCGAGAGCCTAAGAACTTTTAAAGATAAAATAATGTATCAAAATAAAATTAAATGGAAAAGTAGCTTTTTGTATATAATTTCTGTATTTCAACTACATAGTCATTGTCCAAAATATTAAAGTCATTTTTAGGTGTTATATTATGGGATTTGGATATAGGGTAATAGTGTTTGGGTTAGTTTCCACGGAGCTGTACTTCAGTTTCTATCGTGTTATGAAATAAAATTGTAGATTTAATTTTTGCTTTTAAATTCTCGTTTTTTATGCGTCACTAGAATGTTTTTTTCCTTTTTATTTTATAACTTTGGATTGCTTTGCGAATGCTTCGTACTTAGAAAATTACTAATGAAATGTATTTGGTTACTCTTGATGTTTAGGTATTCACCGTACAAAATGTAACTGTCAAATAATGTAGAATGAGAGCCGATGTTAATATATCATTATAATAACTGTTACCAAATTGAAAACTAATAGCGGTCTTTTTATGACAGAGTTTATTTCTTTTCCTCTTGTAAATAAAAGAGATTCGAGAAAATACTTTTGTACCTGTTCGAGAGGTTCATTAGAGTGTAACTAAATAGTTTTTACGGAACAAATTTATATGGAGCCGTGTCTACAAGCTTAGATGCTGTCTACTATCACGCTAAACTAAGATATGTACTTGGCTTGCAGGCGTCGAAGACTATTATCCCACTTCTGAAGACATATCGCTACTGTGTAAAAACAATGCTCTTACGACGCGATTATCAACCGACTTCAAGATTTCGAAGGAGGAGGTTATCAATTCGTCGGAATCTTTGTTTTTGCTATTTTTTTTTATTTTTTTATTTTTTATGTATGTTCACCGATTATTCGAAGACGGCTGGACCGATTTAAAAAATTCTTTTTTTGTTGGAAAGCGTATACTTCACAGTTGGTCCCATTGTAACCATGTCAGGATCTGATGATGGGATCCTGGAGAAATCGAGGGAACTCTTCAACTATTATAGGCACACCTATGGTGATTTGAGTATTTTTTACAGCAAATCGAGCATTTGGTGTTGGAAAGGTGGATGCTTAGTGAAGTCGGTTCTTTTTTGTTTAAAATTATGTTGAAATGTGTTTGGTAAGAAGTGAATCCCGTCGACGTCTGTAAGCGAGTGCTATATCAAATATCTAGCTAGAAGACTTCCATTACCAGTCTTTCAAACCAAATTAGACCTTAAGTCCAAAGGCACACGATCTTAATTACGATTGGCGTTCAATGCATTTTGGTTTGACGGACTATGATAGTTACTGAGTAACATAGCGGCAAGCATCTTGTGTCCTAGTGTATTAACTACAAGATAATTATTGGTGGTAGCAAAAAGCTGTGATCAAAGTTTTATTGGCTCATAATTTTATATTCCGGTTATGTATTAATTAACTGTTAGGTCTACAAACTTGGAGGGGCTAAGAGACGCAAGTGCCTTGAACTAGGTTTGTGTACATTCAATATTGACCCTTATAATGATGTAGCAATGAGTATACATTCACATTGTATTTATTCAAAGTGGTTACTTGCGATTCATAGCCGCTTTATAATGTGGTTAGGTTATAGCCAAATTGCTAGGTCTATGAGATCAGAAATAAAATTTTTGCTTCCATCAAAAATATACTTGTTTTAACTTACCTTACCTGTCCTGATCCACGATTTTTTTTCAATGTCCTTTCTGAAACGTTAATTAGCTGAGGAAAAACTAGTGCTGTTTAGGGTAACAATACTTTTGTTTTCTTCTTGAATTAGGCCAAATAATGGTTTCATCGGAATAAATGTTATTTACATGATAGCCAGGATTCCGTATCATAATGTAAAAAGTCGGTATTTTCAAAAAAACTATATGCATTTGTAAATACGGCAAAGTACAATTAAATGTTGTCAGAATCGGAAAACTTACGGATACTAACGTAGCCGAGTAATATTTTATTGTTTTTAGGTACGGAACCCTACATGAAGTTCACGTTTCATAGTTTTACTTTTTTATTTTAATTATAATTTGGCTTTCTGTTGAAGTCTTACGGAATGTCGTTAGAACCTAGTAGAGCTTGATCAATAATAAAATGTACCTACATTTACACGTCTATTTTTATTTTATATATACAAGCGTACCTATGTTTTTAGGTATTCAAAAGACTGAAAGATATAGGTTAATTTTATAGTGTTTTATGTGTAGCCAAAATGTTAAACCTTAGCCGTTATCTTAAATTTTTGCATTTTTAATCCGATCGTGTTGTAAACTGATATCAAAGAATCTGACGTCACAATATCTGAGGATCCGAGGGGGTCCCCAATGGGGTAGAAATAGTAAATAGCTAGTGGCAAAGCTAAATATACTACTTCTAAAGATTTGAACAATTTGCTACTTTCCTAAAAAAATATATTTAGTCCGTCAGTTATATTATCAAAAAATATTGGACACGTGTTTTTTATTTTGTCAATCAAACAAAAAATTGTGCAAGCCCGTTAAAGTTCCGCGTGACGTCACATTTCAGTACTCATTTAGCATCATGTGACGTCATGTGGAACTTTAACGGGCTATATCTTCACCAATTTTTGTTTGATTGACAAAATGAAAATACCTACGTGTCCAATATTTTTTGATAATCTAACTGACGGACTGAATAGTATTATATATTTGTTACCCAGGAAAGTACCCAATTACTGAGGTTAAGGAAAAAGGAAAACTCGTACAAGTGATTTTTTCATAAAAGCATTTATTTAAATAATTTGTAATTAATTTCCTGTATACTTCTTTTACCCATAGCCTAATTATAATTAATTATAATTAGTTATAATTAATTATAATTAGGCTATGCTTTTACCGGTAGGTCTGCCTTCAATGCGGTCGAGCACTCCACGCATTGTAGTTATAAATTAATAGGTTAGGAAAAAAGGGCCAGTCCACAAGCCACGTCAATTCTTGAGGATGGATATTCGCTTTTCGCTGAATACTCGTTGCGCCTCATCATCATCATCATATCAGCCGAAAGACGTCCACTGCTAGACATAGGCCTCCCCCAAAGAGTGCCACAATGACCGGTCCTGCGCCACCCGCATCCAGCGGACTCCCGCGACCTTCACCAGGTCATTAGTCCACCTTGTGGGGGGTCTACCCACGCTGCGCCTTCCGGTTCGTGGTCGCCACTCGAGAACCTTTCCGCCCCAATGGCCATCGGTTCTACGTTGCGCCTAGACCCTAATATTAAGGGGCTGACAACAGCTAAATTCCATCCCTATCTTTTTCAGCGCGAGTGAAAGAGAAACAGTGTTACGATTAGTATGGGAGCTCATAGCAAATTTTGCAAAATAATGAATAAAAAAAAACTACGCATTAATTGAAAAATATAAAATAATGAAGTTTTTAGTAACTATTAGTGTGGTGGAAATTTGTCTTTAATACGGCAATTAATAATTACATAAGTCAAGAAGCTAAAGACATAAATAAATATTATGTGACATTCTTACACAAATCAACCTAGTTCCACAGTAAGCTCAATAAGGCTTGTGTTGTGGGTACTAGGCGACGATATATATAATAATAAATATAGACAAATACTTAAATACATAGAAAACATCCATAACACAGGAACAGATATCTGTGATGAACACACAAATAAATGCCCTGACCAGGATTCGACCCCGGGACCTCCTGCTTCATAGGCAGCGTCGTCACTGGGCTAGGAGGTCGTTGAACATAAAACTGTTTAAAGCTAATTTTAAGATGTAACTTTGGAATTATTTTCTTTCAAGCCGATTCCGTCCAATCGGATATCGGAATTAACAAAGTTCTTCCAAATATACTAAATATTAACATATATTTTTTTACTTCTCCAAAACAAGTATTTATAGCTAAAAAACTGTTGAATGTCATCGGGTGTTGTCAGCCTCTTAATTAACGACAGGTAATCAGGCGCGGATCCAGGATTTCGTTCAGGGGGGGCACTATCGAGGATTTCAGTCAGGGGGGGGCCCTTTCCAGGATTTCGTCCACTTTCCTTCACAAAATTTCTCGCGGTTCGCACCTATGGGCCCCGTAGTATACGAGATTTGCGTTTCAGGGGGGGGCAATTGCCACTGTTGCCCCCCCCCCCCCCCCTGTATCCGCGCCTGCAGGTAATAAGATTAGGTCCAAAATCAGCAACATTTGACCAATAAGTATACAAACCTCTTGGCCCGTGTAACCGTACGAGTCAATGCATGGCCATCACTACGACACAGCACACCACTAGGATTCTCAAACCTTACATTTTGCGGTAATTTTAACTAACCAGGTTTAGGTTCACCAGAGTTGCAGGGTCCGCATCCACTAATTTATTTCAAATCTTAAAATTACCCCAATATTTAAAGTTTGGGAATATCTTGTTTTCTTCTACGAGTCTTAGAAATCTTAGAATTACGTAAGTTGAATAAAAAGGACTAAATAAATAATAGAATAAATGTGAGAGTCAGGTCGGCGGGTGTACCTAAACTAAACGGATATTAAAATAAACCATACCATATTTTTGTACCTCTTAAAAAAAATTGTAGGTACCTCTCCGTATTTAATGTTATTACGTAACAAAGATACACCCGCCAGCGTGATAGGCGTAAATACGGAGAGGTACAGTCGCCATCAAATATATCAGAGCGGCCACGGTACTTAAAAATATCTGAACATGCACTTTATTGTCTTGACAATAGAGGCGTTGTTCAGATATATGTGACCACCTTGGCCGCTCCGATATATCTGCTGGCAACTGTACAATTTTTTTACTATTTTAAAAAATTGTACCTATTAGGTACAAACATATGGTATAGTTTATTTAAATATCCGTTTAGGTCAAGGATGATATAGACATGGATGGACAATACCCATACAAAATCGCGTTCTCTTTTCAGGTTAAAGCACTAGCGTCATCTATCGGTCACACCAGACACTAAATCCTAGTTTCTAATACTTTGTTCTTCGCTTAACGCTGACAGAAAAACTCGACTCCAGACTCGACAGATGGCGCTGTGGCACTGTGTACCGAAAACAGACGTATAGCCTGAACGCGATTTTGTATAGGCATTGTCAATCCATGACTTAATCATCCTTGATGCCTATAAAAAATCGCGTTCCTCGAACCTTCAGGCTATACGTCTGTTTTCGGTACGAAGTGCCACAGCGCCATCTGTCGAGTCGGAGTCGAGTTAATATGTCAGCGTTAAGCGACGAACAAAGTATTAGAAACTAGGATTTAGTGTCTGGTGTAACCGATAGATGACACTAGTGCTTTAACCTGAAATAAAAGAAACGCGATTTTGTATGGATATTATCCATTCATGTCTATATCATCCTTGGTTTAGGTACACCGTAGCGTACACCCGCCGACCTGACTCTCTTAGATAATCAGTTGCGATACCTACGTCAAAAATTTGGTCTGAAACTTGTTTTTTTTTTTTAATAAATCCATGAGACAAGCACACCCAGTCTCCCCTATCCGAGGCTGAGCAGTATGTGATATTCACTAGCTAATTTAAATACACGATGCCAGTTAGGTACTACCTAAATGCAGTATGAAGCAGGGATCGGGAACCGTTCTTTTCAAAAACCCCAAAATAGCCCAATATTTTGAATTAATGTATGCTCTTTATGAGAACTCAATCATATAAGTAGGTAATGACTTCATATGATTACATTGTCCAATTAAAAAAGGAATAATTAACCAAAGAACGTTTTAATACCGGTATTTTTGTATGGAGCAAAGAACGGTTCCCGATCCCTGGTCTGAAGTTCATAATTCCCATTGTTTTTTTTTTTTAACTATTTTATCAACCTTTTGACCGCCAAGCATTGAACAAAAAAGACGCGCCACCGACGCCACGTAATCGCGTTTTTCAAGCGAAATTGAACTTTGCGGAAGCCCGCGTAGGTCCCTATTGCATTACAAAGCATGTCGGCTGTAGCCGTCGTTGGCGTCCATAGCACAACTTTTAGGTTAATAGTCAAATAAAAAATCAGATCATGGTTGCTGCGTCAGATATCTGTTTTTTTTAATGAATAAGCTCGTCAAATCGCGCCTGATAATCTATTAGGGAACTATGGCACAGAATATAAAATAGTAGTCTGCAGCAAATATATCGTGACGAATTTAAATATGGGTATCTAACAGTGGCGACTGGCGACAGTGGCGAAGCGTTCATAGAACACGATTCCCGTCGGCTTGCCTAATTTTCAGGAACCTAAGCAGTTTTCCTACAGCTCGTGAAGAAATTTTAAGCCAAATGAAGCTCTCCAAGTTTTTTCTAGTCACCTATGAACGACTGTTTTGCACGGTAGTAAGGTTCAACTGTGGTTAGCGAAAACGTGTAAAAATTATATCTACTTCATATAAAGCCATGGTGTTTGTAGCTGGTTAAACGAATTCTAGATGGCGCTCAATGTCGACGTTCCTTTTTTAGTGTGAGATTTGAAATACCCCATAGACAATCAAATTGACAGTTACGTTCCCCATTGATTTTTCGTATATTATTAAGTTAACATATATTTTATTAAAGAATGAAACTAGAATATCTATAAAAACATAATATATCGAACTAAAAACTTATAAATAAAACCGGCCAAGGGCGTGTCGGGCCACGCTCAGTGTAGGGTTCCGTAGTTTTCCGTCCGTCACAGTAAGTGTGCCCAATTAAGAGTTAAAATAACACCGCCATGTAGGATATGATATGATATGAGGGTTCCAGGTACAGCGACATCTATCGGCAAATTAAGTAAACTATTGCGGGCGAACTTAAAGTATGGAAGATGATTTTTATGGGATAATTCTTTATTGCGTGAACCGATTTTCACCGTTTTTACTTTATTTGAAAGCACGTCATTTCATAGCAGGTGTTTATTGTACCTGTAATTTCTACAAAATTGTAGAAATTACAGGTACAATAAACACCTGCTTATACGGTTAAATTACAAACTTAGTTCAGAAATTATTTTGTAATATTTTTTCAAAAACTATTCAACCTATCAAGTTCAAAATAATTTTCCTAGAAAGTTTTTATAAAGTTTTACTTTTGAGATTTATTTCATATTTTTTAAACTTATGGTTCAAAAGTTAGAGGGGGGGGGGGGGGGACACATTTTTTTTACTTCTGGAGCGATTATTTCCGAAAATATTAACATTATCAAAAAATGATTCTTTTTACATACCTATCCACACACAAGTATATCATATGTATATGATATAAGTGTATATCACACGTTAGGGTTGAAATGAAAAAAAAATCACTCCCCACTTTACGTAAAGGGGAGATACCCCTAAAAAACATTTTTTCCACTTTTTATTTTACCACTTTGTCGGCGTGATTGATATACATGTTAGTACCAAATTTCAGCTTTCTAGTGCTAACGGTCACTGAGATTATCCGCGGACGGACGGACGGACGGGCAGACATGGCGAAACTA
Organism: Pammene aurita; assembly: GCA_947086415.1. Taxonomy (NCBI): domain Eukaryota; kingdom Metazoa; phylum Arthropoda; class Insecta; order Lepidoptera; family Tortricidae; genus Pammene; species Pammene aurita. The sequence continues at coordinate 23,420,557 of OX352306.1, read as the reverse complement.
TAAGGGTTCCTAGTTGACTACGGAACCCTAAAAAATCTGCCCTAGGTCCCCATCGCTAGGTAAAGTGCCCAGAAGGCTGGCCGCATTTCCACGCGTGATAGCTATGCTGATCCGTTGGCCAAACTAGTGGCCAGCCCTCAGGTCACCAGAAGCCTCAATAAGACGCGCCGAAATGTCTTTGTAGAGGCGACGCGTATTTGGTCCCCATGGCCCCAAGGTTTCGACCCCAAACGCCGCAAACATGTAACTACTGCCAAGGGCAACATACTTGCGACGCTTGAGGTGCTCCGCTAAGGATTAACTGTAAATCCTATTGTTTAAATGCCTGGCTACCTACAACAATTTCTCCAAAGTATACAATAGGTACAAGTCAAGCAGAACCATTTACATCGACACGCATAAATTAGTTTAACCCAGTATTGAACGTTTTCAGACATATTTTGTATTCTAATGGGGAAGGCAACTGTCGATTTGTTTGTCTATGGTATATGTCAAATCTCATACAAAAAAGGACCATCGTACGCAGCGCCATCTAGAATTCAATGAGGGCTGCCGTTTTTTACTCACCAGTTAGCGCCACTGTAGACGGAGGTCCTGAAATACCTACAGCTGTAAAAATTGTTATTTCGTTCGCGAAAACTAAATGTACGATAATATTTAATACAATAAAGGTGCGACCACACCGCTGCTTAAAATAGGGTGACGTTACAGAATCGCAGTGACGCATCGTATCCACACCGTTTTAATCGCATGCCCCCCACACCGCTGCTCAAAATACGATGACGGTACGGAATCGCAATGACGTGCCGTAAACGTCACGACTTTACCGCATGCTCTCCACACCGCTGCTCAAAATATGCAGACGCAACGTATACTCCGTGACGTGTCTCATACGAAATATTTTTGACGCGAACCGTCCAAACCGTATTTTGAGCAGCGGTGTGGAGGGCATGCCATAAAAACGTTACGGATACGATGCGTCACTGCGATTCCGTAACGTCACCGTATTTTAGCAGCGGCGTGGAGGGCATGCGATAAAAACGGTACGGATACGATGCGTCACTGCGATTCCGTAACGTCGCCGTATTTTAAGCAGCGGTGTGGTCGCACCTTAAACTGTACTGTAGAAATATGACCACGCCGCAATGTTGCGTTCCCTTTTATTTGAGGTTTTTTTTAGTTCCGCTTTTAAAGCATTCACATTCAATTACTCGTAAGTCTTATTTGCCATAATTATATCTTGGTATGGAAAAATATTCACAACATTGTTAAATTAGAAAATGGCATTTGACATTTCGAAGACCTCAGTCTACACTAGCGCCTCTAGCGGAGCTTTCATACGCGATAGTCCTCATTAACCTGCAGCTGTCAAATTCCATATGATGACTTTTCACCGGCCTTCCCCATTTAAAAGGTTTATTTTTTTTTTTTTTTTGTAAACCTTATTGAAATGATATAAGGTGGTGGTTTAAATGTCTCTTAACACACTCAGTGCCGAAAACCCGACTATCGGGTATTTGATGATTTCGTTCCCAGGCCGGACGACCCGATAGTCGGGATCGTAGTACTACAGCTTTATATGAGGAAATTATTGTGGCCTGGCGCGGATGTCTTGTTTGGCTGGGTGGCAATGAATGTGTTAACTAGCAGGAAACCTAACATAATTTATATTCTGTGCCTGCCATCTTTCCTGCTACGTCCAATGTAAACAATATGTATAAATAATAATGACTATAAAATCATATACATATGTAATATAATTTAGGCGATACATTAAAACAATTTACTATGCACATGATATTTTTCTATGACAGTAGGTTTTTATCAAGGATGATTAAGACATGGATTGACAATGCCTATATAAAATCGCGTTCCCTTATTTCAGGCTAAACCACTAGCGTCATCTATCGGTCACCACAAACACTAAATTCCTACTTAACCTTTCTGTTAAGCCCATTGGTGGACTGGTAGAGAATGCCTTATGGCATTGAGTCCGCCATTTGTACCATCTTATTTTGTGCAATTAAGATTAAATAAATAAATTCTAGTTTCTAATATTTTGTTCGGCGATTAACGCTGACAGAATAACTCGCCTCCAGACTCAACAGATGGCGCTGTGGCACTCAGTATCGAAAACAGACGTATAGCATATGAAGGTTCGAGGAACGCGAATTTGTATAGGCATTGTCCATCCATGTCTTAATCATCCTTGGTTTTTATTGACCAAAATGATGATGTCAGCTTTTATACACATGTAACTTTCCATGATTCCCGAATAAATACTTAATAGGCATGCTCACACCTGACGCACCGCCTCACGAGGAAATTGCCGCGTGAGGCAGCTCGGCTAGTGTGAACGTCTCGCACAAGACATTGCGGTCGCGCGTGCGTATGCCTCGGCTGAAGCACGCCACGCTAGCCGAGCTGCCTCGCGCGGCAATTTCCTCGTGAGGCGGTGCGTCAGGTGTGGACACGCCTAACGGATTTTGAGCGTAAGTTGGATTGAATTCATTTTAGTAGGAGGATAGACCCAATAAGGTACATCCAAATTTAATTATTAGTTTCAAATATGGTTTGGGTAGATATTTATCCAATAAAAAAGATAGAACTGACTAGACGGCCAACCAATGCCATTAACCAGAGTCCCTGTCTCTGGAGCAGGGATCGATCTTTGCTCCATACTAAAATACCGGTTAATTTCTTCTCTTTTCGTTCTTTTGTTTCCTATTTGATTTTTACGAGGCAAACTAATAACTCCAAGGCAATAATGAGTTATACATGAAACCCATAAAATAATTAAATATATCACATTATTTTAGGGTTATTTGAAAATACCAGTTAAGATCCCCTGGGGTTAATTATCCAGTGTATAAGATTAGTCGGGGAAAATGCATCCGTAGTCCACTGACTATGGACGCACTTTTCCCGACTAACCCTATACACCGAAAAAATTCACATCATCCCGTCCACCGAAGATGGCCCGAGTGGCTCACCTAGGTAGATTATAGTTTAGTGAAGAAGTAAACAATAGAACCCCAGGGCAGGGATCTAGTGACATCAACCGTAAATAAAGGCCCTTCCACGGTTACCAACCTTTCCTTACTGGAAAAGCCAAACTTTCCCGATCCCGACTGCATATAGTACCTAAGGCACAATAGGTTTCATCTTTTTTGTATAGGTATTCATCTAAATGAGGCCAGTTTTGTTTAAGCAACCTGTGTATAAAAACTGACGCAAAATCACATATGGTCAAATCAACTGAGATAACACATCAATATGTCCCTGTTTGACTTGAAATCGTCATAACGCTTACAGTATCCTCAGATAGCGATAAAAAATCACGAAACTTAACCCTTTGGCCGCCAAGCATTAGACGGAAAATGGTGCCCTCCTGCCAGCTTATATCTTGGACGTGATATCAGGCGCTGGAACTGAGGGCACAACTTTCCGTGCACGTGATTAGACGTCTTTGGCGGATAAAGGGCTAAGCTCAGTTGGGGCAACCCTCACGCCATACTCGTATTTCACAAACAGAGGCAGTTGTCTCATTGGGACACAGCCCAACGGAAGCAAGACCTTTCATTTAACAGCAATATTAGAATTAAGGTCTGACACATCAGTAATAAAAATCATATCAGTCATTCAGTAGGTCAATAACAACTTACTTTCGAAATCTTAAATAAATGCTTGACCCCTCCAAGCTACAGCAAGCTTGATTTCCGTTTTGTAAGAATTAACTAGAAAAGATTCAAAAAGGGACCTCTTAAAACACTTAGGAAAGATCACCGATATGTCCCATCGTAAAAACGTGGTTCAGAATTAAATACATATCGCAAATTGAATCGTTTTATTACATTGCAAGATCGATATGATCAAATGGAATCATCCGACATGTACCCAAACACCGTCTATAATGTCTCACGCCCGATCCAACGTTTGGCCAACGTATACCAATCTAATGGCGTCTACACATGATATTAATAGCCTTATAATAATATCCTTGTTTTAATGTTATACAATATAAAACCATTATAACCTCAGTGTAGGAGGACCATAAGGAAGCAGCTATGCGGCGAACGAGATGGCAAAATCGCTCTTGCTCCCTTTAATACACACGCGTCCTTTAGATTAACCGACATTGGTTTAGGGCTTGCAATTCGGATATTTCGAATAGTAATTTGTATGGATATTATTCGAAATATCCGTATTACCCGGAGCATTGCAAGCCTTACATTGGTTCAATAAATACGTGGATCAAGCATTATTCCGAATACCTTTTTTTTGATAAATAATAAACTTGATTTATTTAGTGGTGCTTGGAGCGGAAAAAAAGTGTAGAATTATAAACCTACTATATAATTCAATTTATTTTCCCTTTGCAGGACCCTGAAAACAACTGTTATTTGTGTTATAATCTCACATGAATAATATATTAGCATTAGCCACAAGACTAAGCAGCCTAAACAGACTTCAAGCTCAATAATATTAACAAACAGTAGGATAAAATGCTTTTAATCCTTTGATCGCCAAAGACATCAACCACGCGCACGGAAGTCGCCCTCAGCGTTAGCCAGGGCCGCATTAAGCACTTCGGGGCCCCTAGGAAATGTAATTTTTGGGGCCCCTTTTTTGCAAAAGTTGCATGACAAAAAATGTGTCGATAGATTAAGTCAGTCAGTAAAGTATATTTAATTCTTTGAAACATTTTCAATATCTTCTTTGCCCACACTAGGCCCCTAGCCAATAAATACTAATTTTAGAATTAATATTTCACTCTATGAAAGATTTTCATTTTCCTCTGTGCACACGCGGGGCCCCTATACAAAATTTTCAATTTCATTTTCACTCTATGAATCTTTTTTTTCTGTGCACGCGGGGCCCCTGGCTGATATGATGCCGGGCCCCTAGGCAGTTGCCTACTTTGCCTAAAGGCTAATCCGGCTCTGGCGTTAGCACGTGATATCACGTCCACAATATAACCGATTTTTCCGTCCGACGCTTGGCGGTCAAAGGGTTAAATAAAAGCTAAAATCCTTGTGGTATGCTAAACCGTACCACTTACAGAAAATTTCATCACCAGCAATAATATCTTCAAAAACGAAGGCCTCAAAATTATCTGACACAATCTTATTCGTAGGAGTGGGTCACATAAGAGCCTGTCACATATTTTATTAGGGGGCTACGTCGTACAAGACACTGTTGCAGGTACGTTCAGACATCAGCAGAAGTTGCTGAGAGGCAAGGTGTTCAGAATTATCTTGAGCTTGACACGACTTTACCGTCATATAAGAAGAGCGTAGGTATAAATGAATTGTATTGTATAAAGATTATTTTAAACATGTCGCTCTACAGCACAAGTAGCTTGTAGAGCCTCTAAGCTGCCGACTATACTTAAGGGGGCGTCCATTAATCACGTCATATTGTATAGGAGGGGTAGGGGGTCAAGAAAAAATCACCAATGATCACCACAGGGGGGAGGGGGGTCTGGACACATATCACGTGTAATTTTTTTGTTCCTTGTGCTGTACTGTATTATGGTCAATAAAATAAAAATTATCAACTTTTAAATGAATCAATCTATCAAAAGCAGAATAAAATTGCACTAGCACTATGATTGTAAATAATTTTTAATGGCATTTGACATATTATTTTGTGAAGTAGGTTTTTAGGGTTCCGTAGCCAAAGTGGCAAAAACGTAACCCTTATAGTTTCGTTATGTCCGTCTGTCCGTCCGTCCGTCCGTATGTCACAGCCATTTTACTCGGAAACTAAAACGTATCTTAATAAATTTAAATATAAGGTGTGTTTCTGTATGCCGCTACTTAGTTTTGACGTAAAATTGCTGAAAAAGATATTTTAAGGAGGGCACTACTCCATACATGTAATTATTTGTCAACAAACATTTTTTTTCCCAAATATCGACATAATGCACATCACTCGATAGGTCTTTCAAAATAACATTGAAGTCTGTTGTTTATTTTTTATTTAGTGAATATTTTAAGAAAAAATCACCCCATAAGTCTAAAACACCGTGTCCCCCCTGTCTCTTTTGAACCGGAGATCCAAAAAATACGAAAAAAATTGAGAACATTATCGGTTCAGGAATTATTGAGTTATCTCCTAAAAACTCATTTCATACGCAGATACGATCTTTTGATATTACTTATTCGATAGTAGATACGAAACCGCGTGGTCCGACACGCACTTGGCCGGTTTTTTTTTATTAATGATAATTTTATTTTATATGTATACATGTAGTTTCATTTTTTTACCCTCTACCGTGCACGTACGTACGTTACGTAAGTAGGTTCACGTGTTAGTAAACTATACTTACTATAGTTAGCAAAAAATTACACGTCATATTGGACAGGGGGGGGGGGTCATGAAAATATCACCAAAGATCACCATGGGGGAGGGGGGGGTCTAAAACAAGCCAAAAACGTATGACGCGATTAATGGACGCCCCCTAAGGGGCTGACAACAGCTAAATTCCATCTCTATCTTTTTCAGCGAAAGTGAAAGAGAAACACTGTGTTTCGATTAGTATGGGAGCTCATTGCAAATTTTGCAATATGATGAATAAAAAAAAACTACGCATTAATAGAGACATATTAAACATTTTTTTAGTATATTAGTGCGGTGGAATTTTGTCATTAATTACAGACGTATAAGTCAAGAAACTGAAGACATACGACTGTTTAAAGCAAATTTTAGGATGTAACTTTGGAAGTATTTTCTATCGAGCCGATTTCGTCCAATAGTGTATCGGAATTAACGAAGTTCTTCCAAATATAACGAATAATAACATTTTTTTTAGTTTCTCAATAATAAAGAAGTTATAGCTAAAAACTGTTTGAGTAAAGTCAATTTGAAGGTCATCGGGTGTTGTGAGCCTCATAATATCTACACAAATGTACAGTCGCCATCAGATATATCGGAGCGCCCAAGGTGGTCACAAATATCTGAACAACACCTTTATTGCGATAAAGTGCATGTTCAGATATTTTTGGGTACCTTGGCCGCTCTGATATATTTGATGGCGACTGTACTCGTTCAAGGATATTATTATCACAACGTCGTGCCAGGATACGTGTCAGATGAATCCAGCAATACGATTACAATAAAATAATTCAACTACCCTACCTACACTAATAGCTGAAACTTAATAAAACAAAACTTTAACAAGTCTGACATACAATTCGATTAGTCTCATCTCACAGACAAGTCAACATTTAAATTTAATATAAAATCAAATAAATATTATCCCTCAAGTATAACTAAGAGTGTGGGATAGGCAATCTTTGATTGCTATACAACCTAATATACAACTATATTTACAAGGGTGAGCTGAGAAGGAATTACATTAGCTTACGATTTACAATTTACATTTTTCTATACAATTTAAATCTCAATTCTATTGCTATCTAATTTCATTCTTAACCCAGTCGATGGCCATGTGCCACGTAAATGTGAGCTCTATGGGCTGAGATATAAATAGTATATTCAATTACATCGACTGGATCGTAACCTGTCTACCCTAGCTGGAGCTTTGTTGTGAAATTGACAATCATTCTTTATATTTCTAACTCATTAGGTTTCCAAATATTGCACTCTTTTGTGTTAAGGAGTTCAAACAAATAATACAACTTAATCATCATCATCATCATCATCATATCAGCCGAAAGACGTCCACTGCTGGACATAGGCCTCCCCCAAAGAGTGCCACAATGACCGGTCCTGCGCCACCCGCATCCAGCGGACTCCCGCGAATATTAGTAATCAATAAGATCATAAAATCATGTATGTAGATTGTAGGTATTATATTCCGCTTAAGTTCCTACAAATAGACGGAGAGCTAGCCACGTCAGATATGACACAATAATGAGAGCGACGAAACCCGTCTCGTTAATTTGCTATACTATGTTATTTCTAGAAATGTCAAAGAATGCAAACCACTTTAAAAATACAAATCCTAGAGTTCTGGTTTTGATGCAGTATTATGAGAAATCATATTAATAATAAGATTATTTAATCACCATAACTTTCTGATGGGGGAAAGTAGTCCAAAACGACGTATAATGTAATTCATAGTTTGTCGCATATTGTTTCTGTTTCCGAAATGATACCCAATGTTTTTTCTCACCCATTAAAAGCTGCCAGATGCCCGGATCTAGCAATAAGGATAGTATTGCAATCTTACTAGACGGGTTTCATTATCTCTGAGTCATATATGACGTGGCCAGCTCTTAGTCCAAAATCTTCACTAGAACTACAAAACTACATAAACAACATTATGGTCTTACATTTAAGCGATGACATCACACCACATATGGCAAGACGTGCACTTCAACTATTTTCCTATTACGTGGTAGTTTTGTGGTGTCTATTTGTTATATATAAGATTGTGAATCTACATTCTCTCCTTAACCCAACTATGAAATGAACAGTATGCAGTTGTTCATCATGTTCATAGTTTTTTTTTAACTGCCGTACGTCAAAAAATAAACTATTTTGAACTCTGTCATAATTTATGAAAGTGTAATTTACGATGTCATTTTGTCTCATATATCAGACGATGCCGGTTAAAGGGTTAATTTATTTATAATAAGTTACAATTTCTATCTAACATAACAAAGCTCCAGTATACACTTTATCTTCAAACAAACATTCTAAAATGGAATAATCGGATAACAGTCCGCGCGCAACGCCGCACAAGGTCCACCGACTAAAATGCTTCCAGTTTACTTTTAGACTAGATCTTTAAAATTTTACACAAAGGAAATTTTAAATTAACGTTTTCGACGCCAACGACGGATATATCCGCACCGCAGGTTCAACGCCAACGACGCAAGATACCTAACGTATGTATTTCGCATTGATATCTGTCATTGCGCGGAAAAGGTTTAAGACTGCGTCGACCGTCCAGTGGCGCCCTCATTGGGGGGATTGTATTTCCTAATAAACTAATCAATTTCTGTATCAGCCATCATCCTAAGTTGTAGTCCTATTAATTCCGCAACTTATGATCTACAGTTAGGTGCATAACTGAACCAATGTGCATCACTTTGACATGTTTCTTTCATTATTTCAGAAGAGGCTAGTTATTAAGTTACTATTTTATTATTAATTGGTAACAACGCTAATAAACTTACTGACCTATTATGTTATTGTATAGATAAAAATAAACATTTTCTCTATTAGATAATATTTGGTACTGACTCAGTTTTGCACCGACATCGTTAAATGAAGATAAGTCTTATCAATTATGAAAAAAATAAAAACTTTCAGGTTATATTTGTTCGTCTCGGTGTCAGCTATGTATCCATATGAAAGCCAATTTCGATTCATTGCATTCACAATCTTGATTTTTTTATTCGTCCATGATTTTGAACCAAAAACCGTTAAACTACATTTTTTTTATTTAACCCGATATTGATATTTTTCTTTTACACAACCAGGTAAGACAATTAGTTGAAATAGTACATTATATGCTCTTTAAAATGAGGTGTATGACTTTTATATCACTCACGTATTTTTATGGTTATCTCACAATGAAGTCCGCTACAAAAATTAACTAACGAGAAAGTTGTTCGGCCATTTGCCTTGACTCAGTTTTGCACCTGACAATACATTGCCAGTAACTAATTACAAAAATAAGCCTGATTTAAATGTTTGATAACTAAAATAATGGTCGTGGAATTCCTTACTTTAAATGAGTTACTGAATTGGGAATGCCTAAGAAAAAATGAAATAATGGGAAAAATAAATTAGGTGAAATTTCACAGTTTTCGGTATGAAATTGAGAAAAATGTATAAGTCGGAAGAAAATAATTTGTGAAGCAGTTTTGTAGCGGTACCTAAGGATTAATATTTTACGTTTAGAACTTTTATGTAACTTTGATTGTTATCAAATTATTTACATTTTACTAAGGTACTAATTTTGACTCAGTTATGCACCTAACTGTATGTGATACAGTTTTATATTACTTACTTTTGGCTTCATCACCTAAACGGAAAAAAACGAAAAAAATACGCAAAACGAAACTAAGTGACAACGAACAAAAGTTGCGTAATCAGTCGGACTACAACTTAACTCTGGGGGATTATACATAAATTGATGTGTTTATTGGGAAATACAACTCCCCCAAAGAGGGCAACCACTGGACGTTTACTGGACTGGGCGTTGGAAGTTTTTCGTTGCTCAACAGTTTAACAGAAATGTTGGACTATTTCGTTCTAAATCTTACCATAGTCTCCTCAAGTGATCTAGAGATGTGCCTACAGATAACCTGAAGGGATACTCCTATTTATTCGTTTTAGATAAGTACTTTAACTTAGAATAAAGTAGGTTTATAATAGGAATATAAAAGTAAGTATAAATGCTTCCGTTTCGAACTAAAGTGACAGTTGACTTTTAAGAAGAATCGTATTAAAAAACGACACCCACATAACATTTCCCTTTGTGTAAACTTTTTTAAAACGATCTAAAGAACGTTAAACACTGAATCGTTTCAAGCACATCCTTCAAAAACAATCCAGGAACTGATTCCATCAATTTTTTAAAACGCTTCCCGACAGGGTAAAAACGGCCCAAACAGTGTATTTCTACCGGCAAAGCGGAGTCGAAAATGTACGACTATTCACTGGCGGTAATAAAGAAACATTAGCTGGTATTCAATGTCCTTGCTCCGTGTCGTCGGTACAAAAGAACCTCAATGAAGCCCTTGGCGGACCTTGGCTTGACCAGGGTAAAGCGAGATTGGCATTTGACGCCTTTTTTGTAATGTAATATTTCCGCTGCAGACGACCTTTGTTTGGGATTGGACGCCCTCCGCACCGTTTGACGTCGAGATCGATCGCTTCGCGTGCTTCATCCTAGGGCCGCAATGGCCCGTCCCAAGCCGTTGCTTCACGCACCAATGTATTATATTTAGACACTCTGTCACTAGGTATTTTAAAGCTCCTTTCAACGCTTGTGGGCGATTATTTTTTCAACAAAGCAGGGCCTTGGCGGATCCTACTCTTGCATGGGTAGACTAGTCGACGAGGTCGATCCGCTCGAAGCGGCGATGCGCGGAGCCGGCGCGCGCCGAGCCGTTACTCGTGCGCGCCGGGCGTGCCCACGTGTTGACGCACCCGTCGGCACACGCCGTTACTAAATATTCCGCTCGGAATTGCAGCGCCGTTAAGCGCTCGTGAGCGATCTTTTTACACACCAGCGGCTCCAGCACGGGACATTCGTCGAAACGCGGGCACGACGGGGTACCTATTAGCTTCACCGGGTCGCAGGAGTCGGACTTGCCGCGCATCGCCACGGTGTTCGACGCGGATTTCTGCTCGGGTTTCGAGGTCAAACTGAAGTTCCGTCGATGCTCCGAACGCCGCTCGCCGAAAGAGAAACCGGCCAATCGCTGCGTCAGAGAATTGACCCCTATCGTCTCCTCTTTAGCTTTGCCCACGCTTATGTTTAAAGTGGACACGTTATTGACTTTGGTCGTTTTGGTTTTGGCGCCGGAGGGCTCGCCGGCGGCGTTGCTGAGCTCGGCGTGCTTGTGGCCGATCTTGTTAGTCTTGGCGCACTTGGGCTTGCCGGGCACGCCGTTGGGCTCGAGCGCGGGCGCGGCGGGTGCGGAGGGCACGGAGGGCGCGGAGGGCGCGCCGGGGGAGAGGTGCGCGGAGGCGCGCGCGCGCACGGGCGGCCGCAGCACGTCCTCCGTGAGGTCCCACAGGCACAGCTGCGTGTCCTGCGACACGCTCCCTAACCTGTAGCACTGCACGTCACTCTTCTGTCTCTCCTCCTCGGGCTCCTCGCTCTCCGGGTCGCTGAAGCTGACCACGTACGGGTCGAAGGCGACGACGGACACCCACGAGCGGTGCCCCTGCCCGCGGGCGACCACTCGCCTCTCACTAAAAGACCAGACGGTGACGAGATCGTCCTCACCGCCGACGACTACGTACTTGCCGTCCGGCGACCAGCACACGCATAAAAAACCTCCGAAGTACGATCTCGCTCTCCCGATCAGCTCCATAGTGTCGTAGTGGAATACTCTAAGGAAGCCGTCCTGGGAGACGACGGCCAGATTCGTCCCGCAAGGAGAGAAGGCGAACTCGTTTATGCAGCTGCCCTCGGCGCCAATCACCCACCTGTACAAGGGGTTCCTCGTTGATTTAGTTCTACACGTGTGTATCGAGTACCCGTCGCCTTGCTTGAACAGCTGATAATGCGGCGCCGTGGTCCCGCAGGTTAATTCCTCGTTGTAAACGTAGAGTTGCCCGGAGGCGTGGGCTGTTATAAACAGGTTGCTGGAGCCGGGCACCCATTTGATACACGTCACCCGGGTTTTATCGATCAGTCTCTGGAATAGAATGCAAATAGTTTAATTAGCATTGAATGGGTTAGATAATCTACTATTAGCATAAAATGTACCGTTTGGAAAAGGCCACCCAGGAGTATCCGTAACGGGACATCTAAACAGGCGAGGGGTTCAAAATTATCTTAGCAAGACTTTGTTTTTAAGGAACAAAAGCACCTTTTTAAGTATGCGAGATATTTAAAAGTCCTTAAAATAGAGTTTTTACACGAATTCGGATTTCAAGAGTATACAAATTGCTGTACTTGCATTATTAATTTAGAAGGGTGTAATTCATATCTTATTTATTAATATCAAAACAAATCAAGAGATACGCACACAGAGATAAATGTTATTACTAACACAAAATGATTATTGAAGTGGATCAGATAAGATATTGAAGCACTGATAATGATAAGGGAATACAGCCAATACAAATATTGGGATGGCCAAAAAAACGAAATTGATCTGATGTTACAAGTATACAATACCATATAATGTTTTATAAATGCATTTTACATAAAAAGTGAATCATGGCATTTTTAAATCAGAATCTTTGGAAAATTCATGCATGAAGGAATCTGTATATGACTTGACACACTCAATTTTGTATAAGATTTTGCCTTCTATTTCTTTTTACTTTAAGAAGACTACTGTCTACAAGTAGGCTATTATACCATTTGAGTGACCAATGATTTAGAGTTTCATGAAACCGGAAGTCCTAGTCATGGATCAACTAAAACTGGATTAACAATTATACATAATCGGAAAAGGGGGAATCGCAAAATCTTGTGTATTGGGGATGGGATGGGAGGTGACCCAAACCACCCAGGACTCAGTCAGTTCAGTGGAAGTGGGTAAAATGATCAAAAGAAGATATATGTGTCAGTATTTGGTAAAGGTACCATTTGCCGAAAGGCGCTGATGTTGTACAATGTAGTGTCAATGCTGTATGCTCGCAAGAGAGGCGTAAGCGCCCACCACCAAATGATACCTTTTCCGTAAAAGTATCACATATAATAGCATTTCCCCTAATTCAGTCAAGCTCAGTTTAGGGGTTGAAATTGACAATTAGTATGGTACTAATTGGATAAAAGACAACAGATGGAGTAAGAGAGTATTAGACTGGTACCCGCCCGATGGGGATAGAGGTAAAGCTTGATTCACACACAGCGCGGGCGCGGGTCGGGCGCGTGACCTCACGGGCCCGCGACGGGTCTATTGGCTTCACACAGAGCGCGGGTCGGGTCGGGCGCGGGCCCGCGCCGCAGTGGGTATGCTCGGCGGCGGCTCCGAGGCAGTCTGTACTAACATGTCGGAGGATACGGACACAGACGAGGAATTATTATGTCTGCTTATTTTGAGAAACAGAATTTGAAAAAAAAAGAAATTATGGTTTCACGAAATCAATAAAAAAGGTTTAAAATTTGGAGACTACCATCGATTGTGTAAAGAACTGTGTTTCTACATATGAAGATCGGTTTTTACACCCACAAACAATTGTGTTTGCGAACACATTCTATTATTTTTTCATTAACTTCAATTTTTTTTGTAAAAAAATACAACTTCAATGAAACGCGCGCACTCGCCCGACCCGCGCACGCGTTCTGTGTGTGGGCTTGTTTACAAATGAACGTATGACGAAAAAAGCGACCGCCCGTGCCCGCGCTGTTTGTGGCAGCGGGCGCGGGCGGGCGGGCGTGCGCGGGCGCAAACAACAGGTCTCAGCGATCAGGTGTGTGATTATGGTCATATAAAACTACTGAATACAAGCGTCGCGGGCCCGCTCGGTCACGCGCCCGACCCGCGCCCGCGCTGTGTGTGAATCAAGCTTAAAGGTCACCCGCTCCACGGCGGCGAGACGATATAACCCAGGAGGCAGGCATAGCCTGGCCCAGTCTAGCCGCCGACAGAAACTTGTGGTGTAACATGGAGAAGGCCTATGTCCAAAAATGTACGAACCCTCATAAATAATTAGATTAAGTTCATATTAATCTTTTTTAATATCACTTTTTTTAAATCAGACTATCATTTTATCTCTGTTACTGAACTTTTTACTATGTTGTGAAAATAAATAGCTTTTTATTATATTAATTGGTAGAGGATCCCCCTTATACCCTTCAGCAAAATGAAAGCCAAGTCAACAATCTTACCTCTTCATTGTATAATTTACTTAATTCCTTCTTAATGGGGTCTATGAGCTGTATCTGTCCGGTACTGAAGCCGATAACCAGTGTCACACTGTCTGGAGCCATGGTCACCGTGTTGAAGTCGTGACATGTGGGGTTTGTGCCTTTGTACATCTTCTTGTCCACCGGCTTCGTCAGGTCAGCTGCCTGGAATGCCCAATTGTACTGTAACTTCTGTTACGAATTTTATTTAACGACAAGGGATTTTAAAATTAAATTTATACATGACAGTCAGGTGGCAATTAAGTAACCTTAAATTATATAATATTTAAAAACGGTTTTGTACAACTAACTCAATAATAGGCCAAGTGAAGAATGAATAGTAGTATTAGTTGAACAGCATTGTCAGGGCAGTGTGCACAGCATGCTACTTTGCAAGCAAGGTTTCGGCAATCACCTCCTAGACCTAAGTTAGGTTAATTTATTTTGATGTAATTTAATTTGTTCTGTAATGTAATGGGTGTATACCTGAATTTAAAAAAAATATATGTTTTTATTAATGTAGCCCTGAAGATAAGCAGCCTGGTATTTTCAGCAGAATCTCTTTAAAGGACTGAAAACCTGTTTTGTTTCTAAGTATAACCACCCGCACCTATTCTAAATGTTTACTATTATAAACAAGTGGTTTTTGTTTTCTTAGCAAACTCAGGGAGGCTCTTGAGCCTCTTGAGGTTGTTTTGTTTATTGATTTTACTGATCAAATGTTTCTTCAACATTATTTCATTTTATAAATAAAGTGCTACTGCTGTTGTGAAAAAAAGACCTGGCATATTTTCTTTTTAATAAGTGGATGCATCATTTATGCTCATAGTTAGCAAATGTAGGATCAATTATATTTTAAGAGACAAGTAAATACAACAATGTAATCTGAGCTGCAAGGAATGACAAAACTTGCTGCAAATTTCACTAATTCAGAAACTTGACAACAATAAGGCTTTTCTAATATGAAAAAGCACCTTCAACTTCTAACAAGAAATTCCCTGCTAACACTTAAAAAGGTAAACACTCAAACACAAACCACTATGTTTGCTCGGAACACATAGAACACCCACTCACCTTCTTAACTCCTCTGTACACATACACATAGAGCTCCTTGCCGTGGTTGAAGCATATCCTGTCATCCGAAGGCGGCCCGTCCGAGCCGGGAGCGGCACCCGGGCCCGGCGGCAGCGACACCAGTGACACGCGCACGTGAGAGGAGCCCGAGCCGCTCGTGTAACCGACTCGGTTGGGCCGCGAGTACTCCGACAGCGTCATCAGTCGGTACGTGCCCTCCCGCGTCACGAACTGCGTCTTCACGTCATCCTTCCCGCCGGAGTCCGACTGCACGGCCATATTATCATAGTAATATCCTGTTATTATTCATAAACTCCAAAAGCCCCGATTAGTAGTGACAGCTCGGCCGACGGATGTACGGAAACGCGCGGCAGCAACGCATGCTGCCTGCAACGATGACGACTATACTCATTTGACTACGTCTGATTGTAAATTAAATTGTTTATTTATAAGTAAAACGTAGAATTCAATATTTCTCTTGTATTCAATATAAAAAGTCAGCTGCGGGGTTTACACACTACTGGAGAAGAATTATCTTAAAAATTCAACAAATTTAACTATATGCCGACATTTCAAAATTATGTGTATTGTTATAAACCTTGAAAATGTGTTCAGAATACAGCGTATTTGTTAAAATTAGCTTTATACTTTGCTATTATAAATATAACAAGAAACTTTTACTAATAAATGTATTACAATTCACTTTGCATCTAATACAAAATTACATTTAAGTTATGGAAATTACCATATGCCTGGCAATACCGGGCATGTGTCAATCGTGACGGCTCATAAGCTTTGTTTATGGTATAAAGTTTTTTCAAGTGCAATTAATAGGGCTATGACTTCCGAATAACATCCCCATGCAATTAGTCTATGACTGCAAAATTTCCACATCATCGAAGTGGCATGTTATGTAGCCGTAAAATTAGATTATTTTATTTACAAAAAACCTAACTAAGAAATAAATTCTGTACTTTATAAAGGACATGTTGATTATACCATTTTGAACTTTATTTGTGTTTTTTTTTACTCGTTCCATCAGAAAACAAAAAAAAGGGCCCCTATATAAACAGTGGCTCAAAAAAGGTTAATCATTTCAATGGCGGGATGCAAGGCGTGCGGTGGTATCGATCACCAGCGCAGGAGCTCCGTCAAATGTTCCCAACACCTACCACCCATTAGAAAACGCAATTTGGACGCGGGTTCTGTTGAAAAGTTACAAGTTTACGTTGTCAAACGGGGCCTACACTCGTGCCTATGCCCCTTGTTGTCTGACGAGCAAAGGTCCCGTATTTTGGAAGAAATTAAACGCGACGTCCGCGACCTTTCCCGGCTATACATACAACTTGGTATATTTTACAATGCGTATATGAAGACTTGCGGCGAAACGCTACCCGCTAAACCCGACGTGCTACAATTCATCTATGCCATGAAAGGCAAGGGTCCGTATGCCGTTGCCTATAACCAATTGTTTGGAAATGTACAAAAATATGATAGTAAATTACGGTCGTTTATTGTGCAAGAATTGGCAAAACAGTACGAGACTACGCTACATACCAACATTACCACGCACGCCTACTCTAGATTGGCGCGTTATTTTCACGTGAAACGTAACGACGAGCGGCTTTTTAATGCCTTTTTTAAAAAGGTGTTGCCGGACGGGGAGGATGATATTAGCCGTGAAATTGCCAGCGTTTGCGCCACCGTCAATGTGGATAGCGTCAAGGGACCCGCGTGGTGGAGCACGATACCAAAATGGATAGAAATACAAGATGCGATAAAAGTGAAAAGTTTTCGGCTGTTTCCTCAGCCGTCGCACGGGCTGAAACATGTATTGTATAGCTCGCGTGGGTGGCATGAATTACTACGGAGGGTATCCCCCGCCACCGTTCCCAGCGATTGGACAAAAATTACAAACCACCTCCACCAATTGTGGGCACCGTGGCTAAACTTGGGCTCCAACCAGTGTTGCCAGATCTCCTGTTTTTACAGGAGATCTTCTGGTTTTAGGGTGTGTCTACTGTTCTACTGTTTTTCTCTCAAATTCTACTGGATTTAAGAATTTCACTCGTATAATCAAGAAAAAAAACCATAATGTACGCATAACTTGTCAAAGTTATCGAAGTGAGTGTAAGACGCCCTTAAATTCAATCGTAGTGTATAACATCTAATGTCACAATTTCTGATGTTACGAAATGAACGATCAGAACGATGAATCTGTGGACCCTGTGGTCATGGCAAGGGTGTCTATCTCCACGCTGTGACAGCTACTGCCTTGGAACGTATCGGATACGTTTTCGGGGTTGTCAAAATCCCTTCCGTTTATTTGCGGTATGGCCATTGACCACAGACAAGATAAAGTATTTAAGTAGTTTATAGTAGTAGTTTTGTACTAAAATAATAATTAGATTGGGCAAATAAGGTAATAAATCGGACATTTATCTAATATTGTAATAAAATTACTGATAGATTACGTAGATTAAGGCAGATTGGGGCAGGTCCAGCAATTATACTAATTACGTACTTGTCAACCCTACAACGTCGAAAGGTAAAATTGTATGGAGACGTCATGTGTCAAAGTTCTGTCAAACGTTGATTTCGTACGGAAGACGACCTTCTGTATCAAATACTATTATATTATTCTGTGGTTATGGTTAGATAAGTAAGAAACCTTTCCCTGTAGATAAGAAAATTGACAGCTATGTAAATAAGATGATACAATTCAAGTGAGGATGAAAATAATCAGCATAATAGCATATTAATTTATTGCATTTTGGTAAGTTTTATGAAAGAAATTTTGTCTACTGTTTTTATTTTTAATCTCCTGTTTTTAGGGCTCGTATCTACTGATCTATTCAGATTGGACCTGGCAACACTGGCTCCAACACTAAATTTGGGTGCTTTTTACAAACTGACGGTGTTAGCGTCAGTATGTCGATGAACCGTATTGTCAAAGAAAAAAACGTCAACCATACAACCAACAAACGGGCTAAAATTCAATACGATAGAATAATAGCCGTGGATCCCGGGTCGCGCGTACCCCTCGCTACGGTAGAATCTCACAGACATGCGTTTAAAAAAATCACTAGAAAATATGTGCGTTCACACACACTGGAATGGAAGCGGGAGCGCGTACGAAACAAACTATTGGGGCCCGTGCTGGAAGCCATGCAACGCGACAGGGCGTTATTTTCGTTTCCCGTTTCTTCGAAAAATATCCAGCACGCCATAGAATATACCGTTTTTCGTATGAAATGGTTTGACGCCATGCAGGCGCCCTACGAGCAACATCCCAAGCTCGCGCGCCACGGGCTCGACAAATATATGCGCGCCTCTCGCTGCGAGGAGCAAATCGTGAGGGAAGTTTTTGACGGCGGCGGGGTGGAAAATGTACTCGTGTTATATGGTGCCGGGAGCAATTTTATGAACACGGCCTCGTTTTCTGGTCGCAAATTCAAACACGATTCTCTACTGAGGAGACTGCGTAGTAAACGAAATGTTACAGTGGAGGTGGTCGACGAGGCGTATACTTCGCAGGCGTGCTCCAGTTGTAACCAGAAAACGGGAAAATTTTGCAAGATTGGTATGAACCATCGTCTGCGCTGGGGAGTCTGCCCGACGTGCCACAGCCAATTTGACAGGGACGCCAATGCAGCAAAAAACATATTGATAAACCATATACGGTCTACCATCTGTAGGCCAGGATGTTCCAAACAAATGGAATATCGTAACCTCTTGATTTTGTAATCTCGAAAACGACAAGGTCGAAATTTCCATTTCAATTTTCTCGTCTTTGGGACTCAGGAGGTTAATAGCCCCTGGTAGTTTTGTGTAGCTAATTTTATATAATTGATAAGGTAAAATCAGACGTAGCAAGTTTCTCGTTTTCCAGGAAGTATAATGCAACCGTACATTGCCACTACCAAATGTGCAAAGTTAGCGTGGTCTGATTCTAAGAAAATTTTAAATAATATGAAACTTTTCGAAATGCTATTTTATTTTTAAATTTATACTTAAAGTAACATAATTCATTTATGCCTCTGGAGCCTTTGGAAGTTCAACAGCAGCTTCTTCTGTTTTCGCCCCAATTTCATTGTCTGTTATTTCAGATTTCGTGCTTCCTTCAGGCTCTTCTTTACCTTCCAAAAACTTGTCCCATTTGTCAACTCTCTTACCCAAATCAGCATCAGTTTCTGCAATCCTATATTTAGTTCTGCCATCCCATATTTCGGCAGTGATTTGCCTTTTACCAAACCACCTCCCATTGACTAAAGCAATAACAGCATCTGCATGTTCTGGCTCTTTCATTGTGATCTGTGCAACTCCTTCTGGGTGCCGGTCATAGATGACCACTTTACGAACCTCTCCACACTTAGCTGCCTCCTCCCGTAAGTCCTGCTGGTAGTCCAATATGAGCTGAACATCCGTGTCAAAGTCAGAAGGATGAAAAAGGTTTTTAATGATGACAACACGCTCATGCTTAGATCTCTCTCCCACAAACTTCTCAGGCCGCCAGTCAAACAGTTTCTGCTGCATTTTCTTTAGCTTTTCAAGTTCTTTTTTCTTCTTCTTTTTAGGTTTTAATGCTGGATTGTACTCGCCTTTAAGTTGGAAGTGTGCTCTTTCAACTTTAATTTTGTTTCCTTTGAAATCACTCCCATCCAGTAACTTCAATGCTAGATCTACTGATTCAATCTTGATGTAAGTACACAATGCGTCACCCTTAAAGCAATTTTGTTCTTTATCCATGTAAAGTTTAACCTTCATTTTTTGGTTCTTTGGATCCCGCTCAACAAGACCACATTTTTGCATAAAATTTACAAACTCTTCCTCAGTTAACTCTGATGGAAGATTTGAGACATAAACCTTTGTGTTAGTCTCATCCGAAGCATCAAACCATTGAGGATCATTTTTTCTTTTAACACCACTAGTTTGTTCTTTTGGTAACTTTTCTTTTTCCTTCTTTTGACTTTCCTCGTCCTCTTTGGACGTATTATCTATGAAACCATAGGACATTTGGTAGTGGGCTAAAAAGTCTTCATCAACCTTAGGTAACCATGCTTTCCTTTCTTCATCCCAAAAAGTCTTGGATCCATCTGCATCAGTATAAATGTGTGTATCATTCTCATAACTGTAGACCCTGCCTGGTACTTCAGAGCCTGGTTTTGGAGTCCAAGAGTTAGCTTCTTGGTCCCATGTGTACTTTAGTTGTGTGGTGGGGTCAGTGTAAATGGCCTCTTCACCTTCGTACGTTATGTATGGGGCATAATCACCTAAGCTTGAGTTGCTTGCGTCAGCTTTTGCAATCTCTTTAATTTTACCTTTCTCCTTATTCACAAGTCCAGTGTCAACATGTGTGTTTTCATCTTCATTTGAGTAAACATCTGATTTATTTTTGTTATCCTCACTACCTGGTAAGGGATCATCTTCATTTTTCGTTGAATCACTACTAGAATCTACTACTACTACTACTACTGCTGGTGGTGGTGGTATTCTAGATTTGTCCTTGGAATCATTTTCTTCTAGATTACTCACAGCAGGCTCAAGATGCTGATCTTCAGCTTGCTTCTTTGCCAATTCTTCCTCTTCGGTCAATTTCTGAACCGTTTCAGTGGAAAGTTTGATAACAAACCCTGACATTGGACCCTTCGACATTGTTGAATATTTTTCAATAGTGATTCTTCAGGGATAGACTCTTAATTTTTTTAGGAAATAACTTAAATTTGTAAGAAAACATGGAAATAAATGCTTATTAATGTGTGACGGACGATATATAACAAATTTTTAGTTAGAATAGAATAGAGAAGAAAGGTTATGTACCTAACTGTCAACTTGACAAACTGAACAGATAAGAAAACACTTGTAATGTAATGTGTGTTTGAGGAACACATACTGCCTAAAACTGTATAAATACAATGTAGGCAACTTAAGTTACGAAGTTCTTTTTGCTTTGTTATGATTGCCCACAGATATCAGAGAAAAGCAATCTGAAATTATAAGTTGAACTTTTCTATATCCCGATCTGCTCTCACTAATGTACTTATCAGTAAGTAAGAAAAAGAACCACCATGCTATCTGACAGGTCTTCAGCTGTCATTGTCTCGGCCTTTCATGACTTCGAGACGAGATTTAGTGCAGTGAATGATAATTTTCTACTAAATATCGACATCGATATTTACTGTTGATATCCGTAACAGGTATTCCAATGTTATAAAAATTTAACAAGTGCGTGTCGGACCACACATTATGGAGGGTTCCGTAACTACTATCGAAAAAAATATATCAACAACTTGTATCTGCCTATGAAATAAGTTTTTGGAGATAACTTTCTTCAACACAATTATCGTAAAAAAAATACAACGATTTATTTTCTCATTTTTTTTACAAACATCGTGAGGAAACCGGGCCTAATCCTAATAAGGCCTAGTTTCCTCTGTGGGTTGGAAAGTCTGGGTTTCTTATACTTGTGCTATAAGACATTTTGATTCCCGTAAGTGTGTCAAAGTATAACATAAATGTATTTTTATTGCGTTAACTCAGATAGGTATATGAAAACAAGGTCATATCAATTTCGTCTCGTTCTATCTTATAGCGTCGTACTACTCTGCCGTCCGCTGCGCTGAAGCATGCAATTGTAGACGGTCGACTGAGCGCGGCGGTCAGCATCATGTTCCTACGTCTGGCACCGCCTCATATGCGATTATCTGTGGTCGCAAAATAAACAAAACCGATATAAAACATTGCAATTTCTACAGAAAAGGGCACAATCTGTCAGATTGCGACGTGTAATAAAAGTTGAGGGAGGTGCGGAGAGAGACAGGGTACATGACAAAGTGGGGCCAAGAAATTGCTAATATTGCGTTGTCTAACAACGGTTTAAACAGGCGCTTTCTCAACTTACCTCAAGAGGCCTCTGAAATACTGTAGGTATTGCATTTGGCAACAATATTTGTCCATTGCAAGTAGTAAAAAAGTAGTCATTTTTAAAATGTTTCGAGCAAATCCTTTGATGTTTGTTCGGCGTCTAATTATTGAGCCCTACGGCGTCAATCCATTTTTGACGCAATATATTATATTCCGGAAACTGAACAATTGCCAATTAATTATGTAAACAATATTTTAATATAATAATATTTTGTGTTTGCCCAGATAAATATATCATATCGATAAAATATCGAAATAATTATTTTCATTTAGTTACAACACTAGCGTTGTTTACAAAAATTGAATTTTACCAATAAATTTCAATAAAATCAACTTGGAACTACGCCAAAGGTTTTTATTTTATAATATCCAGCATGTGCAGTTATCCGAGACTAATATATTACATAATGTGTTTGAAAATTTTGAAATAAAAACAATAGTTTCTTACCGATGAAAACTGGTATTTTCTCCGGACTTCTTCGCTGATTTGAACCACCTCCGGCGGTATGGAACTATGCACGACATTTCTGCCCACATATAAATAATGAATATTCAATTTATACAGCTTCATTTTCAGAAATAGCACGATAACTTGCAAGAAACCGTCTTTTCCTACAAGTTTGTGTTTGACGTCTAGGTTAATTTGACAGCTTGGTTAAGTTTTAAATCGAGACAATTCGTTAACAGCCGAAAAAGGTTGTACTATCTGTCCCATTCTAACTCATCGTGGTTAACCATAAATAACCAAAGAGACAACTATATGAAAAAACGTCTGGCTTATTTTTTCGGATCTGTTCTTTGAGATATCTGTGTGATTGCCAGAGAAACACGTGGCTAGATTTTGATCATACCCTTTATAACATAGAGTGAGAGAGAACAATAGTTAGAATGGGACAAAAGTTGTCAAATCGGGCTTCGTAGCATAACTTTCCGCGTTCACCCATTAAGGTTTAGAACTCTCTGCGTTCACCCTACGGTTTGATAAGGGGTTATCAATTTACAAACTTGGGCACAGGCCTACTCTCTCTCGTGCGTACGAGAGGAATCGGGCTATAGTCCCCACGCTGACCCTACATGGGTTAGTGAACTTGTAGGACTCCTACTCCCTAGGTGCCATTACACCTACCAACCTGACAGGTTGGACCCTACAAATTGCCATTGCCGTTTAAGTCAGGTCTTACTGTACTGCACTGCAGCATTCACAAAGTGAGCGAACGCGAGAGTGTGGTTGATTCCCTCGCCCTCACCCCCCGCGTCTTTTGACTCGTCCGTTGTCTCGCGTCCGAAAAACGACAACAAGCGGAGCGACAGCGAGGCGAGCCGAGGAAAGACGAGAGGATACGAGCGCACCGTCCACACTCTCGTACTCGCGTTCTCTCCTGTAGCCTCGTGGAGAGTGTGGATGGGGCCATAGCCTAATTATAATTATAATTAGGCCATGGATGGGGCATGAGAAAAAAAAACAAACATGACATTGACAGTTGACATTTTGGGCTACGTGCGGCCGGACTATTTTCCGAATCATAAATTTATAGATTTCGGTATTTATATAATTAACTATCGAGATTGCTCATAAAGTCACAGCGATATACATACAGGTTATACAATAACTTGTAGATAAGAAGTTCTCTATAATTATACGATGGAGGATATAAAAAATGTTCGTTTAACCCCAATGCCAAAATCGCAATACGTAAAGCCGCTAAGGTTCCACTACACTCAGAACGGGAAGGAGAAGAACTGGGACCTCCTGGCAGTTCACGATAGCGTGGCTATTGTTATTTATAATGTTACGAGAAAAGTTTTGGTTTTAGTTAAACAGTTCCGTCCAGGTTAGTATAGTGAAGTTATATGGATATATAGCGATGGATAAACGTGAGTCGACTGTTATATATTAGATTTGTATTTTATATGTCTCTGTTATATTATTGATTACATAATTGTATACACTTTTATATGAATTCCACAGTGAATTGGTTTAACTGTCATACTGTGTAATTTGTTGAACAAATAAAAAATAAAATAAAAATATGACGTTCATTAAGGTAAAGTGGGCTTGTTGTGTGGGTCACACTTAAAATAATAATGTTCATTAGACAATAAACCTAATCCCAGATTTTGTATTAAGTAAACTCAATATAATTGTGCAATATCACTACTTTGAAACTTAGAGAAAATTGGATGTAGGTATTCCACCTCACCAATCAAATAATGTAGTTATTTTTTCTCAAAATATCTACATTATTTTTTTGGGTATTGGCTACTTCTATAATCTGTAACAACAAACGGCTTCCTAGCCCAGTCGGTAGTGACTGCCTTCGAAGTTAGAGAACCTTGAACGGGTTCGAATCCTGGTAAGGGCATTTATTTGTGTGTTTATCACAGATATTTGTGTGTATACATGTCTTGGTATTTAAGTATTTATCTATATCTGCATATTATATGTGGCCAAATTGATACATATGGCCTAAAGTTCTATTGTTCCAATTTTCATACTTCTAACACCATTTGCAGCATTTTTTGGTATGAATCAGCTAGAGACATTTCATATTAAAGTAAGTAGTTCAAGCTATTCATAAAAAAGAAAAATAAAGATTGCGTCCCTGCCTCAACAGATGGCGCCACAATCACACAGCAATTATGAAATTTAATTCAATTTCTTAACATTTTAGTTACGTTAGAAAATATCATGCCTGAATTTCAATTATACCACAACTTTCCTTATACCAAAGTTATTGACCCCATATGCGTATTCGTATTTCATTCACAAATATTTGCATTTGCAAAAGTTCAAAAAACAATATTTTGTACAACACTATTACTAGTACCCACAACACAAGCCTTATTGCATTTACCGTGGGACTAGGTGGATTTGTGTAAGATAGTCCCATATTTTCAACCGACTTCAAGATTTCGAAGGAGGAGGTTATCAATTTGTCGGGATCTTTGTTTTTTTTTCGATCGATCTAATCGATTCGAAGACGGATGGACCAATTTCAAAAAAATATGTTTTAGTTTGAAAGAGTATACTTCACAGTTGGTCCCATTGTAACCAGGTCAGGATCTGATGATGGGATCCTGGAGAAATCGAGGGAACTCTTCAACTATGGCACACCTATAATGATTTGAGTATTTTTTACAGCAGCTCAAGGTGGATGCTAAGATTTATTCTTTATTTAACAAACAAATAAATCTTCCTCAGCCATGCATTTCAACAGCGTCCTCCCAGAAGACCGTGAGAAAGAAACCATTGACATTGAGAAATACCCACCCTCTCTGGGTCTAGCGCTGGAAATATGTGCTGGCATCGTAGACAAGGATAAGTCTGTGTTGGATATAGCCATAGAGGAGGTGTTGGAGGAGTGTGGATATAAAGTACCTGCTGAGAAAATGGACCGAATCATCTCTTACAGGTATGGTTACCATTTGAAGCACTAATAGCCTCAACACAATGGTGTTGGTCTAGCTAGGACATAGGATTTATTTACTAGTTTATTTATAATGATTAATGAATGGGGCTAATAATAGTAATGTTTAATGTATGATTTTTTTTAAATTGTATAATGAAAAAAAACCGGCCAAGTGCGAGTCGGACTCGCGCACCGAGGGTTCCGTACAAACCTGTAGGTAGTAACTTTAAAATTATTAAAAATATTTTTATTATATGATGCAATTTTTCCTTTATCTATGCTATAAGACGTTGCTTCGTACCAAATTTCAAGATTCTGAGTTCACGGGAAGTACCCTGTAGGTTTTGATTCCCTTGCGAGTTTCGAAAATTTGCGGCATAAACGGCTGTATCTTTTGATTGCGTTGGCTTAGAAGTTTGATTTTTTTACAACTCCAAGGGACAGTAGACCTGAGTATTTGATATAAATTTCAGCTTGTGTAGCATGCCGAAAGAACGCCAGCTACATCTCGCGGCGTCCCTTGGGACTATCCGCGCGATTGGTTTGGTTTACCGGCCAAGTTGTGCGAGTCAGAGTAGATTAGATCGTGGTTCCTCTACTTATAGATAGGTGGCGCCGATATCAAAATATGATCACCATATCATGTGTCTTTTTTTATTTTGAAAGAAGCTGATGACTAAGAAAAGAGGATATTCGCATCAATTTTAAATTCAAATTTTGTAGGAGTTTGGAGTAGTTTTTGTTTTAGTCGAGAAGACAGATAGACTGTGAACCTCGAGCGGTGCAGTTGTCATAATCCATTTTCGACATCCCTTTTTTCCTATTTTAATCTGAGTTTGATTTTTTTGGGCGTGATTGGAATTAGTATTTTATAGTATTTTGTGATATCCAACGCCAAGTGTGTGCGTGTACCGCGTCGGAGGGGCGTCAAGCGTTTGCGGCCGGAACGGCGATACTGTCCAACGCAGATATTGGATATCGCCTGTCGCGGTTGGGATACAGCCGCCAGCCGCTTCTAAAGGACTTGAGCCCGCATTACGCGTGGCTCACCAGGTGAAACCGGCGTGTCGCCCTGGAATACGGCCGCCAGTCGCCTCTAAAGGACTCGAGCCCGCATTACGCGTGGCTCACCAGGTGAAACCGGAGTGTCGCTCTAGGATACGGCCGCCAGTCGCCTCCGAAGGACTTGAGCCCGCATTACGCGTGATTCACCAGGTGAAAGCGGCGTGTCGCTCCGTGAAGTGTTCTAGAGTTTAATTGGGGACTTCGCATTTTATTTGCCGTGCTTTAGTTCTAAATTGTTGTTACCATTCTTACATATCTGCGATTCGCATTTTTATATTAACCCTAAATCCCCAAAATTCTAATTACCTCATTTGACGGGCATACAAAGACCTGGCTCTTGAATTTAGGCTACTTTCAGCCAGCGAATCATCTGTCACCATCCATATCACTCGCCTCATTAATCCATTACTTTCCCCGCAGCCAAATTAATTACCAGCCGAGTCTTTATTTGTACCTACTTACTAGTTTTGCTAGTACTCCCTCGTTTTATTTTCCTTTCGTGCGGAAAGTAGACGTTTACGATACTAAGGTAATTATTGAATCCATACTAATATTATAAATGGGAAAGTGTGTGTTTGTTTGTTTGTTTGTCCGTCTTTCACGGCAAAACGGGGCGACGAATTGACGTGTTTTTTTAAGTGGAGATAGTTGAAGGGATGGAGAGTGACTTTTTGTCTCTTTCTAACCCCCCACTTCCCTAAAATAGCGGGGTGGAAGTTTGTATGGAGCATTCCGGGGGGCAAAGGGGAACCGTGTTACCCCGAATTTAACGCGAGCGAAGCCGCAGGCAAAAGCTAGGGTTAAATATCTTTATATCTATATCATTATCTTCATTTTTATGTGAAGTGCTAATTTTAAATAATCTGATTATTATTCTTAATTACATTCTATCCGGGTCTACGATACTAAGGACATTATTGAATGTGAAATATCTTTATATCGATATCGTTATCGTCATTTTTATGTGAAGTGCTAATTTTAAATAATCTGATTATTGTAATTTAATTACATTCTATCCGGCTCAAAGGACCAAATTGCTAATTTTAAATAATATACTTAATCTGCAAAATTAAACGTATACGAAGTGTTT
This sequence comes from Pammene aurita, assembly GCA_947086415.1. Taxonomy (NCBI): domain Eukaryota; kingdom Metazoa; phylum Arthropoda; class Insecta; order Lepidoptera; family Tortricidae; genus Pammene; species Pammene aurita. The sequence goes on along the minus strand of OX352306.1, from coordinate 23,392,473 downwards.
TACTGCACTTGATACCTCCACGCGTCCCTGAGAAAAGGGTCTTGACGGACGGACGGACGGACAGTTCTATAAGGTTTCCGTTTTTTCCTTTCGAGGTACGGAACCCTAAAAACTAATAGACTTTTAATTACTCTGAACTATGAGCACATTGAATAGATAATGACAGTAAACTGCTGCATCAAAATATTTACATATACATAAACACAACACACTCACAAGCAATATGAGATAATTCATGTAAAATTCCCTAGTATTCTAAGATAGTTTTATATAAAATAAGTAGGTATTTAACATAAATCTAAGTATGGTACCCAAGAGAAAAGAAAAGACCACAACAAAGACGCTTTAAAAGATGGGAATATGATTTTCCTGATGACTGGAGAATACTGTCAAACAACCGCGAGGAATGGCGTCGCCTGGAGGAGCTATGTCAAAGACAGCCTGACGAAGAAAAAGAAGAAGAAAGAAAAGAACAAGAACAAAAATAGAAATAAATATAACTAATTATGTAAACAAGTCTAAAAAATCAGGAATAAAGGCTATTATTAAATAAAATAAGTATAGTAGGAACCTTCAAAAGACAAATAAGTTGTAGCATTAAAATTGTTAATTGACTTGGTTACCTGCGAGTCAGGCTATGCCTACTAATTGATTGATATGAATAAGTGGATAAAATAAAACAATTCATGAGTCATATGATACTGGTGAAATGACTAGGCCTTTTAAACTAATATACCTCTCAACAAACGGCGTAACGGTTTACTAAATGTTTTGGAGAGTTTGATGTGATTTTACTCATTGGGTAACATACTTTCGATATCAGTTTAAAGTTTTCTGATATCTCTTATATTTACGAAATATTCGCCTGGCTACACTTAACGATTACACCCTGTATATCTGGATACTACTGGATAGACTACATAGACACTGTGATGCCCGTTTGCAGTTCACGTTTTGTGGGTGGATTCTGACAAAATGTTGGGATTGTTTGAGTTTAAACTAAATATTGGCTAAATATTTGTATTCAGCATATTCAGCAGGTTTATCAGTTTTATTTTGGCTGAATTATTCAAATGCCAATTGTTATTATTATTTGAGCTTCAGCTCACACTCAAACGTTCCCTATTTTTACACACCCGTCTTAGGTTTAAATGTTTGTAGCGTCCGATCCCATGAGGGTATAAGCCTCCTCCATCTTTTTCCATTTTTGATCTCGGCCTAGGCAAAAAGGCCGCAATGCCTCGGGCGAGGCACGTCCACACTAGCCGAGCTGCCTCGCGCGGCAATTTCCTCGCGAGGCGGTGCGTCAGGTGTGGACACGCCTAATGCTATATTTGTCCAGTCCAGTCCTGTAGTAGCTATTATGTCGTCAGCTCATCTTTTTCTCTGACTTCCTGAATTTCTTTTACCAAAAGCCAATACTATAATTTAACTAGAGGTTAACTCTAGCATCTTTGCAGTCTCCAAACCTGAATCCAGGGGTTATCTTCTATTCTACTGTAGCAATGGGTTGTTTCTTAAACCATAAACAGCCTATTATTGCCTTGATTTTTCAATGATCAAAAAATATTCTAAATTGATCCACAGGTCAGGAGTTGGTGTGCAAGCTGCTCTGCAGACACTATTCTTCTGTGAAGTATCAGATGACATGAAAACCGAACGTGGTAAGAATAAAATGGATCAAACCTCTTTTTAGTGTGTCTTGTTGTTGTCTTCTATCTCCTCTAAAAATTGATACAGCGGAGTATTTGTTTTTAAGACAAAGTCATGTTTAAACTTCGAATTGTGACAGAAAAGACAATAATAAAAAAAAATTGAGCGTAATAGGTTGCAGTGACTATTAAGTAACTTGCCCCGGCCTTTTGCAAATTGGACTAAGAGCTGATGGCCACGTCACATGTGACACAATAATGAGAGCAACAAAACCCGTCTGGTTAGATTGCTATACTATCCTTATTGCTAGATCCGGGCATTTGGCAGCTTTTAATGGGTGGTGTGACAGACTAGCAAAATTTTTGAATTGGAAAGAAGTAATACCAAAATAGGTAAAAACTTCCGAAGTTGTCTCAGTTACAAAGGACAGAGCCTATATTTTAACATTTGAACCAAAAACATTCCGTATTATTACGGAAACAAAACCAGTAGGCGACAAACTATGAATTACATCATACGCCGTTTGGCACTAGTTTCCCCCAACAGAAACTTTTGACAATGATATAATCTAATTATTTATATATTTTCTTATAATATTGCATCAAACCCTGGTTGGTTTTCTTGAAGTGGTTTCCATTCTTTGACCTCCACCGTCCACCACCTTACAGCTGCCAGATGTCCAGGTCTAGAAATTAGCATAGAATAGCAAACTGGCTAGAGGGGTTTCGTTGCTCTCATTATTGTGTCATATCTGACGTGGCCAGCTCTCCGTCTACGAGTAAATGCAGTTGATCTTAAAAACCCTTGAAACAATTTGTACTTAGATCATACTTTTCAGATATTTTCTTTAACCTTTATTGTGTGACGTTTTCAAGTCATAGGTACATAATTGTTGGTTGTTAATAGAGTTTATTTCTAAATTATTTTTTATAACAGTAACGCCTTATCAACCGACAATGGTGTATCTTTGACTTGAAAACGTCACATTTATTTTAAACTTCATAACATTTATTAGTGCCCGCAGTGCAAATAGCGAACTCCTCTGATTTCAAGACAGAGAGAGAGCGGGAGTATTTAATGTAATACCTCTCTAAACACAACAAGATAGAAAATCTGATTATTCGAAATTTGATTATCGGTTTAACTAGCCAATTGCAGAAAAAGCAAAACAAAAACTACCATACTTTCAGGTGGAGGAGTAGACGATGAACTCATAGACATTGTGGAGATGTCTATCCCGGAGATAGAGAAGATGCTGAGCTCCCCAGGACCACTGCAGAGCCCGCCCAGCTTCCTGTTCGCCATGATGTGGTTCCTGCACCACAAGGCCGGCAAGTATATGTAGGTAACTGGTTTGTAACAATGTTGATTCTGAAAATACTTTACGGCGAATTCCCGGTCTAAATCGTCACTTAGCCTTTCGCTTCGCCCTATTTGCACAAATGTTCATGTGATTCCCTTCTCTTAGTTGTACTAAACAATCTGTCTCCGTTACAAGGCGCGGTCCGAAGGGGTGGGGGTCAAATGGGACATGACCCTCCCAAAATCGTATATACACGTCAAATTGAAAAAATTATTACTGACCCCTTCAAAAAATCATTTCTGCATAAGTTACCCCCCCCCCCCCCCCTCAAATTTCAGGCTGCGACCGCGCCTGGTTACTATATTTACTATTACTACCTCGTTTTTTTTAAGATTATAGAAATAGTGCGATTTCTGGGAAAACGAGTGGAACTTCATGGAAACAATTAGTCTCGTTTCAATTTTTCCCTTGTATTGGTGTACAGAAAAGATCCATGGGCGAAATCAACCATTATTTTTCTAATCCTAGAACAAACTAGGTACAGTCACGTCTGAAAAATCGCTACAAAAAATGTTCTATAATGAGTTACGTTGATGAGTCCGTCAATGGTTTTTGTAACTGGCCCTTAAAGCCCTGTTACACTTTACTTTTTTATTGATCTAACTAGCATCCTAATTAGTTTCCTAAATATATCTCCCAGTCACACTTGTCCTAACCAGCATCCTAACTAGGATCCTAAATTCACAATAAACAGAATCAGTCTGCGATTAAAGTTTTAGGAAAAGAACAGATAAAAAATCTATGACATTTAGGTCGACTGGCGACTAAACGCTGTTACACTTTACTTTCTTCCGTCCAATTAGGATGCTAACTCAATAAGTTTGTCAGTGACCATCCTAGCTTCCTAACTAGGTTACTTTTTAGGAAACTACTTGCTAAATGCGGTTACACTTGACTAAATTTAGAAACTAACTCATTTAGGAAGCTAACTAGGACAAGTGTAAAGGGGCTTTTAGTATAGGATAACAAGGAGATGCAGTGACATTTGACTATATAGAGCAAAGTGAATTTTTAGTATGAGGCTGTAGAAACAAATTGATATTTGCTCATTCCGGAATTCAAGTTGTCGAATTTCCCGATTATGAGTTTACGATTTGAATAGCTATACCTAAGTATGTATATGTATGGCACCTAATTCTTAATCCAATAATAATGTAAGCCTGATTGAATTCCTTGCTAGCACTATATTGTGACATCATCGAAATCTGCAGAAGTCGTGAATGTGCTATCTTGAATAATAGAACTTGCGCGTGTAATAAGTGTGAAATTCCATGTTGATTATATTTGTAAGACATTTTACAAAGGATGCTCAATGCCTGGGGCTTTCATAGAGTATTTAAAGGCGCAATCTGTTTGATGTTCTTGCATGGTACTCATAGAATTCTACCTAAACATATACATACGTACATTGCGTAGTTTTGTGTGTGGGGATTACGGTTTAAATCAGCACTACTAAAATAAATAGATAGTACCTAGCACAAAGTATTAAATTAGCTCTATAGACTATTTATCATCATTTGTGTGTGAGAGATTAATACCCATTAGGCGTGGGCACACCTGACGCACCGCCTCGCGAGGAAATTGCCGCGCGAGGCAGCTCGGCTAGTGGGGACGTGCCTCGCCGAGGCATTGCGACCGCACATGCATTTGCCTCGTCCGAGGCACGTCCACACTAGCCGAGCTGCCTCGGGCGGCAATTTCCTCATGAGGCGGTGCGTCAAGTGTGGACACCTATGGACAACTGTGTAATTGATAAAATTATAATTCTATAAATATAGAATGAATTCAATACGAGTAGAATCGTAATTAGAGATGCAACGGCTAATGGTTTGTCTGGATACCGGATATCCGGCGGACCCGTTAGCCGGATATTCGGCCAATAATTCTACCTACAGTTAAACTGATTCGTGCACGCAGGTGGCCCTCCATGCAGGTCGTAACTTATTCAAAGAATGTTTAGCTTCCTAAAGTTATGTCCTTTAAATAATGGAAGAATTACGTGACTTATGGCCTGTTTCACAATCTCCAGTTGAAGCATATCTGTCAGATAAATGTTTTCTGTCCTTTTCATTTATATGACTGGAGAAAAGGATAGCAATAATTTTAACTGGCAGATAAGCTTATCTGGAGATTGTGAAACAGGCCCTTAATAAACTATATTTATAATTAACAAGTAAATTATTTGGTGGTTTACTATGTATTCATTCCGTTTTTAAACTTGACTAAGTGTCATTTTACTATCCGGTGTCGGGCCGGATAATAAATTTATCGCCGGATAGGCCAGATACAGGATAGTGGCCGGATATCCGTTGCATCTCGTAATCGTAATTCATTCGATATTTTCATATTTTACATCACGCCGTTTTCTAGTCGATCGTTCAACTACACCTGCTCTGAATGCAAACAGCACAAACAAAAAGTTAACAATTGGCTCATACAGTAACGTAAGTTTCTTATTTATACAAGTTAAAAGTTCCTGACAACTACTAGAAAATTTGAATAGTTCAAGTACTCCTTAGAAATCTTCGAGATACTGTCCTTTCCCCTTGGAAAGTTTCGCCAATTTGAGAAGTTTCCTTAAGAGCCTGACAACACCCGAAGACCTTCAAATTGACTTACTCAAACAGTTTTTTAGCTATAACTACTTGTTTTGAGAAACTAAAAAAAATATATGTTATTATTCGTTAGATTTGGAAGACCTTCGTTAATTCCGTTCCGATACATTGGACGAAATCGGCTCGATTGAAAATAATTCCAAAGTTACATCTAAAAATTTTCTTTAAACAGTTTCTTATTTTTAACTTTAGTTTCTTGAATTATACGTCTGTAACTAAGGACAAAATTCCACCGCACTAATAATAAAAACTTCGTTATTTTATATTTCTCAATATATTATATTTATTTATTGAAATTCATTTTTTAATATAACACATTTTATTTAATGCCGTGTTTTTTTATTTCATCATTTTGTAAAACTTTCAATGAGCTCCCATACTAATCGTAACACAGTGTTTCTCTTTCACTCGCGCTGAAAAAGATAGGGAGGGAATTTAACTGTTGTCAGCCCCTTAAACATCTCACCAGTATGTTTATTAGTGAGTAGATATAAAAACACGAGTATTATTAGCTAAATCAGTTTGTGATTGACATATGTTTTTAAAGTTAATATAAAAAGACGCTACCCAGTAAAATCTTGTAATAGACTTTACAGTTATCATGATAAGGTAGAAAATTAATGTATATAAACATGTCAGTCACCAACTTGTTCATGATGTATCCAGAATGATCGTGCCTTAAAAATTACACTTGACAAGGCAAAGTTAAATTATTGCAGGGGCAATTGGTTTTGGTCGGCAACTCGGCAGTAGAAATAGCTACATAGTATTCGACAATACAAATCAGTACCAACATCTCTGTATGCCCTAGTGTTACTCTTGTGTCTAGTTACTAAAATCCAGTGAAAACGTACATAGTTCCTAAGTATAAAACAGCATACGTAAACACTGTAGTATTGATAATGTTGGCTTGTATTTATCTAGTGTCACAAACATATCGTGTGTGGCCTGTAATAAGCAGTGATCGTACATTTTCCAGCATTTTTGGTGCAGTGCTAAGGTTATTATTATTTTGAGGCTATTAAATGTTTGAACCAAGAATCAAATAAAATCAAAGCCACTTAGAACTAAGTAATAATGTAGAGATGGTTGGTAATTAAATAACAATTTAATAAAAAAACGTCTTTGCACCAATTTTGCTGGAAAATGTACGATCACTGGTAATAAGAGAAAAAAATAAAACGTACAAGATTCTACTCCTCAAACTAGACAGCGTATGTTCAACAACTTTTAAAAATAACTTGTAGTTTGAATTTTATTACAGTTTAAAGTTTAGTTTAGTAGTAGAACACGCAATGTTCTACGACATTGATTAATATCTGTAGGGTGACAAGACTGACAGGCGATGTCATTTAGGCAGAACTTGATGTACTGTAGAACCTTGTCGTAATGACAGTTGTCCATGGATACGTATAAACGTAACCTATTCGCTACCAAACTAGCTATTGTGACAAGGTTCTTGAGTGGCCTAGGAATCAAATTGGTTGACTGTACATCGAAAATACTATTTAGTTTGTTTAAAAAAGAGACGGTCTAAAATCTACATAACTTTCAAAAGTCGTTGAACAAACATTGTCCAGTTTGAGGAGTAGAATCTACGTTTTAATTTTTTGCTCCTATTACAGGCCATACCCGGTATATCTCCTCACAAAGTAGGTATGATATTTCTAATATTAGAAGGATTTAGTTACTTGTTAGCAAAGAAAATGTATAAATATAGGCGCACAGTTACTATATTATAGGTTTACTAGATGGCGCTGTACGGCCCCATGCATTATGCGGTAACTCTGAACGGCCATCTGAAATCAGTTACCGCATAATGTATAGCACCATCTAGTAAAGCTAACAAACTTGGAGCTTCAAAAAGTTGTTACTGTGCTCCCCTATTTATATTTTCTCTTTGTTGTTAGTAAACTGTATACCTATCGTAGCTAACTAGCTTAATTTGGTACTTTCCTGGGTAAAAAAAAATATAATTATATTTAGTCCGTCAGTTAAATTACCAAAAAATATTGGACACGTATTTTTTATTTCGTCAATCAAACAAAAATTGGTGAAGATATAGCCCGTTAAAGTTCCGCGTGACGTCACATTATACTAAAAATTGTACTGAAATGTGACGTCACGCAGAACTTTAACGGGCTATATCTTCACCAATTTTTGTTTGATTAAGAAAATAAAAGATACGTGTCCAATATTTTTTGATAATCTAACTGATGGACTAAATATATTTTTTTAGGAAAGTAGCCAATTAGTTGTTTAATTAACAGCCTACCCTGAATAAGGATTCATAAAAGTCTCTCAGGCTTCAGTAACTTAATTTATGTTTTTTTTTTATTATTATATGGCTTTTACTCCTGAATTCTACCAATGTCGAGGTGTATACTTTTGATTTTATTAATCTAGTAATAAATAAAAGCAACGTTGTTCGGTTGAGGCCCTGATGATTGTAAGGTGATAGCTTCCCTACAAACACGTGGGTGGCCGAGACCCGGGATAACCGTTTGTTCAACTAAAGGGAGGTTACGCTCGTTTTGAGACTAATTTTTCATTAGCTGCACACTTGTTCGTTAGGTCACCGCACAATAAGCTATCAATATTACACACTGAACTACGTAAATGAGCAAAAAACAAAAAACTATTCCAAAGACGATGCAGCCATCTTGAAGCGTAAACGATTTTATTAATTTATGTTTTGTCTGTTTCTAACAAACACAACTGTCAAAGTGACAGATAAGGACGAAATATAAATTAACCAATTGAGGTCTGAGAGACGTTTCTGAATAAGGGGGCTAGCCTTTTTACTAAACGGTTCATCTGGCTGTGTATAAAAAAATACACAAACAACATTCCTGTTATGGTCACAAGGCCAATAATTCGCATTCGATTCGACGCAATTTGATTTTTATTTAGACCTTAATTTTTACACGTGTTTTCCAATTTTGTCGAAGATGTTGTTTAGATTTAAGGTACAGCCTGACCAGATATATTTGATCATCGCCAAGAGGGCGCTATTATTCTCATTTAAATGGCAACAGTTCAGTATAGTCATAGTGTCGCGGAGATAATAGATTTTGTAACAAACTTGTAGCAACATAAATATACACAATAATTATAGTATGATAGTAACCCGAGAAAGCAGGCTTACTAATTATTTATTATCTTGTTAGTCTCAATTGCATCATTTTATTATTGATACTGAGAACCAGATTCAAACTGGGGAGGACATGTACTTTAAATCTTTCTATGCATCAGTCCTCCTGAGGTAGCCTATACAACTATACATTGGTCTTGCCTGACACGTACTATTTATACTCTGCATCGGTCTGGCATGACACATACTATGAGCATGGTGGCGGGAACCTATTGTTCCCTGACGGGCCTTCTACCATCCCCATATAGCTCGCCTCTTCCTCCTGATCACACCATGCTCATTATAGGTTACCTCCTCTTTACTCTCAGTCTAAGCCTCAGGCCTTATACTAAGCTTAACGCCAGCTGGCTGACAGCAACACTATACATGATGCCACTGGCCAGGTACTTTAGGCCTTAAACTATCTGTACACAATTCTTATGAAAGCCTGCTATCTCGTCATTACCGTCACACACTCGATAATGATTACTAAAGGGAAAACTCACCAAGAGTAGCTCTGTCAACACTGCTCATGCTATGAGCAGTCTCCAACTGGTTCCCTCTAGTCTCCTTGTCTCTCCTATATTACCTTTTGCACCTCACTTTTCCTTAGCCTTCGTTACGTCCTGATATTCATATTTTTTCTTTGTGATCAGTGTTACCAGGATGTAAAAAGTAAATGACAGTTACCTGTATTATCGGTCCGTATCGCGCATCACCGCGACACTCCGCAAGGCAAAGAAAATGTTATAAGACGGTTAACAGGTGACGCGTCCATTCTGCTATCTTCTCTCTGGCTTTAATGGCAGCGTCTCTCTTCTCATTCATGCTAGGACTTTCGATTATTGAACTTTCAACTAAGTCTGTCTCTGTCTGAGGAGGGCAAGTTTCTTCTACTGGAGTCAGTTGATTTTGTTGTAACAATAATGACTCATCACTAGGAACGGTTTCTGGATTTGTATTATCAATTCACGGCCTCCTAGCCCAGTCGGTAGTGGCCCTGCCTACGAAGCAGGAGGTCCCGGGTTCGAATCCTGGTCAGGGCATTTATTTGTGTGTTTATCACAGATATTTGTTCCTGAGTTATGGCTGTTTTCTATGTATTTAAGTATTTATTCATATTTATCTATTATATATATCGTCGTCTAGTACCCACAACACAAGCCTTATTGAGCTTACTGTGGGACTAGGTCGGTTTGTGTAAGATCGTCCTATAATATTTATTTATTTATTTATTTAATTACTTGATCCGGAGGCATATTCTGTCCTCCGCTGCTGCTTGTTTCCATTACAGGTACTTGAGGCACTTCGTTAATATTCCTGGAGTCTATAGTATTTTCCACTCTTACTACTCTATTCTCTTCCTGATTTACCATTTCAGGTAGTTCTTTATCAGGTATACATGTTTCTTCAACATCGTCTGCTTCTAATGGGTACAGATGGCCAAGAGAACGTGTGAATTCTGTATCATTAACTTTAACTCTAGCAACTCTTACAACACCATCTTGACCCTTAATCAGATAGGTAATTTTCCCCACTTTCCAATTTGTCCTATTCTTGGAATCATCTCGGATTTGGACTATATTCCCTATTTGAGGTTCCCTTTTAGATTTAATTCTTGGTTGTTTGTGCGTGTGGAAGGATCTTTCTCTGAGACTTGGCAGATATTGATTGATAAACATTCTTTTATATTCTTCAAGAATCATTTGACCTCTTTTCCAGCTTTGGACCAGGTCAACTTTGGTGTTTGTTAATTGTTGATTTGAAGTCTGTAAGTCCATGTCAAAATCCAAGCACTGTCCTAGGGTCAGGAAATCGGCTGGTTTCAGTACTTCTTCGGGCTCTGCACCTACTGCAGTCAATGGTCTAGTATTGAGCACCGATTTCACTTCTTTAAGGACTGTTGTCATCTGACTGTCTGTCAACAGATGTTTGTCTAAAGTGCGTTTTAAACAGTGTTTAACTAAGGCTACTAGTCTTTCATAAAAGCCTCCCTGCCATGGTGCCAGCTGAGCTATGAATTTCCACTTAATACCTTTATTCACACAGTAATCTGACGATAGGACTTCACTGGTCAGTTTGAATTGGAGTGCGTTATCTGAGATTATGGTATCCGGTATGCCTCTAATAGCTGTGAATCTTCTAATGGCTAGTAAGCACTCCTTCGCTGATAAGTCTTTAACTAATTCTAGATGTAAAGCTCGTACTGCTAAACATGTTAATAGACATATCCACCTTTTTTCTTTTCCTTTCTCTGTATCTACTAGTACAGGTCCTAGATAGTCTAAGCCGTTAAATGGAACGGTGAGCTATAATTTACTCTTGCACTTGGTAGCTCCGGTGCTGGTGGTAACTGAAAGGGGCCGCCACCGTACTTCACACATTGTGGGCAACTTCTAATTACTTTCTGGACTTGAGCACGGCCCTGGGGAATCCAGTACTTTTCTCTTATAATACTCAAGGTGTGGGGCACACCCACATGATAATTTTCTTCATGTGTCTTTTTAATAATTTGGGTTGCCAAAGAGGATTTTTTTGGAATCACTATTGGATATTTCTTATCATATGGCAAATTTGCTTGCCCAAAACGTCCTTTGCTCCTCAACACTCCATCTATGTCTCGGAATATTCCTAAATCTAATGACAGATTAGTTTTCTTTCCCATGACCTCGTTCGGAAAATATTCTTTCTGAATCCTTTTAATGTTGTCTGTAGTGATATCATTTCCAGGTGTTCTATCAACATTTGAAGATTCCTCATTCAATTGCTGGGTGAGTTCTTGCTCCTCTGTTGTGAGGGCAAAATCTTCACTTTCATAACCTTTAGGAGACATCTCTGGACCATCTATGTCTAGAGTCCTCCCAACCAAGCAAAGCTCTTTATTAATTTGTGTGTTATTAGGCCAATGTTTTTCATTCTGAGTTAGAAATTTTGGTCCATAAAACCACAACTCCTGTTTCTTTTGCCATAATTCTGGTCTAGTTGCTATATCTGCCGGGTTATTTTTTGTATCCACATAGCGTAGTTCTATACCCAGGGTACGACTGGTTTGTTTTATTTCGTTAACACGTCTTGCAACAAATGGAGGAAGTAACTTGCTTGTCTTCATCCATGCCAGGACAACTTGGCTGTCAGACCATAGATACAACTTTGAAACTTTTATATCTATATGATCATGTATATATTTCATTAATCTGCTTCCAATCAAAAAGGATAACAATTCAAGTCTCGGAATTTTCAAATCATTTTTGTCTTCTATTGGTGTGATCCTTGTTTTAGACATCAGGAAGGTGACTGCTGTCTTGTCTTTGCCTATCAGTCTCAAATATACAAGGTTGCATATGAATTCATGGATGCATCTGTAAAACCATGCAGTTCATACTGTACGATCTCTCCTGTCTGCTCGCGAGTATCTCCGACATATCTTGGTACTTCTATGTCCTTTATAGCAGCCAGGTTTTTAACTATGTTCTCCCATGACATCTGCATATCGTCCGGCAGTATATCTTCCCATTTCAGTTTCCTTTTGCAGAGTTCCTGGAATAGTAACTTGCCAGGGAGTATTAGAGGTGATGCAAAACCGCAGGGGTCATATAAGCGTGCTAGTATCTTGAGCACCCCTTTCTTGGTGATTCCTCTTGACTCAGTGATAAAAACATCTGGATCTATATTGAGTTGTAGGGTGTCATTCTTTATGTTCCATAACAAGCCGAGAATCTTCATCTTATCTGTCCGTTTTTCTCTTTGAGATAAAGGAATTTCTTCAATAAAGTCTTTGTCATTGGACATCCAGTCTCTAATATTCATACCTAGTTCCTGGAACACGCGGTTTGTGTCCTTGTACAGTTGCAAAGCTTCTTTGTTGGAATCAGCTGACGTAACCAAATTATCTACATAGCATCTGTCTGCTATTTTTGATAATAGAGAATTTTCCGTCCTTGAAATATGATGTCTGATGGTTGCAGTCAATAAAAAAGGGCTTGATATAATTCCAAATGGAACACGACAGAAACGGTACTGTTCTATATTGTCTTCCGTTACTTCTTTTGAGGGATCTTTAACCCAAAGAAATCTGGTAACGTCTCTATCTTCTGTTTGGAGTCCTACTTGGAGAAAAGCTTTTTCCACATCAGCTGTTATGCCTATTTTGCCTGTTCTGAAGTTTAAGATTAGTCCCGTCAGATCTTCCAACATAGATGGGCTTCCATACAGACATTCGTTAAGGCTCTTTTCATTCTTGATTTTTGATGAAGCATCATATACTATGCGCCCCCTCTTCCCCTTTTGTTTTTTCACAATGTGATGAGGTAAAAAATGAATTGGATGTGTAATTTCATGAAAAGGTGAAGCCTGGACTTTCTCAATCACATTAGCTTCTAATTGTTCTTTCAGGATCTCCTTATAGTTATCAAGAGTTTCTTCGTCAGATCGTTTTAATAAGCTTTTCAACCTTCCAAGAGCGAGTCCGTAATTTGTAGGCAACTCCGGGGGGTATTGTACCCATGGCCACTTAACTTGATATCTTCCTTCACAGTACTTGACATTTTCGTTAAAGTGATGAACTGCTTCTTCTTCCTTTGTTGTTTTTGGTGAATCCGTGATGCCAATACTCTCAAGTGCCCATAAGAACTTCATATCTATGTTACGGAGGGGTAGATCTGGCTCGGAGAAGTATGGACAGTTAACATCATGGCAATTACAATATGTCACAACTGACAACACATCTTCGTTATTATTATTGAAAGCTCTATCAAAGCCTCCAGTAAGCCATCCAAAATCTGAGTTAATCAAATATAAATCATCTTTTATTTTTAACAGGTCGTTTCTGAGAAACGAAAAATACAAATCATTACCAATCAACAGGTCTATTCTTTGACCGACCGACTCATCATCAGCAGTTATATCTATTTTGGGATGATCAATTTTGACAACTGGAACGTGATCTGTTATGTGTGGTACAATGTTTACTCTTATTTTCTTCTCAACTTGTCTCTTCGTTAAAACGGTTACTTCTGCTGATGAACTTTTAATAGTATAAGGTTTATTGGATCCAAATGTGTAGACAATTAAATCAACTTCTTTACCCTTTTGTATTTCAAGGTCCTTTGCTAATCTGGTTGTAATACGAGGGTTGCTACTTATATATCCGGAAACAAAAAAACAAACAAACGTACACGGCTGAAAATGGTTTTATTGTTTTTCAAAGTATTCCCCTTGATGATCTATGCACTTTTGCATTCGCGTGAACCAATTTTTAAAGCACTTCTGCCACTCCGCCTGAGGTACCTCCATAACGTGTTGTTTGAATGCGTCGACAGCATCTTCAGCGGTCGAAAATCGTTGACCGCGTAATTTATTCTTTATATTTGGAAATAAATAAAAATCGTTGGGTGCCAAGTCAGGGCTGTACGGCGGATGACCCGTTAATTCCACATTTTGACCCTCCAAAAATAGAGTTGTTTCGCGTGGCGTATGACAGCTGGCATTGTCATGATGAAGAATGATTCTTCGTCGCTGGTTAGTTTTACGAATTTGTTCAAATACTCCCGGTAAGCAAATGGTCGTGTACCACTCTGAATTAACCGTTCTACGGTTTTCTAGTGGCACTGTAGCTACATGGCCATTAATACCGAAGAAGCAGGCCACCATTTGGTTCAATGTACTTTTTGCACGAGTAACTTTCGTAGGGTTCGGCTCATTTTGAAACACCCATACCGTTGATTGTTGCTTCGTTTCGGGATCGTATGCATAGATCCAGGATTCGTCACCTGTATAGATGTTATAAACGGCTTTTGAGTCACCACGGTTATATTTTTTTAACATTTTATTGCACCATTCGACGCGAGCATCTTTTTGCTCTTTTGTTAAGTTGTGGGGTATCCAACGCGAACAAATTTTTTTTACAGCCAAATAATTATGTAATATGCTATTAATGCTGGTCATAGAAATACCCAGAGTCGCCTCTATCTCGCGGTACGTAACATGTCGGTCGTCCATTATAAGTTTTCGCACAGCCTCGATATTTTGTTGTACAACGACCGATTTCGGGCGACCTGCCTTAACTTCGTCCGTAAGCATACTACGTCCACGATTGAACTCACTAAACCAGTGATACACAGTAGTTTTAGATGGGGCTTCATCACCAAAAGTTGAAGTTAGTTGATCTATGCACTGTTGTTGCGTTAAACCACGCCGAAAATCATAATAAATCATAGCACGAATATTTTCACGAGTGAGTTCCATTCTTGCTGCGAGATGACATTTAAAACCCGTCAAAAACAAAACACGAGCGTTAATAAGAAATAAAAAATATACCGGCCAGTACTTAAAAAAGTTCAAATTTTACCATGGAGGTCAAATATGCTATTTAAGAAGATTGTAATCCCGGTTTCCGGATATATAAATAGCAGCCCTCGTATATGACCTCATACTTCCACAATCCATGAGTAATCTACATGTCAGATGTTTGTTGTGCTGGCCCGCTATCTGGGTTACTGCAGTCTTTTTTAGTTTTCTGCGGGCACAAAGCTCTGTTGTGTAATTTATTACAATGAGGACACTTCTTTTTACTGAAGCATTTCGAGGCTCTATGGCCATTCCGGAAGCATATGAAGCATCTTTGTTGCAATCTACTCATCCTTTCTTTGTATGTTTTATATTCATTACAATCTTCACTGTAATGTCCTTTGCCACAGAATATGCATGAAATTTTTGGCCGTTTGGACTTAAATGTGTTAGTTTTGTCAGACAGCCTTTTGCGTTTGGCTGGTCTTTCTCTTGTGACTTTAAGTAGGGTTGATGTAGACCCTGACGTTGAAGCATCTGTTGATGTAGATCCTGAAGTTGAAGCAGTTGTTGACATTTGCAAAGTTTGTGGTGTTTGTATGTTGACCCGTTCCATTGCGGTTATGACTTTATCTAATGTCTTCCTAATATTATCTGTTGTCTCTTCTTCACCTGTTATTAATTTAATTTGATACAAAATGTTTGCAGGAAATTTATCTAATATGACAACCCTTAAATGGCTTGCTTCAACATTCTCTCCGTAGGAGGATAGTACGCGTAGGTGTGTATCTATTGTATTAAGGATTTTGCGGCACTCCGATGTTGATTGGGCCTTTTCAAGATTTTGTAGCGCCTTATTGTGAGCGTCTATTACGTTGTTTGTTTTTCCAAACCTATTTTTAAGGATTTGGGTAGCTATCGTATAGTTTTGATTTGTTGTCTCCAAGCCTTCAACGGCTTGGAGAGCTGGTCCCTCCAACGATCCTATCAGGTATGATAACTTTTCAACATCAGCAATATTTTTGTTATTCACATTGGCCACAAATCTATCCCAAAATGCGTTCCATTTCAATAAATCACCATTGAACTTTGATAGGTCCAATTTAGGGAGTTTTGTTTTATTTTGGGTGTTATTCTCTTCAGAATACATTTTCATAAGTATTTCTATCTTTGTTACTGCGTCTTCGGCTAGTATCTGAACTTCATCACATTCTTGGTAGAATTCTTTTTGCGGGTTTGTCACGTGGGTTATGTATTTGTCTAATTGCATCTGAAATTGAGTTAATTTACTCTTGAGGTCGATCTGGTTACCTATTAAATTTTGTTTTTCTACTCCTATTCCTGTTTCTACTTTATTTAGTAAATCTACTGTTATTTCTGCAGTTTCTTTGAGTCTTACTAAGCGAGAGCGCAATGCTGTAATAAGGATTTCCTCCATCCTGCCACCTGTAATTTCCACTATGCTTTACTTTTTTTTTGCAACGTTGTAAATCGTAAGAAAATTTTAAGGAGCCGTCGAAACCAAACAAAATTATAATAAAATTAAGATTGTTAGATAACAATAATATGTCTTATAGTTGTAAACAAATGTCGGCTTCGTTTTGCGAACAATTACAATGGCGTACGCCGGTAAGATTTAGTTGATATTATTTCGCCCGTTAGAACGGTACCTAATCTTTACTACTTAATTGCTATTGATATAATAATCAAACTTTTACCTTATAAATCGTAGCCGTACGGCGTGGTAAAACACGTACTTTCTTTTAATATGTAAACTTTATAAAAGCAAAATAAATACACCACTTGTTGACAATATTTTCCAAACACGACAAGAAAACTTTATTTTCTTTTTTCGTAACAACTACATTACGTACCGTGGCATCTAGGTATTTGGCCACAGTCTGATTTCTCGTCGGACCAAAAATCTTGTAAAATAATTAACGTTGACGCAAAACATATTAAAAAAACACGTAAATAAAACTACATTATCATTTAAATTCTTTATTATACCTACATAGTACACATAAAAAAAATAACTTAGTCTAAAATTCTTCGTTAAACCGCACAATCGAATAAAGTCGATTCTCGAACGTAATAAATTAAATTATATCGCTGTCTCACTCTGACTGCAGCGACGGCTATATTGTTGTCTCTCAACGCTTTAACAATGTTGAGCAATCGATTAAACCGATACCGCATTAAATCAATTAAATCGATGATTACTATAATAAATTCAATATAAATAGGTAGACGTTAAATGTTTATCTCAGGTATAAATATTGAACTACTTTAAATGTCATAAATATAAGAAAATGCTCATGTTAATCTTCAGTAGTTGTATTGTTGATGCAACAAAATTATGGACTCTAATTCCACATACAATGACTATCAATCTCATGCTCTATCAGTATATGTTACTCTATAGAGACTACCCAACCAAAAAAAAAATGTAACTTTATACACTTCGGCTTGTCACCAATTAACATTAGCTTTACTTCCATTAGCTTGTGATCTATTTGAATTTTTTAGGATCTCCACCAAATTATGTCGCGGAGATAATAGATTTTGTAACAAACTTGTAGCGACATAAATATACACAATAATTATAGTATGATAGTAACCCGAGAAAGCAGGCTTACTAATTATTTATATCTTGTTAGTCTCAATTGCATCATTTTATTATTGATACTGAGAACCAGATTCAAACTGGGGAGGACATGTACTTTAAATCTTTCTATGCATCAGTCCTCCTGAGGTAGCCTATACAACTATACATTGGTCTTGCCTGACACGTACTATTTATACTCTGCATCGGTCTGGCATGACACATACTATGAGCATGGTGGCGGGAACCTATTGTTCCCTGACGGGCCTTCTACCATCCCCATATAGCTCGCCTCTTCCTCCTGATCACACCATGCTCATTATAGGTTACCTCCTCTTTACTCTCAGTCTAAGCCTCAGGCCTTATACTAAGCTTAACGCCAGCTGGCTGACAGCAACACTATACATGATGCCACTGGCCAGGTACTTTAGGCCTTAAACTATCTGTACACAATTCTTATGAAAGCCTGCTATCTCGTCATTACCGTCACACACTCGATAATGATTACTAAAGGGAAAACTCACCAAGAGTAGCTCTGTCAACACTGCTCATGCTATGAGCAGTCTCCAACTGGTTCCCTCTAGTCTCCTTGTCTCTCCTATATTACCTTTTGCACCTCACTTTTCCTTAGCCTTCGTTACGTCCTGATATTCATATTTTTTCTTTGTGATCAGTGTTACCAGGATGTAAAAAGTAAATGACAGTTACCTGTATTATCGGTCCGTATCGCGCATCACCGCGACACATAGAGCGTATTATGAGCGAAAATATGTCACATCGAAACAGTTTTATTTCCCTAACGTATTCATTACAGCAGTTTATTATATACACTACAACACAGTTTACAATGTTTCGCTCTTAACTATGGATAATTTTGGGAATTTTTTGTCAATTATTTAATATTTAACACTTTATTATTATTCAAAAAAGCCGAAACAATGACACTGACAACAGTGACAGCCTATCACGTCCACTTAGACATGCATTTTATCCTGTCATTAACATTATTGCCAGTGTAAGAAATTAGTTCCAATTAAATTCCGCAACATGGCGCGTGATCATATATTTCTGGTCAGGCTTTATGTAATATTTGTATTCTTTCCACCTTTCGAAGCAAGTATGTTATATACAGGGTGATTCATGAGACGTGAGCAGGCTTAACACTACGGATTAAGTTATTGATAAGCTATTGTTTGATATCACTATTAGTGTGATAACAGCAAAAAAAAAAATTCAAGTAAAAATAAAAAGATTAAAATTATTTACGACACGCATGGTCACTCTACAATTAGAATACTCCGTCGAGTACTGATATTCTCTTGTTTTTCTGTGATATGTGTCAAATTGATGTCTGGTTATTTTGGAAACATCGTATATCACTCAATTTGACAATTATTTTTTTCATAATCAATATGTTGTCATGATTGTTAAAGAGGTTTTATCTTTATTGATGGGTTTATGTAGGGTGACCTTGATTACAGAAAATAAAATTTCTACGAAACAAAAATGTAAAAAAAATAGAAAGACGTTATTGTTTCATTTAAACATGATGGGGGCCGATTCATTATCGTTAACTAAGTGTGTAGGGTTGTTCCTGCTCACGTCTCATGAATCACCCTGTATGTTTTCCATTCAGATCTTCTCACTCGCACTACAATTTGCGTTTACTACAATTTGGCAGTAATATAAATTGTTATGTAACAGGTCTTTAAGCTATATTCTTCTTTCCAGAATAATCGCAGAATATAGGATATAACAAATAAAGTATTAATTGAATAAAATGTTTACTTTATCGTAATATATTGTTACTACTTATTAATAATGAATTATAAAAATGGATAATTTGAAACTGTGATTATTGTTATGAAATTTTGAAATATAAAATTGTGATATGGGAAGTTTGTTTTTATTTTTATTTTTTAATATTCCTGCCTTAAAATATGATGAGCTAATATATAATAAAATAACGTCAGCAGATTATGAACTCAACTTGATATCTGGTAGTTCGTGTTGCGAAACGTTTTAACCGCCAGTCAGTCAGTTTTTAGGGTTCCGTAGCCAAATGGCAAAAAACGGAACCCTTATGGATTCGTCATGCATGTCTGTCTGTCCGTCCGTATGTCACAGGCATTTTACTCTGAAACTATACGACGTATCTGAATAAAATTTACACATAAGGTGTATTTTGTATGCAGCTACTTAGTTGTCGTTAAATTTGAAAAAAAAAAAATTTTAGGGGGGCGCTCCATACAGGTAACTAAATTAAAAAATCATAATTTTTACCAAATATCAACATGTGACACCAAATATCGATAGGTCTTTCAAAATAACATTGAGGTTTCTTTGACTATTTTGTGATTAAGTGAATATTTTCTGAAATAATCGCTTCGAAAGTCAGAAAAGTTGTAGCCCCCCCGTAACTTTTGAACCGTAAATTCAAAAAATATGAAGAGATGCGCCTTATCATATACTTTCAACGAAAATTGTTTTGAACATTATCGGTTCAGCCATTTTTGAGCTATCTCCAAAAAACTTCTTCCATAGGCATCAGATACGACCTTTTGGTATTAGTTTGGTTCTTATTCCATTGAAGGTACGGAACCCTCCTATGCGTGGTCCGACACGCACTAAGCCGGTTTTTTTTAATTGGGTACTATGACTTACACAGCTTGCTACCCTGACGGCTCGTAACAATTTAATGAAAGGGAAAATAAAAGTCGTTACACTAGGTTGGGAACATTTCATGTTGGTAGGCAAATTTCATAATAAATTTAATTAATCTTATCTATCCTAGTGTATCCTCGTGAGGTCTTCCACGATCTTCACCAAATCATCCACTGTCGCGTCGCGCATCATGCCCGCGCCGTCGTCGATCTGAAAAAAAAAAACGTTTTAACCTTTTACGCCAATGAGGTCAAGTTACGGCATTGGCGATTTGGGCCACGCCACATACGTGATTTGCCGTCCGTTCAAAAACTATGAAATACCACACCTAGAACCTCTTATGTTTTTTGGCTCTGGCATCAAGGGCGCGGCGTATTTCTTATAGACTTAGGCAATAGGATATGATTCTAATCACCAGACATGACATGAAAATAGTATCAGTTCATTTGGCATTTCCAGGCATAGGACGGAATGATTCAATGACAACAGTTTCCATGTACGTTTTTTTAGAATTAGAAATTAGGTAAACAGAAATAGTAATCGCCAACCTTTCCCACAGACCTGGGGCCGATTATATAACTACTTGTAACTAATAACATTAGCGGAAGTCTCTTTCCAATCCCATTTATAAGAAAGAGACTTCCGCTGATAATATTAGGTACAAGTTGTTATGCAATCGGCCCCTGAAATATCCACTAGGAGGGACCCTCCTAGTGGTAGCGAGGAAATTCCGCGCGAAGCAGCTCGGGCAGTGTAGACGCGCCTCGGCCGAGGCTGCTAGCACTTTAGTCAGCCTGTGTGGATACACCCATTGATAGAACTGACCTGCAGTCGTCGTCGTTGATCGTCTTCTGCTTGTCTCTGCTAAGGTCGAGGAAGCTCTCGATAAGGTTCCGTCAATGAAGCCCTCGGTTCGGTCTTGTCCTCGTTGAACGAGTGGACCTTGCCTGACGTGACCCCTGGCTATATAGTACGAGCGGGGACCGCAAGATCCGCTACGTTACGTGATACAAAGATAAGCCCCATGGCACATGTTCATAAAAGTGATGCTTAGTTCCAAAAAAATAGTAAAAAAAATAGAATTGGCCGAAAGGACAAAAAAGTACCACTTCCGGTGTAAGAAATGGATGGTATTTACCTACGTCATACTGTACAAAGATGAAACTTGTGGCAACAAATAGCAATTTGTATGTAGGTACAGAAAAACCCAGTCTTCCAGTTCCTGCAGCCAGCCTTGGCCAGAAGCGCCCGGCAGACTGGTTTAACCTTTTGAACGCCACGCACCGGACAGAAAAATCGTGCCACCAGCGCCAGAGCGAAATTTGCCCGAGCGCACTCAGATACCGTAGTGATTGGAAAACAACATATCGACGAAACATTTCTTTCCGCCTAATAGTGGATTTAGTTAGGCAAAATCACTTTAGATATTTAGAAATCATAATAGTAAAGAATATTCATTTCGTATTTTTCTTATACACCTAAAATCAACTACAAAAATATGAAAATTAATATACAATTTTATTTAATTTTTGTCAATATAGCCACAGCACTACTTAAGTGATACTGATAAGTGATAACGTCACGCGCTGACGTGTTATGACGGCTTTGGCGCTGGTGACACCGTAACTTATTACGAATGTTAGAGTTGGGGGTGAGAGATATTCATTCATTTCTGTATCGATATTTCCGTGGTGTAACTGTATGAAGGAAAATACGTTAGGTTTTTTAAGTGTTTAGTTGAGTAAAAAAATGTTTAACAATACCATCAAATATCACTACTTAAGTGATACTGATAAGTGATAACGTCACGCGCTGACGTGTTATGACGGCTTTGGCGCTGGTGACACCGTAACTTATTACGAATGTTAGAGTTGGGGGTGAGAGATATTCATTCATTTCTGTATCGATATTTCCGTGGTGTAACTGTATGAAGGAAAATACGTTAGGTTTTTTAAGTGTTTAGTTGAGTAAAAAAATGTTTAACAATACCATCAAATATATAAATTTTATGATAAAAACTAATGAACATCGGACAGAACGGTGTGTAGGTAAAAAAAAAACCTAGCGCACATTTCATTCTTTTCTACCTAAAAAAACTTGGTATATCCCTAATAATGACATATTCTTTGTTCACTTAAACTCGGTCTCTCGCCGATAACATTCATATTGGTAATTGGTTGACATTTTATCTAAAATACCATTTCATTATTTTTACTTATTTGGTATGAATGAAATGGACCGAAAGCCCACGTGTCGTGGTATTTATCATTGTTTAAGGATTAACAAGAATGCGGCGAAGCAATAAGATTAAAAGAAACGACATACACATTGTTAGGTTTTAACGGCCCTTATAACACGCATTGTATTTTATCTACACTCATACTGTAAGTACTCTAAAATGCGTTCAAAAACCGTAGACAATGACAAGCATTACAACAAACGATTTAACTATGATAAGTTTCTTATCTGCGGCAGTAACGTAATTTTAACTTTGCATGCTCAAATATTGTTAAGCAATGAGTTTGAAATTTGGAACATCGAATTTGATAACATAATGTTACCGCCATGGCCAACTCGATTGGTCCCGCGCGAGCGCCGGCACAATCGAGTTGGCCATGACGGTACAATGGCGGTCCTTCTATGGTTTCCGAACACTTAATTTAATATATATAATATGAGTGTAGATAAAGCAGTGTATGCAACTGTACGTAACGGACCCTTTATACGTAACAGTTACATAAACTACTATATTCCATTGCGACTTAAATAAAACTCTTTCTTTTTTAATAATGCATAAATTAAAGTAAAAATTGTATAAATTTAAAATGTACACCTTTTTTAATATTATGATATGTAGTTCCTAAAACTAATCTTCTACACGAATCACAGTTACATAATTAGTTTTATTATATAATAAACCTTAAAATGCGAAAAACATTCATAATTACAGTGTTTGGTTAATGTTCAATTGTTCATACAATAATCAACATCGACCACTATGCTTTCAAACGAACAACACTATTTCGAAGTGACGTCACGCCGCTTGACGTGATTACTCGTCAACGGCGAGGAGGGCAGTGCCTTTTTGTTCTTTTAAATAGCTTTGAGGTATTTTCTAATTTTTTCTTGAGTTAAGTGTTATTTTGAATGAAATTTTAACTAAAAAGATAGGTGAATGGTAGAGCTATAATAAATATACAAAAATACTTCTATAAAGGTTGTTTATTAAGGAGTATTTTGATCTCTAATTTTGAACGTTTTAACACGTCATGGCGCTGAGGGCACGACTTTTCCTTGACGTGTTAGAACGGCTTTGGCGGTCAAAGGGTTAAAAGTGACGTAAATTTGGGGTCAAACTCGTTACTACATTCTTCTGCTTTCGGCCAATTCAAATTTTTGTTTTCTGTTTTCGGAACTCAGCATCACACTGACCTCATATAATATGACACTGACCTGCAGCCCCTTGACGGTCTCCTTCTGCTTGTCTCTGCTGAGGTCGAGGAAGCTCTCGATGAGGTCCCCGTCGATGAAGCCCTCTGCCGGCTCGGTCTTGATGTCCGTGTTGAACGAGCGCCAGAACGAGTGCGGGACCTTGCCCACGGACTTGATCGTGTGCGTGAGACGCTCTTGGAGTTGGTTGAGGAATTCGAACAGTTCTTGGGTCAGTTGAACTACGAGGCCTGTGGAATTAGAGAATAATTGGATTATCTTCTGGAAATATGTACAATGGATTATCTTCTGGAAATATGTACAATTCTAGAGACAATTTTTCGTGCTTTGATGTCTATGTTCTTAGAAATGAAATCTCAGTTCGTGATTTATTGTTGCGTAGCGTCCGTCAAAATCAATTGAATCAACCCATTAAGGTGCGACCACACCGCTGATTAAAATACGGTAACGCTACGGAATCGCAGTGACGCATCGTATCCATACCGTTTTTATCGCATGCCCTCCACACCGCTGCTCAAAATACGGTGACGCTACGGAATCGCAGTGACGCATCGTATCCATACCGTTTTTACCGCATGTCCTCCACACCGCTGCTCAAAATACGGGTTGGAAGGTTCGCGTCAAAATATTTCGTATAGGGCACGTCACGTACACGTTGCGTCTGCGTATTTTGAGCAGCGGTGTGGAGAGCATGCGTTAAAGTTGTGACGTTTACGGCACGTCATTGCGATTCTGTACCGTAAGCGTATTTTGAGCAGCGGTGTGGAGGGCATGCGATAAAAACGGTGCGGATACGATGCGTAACTCCGATTCCGTAACGTCGCCGTATTTTAAGCAGCGGTGTGGTCGCATCTTTAAATGAATTGTTGAAGCCGAGGTAACACCACTATTTCTATTGCCATAAACATGAATTGCATAAGTAAGAGTGAGAATTCAGAGAATACACAAGTAGAGAAAGAAAGAAGATAGAAAATACTAATTCAAAGGACCATGACGTCACAGTAGACACGTGTGTACTCACATATGGCGCCGGTGACGGTGGCCAACAGCACGGGCGAGCTGACCGGCGCGGCGGTGTCGGCGTGCGTGGCGACTAGTGAGCCACATGCGTGACGTCACAGTAGACACGTGTGTACTCACATATGGCGCCGGTGACGGTGGCCAACAGCACGGGCGAGCTGACCGGCGCGGCGGTGTCGGCGTGCGTGGCGACTAGTGAGCCACATGCGTGACGTCACAGTAGACACGTGTGTACTCACATATGGCGCCGGTGACGGTGGCCAACAGCACGGGCGAGCTGACCGGCGCGGCGGTGTCGGCGTGCGTGGCGACTAGTGAGCCACATGCGTGACGTCACAGTAGACACGTGTGTACTCACATATGGCGCCGGTGACGGTGGCCAACAGCACGGGCGAGCTGACCGGCGCGGCGGTGTCGGCGTGCGTGGCGACTAGTGAGCCACATGCGTGACGTCACAGTAGACACGTGTGTACTCACATATGGCGCCGGTGACGGTGGCCAACAGCACGGGCGAGCTGACCGGCGCGGCGGTGTCGGCGTGCGTGGCGACTAGTGAGCCACATGCGTGACGTCACAGTAGACACGTGTGTACTCACATATGGCGCCGGTGACGGTGGCCAACAGCACGGGCGAGCTGACCGGCGCGGCGGTGTCGGCGTGCGTGGCGACTAGTGAGCCACATGCGTGACGTCACAGTAGACACGTGTGTACTCACATATGGCGCCGGTGACGGTGGCCAACAGCACGGGCGAGCTGACCGGCGCGGCGGTGTCGGCGTGCGTGGCGACTAGTGAGCCACATCGCATGACGTTGACCATGTCGCCGACGTGGAACTGCCCCGTGTAGCCCATGTGTTGCCGCTCCTCGTCCGTTGTGGCCGCACTAAAATAATCATCAATTAATATCATATTTGATGTATGATGTCACAACCACAGAAGATTTGAACTATAAAATTCTCGTGAGGCTCCACCAGTGATCAGATTTTACGGTGCAACACGGCAGGATACATACAGTTATTGTGCGAATGTAGTGGTTAGAACGTTACAATGTTGTTGAAATGTATTTGATGGAACTAAATTTAAAAACCTGGGCTCCTAAAATCCCGAATGTTATTCATATTAGCATTATTTTGGAGGTTAGAAAACCGTGTTGCGCCCTAAAATTTGATGCTTATTATAACATATATTTATATCGGGGTTTAGTAATTTAGGTCGATTTTTGTTCGACGTGTTTCGATCAATTCACAATGAACATTGGTCAGCATCAGCAACGACTACTGCGCGCTTGGGCACGGTCTGCCCTACTGCTTGCGGTTTGATTGAAACATGTCGAGCAAAAATCTACCTAAATTACGTTAAGATTTTGTTGTTGCTTTTTGTCGTTTTTATGCTTCGCCGTTGACGTTATCGTTACATTACCTATCTTGTCTTTCTTATGAAAGATGTATAGCCCTCTCGGCCGTGACCATAGATACATGTAAGTGCATGCACACGTATGATTGTATCGCAAACATTGCACATTTTAAAGCAAAGACTTGATTTTAAAGAATTTTCCAAAAGATGGACTAGTTATGGTCCACATTTATAGCTCCGTACTTAATGTTTTATCTATGTAGAACTGGCCACACCACATGCCTGAAAATCAACTACGATAACAATACAAAAAGCCCCGAAGTTAAGCAGAACAGACTGATTTACAATTTGTAATTTGTGAGTGAAAATGTTGATTATAAGTTCTAAAAGATGCTTGCGGTAGCCCGAATTTGCTACCTAAATAAAATCTACATTTTATTTTATCGTTCTTCGATGGATGGATTGGATTCTAGCTTGTTATTAAATCAAATACAAAGATTGAAAAATAATCAAACCCAGTTGGGCTTCACAACATCAATACGCCTTGCCAGGGCTCGATCACTTTACCGATTCGCAACATAAGGCATGTTCACGTAATAAAATAGCCATATGAAAACGTAAATAAACCGTTTACTTCTAACGCTACAGATAACAAAAACAGGTTATTACATAAGAAAACATTCAAAAAATAAAATACAATGCATTTTTTTGCGGAATCCTCAGGCACTGGAGAATTGTTTTACTTTCTTTCGAACGCCTGCCATTAGTGTAGTTATTGACGTGTTAGTGAACTGACGAGCGGCTGCGTTCCATATTCTTTTGAAGTCAGCATCACTGTCCGCTACTGCACCTTTCTTGAGCAGGTATCGCTTGATGTTCGGCCAATATTTTTCTGTCGGGCGAAGTTCTGGGCAATTTGGCGGGTTCATGTCTTTCGCCACATAAATAACATTCTGATTATCGAGCAAATTTAAGGTTGTTTGAGCGTAATGAGCTGAAGCTAAATCAGGCCAAAATATAGGGGGACGTTCATGTTTCCTATATAAGGGCAGAATTCGCTTCTTAATACACTCCTGTCGGTAGACATCTCCGTTGATTGTGCCAGTAGTAAAAAAGCTCGAACTCTTCAGCCCGCATGAGCAAATAGCCTGCCATACCATGATTTTAGGGGCGAATTTTTCAAAAGTGATGGACTTATGCTCTTCCGAAACATCCCGGCCAGCCACACACGTATAAAATTGAGGCCCCGGTAAAGTTCTCATGTCTTTTTTTACATATGTTTCGTCATCCCATAATATGCATCGGTCGCGATTTTGATTGAAAAACTTGCTCAATGTTTTAGCACGACATTTTGCTCTTTCGATCTGAGCAGGGGTCCTTTTCGGGATTTTTTGTTTCTTTCTGGTCACAAGATTATTTATCTTCTTAGCGTTTTGTACATTTCCAACCGATGTCTTTACCTTTTTGGCGATATCTCGAACAGAGGCCGATGGATTATGGCGGAACGAGGAAGCTATTGCGGTGTCCAATTTAGGCTTCACGCCAGGGACCGGAAAACCCCTTCATTTGATTAATCGTTTCGATAGGGTAACCCTATTAAAGTCTTACCCTAATGATAGGGTTACCCTATCATTGGGTTACCCGATATGGAAATCATTTTGAATAGGCTTAACCCTTTTCAATGTGGTTTCCGAGTCGAATGGGGTAAAGATAGCTTTAATATTTACCGCTTACCCTATCATAGGGCTACCCTTTTCCTGTCTCTTTTCCACGCAGGCAGGCGGTTCTATCTTTCTCATTTGAAATGGAACAGGAGAGGTGGCGGCGGAACAAATTGATTAAATATAAGATTTGCTGTCGTTTATTCATTCTGGAAAAGTCACACTCACAGTCCAGTCCTCTGCTCACGTACACAACTTTAAATTTATATTAAAGAACTTCTGTTAAAGAAATGTGTCTTACCTTCAGTTTATTTTTGCATAGTTCGCACGTACTGATGAGATGGGCAATAATTATTTTGAATAAAACACAAGTTTATTCATATTCAAATCGATTTGACACAAACCAATATTCATCCTCCTAGAGTTTGTCCCGGCCTTTGCCACGGCTCAGTTGAGCCTGTGGTCCGCTTGGCAACCTAATCCCATGAATTGGCGTAGGGATTGGTAGTCGTTTTCAGCTTATTATGGGATATACGATTTTTTAAGCTCACATGGTCATTCACATTATAAATATTATTTGAAACGGGGTATTTACCATGTATATTAGCGTTATTGGGCACCTAATATTTATAATTAGGGGATGTAATTTCGAAAATTATTTCTGTTTTATAATCCAAGATGGCGGTTATATACTTTTACTGAAAAATAGTCATGGTAGTTATTTTCGGTTAATTATTCGGGGTGTATAAATTAAATCTGTTTTAAAATTCAAGATGGACTGGTTTTTTATTATTATTATTCCGAGTAACCCGAAAGATTTCAACCATAAATTGCTGAGGTCATAAGGAGTAATAAATGTTTTATGAATTTAGGTCGATTTCGCCAAAAAAATTTTTTTTTTTCATTTTTCGGATTTTTAAAATGCTTTTCAACATAAAAACATAAATGTTATTGGTAAAATTGTCAATTAAAATAAATTAGTACATTTTGGCCACGACCACTCTGTAAAGAGTGTAACGACAAAGAAGAACTCTGAAACTAGGCTAATTCCAGAAAAGTTTATACGACATTTTAGTCTCAGTCAGTTATTTATCAGTCAATTATCTTATCAGGAATTTATGGTTAAAATCTGTCGGGATACTCAGATTAACCGTGTATATATATTTTTTTTTCATTTCCTATTTAAAAAAATTCAGTGTATAATATTTTTGTTCATTTTTTTTAAAATGTTATTTTCATTTTTTTTTTCGTTTTATTTTCGTTTCGTTTTCGTTTCGTTTTCGTTTTCGTTTTCGTTTCGTTTTCGTTTTCGTTTCGTTTTCGTTTCGTATTCGTTTCGTTTTCGTTTCGGAAAAATCATAAAAAGTACAGTCAATTCCTATTGGACGGGAAAAAATTTGTTTGTATAGATCAAAGTGTCAGGAATTGATATCAATAAAATTTATAAGTGAACTAGCTTTTTTCCGCGGCTTCGCCCGCTTAAGGAATGACTTCTGGGATAACAACTATTATATATCCTTCCCCAGAACGCAAAATATCTCCATACCAAATCATCTAAACTCTCAACCCCCGTTTCACCCCCTAGAGGGTTGATTTTCGAGATAAAAACTATCCTATATTGTTTACCGCGACTCAATCTATATAATCTGTACCAAGTTTCATTTCAATTGTCTGTTCAGCGGTTAATAATTCGCCATACAAACTACCAACATGTTTTCTACCCCTCTAAAATTGATTTTCGGCTTAAAAAATATTCTATATTGTTTCCTGGGACTCAAACTATATCCACAACAAAATTATCTAAATCGGTTCGCGGTAAAAAAATCTCCATACAAACCTCCAACCCCCATTTCACCCCCTTAAAGATTGATTTTCGAGATAAAAACTGTCCGATGTCGTTTCCCGGTACACAAACTATCTCTATACCAAGTTTCATCTAAATTGGTTCAACGTTTAAAAATTCCCCATACAAACTATCAACCCCCATTTCACCCCCTTAAGTGTTGATTTCGTAATCAGCGACCCGATAAACCATAGAAACAATACCCATGTTGATATTTAAATTTTGTCACCACATTTCCCTCTTATGGGTTGAATTCTCAAAAAAGCTGAAACACTTGTTTTCTCATTTATCGTTAGGAATACTCCTGTAAAGTTTCGAATAAAATAGTTGAACTAATCTCGTTTCCCATACAAACTTTGAACCCCATTTCCCCCCTTAGGAGGTAAATTTTTAAAAATTATTTCTAAGTGCATTCTTATGCCTTATAAGGAGCCTACGTACCACATTTGGAATTTCTAGAACCAGCGGTTTGGGCTGTGCGTTGATATGTCAGTCAGTTTCTGCTTTTATATATTTAGAAGAAGATTGCAATTTGGCACAAATACTTTCAAGAATTTTCATGTCCACAATATTAAATTTCAAAATCGATGCCATTTTCTTAATTAACGTCCCAAAAAATCGCAAAAACGACACCCATATGGATATTTAGACATTTCAACCCCATTGTACCCTAACAGGGGAGATGGTATTTCACGTCCGCCACGTCGGATTTTAAAATCGTTGTTGTTTTCGTAATCAACGACCCGATAAACCATAGAAACAATACCCATGTTGATTTTCAGACTTTTTGACCACATTTCCCCCTTTAGGGGTTGAATTCTCAAAAAACCTGATACACGTATTTACTCATTTATTGTTACGAATACTTCTGTGAAGTTTCGAATAAAATAGACTAACTAATCTTGTTTCCCCATACAAACTTTGGATCCCCATTTCACCCCTTAGGGGATGAATTTTGAAAAATCCTTTCTTAGCGCACCCCTAGACCTTATAAGGAACCTACGTGCCAAATTTGGAATCTCTAGAACCAGCGGTTTGGACTGTGCGTTGATAGATCACTATGTCAGTCAGTCAGTCAGTCACCTTTGAGTTATATATATACGAGGGCTGCTATTTATATATCCGGAAACCGGGATTACAATCTTCTTAAATAGCATATTTGAGCTCCATGGTAAAATTTGACCTTTTTTAAGTACTGGCCGGTATATTTTTCCTTTCTTATTAACGCTCGTGTTTTGTTTTTGACGGGTTTTAAATGTCATCTCGCAGCAAGAATGGAACTCACTCGTGAAAATATTCGTGCTATGATTTATTATGATTTTCGGCGTGGTTTAACGCAACAACAGTGCATAGATCAACTAACTTCAACTTTTGGTGATGAAGCCCCATCTAAAACTACTGTGTATCACTGGTTTAGTGAGTTCAATCGTGGACGTAGTATGCTTACGGACGAAGTTAAGGCAGGTCGCCCGAAATCGGTCGTTGTACAACAAAATATCGAGGCTGTGCGAAAACTTATAATGGACGACCGACATGTTACGTACCGCGAGATAGAGGCGACTCTGGGTATTTCTATGACCAGCATTAATAGCATATTACATAATTATTTGGCTGTATAAAAAATTTGTTCGCGTTGGATACCCCACAACTTAACAAAAGAGCAAAAAGATGCTCGCGTCGAATGGTGCAATAAAATGTTAAAAAAATATAACCGTGGTGACTCAAAAGCCGTTTATAACATCTATACAGGTGACGAATCCTGGATCTATGCATACGATCCCGAAACGAAGCAACAATCAACGGTATGGGTGTTTCAAAATGAGCCGAACCCTACGAAAGTTACTCGTGCAAAAAGTACATTGAAACAAATGGTGGCCTGCTTCTTCGGTATTAATGGCCATGTAGCTACAGTGCCACTAGAAAACCGTAGAACGGTTAATTCAGAGTGGTACACGACCATTTGCTTACCGGAAGTATTTGAACAAATTCGTAAAACTAACCAGCGACGAAGAATCATTCTTCATCATGACAATGCCAGCTGTCATACGTCACACGAAACAACTCTATTTTTGGAGGGTCAAAATGTGGAATTAACGGGTCATCCGCCGTACAGCCCTGACTTGGCACCCAACGATTTTTATTTATTTCCAAATATAAAGAATAAATTACGCGGTCAACGATTTTCGACCGCTGAAGATGCTGTCGACGCATTCAAACAACACGTTATAGAGGTACCTCAGGCGGAGTGGCAGAAGTGCTTTAAAAATTGGTTCACGCGAATGCAAAAGTGCATAGATCATCAAGGGGAATACTTTGAAAAACAATAAAACCATTTTCAGCCGTGTACGTTTGTTTGTTTTTTTGTTTCCGGATATATAAGTAGCAACCTATGTATGTATATATAGATATTGGGCGCTAAGGTGCCAAAAAAATGGTAAAAACCAGTTTTTCGCTTCTAGAGGAAAAACTACGGGTCGGACAAAAAATAGTTAAATGTAACAAATGTGCGCAATTATAAAACAAAGAGAATGAGGTAGAGCAAAATCGGTCCAGAGGATCGTCCGCAATTCGCAAAAAAAAAGATTGTAAATTCAATAACTCGCGTTCCGGAAGTGCTGGAGAGCTGAAATTTGAATATAATGTCAGTTTTGTGGTCCTCTAACTACAGTTAATTGTTCAAATTAAAATGTTGTAAACTTTTTGCAAACCGTCGACTTTTGCAAAAAGTGACCTTTTTTTAAATCGATTGGGAGGGTATTTTAATTTTCGAAAAACGTTATAATTTCGGTTTCTATGCATTAAGGAGGAGTTGAACTACAAATTTCCAAATCTACAGATCATTTGACAAGGAATAAACTTGTTTAAATAATCTATGAAGATCAGACACTTTTTGCGCGCGCGGAAGCGGCGCACTATGGCCCAAACGCCCGATCTAGCTGGACAAAATTATTTTACACTCATAGACTAAAATTGACTATTTTTATTATTATTTTGGTATAATTAATGTGAAAAAAAAATAACCAGTGTAAGTTGACCTTTGTATAAGAATAATTACTAGGGCAGAAGAGTTCAGCTAAACATGGTTATTAATTTTAAGAGAAATGAAGCATTATTGCAAATGGCACCTAAAATTTAAGAATAACAGAATTAAAATACTTAAAGTTTAAGTTAATTATTAATTTTTTTAGGTGCCATTTGTAATAATGCTTCATTTCTCTTAAAAATTAACAACCAAGTTTAGATGACCTCTTCTGCCCTAGTAATTATTCTTATACAAAGGTTAACTTACACTGGTTACTCTTTTTTTCACATGAATTATAGCAAAATAATAATAAAAATAGTCAATTTTAGTCTATGAGTGTAAAATAATTTTGTCCAGCTAGATCGGGCGTTTGGGCCATAGTGCGTCGCCGCCGCGCGCGCAAAAAGTGCCTGAACTTCATAGATTATTTAAACAACTTTATTCTTTGTCAAATGATTTGTAAACTTGGAAATTTGTAGTTCAACTCCGCCTTAATGTATAGAAATCGAAATTATAACGTTTTTCGAAAATTAAAATACCCTCCCAGTCGATTTAAAAAAAGGTCACTTTTTGCAAAATTCGACGGTTTGCAAAAAATTTACAACATTTTCATTTGACCATTTAACTGTAGTTAGAAGACCACAAAACTGACATCATATTCAAATTTCAGCTCTCCAGAACTTTCGGAACGCGAGTTATTGAATTTACAATATTTGAAAAAAAAAACGTGTTTTTTGCAAATTGCGGACGATCCTCTAAACAAAATTCTCTTTGTTTTTTTATTGCGGACATTTGTTACATTTAACTATTTTTTGTCGGAGCCGTAGTTTTTCCTCTAGAAGCGAAAAACTGGTTTTTACCATTTTTACCATTTTTTTGGCACCTTAGCGCCCAATATTCACTTATAAATTTTATTGGTATCAATTCCTGACACTTTGATCTATACAAAAAAAAATTCCCATCCAATAGGAATTGTCTGGGCCAGAAAGCTTATTCTATCTGAGTACAAGAATATAATAAAAGAACAAGTTTCAGTATTCTACGAAATTTTACTGTTCAATTAAATTGTGCAATATATTTTGACTCTGTTTGGCTGTTGAGCCACATTCTTGGTCTTAGAAGAAAATTTTACTTTATGCCCTAGAGCTTAAAATGCGATTTTATATCGTCCACGCACGATTTAAAGTCGAACTTTACGAGCATGAGAAGTGAAAAGAGTATATCTGCCTACCGTGGATTTTAAAACAGATATAATTTTTGCTGGGCATAAGGGAAACTACGCCTTATTGGGATTAGGTCCAGTTTCTACACGATGTTTTCTTACACCGAAAAACCCAGAATACATTCTTATACGCGGAACATTATTTAAAATAAAAAGCGGCGGGAAGGGTATCTAACTCTAGTGGTTGGCACCTAGATGTCGCTTACGGCTGCTATAAAGTCGATGTAAAAATAAATGCAAAAAGATGATTGAAGGCATTGAGAATTTCGTCAGCTCGGTAACTGAACCCATAGCTTAATTGGTAAAGCGATATCGAGCCCCGGTAAGGCGTATCGATGTTGGTTCAAGTCCAACTGGGTTGATTATTTTTTCAATGTTTACAATGTTTGTATTTAATTGAATAACATACTAATGTATGAGTGGAATACCCACTTTAAAAACATGTAAAATAATTATGAGTTGATAGCAGGCGCCATCTGTTATTTCCGTTGTGACACTTGTAAAAAGGGTCGGCGGGAAGGGTATCTAACTCTAGTGGTTGGCACCTAGATGTCGCTTACGGCTGCTATAAAGTCGATGTAAAAATAAATGCAAAAAGATGATTGAAGGCATTGAGAATTTCGTCAGCTCGGTAACTGAACCCATAGCTTAATTGGTAAAGCGATATCGAGCCCCGGTAAGGCGTATCGATGTTGGTTCAAGTCCAACTGGGTTGATTATTTTTTCAATGTTTACAATGTTTGTATTTAATTGAATAACATACTAATGTATGAGTGGAATACCCACTTTAAAAACATGTAAAATAATTATGAGTTGATAGCAGGCGCCATCTGTTACTTCCGTTGTGACACTTGTAAAAAGGGTCGGCGGGAAGGGTATCTAACTCTAGTGGTTGGCACCTAGATGTCGCTTACGGCTGCTATAAAGTCGATGTAAAAATAAATGCAAAAAGATGATTGAAGGCATTGAGAATTTCGTCAGCTCGGTAACTGAACCCATAGCTTAATTGGTAAAGCGATATCGAGCCCCGGTAAGGCGTATCGATGTTGGTTCAAGTCCAACTGGGTTGATTATTTTTTCAATGTTTACAATGTTTGTATTTAATTGAATAACATACTAATGTATGAGTGGAATACCCACTTTAAAAACATGTAAAATAATTATGAGTTGATAGCAGGCGCCATCTGTTATTTCCGTTGTGACACTTGTAAAAAGGGTCGGCGGGAAGGGTATCTAACTCTAGTGGTTGGCACCTAGATGTCGCTTACGGCTGCTATAAAGTCGATGTAAAAATAAATGCAAAAAGATGATTGAAGGCATTGAGAATTTCGTCAGCTCGGTAACTGAACCCATAGCTTAATTGGTAAAGCGATATCGAGCCCCGGTAAGGCGTATCGATGTTGGTTCAAGTCCAACTGGGTTGATTATTTTTTCAATGTTTACAATGTTTGTATTTAATTGAATAACATACTAATGTATGAGTGGAATACCCACTTTAAAACATGTAAAATAATTATGAGTTGATAGCAGGCGCCATCTGTTATTTCCGTTGTGACACTTGTAAAAAGGGTCGGCGGGAAGGGTATCTAACTCTAGTGGTTGGCATCTAGATGTCGCTTACGGCTGCTATAAAGTCGATGTAAAAATAAATGCAAAAAGATGATTGAAGGCATTGAGAATTTCGTCAGCTCGGTAACTGAACCCATAGCTTAATTGGTAAAGCGATATCGAGCCCCGGTAAGGCGTATCGATGTTGGTTCAAGTCCAACTGGGTTGATTATTTTTTCAATGTTTACAATGTTTGTATTTAATTGTATAACATACTAATGTATGAGTGGAATACCCAATTTAATTAATCATTTTATTCTTGAGTGTCCAACAATGACTGATATTGATCGTTTCATTATACTAGAAGTATCGGTGAACGGTGTCACATTTTGCTGGAGCCATTGAAACAAAGTACTACCTATAACTAGAATAACACAAAATTATATATTTTAACACTTCACAATATGCATTTGATTTTGGTTCCTATAAGCCTGGGTCTAAGATTCAATCGACACGAGCCGTCACGCTCGAATGGCAAGAACAAAAACACCGGCACCACACAACGATCTTTTAGCGCACTAACAAGCAATAATAGCGTCTAGATCAAAGGCGTAAGTACGAAACATACGCAAAAAGATTCTTGTTTGTCTGTAGGCTCGCTCTTGCCGCCATACCGGCAGCGCTTAGCTCGTAGGGTGCTCGAATAATAAATAAGCCAAATGTATTGGTCACAGAGTTTAAAATCGCTTAATCGCATTTGAAAAACCCTATCTGATAGGGAAACCATATGCTGGGTTGTAACCACTTACCCGAATTAACTGTATTGACATGGTTAGCCTTTCGTTCGGGTAAGTCAAACGATACGCTTACCGAATTGATAGGGTTTTTAAAAACAACTCTATCAAATACCCAATCTAATACCCCTTTAATGGTTACCGGTTCCGGTCCCTGCTTCACGCAGCCTTTTTTTCGACCGCGACCTGGTAGATCATGTAGAGTATGAAATTGCCCAAATTTACTGATCACTTTTCGCACACCGTCCTTAGATATTTTATATCGTTTTGCTAATTGTCGCATCGAGACACCCTTTACGGTGCAATAAGCGACAATAATTAATTTACGAATATTTTCATTTATTCTCGGCATTTTGATTTTATTTACTCAATGACATCTATTTTATACTTTTTAGAACTTGATTATATATTTTTTGGAATGTCACGTACTAGCTAAAAAAAAATCTATATCCCTGTGAAGACTTAGTTCTAGGTGGCTACTTTATTACGTGAACAAGCCTTACATGATTTTTTGGGAAGACGTTATTTGATTCTATTTCCGTTAGATTCAAATGTCTCTAATGAACCTATTTACTATCTATTGTAGTCTTGAAACGTCAAAAATGCGAAAATACGTTAGACATCTGCACCGCGCGTCAAACGCCCCATACAAAAAACGTGAGGTTTATGATGTCACCGGCCTCAAAGTTGCGGAAAACTGTTTGGAAGGAATAAGTTTTTGGAATGTTTTTGTAACTTTTGGGCACGAAACAATGCGTTTTTACCTATACAGTTGTTATACTTTTTTTTCTTGTAATACACAAGTAATCGAATTGAGGTTTTGAAAATATATTTGGGGTATTGAAAAAAATGCTCAAATTTTACGTTTTCAAACCGCAATATCTTTACAAAAATATTAGAAATTTATTACGGATTTCCATTATTTTAAATTAATTTGGTGTTGTTGTTGAACGTGTTTATTGAACAAATTAAATTAAATATTTTTCACGCATGTTTCCAATTATGCTATGGGTCAAGTAACTAAGATGAAATGTTCAATGCATCACTCTAAAAAAAATGCAAATATAATTATGGATTAGATTCCTTGATTAACTAACATAATTCAGCTTTTTTTCAATTATTTGTGTTACTTATTTCATCCAATCATCCCCGCTGCGAGCGGCTTGCGAATTTCTATTCATGTTAATAGCAAAAACATGAGTGCTGATAAACATCGATGAACCACGATAAATCCATGCGCGTAACGCATGTCAGTAGCATCGGCTAAAAATAACGAGTAAGTTTAAAACAAAAAATCATCTCTTCCAAATAGTTTAAGTTGACATAATTTTATAGTAATATCCACAGTTCCACTTTACTATTAAGTATTAAGTGTCGAGCCAAAATGTGCGAGCTATAATAAAAGCACGTAAATTACAATTTACTGCAGGTGTAACGTTACATAACTATACTTAACATTAACGTAAATATATCTATATCTCTCGATCCTAAAATCAAACTTGACCTAATGAGAATGGGCCATTTAAACAATAAAAACTAACCCAGTCGTCTTCGCGAAACGAACACAACAAATGAGAACCTGGATTTGGATTGCTTTTTGGAGTCAGTCAAAAAATTAAAATGTGTTACTTCACTCTTCAGGGAAAATTAAAAGTAAATCAAAATCCTTTCTATTCAAAAGCGGAATTATATAAAAATATAAACCTATAATTTAAAAACCAGACGTTGTCATATATTATCCATAAGTCGTCGACGTAAATCTTACGATAGCATCGAAATAACAGCAAAAATAACGTCAGTTGGTACACCGGCAAGGAATAAGTGAAGAAGGAAAAGCATTTTTTTTAACAGAAGTAGTATACTGGCCACTCACTACCATTTCCGGGCATTAAAACACGATAAAGACTTAAAAATTGCCACGCCGATTCTACGCCGGTCAAAATCATCGGCGGCGGCGGCGTGGAAAAATTGTCGGCGGCGGCGCGGCGGCGCGGCGCACATGTCTAGACCAGAGTAATGCATACAATTTTTCACTTCGATTGCGAGAAAATAACATAAAAATACTTATTATTTACGCACAATAACTAAACTAAGGTGAAATTATGGTATGACTTGACGGTCTTTTAATTTTTTTAACTTCTTTGACATAGATACAAAATATAAATATCGCGAATAAATGCCACAGACGACGGTATAATTAGCTCTTTAAACAGTTTAAACACACTTTTTAAAGCGTTTCCAAATTAATAAAATCTTTTTTAATGATTGTGAAGAAGGAACTAAAAAACAACTCATGTTTTGAGAAATAAATTGCGTTTCCTGATTGGTCGATTTTAACATTGCTGTATTCTGTTTGGTTGATATTAAATACAATGTTTTTTTTAAGGACTTAAATTATTTACACAGTATACGCACCAAAAAAGTATTTAGCGTTCCGATTAACTCCGATATGTGTTGTGATTGGTGGATTTAATATAGTGAAGTGTTCTGATTGGTCAATTTAAAATGTTTTGTAAATTATAAATATGTATACGTATTACCATATTAGCCCTCGAGGCTAAATGTACTACTTTAGTCCGCCTTGTTGGTAAGCATAATAGGACATACATTTTGAGCATGAGAAGTGAAAAATTACATTTATATTCTGTCAGTGTACGCAAGACAGCTTCGTTCAATCGCGCGTTGTTCAAGTAATACCATTGGGTCTCGCATAATACTCCTTTATGCCCAATCGCGCGTAGTTCTGGTGGGTCATTTACTCATGTCATTTATAAGCGGGTCTCGCATAATACTCATTTATTTAAAATTCTGATCTGCAAATCGTGCGTATAATCAAACTTTACGCACGATTTGCAGATCAGATTACTTTTTAGCACTAGTGCATGAAATCAAACTTTACGCACGATTTGCAGCTACATAAAGTAAACTTTTTGAGCAATTGTATTAAAAAATCTATTAAAATTAAAATAATGACTACTGGTCCTGTACCACGGTTGACCCATCTCGTGGTGACAGGTTCGTGGTCGGTCCTCCAGCGCTCATGAAGCGGGCTAGCGTCCCACTCCCGCACTGCGGACAGGAGCGTGTTGCTGGAAGCATCGATCGCTCCTCGCTCTCAGCAGCGCGCCCCTCCCCGACCACGGCGCTGCAGCCGGAACAACGCCCGCCACAAGTTGTTGTACAGCACGCGCATGTCTCCCTCAGCCGCTCAGGTGTACTCCGATCACAATAGGCATGGTGAATTTTTTTCATGTATGGCATCAATCGATTCGTTTTGTTGTGAGGATCAAATGTCTATATGGGGCCAATAGCGTTAAAGCAACACAAAAGTCAGAAATGAGACTTAAAGTCCGAGATTTGCATTTGTTTCTCAAAACGCTCCTAACAAAATGACGTGCAAAAGTGACGTCACGATCACATAGTCGCCCTGTTTAAAGTACGGAAAAATTATGAAATTGCTATTTTTACAGTGATATGTTGCGTTTATGTATATGGTTCCTATACAATTTATTTTACAGTAAAATGTTAAAAATCGAATGGTATCATTGTTTTTTTTTTTAATTTCGCACTTTAAAAAATCGTAAAATTTTGCTGCTTTATATCTTTGAGCCATTTCAATAGAATTTATAAATTTTCACTTTCGTTGGATATATTGTTCATTTTGCATCCTATCAACTAAATTTTATTGCATAATTCAACATGTGTCATCATGCCAATTCCACTGTGTACACACAGGTGCAAAAGCTCAGGAACAGCTGCCTTTTCACGCCGTCGGTGCATTTGGCGAATCTTCTGGCTAGCATGTTCGCTCGCGCCGCAATGTAGTTACACTATGTAACGGCCTCCTAGCCCAGTCGGTAGTGACACTGCCTACGAAGCAGGAGGTCCCGGGTTCGAATCTTGGTAAGGGCATTTATTTGTGTGTTTATCACAGATATTTGTACCTGAGTTATGGATGTTTTCTATGTATATAAGTATTTATCAATATCTATCTATTATATATATCGTCGTCTAGCGTCTAGTACCCACAACACAAGCCTTATTGAGCTTACTGTGGGACTAGGTCGGTTTGTGTAAGATTGTCCTATAATATTTATTTATTTATTTATGTTAACCTTTCAAGTGCCACAGTCGGCTGTGGCCAAAGTGGTGCCACTGACGCCACTGACGTCTGTAGCCGTCTTCAAAAACTATGATAACACTCCTAGCACCCTTTTATGATGTTTAGTATTATTATTTGGGATCCCGTAGCCAAAATGGCAAAAACGGAACATAATATTGTCTTCAGTTGCCGCGATAGTTATTCATGAAATAAAACAATTAAAAACGGATTTTATCGCGTGTACTGAGCTTAAATTACATCCCGACGTTTCTTAATCGTCGTTTTTTAATTGTTTTATTTCAAAAACGGAACACTTAATAGTTTTCTCGTGTCCGTCCGTCCGTATGTCACAGCTATTTTATTCGTAAACTATATTAATGAAATTTTATCGTGAGGTGTGTTTTGTGTGCCGCTACTTAGTTTTGTAGTTAAATTGCTGAAAAAAATGCTTTTAGGGGAGGGGAGGGGGGCACTCCATACATCTAACTAAATGTCAAAATATTGATTTTCGCAAATATCAAAATGTAGCAGATGTGTGATTAATGAATTGATACGACTTAAAAAATAACAAGGTACCGGCAACTGCTACAACATTACCTACGATGCTCAACTTTGCCTGGCTTGAAAAACAGTGATTATCTATCCTTACCAAATATATATTTAATTCCTCATAATGGCCTAAATAACTGTTTGGTGAAGAACACCATGTTTATCATGCCAGGAAAAGTTGAGCATCGTAGGCAATGTTGTAGCAGTTGACAGTAGTTTGAATTTTCTTCTTCTGAGTCCAATAAATATGAAAAAACCCGAAACGATACGCTTAACATTTACTTTCTACGAAAATTATTTTGCACATAAGCTTAGCCGTTTTTGAGTTACCAAAAACTACTTTCTACAGAACCCTCCATTACGCGTGGTCCGACACGCACTTTTTTTGGGCTCTGGCGCCCGGGGCACGGCAGGGTACTTCGCCACCTGGCTATCAAAGGGTTAAATACTAGTTAATCATAAGTACGAACCTGTCTTTTTGACACACAAATAGGTTGAAGCTATTTTCCGCGCCAAGGAAAGTGTCATCGTCCAGTATTTCGACGGCCGTCATCCAGTTGGGGCTGTAGTCGCGCGCTATTTCCTCGAAACTACCCTCCATCTGAAATGTTCGACATATAATAGAACAAACAGTATGTGGACGAGTTAAGTGAAAGGTCCCACTTTGTCGGTACACAATAGTAGATTGTTAACCAAGGGTTGAAAGTGACCCATTTCACCTGAGATATTTCTGGCGCTCGAACGCGCCAGTGAAGTGAGAGCGCCAATAGTTCGAGGGTGAAATGGATAATTTCACCCGAGTTAAACACTCTGCTTTTCATTTCGACTGTGAGGAAAGTACAATACTACACGCACATTTTATAAAACAGGTATATAAAGAATAATCTATAAAAATGTTAAGTAAAATTTGAACAATTTGAAAAAGACAAATTCAATGTTTTGCCGGTGGTCAGGGAGCAGGGCATCTGTGTGGGCACCGGCTTAATCCACAATTAACACAGCTTATTACTTTCCACCCTAGGGATGGAAAAGCAATTTTCTACCCGACTATCTACCCAGGAAAATAAAACTTTCCGAACAGGAGAGATGAAAAAGATATATGCTGGCTCTTGTAAGTACTTTCGCCCGGCCAACAAAAACAAATCCTCACTTTGCCATGTATCTACATTTGAACAGCTTGCCAGCACGTGAGGTTGAACCTACAACAGTACATGACCCGCGGGCAGGAACACCCGCGGTGCGCACCTGCTACTAATCCCGTATCGTAGACACGAAAAAGCTCGGAAGTCACTCCCTGTCCTTGGCGTTAGGATATACAATACTCTTCCTAGTGACATTGTTGATTCGGCGAGTGAATAGTTATTTGTGCAACAAGAGAGGAAAGTTGGTTTTTCTTGCGAGTGTTGATTTTGAGTCCAGAGTAAGCGAAAGATTCTATAATTGAATCACGAGCGAAGCGAGTGATTCTAAGTTAGAATCTTGAGCGTAGCGAGGGACTCAAAAACACGAGATGTAAAATAACTTTGCTCTCGTGTGACACATACAACTTTTCACCTCAGTAGTGAGAACATATTAACCTTTTGACCGCCAAGCATTGAACAAAAATGACGCGCCACCGACGCCACGTAATCGCGTTTTTCAAGCGAAATTGAACTTTGCGGAAGCCCGCGTAGGTCCCTATTGCATTACAAAGCCTGTCGGCTGTAGCCGTCGTTGGCGTCCATGGCACAACTTTTTGATGTCGGCCACAGCCGACTGTGGCGGTCAATAGGTTAAAGGTTAAAAATATGTATTTCTAATTTGTAATAGACCCCGAAATATTAAGTGGCAGTTCACGGCCTTCACTAAATTAAAAAAACTACTTTGTTTCACTCCCTGGAGTCGCACTTTCGTCACTCCCTGGAGTGACGAAAGTGCGACTTTCGTCACTGTGTATTCGCAGGGAAGTAGGCTTGTTCGAGCTGTTGAGGTGAAAAAAATATTCTTAGCAAAACTTAAAAAAAAAACTAATTAACCTGTGCTGTTACAATATCAATGAATTTATTTCAAGGACATGCTAATAAATTACACAATTACAATGACGACTAACAAAATTATTGTATTTAAATACTGAATAATAATGGCCATACTTCTACCTTTAAAAACGTATTTAAAAATAATGTACTTACCTACATGAAAATTAGTAAATGAAAAACAACCAAACTTGCTATAAAATAAGCATGAAAATATGATATAAATATAATTTATAAGTACTTTTCTCAAAAATGTCAGGCAAAGTCAAGTTTTCGGGATACAATTTAGGTCGAGAAGTGCGTAGTTTATGGTCAAATACAAAATTAAAAAGTTAAAGAAATTGCAGTCTCGATTTCGCGACAACAATGTTGCATACAAATTCCATTTTTGTCGAGGTACAAACTTTTTAAAAAGTCGAAACGGCTATGGAACATGATGGCAACAGCCAAAACAGATAATAAGTATCAATTATTTATAATGTTAGTACCGCGTGTTTTTAACAGTCTCAAATAGATTGGCGTATTTTCGGCAGAAAAATACACTTCTTAAGAATATTAAAAAAATAAAAAGGCGGCAAAGCAAATGTTTTTACTTTTTCTGTGAAAATGTTATAAGTACCTTACTACCTAAATACGTTGCTACTGAAGATATTTATTTAAAGAAAATGAGTTCTACTTCAAGTGACGAAGGTATGGAATATACGCCTCCAGAATTAAGAGAAGAGGCGAATTCTGCAATGAATCATTTGTTTCCGGCAAAATCTAAGGACAAATATATGAAGGCGTACGAAGAATTTATGAAGTGGCGAGAAGAAAAGCAAGCTTCATCATTTTCAGAAACTGTATTTCTGGCTTACTTCAGCGAACTTTCTAAAACAATAATGCCATCTACTATGTGGGCAAAATACTCTATGATATAGTTTACAGTAAATATAAAACATAACATTAATATTAAAAGTTACTCAAATTTGACTGCTTTGCTAAAACGACAGTCTGACGGATTCAAGAGCAAAAAATCTCAAATTTTTACAACTGAAAATATCGCAAAGTTTTTAAATGATGCTCCGGACGACATGTATCTAGTGACAAAGGTATGTGTAATAAACAAGGTTTACTTTAGCTTAACAACATCTGTTTAGAAACAAAAACTAGATAGATATAAATGTATAGGTTATTTTATTTAAAGTTATGTTTTTTTTGTTGCATGTGGCACTTATTTTAGGTGTAAATGGCGCTTGTCGTTGTATCGAGCTTTATAACTTAACAATCAAGGACGTGACTTGTCATGATGATGAGATGTGGGTGAAATTACGCGATACTAAAACAAAAATAGATAGAGTTTTTGTGGTGAAGAACGAATATCTCCCCATAATTCAGAAGTACCAAGCATTGCGGCCGGCTTCAACAACCGGCGACAAATTATTTTTACAATATAGAAATGGTAAATGCCATAACCAGGTTATGGGTAGGCATAAAATATCCAAGTTTCCCAAAGACATCGCCACCTTCCTTAATTTAGCCACTAGCGAAAACTACATGGGTCATTGCTTCCGGCGCACATCAGCAACACTGTTAGCAGATTCTGG
Source organism: Pammene aurita (assembly GCA_947086415.1). NCBI lineage: Eukaryota > Metazoa > Arthropoda > Insecta > Lepidoptera > Tortricidae > Pammene > Pammene aurita. The sequence goes on along the minus strand of OX352306.1, from coordinate 23,347,994 downwards.
AGCAAATTTGATGTCGCTGAAACGCCATGGAGGATGGAAATCCGATAAAGTAGCCGAAGGATATATAGAAGAATCTAAGGCAAGCAAAAGAGAAATACATACTCAAATAAATAAAAATATCAAATGTAATACTGATAATGATCACAACCAGCGATCCAGCTCTCACCACAAAAGTCAAAAGCAACAGTCACAATCAAACACATCAAATTGTTTCAAGTTTCAGCCATCCACGTCTAGCGCCAACATTCCTACGCCTAGCCCGCTTGCCTCCCGCCATGATTCTCCAAAAAATGACACTAATCTACCAACATCCATAACAAATACTCAGGCCGAAATACAACAAACTAGCATTAGCTTTCCTGGGAAATCAGTTAATTTAACATTCAATAATTGTACCAACATGACATTTAATTTTAAATAATTGATGTCTTCTATAAATTGTAAATTTTTAATAAAACTTATTTTCAATGTATCTATTTTTGTTTCACTGCATCATTTTTGAGAAAAGCACTATATTTGACTCGGCGTGAAGAGCCATTGCTGGCTTCGTATTAAATTAAACGGACTCCCAAGGTCGTCCGTTTAAACATAATACTCAGCCAGCAATGTGCTCCTTCACCTCCTCGACAATAATGTACTATTTCACGCTGTTGCTTTGCATGTTATTGTAACGATGAAATGTCATTAGTTGGAAAGTAAATTGTCCAGTTATGTCATTGCATTCATTAAAAACATAAAAAGGTCTTTTTTTGGCACAACTTTATGTTTCAAAAATAAAATAAGGTTGTTTATCGGGCCAACTACCTGTTTAAAAAGAACCGTCAAAACCATTTATTCACCCTTAAGGCGTTTTTACTTTTTTAGCCGTTAATTTGTGGTTTTCTATCAAAAACGCCTCTAAGTAATGAGTCGGTTTGAAGCAAACAACAGAAAAACGCTTCTTGAAAGTGAAAAAAAAGTAAAAAGGCGGGAATGGAATACTGAATTGGATAATCTATTAAAGCATTTATATTATTATGACAAATGTTTTTTTTATTTCCTCACAGTAGTCGTGAAAAGCACTATGTAATATCTCGGCCGAAAGCGCTATAGGTGGACTCGTATCTCGAACTAACTCGATCCACCTATAGCTTACTTTCAAGCCTCTACAACAATGTACTATAATTGTAACTGACGTGTAAAAATGGTTGAAATTTTTAATAAATAAATGTCTCATTCTCATTCCAACCCCTTGTTCAAGCTCACCTGTTTATACTGTAGCAGCGTCATGGAGCGCATGAGATCGCCGACGAGAATAAAGTCGCCCTTCACTTTAAGATATAGCGCCACTATGTTGTTGAAGTGGCTGCATTCCAGTCTTAACTCTTTGTCCGAAGTCCATTCAAATAGACGAACCTGAAATATTATTTGTATTACAGTACAATACAAATATTCTTTACGTCACACCTGGCCATAATGTGAGTTTTACCGCTCGCTACGCTTACGGTAAAACTCGCATTATAGCCAGGTGGGGACGTAAAATTGTGTACTCACCACGGGCAGTAAAAAAGAAAGCCCTCTATCGCATATTTACAACCCTCGCCTGCGGCTCGGGTCCCAAATACCTGCGATTTCGGGCTTTCTTTTTTTTACAGCCCTAGGTAAGTAATGTACTATTATCTACTCCAATATCATAAATCCTCTATTCCGCGTTCGGAAACCGCATGTAATTACCATCATTACTGCAACCAGTAACGTAATATCAGTGACAGTGTGGTTAAACCGTATGAAAATTCATTACCTACGGTAATATGCCCTCCTCTCAGACCTGTGGCACGCGCCCGCCCGACCGCCGGCACAATCGAGTTGGCCATGGCGGTGCAATAATGGCGGTCATTGTAATGGTTTCCGAACACTTCATTTAGGATTTATAATATGTGTGTAGATAAAGCAGTGTATGCAACTGTACGTAATTAGGCCTTATTACATAACAGTTACATAATAGTAGTTTATGCAACAGTTGTATAAGAGGGGTCAAAAAAGGTGAGTGGCGTGGGTAACAATTTGAGCCGTAGGCGAAAATTGTTAAGAAAAACGCCACGAACATTTTTTTACCTACTTATACGACGTTGCATACAATACTTTTTCTACGAATACACTTACTTTTACATAAAATGCGAAATTGAAATCTTCATGGATATCGCAGTTATTTTGTCAACATAATCAACAATCATTTAAGTTTTACCTTTTAAAACACTATTTTTCAATAATACTAACATTCGTCGTTATTTGATCAATTATTAAAGAGCTACAGAGATTAGTAAAAATACCTAAATTACTTTCAAAGTTTGCAATTCGCCCCAACAAACGAACGGGAAACGTAAAAAACTACGAAGTAGGTCTGTGGTTCTTATAATTTTTTCTTTTTTAAAGTTTTTTTTTCTAAAAACGCTGCGTTTATTTAGGTTTCTTAGGTTGGCAGTAATTTATTTTATATTAATAGCCGTGTTTGCACGCGATTCCGCGATACTATTTTGACGCTTTTATAGAACAAGTGTTATTTTGGGGAATAGACTAGATAGACTTTTCATCGAGTGTATTATCTATGTTCTTATAAAGGTGTTAACGAATGTATAAATGACAGATAAAAGTACAGGAGTAGAAAAACTACTATTATCTACACTCATATTGTAAGTTCTCTAAAACGTGTTCGAAAACGGTAGGCAATGGCATTTACATGACCACGACCGATTTTACTATGATAAGCTTTTTATCTGTGGCAGTAACGTAATTTTAACTTACACGCTCAACTATTGATGTGCTATGAGTTTTGATAATATAATGTACACCTGCACCCTCCCGGGGATCCGCCGACAGCCCGACACGCGCAATGCAATGCGGTTGCGCCATGGCGGTGCAATGGCGGCCATTCTATGGTTTCCGAATACAGCATTTTGGATAAATAATATGAGTGTAGATAAAGCAGTGTATGCAACTGTACGTAATTAGGCCTTATTACGTAACAGTTACATAAACTACTAATTATTGCACATCTCAATAAAAATAGAACAGTACAACAAACAGATTAAAAGCAGAGGCAGTCAACAGGCGGTCTTATCGCTAGAGAGCGATCTCTTCCAGACAACCATGGGGTAGCGGAAATGTAGTCGAAAATTATCGTATGAGTAGGTGCAAGGCAAAAGAAACAGTGAAAATCCAGTAAACAATAACAAAAGACATAAAATACAATCCATACTAATATTATAAATGGGAAAGTGTATTTGTGTGTTTGTTTGTTTGTTTGTCCGTCTTTCACGGCAAAACGGGGCGACGAATTGACGTGATTTTTTAAGTGGAGATAGTTGAAGGGATGGAGAGTGACATGGGTTACTTTTTGTCTCTTTCTAACCCCCAGTTCCCTAAAATGGGGGGTGGAAGTTTGTATGGAGCATTCCGGGGGGCAATCAGGAAAGGGGAACCGTGTTACCCCGAATTTAACGCGAGCGAAGCTGCGGGCAAAAGCTAGTAGCTTATATTTGGTGGCACTGCCCTGTTGTCGTTTAGGTTTATGCCACTTTAAGAGTGAATGTGTATTAGATGAGAAATGTTCCATAATAACTGTTTTAATCAGGCAATAGTTTTTGAAAAATAACTGTTGCTCGTATCTCCAGTGAGTTTCGTAAAGACATTGACCGTAAGGCTCTATACAAAAAAAAAACAAGATTAAAAACTGAATCCCGACTCCGGAAAAAACATGTTGAAGTCGGTTAAAGTGTAGCCTAATGTTACCTTCGTCATAATAACAAATCGATTGACACCTTATTTATCAAAATCCGATGAATAGTTTAGGCACTGCGGCGGAACATCCATACTAATATTATAAATGGGAAAGTGTATGTGTGTGTTTGTTTGTTTGTCCGTCTTTCACGGCAAAACGGGGCGACGAATTGACGTGATTTTTTAAGTGGAGATAGTTGAAGGGATGGAGAGTGACATAGGCTACTTTTTGTCTCTTTCTAACCCCCCACTTCCCTAAAATGGGGGGTGGAAGTTTGTATGGTTTGTTACCCCGAATTTAACGCGAGCGAAGCCGCGGGCAAAAGCTAGTACATAAATAAAAATTTGCATACATTGTGCGTACAAGATATATCTACTCACCGTGCTGTTTATTGAGGCTAACAATTTCCCGTTGAATTCAACAAGAGAATAACACCCGCCTTTTATGTCTTTCTCAGCCACTTGAACTAGTTTGCCTTCCAACCAGTGGAACAGCAATATTCTTCCCTGCAATCATAAAATCAATTCAGTTCGTGAAACACAGATAAAGATAATTTATTGATAAAAAAAAAAATAGGACAACCTTACACAAATCGACCTAGGCCCACAGTAAGCTCAATAAGGCTTGTGTTATGGGTACTAGACGACGATATATATAATAGATAAACATGGATAAATACTTAAATACATAGAGAACATCCGTAACTCAGGAACAAATAAACACACAAATAAATGCCCTGACCAGGATTCGAACCCGGGACCTCCTGCTTCGTAGGCAGGGTCACTACCGACTAGGCTAGGAGGCCGTTAAATATAATTATAATCCCATCAAAAACATAAATGTGAAAGGCTGCCGTTCGATACTATGGGAATGCTTCGCCTATAAAAGAAGTGAGATCTGAATAAGTACCAAGTTCCATAAAAATACCTCAAATCATAAATAGTTATAGGAATGCACACTTGATTTCCAGCAGTTTTTAAGGTACATTTTGAATAAGTATCACGTTACATAGAAATACCTAAAATTATAATAGTCAGAGAAACGCACACCGGTTTTTTTAGCAGTTTCCTGATAACATTTATTATTTTCAGTACTTTTTAATGATGTTACTTGGCAAGTTTTCACACACCACACACCTTTTCAATGCAATGAATCGACACCTTTGGACTGCAATGTGTCAAGTATATAATTTTCTATTAAAACTTGCCTAAGGAAACTGCTGGGTTCGGTTCCCGCAACAGACACACACAAGAGTGGTGAACAATTTTATTGTTCTTGTCTTTAAGACAAACATGTATTGTCTTAAATTGGTATGTATCTAAATTTAAATAAGTCTTATCTCATTTCCACTCCATACCTACTTATAGTAGAACAAAATTACACATTCGTTGTTTTCGAAACTGACTCACACTTGGCCGTTTTCAGATTTTTACTTTATTTCGACCTAAAGACAAACCTTCGAGCCAAATTTCAGGTCGGTACGACCATTGGAAGATAGACCCATTTAGTTCATTATGACTTCATAGTAGAACAAAGTTACACCTTCGCTATTTTTAAAACTGACTCACACTTGGCCGTTTTCAGATTTTTCCCTTTACTTTGACCTTAAGACCTATCTCCATGCCAAATTTCAAGTCAGTACGACCATTGGAAGTGGTCTAGGTTTTTGATGAGTCAGTGAGTGAGTGTATAGTAAAAATAGCGATTTTCTGACGTCAATATCTCAAGAACTGCTATAGGTAGAATAATGAAATTTTGTATTCTAGACAATTAAGGGGATGTCAACAGACACTCGAAATTTCATATGCGTAGATAAAATATGTTTTGAGTTATATAGGGTGGTCGAAATTGGCCCGAAATGGTTCGTGTAATATAACCCACGGCCGGTGTGTCGCTTTTTTTGCTCGAACTTGGCGGACACACTGCCGTGTGTCTAGATAAAGATAATTATTTGTGTTAAACACCCTACAGCACTAGACCCTACTCATAGTGTTGTGTTCCTGCTGGTGAGTAAGGTTGCCAAAGAGCTCAAAGAGGACCCAGTGTGTTCACAATCCGGCCGCTCCTGTTCCTTTAGCCGTCAACAGTGTATCCTCCTTTTTGTAAAGGGTCGGAAATGCGCATGTGAGTTGCAGGCGTCCATAGGCTACGGTAACTGGTTACCATCAGGCGGGCCGTATGCTTGTTTGTCACCGTCAAAAAACATTACAGTACAAGGTCTTAATTATAGGTACTTAAAGTGATTTTTATGCTTAACCTAATTTGGTATGCAAATGGGTAACTTAAAACTAATATTGTATAATTTTTCTACATACTCGTGAAACAAAGTACACCTTATTACCGTGTCATAAGGTTTACTAAATGTTTAGCTTGAAGTATCGCGTTCACAGCGCTAAGAATTAGTATAATTGGGAATTACTTAAAATAAATAATCAACAGGAAAAAAAACATACGACATTTGGACAACCGTGGATCGTAGTAATTTTTAGACAAAATGTTTCATTCATTCATTCGTCTCCTGCCTCCTAGGGTTGGTCCCGGCTTTTGCTACGGCTCAATTGGGCCTGGGGTGAGCTTGGCAATTTTTAACTTATTCTGTAAAAGGTATAAAACTCTAAAGAAGCTGATTTGACTTGTCAATCACCATCCTTACTTACTCGCTTGTAGCAAAGTGGTTAGTATCTGTCTCTCATTTGTGTTTTTATAAACGCCATATTTCACAAAACAAAACGTGACTCAAATTCCAAGATCATGGCCGCAAGCGAGCTAAAATAAACCTTATTTGAAAGCATGAAGATTACATTTACAGTTTACGCCATAACACTTGTATTTAAGTGTCTTTGGCGCTATGGCAGAGACTATTCACCACGACTTTAAGCGTTCTTGGCGTCCTGAGAGGGTTAATTTACGAGAACAATATTGGTTCTTACCTGCTTCGGTTCCGACTCTTCTGGGTTCAGTGTGGCCGTGCCGACGGCGTAATAATGGTTGTTGTCTTCGCCGAGCTTACACGATACTAGCGACATGGCGTACTCGTTCGACATCAGTTGGTGCGCGTGTAATACTGCAAATACACGAGACATTGACAACTGAAACTAAACCTCATTTATAAAACATAGCTAAACTGATGAATGAACTGATAATGTTCAAAACAATTTTCGTAGTAAATATATGATAAGGCGCATCTCCTCAATTTTTTTCATATTTTTTGGACTTAACGTTCAAAAGTTACAAGGGGGGGGACACAATTTTTCTGACTTTCGAAGCGATTATTTCAGAAAATATTCACTCAATCACAAAATGGTCAAAGGAACCTCAATGTTATTTTTAAAGATCTATCGATTGATGTGTCACATGTTGATATTTGGTTTAAAAAAAAACTGTATGGAGCGCCCCCCCCCCTAAAATATATATTTTTTTAAATTTAATTACCTAACTAAGTAGCGGCATACAAAATACACATGTGTAAATTTTATTCAGATATGTCGTATAGTTTCCGAGTAAAATGGCTGTGACATACGGACGGACAGACAGACAGACATGACGAATCCATAAGGGTTCCGTTTTTTGCCATTTGGCTACGGAACCCTAAAAATGGGCTTATGGGATGGTCCAGAGTAGACTAACCTTCGAAGGTGTGCTGGTCGATGACGAGCAGGTTGTGTATCTCGAGGTCGGCGGCCTGCGGCGCGTGTTTGGGCGCCTGCGCGGCGGCGCCGGACGTGGTTCAGAGTAGACTGACCTTCGAAGGTGTGCTGGTCGATGACGAGCAGGTTGTGTATCTCGAGGTCGGCGGCCTGCGGCGCGTGTTTGGGCGCCTGCGCGGCGGCGCCGGACGTGGTTCAGAGTAGACTGACCTTCGAAGGTGTGCTGGTCGATGACGAGCAGGTTGTGTATCTCGAGGTCGGCGGCCTGCGGCGCGTGTTTGGGCGCCTGCGCGGCGGCGCCGGACGTGGTTCAGAGTAGACTGACCTTCGAAGGTGTGCTGGTCGATGACGAGCAGGTTGTGTATCTCGAGGTCGGCGGCCTGCGGCGCGTGTTTGGGCGCCTGCGCGGCGGCGCCGGACGTGGTTCAGAGTAGACTGACCTTCGAAGGTGTGCTGGTCGATGACGAGCAGGTTGTGTATCTCGAGGTCGGCGGCCTGCGGCGCGTGTTTGGGCGCCTGCGCGGCGGCGCCGGACGTGGTTCAGAGTAGACTGACCTTCGAAGGTGTGCTGGTCGATGACGAGCAGGTTGTGTATCTCGAGGTCGGCGGCCTGCGGCGCGTGTTTGGGCGCCTGCGCGGCGGCGCCGGACGTGGTTCAGAGTAGACTGACCTTCGAAGGTGTGCTGGTCGATGACGAGCAGGTTGTGTATCTCGAGGTCGGCGGCCTGCGGCGCGTGTTTGGGCGCCTGCGCGGCGGCGCCGGACGTGGTTCAGAGTAGACTGACCTTCGAAGGTGTGCTGGTACTGCTGGTCGATGACGAGCAGGTTGTGTGTCTCGAGGTCGGCGGCCTGCGGCGCGTGTTTGGGCGCCTGCGCGGCGGCGCCGGACGTGGTTCAGAGTAGACTGACCTTCGAAGGTGTGCTGGTCGATGACGAGCAGGTTGTGTATCTCGAGGTCGGCGGCCTGCGGCGCGTGTTTGGGCGCCTGCGCGGCGGCGCCGGACGTGGTTCAGAGTAGACTGACCTTCGAAGGTGTGCTGGTCGATGACGAGCAGGTTGTGTATCTCGAGGTCGGCGGCCTGCGGCGCGTGTTTGGGCGCCTGCGCGGCGGCGCCGGACGTGGTTCAGAGTAGACTGACCTTCGAAGGTGTGCTGGTCGATGACGAGCAGGTTGTGTATCTCGAGGTCGGCGGCCTGCGGCGCGTGTTTGGGCGCCTGCGCGGCGGCGCCGGACGTGGTTCAGAGTAGACTGACCTTCGAAGGTGTGCTGGTCGATGACGAGCAGGTTGTGTATCTCGAGGTCGGCGGCCTGCGGCGCGTGTTTGGGCGCCTGCGCGGCGGCGCCGGACGTGGTTCAGAGTAGACTGACCTTCGAAGGTGTGCTGGTCGATGACGAGCAGGTTGTGTATCTCGAGGTCGGCGGCCTGCGGCGCGTGTTTGGGCGCCTGCGCGGCGGCGCCGGACGTGGTTCAGAGTAGACTGACCTTCGAAGGTGTGCTGGTCGATGACGAGCAGGTTGTGTATCTCGAGGTCGGCGGCCTGCGGCGCGTGTTTGGGCGCCTGCGCGGCGGCGCCGGACGTGGTTCAGAGTAGACTGACCTTCGAAGGTGTGCTGGTACTGCTGGTCGATGACGAGCAGGTTGTGTGTCTCGAGGTCGGCGGCCTGCGGCGCGTGTTTGGGCGCCTGCGCGGCGGCGCCGGACGTGGTTCAGAGTAGACTGACCTTCGAAGGTGTGCTGGTCGATGACGAGCAGGTTGTGTATCTCGAGGTCGGCGGCCTGCGGCGCGTGTTTGGGCGCCTGCGCGGCGGCGCCGGACGTGGTTCAGAGTAGACTGACCTTCGAAGGTGTGCTGGTCGATGACGAGCAGGTTGTGTATCTCGAGGTCGGCGGCCTGCGGCGCGTGTTTGGGCGCCTGCGCGGCGGCGCCGGACGTGGTTCAGAGTAGACTGACCTTCGAAGGTGTGCTGGTCGATGACGAGCAGGTTGTGTATCTCGAGGTCGGCGGCCTGCGGCGCGTGTTTGGGCGCCTGCGCGGCGGCGCCGGACGTGGTTCAGAGTAGACTGACCTTCGAAGGTGTGCTGGTACTGCTGGTCGATGACGAGCAGGTTGTGTGTCTCGAGGTCGGCGGCCTGCGGCGCGTGTTTGGGCGCCTGCGCGGCGGCGCCGGACGTGGTTCAGAGTAGACTGACCTTCGAAGGTGTGCTGGTCGATGACGAGCAGGTTGTGTATCTCGAGGTCGGCGGCCTGCGGCGCGTGTTTGGGCGCCTGCGCGGCGGCGCCGGACGTGGTTCAGAGTAGACTGACCTTCGAAGGTGTGCTGGTCGATGACGAGCAGGTTGTGTATCTCGAGGTCGGCGGCCTGCGGCGCGTGTTTGGGCGCCTGCGCGGCGGCGCCGGACGTGGTTCAGAGTAGACTGACCTTCGAAGGTGTGCTGGTACTGCTGGTCGATGACGAGCAGGTTGTGTGTCTCGAGGTCGGCGGCCTGCGGCGCGTGTTTGGGCGCCTGCGCGGCGGCGCCGGACGTGGTTCAGAGTAGACTGACCTTCGAAGGTGTGCTGGTCGATGACGAGCAGGTTGTGTATCTCGAGGTCGGCGGCCTGCGGCGCGTGTTTGGGCGCCTGCGCGGCGGCGCCGGACGTGGTTCAGAGTAGACTGACCTTCGAAGGTGTGCTGGTCGATGACGAGCAGGTTGTGTATCTCGAGGTCGGCGGCCTGCGGCGCGTGTTTGGGCGCCTGCGCGGCGGCGCCGGACGTGGCGGCGGCGGCGGTGGACGCGGACGCGCGGACCGCGGTGGCGGCGCCGCCGGCCGCGCCCCACTCCAGCTTGTCCACGCGCATTGTGATCACGCCGAACGTCTGTTACATTAGAGTTTCAATAAGATCAAGCAAACTTACGAACAGGGTGACATTTTATAAACTACAATGGTGTTTTCACGGATGGCGCCAGCATATGTTGTACCTGTTAGTCCTACCTAGTGTCAAAATCTTTTTTTTTTTTTTTTTTTCCGGCTTGGTGTTTTTAAACGGGTATAGTATGATTTAACCGATCGTCAAATAGATACGAAGTCGATAACCTAATTAATAAGATTTGCCACTAGAATAATAGATCTGTCACCAAAATTGTACCACCGAATAATATGAAAACGATTACCTAAAAAACATATTGGTCATGGTCACAAAAAAAAAGTTACAGTTACAGTTAGCTTTCCATCCCACGTTTAGTTTCTCAATGTATATATTATGTATTCAACATATGGTCTTGGACTCAACTCAAACAAATGACCAGAGCTCGGATTTTTCACGGCAAAACAAAACACTAGCGTAATTTAGCCAGTGCTTGAAATATTATTTTATCGATATCGATAATTCAGAACTAGAAGAAATAAAAGTCACCAAATAAAATTAATATGTAATAAAACTAATAAAAACATTTGTACAAAGTTACTATATATTAGAAACAGACGCAATTTCTTCTTCAAAATCTACGTCAGTACACACAGCAGCACAAGACATTTTATTTGGGTAATAGTGATAGGAGTAGATGATCATTATCTTTTCAACATTCTCTGGGAGTAAACAGTTGCGTTTATCACTATAAATCCATTTATGTACACTAAATGTACGTTCAACTTCAGTTGACGTCAAGGGAGCAAATTTATAGAATTCATTATCAGTTCGGGTAATATTTTCAGATATGTCTCTTAAAATTTCGTAATCAGGATTTCGTTCGAGCACGGCTTCAAATTTACGTATCACTGGTAAAAGTTTACTCCAGTTTACGTAGCAACGAACAGTATCCAGAATGAGGAAGGATTCCGCAATGGATAAAGTCGAACATTGCAATTGTTCTATTGAAGAGGCTATTACTTCGTAGTTGTCGCGAATGAAATTTAACTCCGGTCGTAGTTTGCGTGTTTGAAAACATTTTTTTGCAGCTCTTATAGCTGCCGAGTCATTAGCAAGTATGGAGACGACATCACGTATTTGCTCATAGTATTGAGCGTAATATACCGCAGCAGATATCCAAGTTCCCCATCTGGTGATAATTGGCTCGGGAGGTAGGGGAATGGACGGATATTTTGCCTTAAAAAGGCGTACACGCTCTGGAGATTTTAGGAATATCTTTTTGACATTCGATATCAACCCATCCACACCTTTGAAATTATCTCGCACTTCTTCGGCAACCCGGTGCAGACCATGAGCTAAACACGTAATGTGTTTCATACGAGGAAACGTTGCTTTTAAAATACGACCGGCTTTAAGCATATATGCGGCACTATCTGTGCAAAGTAAAAGCAAATTGTTTACGTTATCATTGAAAGAATTTTGAAACAAAAATTTTAATTGGTTTATTATTAGGTTTGCTATTGTTTCCGGGGATTTACCTTCTCTAAAACCTTCGACCCCAAAAGATAAAATTGCTTAGAAAAATTTTTTTGCAAAGACCGAATCACCACGTTTGTCACACATTTTCCCATGAAATCTGGTGTTTCGTCTATAGATATCCACAAATAATTGGTTTTGTTTACCTCTCTTATACCCTGTATAGTTTTTTTGTACACGAGATTTAAATACATTTTTCGCAGGGTCGATTCGTCCGGTAAAGAAGTCATAGAGCAGTCGCAACATAAATACTTGTTAAAAAAATGACGAAAATTATTGTTGTTGACTGTTGCCCATGGTATGTTGCATGAAATAAGAAAAATAATTAAATCGAAATAAAATTGATGTTTCCTATTTGGTTGACCCGAACGGTAATTGTGGCGGTTGCTTTTCACATGATTCTCAATATTGCATTTCTTCAGTTTTAGATGCATATCGCACATAGAGCAGTATATAGTGGAGGTCACTTCATTATAGACTAACTCAGGGTGATTTTCAATCCACGTTTTGATCCGATCTTGTACATTACTCATTTTTGTATTAATTGATACCTTGCAATATTAAGTTATTATACGTATATCCAACACGTCGGATTCAATGCGTTGCGAAATAAATAATACCTAGATGCAATTTACGTTTTATACGTAATGAAATGACAGTTAAAGTGTGAATGTCATATGTCATGTGAGATGAAATTTGCAGTCGTTTCTATCATTTTAAATGAGGTGGTATAGTTACTTCGTTCTAAGTTGTACATGCAGACCTACCTCTTTGTTGCTCGACTATGGCAAAGCTAAAATGAAAAGTTATTTTATTACTTATACAGGATGTCCGGTAATTAATGCACAACCTTCTAACCCCCAGTAGGTCACCTTAGACTGGTCAAAAATATTGATTTTGAGCTCTAGTAAGTCTCCTGTTTTTCGAAATTTTCGCACGTTTGTTAGTTTTTAAATTTTGACATTCACACTGATAGGTGTACCATCGAATAAAAAAAGAAAAAATGTACTGAGGCAATACCTGTCATATACTCTAGTAAGACTCGATAGGTGTCGATAAAATAATATTTCAAGCACTGGCTAAATTACGCTAGTGTTTTGTTTTGCCGTGAAAAATCCGAGCTCTGCAAATGACATATGTGGTCAGTTGCTCGTGCGTCGGCCGTCGGCGCGCCGAGTACATTAGTCGGCGGCGGCGGCGCGGATGTATGGCGGCGCGGCGCGGCGCGCACGTCTAGGAGGAGATGAAGACTTCGCAGTTAAAGTTTCGCTCCGCTTGCCCGAAAAACCCCGACGAAAAGGACGACCAAAAGACCGTGGTTATCAAATATAAGCAAATATTTGGAAATCGTAGCACTTCAGGAAACGACAACAGAATCGTCGGGCGCACGAGATGAAGGAGACCCGACTCCAAGTAGATGGGATAAGGGAAGGATAAAGAAGAAAGAAAAACATAGTAGTCTTTAAAATTATGCTTCTATTACCTGTGATGCTTCTTGGTATGCGATACGTCGAGGCGTCTCTCCCAGCGGAACTGATCTGATATGAAGTTTCTGGATTTCGTCTATTGTGCCTATGGTTACCGTACTGTCTGTGGCTAGCGCCAAACTGTTGAAAAAATAATCGGTTTAAATTAAATGAAAACTTACACAAACCAAACCTTTAATATACTCAAGCATGGACCGTGCTAACACAATAATACATACAAATGCAACGTATAGATGTACAAGAGGACTTGCACAATGTCAGGATGGCCGTATCTGGTACGAATAATAAATAATACTCATAACGAGTGGTCGAAACTTTAACGTCACAAAATTTATTGTTTAATCAGTGACATCATAAATAATTACAATCGCAAGAAACGTGTATTTTTCGTTTATTTTAGTAATATTTTTTACGACTGGTGTAAAATATTAATTTACGTACAGTAAAATAGCCTCTTGACATTTTTGTCATGATATCAGCTTTAGGGAGCATGAGCGGTAGAGGGTCTGCTCTGCATCACCTTGTGGTGTATCCACAGATAACCTCAACCACTAGATAGATCATAAGTACAACTTTACCCAAGTAACACAGGAAGCATTATAACATATGAATAGTTAACTTATTTCGAACTTAAGGACCGTATAAACTCTTATATACGTTCACCGAGCAACTTGTCGCATTATATGATGCTTTGAGCTGTATAACGGTTGTATAATGGTATATCTAAATGCTTTTGTAAAGCCTTTAGCTTTAGTACAGCAAACCACAACGCAACTGTACAGCTTTCGACTGTTTAAAAGCACTCAAGTGCTTTAGGTTCTACAATAGCATTATATAATGCTTTAAGCTGTATAACGGTTGTATAATGGCATGTATAAATGCTTTTTTAAAGCCTTTAGTTTTAGTACAGCGAACCAAAATGCAACTGTGTAGCTGAATGCTGTACAGTTGCGTTTTGGTTTGCTACACTAATGCTTCGGTGTGGTTTAGTGCCTTAGGTTCTACAATAGCATAAATAAATGCTTAATGCTGTTTATGAGCATGAATATTAGCCATTATAATGCCACGTAAATCCGGTATACAGCTTTCAGCTGTTTTTAGTGCTTTAGGTTCTACAATAGCATTTTATGATGCTTTACGCTGTATAACGGTTGTATAATGGCATATGTAAATGCTTTTGTTTAGCCATTAGTTTTAGTGCAGCGAACAACATGCAACTGTACAGCTGAATGATGTACAGTTGCGTTTTGGTTTGCTACACTAATGCTTCGGTTTGGTTTAGTGCCTTAGGTTCTACAATAGCATAAATAAATGCTTAATACTGTTTAAGAGCATGAATATTAGCCATTATAATGCCACGTAAATTCGCTATACAGCTTTCAGCTATTTTTAATGCCTTAGGGTGTACAATAGTATTTATAAGTAGGCAATACGTTCCTAATGCAGTATAATAGCAATAATATAAACCATTATAAAGCCAAGTAATTCACTATAAGGGGCTGTTCATAAATTACGTCATTTCAAACGGGGGGGGGTCTGGACATCGGATGATGGTAGCATGACGTAGGAGGGGGGGGGGGCGGTCATTCCGAAAATCACATCATCAATGTGTAAAAAAAGGAATGAAAGTCGTGTTTCTATAAACTTTTAATGCTATAAAATATTATCTACTAAATAGTTTTTTATTTTACAATTCAGCTTAAAACGCATTTTTTTAATGACGTCACTTTATTTGGCAGCTTTACTATCAAAAAATTGATGACGTAATTTATGAACAGCCCCTATACAGCTTTTAGCGGTTTTAGTGCCTTAGGTTCTACAATAGCATAAATAAATGCTTAATGTTGTTTAATAGCATAATTATTCACGTGTAATGCTGTAGGCATAAATAAGGCATTTTTTAAGGGTCACTGAGCTGCTATTGGACTAAGAGCTAGCCACGTCAGATATGACAAAATAATGAGAGCAACAAAACCCGTCTGGTTAGATTGCTATACTATTCTTATTGCTAGATCCTGGCATCTGGCAGCTTTTAATGGGTGGAGGTCACAGTGACAGACTAGCAAAATGTTTTAATTGGAAAATAGTAGTACCAAACTAGGTAAAAATTGCCGAAGTTGTCTCAGTTATAAAGGACAGGGCCTATATTTTAAGGGGCTCCCTGGCGCCAACGACCTTGGATCTGATTCCCTTAGTTTTCTAATTATTTATATAGCTTATCATATTATCAGTAACGGCTTTAAACAATATAGTATCCTATATTTACTTCAATATTCATTGTCCACGAGATATTTGACATCAAAGTCGAACCGGTTTAGGCTAAAAAAGTGGTTTTATGGTCATAAATTTTGTTTTAATTAGTTAAAAATTAAAATCTCTCTACAGTTTTTAGAGACATCAAAGAGGAACCCTAATATGTAGATTACGTATATGTAAGATTCTTTACACCATTCGAATATCGATAAAAGTGTTTTTTAGACCATATTTTAAAAATATCATAAAAAAATAACGGCTCATTTATTTCAAGATCCGGCTCTACAGAATGGAGATAAAAGATTCAAAAACCGATAGTCGTTTGCCTTATAATTCTAAGTATCTATAGTTAATATGTTGGAATATCGACTCAAAACTGGTCAAAAATCGATAAAAAAAAACGTTAAACCAAAAAATTTTGTGTATTATTACCATACATCGGGGTTTTCGGTGCGGGAATGTTTGACATTAGCCAAAGAGTAGGCATTAACTTAAAAAACAGAATGTACTCTAGCACGTTTCTACCTAAAGAATAATTGATCGAAAAAATCATAGGTATATACAATTTATATATAATAGCTGACTATTATGTATATATATTGTAGGTACATATACCTATGATTTTTTCAAGTATTTTTTTATTAATTCATGTAATGACTGATCAGTGTCAACCTCTTCAGTTAATCAAATTGTTCATAAATATCGGACGTCAAGATTAATATTTGACACTTACTATACCGTGTCTTTGTCTTAGGTAGATCTAGTTAATAAATTTCGGATATGCAATTGTATTTATAAATACTAAGTATATCAGTAGTAGTATAGTCAATACAAACATGCCTCTAAGAAAAAAAGCTCGTATCATAGTGTGTAAGCTATTCACAGAGAGGTAGTTATTCATTAAGCATAATATGATATTTTCTCAGACTAACTCTCAACCTATCTGTTTATCTCTACTCTTTCTCAAATCGTTCCCGCACCGAAAACCCCGATGTATGATTATTACGGAAACAAAAACAGTAGGCGAAAACTATAAACTATATTTTATTATACATCGTTTGGCACTACTTTCTCGCAACATAAACTTTTGTATAATTTCTCTTAATATTGTATAGTATTTGTATAGTTTCTCATAATATTGCATCAAACCCAGATCTCTAGGATTTATTTTCTTGAAATGGTTTGCATTCTTTGACCTCCACTACTTTAAAGCTGCCAGATGTCCAGATCTAGAAATAAGCATAATATACCAAACTGACTAGAGGGGTTTGGTTGCTCTCATTATTGTCATATCCGACGTGGACGGGGCTAGCTCTCTGTCTATATAGACCAACGCCATTTTGTAAATAATTAATAACCTAAAAATAAAACCATGCGGACCTATTTATACAAGGAAAATACCTATATAATAAAGAAATTACTTAATTTAAGACTGCTCAACCAACACCATTATGTTAATAATGCAAAACTCGTTCTATGCGAGGATTACACAATTGTTTTGCTTATTTGACGCATATCTTTTTATAATATTTTATAGCAAAACCACAATAAATCAAAGGCGCGTGAAAATTTTCAATGAAACTTATATACACATTTACAGTAAACTACATTGCGCAGTAATATTTGAAGGATATAATAACGTAAAAGTGTCAAAAACTTTTATAAATTTTGTTAGGATGCAAACAAATATGACGTGTCACTCATTCAGTTTTTTGTACCGTCTTCGTCCATTTTATATTGCGAGACAAAGTAGTTAAATCACAACGTTCATTGTATTATAACATTTGTTCCGTCGGTATTAGAGACGTTTTTGCATTGACGTAAGGTTTATTTTACTACACTCTTATGCTAGTATAATGCGTTTGTATTGCGATCGGCAAGTTAATCGAGAGTACTTATGCTTCTTTACTGCGATTAGCAAGTTTTTTGGCCGTATTAAGGCTTCTTTAATGCAGTCGGCAACTTAATAGAGCGTACTAATGCTTCTTTGAGGCGATTGGCACTTTCCATGACAACGATAATGCTAATAGCGCAGACATAATGCGCCTGCAATGCTATTAAATGACCTGTATAGGATCTCAAGCTGGGTAATTTGTGCCCATTTAAGACCTATATCAGCACTATAAACGTTTATAATGCTACTATAAAACGAACTCAAAATGCTAAAAGCATACAGATATGCTGTAAGACGGCCGTTATACTGCTTTGATGTGTTACTTGGGTAGGTCACCGCACATCAGCGCTCCCGCACTAATTTAGTATGAGAGCGTGACAGCTTATTTAATTTGAGTTAACGTTTTTGATCATTACTTATTAAAAATATCCACAAAAATCAAGTTATAGGGGCTAACCTGGATTGTTATACTACAAAATGATGTAGAATACCATTGAGATGTGCTGTTCGAATCATAGAAATTTACGAATGAAATTGAGCTAATGTGTGGTGGACCCCGTGCCCCTTGAAAACGCTTAATGATGAGTAGTATGTGTAGTCACAGTATAAATAGGGGACCCCTAATGGTGTTCACATACGATTCATTTATTCGCGCTATGCACACTTTTAGTGCCGTCTCCTGAAGATCGACTAAATCGTATTTTCTTATATACATTGAACTCACCTGTCCGGATAAGCAGCTGCGTTGAGCGAGCACATGTGCGTGACCTCTTTGAGGTTCACGTTCGAGAACACGAGTTTGTGGTTCGAGGAGAAGATAACGGTGGGCCGGTCGGAGCACGCGAATATGTTGGTTGTGGATAGCGATCTGTTTATAACAATAAACAATTTTTATTGCAACTTTAGGTGTACTATCGGGTTCATAATTGCATACCCAATTTATGAATGAATTCATTGATAAATTGGGTATGCAATTATGAATCCGATGGTACATTGATACGATTGGCACTTGGCTCTCAAACTAGGTTTCCCTGTAATAAATATTACAATTTGTAAGAATATTTAGAGTATGTGTTTCCTGATTCTTCTTTAATTTAAATTTCAGTCAAAAATGAGGATCCCGACGAATTGAGAACATCCGCCTTCGAAATCTTGAAGTTGGTTGGTTGGTGGTTGGTAATTTTATAAAATAAAATAAAAATATAATTCGGGGCTCGATCGCTTTACCACTTAAGCTATGGGTTCAGTTACTAAAAATGCAAAACGATGATTGAAGGCATTGAGAATTTCGTCAACTCAGTTCAATTAAGCTATGGGTTCAGTTATGAACCCATAGCTTAATTGGTAAAGCGATCGAGCCCCGGTAAGGCGTATCGATGCGAGGTTCAAATCCTGCTGGGTTGATTTTTTTTTTTCAATGTTTTCAGTGTTTGTATTTGATTGAATAAAATAATAATTTATAAGAAAAAAAAACCGACTTCCATGGGGGTAGCCGGTGAAGCATTATTGTAGATGGTGCACTTAGATTCCATACAATGAAATAACTTGCTTAACAAACGCAGCGGAGAGGACAAATCGCCAAACCTGAACTATGCGTCGTTGAAGAGTTCCGTTCTGATCATCATCAGCAGTTCCACTTCATCAAATGTCACTCTTTTGAATGAAAATGCTTGATTTGTTGATAAAAATACAAAAGTCACTTTATGTATGCCTTTAAGATTTGAGGAATTCCCTCGATTCCTCATGGAACTCATCATCAGAACTTGAGCTTGACGAAAATTGGTCCTGACAATCTAACTTGCTTAACAAACACAGCGAAGGGGACGAATCGCCAAACGTGAACTATGCGTCGTTGAAGAGTTCCGTTCTGATCATCATCAGCAGTTCCACTTCATCAAATGTCACTCTTTTGAATGAAAATGCTTGACTTGTTGATAAAAATACAAAAATCACTATGTGTAAGCCCTTAAGATTTGAGGAGTTCCCTCGATTCTTCATGGATCCCATCATCAGAACTTGAGCTTGACGAAAATTTGTCCTGACAATTAAACTTGCTAAACAAACACAGCGAAGAGGACAAATCGCCAAACGTGAACTATGCGTCGTTGAAGAGTTCCGTTCTGATCATCATCAGCAGTTCCACTTCATCAAATGTCACTCTTTTGAATGAAAATGCTTGATTTGTTGATAAAAATACAAAAGTCACTTTATGTATGCCTTTAAGATTTGAGGAATTCCCTCGGTTCCTCATGGAACTCATCACCAGAACTTGAGCTTGACGAAAATTGGTCCTGACAATCTAACTTGCTTAACAAACACAGCGAAGGGGACGAATCGCCAAACGTGAACTATGCGTCGTTGAAGAGTTCCGTTCTGATCATCATCAGCAGTTCCACTTCATCAAATGTCACTCTTTTGAATGAAAATGCTTGACTTGTTGATAAAAATACAAAAATCACTATGTGTAAGCCCTTAAGATTTGAGGAGTTCCCTCGATTCTTCATGGATCCCATCATCAGAACTTGAGCTTGACGAAAATTTGTCCTGACAATTAAACTTGCTAAACAAACACAGCGAAGAGGACAAATCGCCAAACGTGAACTATGCGTCGTTGAAGAGTTCCGTTCTGATCATCATCAGCAGTTCTACTTCATCAAATGTCACTGTTTTGAATGAAAATGATGGATTTGTTGATAAAAATATAAAAATCACTATATGTATGCCTTTAAGATTTGAGGAGTTCCCTCGATTCCTCATGGATCCCATCATCAGAACTGCGTTTTGACAAAAACGGGACCAATCTGTATATATATACTTACAATCAAAAAAAGAATTTTCAAAATCGGTTCAGACATGACGGAGTTATGGAGTAACAAACATAAAAAATAAAAAAAAATAAAAAACATACACGCCGAATTGAGAACCTCCTCTTTTGAAATCTGGAAGTCGGTTAAAAATAGCCTTTATTTCAGACATTACATGCTTCCTCTTATATATATATATATTATTTAATGTAATGGGTTGTCTGTGTGCCTTTTCTTGGCAAAGGCCTCCCCCAACCCTTTCCATTTCTCTCTGTCTAGTGCTAATGTTGTCCAGCCTCCGCCTACTTCCTTCTTTATTTCATCAACCCATCTTCTTTTGGGTTTACTGGTTGGTAATTTTAGTGGATCAATAATGTCATTGTCGTAAAGGCGTTAAAAAAGTTCGTTTCGTTTCGGTATTGACAGTGAAATCGGTCGGCAATAATTGTGTGGTGCCAAATTTCTGAGGCAATGCAAGCAAGACACGTAAAGCTTGTCCCAGAAAAAAATTAGTTAGTATGAAATAATGTAGCAATAAAAAGTTACCAAATTTTTGACAACAGTTTATTAGAAATGTAGTAAACAAAACGTATTTTTGTTATGTTTTTGTTCTATTGTTTATTCATCCAGAAACTTCGTAATTTTCTTTTGATACCTGCCATCAGGTTTTGTACATCAGTGTCTGTGATTAGTTTTGAAGCTGCATTCCATTTTTGCTTGAAGTTTTCAACTGATGTGGCGTTAGTTTTATGTTTTAAGAGCTTCTGCTTCATACGAGCCCAATATTTTTCTATAGGTCGTAATTCAGGACAGTTAGGAGGATTTTGGTATTTTTCCACAAATTCGACATTATTGGCTTTGTACCATTTTATCACATTTTTAAAATAGTGGCACGTGGCCAGATCAGGCCAAACCAGAACTGGCTTCTTGTGTCGCTTTAAAAACGGCAATAATCGCTTTTCCATGCACTCTTTAAGGTATATATCGCCTTTCATAGTTCCTTTAGCAAAGTATGGAGTGCTGCGTTTGCCGCAAGAACAGATCGCTTGCCACACAAGAACCTTCTTCGCAAATTTATCCGTTTTTATGACATTGTACTCGTCATTGATAGTTTTTCTATCGGTCCCCGAATAAAAATGATGTCCCGGCCAGGGACCTTAACCGGTAACCATTAAAGGGGTATTAGATTGGGTATTTAATAGAGTTGTTTTTAAAAACCATATCAATTCGGTAAGCGTATCATTTTACTTACCCGAACGAAAGGCTAACCATGTCAATACAGTTAATTCGGGTAAGTGGTTACAACCCAGCATATGGTTTCCCTATCAGATAGGGTTTTTCAAATGCGATTAAGCTATTTTAAACTCTGTGACCAATACATTTGGCTTATTTATTATTCGAGCATCCTACGAGCTAAGCGCTGCCGGTTGGCGGCACGAGCGAGCCTACAGACAAACAAGAATCTTTTTGCGTATGTTTTCGTACTTACGCCTTTGATCTAGACGCTATTATTGCTTGTTAGTGCGCTAAAAGATCGTTGTGTGGTGCCGGTGTTTTTGTTCTTGCCATTCGAGCGTGACGGCTCGAGTCGATTGAATCTTAGACCCAGGCTTATAGGAACCAAAATCAAATGCATATTGTGAAGTGTTAAAATATATAATTTGGTGTTATTTAATCAAATACAAACATTGAAAAAATAATCAACCCAGTTTGACTTGAACAAACATCGATACGCCTTACCGGGGCTCGATATCGCTTTACCAATTAAGCTATGGGTTCAGTTACTGAGCTGACGAAATTCTCAATGCCTTCAATCATCTTTTTGCATTTATTTTTACATCGACTTTATAGCAGCCGTAAGCGACATCTAAGTGCCAACTACTACAGTTAGCTACCCTTCCCGCCGACTCTTTTACAAGTGTCACAACGGAAATAACAGATGGCGCCTGCTATCAACTCATAATTATTTTACTTGTTTTAAAGTGGGTATTCCACTCATACATTAGTATGTTATTTAATCAAATACAAACATTGAAAAAATAATCAACCCAGTTTGACTTGAACAAACATCGATACGCCTTACCGGGGCTCGATATCGCTTTACCAATTAAGCTATGGGTTCAGTTACTGAGCTGACGAAATTCTCAATGCCTTCAATCATCTTTTTGCATTTATTTTTACATCGACTTTATAGCAGCCGTAAGCGACATCTAAGTGCCAACTACTACATATAGGCGTATCGATGTTTGTTCAAGTCAAACTGGGTTGATTATTTTTTCAATGTTTCAATGTTTGTATTTGATTAAATAACATACTAATGTATGAGTGGAATACCCACTTTAAAACAAGTAAAATAATTATATAATTTGGTGTTATTCTAGTTATAGGTAGTACTTTGTTTCAGTGGCTCCAGCAAAATGTGACGCCGTTCACCGATACTTCTAGTATAATGAAACGATCAATATCAGTCATTGTTGGACAATCAAGAATAAAATGATTATATGAAAAAAATATCGTAAGAATAAACTTACGTTGATTTTTTCCCGTTAAAATGATTCAAAATAATTTCGTCGGGACTAATTCATATGCGAGAAAATGTAATAAAAATAATTGATTCTTAACAGAATTATTTAATCATGCTTTTTATTTTAAATAATGTTCCGCGTATAAGAATGTATTCTGGGTTTTTCGGTGTAAGAAAACATCGTGTGGAAACTGGACCTAATCCCAATAAGGCGTAGTTTCCCTTATGCCCAGCAAAAATTATATCTGTTTTAAAATCCACGGTAGGCAGATATACTCTTTTCACTTCTCATGCTCGTAAAGTTCGACTTTAAATCGTGCGTGGACGATATAAAATCGCATTTTAAGCTCTAGGGCATAAAGAAAAATTTTCTTCTAAGACCAAGAATGTGGCTCAACAGCCAAACAGAGTCAAAATATATTGCACAATTTAATTGAACAGTAAAATTTCGTAGAATACTGAAACTTGTTCTTTTATTATATTCTTGTACTCAGATAGAATAAGCTTTCTGGCCCAGACAATTCCTATTGGATAAGAATTTTTTTTTTTGTATAGATCAAAGTGTCAGGAATTGATACCAATAAAATTTATAAGTGAATATTGGGCGCTAAGGTGCCAAAAAAATGGTAAAAACCAGTTTTTCGCTTCTAGAGGAAAAACTACGGCTCCGACAAAAAATTGTTAAATGTAACAAATGTGCGCAATAAAAAAACAAAGAGAATTAGCCCCAGTAGAGCAAAATCTGTTTAGAGGATCGTCCGCAATGTGAAAAAAGTACCAATGTAAGTTGACCTTTGTATAAGAATAATTACTAGGGCAGAAGAGGTCAGCTAAACATGGTTATTTAATTTTAAGAGAAATGAAGCATTATTGCAAATGGCATCTAAAATATAAGAATAGCAGAATTAAAATACTTAAATATAGTTTAAGTTAATTATAATTTTTTTTAGGTGCCATTTGTAATAATGCTTCATTTCTCTTAAAATTATACAACCAAGTATAGCTGACCGCTTCTGCCCTAGTAATTATTCTTATACAAAGGTCAACTTACACTGGTTCAAACACGTTTTTTTTTGCAAATATTGTAAATTCAATAACTCGCGTTCCGAAAGTTCTGGAGAGCTGATATTAGAATATGATGTCAGTTTTGTGGTCCTCTAACTAGTTAAATGTTCAAATGAAAATGTTGTAAACTTTTTACAAACCGTCAAATTTTGCAAAAAGCGACCTTTTTTTAAATCGACTGGGAGGGTATTTTAATTTTCGAAAAACGTTATAATTTTGATTCCAATGCATTAAGGAGGAGTTGAACTACAAATTTCCAAGTTTACAAATCATTTGACAAAGAATAAAGTTGTTTAAATAATCTATGAAGTTCAGGCACTTTTTGCGCGCGCGGCGGCGACGCACTATGGCCCAAACGCCCGATCTAGCTGGACAAAATTATTTTACACTCATAGACTAAAATTGACTATTTTTATTATTATTTTGCTATAATTCATGTGAAAAAATATTATCCAGTGTAAGTTGACCTTTGTATAAGAATAATTACTAGGGCAGAAGAGGTCAGCTAAACTTGGATATAATTTTAAGAGAAATGAAGCATTATTACAAATGGCACCTATTTAAACAAGTTTATTCCTTGTCAAATGATATGTAAATTTGGAAATTTGTAGTTCAACTCCTCGTTAATGCATAGAAACCGAAATTATAACGTTTTTCGAAAATTAAAATACCCTCCCAATCGATTTAAAAAAAGGTCAGTTTTTGCAAAAGTCGACGGTTTGCAAAAAGTTTACAATATTTTAATTTGAACAATTAACTGTAGTTAGACGACCACAAAACTGACATCATATTAAAATTTCAGCTCTCCAGCACTTCCGGAACGCGAGTTATTGAATTTACAATATTTGCAAAAAAAAATGTGTTTTTTTACGAATTGCGGACGATCCTCTGGACCGATTTTGCTCTACCGAGGCTCATTCTCTTTGTTTTATAATTGCGCACATTTGTTACATTTAACTATTTTTGGTCCGACCCGTAGTTTTTCCTCTAGAAGCGAAAAACTGGTTTTTACCATTTTTTTGGCACCTTAGCGCCCAATATTGATCACTTATAAATTTTATTGATATCAATTCCTGACACTTTGATCTATACAAACAATTTTTTTCCCGTCCAATAGGAATTGACTGTGTACTTTTTATGATTTTTCCTCTAATTCTATCTGAGTATTGCTATAATTATTTGAATTGCGTGTTTTCTATAATTAAATAAATGAAATCAAATAAAATAGGAGTTGATAATAGTTTAGAAATGCCCCGAAATGTTTTGATGACTTGGTAGAAAATTTCTAAATTCACATTTTAAAAATTCAAAAAAATATATTAAAAAATTAATTGGTTGGAACCATATTTGTTTTCATTGTAATATTTTTGTTAGAACTTGAAATTGTTTTACGATTACCGATAAATAATTTCCTCGCAAATGAAGTGAAAATTAGAATGTAACCCTCGTCCATAAAACCCATTTTACACTCGACTTTTAAACCGCGTAAAATCGTACGTTTTATCCACTTGTTGTACAATCTACTATTATAATAAAAACGAAAATAAAAACGAAACGAAAACGAAACGAAACGAAAACGAAACGGAAACGAAACGAAAACGAAACGAAAATAAAACGGAAAAAAAATGAAAATAAAACGAAAATAAAACGGAAAAAAAAAGAAAAACAAAAAAAAACCAAATAAAATTAACAAAAATATTATACACTGAATTTTTAAAAATATAAAATGAAAAAAAAATATATATATACACGGTGAATCTGAGTATCCCGACAGATTTTAACCATAAATTCCTGATACTGATAAATAACTGACTGAGACTAAAATGTCGTATAAACTTTTCTGGAATTAGCCTAGTTTCAGAGTTCTTCTTCTTTGTCGTTACACTCTTTACAGAGTGGTCGTGGCCAAAATGTACTAATTTATTTTAATTGTCAGTTTTACCAATAACATTTGTTTTTATGTTCAAAAGCATTTTAAAAATCCGAAAAATGAAAAAAAAAAATTTTTTTGCGAAATCGACCTAAATTCGTAAAACATTTATTACTCCTTATGACCTCAGGAATTTATGGTTGAAATCTTTCGGGTTACTCAGATTTACCGTGTACAATAATAATAATAAAAAAACCAGTCTGTCTTGAATTTTAAAACAGATATAATTTATACACCCCGAATAATTAACCGAAAATAACTACCATGACTATTTTTCAGTAAAAAGTATATAACCTTGGATTATAAAAAAGAAATAATTTTCGAAATGACATCCCCTAATTATAAATATTAATTATTTGAAACGGGGTATTTACCTCGCACCCGAAATATCGGGTGCCCAATAACGCTAATATACATGGTAAATACCCCTTTTCAAATAATATTTATAATGTGAATGACAATGTGAGCTTAAAAAATCGTATATCCCATAATTAGCTGAAAACGACTACCAATCCCTACGCCAATTCATGGGATTAGGTTGCCAAGCGGACCACAGGCTCAACTGAGTCGTGGCAAAAGCCGGGACAAACTCTAGGAGGATGAATATTGGTTTTTGTCAAATCGATTTGAATATGAATAAAAATTGTGTTTTTATTCTTATTCAAAATAATTATTGCCCATCTCATCAGTACGTGCGAACTATGCAAAAATAAACTGAACGTAAGACACATTTCTTTAACAGAAATTCTTTAATTGAAAGTTGTGTACGTGAGCAGAGGACTGGACTGTGAGTGTGACTTTTCCAGAATGAATAAACGACAGCAAATCTTATATTTACTCAATTTGTTCCGCCGCCACCTCTCCTGTTCCATTTCAAATGAGAAAGATAGAACCGCCTGCCTGCGTGGAAAAGAGACAGGAAAAGGGTAGCCCTATGATAGGGTAAACGGTAAATATTAAAGCTATCTTTACCCCATTCGACTCGGAAACCACATTGAAAAGGGTTAAGCCTATTCAAAATGATTTCCATATCGATAGGGTAACCCAATGATAGGGTAACCCTATCATTAGGGTAAGACTTTAATAGGGTTACCCTATCGAAACGATTAATCAAATGAAGGGGTTTTCCGGTCCCTGGTCCCGGCAGTGATTTAAAATCAAGCTTGCAATATGTTTCGTCGTCCATCACAATACAGTATTTTTTTGTCGTTAATTTTGAATACAGTTTTCTTGATCTCGTTTTAGCGTCAGTTTCTTGTTTCGAATTTCTATTAGGCACTTTAGTTTGTTAGAATTATTTTTCTTTACTCGTTGCACAGTGTGGAATTTTACATAAAAATCGGACATGGGTTAAATAATGGCATAATATAAAGCTCAATTAATACTAAATATAAATATGTAATCCCCACAAGTTAATTCCTTATGGTTTTCAAGAAATCACATTTTTAAGATTGCTTTCAGAAACTCCAAAAAAATCATAGAAGTGGTAATATTTCATGAATACGTGCCTTTATAAACTTTCGTGTAATATTAAACGTTATATCTCTTCCGACTGATAATTTTAGGACCAAAAATATCCTTAAAAAAATATTCTGATCTGAGAAATTTGCAATTTAGTAGTTAAACTATTTAATTTTTTTAAATAAAAATCTAAATGTATGCGGAATTAATTCTTAACTAGAGATCTTCTTTATACCATATTTAGTCGACATTATTAATTTTAATAACGTTAATGAAAGGATTTAGAATTTAAATATTTGTGTTAGGGCTGCTACTTGGTAAAGCGCCTGATTCATCTAACATAGCAAAGTTACCACATAGCATTTTATTATTACGAAAAGGGTACATAATTAAAAAAACGTGACGTTAACCACCATCATTTGTGTATTGGAGTCTATTGGAATCAGAGGACTCAGAGATGGAGAAATTGTGTACCTACCTACAAAACCTACTTAATTTAAATTAGAGAAAAGTGACATGGGCGTGATGGACGAAGTAATTCAAATCCTAGAAAACTTTCATACAGGTATCAGGGTCATTCAGGTTTCAGAAGAGATCTTATTCTCACTTTTTTTCCTGTAAAAACAGTATGGGAAAATGTCGCTTTATTCACACATGTGCAAAATAATTTAGTAAAAGTTTTGACTTGTTTCTTCGCGCGTTAGCTTGTAGGATAGAGTTTTACCGTGCCTATGCACACTGTTTTTTTAATTCCATAGAGCGGTTGCGTCACAAAGTTTTGTGACAAAATATTTTTTTTAAGACAAGCTTTTATCACCGACTATACTTTTCTTTCAACAGTCGTCTCGTCTACTACTCATCGAGACGATTCTAACAAACCTCTAAGCACAATGAATGCATTGTTTTATATAACCTAGTCCTTATGGCTACCTCCAGATCTCCATCATCAGACCAGCTCGATGGTACCAAAACATTGTAATGTCATCTGAGTTAAGTAGCTACACTATATTTCAGCTCAATTGGGCAGCAGGAAATGGGTCAAATTGAAGCACCGTGAAGTCCTCGATCTATACGTATGGTGTCCAATAACAGACTACCTACTAACCTGCTAATAATAACCTATGATATATAATAATGACAGATGGGTTATGCACGCTCCAAAAGTGAAGCACTTAATATGAGTGAATTCAAACAACTGTCGCTAGTCACGCTCCGGCAAGCGAGAGATGCGGACGTGTCAATGAGCTCCCGTCACCCGCGTGGGAAAGAGACAAACTGTAATTTTCTAACAATGAGAGTGACAAAGATGTAATGATTGTCAAAATAAATAAACCTAAAAGAATCGTTGTTAGGTTATGGCATAACTCTGGAAGTATTTTTTGTGCTCATTTTGTTAAGAGTATAACCCATCCATAGTAAATATCATTGATAATGACCAGTTGGCTGACCGGAGCATAGTTGGGTTATTTTACAGTAATTACTGTTATTCGATTTATTAAACTTACTGTTTTATTAAACTAAATGTCGTGTGACAACCCTAAAGATCAGAATTATCAGAAAAACATAGAACTTTAATGGCTTCCAAATCCAGAGACGATAATTAATGAATTTTTGATATGATTTTTTAAGTAAGTAAAAGATTATTTTTTTCTTGAAACTAACATCGCTTACAGTATCAAAAGGTAATAAGACAGATGTTTAGTTTTTTTATACAAAGTACAATGTCTTTGTTATTTAAGTATTAGGAACATTGCTATTTGAAACTTAAATACTGTGTAACAATATACTGACGATAAGCAGTAAAGTTCAAGCCAATAATTAAAGCATTTGGAGAAAATTAAGAATTTCACTTTTAGAAAAAATAATAATTCGGCACATTAATATGAATATCTTAAAAAGTATCATTAATTTGCAAAGACAGACCTTGCTATTTCGTCGAACACCTCTAAAGCTATCTATTAATGCCATAAACTGCCTCCGGTTAATAGCATGTCCGATTCTGATGTAAAATTTCACACTGTGCAGTGGATTTAGACGTTTTAACTTTTTAGCTAAATCTCTTACAGATGATGTAGGTGTTTTCAGCAAAGTAGCTATGATACTCTTCTCAATATTTTTCTTAACAAACCCGGTCTTCCGACCACTTCCAGGACGCCGTCGAATACCGCCAGTCTCTCTGAATTGTTTTAGGACCCTTTACATAGTTCTAACAGACGTGTTTAGCTCCATTGCCACTTTTTTCGTGAAAATGCCTTAATATTGGACATATTTGTAGAATATTTTCTCATGAAGTTTTTCTTGTGGAGACGAGATCTTTGAAAATGTGACTGTGACAGATTTTTTTCTAATATTAAATAAAGAACAGAGATGCATTTAACATATAACCAGCCAGTTACAACCATTTTCATTGAAACCTGATACGAGTATACCAACGCTGCGTAAACTAACGACATTTTTTACTGGGACAAGCTTTAGTTGACCTCAAGGGGATCTAATACTTTCATTAAAGAAGATTATCGCCAAATCTATTTAGTCTCTATTCAAACTGTGGTCTCGTGTTCAGATTAAAGGCGGCGTACATGGTTTGAACTGAGACCAAAACCTTACCATAACCAATATAACCATTTTCTGCTACGCGGTGATAGAAAAAATATACATAATTACTAAACATCGGTATCAACGTTCAAATTTCGTGGCACTTGGTAAGGGTCGCAAAAAAAGAAATACATAGGTATCATTGTTTTATTTATTAGTAATAAATAACATTTAATTTATTTTTATTCTTAATCGTACTTTGGTAAACTGTACATATATTTAAAGAGGTTTATATTCTTAATACGTCATAGAACCTCAATACTCATTTCATTATCCATTTGTAAAAAAAATTCTAAATGCCAAATAGGCAACAAATGTCATTAATTGTCATGCAAAATAATATGTGGTAAAATCTTCAACGATAATAGTTCTTAAAAACACTTACAACTACAATTTAGCATTGATAAATCTTTACCCAACTCCCTATCAGACTTGAGAAAATGGATTTGACGCAGTATACTGATTTTATATTCACTAACGAAGGTGCTTGCTGTACTATTTGCGAAATGAATATAAAAAAGAAAAGGTACAATATAGAGAAACATTTGAAATCAAAATCTCATCAAGATAAATTATCTGATTCACGCTGCCATTTACAGGATATAATACGAGATAATGCTGATTTCGAAATTAAAGACGATATCGTATATTGCAAATTGTGTAATTCGAAATTATTTCCCTCTAAATCTAGTATCGACCACCATTTAAAAACAGATTTACACAACAAAATTCATAAAAATAATGCACAAGAAAAATTTAATAAAGATTTAACAGAGTTTATGATTTGTTCGAATATACCGTGGTCAAAATTAGACAATCCTAAATTTAGAAATTTTGTAGAAAACCTTTTAAATCATAAATATGGAAACGATATTGCTGTGCCGAGTGAAACAAAAATACGAGTAAAATGCTTACCTGAATTGTATGAAAAGAAAAAAAATGAATTGAAAGAGAAATTACAAAATAAAATGATTTACCTCAGTGTTGATGAAACATCAGATTCCGTGGGAAAAAAAGTGGCAAATATTTTGATCGGAGCTCTAGATGGAACTAGTACCCAGCCACATTTATTTGCTTCTAAGGTATTGGAGGCGACTAACCATTCGACAATAACCAAACTCGTTGAGGAAACCCTTGAAGATCTTTGGGGCGATGAATACAAAAAAAACATGGATAAATTATTATTTTTTATAACGGATGCCGGTTCCTACATGGTAAAAGCAGCTAAAAACCTTGTTCAGAAATATAAAAATATGACTCATGTAACATGCATAGCACATGTATGTAATCGAGTCGCAGAGATAATTAGAAGTCTTTACCCGACCATAAACAGTTTGATTGACTGTATCAAAAAAATATTTCGTAACGCTCCTTCAAGGACAAATTTATTTCATCAAATGTGTGTAAATATTCCTCTACCACCCCGACCCGTGATAACAAGATGGGGAACATGGTTAAATGCTGCCTCATATTATCACATGCATTATGATAAAATCAAATCTGTCATCGATGCCTTAAATCCGCGTGAAGCGAGTGCAATTTCTAAAGCAAAAAAAATTTTCCGTAACCGGAATTTAAAAACTGAGTTACTATTCGTCGATACACACTTTAGTATAATTGCTAAGTCAATAAAATTATTGGAGGATCCAAAACTGAGTCTAGCAGAATCATTAAACATTGTTCATGGTTTGCAAAAAAAAATATCAACGTTAAGGTTACATCAAAATGCCAGAAAAGTTTATTTTAAATTAAAAAGTGTATTAAAGAAAAATCCTGGTTATAAGACTGTACAAATAATTAACCAACTATCTAAAAACAACGAGGCTGAAATACCAGAAAGTGTAAATAAAAACTGTGTGCAAAATTTTCAATGCTTGACATACCTTCCTATTACCTCAGTCAGCGTGGAAAGATCTTTTAGTAATTTAAAATGGATATATTCTTACAGACGTCAAAGATTGACAGCAAAATCTATGGAACAAATTTTAGTGATCTATTCTAACTCGTAAAATATTGTATGCCACACCTGGACATAAAGTGGCTTTTTCCGCACGCTACGCGTACGGATAGAGCCGCTTTCTGGCCAAATGTGCACATATTTTTCCAACACGGGAGGTAATAAAGAAAGCCCTCGATCGCATAATTACGTCCCTCGCTTGCAGCTTGGGCCGCAACAATTGCGATTGCGCGGCCTTTCTTTGTTTTACCACCCTAATTAGGAAATGTACTATTTAGGGGCTTTTTTATTTACATATACAAAATAAAGGTTAAAAATACTAAGTGATTTGTTTGTATTTATTTTTCTGCCAACCGTACATTGCCACGAAATTTGAACGTTGATACCGATGTTTAATAATTACTTCGAGGATGTACGTACCTAAAACTTCTAAGTACAGTAGGTTGCGTGCCAAGAGTCACGCGTTTTCTATTGGTAAGCACCCCGGTCTCCGTGTCCACAGTGAAGTAAAACATGGATCCGTCTCCTAGTGCGCAGAGCAAGTAGCAAACACCCTCTAGCGTGCAGATAAGCAGCGAACGGGGAATTATTTCTGTGGGAAAAAGTATATTTTATATGATGATATAAACAACGAAATGTTTTGTATTAAGTACAAAAAATTAAGATAGCGTTGTCTTACAATTAGGTAGAAATCACTTCGCTATATACTAAGTTTAATTATAATGCCAACGCCAACAAGACGGTACTTTTATCTAGACTCATATTGTAAGTCCTCTATAATGCGTTCAAAAACCGTAGGCAATGACCAGCATTACAACAAACGGTTTCACTATGATAAGTTTCTTATATGTGGCAGTGACGTAATTTTAACATGCTCATGCTTTTTACATGCTCAAATATTGTTAAGTTACGAGTTTCAAATTCGGAACAGCTGGCAAAACCAACACAATTTCAATGGGTTCCTATTCTAGTACTATTCTATTAGAGGTAAAATGTTGTCGATACGAAACGTCAGTTCGATATCTTTCTGACATAAATCGCACGAAATTTTGATCTCTGATGACATGAGAATAAAGACTTCGTTCGTTTGGCTATAATTTAAAAAAAAAACGCGACAGAAGTTTGTACGGCCGCCATTTCTGTTGTCAACTTCTCAGTTGTTTGTTGCAACATTTTTAATTGCGGAAATGTAAATGTTTACTATTAACTATGTTATAATAAATAAATATAGTTTCCTAATCAATTCTAATTTTTTTCTTTTTATTAATCTTACACCTGTGGGAACGTTTCAGCTCTTTGAATCTACCTAGTAGTGCAGGTCATTGGCTTCGGCTCCTGAACCCATCTTTGAGTACTTGCAATATGTGTGTTATAATATAACCACAGAGAACCTCCTATAGAGTAATAATGTTGCTCATTTTGTTCGCGCCGCGAGTCACCAAATCTTGCGGAAGACGTGAGGGGCGGGTGGGTGATAGCGGCGCTGCGATTGGTCGATTCAAGGACCGCGCGCTATCACCACGCTATCACGTGGTTGCGTAGTGATGGGACATGTGTACTACAAGTAAACAGTACTGTACCGTACCGTACCGTAATTTGTTGTTGTTGATTGAGGTATTTACTGTTTACTATATTGATAACAAATAACAATAATGCAATATGTATATGCCTACTTTAAAAACGTATTACCAATAAATTTTACCTAGTCGCCTTATAGACTAATCTAAAATTACCTTATCTGTGCATTGAAAGTACTTTTAGAAGCGACTCCCATGTGACACCCAATTCAAGGTGTCTTCTAGAAGCAACGCTCATGTGACACCCATTAATAGTTGCTTAAAGCCACTCCTATGTGACACCTATTGAAAGCGCCTTATAGAAGAAACACTCGTGTGACACCCATTGAAAGCGTCTTATAGAAGCAACGCTCATGTGACACCCATGGAAAGCGTCTTATAGAAGCAACGCTCATGTGACACTCATTAAAACCGTTTTATAGAAGCAACGCCCATGTGACATCCATTGAAAACTTCTTATAGAAGCAACGCACATGTGACACCTATTGAACTTGTCTCATAGCAGTAACGCTCATGTGACACCAATTAAAAGTTCCTTAAAACAACTCTCATGTGACACCCATTGAAAGTATCTTATAGAAGCAACGCTCATGTGGCACCCTTAATACCCATATTTATTATAACTACATATATGAAAAGAAAAACTACCGACAGAATAAATCTTTAAATTCTACCAACTACTCAAACTAAAAGAACAAAGAAAATAAAACAAAGATCTTCTTTCTGTTTTCTATTGTACTTCGTATATTTGTTAAGTCGAAAGTACGTGGTGCCGGTATATAAGTCCGGTACACATCATCCGCACATCACTATCCTACACGTGCTTCCGTAAGAAAGGAATAGCACATTGCATTATTAACATGATAAAAAGAGACGGGCATACTAACTACTACTCAATTGACTAAATAAAAATGAACTCCGCTGGCTAGAAACATATTAAAGTAAAAAAAATATTTTGAAGTAAAAGTGGAATGTAACTCCAACTCTTTTTATTCTTAACGTTTAAAAACATTTGCCACACCACCTTACACTACAATATGCCAGAATGTTGAATAGTTTTCATACGTATTTAAAAAAAAACTTGCATACACGCACACTACGTGCAGGTCTAAAACATGGTCGCAACTGAACGGCACGGCGGACGCCCGCGCAATTTATTAGTCGTTTTACTCCAACGAGTGGTGACCCCAAGTCGCCTTGTAAGGCTTATCTAGTGGTTACCTTATCTGTGGTTATAACACTCGCGTGGTCCTATATGGAAATAAACCCTACTTGTGTTTTAAGGCCTCTCATTATATATCAGTTGCATAATAGTAGTTTATGTAACTGTTACGTAATAAGGCCTAATTACGTACAGTTGGACCTGGGTATGTCCTTAAACTACGTCCGGACCTGGGTATGTCCTTAAACTACGCCAAAAAGAGAGGTATGGGCACTGCGAATGGCATCTCGCTAAGTGTGGTAGGGCACGTTCAGCGAATGTCATCGCTCAAATCTGGAGCAGAGCCCGACTGGGGAAGTACCTCCACCTTACAGAAAACCACAGCCAAATAGCACTAGACCCTACTCATAGTGTTGTGTTCCTGCTGTTGAGTAAGGTTGCCAAAGAGCTCAAAGAGGACCCAGTGTGTTAACGATGAGGGACCTTCTTGTTCCTTTAGTCGTCAACACAGTGAATCCTCCTTTTTGTAAAGGGTCGGCAACGCGCATGTGACTCCTTTGGAGTAGCAGGCGTCCATAGGTTACGGTAGCTGCTTACCATCAGGCGGGCCGTATGCTTGTTTGCCACCGTCGTGGTATAAAAAAAAAAAAAAAAAAAAAGTTGCATACACTGCTTTATCTACACTCATATTATATATATTAAGTTAAGTGTTCGGAAACCATAGAATGACCGCCATTGTACCGTCATGGCCAACTCGATTGTGCCGGCGCTCGCGCGGGACCAATCGAGTTGGCCATGGCGGTAACATTATGTTATCAAATTCGATGTTCCAAATTTGAAACTCATTGCTTAACAATATTTGAGCATGCAAAGTTAAAATTACGTTACTGCCGCAGATAAGAAACTTATCATAGTTAAATCGTTTGTTGTAATGCTTGTCATTGTCTACGGTTTTTTAACGCATTTTAGAGTACTTAGAGTATGAGTGTAGATAAACTACTATTTCAATCGCGTTTGATGAAGTAATACGCCGTGTCCCTGACGCCAGAGCAAAAAAAAAAGATAAGCTAAGTAATAATGCCAAACATTAAACGGTTCTAGGAGTGATATTTCATAGTTTTTTTAAGGACGGTTATTGTCCTACTTTATAAGGACTTGCCGATGCCGTGACTGGCCGTCCTTGGCACACAAAAGGTGAACACGTTATACTATCCTCAAACCAAATAGACGACTGGGATCGTAAAACCATTAGCATCGTATTGTCTCTTTCGCACCCGCACGCCCTTATGCAGCGTGCCTGTTATCAGCCGGGCCGCATAGGGCAGGTAGAAAGCACACGGTACAAGGCATGTCGATAAGATAATATGCAAAAATGAAAACAAAGTAAGTAATGCATACAATATTTTATATTACGAAATAAATACTTTTAAGACTACAATTAGGTACTTTAGAACTAAAACATAGTAAGATTTAATAAATAAAAAATATTATAACACATACAGTTTCATCGAAAAGTATTAAAATTAAAAATATTCTTCATCGCTGTCACTATCCTCTTCAAGATTGATTATAAGTGGACGAGTATCTTTTAAATATGCTTTTTCTAAGTCTTCTTTTTGAAGGTTTTCGGCATGACGAACACATTGAATCCAATTTTCAGTAGTTACATGCATGATGGCTTCATCTAATAACTTTTCAACATCAACCATTTTAAAAGTTTTATTTTTCGCCGCTACTTCACCTTTAATCTGAGCCCATATTAATTCTATTGGGTTGTAATGGCAGTGGTATGGCAGTAGGCGAATAACTTCGTGGCCGTATTCGTTGGCGAGTTGATCCACTACGTATATTTTTTTTGGTTGACTTTGTTGTACTTTTCGCATAAGTTCCTCAATTATTTCCAACGGCGAGTATTCAATGTTATTTTTATCCAGCCAGACTTGAATGTCTTTTTTGAGCCACCGAGAATTAGGTATTGGATGTAATACCTTTGTATGATAACTGGCGCTGTCTAAGTACTGCAAAAATCTTCCATTATGGTGTATGCTTCCAGACGGTATTCGTGTGACGAATGAGGTATGAACTCTAT
This sequence comes from Pammene aurita, assembly GCA_947086415.1. NCBI lineage: Eukaryota > Metazoa > Arthropoda > Insecta > Lepidoptera > Tortricidae > Pammene > Pammene aurita. Next base: position 23,311,405 of record OX352306.1, on the reverse strand, counting down.
TTGTAATCCTTTTATAGTAATTGTCATCTTTGATATAGTATAATAAAATCGGCGTATTCTAATGACTGTGTCATTGTGTGATTAAATGTACAATCTTTGTGCGATAATCTAATGACCTGCGGTATTGGGTGTAGAAGGTAATAATCACTTGGTGATTAAGAAATCATGTACTCCATTTGTAATCCTTTTATAGTAATTGTCATCTTTAATATAGTATAATAAAATCGGCGTACCCTAATGACTGTGTCATTGTCTTATTATATGTAAAATAATTAGTGTGATAGTCTAACGACCTACGGTATCAGCACGATACTGAGAATAACTTAAACTAATAAAAACATATAAATAAATTACATTATTAAGCAATGAAAATATAATCAATCTTATCGACATTTAATTAAATCCAGTATCGACATGCCGCCATCCCTACGGCCGCCGGCGTTTATTGGCTCAGTCGTCCGTTTGGTTTGAGGATAGTATAGTCATGTAACTCTGCTTTAGATTTTGACTATATGAAATAACCAACCTCCAGATAGTTTCTCTGTATGTAGAGGTCTAAGATCCGGAAGTCTAAGTACTCTGACGGATATATCCGTCCACAGACCGACGCCAAGCAACGCTGTGTCGTCGCCGGGTCCTAGGTCCAAACACGCGACTTCTTCGTCCATGCACACCTCCCTATAAAAAATAAGTATGATAATATATCAACTGCATTTTTAAGTATCTTATTGACATTTATAATTTTATAACGCTTGACAAGTTCTTGCTCAAGTGACCAATTCTTTTTAAATTTCAAGCAGATTTAGAAATATACTAGAATATACTAACTAAAAGTGGATGTCAAAGTGACTTGTCAGGGTGAAACTGTACTCGCGATCTTAGACTTATACTATCCGTAAAACTGCATTTTATCCTGTGAAAACTGTACAAACGTGATACAGGGGTACAGTTGTGATAGTGTTATCTTTTCACTACATTAAGTGCTTTTCTCTAAAATAGTGTTAAAATTCCGCGTTTGACACTTGAACTTTGCCAAATATATCAACCTACCCTCAAACTTTTTGCTGAACTGTCACATAGTGTACCAGTGGAAAAGTTCAAAAACCTCTAAAAACAATGGGTGGAGCAAAGAGTAATGGAAAATGCGCAAACTGCAAAAAATTGCCAAATGAGAAAAAAACCAGTGTAAATTGTGATTCGTGCAAAAACCTTTATTGTGGCGACTGCCATGGTCTGTCCCCAACGGAGGTCAGGGTGCTTGAGCTCAAAACTGTTGCTCGGGTCATGACTTCCTACTGCTCCGATTGTAGGTCGGTAATAGCACAGCTGCCAAGTATTATGAAAAAGTTAGACGCACTTACTGAAGAAGTTCAGAAACTGCGTATGCGCCAAAGCATGCTTGCAACTGAGTCAGCAGTACGGGAAATAGAAGAAAGGGCCAACCGGGCAAGCAATATTATTATCTATGATATTCCGGAATCCACTAGCAAAGAAGCCAGCGAAAGGAAAGATCACGACATGCAAGAAACCATAAATTTAATAACCAGCGTTTCTAGGAGAGTAAACTGCGACGGCATAAGAACCTTTCGCCTTGGTGCTAAATCCGACAATCGCACTACGCCTCGCCCACTAAAAGTTGTCTTACGCAGTAAGAGTGATGCGCTGGAAGTGCTCACCAAAAAGAAGAAATTACCGAAGCCTTCCTCTGTCAAAGCCGATCTTACACCCCTCCAAAGGGAATATCTCCAACATCTAAGAGAGGAGCTCGATAAGCGCACCAGCGAGGGTGAAACTGGCATCACTATAAAATATGTTCGAGGCCATCCAAGAATAGTAGAAGTCAAACCGGCAAAAAACCAGTAAACAATAAATACAGAACCCATGTGTGTGTTCCAGCTGTAAACTTAAATAACACATACGTCGCAGTTGGAAAACCACTACCTGCACTTTTAACAATAACCATCCTTTATACGAACATCCAATCTGTTACTTCTAAGTTCGATCTTCTCACTGCAAGAGTAAACATTATCAAACCTACATTAATTGTCATTACAGAAACTTGGCTCAAGCCAGGTATACCTGATTCCCTGATAAAAATTCCCGGCTATGACCTATACAGAGATGACCGGATTGAAAAACGAAGTGGTGGAGTGGCTATATATGCCGCAACCAAAACCGACTTTATGGTGAAACTAAATACCGACTACAACATCAAACATGCAGCTTCCGAATGTCTCTTTTTGGATGTAGAAATTGGCAGCTGCAAGTTCCTACTATGTGGTGTATATAGAGGGCACGATTCGACGCTAGACCAAGACAACACACTGCTAGAAAAGTTCAGCCAGGCCGCAGAATCGAATGCAGTAAATATTATGGGGGATTTCAACTATGGTGGAGTGAAATGGCCTCTTGAAAACGCGGGATATGTAACACCAAGGGAAGATAACTTTATTCAGTGGTACCAAAACACAAACCTTCACCAACTTATACATAAACCTACTAGATTTCGACAAGGGAACCAGCCATCCTACCTGGATCATATTCTGACAAACGACGAATTGTTAATAGCTAGTATCGATCATCGAGGCCCAATAGGTAAAAGCGATCATGTATGTTTGGAAGCTGCTATTCAGCTGCAATTAGCAAAGCCCAGCGTCAAAAAGGAACTTGGTTACAACTATAGGAAAGCCGACTATGGCAAGATCAACGAACAGTTAAATCTAACCCTACCTCAGAATACTGGAACTATGGACAGTGTCGAAAAACAATATAACAAATTTCTTGAAAAAGTAAATGAACCTGTTGCCGAGTATGTGCCTTGATTTAAAGCGAAGTCTAGTGCCCCTGAAAAACCGTGGATTAATAAAGACTTGAGGGACTTAGTCAAGCAAAAAACAGCACTCTGGGACAAGTATCGGCTAACTGCCTTAGATAAATCTTATCTAGACTACCGAAAACTCTGTAACAAATTAACGAATCGTGCTAGAGCAGGTCGTACAAGATACGAGACCGAGTTATTAGGAGCTGGACCGAAAAGGTTTTATTCATATATACGTCAGCAATTAACTTCAAAGGTTAGTGTACCAACAGTTCTTCACAACGGAAAAGGACAATCAGTATCCAGCGCACCCGAAATAGCTGAAGCTTTTGCCGACCAGTTTGCAAGTGTTGTTCAGGTGGAGCCTCGGGGGCAGATGCCTTACTTGAAATCAGAATTGAGAATTGCTGACTGTATTTCAGATATAACATTTTCCCCTGACAAAATACGAGTTATCAGAGAATTGAAACGAGACTCTTCACCGGGGCCAGATGGCATCCCTGTAATGCTACTGCAAAAATGCGACGCAGTTATTGGTCCAATATCAACGATAATGAGGATATCATACAATACGGGTACTCTACCGACACTGTGGAAGACGGCTAATGTCACCCCGATTTTCAAATAAGGAAATAAATTGGAGCCATCTAATTATAGACCCATAAGCCTTACCAGTGTGATTTGTAAGGCCATGGAAAGAATAATAGTCATAGTCATAGTCATTTATTCATATAACAATATACATTGCGTTTGAATTTTATATAATGTCAATTTCACATATATTTAATTACACACATACAATAGTTAGCTTCTAATAAAAATATAACAAAAAACTATTAATTCCTAGGTCTATGTCAACATAATTAGATTAATACTGTGTTGCAGTCTGAGTTGACAAAAACTCATCAACTTTATAGAAACACTTCTTTGACAAATAAGTTTTCAGACACTTTTTAAACAAATTTAAATTAGTGACTGACTTTAATTCGGATGGCAATCTATTAAACAGAGTCACTGCCTGGTAAGCCGACGAGTGTTTGACTACTTGCAGTTTAGTGGTTATAGTTCGTGGTAAGTCTTTCCTTCTAGTTTCCAGTCGCTTTTGTCTTTCTTCCAACGTTTCAATACAATTAAGGTACTTTATAAGGTCGCTGAGAATGACAAGAATATAGAGACTAGATACTGTAAGAATTTCAAATTTATTAAAATAAGTTGTGCATGATGTCATTTGAGGTATTCTGGCTATTGTCCTGATCGCTCTCTTTTGGGCCACAAGGGCAGACTGAGTATTATAAAGGTAGCTATTACCCCAGAATTTTACGCTGTACCTAATTTTAGATTCCACCAACGCGTGGTACACCAGTTTTAGTTGAGCCGTATTTATCTCGTCTCTAAGGCTTCTTAGTGCATAACAGGCCGAACTTATTGAGTTGACTAGTGATGATAGTTCCTCTTTCCAACACAAACTCGAATCAATCCTGACTCCGAGAAATTTCACGGTATCGACTTGGTGAATCTCAACTCCATTTGATAAAATTTGCAGGCTGTCTTTGTTTCTCGAAGTGGTTTTAAACAATAAAGCATTGGTCTTGGCACAATTCAGTTTAAGGTTGTTTGCGCTGAACCAGGTATTTAGAGCTTGTAGAGTAAAATTAACTTTGTAGTTCAGCTGTATCATATCCTCCGCCGATACTATAGCGTTGGTGTCATCAGCATATACCACAAGCTTTACATCCGCAACAGAATTCCCTATGAATGATACTAAGTCATTGATAAAAATTATAAAGAAGATGGGACCCAGAATCGATCCTTGAGGAACTCCTCTTTCCAATTTAGTTAATTTAGATCTGTGTACGGTTTCTATGCTGTCTTGAGTCCATTTAACTTCAACAAACTGTTGCCTCTTTGCCAGGTAAGACCTAAAAAGGTCAAACATTTTCCCTCTTATGCCGTAGTGTTCCAACTTTTCAAGCAGAACTCCGTGGTCAACGGTGTCAAAAGCAGAGCTCAGATCAAGGAATAGACCTGCTACTTTCCTTTTGCTATTGAGTTGTAGAACTATGTCTTGAATCAGTCTTGTAATGGCATCATTTGTGCTTCTGATTTTCTGATATCCGTATTGTCTTTCACTTAAAATATTATGTCGATTGAGGTGCTTTGTTAGTCTGTCCTTCATAAGTCTTTCCAAGATTTTGGACAGCGTCGGCAGAAGAGAAATAGGCCTGTAGTTGGTAGGATCCGTTTTTGGTCCTTTTTTATGAATGGGCAGGACTTTCGCTACCTTAAACTGGTCTGGGAAAGTACCAGTCTTGAAACATTCGTTAAAAAGGTAAACTAATGGTTCGGCAAGAATATCTACGTTGTCTTTAATGACAGATATGGGAATCCCGTCGTATCCAGAGGATGTTTTAGGTTTTATACTTTTTAAAATGTATTTTAACTCTACTTCGTTCACCGGATCAAAAACCATGTCATCCTGAGTTTTAACTGCATGAGCCCGTAACATTGAGAGTGCGTCTTTTGTAGTATTACATTTGCTGTTATTTTGTGTGAATTTGTTTAAGAAGGTGTCGCATACATCCTCAGGGTTGTTAAGAACTAATGTTGGCCCATTTTCTTGGGCAATTTTCAAACAAATATTGCTTCTTGTCTCTTTGACAGCTTTGTGACAATGCCTGTTAACAACTTTCCATATCTCCTTTGATGAGTCTTTGGCCTTATCAATTTGTTTCTGTACTGCTAATCTCTTGGCATGCCTAATGACCCGTTTGAAAATTGTTACATATTTTTTTCTGTACCTCACTACTGAGTCATCAGAAGAAGTTTTGTGATTAACAAGAACGCGCTTCATGATGCTTGATATTTTGATGCCCTTTGTTATCCATTTTATCTTAGGCCCATTATTTAGCAGTATCTTTACTTTCCTTTTCCTAAAGCTTTCTTTGAATAACCTATTAAATTTTTGAATGAAAGTGTTCATGCCTATGTTAACCCAGCTCTCATTCATAATTTTCTGACGAAAATTGAGTTTACTTCTGTCATCAAATTTCCTAACTAATTTCCATACTATATCGTCGTTAAACTTTCTGCTGTTTTCTAATGTAAAAGTAGTTAATATGCCTGCATGGCCATCGGCCAAACCATTGTGGTCCACTAATAGAGAAGCCACACAGTCTTCCGTTAAATTTGTTAAAAAATTGTCCAAGCACGATTGTGAATCATTACGCATAAAAGTAGCCTCCGAAATAAGAGGTCTAAAACCATAGGCTGTAAGCAGTGACAAAAACTCTACTGTTTTTTTGTCTTCCTTCAACAAGTCAACATTAAAATCACCGCAAATTATGCATTTTCTACCAAAAAAGTGCTCCAATAGGCGTTCAAGCTGGCTAATAAACAGATCAAAATTTGCATCGATTGGGTTTCTGTAGCAGCATATAATATTAACATTTGTATTACAGTCTTTTACACCGCATACTTCGAAACATTCTACTTTATACAGCTTTTTACAGATTACAAGTTCTTCGTATGTCCTGTTTAAATGGCCAAGAATTAATGTGCCACCCCCCTTCTTTTTAGTCCTAGTATTAAAAGTAATAAGTCTGTATTCTGCTAATTGAAAGAGTGGAGCTGAGATATTATTTAAGAAATGCTCAGTTATACATACAAAGTGTTTAATATCAGGTAGATTGTGTAGATACAATTCAAGTTCATCCTTTTTGTTCGTAACACCGCAGACATTTTGATAAAAAATACCCAACTTAGTGTGAGTTTTTGTTAGGGCGACGTTAGAAGGGGATAAATAGTAAAACACATTAGAGATTTTCTTACCCATCATACTATTAGAGGTAACCAACAACATGGCTTTTGTCCGCACCGCTCAACTGTCTCCAACTTACTATCCTGCCTTTCCTCATGGACCAGTAGCTTTAACGAAAAAGAACCTATCGATGTAATATATTTAGATTACGAAAAAGCGTTTGATAAAGTTCCTACGGCAAGGCTTCTTCTCAAACTGGACCATCTGGAAATTAGAGGGAAGCTGTTAAAGTGGATAGAGGCGTTCTTATGTCATAGAACACTCAAAGTGAGAGTGGGTGAATCCATGTCACTGGCGAGAGATATACACAGTGGAGTCCCGCAGGGATCAGTTCTGGGACCTGTGCTGTACGTGTTATATACAATAGACTTGCCTCACTGCTTAAGCTGTAACATTAGTATCTTCGCGGATGATACCAAATTATTTGCCAACCCTTTGCTTGATTACAACCAGCTGCAAGATGACCTGAACCGAGTTTCAAACTGGTCTAAAGAGTGGCTCTTAAACCTGAACTCTGATAAATGTACTGTGCTGCATATAGGAACAAACAACCCTCATAGGATATATAAACTAGAGAACACCCCGTTGCAGGCTGTCAAAACACAACTCGATCTGGGGGTCAAAATCACTGAGAATCTGAAATGGGAAGAACATATAACTGCAATCGTCAAGAAAGCAAGGAGCCTTATCTACCTCATTAAAAAAAGCATTTGGACACTTGACACCAGATATGGTGCTCAAAATTCACAAGACGTATGTCAGACCGGTGCTGGAGTATGCCTTCCAAGTATGGAGCCCCTATTTCAAGAAAGATATTGAAATGCTCGAGAAAGTACAGCGTAGTTTCACTAAGTTACCGAGGAAACTCAAAAACAAGCCCTACGAAGAGAGATTGCGAGTTTTGAAGCTCACTACCTTGACGGAGCGCAGGGAACGTGGATACCTGATTGAGACATATAAAATACTAACAGGACACTATGACCTCAGAGACTTTCACGAAATATTCCAACGTAGTAACAACAACCGTCTCAGAGGTCATCAGCTAAAGCTAGTCACTCGCAGATCCTACAATATTCCTCACAAAAACTTTTTAAGCAACAGAATTGTAGAAGCTTGGAACCAGGGACCGGAAAACCCCTTCATTTGATTAATCGTTTCGATAGGGTAACCCTATTAAAGTCTTACCCTAATGATAGGGTTACCCTATCATTGGGTTACCCTATCGATATGGAAATCATTTTGAATAGGCTTAACCCTTTTCAATGTGGTTTCCGAGTCGAATGGGGTAAAGATAGCTTTAATATTTACCGCTTACCCTATCATAGGGCTACCCTTTTCCTGTCTCTTTTCCACGCAGGCAGGCGGTTCTATCTTTCTCATTTGAAATGGAACAGGAGAGGTGGCGGCGGAACAAATTGAGTAAATATAAGATTTGCTGTCGTTTATTCATTCTGGAAAAGTCACACTCACAGTCCAGTCCTCTGCTCACGTACACAACTTTCCATTAAAGAATTTCTGTTAAAGAAATGTGTCTTACGTTCAGTTTATTTTTGCATAGTTCGCACGTACTGATGAGATGGGCAATAATTATTTTGAATAAGAATAAAAACACAATTTTTATTCCTATTCAAATCGATTTGACACAAACCAATATTCATCCTCCTTTTGTCCTGTTTGTCCCGGCTTTTGCCACGGCTCAGTTGAGCCTGTGGTCCGCTTGGCAACCTAATCCCATGAATTGGCGTAGGGATTGGTAGACGTTTTCAGCTAATTATGGGATATACGACTTTTTAAGCTCACATGGTCATTCATTATAAATATTATTTGAAACGGGGTATTTACCATGTATATTAGCGTTATTGCCTATTGGGCACCCGATATTTCGGGTACGAGGTAAATACCCCGTTACAAATAATTAATATTTATAATTAGGGGATTTAATTTCGAAAATTATTTCTGTTTTATAATCCAAGATGGCGGTTATATACTTTTTACTGAAAAATAGTCATGGTAGTTATTTTCGGTTAATTATTCGGGGTGTATAAATTATATCTGTTTTAAAATTCAAGATAGACTGGTTTTTTTATTATTATTATACACGGTGAATCTGAGTAACCCGAAAGATTTCAACCATAAATTCCTGAGGTCATATAGAGTAATAAATGTTTTACGAATTTAGTTCGATTTCGCAAAAAAAAAATTTTTTTTCATTTTTCCGATTTTTAAAATGCTTTTGAACATAAAAACATAAATGTTATTGTTAAAACTGTCAATTAAAATAAATTAGTACATTTTGGCCACGACCACTCTGTAAAGAGTGTAACGACAAAGAAGAAGAACTCTGAAACTAGGCTAATTCCAGAAAAGTTTATACGACATTTTAGTCTCAGTCAGTTATTTATCAGTCAATCATCAGGAATTTATGGTTAAAATCTGTCGGGATACTCAGATTCACCGTGTATATAATTTTTTTTTTTCATTTTATATAAAAAAATCAGTGTAAAATATTTTTGTTAATTTTTTTTGTTTTTTTTTTCTTTTCTTTTTTCATTTTATTTTCGTTTTATTTTCATTTTTTTCCGTTTTATTTTCGTTTCGTTTTCGTTTCGTTTTCTTTTCGTTTTCGTTTCGTTTTCGTTTCGTTTTCGTTTCGTTTTCGTTTCGTTTTGTTTTCGTTTCGTTTTCGTTTCGTTTTCGTTTCGTTTTCGTTTCGTTTTCGTTTCGTTTTCGTTTCGTTTTCGTTTCGATTTCGTTTCGTTTTCGTTTCGTTTTCGTTTCGTTTTCGCTTCGTTTTCGTTTAGTTTTCGTTTCGTTTTCGTTTCGTTTCGTTTTTTTTTTTTCGTTTTTTTTTTCATTTTATTTTCATTTTATTTTCATTTTATTTTCGTTTTTATTTTTGTTTTTATTTTCATTTTATTTTCATTTTACTTTCATTTTATTTTCATTTTATTTTCATTTTATTTTCATTTTATTTTCATTTTATTTTCATTTTATTTTCATTTTATTTTCATTTTGTTTTCATTTTATTTTCAGTTTATTTCCATTTTTATTTCATTTTTATTTTATTTTATTTTTATTTTAGTAGTAACAAGTGCATAAAACGTACGATTTTACGCGAGGCGTTTAAAAGTCGAGTGTAAAATGGGTTTTATGGACGAGGGTTACACTCAAATTTTCACTTCATTTGCGAGGAAATTATTTATCGGTAATCGTAAAACAATTTCAAGTTCTAACAAAAATATTACAATGAAAACAAATATGGTTCCAACCAATTAATTTTTTAATATATTTTTTTGAATTTTTAACATGTGAATTTAGAAATTTTCTGCCAAGTCATCAAAACATTTCGGGGCATTTCTAAACTATTATCAACTCCTATTTTATTTGATTTCATTTATTTAATTATAGAAAACACGCAATTCAAATAATTATAGCAATACTCAGATAGAATTAGCGGAAAAATCATAAAAAGTACAGTCAATTCCTATTGGACGGGAAAAAAATTGTTTGTATAGATCAAAGTGTCAGGAATTGATATCAATAAAATTTATAAGTGATCAATATTGGGCGCTAAGGTGCCAAAAAAATGGTAAAAACCAGTTTTTCGCTTCTAGAGGAAAAACTACGGGTCGGACCAAAAATAATTAAATTTATAAATGTGCGCAATTATAAAACAAAGAGAATGAGCCCCGGTAGAGCAAAATCGGTCCAGAGGATCGTCCGCAATTCGCAAAAAAACACATTTTTTTTGCAAATATTGTAAATTCAATAACTCGCGTTCCGGTAGTGCTGGAGAGCTGAAATTTGAATATGATGTCAGTTTTGTGGTCCTCTAACTACAGTTAAATGTTCAAATGAAAATGTTGTAAAAATGTTGTTTCGAAAAACGTTATAATTTCGGTTTCTATGCATTAAGGAGGAGTTGAACTACAAATTTCCAAATTTACAGATCATTTGACAAGGAATAAACTTGTTTAAATAATCTATGAAGATCAGACACTTTTTGCGCGCGCGGCAGCGGCGCACTATGGCCCAAACGCCAGATCTAGCTGGACAAAATTATTTTACACTCATAGACTAAAATTGACTATTTTTATTATTATTTTGGTATAATTCATGTGAAAAAAATTAACCAGTGTAAGTTTACCTTTGTATAAGAATAATTACTAGGGCAGAGGAGATCAGCTAAACATGGTTATTAAATTTTAAGAGAAATGGAGCATTATTGCAAATGGCACCTAAAATATAAGAATAGCAGAATTAAAATACTTAAATATAGTTTAAGTTAATTATTAATTTTTTTAGGTGCCATTTGTAATAATGCTTCATTTCTCTTAAAATTACAACCAAGTTTAGCTGACCTCTTCTGCCCTAGTAATTATTCTTATACAAAGGTCAACTTACACTGGATAATATTTTTCACATTAATTATACCAAAATAATAATAAAAATAGTCAATTTTAGTCTATGAGTGTAAAATAATTTTGTCCAGCTAGATCGGGCGTTTGGGCCATAGTGCGTCGCCGCCGCGCGCGCAAAAAGTGCCTGAACTTCATAGATTATTTAAACAACTTTATTCTTTGTCAAATGATTTGTAAACTTGGAAATTTGTAGTTCAACTCCTCCTTAATGCATATAAATCGAAATTATAACGGTTTTCGAAAATTAAAATACCCTCCCAGTCGATTTAAAAAAAGGTCACTTTTTGCAAAATTCGACGGTTTGCAAAAAGTTTACAACATTTTCATTTGAACATTTAACTGTAGTTAAAGGACCACAAAACCGACATCATATTCAAATTTCAGCTCTCCAGAACTTTCGGAACGCGAGTTATTGAATTTACAATATTTGCAAAAAAACGTGTTTTAACCAGTGTAAGTTGACCTTTGTATAAGAATAATTACTAGGGCAGAAGAGGTCAGCTAAACTTGGTTGTTAATTTTCAGAGAAATGAAGCATTATTACAAATGGCACCTAAAAAAATTAATAATTAACTTAAACTATACTTAAGTATTTTAATTCTGCTATTCTTATATTTTAGGTGCCATTTGCAATAATGCTTAATTTCTCTTAAAATTAAATAACCATGTTTAGCTGACCTCTTCTGCCCTAGTAATTATTCTTATACAAAGGTCAACTTACACTAGTTAATTTTTTTCACATTGCGGACGATCCTTTAAACAGATTTTGCTCTACTGGGGCTCATTCTCTGTTTTTTTATAGCGCACATTTGTTACATTTAACTATTTTTTGTCGGAGCCGTAGTTTTTCCTCTAGAATCGAAAAACTGATTTTTACCATTTTTACCATTTTTTTGGCATCTTAGCGCCCAATATTTACTTATAAATTTTATTGGTATCAATTCCTGACACTTTGATCTATACAAAAAAAAACCCATCCAATAGGAATTGTCTGGGCCAGAAAGCTTATTCTATCTGAGTACAAGAATATAATAAAAGAACAAGTTTCAGTATTTTACGAAATTTTACTGTCTAATTAAATTGTGCAATATATTTTGACTCTTTTTGGCTGTTGAGCCACATTCTTGGTCTTAGAAGAAAATTTTACTTTATGCCCTAGAGCTTAAAATGCGATTTTATATCGTCCACGCACGATTTAAAGTCGAACTTTACGAGCATGAGAAGTGAAAAGAGTATATCTGCCTACCGTGGATTTAAAACAGATATAATTTTTGCTGGGCATAAGGGAAACTACGCCTTATTGGGATTAGGTCCAGTTTCCACACCATGTTTTCTTACACCGAAAAACCCAGAATACATACGCGGAACATTATTTAAAATAAAAAGCATGATTAAATAATTCTGTTAAGAATCAATTATTTTTATTACATTTTCTCGTATATGAATTAGTCCCGACGAAATTATTTTGAATCATTTTAACGGGAATACAATCAACATAAGTTTATTCTTACGATATTTTTTTCAAATAATCATTTTATTCTTGAGTGTCCAACAATGACTGATATTGATCGTTTCATTATACTAGAAGTATCGGTGAACGGCGTCACATTTTGCTGGAGCCATTGAAACAAAGTACTACCTATAACTAGAATAACACAAAATTATATATTTTAACACTTCACAATATGCATTTGATTTTGATTCCTATAAGCCTGGGTCTAAGATTCAATCGACACGAGCCGTCACGCTCGAATGGCAAGAACAAAAACACCGGCACCACACAACGATCTTTTAGCGCACTAACAAGCAATAATAGAGTCTAGATCAAAGGCGTAAGTACGAAAACATACGCAAAAAGATTCTTGTTTGTCTGTAGGCTCGCTCGTGCCGCCCGGCAGCGCTTAGCTCGTAGGGTGCTCGAATAATAAATAAGCCAAATGTATTGGTCACAGAGTTTAAAATAGCTTAATCGCATTTGAAAAACCCTATCTGATAGGGAAACCATATGCTGGGTTGTAACCACTTACCCGAATTAACTGTATTGACATGGTTAGCCTTTCGTTCGGGTAAGTCAAACGATACGCTTACCGAATTGATAGGGTTTTTAAAAACAACTCTATCAAATACCCAATCTAATACCCCTTTAATGGTTACCGGTTCCGGTCCCTGCTTGGAACAAACTACCAGAGGACACAGTGTTGGCTCATAGTGTCAATGAATTTAAAAACAAATTAGACAAGCACACTAAAAAATCAAATTAAAGTGATAAATGTGTCAAGAGCATACTGGATACAGGCACTATCAGTTATTACAACTGCTTGCCTGCTTACAAATAATAATAATAATAAATAGAATATAATGAAAACAGAATGGGAATGTTATGCGTTTCAGGTCGCTCATTATGTTTGTAACACGACTTTTTGCTTTTTTTTTCTTGTCCTAGTTTTAAACAGCATAACATTATTGTCGACGGCCGGAAAGAATGGGGTTTCCTGGTAAGGTACGAGTACTTGCCAATAAAGGACATGCGGAGGAAGCCGTCAATTCGCGTCTTAGAATTTCCGAGCATGTGAAAACGATAAACATAACCTAAAACCCGGGGACGTGTCTCAAGCAGAATGGCCGAGTTGGAGTATTATGCCTCGGCCATGCTGCTAGTGAAACGTCCTCATGTTTTCAATCCTAGTTTTAGGCTGCTATACTAACGCTAGCGTGGTGAGCGAAGCATCTCCGAGCGCGACGAGGTAGATGCGCGGTCCGGCTGCGCACACGCAGCGTGTCTCACTGCACGCCACTACGGAGACTCCTCGAGACCCTCCCACAGCCCACTGGGCCGCTAGCACCCAACAACCCTCCTTGAAAGCGATCAAGGATATGCCTTCGTCTGTCACCTAAAATTACAAGAAAACTGAGTGACAACTATTATGTTTGGATAACATGAACGCTTAATTTTTTGACGAAAACATGATATAAAATCGAACTTTTGCACAGAATAACTACAGTAACAAGTACAGAAGATTCTCCTTCCTGAATTTGACATTTAGCTACCGAGAAGAAGACGTTAGCTGTCATGCACATTAAAGAAAACAATAGGACGTTCAAGTGCTTCATATATCCGTGCCGTGTTTGAAATATGTCATACGCATATCATAAACACTATAGTGTGTTCGTCGTAAGAATGCAGTGAGTCATCATTGTCCGTCGGCCTAGCCACGCCCCCTAACCAATCAAAGGGTCGGTAATTAGTAAGGGCAAGTTTACAGTGATCAGTTGAAGGCTTGCTTTCGAACGCAACGGTTGTCTTGTCTGTAGTGTGCTAACAAAATTGAACTCTAAAAATGAACACCTCACCTATTCGTAAAAATTAAAGTGGTTCCATAATCCACAGCGGGGAAAGAAGAGTTATTTATAAGCAAATTAAACCCCATTGAGTTGGTGTGGGCTCAGATAAAAATAGCTAAATTGATACTATTTTCGAACGCACCCATAAGGTGATAAGCGATTGCCAACCCTTCCCTCATTAGCCCTCATATGCGGTAAGCACAACGGCAAAAACGGGTACAAAAAATTTATGAAACTGACATAACCACACTTTTAGGATTAAACGTAGACAATAAGCTGACATGGGAATATCAAGTTGACTCTATATGTAAAAAACCGGCCAAGAGCGTGTCGGGCCACGCTCAGTGTAGGGTTCCGTAGTTTTCCGTCCGTCACAGTAAGTGTCCCCACTTAAGAGTTAATAACACCGCCATGTAGGATATGATATGAGAGTTCCACGTACAGCGACATCTATCGGCAAATTAAGTAAACTATTGCGCGCGAGCTTAAAGTATGGAAGATGATTTTTATGGAATAATTCTTTATTGCGTGAACCGGTTTTCACCGGTTTTACTTTATTTGAAAGCACGTCATTTCATTGTAATTTTGTAGAAATTACAGGTACAATAAACACCTGCTTATACGGTTAAATTACAAACTTAGTTCAGAAATTATTTTGTAATTATTTTTCAAAAACTATTCATCCTATCAAGTTCAAAATAATTTTCCTTGAAAGTTTTTATAAAGTTCTACTTTTGAGATTTTTTTCATATTTTTAAAACTTATGGTTCAAAAGTTAGAGGGGGGGGGACGCATATTTTTTTACTTCTGGAGCGATTATTTCCGAAAATATTTACATTATCGAAAAATGATTTTAGTAAACCCCTATTCATTTTTAAATACCTATCCAACAATATATCACACGTTAGGGTTGAAATGAAAAAAAAAAATCACTCCCCACTTTACGTATAGGGGAGGTACCCTAATAAATAAATATAATTCCACTTTTTATTTTACCACTTTGTCGGCGTGATTGATATACATATTAGTACCAAATTTCAGCTTTCTAGTGCTAACGGTCACTGAGATTATCCGCGGACGGACGGACGGACGGACGGGCAGACATGGCGAAACTATAAGGGTTCCTAGTTGACTACGGAACCCTAAAAACTGAGCCAATATTCTTATGCCATAAATAATTTAAGAAAAAAGGTAAATCTATCGGCAGTGCTCACTGCGTACCATGCTTTTGTGACATCAACGTTAAGGTACGGACTAATATTTTGGGGCAACTCCACAGATCAAAAAAGTGCGTTTCTAGCTCAGAGAAATTGTGTTAGGTCAATATGCGGACTTGGCTATTTCGACTCTTGTAGACTTCATTTTCAAAATTTAAAAATTCTGACGCTTCCATATTTATATATTTACGAAATGTGTGTTTTTGTTAAATGTAATTCCCATCTATTCTTAAGGTTTAGAAGCGCACGTTTGTGTGGGAGAATATTACATCCTTTCATACCCGACACGGCGCTATTTCAGAAAAATGTAGCCGCGATGGCACCTAGATTATATAACAAATTACCAGAAGATATAAGATGACAATACCTAAATAAGTTTAAAAGTATGTTAAAACTTTTTTAGTTCGGAAAAATTACTACACTGTAAATGAATTTTTAGAGGATAAGGACATGTAATTATACAATTAAGGACTGAAGCTGACATGCATGCTCTAAAATTTGTATGCCGTAAGGCGCCACATAGTGAAACTCAAATGTAATTTGTAAGAACCTGTAACCTATACTGGACAAATAAATAAATAATAATAATAATGGAGAGAGACATAACTAGTAAACTACCCCCCTGACTTATGTAGTTTTTTATTAAGACAATTGATAAGCTACGTGTTGTATATGAAGATTTGGTTAATTATTACCTGTATGAGTTGGTTGTGGCATACATTTCCCGTGTAGAAAGTCTGTCTATCCGAGACGAAACCTTTGATTTCTGTCTCTTCCACTTCCTCGCCGTTTAGAGTCAATACTCTGCAAAATAAATATAACAAATAAAGTCAAGCTAAAATAGTAATCTATGAAGTTCACAGAATGTTTTTTCATTTGGCTCTAAAGACGCGCCATCCGGCAACTTGAAAATAACAACACAAGTATATGATTTCAAGCTCACATGGTCATTGACATTATAAATATTATTTGAAACCGGATATTTACCATGTATATTTGTGTTTATGAGCACCCGATATTTCGGCGCAGTTGCATGCACCATCATCACGGAGTAACTAACGTTGCGGCGAGTTTTAGTAGTCTACCCACACACCGTAGCGATCTACCCTCTTTCGAGTATCGGGTGCTCATAAACACAAATATACATGGTAAATATCCCGTTTCAAATAATATTTACGTCACACCTAGCCATAATGTGAGTTATACCGCACGCTACGCGTACGGTAAAACTCGCATTATGCCCAGGTGGAGACGAAAAATACTCACCACGGGCAGTAAAAAAGAAAGCCCTCTATCGCATATTTACAACCCTCGCCTGCGGCTCGGGTTACAAATACCTGCGATTTCGGGCTTTCTTACTTTTACAGTCCTTGGTTAGTAATGTACTATTACAACACAAGTAGGTTGTAATACGTTCACGTCTAAAAATATGGATACATTTAATGAATTTTAATGTGACAAAAACATGTATCCAAGACTTTACGCCTTGGTAATAGAGTCATAGCTACATATTTTTGTCCCATTAAATGTATCCATATTTTCAGACGTAACTGTACCAAAGCATTCACAGCTAAACGTAATTATTCTGCCAAGCAAAGCTAGAAGGTAATCTACCTGGTCTGCCCAACGAACGCCAGCACCAAAGTGTCGTGGTAGGTAGAATCCTGGGCCAGTGTCAGAGCCCACATCCCCTTAATACCCGGAAGGTCTATGGAGGCCTGCTCCTGTATACCGATTCCGTTTCTGATGATGCGCAGCGAGCCCATTTTGAAAGCACCTGGAAAGATAGTTGAGAGTGAGTATAAATTTGTGTAATTTAAAGTTAATCTAGAAAATTTTATGAACATATCAAATAACATATGTATACGAGAATTGCAATTGTACCCTTTTCATAAAGATTTTTTTTAGCTGCCTATTTTTTATATCAAAATGACGGCCATTGCGTTTGAACGAGTCATTATGGTAGTCGTTTTTAGTATTTCCAAGATTGTCGGATTAAGCCAGTGGTTCTAAACCTATGTTTATGAGGCACCTGAAGTGGAAATTTGTGCAAGATAACTTTGTTGATTTTATTACTCATATTTATTTTTAACCACTGGTTTAGCCGTATTAACCTACACAAGTAACCTACTACTAGTAACCGCTGGCAGGGTGTTCATCCCCACAACCT
Organism: Pammene aurita; assembly: GCA_947086415.1. Classification (NCBI taxonomy): domain Eukaryota; kingdom Metazoa; phylum Arthropoda; class Insecta; order Lepidoptera; family Tortricidae; genus Pammene; species Pammene aurita. The sequence goes on along the minus strand of OX352306.1, from coordinate 23,293,620 downwards.
GGAGCCCAAAGGGTCGCGCACAGGACGGTTTAAGGGGAATTTCCTCCCACGAACGCTGCGGCTGTGGAATGAACTCCCTGCCGAGGTTTTCCCAGCGGGCTACAGTATGAGGTTCTTCAAAAAAGGAGTGTATAGGTTCCTAAAGGGTAGGCAATGCGCATGTGAATCTTCTGGGGTTGCAGGCGTCCATAGGCTACTACTATAGACTGCTTACCACCAGGCGGGCCCTATGCCTGTTTGCCACCGTCGTGGTATAAAAAAAAACCTGAGGAGCATGTGATGAGTTGGTTCTGCCCCTGCCTCTCCAAATTAACCACACACATATCCACAATAGGGGCCAGACTAGTAAACGTCTCCATAGTCTGCACGTATTGTGCCTTTTCGTCGCGAGCCGCTGATAGTCGAACTAGCGCGGAGTCGCGGAAACGAGAGCCGATCAAGACGACCCCGTTGTCGAGGTCATGCATGCGTCCTAACCTACACTACACTACTAACCTGAGCACGTGATGAGTTGGTTCTGCCCTTGCCTCTCCAAGTCAACCACACACATATCCACAATAGGGGCCAGACTAGTGAACGTCTCCATAGTCTGCACGTATTGTGCCGCTTCGTCGCGAGCCGCTGATAGTCGAACTAGCGCGGAGTCGCGGAAACGAGAGCCGATCAAGACGACCCCGTTGTCGAGGTCATGCATGCGTCCTAACCTACACTACACTACTAACCTGAGCACGTGATGAGTTGGTTCTGCCCCTGCCTCTCCAAGTCAACCACACACATATCAACAATAGGGGCCAGACTAGTGAACGTCTCCATAGTCTGCACGTATTGTGCCGCTTCTTCGCGAGCCGCCGAAAGCCGCACTAGCGCGGAGTCCCCGAAACGAGAGCCGATGAAGACGACACCGTTATCGAGGTATGTCATGCATTCGGGTATCGGGATTTCGCCTGTGGAAAAGCAAAAACACAAATATAAACAGAGATTTAGATTGTAATGTGTATTTTCCGTTTCCAAGAGTTGAGAACATTGGTAAAACAAATGCACTCAATATTGGTACCATCGCCAACACTGTTAACTGACCATTTGTAATCGCTATTGCAACGGCATAAAGTCTATCGATGGTTAGTTAAGTGTGTTGCTGTTTGTACAGACCAAAACTATGTCGTAACCATTTTTGACAGAAATAAATCGCAACTGGAAATTAAGCTCCAGTATTTTAGAACTGTCAGGTCGGCGACTGATGATATATAGACAATGAAGTAGCTCTGAAAAATGACCCCACAAAAGGTGAGCCGCGGGGGGCGGGGCTTACAAACTGAGCCGCCAAGCCGTTTAGTTTACAAATGGCGGTTCAGTGACACGGTGGTACTGAAGTTTATCAAAAAATTAAATAATTTAGTGAAAATGCCTTCTTGCGCCGTAAAATGGTGTCAGAGTAGAACTGGAAAACATAATAAAAAAGACGGGTTCACTTATCATACGTAAGTTAAGCCGAAAACACATGATTATAAATTTATTTTACCGGATAATTTTATATGGGGATGGTGCTATGCCAACTTTTGAACAACCATTAAAACTTCTTACAATATTTTTTGATTACTTTTTAATGAGATAAATGTTTTGATTTTAGTTAAATGCACATGTTTACATCTCATTTTCCATAACTCAGGAACAAATATCCGTGATAAACACACAAATAAATAGGCAGGGTCACGACCGACTAGGCTAGGAGGCCATTAAATTTAGTTTATATAAACGAAGTATTATCATAAAATATTAACCTTTATTCAAATAGTTGTAGACTAAAAGTCAGGAAGTAAGTTAATACCGATAATAGCCGCAAGCTGTCGCTGCTATCTACGTGATATTAACTCCGTCACCCGCCACTTTATATGTGAAATCAGTATAAAAAATATTACAAGACATGGAGGATATAAAACGTATGTTACAAGACATGCAACAAGACATAAAGCAGCAAAAAATAGACATGTTAGAGATGAAGGAGGACATAAAAAAGACAATCACTGAAAATATTAATGAAAAATTCAACAGTTTGGAAATAAAAAACAAACTTCTGGAGGACAAAATAGAGCTACAAAACGCGAAAATAAACACACTAGAAAGACACATAAGACGCAAAAACCTGATTTTATTTGGGTTAGAAGAGCGTGAAAAATCCTACCACGAACTCCAAAATATGGTGATAAATATAATAAACACTCACTTCAAAGTTTCATGTGATAGCAGCACTATAGAAGCGGTAAGAAGATTAGGGAAAAAAGGAGAAAAGAACAGACCGGTTGTGATATCTTTTAGTACATTGGGATTCAAAATAACAATTCAGAAAAACAAATCTTGTCTTAAAAATACGTCATATTATATGAAAGAAGACTACCCAATAGAAGTCTTGAACAAACGAAAAGAGCTGCAAAGCGAACTAGACAAAGAAAAAGAGGCTGGAAATACAGCCTTCATAAAATACGACAAACTCATTGTACTGAAAAACAACAAGCGTACCCCCCGCAACCAACCAAATAAAAGAAACCTGTCGGAGTCCCCAGAAACACCTACACGTTGCAGCGGATAGGCTCAACATAATAACAAACAACCACAAAAGAAAACTAAAGCTACCGATATGAGAAATTACATATCACAGAGCCCGAAATCAATTCACACTCCAAACTTTACAATCCACGGGCAATCATCAGAGCCCGACACAGCATAGCAACCACAATTGGACCCTCTACTCCCTTTATATCTCCCAACACAGCTGGTCACCGCGGGAGATTCTGACCAAAACCCTCCAATCAAATATAATGAAAACAAATAAAAAATAAAAAAGGAACAATTTATTCATATATGCACATACAACACAAGATCTCTACCACAGACAATACAGATACAGACGCCCAAACTCCATAATCCCAAGCGATCCCGTACTAAGTATCCAAGAACTGTATCCAAACTTTGGTTCATAAAACGCTTAACAGATGACGGCACCGATCAATTAGGAAATTGATGTTGCGGTTGCGACATCTATTATAGCTACAACACACATTAGCTACCTGTTACTTATATTCATATGTTTAAGTGTCACTAGATGGCATTTTACAGGCACCTAAATATGTATTCAAATAATGTATATTTATAGCCCTCGTTAGGTTGGTAGGTACTGCACCTAGAAAACACACCGTAGTAGCGTAGACGGCCAAGTTCGCAAAGAAAAATATGACACTACTATCGGTGGTTACAAGATAATTATGTATTAATTAGATAAAGATTGTAGGACCAGTATGCAGTCTCCTCTATCCCCTTCCCCCTCTCCCCGGAACTTAAGTGGTTATCATACGTGCATGCGATGCAAACGAAAGAAACCGCGCTACTCGCTAGTATACCATCTCTACATCAGAATGCCACCTTTATACGAGTAATTCATAATAGCTACCTACTTGGAAATTTGACCTTCCCACTTTTGTGTATTTTTTTTATATACAACGACGGTGGCAAACAAGCATACGGCCCGCCTGATGGTAAGCAGCTACCGTAGCCTAAGAACGCTTGCAACTCCAGAGGTGTCACATGCGCGTTACCGATCCTTTAGAAAAAGGAGGACTCACTGTGTTGACGGCTAAAGGAACAAGAGGGTGCCTCTTTTTAAATATCATTTTAAATGTCACACAGCCTGAAAGTAAATCAAGACTTGGCCATTTTTTACCTGCGTACTGACTAGCAATAAAGACAAATGTGAATCCGGTTATATTTACACATTCACTGGCCTACGTAGCTATGGTGATTTAACAAACCAGTATAAGAGCGCTCCTCGACTACGCATAGTTGTCATAAAACTATAGTTCAAGTTACAATGGCTACTCGAAAACTTGACTCGGCTGTGCTCACACATGTGATCACAATAACTGGGGCGCAGAATAGGACTCGGGACTTCGGGTGAGTCGATAGGCCCGTTTATAGGTGTCATACTTACTTTACGGTGTCATGCTACACACGACGGCAAGTCACAGTTGTAATGTAAGTAAGTAATCTACAGTAGTCAATTACCAATTATTCTTATGATTTTAGAGTAAGTACCTAACTAACTTCAGGGCTAGAACCGTGAACCACTTCAAAGATAATAGATAAAAAGATGAAAGATTCTACGTTCGTCAAATTGTCTATCTTTCGAATATGCAAGAGCGATAGAGACGGATTCGCGGTAGGCCCGCAGGCGTCAGGCGATAAGCTTGTATTTGACAGGTGTTTAATTTTAATTACGTTTTCAGTACTAGTTAATTTTTGCATCGTGTTATAAATTCTCAGTTAATTTTATCAGATTATATTTAAAATTATGTATTTCGTTGTCTAGATAGGAACATATCTATTTGTAACGACACCACAACAAATTTGACAGTATAAAAGCACTATACTTATACTTACTTCATTTTATTTGAGATTAGAAAAAAGTTGACAGAACGATGTACAGGGTTCTTTATCAGGCAAGATACATATCATATCACAACTGTCAAAGTGCCTACGCCGTCATTAAACATACTTAAATATATTTGTATTTATAGGAAAGCCATGCCTACGTATTTGTAAATGTTATATTGAGTATTTAACAATATTTTGATTGTAGTTATTTGCTCGAAATATTTTATTTTTAACATTTTTAATGTTCTTGTAAATGTTGCACAATAAAAAACCTATAGAAGAAGAGGTTCGAGACGGATGGTTAGATTTTTAAATATTTTCTCGCGTCATCTGTCATTTGTATCTCTCAGCCTTATCTGGATAGTTTTTAATATTTAAAGCTTATTGTGATTCTTATTTAAGTAAAGATATTTATTTGCTTGTTCTATTATTGTGCGATTGGTTGGAGAGTTATGGAGCAAGCAGAGGCATACAACAATAAAAGCCACCTGGTAGTCCAACAAATCTTTTACCATCACCTAAGACAATTGTTTTATTATTTAGTATTATATAATAAAACGATTAAATATCGTCTAGAAGAAATTTTATTTACGAAATTTTATTAATAAGTGCATATTATGATTGTAAATTAAATAATTTTCGTGAATACTGATAAAAAACTAGACGTTAAGTTTCCGTTTTAGAACGTACATGCGTCACTGTCAGTTATTAAATTTTCACGTATCTCTAACGTGATAATCAAAACGAAATTGTATTTTTATTGTTGTGTTGGATTATTTAATCTGCAAATTGTTATTATTTATTCACAAATGTGAACTCTTATAGTACTAGAGCCCACGACCAAAACCATGTCTCATAGCAATACGGCAAAAACCCTATAAAATCGTTAGATTATATGATTCTGAACCCGACTAGGTGTGTAGTAACGGTCGAAAGTGTAGCAACTGCGTGGGAGGCCATTTCTGCTGTGTCAAAAAAAAAGGCAGTCGGTATTATAGCAATACGTCTGATATTGAAAATGTACATAGATTTTATAATTGTATTACGAAATAGTTTGTTTTCAGACATTTTGCGCGTAGCATATAGCCTGAGCGCATTATTGAAAATGTCAACAAATTTAGCCGACCTGTATCATAGCAATACGGATAAAAAAAAATTTAAACTTTTCGTATTGCTGCCAGGATTACCAAAAACCTGTTTTCAGACACTTTAAGTGTAGCATATACTCCCAAAAACGAAAATAACGTTTCGGAGTCGCCTGGCCTCAGCGCTTGTTACGCTCCTGCGGCGGGTACGGCTTTTCGCGTGTTACGCTCCTGCCCCTTTCTTACTATTATGGTTTCGGGTAAATACTTTGTTAATTATCATCTAATAAATTCAGGGTCGCAACGTATTCATTGGTTTGTAACAGAGAATTCAAGATGCCTCAATACGATTTTTGAATGATATCTGAGTATCGAAAAGTTGTCTGATAGAGAAGGTGCTACACTTAATTTGTCTGATATAAATTTTTTGCACATGTGGACAACTTATTTTATCATGTCCAACAATTTTCAGACATATTGCTATGATACCGGTCGGTAAAATTTGTTAACATTTTCAAAACGGTCTCAAAATTTAATGCGTTCACATTTTCGTCTGAAAATTGTTTTGTTCGCATCAAATAACCAAAATTTACTAATAAAAAAGATTTTCAGACGTATTGCTATGAGACATTTTTTTTGTCTCATTTTTAATTTTTTTAAGTGATTTTACGGGTTTGCGCTACACCACTAACGTCTGAAAAATATGTTTCCGGTATCTCAGAACTATCATTCAACTACAGTCTGCAAATCAGACATATTGCTATGATGCAGTTCGGTAAAATTCTTTGACAATTTTGAAAATTCGGTCAGATCAAACGCTACGCGGAAAATGTCTGATATTGGTATTTTCGAGTTCAGGATAATCGTATCTATCGATTTGATGCGGTTTTGGCCGTATTGCTATGAGACAAAAATTTTGGTCGTGGGCTCTCGTACTATTAATCATGTTAACTAATCGTTTGTTGGTGTGCTTGTAGTGTGTTAAATTGAACATTTAGAACAGGTTGGCAACTACTGTTTCTATGTTTACTCAATTTCTAATCTAAAAAAAATATATATAATAAAACGATTGATTCTGATTCTTGATTCGATACCTGTAAAACTGTACCTACCGCAATTGTACTGCTTAATGTTCTATTCTTGACATTCTTGTTTTATATTTTCGGAATGTTGAATTATACTCATAAATCATAATGCATTCTGGTATTCGATGAGCATAATATAAATCAATGAAAAAAAATAACCTACGCTACCTAAAACAGTACTTAGCCTACCTAGATATGGGTGTACTCATCTTACTCAAAAATATGTCCCATAGTATCTTATTCCGTTGTAATAAGTACGTAGTACCATATTTATGAGACGATTATTTCGATACGTATTTTTGCACTTGACTGTACCTACACACCTAGTTATACCAGTCTTGACAAAAATATACAGTGCACGAAGCGATCAAAACGAAAATTGCATGCAAGACAGAGTAAGTAGTGTTGGCAATTACTGCGAGAAAGAAAGATATGCCACTATTTTCTAGGTACCGTGCCGTGGCGGCCTTGTGGCGTGTTGTTTGTGGCCATTAAATTTTAGACACCTGGTTGAACCGTGTGGCGGTTCACATGGGGATCGTCTATTGATGGACGCTAACAAACACGAATAGCTCGGTAGCGTCAACAGACTTGATACGCAATGTTTTATTTTAAAAACGAGTTCAATCTAAAATATTTCAGTCGAACTATTACGTTCATGCTTATTTAAATTGTCTAAAAAGCGGATTATTTCGATTTCGATCCGAATGTATGTATTATTGATAGAATTTGATAATATTCGCTATTGACTTATTGTAAATGTCTAAACGCGTGAGTAAATTTTTATAAGGGTAAGCGTGTGCCAATGACGTACGTACATAATTAAGTATGTAGGATGGTATATGTATATGTTTGTATGCTTGTTTGTCTATATATCTTGGAAACTAGAAATGAATGTTTTTTAGAAAGTTACAGTACTTTACCTTAATATACACTGTAATGCTTCGCTTATAGAATTATTAGCAGGTAACTAAAAATAACTCAATATCATCAATTTTAAAGTTCTGATGCAAAGTTTGTCTACCGCCGTTCAATGTGGCAACGCGGCGAGCGTGATGGTCACCTTTGTGTCTGGGGGTCGTGGGGTGGGTTCCTGGAGTAGGTCTTTAACTAACGTTTAGTTGTATGTAATAGAACTTTTTTATATTTATTTGTGTAGGCTTACTTTAGTGTTTAGATTTGATTTAGTTGAATTTATTTGTTTTAAAATTGATACTGTATTTAATTTAATGTTAAAATAAACAATTAATTAACCATTAACTTAAAAAAAATTAAAGTCAGAAAAATAATAGTAGTAGGTAAATTTAATTATTGATGCTACTCCTGACATCGACATAAAAAGGTATCAAGTTAAATATAATTGTTTGTATAATGTAATAAAGTCTGGCAAGATTCTATTTGGCCAAATATTAGAGAGAAGATATTAGAGCTTGCTGACCGTATTTACACACGCGTTAGTGTGCGCATGTCGCCATCTTAAGGACGCACACATTTAAAAATGATACTAAATGTTTTCGCTTTGAGGGCGGCACATTTAACCCTTTGTATCGATGTTAATTGGATATCTAATGATTGCTAAATTATTTTTTATGTATATTCTAACTTCGTGATTCATTATTTTTACTTTTAGATGCGTATTTTATTGGTTCTTGTGCAGCGCCATCTATCGCGGCTTAGTCATTTGCCATAGCTTAGTGTTTTGTGTTTGGCTGGTTTGGTGGCGCTGTTACTCGTAATTGTTATTTTTAGTTGTTTTTAGCAATCCGTTTATTTTTTAAATAAAGCACCTAATTTGTATTAAAGACAATGTTTGTATTCAAAGAATAATATTTAGAAATGATTATTGTACATTTACTGCTAAAATTGAAGAATAAATTTTGCAATACTCTCGATCGATACACGTAGCGCCATCTATTGATATTTGTGAACATTAATTATATAATGTTCCAAATGGGAGGGCATGTCTCTACTATCCCCCGAAAAAATGATAGATTTCAAAAACGCAATATCAACAATTAAACATGACATAATCGGCCTGTCAGAGATACGAAGAGAAGGATAAATTATCGAAGAGGACGAAACACACATATTCTTCCACTATGGCAAAAAACAAGGACAAATGGGAATTGGATTTCTAATACGGAAAGAGTATAAAAATAACATAGTCAGTTTTATCGCATATTCAGAGAGAGTAGCGGCTTTAAACTTGAAATTCGAGAGAAGAACTTTATCTGTAATACAAGCATACGCGCCGACTAGTGCGGCCTCAGACGAAGACATTGAAGCATTTGATAATATCCTCGAAAAAGCAGTCCATGCATCAGAAAAAACACGAATTATACTAGGAGATTTTAATGCCATTATTGGGATACCAAAATCCGACGAACACCTCATTACGGGAAAATATGGTTCCGGAAAAAGAAACGCCCGAGGAAACAGGCTTATACAATATGCAACAGAGATCAAGCTGACAATAATAAATACGATGTTCAAGAAAAAGCAAAACAACAGATGGACCTGGATATCACCAGATAAAAAAACAAGAAACGAAATCGACTACGTTTATGGCAACACAACCTAAGGATTTCACTAATTTTGAGGTTGCAAATATATTGTATCCTTCAGACCATCGTCTCATTCGTGTAACTATGAGAATAAACACCGTAAAAAAAATCCAGAAGACGGTTTAAAAAATCTCTACCTCGAAACTTTAAATCGCCAGAAGAGAGATCAAAATTTTTAGAAAATCTACAAATATATAGAGAAGAAATTACGACAACTTCGAGTACAGAAACAGTCCAAGATTTTTACAGCAACCTAATAAAAGGTTTAAAGGCATGTATCCCGGACAACGACGAACAAGAAAGTAGACACAAGAAAACAATAATATCGACCGAAAGTCTAAAATTGATCCAAAGAAGACAAGACCTACAAAACAAAAAGCATTTATCAAAAACAGAAAAAATCGAATTAAAATTACTATAAAAACAGTCAATAAAAAAATAAGACAAGAGTACAAACAACACAAAATTAATATTATAGAAAAACACTTAAATACCTCAGGAAGTACAAGACGAGCATATAAAGAGCTTGAACCTAATAAAAAGTGGATAGCGAAACTGAAAGCTGGAACCACATACAAAGAAAAAAGACAAGATATATTGGAGATAGCGACAAAATTCTACGAGGCTTTATATGACAACAAAAATCCAAATACTTGCGAAAACAAATGCTACGAAGAGATTACAAGTACAGCGCTTTTAAAGACTCAAAATATTAATTACTTTGAAGAAGTTGAAATATTACACCTTACAAAAAAACTAAGAAATGATAAAAGTCCTGGATCGGATGGCATCACCAACGAATTACTGAAAGAAAGTATGCCACTTTTACTCACACCTTTGACAATACTATTCAACAAAATAATACGTGAAAAAGAAGTGCCGGATGAGTGGAAAGAGTCTGACATAGTAATCCTATATAAAAAAGGTGACCCAGCCGACATATCAAATTACCGTCCTATCAGTCTAATGTCGAGCTGTTACAAACTGTTCTCATCAGGTCTTCAAAAAAGGATAACGTCTAAAATAGAAACGTACTTAGGCACTTCACAAGCGGGTTTCAGGAAATCCTTCAGCACAGTAGATCATATTCAGACCGTAGAGCAACTGATAGAAAAGTATAGTGAATTCAGATAACCACTATTTTTAGCTTTTATTGACTATCAGAAAGCATTCGACTCTATTGATCATAATGCAATATGGGCAGCTCTAACAGAAGCAGAAATACATCAAACTTATATCGCAATTATTAAAAACATATACAAAAACTGCCGAAGTCGAGTGAAGCTTGAAAGTACTGGTAGAGAAATCCAAATAAAACGAGGGGTAAGACAAGGGGACCCACTCTCCCCAACTCTATTTATCTTACTTACAACACGTGCTGAAAACCCTAAACTGGAAAGGAAGAGGCATAAATATAGAGAACAGAAATTTGACGCATCTCTGCTTTGCAGATGATATTATACTCATTTCAGATGACTCTACCAATTTACAAATTATGCTGAACTCTCTCAACACTGCGAGTAGAAAATTTGGATTAACAATTAACTTAGAAAAAACAAAGATTATGTCAAATATCGAGCAAAAAGATATATATTTAAACCATGAAAAAATAGAAAAAGTACAAGAATTTGTGTACCTCGGTAAACAGCTTTCATTCAAACAAACTAATAACATAGAAGAAATCGAACGAAGAGTCAAAAAAACTTGGAACAAATTCTGGAGTATGAAAGAAATCTTAAAAAACAACATACCGCTAAAACTAAAGAAACGAGTAGTAGATTCATGCTTACTTCCAACACTCACGTACGGCAGCCAGTCGTGGAAGTATACTAGTAAAGCTAAAATTATTACATGTCAGAGAGCCATAGAACGAAGCATATTGAACATAAAATTATACGAAAAAATACGACACGAAGATATAAGGCGAAAAACCAAATGCATAGATGCTCTCGAATACGCTTTACGATCAAAGTGGAAGTGGGCCGGCCATGTCGCAAGAATGCATGAAGAAATATGGACAAAGATTGTCACACTATGGACTGGACCGAAAGGAAAGAGAAAGAAAGGCAGACCAAGCGCTCGTTGGGTGGACGACATCGCAAAACTACTTAAAAACTGGCCGGAAGTAGCACAAGACAGAAACAAATGGAATGATTTGGAGGAGGCCTTTACCCGAGAGGGGTCCAAACCTACTTAGTTAAATTTTTTTTAATATTTTTTTTTTTACATGTAAACCTAAAGTTACAAGTTGGTCTTTTGGAATCAACAGGCTTTTTATTATTATTTATTTATTATTATTATTATATTAAAGTTCACCTGCCAGAATCCAACAGAAATAAATCCTGGGCATACTTACGCAGGACATTTGTCCTGCTCAGAATTTATTTCTGTTGGATAATTGGAAAGGTGATTTATCAACTATTTCGCCACATTCTCGGGAAGAAATCACTAAAACGGTATTGTGAAAAAGCCAATATTCCTCTGAAATCGCCTGTGTGACTATCAAATACACATAAACACTTGAGTTGGGCGCCATTGTGATAAAAAAAAAGTTACAGCAGTTGCTATCAATGCACCAAGAAGTTCCACTTTAAAATCCTTGACCGCTTGAGTGCTGTTCATCTTCTCCTGCAGTTCTAACAACAGCATGAACAGTCGGCCCGCGATGTCGCCCAGCAGACACCGCACTGTATACAGCAACAGCAATATATTGTTTACTCACCAAGTAGCTCTACTTTAAGATCCTTGACCGCTTGAGTGCCATCCATCTTCTCCTGCAGTTCTAACAACAGCATGAACAGTCGGTCCGCGATGTCGCCCAACAGACACCGCACTGTATACAGCAACAGCAGTATATTGTTTACTCACCAAGTAGCTCTACTATAAGATCCTTGACCGCTTGAGAGCCGTCCATCTTCTCCTGCAGTTCTAACAACAGCATGACCAGTCGGCCCGCGATGTCGCCCAGCAGACAGCGCACTGTATACAGCAACAGCAGTATATTGTTTACTCACCAAGTAGCTCTACTTTAAGATCATTGACCGCTTGAGTGCCGTCCATCTTCTCCTGCAGTTCTAACAACAGCATGAACAGTCGGCCCGCGATGTCCAGCAGACACCGCACTGTATACAGCAACAGCAGTATATTGTTTACTCACCAAGTAGCTCTACTTTAAGATCTTTGACCGCTTGAGTGCAGTCCATCTTCTCCTACATTTCTAACAGCATGAACTGTCGGCCCGCGATGTCGCCCAGCAGACACCGCACTGTATACAGCAATAGCAGTATATTGTTTACTCACCAAGTAGCTCTACTTTAAGATCCTTGACCGCTTGAGTGCCGTCCATCTTCTCCTGCAGTTCTAATAACAGCATGAACAGTCTACCCGCGATGTCGCCCAATAGATACCGCAGCCCAGCCGTGTCCACGCGACAGTAGCAGTTTATTGGTGTCAACTGTGAACCGGGAAACAGCGGTTAAAACTGAAATCGCCAGCTGAGGCTGTTGACAAATTTGATGTTAATGTGTTTTCTAATATATTTAAGCTTTATTTAATTCCACACAGAACTTTTTACAATAGATATTATATAAGTTTTTCTAATTATCCTGTATGGACCCCCTTCGGGTAAAAGCCTCCTCCAAGGCGTTCCATTTCACTCTATCTTTAGCAATCTCTAGCCAATTTCATCCTGCAACTGTTGCTATTTCGTTTGCCCATCTGGCACACGGCTTGCCTCTTCTTCTGGTACCTTTAGGCCCAGGCCACTTTACGGCTCTTTGGGTCCATCTGTCACCTTCATATCTGGCTAGGTGACCTGCCCACTTCCACTTCCTTTGTTGAGAGAAAATAATTTTAAACAAAAAAGAACCGACTTCACTTAACCTCCACCTTTCCAAAAGCAAATGTTCGAGCTGAGGTAAAAAATACTCAAATCACTATAGGTGTGCCTATAATAAAAGTTCCATCGATTTCTCCAGGATCCCATCATCAGATCTTGACTTGGTTACAATGGGACCAACCAGTGTTGGCCGTTAATTTCAATTAGAATTGAAAATTGATCAATAAGATTGAAGATTAATTCCGTAACTAATCAATTACACTAACATCAATTTTTACCAACGTTAGTTCGCATTGATTTTGTGACGTCGTCAATTACACTAACCGTCAATTAGAATTAACCTATTAGTTACACTAACGTCTCGAAAATTTAATAAGAATTACAGTTAATTAGATTAACGTTAGTGTAACTAAATTAATCCTGTCTTACACTAATAATTAATTTTAAAACTGCATCTCGGGTTCGGAAGTCGGGACCAATATCACAAGATGGAGCTCATGCTGGACCCTAGGGCTATCTACTGGATCTCGGGTTTGGCGCATCATAGACTCATGCTGTTTGGGCTCATTCGAGCTCCCGATTTTGATACCGGTACCATCTGCTCATCAGTACAAGTCGAATGAGCCCAAACAGCATGAGTCTATGATGCGCCAAACCCGAGATCCAGTAGGGATCCCCAGGGTCCAGCATGAGCTCCTGATTTTGATACCGGTACCATCTGCTCATCAGTACAAGTCGAATAAGCCCAAACAGCATGAGTCTATGATGCGCCAAACCCGAGATCCAGTAGGGATCCTCAGGGTCCAGCATGACTTCCATATCATGACTTAGGATACCGGTCCCATTGCTTATTAATACAAGCCCCCGAGTCCAGAGTCAAAATCGAAACAAAAATCAAAACCTCGTAGCTTAACCTAAATTCGCGTTTAGTTAGGTAAATTATTAATGTCAATTACCAATTCAATCTACACTAAAAATTAAATTAATGTTTCAATTTTTGAGAAAGACTAAAAATTAAATATCTTCAAATATTAGTTATTCGCAAAGGATTAACACGTTAGTTACAATTAATTTCAATTCTAATTGAAATCAATTTGCACTAAACTATTAGTGTTCAATTTTAACTAACGTGTTTCAATCTTCAATTTTTAATTTTCAATTACACTAACGTTCAGCCAACACTGGGACCAACTGTGAAGTATACTCTTTCATACAAAAAAAGAATTTTCCAAATCGGTCCAGCCGTCTTCGAATAATCGGTGAGCATACATAAAAAAACCGACCAAGTGCGAGTCGGACTCGCGCACCGAGGGTTCCGTACAAACCTGTAGGTATATAAGTAAAAGTTCACCCATTGCACTGACATAGAAAATTGATTTTGTTACAGCTTAAAGGTATTATAGACCTGAGTATTTGATATGAATTTCAATTTAATACCTCTACGCGTTTACGAGGAAAAAGGTAATAAGTTTAAAATTTAAAAAAATATTTTTTGTATGATTTTACTAAAAATGTCTACTTTTCGTAATTTTTCCTTTGTGTGTGCTATATGAAGTTTCTTCGTGCCAAGTTTTAAGTTTCTGAGTTCACGGGAAGTACCCTTTAGGTTTTGAGTTTCTTGTGAGTACACAGTTTCAATATATGCGACTTAAATTGATATTCTTTTGATTGCGTTGACATAAAAGTTTGGTTTTGCTACATTTGAAAGGTCCTATAACCCTGAGTATTTGACATGAATTTCAACTTAATACCTCCACGCGTTTACGAGGAAAAAGGTAGTAAGTTTAAAATTTAAAAAAATAATTTTTTGTATGATTTTAATAAAAATGTCTACTTTTTGTAATTTTTCCATTGTCTATGCTACATGACGTTGCTTCGTGCCAAATTTCAAGTTTTTGAGTTCACGGGAAGTACCCCGTAGGTTTTGCGAGTGCCGAAAAACTCTAAAATTTGCAGCATAAACGACTGTATCTTTAGATAGCGTTGGCTTTTAAGTTTGATTTTTTCACAGCTCCAAGGGACAATAGACCTGAGTATTTGATATAAATTTCAGCTTGATACCTTCACGCGTTCCTGAGAAAAATGGTCTTGACAGACAGACAGACAGACGGACAACAAAGTGATCCTATAAGGGTTCCGTTTTTTCCTTTCGAGGTACGGAACCCTAAAAAAAATAGCAAAAACAAAGATCCCGACGAATTGATAACCTCCTCCTTCGAAATCTTGAAAGTGGTTGATAAGTGCGTCCTTAATTCTAGTAATTCCTCACTTTGTCTTTTTATGTGTTTTCTAATACCTTACTTCAAATAAAATGGAGCTAACTGTATTTTTTGGCACGTCAAACCAAAGTAAAAAAATGTGTTAGTTAGCACTTTCAAGTCCAGTAACTAAAAAAATAGCGTTTTAAGTCTTTTTTTTAAAGGATCTCGAAAATGTTTCTGACGAAAACGCAGCATCGCCGAGCCAAGCCCTTGAAAGTAGAAGATCTGGATGGACTACCTGCTGTTATTGGAGTGATTGAGCACCTCAATTCTTGTATAGTTTGCTTACGGTTGGAAAATGTTTGTTACCAAATACATACCTTGATTTGTGGTGGTGCAACCGCCACGTAATTCTGCCCATCGTGGTATACTATAGACTCTGTGCCAATGACAATAGCGCCACCTGCAATGAGTTTAATTATTAGAAAATTATTTATCATTCTTAACATACAACATACACTTATGCAATAAAGTTAGGGTTGTGTGGCTCGCAGAAGATTGTCAAGCATTTGAATGCGCCTTTAAAGGGACAATTACACAGCGCCAGATTTGCAAGATGGAAATTTATTTTAAATGTAATAATTTAATTTAAATTTTGGGGCATGATAAGATATAACACTTGTCTTAGCAAACCTTCAGCTACAATGAAAGTAAGTTTTTTTTATCAAAAATGTCATTTATAGGGTTATGTAGCCAAAATGGCAAAAACGGAACCCTCATAGTTTCGTCATAACCGTCTGTCCGTCCGTATCCATTTAACTCGAAAAGTATAAGACGTATCTTGAAATTTTAATATGAGGTGTATTTTTGTATGCCGCTACTTAGTTTTGGTAAAGGGGGGGGGGGGGGGGGGGCACTCCATACATGTCCACGAAAATTGTTTTGAACATTATCGGTTCAGCCGTTTTTGAGTTATCTCCAAAATACTACTTTCTACGGAACCCTCCATTATGCGTAGTCCGACATGCACTTGGTCGGTTTCATTTAAATATAATCGGCGTTAAACGATTATATTTTCCTTGCAAAAGGTATCTACTGCTCAACGAGATTATTCTAACAAAAACAAACACAATGAGGTTCCTTTGTTTCATCCCAGAGTTGTTTTCTTATGATATTCGGTCTCCATCATCAGACCAGCTCCATGTCATCATAAATTGCATTGTCACGCGACATAGAGATGCATGCAAAATTTCAGCTCAATTGGTAACCAGGAAGTGGGTCAAATTTAACTTGCAAGATTCGATTACAGACAGACAATGGGACAGATGAAAGTACTTACATAAAAACTTGTAAAAACACATGTGTTCCATTGCTCAACTCGTTAGGCGTGTCCACACCTGACGCACCGCCTCGCGAGGAAATTACCGCGCGAGGCAGCTCGGCTAGTATGGCCGTGCCTCGGCCGAGGCAAACGCACGACGCAATGCCTCGGGCGAGGCACGTCTACACTAGCACGCCTATTGAAACCAATAAGAATATGCTTACCAAGTGGACTAGGTACCGGAATCAGAATTGACGCCTCGGTTTCAACATTATCCTGCCTCCAGGGGACCTTTCCAAATTCTTTGTCTCTTAAATTTATTTCGTGTGTCTGAAAATAATCATCATATGTGAGAGCCTAGATCAAAAGGACGTAGTTTAGGGAAAAGGATCCAGTCTACAAAAAACCGGCCAAGAGCGTGTCGGGCCACGCTCACTGTAGGGTTCCGTAGTTTTCCGTCCGTCACAGTAAGTGTCCCCACTTAAGAGTTAATAACACCGCTATGTAGGATATGATATGAGAGTTCCACGTACAGCGACATCTATCGGCAAATTAAGTAAACTATTGCGCGCGAGCATAAAGTATGGACAGAGAGTTCTAAACCAGGAGAGGCCTTGAGTAACATTTCCCCTCTGTCAAAAGTATTGGCGGAAAATCTAGTACATCTATAAAAACTATTTCAATAATCGATGTCACGCATTTTCGTCATCGCTGTCAATGGATAACAAGCTCCGTGAAAATGCCCTTATGCGCTGTTTTTGGATGTAAAAAATTTTTATATTTCGTCTAGGTTACAAAAAGATGAAATACCATTTCAGATGTAAGTACAGTTTTACTTTATTTATCATTACTTTCGTAATAAAAGATTTAACCTAAATCGAAAATCAAGCTTCGTTTATACAATCGATTCAAAGACAATCGTTTTCTTTCTGACGGGCAGTAACTATTTGACGTTTGACATTTCTCCATATTTAACGCGCTTAAGGATTGCTGTCTTCTATATTTTGTTTGAAAATACAATCAAAAATGATCCTTGGCTTTTTTGTTTGACATTTCCAAAGACTGCATCCAATAATGAACCATATGTTAACATTGTACAGTCTACTATCTATTGCTCCATTTAGTGTTATGAAGTATAAAAATAATATGTCAAATATGTCTGGTGTTTTCAAGTCAAAGGTACATCTTTGTCGGTTGTCAATAAAGCGTTGCTGCCATACAAATTCATTTAGAAATAAACTGTATTAACAACCGACAATGATGTACCTTTGACTTGAAAACATCACATGCGTGCTACCTCGCCCCCCTCAGATTTTGGCAGACTTTTTTGTTTGGAAAGATGAGGCGAAGCGTACTCCATTTATAGAGCTTTATGAGTATGGAAGATGATTTTTATGGGATAATTCTTTATTGCGTGAACCGATTTTCACCGTTTTTACTTTATTTGAAAGCACGTCATTTCATTGTAATTTTGTAGAAATTACAGGTACAATAAACACCTGCTTATACGGTTAAATTACAAACTTAGTTCAGAAATTATTTTGTATTTTTTTTTCAAAAACTATTCATCCTATCAAGTTCAAAATAATTTTCCTAGAAAGTTTTTATAAAGTTCTACTTTTGAGATTTTTTTCATATTTTTAAAACTTATGGTTCAAAAGTTAGAGGGGGGGGACGCATATTTTTTTACTTCTGGAGCGATTGTTTCCGAAAATATTTACATTATCGAAAAATGATTTTAGGAAACCCCTATTCATTTTTAAATACCTATCCAATAATATATCACACGTTAGGGTTGAAATGAAAAAAAAAATCACTCCCCACTTTACGTATAGGGGAGGTACCCTAATAAAAAAAGAAATTCCACTTTTTATTTTACCACTTTGTCGGCGTGATTGATATACATATTAGTACCAAATTTCAGCTTTCTAGTGCTAACGGTCACTGAGATTATCCGCGGACGGACGGACGGACGGACGGGCAGACATGGCGAAACTATAAGGGTTCCTAGTTGACTACGGAACCCTAAAAATCAGTCAATAAAATTTAAACTTTATGTCAGTATTGTAAGTCTTTTGACTTACAATGACAAATTATTAAGGATGGATCCTTTTCGCTTAACTACGTCCCCAAATGGTACCTTTTTCACAAAAGGTTCACATTTCTGTAGACTCAATTTTAAGAACAGTATACAACTATACACTAAACAGAACCATATTCAGCTATTATCATAACTGTAATGCTCTAAGCTAAGATACAGTAGAACCCACTTGATATGATCACGTTTGATACAGTTTCTCGCATAATACGCCATTTTATATCAGTCCCTGTAACTTGGGGTCCCTCAAGTCCCGCATAAGACGTCTTTGGCTGGGTCGCTTTAAAATTGTCTTAAGTGAATAGGCGGGTTTACACCTGACGCACCGCCTCGCGAGGAAATTGCCGCGCAAGGCAGTTCGGCTACTGTGGACGTACCCAGAGCCGGATTAGCCTTTAGGCAGAGTAGGCAACTGCCTAGGGGCCCCGCCTAGGACTGGGGCCCCGCGTACACAGAAAAAGATTAAAATCTTACAAGTGAAAATTAAATTGGGAAATTTGTATATGCAAATGTCGGCTAGGGGCCCCGCAGGTGAACAGTGGAAAATGAAATTGTTTCATAGAGTTAAATATTAATTGGAAAATCTGTATTTATCGGCTAGGGGCCCCGCAGGTGAACAGTGGAAAATGAAATTGTTTCATAGAGTTAAATATTAATTGGAAAATCTGTATTTATCGGCTAGGGGCCCGCGTGTGCACAGTGGAAAATGAAAATGTTTCCTACGGTATGTAATATTAATAAATTAAAACAAATATCGGCATTGGGCCCCGCGTGTGCAAGGGTGAAATTATTGGTAAATTAATCCCACCAAAAACATAAATGTAAAAAGGAGAGCCAAGATCAATACAAAAATTATGCTTGGCTGTGGGCTTCGCCGCAAAAAGAATGGAGATCTAAATGAGTGCCAAGTTCTATGCAAAATCCAAATATGTATTTATAGGAACAAAATGACATTATGAACAAGTATTAAACTCTATTTCTTTGCTTTATTCACCTATAACAATTGCTGTTATTTAAAAATGTGAGATCTTAAAGTAGGTTAGATTTGACTTTTTTATTTTTAGATTTTTTCCTACGCTTACACACAATTACCGAGCTGGATTCCAAATTTCATCCTTCTAGGTCATCTGGAAGTAGGTTAAATTTAGGTACTATATGTCAGTCAGTCAGTGCTAAAATTTACGACTTATTGACCTTCATATCTTTATAACCGTATGAGGTAGGGTCATGAAATTTCGGCTTCTAGATGTCCTTATGGATATAATTAAACACACGTAGTTTTATGTGTTTACGTTAAAGAGGTTTTGAGTTATAGAAGGGTCAAAAGTGGCACCAAGTGGTTCGTGTAATATACACTCGACGCTGGCTAGCCAGTTCCTTTGCTTGAACTTGGCTTGACACGCTGCCGCGTGTCTAGATCAAGCTTGTAAACTTGTTTAAAGATTCACCCTTTTGGGCCCATTTTATGATCACTTTTTCTAAAAAAATGCATTTCAAGTTTGAAAGATCCATACAAATATAAATCTTGTTTTAAGCTGTTCTCTTTCATTACCGACAATCAGATGATATTTTCGGTTTTTCTAGCGTCAGTTAAATAATAATGGTAAAAAGTACATATAAACTACAGAAGTGTTTTCAGAGGACAAGTAAATGTTTTACGTCGATAAAGATTTATTATATGCAGTGGTTTTTCAGAAGACATTGTGACAAGAGTAGTCCCATTTTAGATTATCTTTATGTGACTCGGTAAATAGGGCAAATTTCAATATGTTATGAACGATTCTGTACCTATCCAAAAAATCGGCTAAGGGCATTTGAGGCTCTGCTTAATACATCAATACACACACCTAAAAGTACTTTAACTAATGTTGCGATTACACTTGAGGCGAATAGCGTGCGGAATGTTTACATATTATGCGTCTCGGTTTTGCGCGCATATTCGCGCGCGTTTGGAATCGGGGGGTTGTACGGAGACGAATATATGAACGGACATTCGTGTTGGCACTCGTACGCGAATGATTCGACAAGCACTGACGCGAGTACGAATATGCAATTGTAAACGCCGTATAATAAGTGATATATTTTTGCGATACTTAACTCATAAACGGTGCAATAAGCTTTCTTTAATATTTGTTTTCTTTTTTTTGGTCCCTCAAGCGCTAAGCTAAGCTGGAAACAGACAGGTGGACAAAGACATAACGAAACAAACAGCACTACGTTGAGTACTATACCCTAAAAAGTTAGGAAAGTTAATATAAGAGTAAAAAAAAAGAAATAGGTAAGAGAGAGTTAATATAAAAGTTAATTTTAGGGTAGGCAACGCGCATGTGAATCTTCAGGAGTTACAGGCGTCCATAGGCTACGGTAGCTGCTTACCATCAGGCGGGCCGTACATCTGTTTACCACCGACGTGGTATTGAAAAATAATTGCTGATTTTTTTTGTTAAAAGGGGCCCATGAATTGCATTGCCTAGGGGCCCTGGGGGTGGTTAATCCGGCCCTGGACGTGCCTCGGCAAACGAACGCGCGGCCGCAATGCCTCGGGCGAGGCACGTTCACACCTGACGCACCGCCTCGTGCGGTAATTTCCTCGCGAGGCGGTGCGTCAGGTCTGGACCCCGCCTAATTTTACTATATATGTACCAATGACAATTTATAGTTGATGGAAACAAGTTATGATTCAGAATGGCATGTTTCTGAATCATGACTTTGTTTCCATCAACAGAAATGTGAACCTTTTGTAATTGTAATATTCAGATGTAAAGGAACCTGTCACTACAGACAGATAAAACACTTCTTGTTGGTTAAAATTACCTTAATATGCCTCCCATTGAGATCTTGATGTATTAATATTAGTGTAGGATTAGCACAGCCGTGTAGGAACTCTGCATCATAAACATTGAGTTCTTCCAATCTGAAATAAAAAGGTTACATTTTTCAAATGGCATTAGGCGTGTCCACACCTGACGCACCGCCTCGCTAGGAAATTGCCGCGCGAGGCAGCTCGGCAAGTGTGGACGAGCCTCGGCCGAGCCAAACTCTAGTATCAACTTCTGGCCTACTTAAAAAGCAGCTGGATGAACAAGGCTAAGGAGCATTACACAAACACTTGGTTTTTTTTTACTTCATTATTATTATTATTTCTTTTTTGCTGAATTATTTTTCAATAAAAAGTGTTTTACTCCCTTTTCCATTCCACATAAAAAAACACAGGTAGTAGATATACTCACTACAACATTAACACTTCTAATTAGCAGACAATTCCTCTTTAGGCATCCAAAACATACTCTAAATATAGATCCTGTAGCTATATTAATACGTACATATATTTCACTGCCATAAATGTTTTGAATGTACTTTTACCGCTTTACCAGCATAAGGGTCAGAAATTATGCAAAATTGAACCCTATCGCTATGAAATAACAGTGGAAAATATATTCCCTCTCCCTATTAAGGCTTAAATGTATTGAAACTATAAAAATGTTGCTAAGAATAAAATTATTGTGTTCTTCAAAGTTATAAACTTCTATTTGGTATAGGGGATCAAAAGGATAATTATCATATCAATGATAGTTATCTTGATAATTATCGTGATTTTTATGTATGATAATTATCGATTTGATAACAACCCAAAGTAAAGGCGGAAGGCACAAAAAAATCGCGCGTGAATTTCAACATTAGTAGTTGAACTATAATAGAAAAAAAAATTCATACCAGGGATAATATGTTATGGAGAGTTTGTAAAATAAAGTAAAAAATTAAACCTATAACAGATTGCCTCACAAATACTGCAAAAAATATATATAGATCTCACCTCAAACTAGCTGCTTTAAGTTCCATAGAATCTTTATCCAGTGGTATTATCTTAAACAATCCATCATACAACCGTAACCCAATAACCCTTGCTTGTGGGTCTATGACAGCCAATATGCCGTTCTCTGAAGGTTTGCCAATACTGTCAGAGACATTACCATGGGCGCGTGTGACCACCTCTAGTTCCCCATTTGTACCGGTTCTCCATTCCAGTATCATTGCGTTGTAGCGTACTGTGAGAATGAATACTAAATCTTTTGTTTCATGCTGAAAATGTTAATTACAATGTAGTCTAGTTGCAAAGGCAGCACACAATTTGAAATGTTCATTTGAAAGATATACAGAAATTTCTTTTATATTTATAATAACAGTATTTGATAAAATTATGTAATTGAAAAAGCACACATCCATTTTTTGTGTATCTGAAAATTTGTGTTAATTATTTCTATTTAGTAGAGGATCCCAAATGTCTCAACTCTCAAGTCTTTTTTTTTTCATTCAATTTACTTTTTACTTAGACATATTATGAGCACTTGTAATTAATTTTTAGAAATAAAATTAAATTCTCCAAATAACATGTAAATCCAAAATGGCCAAGACACATTTTACGTTTGCAAAAGATTTGTAAAAACAATCTGAAATTGCAAAATTTCAGTAACTGGCCGTGTATGTAAACAAAGCTAATTAGAAAACAATGGATGCAAAACTTCTGGTGATAACACCAATATGTAATAAAGAATGGGCCCACAGCCCAAAAAATCGGCCCCACAATAGTGCTGTAAGAATGACTTGTATAGCAGTTTCTCAGTCAGTTTTATTCGACTTTAGTGAGTGATAAGATTTGCCGATTACAAATTTTTAAGAGCCATATTTTCAGTGAATCTTGTTTGAGACTATACCTCTACTAATAGGAGATAAACATATATTAAATAAATATGTAAAAGTACTATTTCTCATGATAGTTACTCACTGGAGGCCTAAAAAGCTTCATCTTAGCCACCCTTCCGTAGAGTCCGACCTCTTTCATGGGGCGCAGCCCCTCCGGTGTAACCAAGTACATCTCCAATCGGTTCACCTTCGCCACCAACAAATTTAGGTCCGTTGGGGATGTGAAATTGCCTTAAAATTAAATCATCTCCGTATTAAATCACTTTTATATAATGATAAAAACGTTAGTCTGAAAATTTTGTATTCTTTACGCAAATTGGATTTTTACAACCAACTCAAGGTTCTCGCAAAATCGGTAAGGTAAGGAGATATAGTGTATTGCGCGCCGGCAAATATCTTACAAATAAGGCAGCTTAAAACGGATATTTTCATAAAGAATAGTAATCGTCATTCTTTGATATATTTGCCAAGCAATAACATTCGACTAAAAGATGCCTAAAATAGACTGAAAATCATAATATACAGGCATAACCTCAATTGTCACGAAACATTTATTTTCGTAATGTTACCTGTAATACATGATGTTACAGCCGTAGGCTTCTGAGCCGTTACAATATAATGGTATGCCATGATTTTACTCCACAAAAGAAACGCTTTAAACTAAACTATTTTATATTTTTCATAACACAATCCTCGCACAATCCAAACAATTCTATCCGCCATCCGCCAGCCAGAATTTGATTGCGGTGTTGTCAGCGAAACATCAAAATATGATATATATTATGGTGTCTATACATGCCGCGATTTGGCGTCACTCTGATTTCGGGATCGAAGTTGACCGTATTAACTTTATATATAGTCTGGGAAACCATTTCTGTCAGTAGAAACGCGCGGTAAATTCAAAATATGAACATGTGGCAACCCTTTGTGATGAGACATCGTATTTCATGTTCATGACGAACATTTTTCAATTCACATTGAATAGTGCACTTCACTCTTTCATCTTAAGCGCGAGTGAGATAGAACTCCTGCAACGTTCCCAATTGAATTTAAATTCATTTTTAAGGCATATGTCAATTGCCTCAACCAGATTATCTGTTGTAGTTGATAATGATAACAGATCAGACGAAATATATCCGTGTCCTTTTTACACATCGTAAATGTCACCTTAATGAAAGGGGCGGAAATACTACCTAACATACTTACTTTACTCTTTGGGAAATACCAACTAAAATTACAAAACATAAAATTTGATGATCATTGCTGCTTTTTTCACTGATTCTGTGTTGTAATACTTTTGTTCGCTGTACATTGCTGCTGCGTTCGTTGGCTGGCCAGACTATACCTAATATATTCATGCATTGGCTGTATTCAAATAATTTCTTCTGTCGTTTTTAGACCCAAGCATGTGTTTCTTTGATTCGAGTTTTGTTATTAGATGAACCTTATAACGTCCACCGGGGTGAATAGGGACAATTATCAACTTTAGGTAATATTATAACAGAACGTTTCCATTATTTGGACCCGGGGTATGTCCTTAAACTACGTCCGGACTTGGGTATGTCCTTAAACTATGCCAAAAAGAGAGGTATGGGCACTGCGAATGGCATCTCGCTTAGTGTGGTAGGGCACGTTCAGTGAATGTCATCTCGCTCAAATCTGGAGCAGAGTCCGACTGGGGCAGTACCTCCACCTTACAGAAAACCACAGCCAAATAGCACTAGACCCTACTCATAGTGTTGTGTTCCTGCTGGTGAGTAAGGTTGCCAAAGAGCTCAAAGAGGACCCAGTGTGTTGACGATGAGGGACCCTCTTGTTCCTTTAGCCGTCAACACAGTGAATCCTCCTTTTTGTAAAGGGTCGGCAACGCGCATGTGACTCCTGTGGAGTTACAGGCGTCCATAGGTTACGGCAGCTGCTTACCATCAGGCAGGCCGTATGCTTGTTTGCCACCGTCGTAGTATAAAAAATGTATATATTGCTGACAATGTTACGTAATTAAAACTTTAATCTTGTGTTTACGAATCCATTTGCATAGGTATATTTAGTAAATTTCATTTTAAATCCTCTTGTTTAAAGAAGAACCTAGCAGACTTATTCATATTCATACAGAATATGCAGTTAATAAAGACGGATAACGTTATGAATGGGGAAAAAAGGGTCAGAGCTTATATAAAATATGTTAAACTGATAGGTAAAGCCTAGATGGATAATCTACCTACTTCTTCTAAATATATATATGTTATGAAAAATTACGAAATAAAACGTGAATTAAAGTTTGTAGTAGTAGTAGTAGTAAAACACTTTATTGTACAAGAAAACACAAAGAAAGACATATAACACATATAACATTTGACTCCGTCCTTATATTTTGCGTCCTGATTTCTACTTATTACGTCCCCATTAACTGCCAAAGACGATCCTTTTGACCCTTCGAGTCGTTCCTATCGACCCCAAACGCGCCCCTATAAACCTTGGATTTTTTTAGAAATTTCAATGATCTCTATGTCTACACTTTTTAGGGTTCCGTAGTTAACTAGGAACCCTTATAGTTTCGCCATGTCTGCCCGTCCGTCCGTCCTTCCGCGGATAATCTCAGTGACCGTTAGCACTAGAAAGCTGAAATTTGGTACTAATATGTATATCAATCACGCCGACAAAGTGGTAAAATAAAAAACCGGCCAAGAGCGTGTCGGGCCACGCTCAGTGTAGGGTTCCGTAGTTTTCCGTCCGTCACAGTAAGTGTCCCCACTTAAGAGTTAATAACACCGCCATGTAGGATATAATATGAGAGTTCCACGTACAGCGACATCTATCGGCATATTAAGTAAACTATTGCGCGCGAGCTTAAAATATGGAAGATGATTTTTATGGAATAATTCTTTATTGCGTGAACCGATTTTCACCGTTTTTACTTTATTTGAAAGCACGTCATTTCATTGTAATTTTGTAGAAATTACAGGTACAATAAACACCTGCTTATACGGTTAAATTACAAACTTAGTTCAGAAATTATTTTCAAAAACTATTCATCCTATCAAGTTCAAAATAATTTTCCTAGAAAGTTTTTATAAAGTTCTACTTTTGAGATTTTTTTCATATTTTTAAAACTTATGGTTCAAAAGTTAGAGGGGGGGGGGGGACGCATATTTTTTTACTTCTGGAGCGATTATTTCCGAAAATATTTACATTATCGAAAAATGATTTTAGTAAACCCCTATTCATTTTTAAATACCTATCCAACAATATATCACACGTTAGGGTTGAAATGAAAAAAAAAATCACTCCCCACTTTACGTATAGGGGAGGTACCCTAATAAAAAAAGAAATTCCACTTTTTATTTTACCACTTTGTCGGCGTGATTGATATACATATTAGTACCAAATTTCAGCTTTCTAGTGCTAACGGTCACTGAGATTATCCGCGGACGGACGGACGGACGGACGGACGGACGGACGGGCAGACATGGCGAAACTATAAGGGTTCCTAGTTGACTACGGAACCCTAAAAAGTGGAAAAAAATGTTTTATTACGGTACCTCCCCTATACGTAAAGTGGGGAGTGAGTTTTTTTTCATTTCAACCCTAACGTGTGATATATTGTTGGATAGGTATTTAAAAATGAATAGGAGTTTACTAAAATCATTTTTCGATAATGTAAATATTTTTGGAAATATTCGCTCCAGAAGTAAAAAAAAATGTGTCCCCCTCCCTCTAACTTTTGAACCATAAGTTTTAAAAATATGAAAAAAATCTCAAAAGTAGAACTTTATAAAAACTTTCTAGGAGAATTATTTTGAACTTGATAGGATGAATAGTTTTTGAAAAAAAATTACAAAATAATTTCTGAACTAAGTTTGTAATTTAACCGTATAAGCAGGTGTTTATTGTACCTGTAATTTCTACAAAATCACAATGAAATGACGTACTTTCAAATAAAGTAAAAACGGTGAAAATCGGTTCACGCAATAAAGAATTATTCCATAAAAATCATCTTCCATACTTTAAGCTCGCGCGCAATAGTTTACTTAATTTGCCGATAGATGTCGCTGTGCGTGGAACGCTCATATCCTACATGGCGGTGTTATTTTACTTACTGTGACGGACGGAAAACTACGGAACCCTACACTGAGCGTGGCCCGACACGCTCTTGGCCGGTTTATAGTTTCATAAATACGATAATTTAGACTTACCATTTAATGAACACGTTCTCAACCCGCTACCCAAAGGTTGTCTGGAAGACAGCGCTCATTAGCGATAAGACCGCCTGTTTTTGGCCTCTTTTTATCACGTATTTTTATTTTTTCTGTGCTGCTTTTTTTTTGAGGTGTGCAATAAAGCATTCATTCATTCATTCATTCTCAATTAACCGATTCGTTGCGTCTTCCATTTTCGAAAACTTTTGGCTGTGGCGGCGAACAATTATTTCATGACACGACAGGCGTGCCATACGCCATAGAATATGATGACACGCCTATCGTGTCATCAGCCATGTGTAAAAAATTATGTAATTTTTTGTGTTTTTTCACTGATTTAGACTTGATTGAGTTCATTTGAAATCAAACCAAGGAAGTAAACTGATTAAAACGTTGTTTTAAATTTTTAGTAGCATTTAAACTACCTGTTTTACTTGAAATGGATGGTAAGTGACTTTAAAAATTCAGGTATCACAAACATTTTCTACTAAGTACAATTTTTATACATATATGTATACTGGGCTAAGCTAGCCCGGCTAACAGAATGGGTAAATATAATTTTTTTACAGTGCGACGCGATTTAAAACTATGCATTCAATATTTTCATAATTTCTCCTTGAATTATTTATTCGAGCCATACAAATAATTTGTCTAGAAACACAAAAAGTAAAATCTTCATTCTAATATTTTTAATGTATACTAGGCATACATTTTTATTTTATAATAAAATATTTAAAGAGGGTAAATAGGTAAATACTTCTGGTGTCTATGACATTAGGCCTGTATTCGCAAGCTAAGAGATACAATGATACATACAACCAATGTTTATAATATCTCCGTTTGCCCTACAGTTTAGAATGACCATTCCATATCGGACAATGTACACGCGGCTTTAATCATTGCCATTGGCTGTTTGCATTGATATTTCGTAGTCAAAAGGAATATTTAAAAGGTAAAAAACAATACATTAATGGATTGTAGTAGAGTTTGTGCGTAAAAAGAAGTGTTATGGTTTATATGAGAATTCATACGAACTTTGTCACTTCACTTTCCGCATAGATTACAACTTTGCGTCCGTTAAAACGGTACAATAATGAAAATCATTTTAAGGGTTCCATACCAAATCGGTAAAAAACGAACTCTGTCTGTCTGCCTGCCACAAAGCCAATTTTCTCAGAAACTACTAGACCGATTGAGCAAAAATTTTGTACACATATGTAAGTCAGCAACCCAAAGGCAGGTATGTAACGCCAGTCTATAAATTTTAAATATGGGGGGGGCATTTGTGGGGGGTAAATGAGAAATAAATAAAAAAATTCAAAACTATAATGTATGACATATCAAATAAAACGGCTTAATATGAGGATCTCAAATATATTTTTTGTATAATCTTAACGTTACATACGAAGTAATTTAAAAAAAACCGGCCAAGTGCATGTCGGACTACGCATAATGGGGAGTTCCGTACCTTCAATGGAATAAGAACCAAACAAATACCAAAAGGTCGTAACTGATGCCTACGGAAGAAGTTCTTTGAAGATAACTCAGAAATACCTGAACCTATAAATGTTCAAAATATTTTTTGTAGAAAGTGTGTGAAAAGACGCATCTTCTCAACTTTTTTCATATTTTTTGGACTTACGGTTCAAAAGTTACAGGGCGAGGACACAATTTTTCTGACTTTCGAAGCGATTATTTCTGAAAATATTCACTTAATCACAAAATGTTAAACCTCGATGTAATTTTTAAAGTCCTATCGATTGATGTGCAACATGTTGATATTGAGCGTTGGGCGCCCTCCCAAATTTTTTTTCTGCAATTTATCTACATAACCAAATAGCGGCATACAAAAAACACCTTATGTCTAAATTTCATTAAGATACGTCTTATACTTTCAGAGTATAAAGGCTGTGACATACGGACGGAAGGACAGACGGAGATGACGAAACTGTAAAATTGACCGTCCCCGTCCCCCCTTATCTCTGAAACTGCTGGACCGAAAATTTTGAAAAAAAATACTGACATTCGTTATTAACGTATAGATTACAGGCAAAATAATAGGATTCTACACCGTGAGTCGGACTTAAGAAAAAAACCGGCCAAGAGCGTGTCGGGCCACGCTCACTGTAGGGTTCCGTAGTTTTCCGTCCGTCACAGTAAGTGTCCCCACTTAAGAGTTAATAACACCGCTATGTAGGATATGATATGAGAGTTCCACGTACAGCGACATCTATCGGCAAATTAAGTAAACTATTGCGCGCGAGCATAAAGTATGGAAGATGATTTTTATGGGATAATTCTTTATTGCGTGAACCGATTTTCACCGTTTTTACTTTATTTGAAAGCACGTCATTTCATTGTAATTTTGTAGAAATTACAGGTACAATAAACACCTGCTTATACGGTTAAATTACAAAGTTAGTTCAGAAATTATTTTGTATTTTTTTTTCAAAAACTATTCATCCTATCAAGTTCAAAATAATTTTCCTAGAAAGTTTTTATAAAGTTCTACTTTTGAGATTTTTTTCATATTTTTAAAACTTATGGTTCAAAAGTTAGAGGGGGGGGGACGCATATTTTTTTACTTCTGGAGCGATTATTTCCGAAAATATTTACATTATCGAAAAATGATTTTAGGAAACCCCTATTCATTTTTAAATACCTATCCAATAATATATCACACGTTAGGGTTGAAATGAAAAAAAAAATCACTCCCCACTTTACGTATAGGGGAGGTACCCTAATAAAATAAAATAAATCCACTTTTTATTTTACCACTTTGTCGGCGTGATTGATATACATATTAGTACCAAATTTCAGCTTTCTAGTGCTAACGGTCACTGAGATTATCCGCGGACGGACGGACGGACGGACGGGCAGACATGGCGAAACTATAAGGGTTCCTAGTTGACTACGGAACCCTAAAAATCGAGGCGCGAGTCCGACTCGCACTCGGCCACCCTATAAGATTCTCATGTAATCATGCTGAAACCATCTTTTTTCACATAATGTATTAAAAATCGGTTGATGTGATAAATTATCCGTCAAATACCAACATTTACATTTCATATACATTTCGTACGTTAGGTAGCAAAAACTAGTGACACAACTCAGCGCCGGCCCGAGCCCTCGATCAGGGTAGAGCGAAATCGGGTTTTGGCGCCCTTCGTTAGTAATGAAAATGAAAAAACGAGTAGTCCGCCTCGAACTGAGAACTCGCGATTTCCTTGCAAACGAGATGACCAATATAACAAGACCCATCTGAAGATTTTTTTCGCTTTCTAGCTCCATAACCCCTTGATCGATCCTGCTCAGATACGAACTCTCAAATTATATGTATCTCTGCTACAACCCCAACAAATTTCATGAAGATCAGAAAAACGTCCCAGTAGCCGAAGTTGTTTGTAAGAACTTCACTTCGCTTACGCTCGGCTCGTTCGATTAATCTGTCTTATCTAAGCGAAGGCTGTGTTTCCACCAGAGATGAGCGAGGATTTATCAGGCTTTATTTCGTGCCTTTCAAAATCAAAAGCAGTGATTTAGAAAAATCATACTAACATTATAAATGCGAAAGTGTGTCTGTCTGTATGTTACCCCATGACGCTTAAACCGCTGAACCGATTTAGATGAAATTTGGTATAAAGATAGTTTGAGTCCCGGGGAAGGACATAGGATAGTTTTTATCCCAGAAATAATCGCTTAAGGGGGTGGAAGTTTGTATGAGATTGTTGCTCACTGTTGACTTAAAATAGCATATTCCTTAAATTAATCTTTGCTATTCTATTTTACCAATGCGTTTTATTCATTCCTTATGGCGAATTTTAATCCCACACGGATGAAGTCGTGGCAAAAGCTAGTAGATAATAAAATATAATTTTGATAAACCCAAATTGGGTTAACCAATCGCTTAAAAAATTATAAAGTACGTAAATGTTTCGGCGCCTTTATCAGGTTTAATTTCGCACCTTTGAAAATTAAGTCAGTGATTTAAAAAACAATAAATAACTTTAATCATGATATAACCAATCGCTTAGAAAATTATAAAGAACGTTACGTTTTCGACGCCTTTATTTAGCGGCTTTCAAGATTAAAAGCAGTGAGACACGCCTAAAAAATACTTGAAATAACAAAAATACCGAAAAAATTATAACTGTACGTATTCGGCGCCTTTAACAGTCTATATTTCGCACCTTTTAATAACAAAAGCAGCGATTTAAACAATAAATAATAAGATGTAATCCTGATAAACCCAACCCCTTAGAAAATTATAAAGAACGTAACTTTTTCGGCGCCTTTATTTCGCGTCTTTCAAGATTAAAAGCATAGAGCCATGCCTAAAAAAATACTTGAAATAACAATAATACCAAAAAATATATAACAGTATGTTTTCGGCGCCTTTATCAGTCTATATTTCGCGCCTTTTAAAATTAAAAGCAGCGAATTAAAAAATAAATAAATAATATGATGTAATCCCGATAAACCCAATCCCTTAGAAAATTATAAAGAACGTAACTTTTTCGGCGCATTTTTATTCGCGCCTTTCAAGATTAAAAGCAGGGCGTCACGCCTAAAAAAATGTTAAAATAACAAAAATACCAAAACATTATAACGTTTCTTTTTCGGCGCCTTTATCAGTCTATATTTCGCGCCTTTTAAAATCAAAAGCATCGAATTAAAAAATAAATAATACAATGTAATCCTGATAAACCCAGCCCAGCCCCTTAGAAAATATAAAGAACGTAACTTTTTCGGCGCCTTTATTTCCCCCCCTTTAAGATCAGCGCAAGCAGAAGAAGAGAGAAAAGCAGCGAGTCACGCCTAATAAGAATTATTGAAATAACAAAAAAACCAACAAAATTATATACAAAAAGGTTAATTACACCAGTCGTTTAACCGAAACCCGTGAACCGAACGAACGCGCAACTCCAAGCCTACATATTCTGCGCCCGCACAACACTTGCACTCGCGTCTTTTAAAACATTTTTTTGCTCATTTGCCATTTTGGCGCCCCCCTTGCCATCCGGCGCCTAGAGCGGCCGCTCCACTCGCTCTACCCTCGGTCCAGCCCTGACACAACTTTCCAAAAGATGACGATGCACCCTGTACGGGAGGGTGGGGTTCGACGTGCCGATTTTCAAATATCATAAGATTGTCATAAAAAAAATAGTTTTATAAGAATGTTTATTTTTCTTTGAAACAACGCAGTAATTGCAACGAAAATCTTAATAGTTTTTTTTATACAAGCATTTATGCGACCAATTTCGGAGCGGAAATTTCAGCCCCTCTTTGGGGCAAGTTGTGCCACCAGTGGTGCAAATTGTTCCGGATAGATTATGCTAAAAGATTGTCATAAATGTCTACGCTCTACACCACAAAGTGCTACCTATGCTTTGTCGGGTGTCATGTAAAAAATGATATTTTTTCTAGTCACCCGTTTTCATTTGATTCTACTCCTTTAGCTAATGTTTTAAATATTTTACATCTTTCAGTCCTATTTTAGTAGTTTCGCATCGTATAGTCTGGCCAACCAACGAACGCAGTAGCAATGTACAGCGAACAAAAGTATGACAACACTAAGAATCAGTGAAAAAAGCAGCAATGATCATAAAATTTTATGTTTTTAATTTTAGTTGGTATTTCCGCCCCTTTCTAATTAGGTGACATTCACGGTGTGTAAAAAGGAGACGGATATATTTCGTTTGATCTGTCATCAACTGCAACAGATAATCTGTTTGGGGCAATTGACATACGCCTTAAAAATTCATTTAAATTTAATTGGGAACGTTGCAGGAGTTCTATCTCACTCGCGCTTAAGATGAGAGAGTGAAATGCACTAGAAACAAATTAAATGTGAATTGAAATGTTCATCATGAAATACGGTGTCTCATCACAAAGGGTTGCCACATGTACATATTTTGAATTTGACGCGCGTTTCTACTGACAGAAATGGTTTGCCAGACTATATCTAATGATCGAACATTTTTTTTTGTACAATTTAGGTCGATCGAGGTGAGCTGTTTTTGGGAAAAACTTGCCCTTTCAAAAGGGAACATTGATCCCCAAGTTGGGCATACGGACTAACGCTGGCGTACTGGGAATGGGAACCGTGTCGATCAATTTAAAAAATAACTAAACAAGAAGATACCTAAATAATATCATTATAATTTAGGAAAACAACGCTTGAATCGATTCAAAGTGCGCAGATACAGGCCAAATAGGTCAAGCACGAAAACATGTACAAGTGTATCATTTTGATAGCTTCGGAATGTTTGCGCACCCATCCACTCAACCGTCAGGATTAGTGGAAATAAAATTGTTGCCAATATGGCGTGTTATATGAGGCTATAATTGCGCATTTTGACCGTACCTCTATCTTTATTTAAAAAGTTATTGAGGTCGACACAATAAACCCCCGGCACTTCCAACCCCACTCTCCCCTACGTTCGTTTTTTTGAAAATCATATAATTTGAAGTTAAATTGAAATCTTGTTGTAAGATGTTATTATGATTAGTTATTCAATGAATAATAATATTTAATTAGTAATGTTTAGGCCGTAAAAATAATGCAACTTGAAAAGGTTGTTAACAACGGATTTTGAAAAATTCAAACAATATCTAGAATATTCCAAAAACGAAGGCTACAAGCTTGTTCTACGTGACAAACAATAATAATTTTGTTCGGGGAAAACCCTTCTGAAATGTAATTTGAAGAAGTTTTAATCGATTTTAAAATGACACTCCTCTCGTGTCATACGCCACACGTTAAAAACATTGATGACACGCCTGTCGTGCCATCCGCATCGAATCGGTAAGTAATGTTTAACTCGTAAAAATAATGCAACTTGAAAAGGTTGTTAACAACGGATTTTGAAAAATTCAAACAATATCTAGAATATTCCAAAAACGAAGGCTACAAGCTTGTTCTACGTGACAAACAATAATAATTTTGTTCGGGGAAAACCCTTCTGAAATGTAATTTGAAGAAGTTTCAATCGATTTTAAAATGACACTCCTCTCGTGTCATACGCCACACGTTAAAAACATTGATGACACGCCTGTCGTGCCATCCGCACTGAATCGGTTAAATAATGCACCACTGTATCACCATTACAAGTAAGTCCCAGAGCACATATACTAACTGGCCGTTACGACGCTGTCCAGTGTTATAATTACGAATATCATTTTGACACTGGTAGTTTAACAGAAGGTAAATGTCATTCCCGGTTTTTGTCCCTGTTAACCTAGCCTAGCCATCCCCATGCTCCCCGGTTGACCGTGCTTGTACACGGTACGAGTAGCGGGGTATGTTCAAGATGGAAATGATTCCCCAATATTTCTCATACAAATAAGTATAGTATTTGAAATTAACTTTAAGAGACGGGGGACTGTGTGTCTAGTGCGCTGTGTGGTTTTATGCACCCAGGTTAAATCACCTAAAGGGCCACCAGTCGTGAAACACGGTGCCATGGCATAATAAGAGTTAATATTCCGCCATGGGTACGCTTAAGTACAAAACAAACGCTCAATGCATATATTTTTTGATCTTGATTTTATGCTAGTTCCTCGCTTATTGTATACTATAAACGTCTTACAAGCCTCATCTAGTTAATAGTAGTTTATGTAACTGTTACGTAATAAAACATGAGTGTGGTTTTATGAAACGAGCCGCAGGTGAGTTACATAATAAGATCACACGAGTGTTTTAAGGCCTAATTACGTACAGTTGCATACACTGCTTTATCTATCCAAAATGCCGTATTCGGAAACCATAGAATGGCCGCCATTGCACCGCCATGGCCAACTCGATTGTGCCGGCGGTCGGGGAGGCGCGTGTCGGGCTGTCGGCGGATGCGCGGGAGCGTGCAGGTGTACATTATGTTATCAAAACTCATAGCACATCAATAATTGAGCATGAAAAGTTAAAATTACGTTACTGCCACGGATAAAAAGCTTATCATAGTAAAATCGGTCGTGGTAATGCTACCCATTGCCTACCGTTTTCGAACACGTTTTAGAGAACTTACAATATGAGTGTAGATAAATTATGTTTTGTCTGTTTCTAACACAACTGGGTACTTTCCTGGGTAAAAAAAATATAATTCTATTTAGTCCGTCAGTTAGATTATCAAAAAATATTGGACAGGTATTCGTATTAAAAAATATGTGTCCAATATTTTTTGATAATCTAACTGACGGACTAAATATTTTTTTTTAGGAAAATAGCCAACTATCAAAGTGACAGATAAGGACAAACGATTATTACTTGAGGCTCGTGAGACGTTTAGTTTATGAATTAGGGGCAGGGATGTAACAGACGTGGTTTTATCGGAACCGAAAGCGGAATCAGATGTTTTAAATTTAGTTTTTCGGAACCAGAAACGGAATCGGAACCAAAAACTGAAGCGTAATCAGAATCGGAGCCCGAGTAATAGGTGGACGAGATGTTAAGGGTAGGTAGATAGGTAAGTCTATAAACCTATTTGTTTCTGATGTACGCCGGTCATTTTCTCCCGCTGCGTTGCTATGACATCCGATATAACTTCCGTTTTGAAAGTAACAGAACCGGAACCGAAGCGGATGTTTAAAACCAATCGGAAGTTCCGACTTAACGGAACCGGAGCTCTGTAACATCCCTGATTAGGGGTACCTAAGCATGGAGCAGGCGGTCCGAAATTAGTTAACTAAAAGCTAGCATAAGATAGTTGTCTTTTTTTTACACACTTAATCCACTATGGGAAATCATTAATAAGGGCTCAATGTTAAATTTATATAATACACATGTATTAATTGGTGCAGTATCCAAGTTCTTAACCTTAATTTATTTTGTATAATGTTCCTTGTATTAAATATTTACAAATCGATCTCAAAAGGTATATACCTAGTGTAAATAAATGTACAAAATATCAGTCTTGCTGCTTGCGGCTGCTTGGCGGTACGCTCTCGAACATCACTTGAGTCAGGAATGTTACTTTATCTGGAAATAAAAAATATATTAGTTAAGAATATTTGGGATCAATATAATTCAGTTATAATAAAACTAAAAACACACAATCACTGTTTTATCGTAATTAAATTTCGTTGTAGGTAACTAACTATATTATAAACTAGCGAACCCGGCGAACAACTGCGCACCGCCAATTTTTTTTATTAAATTTCCTAAATATTGAAATAGTTTTTCTGCTATTCGGGGTGGAGACAACTTCCTTATCCTTATACTTAAAATAGGTCCAGCCGTTCTTAAGTTATAATAGGTTATTACACTTATTACCGACACGACTTATTAGTTTTATATTACTTTATTTCAAGGCCAACTGGGATATGTTTTATATATAAAAAGATAAATAATTTATGGAAACTTCCGAAACGGCTGAAACGATTTAGATAAAACATGTCTAATAATCTTAGACATGTTACACTAAGATCACTCGCTAGAAAACCTGCATTCAAATAATATCGCATTAAAATCGGTTCAACCGTTTTAGCACTATGGCGCTAATACAGACAGAAACACATAACATTATGCGAAATTGTACCCTATCACTTTAAAATAAAGTTCAAACAATGGTGGTAATAATCCCTCTGTTTTAGGAAAAAACTAATATGAAAGCGAAAGCACGACGTCAATGCTTACCTAAAATAGCTTTCGGGGTCTTCTTATAATACACAAAAACTGTGTAAACAATAAATCCAAGGACTATAGATCCTATGGCTATTAAATATTTAACGGATGGGTCGTGGACTATTGGCAACACTGACAAGAATATTGCCACTAGCAACACGAAGCAAGGCACGGGGGTTGGTACTCTGTACGGTCTTTCTTTATCCGGCTGAGTTCTTCTCAGAACTAGCAGTGCCACCATAGCGAGGCCATAGAAGAACCATAGGAACCAACTGGCGAACTCTATGAGAGTTTGAATGTTGCCGACGCTAATTAATATTGCTGTCAGCAAAGCCTGCAAATGAAACAAAAAATCTGAGACATCATAGCACCGCAGACACGCCTATCAAATAAGATTTAGTAAGTAAGAGTAAATAAATAAGTGCATATAGGTTAAGTTAGATTAAGTTGCTTTGTATTTTTTTTTGTTTAAAACAATGAGCGCATCTCGCCATCAAACGTCACAGTTTGGCGAGGTTTACAGTAAAATGTTTAGTACAAGTTTTCATTAATAAATTACTAAATAATCATTTGAATGGTCACTGAAATCCACTAGAACAAAAGTTACAGATTTTAAAGAATTGGCATCCGGAATTTAGATATAATATAACTGAAAAGGTCTTTAGAGGACGGCAATATAACTACCTAGTTGGTTACTAAGTTCTGTTACCAGATTTCCGACTGATAAAATAAAGTTTTAAATAAAAATTTCAAGTAATTATTTAATAGCCTAATTTCTAACGAACATAATATGTTATAATAATATACAAATCAAATGGGAAATTTATTGAAAATCGTTGTAAAGCACAATATTGCTTGAAGACGCAAACACGCGGTAAATTTAAGAAAATTACACTTTACAAAAGTACATCAAATAAATATTGCACCTTTGTTTTGAAGGTTCCATTGCTTGTTTGTAAGAAACCTGTTTATTAGAGGTAATTGCGTGACCACCATTTAATTTTTTTGCGATTTTATCCCACAGATATTCCCAGAAACATTGCCTATTTTTAAGTTTTGCACAAAAGACATAGATTTAGACTGCTATGGAACAAGCAGACTTGCAACGTATGGTCTAGTATTTTATCGGATAGACCCACGTGAACTATACATATACTAAACTGAAGCTAAAGAATATAGCTAATGAATTGTGCAAGACTGGTGCGTCTTAAACGTGATTAAAAATAAATAGGATTTAAAATCAACATGAAAAAGGAGTGTAATTTTTCACGCCTTTTTCCGAGTTATGTAAAGAAGAGTTTGTTATTACAAATAGATATGTGTAAAAACCGTGAAAGTTTAAATCAGTGTTATGTAAAGAATTCTGAAAAACTGCGACAGTAATTTTCATTTCAATATATTGTAATCTATTGACTATTAAATAAGCGTTTAAATTATGTACATGAATAATTAAAATGTTGCTTCCTATTTATTTAGTGAAAACTCTAGTAACAGAACTTAGTAACCGACTAGGTAAAATGTAGTCTATTACAACTTCCCCTAAGGTCTACTTTAGTATAACTCTATAAAAACAATTATACCAACCTGAAAAGCTACAGCCGGAGCCGGTGTCAGTCTTTTCATATTTACATACGAAAATACTTCTAACATATGTCCACCTCTAGCTGCCGTATAACAGACCCTGTAAGTAAAAACATTTTTTTAAATAATATAACACACGAATATATCACACATAAAATGGAGGCCAGGTACTAAACTACGGGATCTGGGATTGACGAAATTCATACCTAATCCACACGTCGTTGGGCCAACGTGGCCAATGTAAGGGAAGCAGTTGTGCGTTAAAGGGAGCAAGCGATATTGCGATCTTGTTTTGCTGCATAAGTGCGTCACTTATATTGGCCTATGTTGGCTCAACATGTGTTTCGGACTTGGGGATTCTAATCTTTTTTTTCCAAGTTTTTTTCGTGTCTGTGTAATTCTATTTATTCCATTCGTCACTCTCGTAATTACGAGACGTATACACACAACCAACAAATCTACCAAATAGATGAAAAACTTCATACCTGGTAACACCAAATTGTACGCTCATGGCACATCCAAACGTAGCGATAGCGACTCCAAGCGGTATTAAAAAGCTAGCAGGGCCCAACACGCGATTCCCAAACGCCACTGCCACGGCAGGCACGGTGGTCATATCGTGAAAGTCTAGCACCGTCATGTAAGCTACATTCATAAACACATAGAGGGCTGTGATTAGAGGAACCGCTATGGATATACTGAGCGGGACGTTCCTGAAAAGATATAATTTTAAACATAAAAGAATTGACTTCACTCAGCCTCCACCTATCCAAAAGAAAATGCCCGAGCTACTGTTAAAAATACTTAAATCACCATAGGTGTGCGTCTGCCTATAATATTTGAAGAGTTCCCTCGATTTCTCCAGGATCCTATCATTGATGACAATGGGACCAGCTATGAAGTATACTCTTTCAAACAAAAAGAGAATTTCCAAATCGGTCCAGCCGTCTTCGAATAATCGGTGAAAATATATATAAAAAAAAGATCCCGACGAATTGAGAACCTTATCCATCGAAATCTTGAAGTCGGTTGAAAACGTTTCTAGTGATCTAGTCAGTCTTGATACTGTTGGAATGTGTGTATACGCCTTAAGCAATATATATGGCAACCCCTAACCTCTGTAATCTATAGACAAAGTCTATCTTGTCTATCTCTCTTTCCTTTTGACAACCGAACAGCTCAGACGCTATAATGTGAGTTCTACAATTATAATTTAATTAATATATAATGTGAGTGGTGCACCCCCAATAAATATGTGACTCTGAAGTGATCTTTTAATACCTAGCCCAACTGAATTCTGATTGGATATAAATAAAACCCAGTGACAATCCGTCACAGGTTAAGGGCTCAGGGTTTTATTAAATTTCAAGAAGAACAACCATCAATACATATTAAGTATATTAAAAGATCGAGTGCAATTTTTTTTTGGGCTGGATAAACTTCATAACTGTTATAATGGAGTCCGTCGCTACATCATCGTCGAGACATAACCTCAACGGGCATGTGCAAACTATAGAGAAGTTGATTGGTACATCGAATTACCACACGTGGAAATTTACTATGAAGAACTTGCTCATCTTGGAAGGTTTGTGGAATGCTGTCGAGGGCAGTGACGCTGATGGCGACCATAAAAACCGTGCGTTAGCACGTATCTGCCTTTCAATTAACAAAGATTTGTATCAATATGTTAGAAATGTAACTACACCTGCAGAAGCTTGGACGAAATTAGCAGACGTATTTGAAGATAAAGGTTTATACCGCAGGGTTTTGTTACTGCGAAAACTCCATGGAATCCAATTCGCTGATCATTCATCTATGTCGAACTACATAGAAAATATAACAACTATCGTGCATCAACTCCAAGACATCGGACGGACTATTGAGGATGCCGAGGTGGCCGAGATTCTTCTCAGTGGATTACCGGCTGAATATGACACTGTAGTTTCGAATTTATCTACTGCGGCAGCAGCGGACAAATTGACCAGCGAAGTGATCAAAACTCGATTGCTCCAGGAATATTCCAGGAAATCTTCAGCGGACACTACAACCGCCTTCATTAGTAAGAAGACTATCGTCTGTGATTTTTGCAAACGGCATGGCCACTCAAAGGCCAGATGTTTCAAGCTGAAGTCGAAGAATAAGAAGAAGGCTGCAGGAGGTGATGCTGACAGAACAAATCTGGTTGCTGCGTTTATGGCCGGAGATTCACAAGAAGATTTTTATTTAGATTCTGGTGCAACTAATAGCATGGTTACTGACAGAAAGCTGTTAACAAATACAAAGTCATGTAAATCAAATGTCATAGTTGCAAATAGTAACACTATTACTTGTGAGGCCACAGGAAAACTGCAACTCTCATTGAAAGACGAGGTAAGCCCACTAACATTGTCGAACGTCATGTATGTGCCTAGACTCTCATGTAACTTGATTTCAATTTCTAAGTTAGTTGAGTCTGGCTACAGCGTCTGGTTTAATAAAAAAGGTTGTAGCATTTATGAGAGCAAAGCCACTAATTTTGACAAGCCCGTTGCATGTGCTACTTGTTCTAATGGTTTATATAAGTTAAATGTGCCTGTATGTGTCACTAACAAGACCTCACCCGTGGAACACTCTTTGTTCCTGGAAGCTAGCCAGGAATCACCGAGGGCCACTTTAGCTGCCGATGTCCCAGTGCAGCTTTGGCATTCAAGACTTGCGCACCTGTCCATAAAAGGTTTGAAAGGTTTGAGGGATAGTGCATGTGGTATAATGTTTCAGGATGAAGACATCAAGAGCTGTACTGCTTGTCTTGAGGGGAAGATGTCGGCCGCATCCTACCCTAAGGGACAGGCGAAGCGAGCTAATTAAGCATTACAGCTGATCCACAGTGACGTCCTGGGGCCTATGCAGGAGCCAAGCTGGGGAGGCAAGAGGTACCTTGTCTGTTTCACCGACGACTACTCAAGAAAAACATTTGGATATCTAATGAAGGAAAAGTCTGAGGTAATGTCACATTTTATTACTTTTAAATCACAGGTAGAAAAGCAACTTGGGAAGTCAATTCGAATTTTAAGGTCGGATTGTGGTGGCGAATATGTTAATAAAAAATTCTCTAATTATTTAATGAAGGAAGGAATCATACACCAAAAGTCTGTTCCTTACTGCCAAAGTCAGAACGGCGTAAGTGAAAGAAATAACAGAATTATTATGGACAAAGTTAGGTGCATGCTTAGTGAGTCAGGTCTCTGCAATCGTTTTTGGGGGGAGGCAGTTATGACTGCCATTTATTTGAAAAATAGATCCCCAACATCTGCTTTAGCAGGACGTTTGCCTGAAGAGGTTTGGACCGGATCCAAGGTTGATCTTCGCCACCTACGTGTGTTTGGCTGCACTGCATATCACCTAACTCCATCACAGAAGCGACAAAAGTTAGATGCCAAGAGTAAACAGGCTATTTTTGTTGGCTACAGTGAGACCTCTAAAGGTTATCGTTTATGCGAACCTTCTAGTCCCAAGACTGTGATATTGTCTCGTTCTGTGACTTTTTTAGAGAATAAATTTTATTATAGAAGTCGACCGAATAATTTTAATGATAATTATTATTTATTTACATCTGACAATTTAATAAATGATAATAAAAATATTGAGACACATGAAAATCGTAATGTTGAAATTTCTAATAATAGTTTTGAAGCTAACAATGCTCTTTCTGAAATTTCAGTTGGATCTGATGGAGGTGATGAGGAGTACCAGTCATTGACCGAGCCCGACTCTGACGATTCGGCCGATGGTGGGCGTGAGGAGCGACCTACACCGTCTCGGCCAACGTCCTGTGAGGCGGAAGTGGTGCAGTGTGAGCCCTACTTCAGCGACAGCTCTGCTGACGATGAGCGCATGCAGCGCCTTACATCGTCTGAGCAGCCGTCATCTGGAGGGGAAGCATTACTGGAGGATGAAGCCTCGGTTG
The DNA here is from genome assembly GCA_947086415.1 of Pammene aurita. Taxonomy (NCBI): domain Eukaryota; kingdom Metazoa; phylum Arthropoda; class Insecta; order Lepidoptera; family Tortricidae; genus Pammene; species Pammene aurita. The sequence continues at coordinate 23,250,963 of OX352306.1, read as the reverse complement.
GTACGTCCGATCGTCCTGTCCGTGTCAGGCGTCCCCCACAAAGGTATGGCGATTATGATTTTTCAATGTTAGCTCAACCTACCTCATTTGAGGAACCACAGTCATATCACGAAGCCATTGCATCACCATATCATAATGATTGGATGAAAGCAATGCAATGTGAATATGATTCGTTGGTTTCAAATAAGGTATGGACTTTAGTCGATAGACCTACTAACAAAAACATAGTCAAATGTAAGTGGGTGTATAAGTTAAAGCATGATGCCGATGGGAATTTCGATAGATACAAGGCGAGGCTTGTCGCCAGGGGCTTTACACAAAAACAGGGTGTAGACTATAATGAAACATATGCTCCCGTCATTCGCCACTCGTCTATGAGAATATTGTTTTCCTTGGCCAATCAAATGGATTTGGAAATTGATCATCTTGATGTAGCCACAGCATTCTTAAATGGACACCTAAATGAGGTTATATACATGGAACAGCCTGAAGGATTCTGTAATGGAAACAATGATAAGGTTTGTTTGTTACATAAAAGTATATACGGCTTAAAACAAGCTAGTAAAATGTGGAATGAAAAAGTAAATAATGTACTTGTAAAAAATGGCTTTAACCAGTCTATATGTGAACCATGTATATACACTAAAAAGTCTGAACGTGATTTTGTCGTTATTGCGCTTTATGTAGACGATTTTTATGTTCTTTACTCTAAAAATAGCTTAATTAAAGTCCAGTTATTGAACGTTTTAGAGAAAGAATTTAACGTTAAAAATTTGGGTCCATTGAGGAATTGCTTAGGCATTAGAGTTACAAGAAATAAGTCAAAAGGTACCTTGTGTCTAGATCAAACAGAATATATTAAAAAACTTTTAATTCGTTTCAAGATGCAAGATTGTAAACCCATTGCAACGCCTATGGCTTTAAATTGTAGACTGACTGTACCTAATAACGATAGTGCTCAAATACTAAATGAGACCTATGATTATAGGCAACTTGTAGGTAGTCTTATGTACTTATCTGTTTGTACGAGACCAGACATCTCCTTTGCTTGTAGTCAGCTAAGCCAGTTTAATAATAGCTTTGATAGGTCGCACTGGATAGCAGCAAAACGTGTACTTAGGTATTTAGCTGGTACAATTGATTACTGTTTATATTATATAAAAAGTGTTAATTGGAATTTAGAGGCATACACTGACGCAGACTATGGTAATGACCTTATTGACAGAAAATCATATACAGGTTTTGTCATAAAGCTAGGTAATAACACCATTAACTGGGAATCACGTAAGCAAAAATGTATTGCACAGTCGACAACTGAAGCCGAATTTTTGGCAATAGGCGATGTATGTAAAGATGTCTGTTTCATTAAGAATTTGCTTACCGAAATATTAAACAAACAAATAGCTTGTACCGTTTATAATGACAACCAGAGTGCTCAAAGACTTTTGGAATGTAAAGAATTTTGCCATAAACGAACGAAGCATATTGATATAAGATATCACTTTGTTAAAGATTTAATTAGGAAAGACTGTATTTCGGTTAAGTACCTTTCAACTGACAACATGATAGCTGATGTATTGACCAAACCATTGTGTACGCAAAAACATTGTAGCTTCATTTCTGACATGAATATTATTATGAAACATGATGTCTCTCTATAGTTTAATGTATTATCATGTGTTAATGTTTGAATTTAACTGTATCATGACGATATCCTAATGAGGTTTTTTTTTATTTTATTATATATGTAGCCCTGACATATATTTCCATGTGAATATAAATTATACATGTTATTGACATGATGTCTCTAACTTAGAGATTATTGTACCTATACAAATAATATTGACACGTATAATTTTGATATGGATGTTACGTCTCTATGATGTAGAGAAGTTTAGCCTTATATGATATTGACTTGCTTTATATAGTACAAATGTTAAATAATTTAGATAAATTATTTTTCTTGACACTATTGCTGTAAGGCCTAAGGGGAAGTGTTGGAATGTGTGTATACGCCTTAAGCAATATATATGGCAACCCCTAACCTCTGTAATCTATAGACAAAGTCTATCTTGTCTATCTCTCTTTCCTTTTGACAACCGAACAGAGCAGACGCTATAATGTGAGTTCTACAATTATAATTTAATTAATATATAATGTGAGTGGTGCACCCCCAATAAATATGTGACTCTGAAGTGATCTTTTAATACCTAGCCCAACTGAATTCTGATTGGATATAAATAAAACCCAGTGACAATCCGTCACAGATACTTTTCGGGACCATAATTTTGGCGAGCGAGGCCGACCTGTCTTTTACACCAGAGAGAACATCGGAAATCTAAAATTCACGCTCTTCTAGAGGAACTGAAGGACAAATCAAATTATTTTTAATAAATATTTTGATTTGTTTATTTTTAAGTAGACACACTACTATATCACTCTTCTAGAGGGATAGAGAAACATAACGAAATTTCGATATTTGCAGTACCACTCATCAGGGATCTTATAAACCCATTGCTACTGTGGCTAGAGTAAGGCGACTGCTTGGTATACACTACCTATCCGTTTTCCATACAAATAAAACATTTCCGGCCGAGTATTTCGAGCTGCATTCAAAATAATACTACCAAAAACTACTAAAAACTTACACGGCTGGGTTAATAATTTCCTCTGTGACAACTGTAACGCTGTTCCAGCCGTCATAGGCCCACAAGCCGGAGTAAAGCGCGAGCGCTATGCCACCCGGATTTGTCTTGCTGCCTTCGAAACCCTTGCTCAAGTTTGCAGTGTTGCCTGTTGGAAAAAAATGAAGATGTGAGTAGGCAAATATCCCTGCAGTAGCAATGTCACCACTATCAACCGATACGTGCATCTCGAACTGAATACTGTCTCTCCCTACCGCTCCCTCGACTCCCTAAGTGCCCTAACTTTCATAACACCACCCGTTAGAAAAAGGCCAGAGTCGTCCGAGGAATATTGTCGTTTAATACCGGTGAAACCGGTTGTAGGGTCGGCCCAAGGGCCGAGGAAGAAGACATGTGGCTCTGGGCCCAAATGGCTAGGGGGCCCAGTCTAGGTCCCATTAAAAATCAAAACATAGATCGTCAATCTCGCACTACCCACCCTGATTAAATTAATTTTGTAATTCTTAGACAGTTAGTTTGTAGAGCGATGGGCCGGTGTCCCAGAATTGCGAGCTAGTCCCAGAGACCTCGTATTTTACTTTTTTTTTTAAACAGGCAAATGTTCTTACCTTTAGCTATCTCATAGATCCCGCCACCGATGACCACAAGGCAAGCGAACACCTTACACACTCCGAACACATTTTGTACTCTCACAAACAGTTTCACGCTCGTTATGTTGATGTACGTCATTACAACTGAAACATAAAAGTTAAGTGCGTTCACTATTTTGTGGTTATAATGGTTACATTAAATCAGGGGTCCCTAAACTAGCGGGCCGGAAAAACATCTAAATTCCATTCAAACCCGCGAAAGATAAGCCCAGGCCCAGCGAAAACCTCGAGTAAAAAACGTTTGTATTAAATACAATTTACGAATTGACTCTGCAGATAAGCTAAGCATGCAAGATTTTCAAAAAGATCTTTAAGCGACTTGCCATTGTTCGTAATTTGGCCGTGTAATGAATAATAATAATAAGTAGTAGAGTCGTCCGCTGCTCCTCTTCTTGGAATGGGGACATGGGTTGGAGCGTCCGCATTTCTGCTATGGCTCCTGTGTCGGGTCGCTGTCCTACTACGGTGGGATGGTCACTCGTCGACTGTTTGGGGACGACCTGGCGTCTGGTTTGGCTACGGCGGGCCCGATGGCCCTGCCGCGGTTGTTAACTGACAGCTAGTCGGTAACATCAATCATTCATTATCATTACACGGCTAAATTACGAACAACGACAAGTGGCTCAACAATCCCGTGTGGTGGCGTACATGCGACGTCAATTTTTAGAGGAAGAGTGCGTGGAGATTATTTTGAACACCCGAGCCGCTTAGCCCATTCAGTGCTAATCACGACACGTTGTCGTCACGCCTCCACGAAATATTATCGCTACATAGCGAGGAACCCATATTTACAACTGAAGAACAAATCAGTTTATTTTCTAAGTAATAGACACACTGCTATATAAACTTATATAGATGTCATATACATAGGGAAAAAAGTGACCTAGGCTCCGGTGCCCAGGGCTGGGATCGAACCAGCGTCTTTAGCATAGCGGTGAATGTGAAATTTACAGAGTCATGGCCGTCATGTATCGGAACACGGCGACATTTCTATTAGATCTGAGATACGCAGTGTAAGGTATATCCAAGACCAATACCTTCAACTTTGACCAGCTAAGGAGCATATTATTACGCAACAATACAAATCAACTATTTACTTGTCAACATGGGAAAAAGTAGTAACAAATAAAACGAAAAAGTACTTTTTTATTTCTTTATTAATTAGCATAATAAAAGCAAAACATTTTTATTTAGTAATTAATGGAATCAGGCGTTACTTTGCGGAAGTCCATAATATCAACTACAATAATATTGCTTTGCTATTCCGCGGTATAATAACGTGCTAGTTGATTAGTGACTACCCGTTATACTTATTTGCGTATTTTTTGCATGCATTAATGTTCCTACCCTCCCGCAAGACAAAAAATCAGACCGACAACATCTCCAGCAGCTCCTGAGGATGCCTCGTAGAGAGGCGAAACACGTGTCGAGTTTTGGTATTATTGGTGGTGGTTTGTTGTATTTGTTTGCGTATTTGTTTTTGCGGCGGGAGGGTGGGAACATTAATGCATGCAAAAAATACGCAAATAAGTATAAAGGGTAGTCACTAATCAACTAGCACGTTATTATACCGCGGAATAGCAAAGCAATATTATTGTAGTTGATTTTTATTTAGAGCATGTAAATATTCTGACATGATTATAGTTTATTTAGTAATTAAATAACACAATTTATTTCAAAGTCAAATTTTAGGAAGTCTATAAAGACAAGGACTTACATGGATAGTAAAAAAGTGAAGGGATGTTTACAAAAACAACATAACTACATTGGGCATGATTTTACAAAAGATAGAATAAACTAATTTTCTCTTTAAATAATAATGATGAAAGGTTTTTTTTCAGGGACAATAAAGAAAGGCCACAAAGTTAGAATATCTTTTTATTTTATTTTAAGGCTCTCTATTTTTCGGAAAAGACATGAAATAAACTTTATCTACACTCATATTGTAAGTTCTCTAAAACGTGTTCGAAAACGGTAGGCAATGGCTAGCATTACCACGACCGATTTTACTATGATAAGCCTTTTATCCGTAGCAGTAACGTAATTTTAACTTTTCATGCTCAATTATTGATGTGCTATGAGTTTTGATAACATAATGTACACCTGCACACTCCCGACGTCGACGCCGACAGCCCGACACGCGCCCGCGCGACCGCCGGCACACGAGAGTTGGCCATGGTGGCGGTGCAATGGCGGCCATTCTATGGTTTCCAAATAAGGCATTTAGAATAAATAATATGAGTGTAGATAAAGCAGTGTATGCAACTGTACGTAATTAGGCCTGCCTGTTTACGCCTGAATTACGCATCGCCTGCGGCTCATTTCATAAAACCACACTCATGTTTTAAGGACCCTTATTACGTAACAGTTACATAAACTACTATAGTCACTTGTGCTATTTTGTAAAATTTTGGTTGTTCTTGTGCAAAAAGTAACAATTTTTTTTAAATATTTTATTCTTTATTTTAATGTTAATTTATATAGTGGTTCGATTCTACTATGCCACAGGAGACCGAAGAGCTGGCAGCTATCTGGGTCAACGAATTAATCTCGCGATCCAGCGAGGAAATGCTGCCAGCATCTTCGGTACCATGCCGCAGGGGCCGTATTTAGATATACCTTAGTTTTAGTTTAGTTTTATTTTAGAGTTAATTATTTTGTTTATAAGTATTTAAGTTTTAGTTTATAGTCGTTTGTAATTATTTGTATGTTTATTATTTAATAAATTCAATTTATATTATATTTTATTATAATTCTTAATAGTCACTTAATAGTTTTTCTACTCCTGTACTTTTATCTGTCATTTATACATTCGTCAACACCCTTATAAGAACATATATAATACACTAGATGAAAAGTCTATCTAGTCTATTCCCCAAAATAACACTTGTTCTATAAAAGCGCCAAAATAGTATCGCGGAATCGCGTGCAAACACGACTATTAATATAAAATAAATTACTGCCAACCTAAGAAACCTAAATAAACGCAGCGTTTTTAGAAAAAAAAACTTTAAAAAAGAAAAAATTAAAGAACCACAGACCTACTTTGTAGTTTTTTACGTTTCCCGTTCGTTTGTTGGGGCGAATTGTAAACTTTGAAAGTAATTTAGGTATTTTTACTAATCTCTGTAGCTCTTTAATAATTGATAAAATAACGACGGTGTGTATTTGTGTTAGAAATGTTAGTATTATTGAAAAATTGTGTTTTAAAAGGTAAAACTTAAATTATTGTTGATTATGTTGACAAAATAACTGCGATATCCATGAAGTTTTCAATTTCGCATTTTATGTAAAAGTAAGTGTATTCGTAGAAAAAGTATTGTATGCAACGTCGTATAAGTAGGTAAAAAAGTGTTCGTGGCGTTTTTCTTAACAATTTTCGCCTACGGCTCAAATTGTTACCCACGCCACTCACCTTTTTTGACCCCTCTTATACAACTGTTGCATAAACTACTATTATAGTCACTTTTTAAGGATATACAGGAAACTTTAATGGCAATTTTTCGACACACTGAATAGTTTTTGGACAAACATTTTTTCAGGTGTCACCCTCTTTCATAGACAGAAATTTCATAGAATTTCGTTTCTCAGAAATTATTTCATAGAGTATTTGGTTCATATACTTTCTGTTCCAATATTATTGTTTCATAGACTATTCAAATGGTTAAAACATATTTCACAGACATTCAGTTCCATGTATATTCCATTCCATTCCTGCCGAGGTTTTCCCAGTGGGCTACAGTATGAGGTTCTTCAAAAAAGGAGTGTATAGGTTCCTAAAGGGTAGGCAACGCGCATGTAAATCCTCTGGGGTTGCAGGCGTCCATAGGCTACGGTAACTGCTTACCACCAGGCGGGCCGTATGCTTGTTTGCCACCGTCGTGGTATAAAAAAAAAAAAAAAAAAAATATTGCTATCAAACTTTTTTAATTTACAAAGTTATCGAACACTAGAATCATATTTCATGTATTTTTGTTTCGTAGACACAGATTTCATAGACTGTTGTTTCATACTTACTGTTTTATATAATATTTAGTTCCAGTATTTTCTTTTCCAATATTATTATTTTAGTATTTATGCACTCCATTTACATTAATTGCAAAGAAACTTATTGCAAATAATATACATAATGATATTAGATCTGTTACACACAAAAAAAAATCCAGAAACAAACGGTTGCCGTAAAAGTTGGCTAGGTTAGGTTAGAATTGCGGCCCCCCAGAAATAAATTGTTGCCAGAAAAGTTGGTTGGATTAGGTTAGAACTGTGACCCCCACAGAAACAAACTATTGCCAGAAAAGTGGGCTAGGTTAGGTTAGAACTGCGACCCCTACAGAAACAAACTGTTGCCAGAAAAGTTGGTTAGGTTAGGTTAGAACTGCGACCCTCACAGAAACAAACGGTTGCCAGAACAGTTGGTTAGGTTAGGTTAGAACTGCGACCCCCACAGAAACAAACTGTTGCCAGAAAAGATGGTTAGGTTAGGTTAGAACTGTGACCCCTACAGAAACAAACGGTTGCCAGAAAAGTTGGTTAGGTTAGATTAGAACTGCAACCCCCACAGAAACAAACTGTTACCAGAAAAGTAGGTTAGGTTAGGTTAGAATTGCGTCCCCCACAGAAACAAACTGTTGTTAGAATAGTACAATTAGAATAGTAAAATTAAACATATTACTAAATTAAATATATTAAGTGAAATACATTAATAAAAGATACATTTTTTTATTTGAGTTTAATAATCAGCTTAATTGATATGAAAATTCTACAGTTTAATTCTCTTTGAATAAAAACATTTAGGATTTAATGTATATTACAATAAGTATTGAGAAACTGAGTCTTCTATGAAACGAAAATATTAAGTTTGATAAAATCAGAAACAACATTTTATGAATATGCAGGCTTTTAAACAAATGTTATACAAAGTAAATACTATACGGATTAATAATATTTGATTTAAAACGTAATGAACTGAAATTCGAAAAACTACTTATCTGAACAATAAAAAATATACAAAACCAGATTCTACAATGTAAGAGCTCTGACAAATGATCACTCTATGAAATGAAAATATGAGAAACATTTTCTATGAACCAATATTCTGCGAAAATGTAGTCTATAAAACAACGTACAACCATTTTTTCACCTTTCGTCCCTCTGGTAACGTACACGATAACGATGACATCAAAAACACAAATCCGCCAAACATGTTAGTTATGTTGTTTTTGTAAACATCCCTTCAAGTTATGTCTAAACTATTTAACTTAGTGAAGTTAGTAGAGTCTTATCACGACGATTTTTTATTTTCTTAAACTATTTTCCCACTACTAGGGAAATGCTACACAGCAGATTTCTGCAACTCCCGCAGGCGCGGATGCAGGATTTCATTCAGAAAAATTCCTACGTAGCATACGAGGCTTTCGTTCGTGTTCGGGGGGGGGGGGGGGGGGGGATTGCCCCTGTTTGTTGCCCCCTCCACCCCTGAACACCTAATTAGTTATTTACGTTGCAGCAGGATAGTTTTAGCAGTCTTATGAGTCTGTTATACATATAACAGTTATCCTATTTTTAAATGCCATATTAAATAAAGTATATGTGTAAGAGTTTAATGAAAGGGACAACTTTATCGATTCTTGTTTCAGAGGCAGTTTAGTGAAAACGAAACCGATATTCGATAAGTTTGTCTAACTTATCGAAAATCGGTTTGGCTAGTGTGGACGTGCCTCGGCCGAGGCATTGCGGCCGCGCGTGCATTTGCCTCGGCCGAGGCACGTTCACACTAGCTGACCTGCCCCGCGCGGCAATTTCCTCGCGAGGCGATGTGTCAGGTGTGGCCCGCCTATAAGACAGCATAGAGTTTTTTGTAAGTAATAGATATCGTATTTTATATAGTTTTAGGAAGTACCATAAACTCCATATCGACAAAGTGGCCCGTTTTCCTAAATTCTGACACATATAGTCAATACTCACGCTAAAATGTTTAATTAAAAACAAACGGCTGCAAAATTGAACCTTTCATGTAACGACTTACGTTCCATGTTTGAACGACAGCTCCGCGCCACACGACCTCACGACCATTACTGCTGCCATTAGAATATGTAACGTAACTGCTATACATACACGGTTCAAATTCCTTTATTAACGCGAGCCGAGTAGGGCCATTTCGTGTGAATCTTAAAGCCGTAACAGACGGTGTCATTCGGTTCGGGCCGGACCACGGACCGATAAGGACGCTGCTATTTGTTAGAGTGAGATAGCGACACACACGTTATATATCTCTCTCACTCTAACACTATTTGTTAGAGCGAGCGTCCTTATCGGTCCGTGTCCAGCCCGAACGGAATCTCACCGTCTGTTAGTTAGTACTATTACAGCCTAAAAAGCCAACTTGACTTCCATTTTGTCGTAAGGGTTGGCAGAGATGATGTTCTTATCTTTGAGCAGCTCAATGAGGTGATAGTTCTCTGGGGTCACCTGGATGTAGGAACTGTTGTCCATACTTGCTTTACTCAGTTTCTGAAAAAAAAGGCAATGTCAAATGTCAATAGTAAAATCACGGATAATACAGGTAAAAGGATTGGTATTTCATATATGGGAACGGTCGAATAATTATCCAGCTGTAAGCAGTAAACAATAGTTCCAAATTTCTCCGGTGGCGTACGTTCAACTATACCTAGTATAGTTGAACGTATGAAATGAACTTTATATAGTAAGTGCCTAAAAACGTAAATATTCAAAAACTGAATTAAATACGCTTCCCTATGACATTTTCTTCATAAAAAAAAACGTTCTAAATAAAATTAATATTAAGAGTGTTTTTCTTCTCCGCAAATAATTATTTTGTAAGTAATGTATGGATTTTTAATATCAAAAATCAAAATATACATGATAACAATATCCGTTAAAAATAAAAATAAATAACGCCGTGACTGGGATTTGAACCAGGGACCCTCTGCTCCGTAGGCAAGGTCACTACCGACCGGGCTAGAAATGTATGCTCAATGCTATTGCGGTGCCATCAGTTTAACGCCTTTTGACGGACACTTTTGTAACATAGAGATTGACATCCTCCATATACTTACCATTCATATGGAGCGGGGTAATACAACCTCATAGTCGTAATCCATCAAAGTACGAAGGTAGTAGATTGTGCCAAAAAAATTGGACATACCTACATCCATACATACCTCTTGAAATAAATAAAGAAACATGAAACTTACTGCCAGAACACTTGTAATAGCCTCAGAAGCCCCTGGGAACAGAGAATGTATGAGACCATGCAGCTCGGTCTTCATGGCATGGAAGCGTTGCTGGGCATCCTGCAGGTGCTTGGGCTGTACCTGGCGGTGGCCTGCCCATGGCCGCGTCTTGGCCTCCTGAACCATCTTGATGCTTGCTTTCAATCTAAAAAAAGAAACCAGGTCAGTAGCAATCTCTAGGGATTTACTGAGTGATTCTAAATGATTTGATTATTTCATTATGAGAATTTCAAACTAAGCAAACTATTGAAAATTGTAAATGGATCAATCAACTTTTTATGCCCCTCGTTGTAATTGTTATTGTCGGCACATAGTACGCGAGACTTAAGTGTCAGGGGGGGGGCAAATGCCCCTGTTCCCCCCTCCCCCCTGTATCCGCGCCTGGTTAGACATCATCTCAGGCATATACAGCACCAATTTGTAAAAAGAAACTTGCATTTGCATAATCCAAAACACAATGCTCAGGAACATAATTAAAGTAGAATTCATAATTCGGTGGAGTAATTTGATAGCTCCTGGCATAAAAAAGTGGTTGTCAAAATTAGGTAACAAGCCTATAACCACAAACCACTTCATTTGCTCGATCATCTATTTATATATTATAGCCTTTTGTCATGGCACCCAAATACTGTTTGTTTGCTTTTCCTGTCTCTTGAGTAGTTTGTTGCTATATGTTTTGGGTGCCCACTTGCCAGCCGGCAGTCTTCTCCATTCGTTCCTGTCTCTGGCAACCCTGCTCCATATGGCACCAGCAACAGGCCTGATGTCATCATTCCATCGTTTGAACTGCCTTCCTCTTTTTCTTTTGCAAGCTCTTGGGTACCACTGTGGCTCGATTAGAGACAGAGATAACGAAATTTCGATATTTGACATTCCCGTTATGCCCGCTGCCTGTCAAATTACTCCACTGAATTATGAACACAGCTCGGACATTTCATCGCAAAAATGTTGCAAAACAAATATAACACCGAAATAAAACAAGATATACCTATATGGCTTTTACTCATGCCAATGTCGAGGTGTAAACTTATTATATTAATATATTAATTTTTCATAAAATATAAGCTACATTGTTTGGTTGAGGCCTTGATGATTGTAAGGTGATAGCCTCCCTACAAGCATGTGGGTGGCAGAGACCCCGGATAACCGTTTGTTCGACTAAAGGGTGGTTACACGCGTTTTGAGACAAATTTTTTATTAGCTGCACACTTGTTCGTTAGGTCATCGCACAATAAGCTATCAATATTACACACTGAACTACGTAAATGAGCGAAAAACACAAAACTATTATAAAGACAGCGCAGCCATCTTGAGCTCAAGCGGATATCCCTATACAATATTTATTTTTGCGATTAAATGTCCCAGCTATGGTTATGAATTCTACCTTAAGTTTGTGTGGCACTCTACCCTTCCTTACCCTTGATTCATAACCTAACTCCATAATAATACTAAGCTAACTCCATAATAATACTAAGCTCACCTCTTATTTTCAGTGCACACATCTTGTAACGCACCAGCCGTAAATGCTGTAAGTTCCTCCACTTGAACTATTTTCTCTTTGAGTTCACTCAAAAATGTACTTGTGTTTACATTGCTATCAGATATAAAAGGTGTTTCTTCGTTCTGGATGTGCTTAGCCAGGCTTTCTATACTGCATAACTTCTTTTCATTCGCATTGTGGGAATTAATTGTTCGTATGTCCATAGGGTCATTATTATCGATAATGTAACATAACTCTTGGCATTGTGATTGTAAGGCTTTTATTTCATTGCTTAGTACTTGGCACGTTTGTGCGTTGCTCTCGTGCATTCTGTAACATACAGTTGTATGAAGCAAAAGCATGTAATAACTAAATTTAGTTAAGAAAATAATGATTTCAAGCAAAAAGTAAAATGTGTTACTTACTTTGCGAATGAAATATAACGCTTCAAGTGGTGCACGGTAATTGAGATCCACACGAAACACGCTTATTGTTTTTAAATGCGCTAAATATGACTTTAATAAACAAGAAACCCCTTTCAAGACAAACAAAACTAACTTGCGTCGATAGGTCGAAAGCGTCGGTTGAATCGGTTCGCGTTTAAAAAATGTTCAAGAATTGACAGTTGAGACGACAATGACACTGACAGCACTAGTGATGCACGTTGGCGTGGTTACGAGAGTCATGCAATCGATAAGTTATTAAAATCGATTTATGCATGTCGCATCGCATCGCATATCAGTACTGTGCAAAATATCTACTTATAACATTGATGTATTATGTATTCTACTAGATGAGCTATCTAGAACCAAATTTGTGCCCCATGTTTGGCGGTTGACAGCTGTCACTGAATAAAAGAGTAGCTTTAACAAAAGAGACGTGACACGGTTTTGACAAAATTCATATTCTGCCTAAACAAATTTTGTAAGGAAACGTAATTAACTGAATGATTGTTTTATTTTTACCTAATGTTTACTTTGCTCCTTACCCTAGAGTTTTAGGAACGAATGGAGAAAAATACTATTTTTGCCGACAAGCTCCTTTCAATACGAACTTTGAGGGTTAATGATCCTTGATATTTACTTAAAATGACATTGATTTCCTCGCACAGATGAAAAAACATTGTGTAAGTAGGTATAACATGAGTGAAATTTCGATATTTAAGTTTTAAATTCAGATCATAAAAATCTTTTGTATGTATTTTACTCACATTAACAACTCTAGTAAATTCACCCTTGTTGTTAAATAAAAATATGTTTAATGAACTAAACATCACCTAACGTACTTATCTAAAACAATTTTATTACGTAAATATGTTTATGCTGAGTACTATTAAACAATAATGCTGGTAAATCAAGTGTAGGCACATATGATGTTACTTCTGCGACATTAATCTGTGCGCCAAGAAATATGGCGTCGCACCGCCAACATTAATATTTTGAATTAATGTAACACCAAACTTTGCACTTACTTACCTATGGAATGTAATTCCCTGGCTTTTATTACTATTTTTAGAATTATTTTTACAGTTTATTATCATGCAAGAAGTCTTTACGTTTTGTATTTGATTTTATTAAAAGTTTGACACTTGCGTGTAATCATGTCAGTGGTCCAACAGCCACTGTCAGACTTTTAAGACCTCGATACACAATGGCCCATCATGGGCCAGTCTAAGGGACACAGCTATACGACGGAAGGAGATCGCAATATCGTTAGCTCCCTCTAACGCATAACTGCGTCCCTTAGACTGGCCCATGATGGGCCATTGTGTACTGGCAGCTTTAAGACCTCGATACACAATGGCCCATCATGGGCCAGTCTAAGGGACACAGCTATACGACGGAAGGAGATCGCAATATCGTTAGCTCCCTCTAACGCATAGCTGCGTCCCTTAGACTGGCCCATGATGGGCCATTGTGTACTGGCAGCTTTAGTGATTTTCACTACAACTCATGGTACAAATAATTTCTTAGGGATGTCATCTCCTGTTACTCAATGACTTATAATTAGATTGTGTAACAAGGGAGCAAAATGAAATATTTACGGTGAGGGCATCCATTTGATCCCAAACGAAGCGATAGAGAAGTAGATATATTCCTGAGCGTAGTGAGTGTTAACGCCCAAGGTTCAAATAGTTTTGCTCCTACGTGACAAATACTGTTTTTCACACCACCTTAGAGGAAAATAAAAAATGTTATTGTTGAATCCTTTATTTTAACTTTAAATATGTGCTTAGTGTGCCTCCTGATAACAATGAATCGATTAATTCAATAAGAAATTTGTTTATAATGACGGACTGGCTGAAAAAGAAACTAATGTCCTAGAACAGAAAAGTGCCACTTTATTCCTTCCTAGTAGGGTAAGGTGGTGTGAAAGATTTATTTTTTCTTTACTGATTTATTATTATTAGCTGACTATTAAAAAAAAACATATTTTCATGTCATGACTGTGAAGTTGTGAGCAACCGTTCGATTGCGACTAAATATTTAATTGCAATTATTTTTATATCAACGACAAAGTATAATAAAATTTAAGAACGTAAAATCTCTGTTTACAATCGCACGATACTAAGACTATATACTACTATATTAAGAAATCAATTATATAATATATAAATAATAAATATATAAAAAATAAATTAAATTATCTTTATCAAATAATAATACTTACATAAAGCTGCCAAAGATGCCAGTTTTATGGCTTGACCTCGACTCTCTGCTGATATATCGGTTGAAAATGGTTGTATGGTGTACGAAGCAAATGTCATAACAATGATTGCAACTTCTGCAGGTCTTAAAATCATAACATAAATCCATGAACAAGTAAATGCTGGAAGAGGTCCCCAAAACTTATGACATTTACTAAATGCTTCTTGAAAATAGGCATACTCTGCACCCGATTTGTTAACCACTGTTCCTAATTCTGCAAATGATAATGCTCCTGAAAACAAAAATAGATTTATAAACCATTCAATATTTTTATTTTATTTCATTTTATGTCTTTCTAATCAGGTAAACATTTTAATAGAATATTTTTTCTTCTAAAAGGTTACCTACCTAATAAGGATATAATTCCGGAAACTGTCCAGATAATAAGGCATAATGCAACAGAGCCCGACTCTTTTAATGCTGATGCTGGAGATACAAATATCCCGGAACCAATCATGACCCCTAATATTAAATTAACTGCCGAAAATAGTCCTAGTTCTCGTTTTAATTTCACTGTACTGCCTGCAGCACTTGCAACTCCATTACCGTTCTCAACTTTTGTGGATCCTTTTTCCGTCATATTGTTTTATAACCTAAAACAAGAAGTAGATATATAGCAGTGGCTCAGTAATTAATGGGCGACAAACTTTAGCCAGAGATCACAAGATACGTGCCTAACTGAAAAAAAATGTGATGCACAAAGTAATTTAAGATTATTATTGCCCTATTTTAAAAATCTAGCAATCAGTCTAAATAGTTTCAGCAAATCAATCCTAAAAAACAATTCAATACACTGCTCACTAGCTGGCAGTTGTCACGATTACTGTAGCGTGACTTAAGGTGTTTGTGTACAAATATCTATTAAGCACATTGAGTAACAGGAGATGACATCCCTAAGATTATTTTTGTCCCAAAAGTTGTAGTGAAAATCACTACAACTCTATACTACTCTTTGATTCTGCCATAGCTGTCAACCGCCAAACATGGCGCACAAAATTTGTTCTAAATGTCACATCTAGTAGAATACATAATAAATCAATGATTAAGCAACATTATATTATTTTGATGGAGATCATAATTAGAGTAGCATCACCAAGACTACGAGGTTGAAGTTTTTCAAGTTATTGATATCCAGTATCCACCCTGTATGTAACAAGGGATAATTTGGAAGGCTATGACCATGACCAGAAAGAGGTTTATTCAACTTAGGAATTATACTTATTGACCTTATTGTCGTTTTTGTCGGGCCAGACGTTTAGTGTTTACTTATCATTATCAATGCCATTTGTTTGTTGACACGCGGAAAAAGTACCTAGCACGATAAAAGAATTAACACGTGAATTTTATGTTTATGTTTTTATTACCTTAGATTTAGTTAGCATGCTTGTGCTGGTTATGGTAATTATAATAACTAACGTTGTCCGAGTTTGATAAGTAGGTAAAATGGTTTGTAAGTATGTAATATGGATGGAAAAGAAAGACAACAAAAAATAATCCTCAATCGTCCACTCCTCCGGTCCCTAATGACTATTTCTCGGCATTTAGAACCCCCTTTTACGAATTTATCAAGAAACGATTTCATAATAAAAAGTACCCCCATTGACTTTTTCAGGAAACAATCTATAATTATGACAAATTTTATCCAAATCCGTTGAGTTAATTTTATGTAAATTAGGAAAAAAAATCGGAACATAAACCTTTGAATTTATATTTTTAGTGGAATAGTTAAGAAACTACTATTTTTGGATACGAAATGTTCGGTATTTTAGTGCAACATATGTATTTCTCATCTTTAAATACTAAGTCAATTTCTGATACTAGGAAAAATAATAGCATCGTTTCCAAGAAAACACTTAGGTTTTTATTAGTAATTCAAGTCATTAACTGTATAGGAATCGTATTTTTACAGTTCCAATTTCAATTTTTGTAATTCGAACATATTTTAGGTAAGTGAAGTTGTGCAGTAAACTAACGCGTTTGGACTGAAGCCACTTGAAACAATTTAGATTTAACGACTGTTTATTTATACCTAGAAACATATTTTACATACACGGCATCTCTATTGTAACATTTGTGGTGGTTTATTTCTGTACCCAGCTTTTTTGACCTGACCGTACTTTTTTAACAAATATTGATTGAAATTTATTGGACCTGATACATCGATATAAAAATGTGCGGATATTAGCGATAATACAACAGCATCCAATTAAACCTTATCTGTAAAATGACTACACTCGGGCCGTGCATGAATGACACCACAGAATAAGTAAAAGTAATAAAATAGTGACACGAGGAAAATAATCAGTGTTACTTACATGCTTATGTTTATCTTTATCAATTAAATTGACTGAAAGTACGTTTGAGTAATGTTTAAACGTTTTAACGTTTAACGTTGTGTAATATGTAAACAAAAATGTTAGTATAAATCGTACGTATAATATTCCCAAAAAGAAATGTGAACTCCCGAATCAATTTGAATAAATTCTTTCAATCAGCCACTTAGCTATAAATTGAGGTCTCACAGTTCCTTTCGTGTCACAAGTCTCCAACGACCATTACTCTAATTGTTTCCGCTCCGTAAATTGAATGAAGTTTACCTACGCACAGTCTCCCTGAAATATTCATTATTTACCCTGAGCTATTTACAGATTTAGACCAGGGAAATGTTGACCGTGACTTTATTGGTCTGAATTCTAAACATGGGTTACATTATGGTCTGAGAAATGTTGACACACATTATAATTATTTTCGATTATTACACATATAGGTAACATCACACTATTATAGCCAGTCAACTTAGTAATAACCCCGCTTTTTGAATGGTCATCGCGTCCAATTTCAAAATTTGTCAGATGATAGTTTATATACTGATAAATATAAATAATCATCGGCTGTAACGCGGTGATAAGACTATCAGCTAGTCACGTGAACATACGGTCTGTAAAGTGTAATATTATATTTAGACTAGTAAAAGTACGTACTTATTCCTTAGTTTGCATGTGCAATGTGCATTGCGGGAGGTAAATAACAAAGTTGTCTCTTATTTCAGTTAAATTCATTTTTAAGATCTTTATTACCAACGAGCGGGGCAAAATACATCTGTGGCATGGCATACTAGTTTTTGACATAAACACAACATAGTTCAACATTTTGTAGGGATGTGACAAAAACAATTTTCTCTGGTTTTATCAGTGCAATTAGAGTGCAGTTCAAGGCAAGGCAAGCCATTAATGAACCCAAGAGGAAGATATTAGCTCTTTAGCAGTACGGTTGGATAATTAGTGGATAATTAGTTGTTAGTGTTGTTACGTTGCTGATATTGAACATTAGTTTTTTATTAGGTGTATGAGACATTTAACAGTGTGGAGCAATTATTTAGGTACATAATCGTGTTTAGCCTTAAATAAATACTTCTAAGGTCTTACTGATTTCGTTGAAATAGTAGAATCAAAAAATCTAATCATAACATTATACAACCTATATAATATGCTATATATAAAGCTCATTGCTTTATAACAGTGATCAGCCGCAACGATAGACAGAACATATTTCAACCCTTTAGACATTTGACCAAACTCAAAAACCAGCTCTAGAAAATACCACCTTTGTCGATTCATTTCGCAGTTTTCGAGGAGGTAGCCACTGTAACCAGCCACGACCCTAAAATTCTATATCGGATTATACCGAGATTTGGGTTCCTCCTGCACTGACCACACCACATCATTACTCTGCGTATCCTAATCTAACAATGTGACAAACGGCAATCAAAATTGTTTTTGGCCTCCATAAAGCCTTAAGAAGTAAAGTCATTCAGTCATGCTGAGCAAAAAAAAACATAGCAACAACCTATAAATACCACCTTCAATCGTTGATAAAATTTTCAGAAAATAAAACAAATTTTTTTATTTTTCATATACGAAAACTTGTTGCGCCAATTTCGCACCGAAAACACACCGCCGCCACCGATTTTCTGGCAAACGCTGATGCAAATCTTTTTTAAATTGACGCACACGTTAGCTTGACTCTAATAACTCCATGGACTCAAGATGACTATGATTGTTAATTATTTGATAATGTGTTACTTTCTGTGAGTTAGTGATATTATAAATAATATTTGTAATTTGTAATACAAAGGTCTTTTGGAAGTGCTGTTCTAATTCTTTTTATTTTCTATTTAAAATGTAAATCGGTAAATAAGTGACGTAAAATGTAGCCAAATGTGACAAGGGGGGAGGGAGGGGTCAAAAACTCATGAAAATCAGCGTAATTAATGGATGAGCCCTAAGCAGTTAGTTAACAAAGTAAAAGAGTGATTTCGTCACCTTGAAATATGTTCCGGAAATAAATACATCATTCAATTTTGCTTAGATTTAATAAGTAGGCGATGTGATAGTAATTAAAAAAGTTTAATAATTAATTAAGGAACGACCAACAAGTATTGGTGTGTGAATTCAATAAAATAAGATAAGCAAAATAAAATGAAAAAAGTGAATCTACAAATATATTATTTCGTCAATGCTTGGATTGTTATATTATACACGCTTTGAAATTTGAAACTGTAGCCTTGAAATAACTGTGGTGGCTATGAAATCATATTAGCAGTAGAGAGCTAAAAAGCCTATCACGAATATCACGATTTTCATTCACTTCGTACTTTATCTAGGGTATAAATGTGATTTCTGTTTCAAAGAATAGTCGTGCCGTGATGTGCAAAATGGTTAGTTTTATGCGATTTACTTTATCAACTTATGTTTACATTACGTCCAGTACTTTCTGTACGTTCGATGATAAAATACCTAGTAATATTAAATTTGGTATGTTTTTCCTTGTCTAGTTTACCAAGTAGATACCTACTAAAAAATGTAAAGTTATTCATACGAGTAACTACAAAAAAGTATATGATGTAGATAAATAAGTAATCTTTTTACAAATAGATAATTTATTTTATCAGCTTTAGACACCTTTCAAATTTGCATAAAGTCAATACTCCAACTTCGACGATAAGGAAATGATTACTAAGTCACAAATCTGGCAATTACAGTGTTCATTAAATAGATAAGAGGCCAACTGTATATTTTGACGACTTCGTAACGCGTTGGTACAGCATTACTCATGTGATAGTCACGTTAGTTAGTATGTACTCGTATGTATGTTATAGTTAAGACTAATATGTATTCCCATTTAAAAGAAATAGTAGTCATCATTTCAAGGATTTTTTCTGTTCCGAGTTGTTCTATTGTCTCATTTTCAACTAGTCACATTAGTTAGTATGTACTCGTATGTATGTTATAGTTAAGACTATGTATTCCCATTTAAAAGAAATAGTAGTCATCATTTCAAGGATTTTTTCTGTTCCGAGTTGTTCTATTGTCTCATTTTCGACTTACTGATTAAGAAAACAGTAAGTATAAAGATTTCGTAACAACTTTGCAACATAATAAATAGGTAATTTAGGTATCAAAAACACAAAAACTATAAATTTACCATCTACATATGGCATCTTGGATTAGGGAAATTAATTAGTTGGTGCCATCGCAGGAAAAATGATCCTGTCATGACTTTATTACTTAATATAATTAATAACAGCATTTAGGGAATATGGACTACTCAACTTAACGATGAAAACTCAATTAGACCTAGGTACAATATAACTGTTTGAAGTCTTGTTATAGCAAAAAAAAACTTTTGGTACATATTTATTATTATTTAATACCCGAAAACTCAATTCTTACAGAGCTTGTTTAGTGAGGACGTTGATTTGTGCAACCTTGTCGCTTGATTTTATATTATTATTCGTTATGCCCTCTAATGTGTTTTATATTATCTTAAAGCATAAAGTCAAGTTTAATTCAACATTTAAATTTTTATAAAATACTTTAATACATTCCCAAAAATACCACCTAAACTTCGGCAACTATTCTTAAAATTGCTCTAGCTAGGTAAACATACTCTTGCTTAAAAAAATATGTATATGTAATATGTAGTATGAAAATTAAAAAACTGTTCTACTTATCCCTTAAGTAAACGACTCATTTTTCAACGAATTTATAATTTACGTACTAGTTTAACGTCACTTTCATCAATAAAAAATGTACTTTTTTCACCTCTTCAAGCAAAAATCGCGAAACAGTTGTAAGACTAAGGGTGAATTATTAATAAATAAAACATAATCAATAAAGTGTTCCACTTATGCAGTTTAAAAAGAAACTATCTTTCAAAATATACCCGTATATACAACTAATAGCAGTCTTATTAGTTAATGTCAAATAGTATCGAAAAGGTAAGCGAAATAGGCAAAAAAATCTTTGCCGGACTCTTAAGGAAAGAGATGCAGTACGAATGTTTGGGAAAATATCGAGATAAACTACAAAATAAATAGGCTTCATAACATGAGCATGTAAATAAAATGCTTTTACTGCATTTTCTCCATTTTCAATCCGTTCTGTTTTTGCGATTCTGTTATGTATACATATCACCTACTATAATAATTACATAATTATGTACAATAAATGTGCTTCCCTTAAGAATATATGCTAGGGCACTTTACAATCACTCATATAATTAGTTGTTACGTTGCTGATATTGTACAATAGTTTTTTATTAAGTATATGAGACATCTAACGGTGTGGAGCAATTATTTAGGTACCTAATCGTGTTTAGCCTTAAATAAATAGTACTAAGGTCTTACTGACCTCGTTGGGATAGTTGTCCTCGAACGCTTACTGTGGATTAACTATGTAGTTGTGGTTGCAACACAACAACAAATGATACAGATATACCAAAATGTTAGTGACAATGACCGCCAATGATAAAAAATGCTACATATACCAGCAAATATGCACACATTTCTACGTATATGAGTTAGTTTCAAGTTTGTCCGCCCACTCAGTTGAAATTGTGCTGTGTAGTTGGAAATGTCAGCAAATCCACTTAGCGGGCGCCAGTAATCCTATGACCACAATTGCCTACTACAGAATTTAAAGTAATGAAGCGTTTATGTTTGGAATGTTTTATATTATAAGGATATTCGGAAATAATCAAAATGTATATATTTGCGTAGGATTGACCTCCAAAGCTACACGTGTTTATAATTTTATTAGTGCTCTCTTAGTACTGCTACGTGGCGTATGTGATTAAACTGTGTTGCTTAGTACTCGTAGCATACACGAGTACATGACACAATTATCTATTATATAAGCTTTATGCACTATTATTTTATGCTAGCCTAAACAAAACAGAGTTGATACTGACATCCATGCAGTGGAACACTTTCCGGTGTATCTATACAGCTAGCTAAAAAAATACATGCAACAGAATGCGTCATGTTTGTTTTGTTTTTTTTTTTATTATTCATGCTCGCTTCTTTGTGTTTATTTTATTAACAACTGGTTACTGACCTTAACGATATTTAAATTTAATTTTTTATTTAATTATTGTTGCTCTAAATATCATATTCTAACTAAATCTTGATTTATGCATGTGTATTTGCATTACGCATAAAACCTATGGAATCATTTTTTTTATTCTAATGCTTCTTCGAAATACTTTTAATGAAGTTTATTTATAATATTTACAGTCTGGAATTTAAAAAAGATCAAATCTGGAATTGCAGGTAATATTTTATCATTATATTTTTTCTTTTAATACTTTGTAAATGCACCTATCGTAGAAACAAAACATCGTTTTTTGTTAGCATGGGTTTTAAGCGAAAGAACTTTGGATGTGGTTTGTTTCTCTGTAAGTACAAAAAAGAGTCGAAAGTTACAAAAAAGGACAAGTTTTTTGTGTTTCTGAGAAGTAAACTTCTATAAATGATCTTGGTTTCGGTTACATTAGACCCCGTGTATTTGCTACACTGATATCCAGAACTGGAAGTTTAGATACTTATACATATATACAACCGTATATTAAGAAAATGTGTTTTTATACATTACATCAATTTATATATAGTGTTTATGTAAAACAAATACTGTTTTAGTTCACTCACCACTCTCACCAGGAGAATCAGTAAGTGAGTGGAATGTTCAAAATATGCTTCACACGCTTTTTTTTATACCACGACGGTAGCAAACAAGCATACGGCCCGCCTAAGCAGCTACCGTAACCTATGGACGCCTGCAACTCCAAAGGAGTCACATGCGCGTTGCCCACACTTTACAAAAAGGAGGATTCACTGTGTATGTTGTATGTAGTATTGATGGCTAAAGGAACAAGAAGGTCCCTCATCGTCAACACACTGGGTCCTCTTTGAGCTCTTTAACTATTAAACGCTCTTGTTTTAATAACTATAAAATCTCGCCATTTCTTTTTATTTTATTTTAACACTTCACCCGCTTAGCAATTTCTGATGTTGACTGACCTTTAATGTTAATTGAGATTGAAACTAGTCAAGCCGAGATATTTCAACCTTTTTATAAATTAAATGTAAAGGGTTTGAAATGCATATCATGCCTTTGCAGATAAGACCGTGCACGTTCAATGGTTTGAAGGTTTCTTATAGTTGTGGCTGCAGCTTACCAATGTAAGTATATATTGTTTATCTTATTCTCAGGATAAAAATAGGTTTGGTTAAATTGTAGCAGGTTTACAATTGGACAAAAGGTGTAACTATTATTATTATTTACTAATTTAAGTGCGCAAATCACCAGAAGGTATGGTAGGTACATTGTTTGCGATAAAATATAGTTAGTAATCAATATAGGTAGTCCATATCTGGTTTATCATGTGATCCTACTATACTACTACTTCTTTTTTATCTGGACATGGTAATCTCCATTTAGATACTAAGATATATGTTAAAAGTTCCCGTTTAGATGGTTTTTAATGTATTTTATTATAAAAATTAAAAATCTTACCTGATACTCATATATAGTAAAACTTATATAAAATAAACTTCAAAATATCACTAATTAATAATTTCTAATATTTTTCGTGTTTCATTTGTTTTATAGCGGCTGGAAAACCGGTTTTACACTAACGCGTGCTCTACCGGTCACTTTAACACCGGTACTGTCAAACAACACGCGTCTCGTGCAATACACTACACACTATTTTGATCGTAAAGGGGAAAATGCCCCTCCGCGTATAAAAGCCCTATATTGCATTGATGAATATTTGAAATAGAGCTTAACTGCGTGAGCGATAAACATAATTGAATTAGTTTGGAATGACGTATGCGATTATTTTACGTAGCCTACAAAGATATAGTGATAAGATTGTATATTTCTATATATGTAATCATTTAAATCATCCATGTCAGTGTTACGTTACTTGATAATTTTGGTGACTAACTTTAGTTAGATTTATTTAGAATTCTTTGTAAAAACGAGCGAATCGTAAGGCGATTATCACACTGGTGCCGCAACCGGATGCGGCGACGGTAAGCAAGCCTGATAGTGCTATACACATGCAGAGCGCTATCTTACTCGCGCACCGGTGCCGCATACGGAAACCGCACCAGAATGAAAACCGCCTAAAGCGAGGGCGAGGCGATACTAAGCGAAGTCAGGGGGGTGTCACTACGCAGTTTAGGTTCATTTGGCCGGCGCGCCTCCCGGGCAGGCGTATGGCAGTGGGCTGCCGCTCGGCTCGCACGATACTCGTGTCACGTGGCGCTCGCGCATAATTGAAAAGATATTGTTCTGTTTACGGATGTCTGAATAAACGGAAGAACAAGGAAGCAGATTTTTTATTTTAATTCCGGACTATATTGAAAGGTCCCGAAGTACTTACTTAGTAATAGTTAAAATAAACAGCCTTTATTTTTTGAATATTGATTGCCCTGAAACAATATTAGGAACTGACCGACATATTTTCAAAGGAATACGGCTGTGGCATGCCTACTTCCGTGAGAATCAGACATAATATCTCCGGATAAATATTTAATGTTTACAGAATCAACGTTTGTAATTCCTACATATTTATCTTAAAAATAATAAAGCAGAAGGTATTGTAGGTACTTACAAAAACTTGTCATGTGACAACCCTCACAGCTCGGTCATAAAACTGCGGCGCGCAAAGAAGATTCACGGTTCGTGTGCGGTTATAAGTGTCAATTTTGCTTGCAGGCGGCGAATATAGGTATAATTTTAAACCTAAATCTGACTTTTGCGAAGGAGTGAATTTTCTGTACGGTAGTACTATTAGTTATTCTGTGGCGAAGTGAAGTTCTTACAGACAACTTCGGAGCCTTCGGACACAACGGAACTATCAGCTGGCTACCTAGGCGTCTCTGCATTCCGATAGCTATTTGATTTTGAATAGTTGTTCCGTGATAACTTTATTACCGTTTTTCTGATTTTATGGTAATTTGTTGGGGTTGCAGCAGATTACGAGTACAATATAAATTGAGAGTTCGTATATAAGCCGGATCGACCAAGGGGTTATGGGTTAAGGGGTTGTGGAGTGGAGCGCAAAACAATCATCGTAAGGGTCTTCTTATATTAGTCAACTCCTTTACAAGGAAATCGCGAGTTCTCAGTTCGCGGCGGAGTACATGTATATTTTATCAATAAATTTTATTCATTAAATCATTGAAGTCATTATATTAATCATCAATTTTACGTGCAGCTTAATATTTTCTATGTTATATCTTATATTTAAAAAAAAAGCGAAGCGAAGTTCTCTTCTTACAGACGACTCCCGGAAACAACAATGGAACTGTCAGCTAGCTGGACCGTCGTCCCTGCATTTCGATGACTTGTTGATTTTGAATAGATGTTCCGCGATAACTTCATTAACGTATTTCTTTTATTTTTTATTCGCTGGGGTTGTAGTAGAGATAAATATAATGGAAGAGTTCTTATATGAGCAGGATTTCTAAAGGGGCTATGGAGCTAGAAGGCGCAAATGCGATCTTCATAAGGGATATCTTATATAGAGAAATTTAAAAATAACGCGAGCTCTCAGCTGAGATATATCCAGCCTCGAGCTGAGGCAGATTACTGGTATATTTCAGTCGGTCCCTAATGTTGCTTTTTGAGAAATCTCCTTTTCTCAGCTGATCAGTCCATCTGGCTGTCACCTGGCTATGTAATCTCCTGCTTATAGAGTATAAAAAAGAGATATTCTTTCCGATTTATTTCGTATTTAAAATATCGTTTAATTGATATCGATATGCAGTCTCGATGTAATACCACCTGTAATATGTAGTACAACACTATTGTTTTCTTTTTTCTTTGTAGTTTGTCAATTTGGTTGCAAAAATTTTGGCCAGTAACATCTACTTTAAACAGCTATTAGACATGGCAATTTGTAGGGCCCAACTTGTTGTGTACCCTGCCTCTCCCTCACCCTCCTTCAGCTCCCTACGGGCCCAACCTCCTATTACACCTCCCAACACAACAGGTTGGGCCCTACAAATTGCCATGTCTAATAGCCGTTTTATTATTACATTATTATTATTTATTATAGTACTTTGCATTAGAATTAATGTTTATTACTCAGACACTAATTTCCGAATTTTATTCAGCACTTATTACTTCCTATACTTTTTAAATGTTTGAATTCTTATTTTTTGTCCTGCTGACAATGTTGCCATATTTAGAGGATGCGAACAATACATGAACATGAGAACAAAATAAAAAAAAAATTGAAAAAGAAATGCTTGGGAGATACGCGATTCGCGACTGCTTCCAGCTCCAGCATTTTTTTGTAAAACGAAGAAATAGTGATTAATTTCATTTCAACATCCAATTTTTAACGTTTCTTTAGCTAGTTACAAGTAATAGGAGTGTGAAAATTCATTTAAATCTTGAGTCACTTCGGCTTAGTCTGCGACATATCGATTCGGCGTATATAACGTACAAAGCTAGGTTATAATTAGATTTTCGGCATTTTCCACTTGTGATAATTTGAAATGGAAAGCATGGACGTCGCTCAAGAAGGAGTCTCGGCAGCGTCTACGCCCGTTGTGGAAAACGGTAAGTGCCATCGAAAAATCACCATGCTTGTTTTTAGTACTTATAGCAAAAACGTGTTTCTTTATAAAGAACCAAGTACATATAATGTTTCTTTTAGGGCCTGACAAGACTGTAACAGCGGAAGAAATGACCTCAAGAGACTACTATTTCGACTCGTATGCCCATTTCGGCATTCACGAGGAGATGTTGAAGGACGAAGTTCGTACACTCACGTATAGGAATGCTATGTACCACAATAAACACTTATTTAAGGGAAAAGTAAGTCTAACACGCATTTTACTTCCCTCATTTAAGCTATCTTCAAGAGATCAAGTACATTATATGTATACATTACATACTATATTTTTTTTCCCTATACACATTAGTGATGTTTTGCTTCCTAACCTGCAAATACCCAAACCTATAAATTCCGTGTTAAATTGGTGAATTCTGGAATTGTGGTTATATCGAGCTACATCTGGCTTGAAAGGGTTGCAAGGGATTTTTTACATTTTAAATTTAAACTAACCATAGGCCACAAATCTGCTCAATTGCATGGCCGTCTATGCCAATAGACTAAAAAAATGCTTAGTTTTTTCTTGTTTGATAGATAAGAAGTTACCAAGACTATTATAAATAGTTTCCTGTGAAATATTTTATGACCTGACTTGTGATGTATTAGCTCAATAAATTTAGCAGTGGTTCCCAACCGGTGGTACATGGACTGGTGGTCCTTAGAGGCACAAAGTGGTCTGCAATTTATAATTTATAGACTGAACAATAATTTGTTATCATTACCTTTATTCTTAACACCAATAGTTGGTGGTCCATGGCTATAAGTAATTTTGTCTAGTGGTCTCTTAACACTAAAAGGTTAAGAACCACTGATTTATAGTAATTTGTTACTTATAATTAAAATTATGGGACAATATTTATACAAATTAAATTATAAACTTATATATGTAGATGTCATATACAAAGGAAAAAGTGACCTAGGCCTCCAGTGCCCAGGGCTGGGATCGAATCAGCGTCTCCCAGCCCTGGGCACCGGAGGCCTAGGTCACTTTTTCCTTTGTATATGACATCTATATAAGTTTATAATTTAATATAGTAGTGTGTCTACTTAAAATAAACAAATCAAAATATTTATTAAAATAATTTGATTTGTTCTTCAGTTGTACAAATTAAATTGTTCATAAACATATTACTCTATAACTTATTTTCTGCATCTGAAAAATACATTTCCACAAAACTCATATTTCAAATCATGTGGAAAGCATATGTAATCAAACTTGACACAAGTTTTGTATTGGAATCCCCTTACTGTCAAATTCTCATGGAAGGATTAAAAAAAAACTTGTATCCACTTTTTTTACATTCTGTTGAATATGTATATGTCCAGTTTTATTCAATCAGCTGAACAAATGATTAAAATCATGCAGGCAGTTGTGATCTCTATTTGGGACCAGTTGAGTACTTTAACCTTTTGAACGCTTATCCTCTCACGTCAAGACGTGGCTTACACCCCAATATCTTGACTAGTGAATAATGAATATAAACCTGATCTGTCAGCAGGACAATTGCATTGACAGCGTCCGCCATGACCACTAGTGGTTGTTGGCGTGGCAGGCACAACAGCACACAACCCATTTAGTGGCTCTTGGCATTCAAAGGGTTAAAGGAGGTCAGACCCTTTCACCAGTAGTTCCTGAAGTTGCCACAGACATTTCTATATTTAATGAATTCCAGGTTGTATTAGACATAGGCTGCGGTACGGGCATCCTCTCGATGTTCGCTGCCAAGGCGGGGGCGGCCAAGGTGATTGCTGTGGAGTGTTCCAACATTGTGGACTATGCGCGCAAGATCGTCGAGGCTAACCGGCTTGATGACATCATCGAGATTGTGAAGGGCAAGGTCAGTTGTCATTTGAATGCTACATACCCATTTGCACATCTAGGATCAATTAGGGATATCTCAACACACATTCTGTATAAGAGTTAATATTCTGCTCAACACGTCTTGAGAATGATACTGGCATTGGTATCTAGTGGGTTAGCTAGATTGACCTTTAGCTGTGTCCAGATTACGCGTGGCAAGTACATAGGTCCATTTGCAGTAGCCACGCGCAATGTGGACGTGTTGCGCGACGCTGGTCGGACATACGTACATATAAGTTCGCGTGTTTGCCATGGTTGAACATACCACGCACTTAGCAGCGAATTGTATAATAAACAAAAAAGAAACGACTTCAATTAACCTCCACCTTTCCAAAAGCTAATGCTCGAGCTGCTGTAAAAAATACCCAAATCACTATAGGTGTGCCTATAATAGTTGAAGAGTTCCCTCGATTTCTCCAGGATCCCATTATCAGATCCTGACCTGGTTACAATGAAACCAACTGTGAAGTATACTCTTTCAAACAAATAAAGAATTTTCCAAATAGATCCAGCCGTCTTCAAATAATCGGTGAACATACAAAAAAAAGCAAAAACAAAGATCCCGACTAATTGATAACCTCCTCCTTCGAAATCTTGAAGTCAGTTGAAAGTACACCCCCCGACAGCTCCGACTTTAACCGTTTCATGTGTACAAGTACATAAACATTGTAAATTTGCTAGGTGGAGGAGGTGACCCTGCCAGTGGAGAAGGTGGACATCATCATCTCAGAGTGGATGGGCTACTGCCTGTTCTACGAGAGCATGCTGGATACCGTGCTGTACGCGCGCGACAAGTGGCTGCAGCCTGATGGCATGCTGTTCCCTGACAGGTGAGTTTGTTCCAACATTGAAAACAACTATTGCACAAGAATATACAAATGGCGGATTTAATGCCTGAACTCCTTGAGTGCCAGGCTCCCAGAACCCTATACAAAATGAACCCACGTCACAGGGCGGACACGCCATACTACAAAGCTGTTTTGAGCGCCTATGTGTGCACGGCACGTCTGTACACGCTTCAATGTGTGCGTATATTCTCAGGGCTGTCATTCAATTATTTTTCTAGTTTCCGCTGTCGATGTCGTAACGTCTCACTCACTCTACAGCGAGTTGAGATAGTTTTGTCCTTGTCGGAACTGTTTCGCATGCGAATGCGTAGGTGGACTAAAGGCGTAAAATGACAACGGTTATGTGTACAGTCACGAACCTGGATTGTTGAGGCACTTGCCATTGTTCGTAATTCGTAAAAAATAATCAAATATGATAAATTTAAGTAGTCCATAGTCCAGGTTGTCCATTGCCATTCAACGTGGTAACGCGGCTAACGTGATGGGAACTTTTGCACTGGGGACAACTCGTGGGGGACTTTTTGAGTAGATTAGTCATATCATAATGTAAGAGTTTTGTTTATTGTTTTTTCTGTGTGTTGCTGTTGACAATTTATATTTGAATAAATTATTTTGTAATTTAAGTAAGGTTATATTAAAAATAAATAAGTATCTATTTCACATTACATCTCCGTCTCTATCGTTCTTGCCTATTCGAAAGAGAGTGATGCAAATAGACGATCGAACTAAAGAAGAGGTTAGCGGTTATAGGCCTGGCTACTCCAATAATTGGAGGTTTTGACGAGAGCTAACGAACCCCACTGCGGGCCCACCGCGAACATGGAAATTTAGTTACCTCCCTCTCTGTCGATAACGATAACGAAATTTTGATTTTCAAAATTCGCGGTAAAACCATCTTGTCTTCGTTCTATAACCTGACAAGGTCGTCAAGGTCGCGGCTCGCGGCCGAGACGCGCGCGCGAGCTGGCAACAGTGCAGCAGTGGCAACGCCGCACATTTTGTTTCATAATATAATATTTTTGGTAAATAAAAATAACTAGATATAGATAAAAATGTCTGCCAAAATCCTTCATCCATTTCATCAATGACACGTCTTTTCTACTTTGAATAACAAAAATATGCGTCATATCATGTATTATATCGTCATGGATTCATGTGCTACTTACGATAAAGCATAATAGTTATATCGACCGAAAAAATACTTCTTTCCTTATTGTATGTAATTACTTTCTAAACACCCATTAACATGATAATACACCTTGTACGGCGACATTTTGCGTTGTTTCTTCGACGCGCTGCCGACCAGCTGACGGCCTACCTACGGCCTACCAAACGGCCGCCGCGGAGTGAGGTAATTCGAATCGGGGCGGGGCGGAGCGTGGCCATTCTGTATGAAATACTATTATCTCTTCTGTGCCCACGTAGTGGGTTCCTCGCAGCGGTGTTAAGGCATTCTCTACTAGTGAAACATTGGGCCAAAAAGAGATACTTTTTGGTGCAAGCTTGATGACAGAACTAGCTTTTGCCCGCGGCTTCGCTCGCGTTAAATTCGGGGTAACACGGTTCCCCTTTCCTGATTGCCCCCCGGAATGCTCCATACAAACTTTCACCCCCCATTTTAGGGAAGTGGGGGGTCAGAAAGAGACAAAAAATAGCCTATGTCGCTCAGGTCGCTCTCCATCCCTTCAACTATCTCCACTGAAAAAATCACGTCAATTCGTCGCCCTGTTTTGCCGTGAAAGACGGACAAACAAACAAACACACACATACACTTTCCCATTTATAATATTAGTATGGATGTATTGAAGCTATATGACAGTTATGGACTAAGCGCTGGCCACGTCAGATATGACACAATAATGAGAGCAACACATCCTAATTTTATTGTCGTAATCCAAAATAGGTAAAAAAAAAGTTCTTTCTAATTTAATCTGTTTGTTTTTTAATTTTACATGTTTACAATAATACATATAGGAGCTCAGTTGCAATCTCTATTATTTGAGATTATGATAACTAAGCCAAGCCTTAATTATATAGGTATTCTATTTAGGTAGTTATAGTGCTTACATTTATTACATTAAGTTAAGTGTACATTAATCTTTATTATTCAGTGCTTTCTTAAGTACATATTTTGCCTTATCAGGGTTTTTTACTAAGGTTTCAACAACTTGTTTGGGTAAGCTGTTCAGGATATTAGGTAGGTATGTTGACTAGACCCTATTCCCATATTCATTGATGGTAAAAACTGCTGAAGTTGTCCCAGCTATAAAGGACGGGGCTGTTTCAGCTATATTTTACCATTAAAACAAAAAACATTGCCTATTATTACGGAAAGAAAAACAGTAGGCGACAAATTATGAATTACATTATACGTCGTTTGGCACTACTTTCCATTAACAGAAACTTTTGACAATAATATAATTTACGTCACACATGGCCGTAACGTGAGTTTTGCCGCACGCTACGCGTACGGTAAAACTCGCATTATGGCCAGATGGAGACGTAAAATTGTGTACTCACCACGGGCAGTAAAAAAGAAAGCCCTCTATCGCATATTTACAACCCTCGCCTGCGGCTCGGGTCACAAACACCTGCGATTTCGGGCTTTCTTTCTTTTACAGTCCTTGGTAAGTAATGTACTATTAATTATTTATATAATTTCTCATAATGTTGCATCAAACCCAGAACTCTAGGATTTATTTTCTTGAAGTGGTTTGCATTCTTTGACCTCCACCTTAACAGCTGCCAGATGTCTAGATCTAGAAATAAGCATTGTATAGCAAACTGACTAGAGGGGTTTCATTGCTCTCATTATTGTGTCATTTCATATCTGACGTGGCGAGCTCTCCGTCTACTATTATTACTACTATTACTAAGGGCCTGTTTCACAATGTCCAAGTAAAGTATTGGATAGCTAGTTAACAAATAAATAAACTGCCAGATAAAACTACCTGCAAAACTTAGCACTTTATCAAGGATGACTAAGACACGGATTGACGATGCCTATACAAAATCGCGTTCCCTTATTTCAGGCTAAAACACTAGCGTCATATATCGGTCACTACAAACACTAAATTCCTACTTAACCTTTCTGTTAAGCCCATTGGTTGACTGGTAGAGAATCCCTTATGGCATTAAGTCCGCCATTTGTACCATCTTATTTTGTTCAATTAAGATTAAATAAATAAATTCTAGTTTCTAATATTTTGTTCGGCGATTAACGCTGACAGAATAACTCGACTCCAGACTCAACAGATGGCGCTGTGGCACTCAGTACCGAAAACAGACGTATAGCCTGAAGGTTCCAGGAACGCGATTTTGTATAGGCATTGTTCATCCATGTCTTAATCATCCTTGCACTTTATCTACCAGTTAAGCTTATTTGAAGATTGTCAAACGTCAATGATGACTTTATTCGTCAGATAAGTGGCAAGTGTATTCAGAACTTTACTTGGACATTGTAAAACAGGCCCTAAATATAATATAAATGATAAATTGATAACCATTACTTAATCAAATAAAAACAATGTTCGGCCTTTTAGGCTAAGAAAATTAAAATTTTTTGAAGAATTAATTCCCAGCAGGCTCGAAATCATTTTAATACCTTCACGTGGTCCTAAATGCATGTGATCTGAGTTTGACCAATCCCAGGAGGTGTGCATAACTTTTTAGCGAAATTTTTGCTCTTTGTCAGTTTTTTGCTTCTAGCTCGAAAACGGTACGTCCGACGGAAAATGTCATATATATCAATATTAAATATGGTTAAATTCTGCGTCGAATGAGCATCTTAACTTATAATTCAGTTCAGCGGTACAGCCACAATCGAAAATTATAAATCGGGAAAATGTCTCATTTAATTGAAAACCTAATATTTCGACTTTCTTACCACATATCTTTGAAACAGATGACTCCTGTTGAAAAACCTATAGAATAAAAGTTGAAGAGAATACAATTTCACGATATATAGACATTTCAATTTTCAAATTCAGTCACTTAGAAAGGCTAAATTTGGCATGAATTTAAAATCGGTTTTTTCTAAATCCTTCTAAGTTGCATATTTTCCATAAATATGATGTGTGAGGCCTACATTTAATGCATTGTAGTAAACCCATATTTATTTTTAAATTTCATTTCATTTCAACTGTATATTCAAACTGACAAAACAATAGAAAAAGTAATAAATAACTATAAACTAAAAACTACCTACAAATAGAATATATCCTCTAAATCGCTGCCAATGGGTAGGGTGCCCAGAAGGCTGGCCGCATTGCCACGTTGTATAGCGATACTTACTCGCTGTGCAAAATATTGGCCAGCCCTCTGGTCACCATTGTTATGTCATGCATTGTTACAACTAAGAACATTTAACTGCAAATTTCTAAAACGTACCCAATCCGAAAACTATTTATACACCGTGTTTTTTTTATTTCCGGTAATTTCAAGGGTATATTTCTGAGCTTAACTTATGTTTATTTCTCAAAGACGCCAGTGCCATAATTCGCTCCAGTTCTGAAGTAATCGATATTTCATTTATGTCTTTGTAATTGTGTAACATTAAATTATTTTTTTACTCTGAGTACCCGCTACAAAATGATGCACCTGTGTGTTAAGTCAATACAATATGCTTCCTTTGTATCTCAGGCCGTTAATGTTTGAAATGGAATTACATTGACATGTCTAGTTTTTAATTGTTTGGTTTAGGGACCGATTGATGTAACTGCTGAACCTATTTAGATGAAACTTTATATAGAGATTGAGATAGTTTGAGTCCGTAAAAAGTACATAAAAAGTCGATGAAAACGACCAACTCTTAAGGGGCTGAAAAGTGGGTAAGAAGTTAGTATGAAGAGAAGTATGAATATAGTTAAACCGATTTAGATGAAATTTGGTACCTATGAAAATAGTTTGAGTTTTGGGGAGTTTTTATCCCAGAAACCATCCCTGAAGGGTGTGAAAAGGGGGCAAAAGTTATTTGTATGGGGAATCAATATCCACTGAACTGATTTAAGTCCATAGATAAAATTTGGTATGGAGAAATTTTAAGTTCTGGAAAAGGAAATAGAATACTTTTTATCTCAGAAGTCATCCCTTAAGAGGTAAAAAGGGGAGTTACATCTAAATAGGTTCAGCAGTTATTTATTGATTCCCCAATCGGTCCCTAATGTAAAAAAGGTATATTAACTCAACCAAACAATTGAACATTATGTATGACATGTCAATGAAATTTCGAACATTAACAATCCGAGATACAAAGGAACCATATTGTAGTGACTTAACTTAACACACAGTTACATGATTTTATAGCGGGTTCTCAGACTAAAAGAATAATAAAATATAGGTTTTCTGATTTTAGTTTTCTGATTGGGTACGTTTTAGAAATTTGCACTGAAATATTCTTAGCTGTAACGATGCATTAAATTTAGGCCTCACTCATCATATGTTATGGAAAACAACTCAGAATAATTTAGAAAAAACTGATTTTGAAATCATGCCAAATTTAGTCTTTCAAAATCACTGTATTTGGAAATTGAGATGTCGATATAATGTGAAATTATATTCTCTACAACTTTTATTCTGTAGGGTTTTCAACAGGAGTCATATGTTTCAAAGATATGTGGTGTGGAAGTCAAAATATGAGTTTTTAAATTAAATGAGACATTTTCCCGGTTTATAACTTTTGATTTCGGCTGTACCGCTGAACCGAATTAAAAGTTAAGTTGCTCAATCGACGCAGAATTTAACCTTATTTAATATTGAAATGGTTGACATTTTCCGTCGGACGTATCGTTTTCGAGCTACAAGCAAAAAACTGACAAAGAACATAAATTTCGCTAAAAAGTTATGCACACCTCGTGGGATTGGGCAAACTCGGATTGCATGCATTTAGGACCACATGAAGGTAATAAAGCGATTTCCAGCCTGCTTGGAATTAATTCCTCAAAACACTTTTTATGGATCTTATTTGCTTGGCCTATTTGTGTACCCGCCCAATAGTTCAAGAACGCCCATGTGTAAGTCCGAGTTGTATATTATATTCTTTGTCCAGGTGCACCCTGTTCATCTGCGGCATCGAGGATCGGCAGTACAAGGACGAGAAGATCAACTGGTGGGACGATGTGTACGGTTTCGACATGTCGTCCATCCGCAAGGTGGCCATATCCGAGCCGCTGGTCGACGTGGTTGATGCCAAACAGGTCAGAATTGGAACATATTTTTATATTTTTACCAAGCGTGCGTCGAGTTTGAAGCTTAAATGAAGTTTTAGAAATTGCTTCGATCAAATCTTAAACATTCAAGGCTTCACGGCTAAAGCAAGCAAACTAAGCTATTCAGCAAAATGATTCCAGTTTTCACAAGTTGGAAACAATGTCCATTACAATGACAAAATCAATAGACTACTTTCCTATGAAGTCAAATCAGCTACTCTTTAGGAAACGTCAAAACGATTTGTTAATATGGAGTTTATATGGGAGACTAATATTCTGACGTCACAATATATGATAAATACATCTCCTTTATAAAATTTTAAACCATTATAAAATAATTTAAAGCGCAAACACATGTTACACCTGGATTTTCCCGTGTATTTTTGAAATTTCGATTTTATGAATGCAACGAAACAATTAAGTAAAGGGGTAATTCCACGAGACTAACGTCAGTTACCAATTCTTTCGTATGTTCTTTGATTAATTAAGCAAATTTAAGTGTCCATATATCTACCTGTTGGCATAGGGAAGATATATGAACACTTACATTTGCTGAATTAATCAAA
Source organism: Pammene aurita (assembly GCA_947086415.1). NCBI lineage: Eukaryota > Metazoa > Arthropoda > Insecta > Lepidoptera > Tortricidae > Pammene > Pammene aurita. Next base: position 23,214,767 of record OX352306.1, on the reverse strand, counting down.
GAACACAAAAGAATTGGTAACTGACGTTACAGTGTCGTGGAATTACCCAAAGAACTCTGGAACATCACGGGATCCGAACATGCTTCCAATTACAATAGACGTTCCCCTATCCATTACATTGGTATTTTCCACTAGGCAAAAAAAGCAAATTCACATCAATATATTAAATTAAACTTAACTCCAGTTTTTTAAACTGCCCAGACTCAACTCCACTTCTTAGCTAGCAACATACATCCATTTCGTATCACAGCATACTGCAGCCAGTAAACAATTGACCATTAGCCAATCGTCTTGAGCCTCTTGTTTTGTTGGATTATGGCTTCATTGTTACATCTTGTATTTACCGTTCTATTGTTAAGTTTGTAATGTACCATCGCCCACACTGTTATCTGCCCATCGGTGAACCTTATGTCTTTTGTAATAAGGTCCACCGATGTACAGTTAAGAGTGTTGCTGTTTGTACCTATAATCAATGTAGTGTAAGTAGGGTAAATCTCCAGTAACTGGCCCCCTCTTACTAAAAAAAACCGGCCGAGTGCGAGTCGGACTCGCGCACCGAGGGTTCCGTACAAACCTGTAGGTATATAAGTAAAAGTTCACCCATTGCACTGACATAGAAAATTGATTTTGTTACAGCTTAAAGGTATTATAGACCTGAGTATTTGATATGAATTTCAATTTAATACCTCTACGCGTTTACAAGGAAAAAGGTTATAAATTTTAAATAAAAAAAAAATTATGTATGATTTTACTAAAAATGTCTACTTTTCATAATTTTTCCTTTGTGTGTGCTATATGAAGTTTCTTCGTGCCAAGTTTCAAGTTTCTGAGTTTACGGGAAGTACCCTTTAGGTTTTGAGTTTCTTGCGAGTACTCAGTTTCAAAATATGCGACTTAAATTGCAATTTCTTTTGATTGCGTTGACATAAAAGTTTGGTTTTGCTACATCTGAAAGGTCTTATAACCCTGAGTATTTGACATGAATTTCAATTTAATACCTCCACGCGTTTACGAGGAAAAAGGTAGTAAGTTTAAAATTTAAAAAAATATTTTTTTGTATGATTTTACTAAAAATGTCTACTTTTTGTAATTTTTCCATTGTCTATGCTATATGACGTTGCTTCGTGCCAAATTTCAAGTTTCTGAGTTCACGGGAAGTACCCCGTAGGTTTTGCGAGTGCCGAAAAACTCTAAAATTTGCAGCTTAAACGACTGTATCTTTTGATTGTGTTGGCTTTTAAGTTTGATTTTTTCACAGCTCCAAGGGACAATAGACCTGAGTATTTTATATAAATTTCAGCTTGATATCTCCACGCGTTCCTGAGAAAAATGGTCTTGACAGACAGACAGACAGACAGACGGACAACAAAGTGATCCTATAAGGGTTCCGTTTTTTCCTTTCGAGGTACGAACCCTAAAAATGAACTCTATTCACCTACAAACATAATTCATTATAAAACACTGATTTAAACTTTCACGGTTTTTACACATATCTATTTGTAATAACGGGACTTAACCGCGTATATATTTCTAAAAATTACCTTCGACGTTTCGAGGACGACATTGTCCCCGTGGTCCCGAAGAAAGACTGGCTCCAGTTGACATCAACATTTTCTAGCCGCGCGAGTTTTTCGAACTACCCGCACTTGGCCTTGATTATCACCTTGAACCACGGGACCACGGGGACAATGTCGTCCTCGAAACGTCGAAGGTAATTTTTAGAAATATATACGCGGATAAATCCCGTTATTACAAATAGATATAATTCATTATAGTACAACTTCGCCAGTTATTGAAAGGCGGCTAGTAATTAAAACCTTATACTAAAATGAATTCTGTCTATAGGAGAACAGAGTTCATTATTAGTATAAGGTGGCCAGTTACTGGCGATTAACTATTTATTAAATTTTCCTTTGTTTAGCAAATATTTAAAAACTGTATTACTAGTACATAACGAAACGACACTGTTACAGAGAAATAATAATAAAGTTCTAGTTATAGGTGCATGAATGTATGATCTATATAACAATACCTGAAATGTGCGTTACAGGTAGTCACGAATTCGTGTCTGCTGAAAGAAATTGATCTTTACACGGTCAAGAAAGAAGATCTGAACTTCGAATCCAAGTTCCATCTGCAAGTAAGTCACTTTACGTTTTGAAAATCTATAAATGCTTTAAATGTTTTTACGTCACTCCGGGAGGTAAGTGACATTTACAGCTCGCGCGCACAGCGGCGAATCTCACTTCACACCCAGGAGAAGACGTAAAAGTTGTTTTCGCACAATAGGCGATAATATAATAGGCCTCAGATCGGTTGTTTATGTTCAGAAAACCGCCGCAAATTAAACCGCCTTGAGTGTGTTATGTGCAGTCACCACACGGGATTGTTGAACCACTTGCCATTGTTCGTAATTTAGCCGTGTAATAAAAGACTGATGTTACCATTTCGCTGTCAGATGTCAGCTAACATCGGTCATTCGGCTAAATCCGGAACAATGGCAAGTGGCTCAACAATCCCCGTTCGTCATGATATTATTACAGCCTTGTAACATTCCGGTTCCTCAAGAATTAATGTTTTAAAAAGATGTAATTTGCCTATTCTGTTTTTAAGACAAATATGGTGTATTCAACGACTTATTATTTGACCAACTATGCTATTGAATAAAGAATATGCTGTCCCTTCATAAACTGAAATTTGTGAAACTGCATATTTTTCGCGATTTTGTGATAAATCATAGCATAAAGTGTTAAGAATGACCCGCCTACGTCGCGAGAGAAAACAGCTTGTATTTGAGAGGTTTTGGCAACATGTGGTTGTGTTCAGGTCCGCCGCAACGACTTCATCCAGGCGCTGGTGACGTTCTTCAACGTAGAGTTCACGAAGTCGCACAAGCGGCTCGGGTTCAGCACGGCGCCCGAGGCCCCCTACACGCACTGGAAGCAGACCGTGTTCTACTTCGACGAGTACATGACTGTGAGTACTCTTGTCATTGTATCATCAGTACTAGGCTAACTCTTCCACGTGGAGTTCACGAAGTCTCACAAGCGGCTCGGGTTCAGCACGGCGCCCGAGGCCCCCTACACGCACTGGAAGCAGACCGTGTTCTACTTCGACGAGTACATGACTGTGAGTACTCTTGTCATTGTATCATCAGTACTAGGCTAACTCTTCCACGTGGAGTTCACGAAGTCTCACAAGCGGCTCGGGTTCAGCACGGCGCCCGAGGCCCCCTACACGCACTGGAAGCAGACCGTGTTCTACTTCGACGAGTACATGACTGTGAGTACTCTTGTCATTGTATCATCAGTACTAGGCTAACTCTTCCACGTGGAGTTCACGAAGTCTCACAAGCGGCTCGGGTTCAGCACGGCGCCCGAGGCCCCCTACACGCACTGGAAGCAGACCGTGTTCTACTTCGACGAGTACATGACTGTGAGTACTCTTGTCATTGTATCATCAGTACTAGGCTAACTCTTCCACGTGGAGTTCACGAAGTCTCACAAGCGGCTCGGGTTCAGCACGGCGCCCGAGGCCCCCTACACGCACTGGAAGCAGACCGTGTTCTACTTCGACGAGTACATGACTGTGAGTACTCTTGTCATTGTATCATCAGTACTAGGCTAACTCTTCCACGTGGAGTTCACGAAGTCTCACAAGCGGCTCGGGTTCAGCACGGCGCCCGAGGCCCCCTACACGCACTGGAAGCAGACCGTGTTCTACTTCGACGAGTACATGACTGTGAGTACTCTTGTCATTGTATCATCAGTACTAGGCTAACTCTTCCACGTGGAGTTCACGAAGTCTCACAAGCGGCTCGGGTTCAGCACGGCGCCCGAGGCCCCCTACACGCACTGGAAGCAGACCGTGTTCTACTTCGACGAGTACATGACTGTGAGTACTCTTGTCATTGTATCATCAGTACTAGGCTAACTCTTCCACGTGGAGTTCACGAAGTCTCACAAGCGGCTCGGGTTCAGCACGGCGCCCGAGGCCCCCTACACGCACTGGAAGCAGACCGTGTTCTACTTCGACGAGTACATGACTGTGAGTACTCTTGTCATTGTATCATCAGTACTAGGCTAACTCTTCCACGTGGAGTTCACGAAGTCTCACAAGCGGCTCGGGTTCAGCACGGCGCCCGAGGCCCCCTAAACGCACTGGAAGCAGACCGTGTTCTACTTCGACGAGTACATGACTGTGAGTACTCTTGTCATTGTATCATCAGTACATAGGCTAACTCTTCCACGTGGAGTTCACGAAGTCTCACAAGGGGCTCGGGTTCAGCACGGCGCCCGAGGCCCCCTACACGCACTGGAAGCAGACCGTGTTCTACTTCGACGAGTACATGACTGTGAGTACTCTTGTCATTGTATCATCAGTACTAGGCTAACTCTTCCACGTGGAGTTCACGAAGTCTCACAAGCGGCTCGGGTTCAGCACGGCGCCCGAGGCCCCCTACACGCACTGGAAGCAGACCGTGTTCTACTTCGACGAGTACATGACTGTGAGTACTCTTGTGATTGTATCATCAGTACATTGGCTAAAGCGTCTGTTGGACGGTTGCCAACAAGGCTGCCAACAGTCCAAGGTCACCCTGGCCTTGGTTGGTGGGTCATACAATTTTGCTGGCAACAACTGTCTACACAGTCCGTCCAGACCAAGGTCTCTGTCGGAGGGGCTTGTTGCATGCCGTCTGGCACACGCTTACGGCAAGTACATGACGGTACTTTTGACTGTCATTTTTATTTTATTTTAGTCTACTTACATTGTAGCTAGGCAGAGGCCTCCTCAGTTTTACGCACTTAACGGCTTAGTGCATGATTAAAACACTCGGCGCCATGAAACAAGGAAAAGGAGATCGTCAATTCTGGGCCACCTGATATAAACCGTATACAGTTTGTACTGCAATGTAAAATAAATACTCATTTTATTACTAAAGTAGACAACATATTGCAAAAAAATGAAACGGGAATTAGAAATAATAAATAAATAAACATTATGTTGATTTTTCCGCGATTAAAATACAGCAAGACAAGTCGTTAACGTCCTTATGGCATTGACATAAAGTTCTTCACCCTGGCCTGAAACGGGATTGTTTTTTGGTTTGACACTGTCAATGTATACCGTTACATAATCTGCGTTTTGATACTGTTCGGTAAGTTAGAACATTGTAATATTAAAATAGTATCTAAGCCTACGAATACGGAAGTTTAAATTAGAAATCGACTGTATTAAAACGCCTAAAGATTGAAAATGCGTATTTTTGCATTTTTGATGGGAGTTTGAATATTAAATGTGGGTTTCATAATGGCATAATATCATGCACCTTCGATAACGAAACACATATTTTTTTCAATTTTGTAATGTCAGATACTAGTGCTATCGCACTTAACGGTGGTAAACCTTATCCCTTCGCAATAGGTGTTAGGATGTTCAGTTAATAGTATCAACGATGGTTTGACAGCAGTCTTTGTTTACCGAAATATAGGAACTATAAATACGATCAAAATATGACTTTTTATTATTTCATCATGATTCCCGTTTTGTTTTCAAGTCCGCTTTTGTACATTATCTTTAAAAAATCGGTGCTTTTTTTACATTAATATATAAATCATATGCAAGCCCGCTTTCAAATATTGTCCTTGTCAGATTCAAGTTTTAAATGCATGATTTTTCAATTTTCCCATCAGATTTCGCAATATTTTTACCACCATCCTGATCTAGAAATTACGACGATTCTTTAAAGGTATGAACCATTCCTAAACGGTCCTAAATAATCTGGGCCAGATCACCTAACAAAAATTGACGTGAGTGATTTGCCGGCCAACCCCAAAAAGATTGAGTTCACCAGTCATTGCTATGCATTTAGTGACTTTAATTTAAGGACAAGCGATATAGGCCACCAGCAGCCCACAAGGATATGCGTGCAGCATGCTAGTAAAATTTTCACTAACTTCACCAAGTGGGCCGCCAGAATAACATAAGTAAAAAAACATCTGCAATTTTTCTGTTCTGACAAATCACAATCTATATACAGCCTTGGCCAGAAGTGTTAAGCACCTTTGCGATTTTCATACAAAACTCGAAAGTTAAGACCGACTTTTCTATCTTTTTTGGAGTTATTTTATCAATTAATTCAAACTGAACAGGCATGTTTTGTTGAAGTGAGTAGTAACTGCATAGAATATTTGCAATTTGTCGCACCGACCTAAATTCGCATTTTTGGGACCTCCACTTTTTCATATTTTATGAAAGTGTTATTAAGTGAAGTTTTCTAGATGTATCAATAAAATATAATATTTTACGTCATCGTACATTGTTATGATAGGGAATTAGCAGAGCTCGGATTTTTCACGGCAAAACAAAACACTAGCGTAATTTAGCCAGTGCTTGAAATATTATTTTATCGACACCTATCGAGTCTTACTAGAGTATATGACAGGTATTGCCTCAGTACATTTTTTCTTTTTTTATTCGATGGTACACCTATCAGTGTGAATGTCAAAATTTAAAAACTAACAAACGTGCGAAAATTTCGAAAAACAGGAGACTTACTAGAGCTCAAAATCAATATTTTTGACCAGTCTAAGGTGACCTACTGGGGGTTAGAAGGTTGTGCATTAATTACCGGACATCCTGTATAAGTAATAAAATAACTTTTCATTTTAGCTTTGCCATAGTCGAGCAACAAAGAGGTAGGTCTGCATGTACAACTTAGAACGAAGTAACTATACCACCTCATTTAAAATGATAGAAACGACTGCAAATTTCTTCTCACATGACATATGACATTCACACTTTAACTGTCATTTCATTACGTATAAAACGTAAATTGCATCTAGGTATTATTTATTTCGCAACGCATTGAATCCGACGTGTTGGATATACGTATAATAACTTAATATTGCAAGGTATCAATTAATACAAAAATGAGTAATGTACAAGATCGGATCAAAACGTGGATTGAAAATCACCCTGAGTTAGTCTATAATGAAGTGACCTCCACTATATACTGCTCTATGTGCGATATGCATCTAAAACTGAAGAAATGCAATATTGAGAATCATGTGAAAAGCAACCGCCACAATTACCGTTCGGGGCAACCAAATAGGAAACATCAATTTTATTTCGATTTAATTATTTTTCTTATTTCATGCAACATACCATGGGCAACAGTCAACAACAATAATTTTCGTCATTTTTTTAACAAGTATTTATGTTGCGACTGCTCTATGACTTCTTTACCGGACGAATCGACCCTGCGAAAAATTTATTTAAATCTCGTGTACAAAAAAACTATACAGGGTATAAGAGAGGTAAACAAAACCAATTATTTGTGGATATCTATAGACGAAACACCAGATTTCATGGGAAAATGTGTGACAAACGTGGTGATTCGGTCTTTGCAAAAAAATTGTTCTAAGCAATTTTATCTTTTGGGGTCGAAGGTTTTAGAGAAGGTAAATGGGGAAACAATAGCAAACCTAATAATAAACCAATTAAAATTTTTGTTTCAAAATTCTTTCAATGATAACGTAAACAATTTGCTTTTACTTTGCACAGATAGTGCCGCATATATGCTTAAATCCGGTCGTATTTTAAAAGCAACGTTTCCTCGTATGAAACACATTACGTGTTTAGCTCATGGTTTGCACCGGGTTGCCGAAGAAGTGCGAGATAATTTCAAAGGTGTGGATGGGTTGATATCGAATGTCAAAAAGATATTCCTAAAATCTCCAGAGCGTGTACGCCTTTTTAAGGCAAAATATCCGTCCATTCCCCTACCTCCCGAGCCAATTATCACCAGATGGGGAACTTGGATATCTGCTGCGGTATATTACGCTCAATACTATGAGCAAATACGTGATGTCGTCTCCATACTTGCTAATGACTCGGCAGCTATAAGAGCTGCAAAAAAATGTTTTCAAACACGCAAACTACGACCGGAGTTAAATTTCATTCGCGACAACTACGAAGTAATAGCCTCTTCAATAGAACAATTGCAATGTTCGACTTTATCCATTGCGGAATCCTTCCTCATTCTGGATACTGTTCGTTGCTACGTAAACTGGAGTAAACTTTTACCAGTGATACGTAAATTTGAAGCCGTGCTCGAACGAAATCCTGATTACGAAATTTTAAGAGACATATCTGAAAATATTACCCGAACTGATAATGAATTCTATAAATTTGCTCCCTTGAGCAAATTTGAATTTGCTCCCAATGTACGGTCAACTAAAGTTGAACGTACATTTAGTGTACATAAATGGATTTATAGTGATAAACGCAACTGTTTACTCCCAGAGAATGTTGAAAAGATAATGATCATCTACTCCTATCACTATTACCCGAATAAAATGTCTTGTGCTGCTGTGTGTACTGACGTAGATTTTGAAGAAGAAATTGCGTCTGTTTCTAATATATAGTAACTTTATACAAATGTTTTTATTAGTTTTATTACATATTAATTTTATTTGGTGACTTTTATTTCTTCTAGTTCTGAATTATCGATATCGATAAAATAATATTTCAAGCACTGGCTAAATTACGCTAGTGTTTTGTTTTGCCGTGAAAAATCCGAGCTCTGGGAATTAGATATAATAATCTTTATTTGCTTGCCACAATATACACACAGTTAGGTAGGTACACAAATTACATCCTTAAAAGAAAATAAAAGCTAGGAAACAAGTTAAACATATGAAACAATAGGAAAAAAGAACGATTTCTGTGTGCGTTGCAGCAATACAAAAAGGTTCTGACTCAGCAATACGCTTCACGATTTCGGCCGAATCACTGGTATTCTGCTTATTCATACTTTAATAATACTTAACACAGGAATTAATACTTAACATCAAAATTGTAAACAAAAAAGAGCTATGCTCAACACTTCTGGCCAAGGCTGTATACCCAGCAAGCCAAATTAATCTTGAGGCTACCTTCACGGCTGTAGCCAGATTTGAAGTTAGCAGAAAAGTGCTCATGGAAGGTATATAGAGCATGGCCAATAATAAGGTAGGGTATTCACTTTATTGTCACAATCGATAGATAAGGTAAGATACCCCATAATGCTCCCCCCTAGCTATGGCCTTGGCTACCTTCCAGCAGCATTGAAAACGATAATCCAATAGGCGTTGCTACACCTGACGCACCGCCTCGCGAGGCAGCTCGGCTAGTTTGGAAGTGCCTCGCCTGAGGCATTGCGGCTGAACGTGTGTTTGCCACACTAGCCGAGCTGTCTCGCGCGGCAATTTCCTCGCGGGGCGGTGCGTCAGGTGTGGACACGCTTAATAAGGCAAAAGTTCACACCAGCATTTATTCGCAGGTAAAGAAACAGGAAGAGATAACGGGGACGTTCTCGATGCGCCAAAACGCGCGCAACAACCGCGACCTGGACTTCGAGATCGAGATCGACTTCAAGGGAGAGTTGTGCCAGGTGCAGGAGAAGAACCACTATAGGATGCGCTGAAAAAGCCGGTTCTGGGTCTTTGTCAGTGTAGCTTTGGTCGTTTTTTATATTATTTCTATCAATTTTTGCGTATTTTGGCTTGGTTCTTCGACGATCGCTTAACCCCAACGACAATTATAAGCGTACAGCTTAAAATTCGTCTTCATTAATTCGGTTAAGATTCAGAGTGCCTCTGACCATGGGGCTCCAAATGTAAGGATCGATTTTCCTCATAAAACTGAGCTAATTTTAGTCATAATGGTTATTTAATATTTTTTTTTTTTTCATACAAACTAAATACTATTTTCAATGTACGTCATTTAGGCCGAACTGTCCATCATCGTTAAAAAAATCTTGTATGAAAAGTTTGACACTTTTCTATGGGATGACAGCTCCGTCCCCATATTTAACCTATTTATTTTAAAAAGTTGTAGTTCAGTTTTATGACTGAAATTGATCCATTTAAAGCCATGAAAAGGTCGGTGCGGTTAAAAGTTTTGTCGAAGTTGGCTAACACACTGCCAGTGTATATTGTTGTAGTTAAGTAGTGTTTGGTAGTATATCTGACCAACCTACAGATAACGCATATACTTAATAGGCAGGTTCACACCTGACGCACCGCCTCATGAGGAAATTGCCGCGCGAGGTAACTCTGCTAGTGTGGACATGCCTCGCCCGAGACATTGCGGCCGCGCGTGCGTTTACCTCGGGCCAGGCACGTCCACACTAGCCGAGCTACCCCGCGCAGCGATTTCCTCGCGAGGCGATGCGTCAGGTGTAGATACGCGTAATGACACAAAACTAACAACAAAAGCATATGTTTTATAACATGACCGTGACATAACAATTTCTACCAGCAATTCGCTTAGTGATTTGTTATTGTCAGAGCAAAGAGATGCAATACAAATGTCGGGGAAATACTTCCACGTGATTTGCTGGTATCGGTTCACTTAACACTAACTGAATTAAAAATATATGTTTCCATTATAACTTATCAGAATGTTTAAAAAAGCCAAAGCTACATGATAGAAGTCCCAGTGTCCCAGTGTCCTACCGTCTTATTTTTAAAATGAGCTTAGTGATTCTATTGTAAGAGTATTGAAGCATATTTACATGCCAAAACATTGTCTAGCTGTTATAACTTCTAGATAATCCGAATTAGGATACTTTTATCCCCCTATTCTGATTTCCTGAGATCTATTTATAGGTTGAAAACTTAAGAAATGAGGCGTTTTCTAGTTTTAACGTACAGGCAGCATATTTAGTAATCGCTAGCGTTGTGTTTCATATTGGAAACTTTTTGATAATCATTTTTTGTGCTAAGGAACTGCTGATGGTTTTTCTTATTTGTAATGCGTCAGAAAAGTGGTAACCATTAAAGCAACTAATAATTAAAACGTGTTTATACTGTGTTGCATTTTGACGACTCACTCCTTAAGTTTTTTACCTGTACTGTGCATATTGAGTGATTTGGATGTAATCATATGAATTGATCAGTTTTAGTACCAAAACGAATACCATAGAATGAATACGCTATAACTTCCTGAATAAGTGTTAAACATACAAAAGGCTTCATTAAACAGGTTTATTTAGCAATTTGGCTTGAGATGTAAAAAAGTGTCGTATAACTTTACACAAAACTGTTTTTCAGCATGCAAACCGTTTTGTATTTTAACAATTTTCTGATGAATACACCTACAGCATTTAAGTATGTTTAATGCTTACATAGGACGTTTAATAAAATTACTGACTTCTGTATGTTTGTTCTCTAAACTGGCTCATAAAAGGACATATATTCTTATTAATGTGGTCGCTGTATGTTTAGAAATAAGGATAGTTTACACTAGTATGTATGAGAAACTCCTGGTGTAGCTCGGTTACTACTCGGTTATGTTATAAAGGTAACAAGCGCAAGTAAAGGTCTCTTTGTTTACCAAAATTTCATAGCAACTTCAACTTTGAACCTCATACTAAGTGGCCTAGAAGCGTTGTATTGTAACGCATATTTGTCGCCCTTGTAAAGTATTAGCCTGTTATAAATTAAAATTAGTCGTGAATATCGATTCGACCTTCCCAATAAAATGTTTACTATTAATAGTCGATGTAATATCGATTTAATTACAGGCTCTGAATTCCGTGTTCTAATTAGGTACTAAAGGTTCGATATAGCGTAACTTAGAAAGCAACTGTGTTGGGTAGTTTGCTCGCGAGGTTAGATAATTTCCCCAAAATCATAATTTACCTGTAGCATAATTTCTATTCGCATTTTTTCCTATTCTTAATTTACACCAGACGAATTAATTCCTAACATGATTTTTCCATTCGCATATTTTCCCATTAGACAATTTAACCAATCGACCAACCGACAGTTAAATTATCGAAACAACTATCTTAAATCGGTATAGTCGCGGACGGTCTAGAACTCTATATCGCTTTTAGTCTACATCGCGAACGGTTTAGAACGCAAAATGACCAGTCATAGGTAGGTTAGGTTCGTTAGTTATCTTCTAATGGCCGAAGGCCAAACCGCACAGAAATAGGAGCCCCGCGGCAGCGGGGCTCCGTCGACATCGCTAACGTAAAGATAATCGATTGTAGAATAAACGCCGTTACAAATATTTGTGCGTGGTTAAATTGTCTAATGGGAAAATATGCGAATGGAAAAATCATGTTAGGAATTAATACGTCTGTAAATTAAGAATAGGAAAAAATGCGAATAGAAATTATGCTACAGGTAAATTATGATTTTGGGGAAATTATCTAACCAGCCGTTTGCTCGTATAAGCCAGTGTTATGTATTATTCTGTTATTTTAGTTTATTACTATGTCCAATATCAAACTTTGAGTGAATAGATCTTGCATTGTATAACTACTGTTTAAGGTCGAAGCTTGGATATTATACATAGTGATGTACACTCGGATTAGAAGAATACCGTTTTTGAAAATGCTTAACTTTTCGAATACCAATAATTTAAAGGATAATTTGCCCCCTCCCTCCCCCCTTGTCACACTTGATCACAATTTGTATACCCCCTCCCCCTGGTGTGACGTCAAATTTAAAACAATTTTTATTAAAATTAAAATAATGTTTAAAAATATTATTACTCTCATTTCAAATATTTTTAATGAAATCAACATAACAAGAATAACAATCCAAAGTGTTTGAATGACTTGACTACAAGACATAAAGAGTGTTTCCTAAAAAAAGTGCATTTTAATACCTAAACGATATTTGTATTATGTGAAGTCACAAAAATAGAGACCCCCTTCCCCTTATCACAACTCGTTACACTTTGATGACCCCCTACTCCCTTAACGTGTGATGTAATTAATAGATTAACCCTAACGCCAAGAACCATTGGCCCTAAATCTACCCTCTGTTGTAAGGGACTAATGCATGCCAGTAAGATAAACTATCCAATGGTTGGCACTGAAAAGTACCTGTCATTGGCACCTGTTTTTAACCCCCAATGCAACAAAAGGGGCGTTATAAGTTAATGTATCAGTCTGTGCCACCGTAGCGCTTAAACCGATTTAAATGCATTTATTATATTTGAAAGCATCGGTTTAGCCGTTTCGGGGTATTCCAAATTGTTTTTGTTGAAAAGTTACCACTTGCATGTTGAGTTTACCCTACTAAATGGTCATTCAGGATTTTTAATTCAGTATTCTAATAGTTCCGAGTGTAATAACCGTAGTTCGATTTCTCATGTTTGTACTCGATGAGGGCGTGACCGTCGTATGTGTATTAATTCAATAGGAGTATTGTACGCGATTTACTGTGATAGTCCTGGTATATCTGTGAGATTCTCGAACCCAAACGAATTTGGACTCTCGTTATAACGACTTAAAGTTGAATTTTGATAACCGGCTGTGTCGGATTTTCTACAACAGTGCGTAGTACCGGTGGTACTCTTAATTTTAGAGGTGCATAAATGAGTAAGTCTTAGTTTTGTCGTTTTATTTTATTACCCGACTTATACTATTCAGTTAACAACCAAAACCCATTATATATCGGTATTTATAATTCAATCCTGATATGAAGATCCTAGGCATCTAACTAAGGCATTGTTACATAATAAGTTTTGGTGGCTACACATTTAATTTAAATATACTTAATATAGATCGGCGTAGGATTACATTAAAGTTGCTGTAGTTGGAATAAAACAGCAAAATAAACAATTTCAACCTTTTCCAGACAGTTCTTACATACATTAACCTATTGACTGCCACAGTCGGCTGTGGCCGACATCAAAAAGTTGTGCCATGGACGCCAACGACGGCTACAGCCGATAGGCTTTGTAATGCAATAGGGACTTACGCGGGCTTCCGCAAAGTTCAATTTCGCTTGACAAAACGCGATTACGTGGCGTCGGTGGCGCGTCATTTTTGTTCAATGCTTGGCGGTCAAAAGGTTAACCGCCATGTTAAAGGAATTTCAACTGCAATATAAGGTTCTAATTACATTTCCTGTTCGCATAGTAATCAGCCTGCAATTGATCAAAATACTATCAAGAATTGGAATCCAATTATCTTAATTTTTTGTTTCAAACCTTCCAAATCAGCTTAAAAAAATTAAGAATCACGCGTTGTGAATCAATGGTGACTCATGAAGAAAAGATCTTCTAATTTGCCACAATACAAAGGAAGTGATTTGCACTGTAGACCTGACTGTCATGTTTGTAAGGTTTACAAATAATGAGGGTTCCTCTTCCTTCGATCGATTTAATTCACCAGGTGGCAGCACCGTGGCGAGAGGTCTAGCTGTCATAGTCCACCAATCATGTTTAATTTTTTTTGATTGGTGGATTTTGACAGCTGCTGTCAAAAATACTTCGCCACGGTGTGGCCACGGTGCTAAACATCGATCGATGAAACCCTCATTGTAAGATCTCCGGCGTTTATCATCTGATTATTCTGAATTAAACTCTAATTACATATCACTAAAGTAGCTTATCCAACGACGGGCACAGCGGGCACGATGGGCACCGCTCCAGCGCTCTTCACATCCACGCAGCAGCAGCTTGAGATGAGATTGTACTCCTGACACGTGTTGGCGTACAGGTACTTGCAGTCGGCTTTGCGGCAGGCGTGGCTGACTGTCAACAGAAGTTTTAAACCCTTTATAAGGCATAAGGGTGTCAGAAATTACGCGAAATTGAACCCTGTTACTTTGAAATAAGGTCCAAAAATAGTGGAAAGTATATTCCTTCTGCCACACACGTTCTTTTGAGGGTCGGAGCGCAGAGCTAACGGGATCGAGCGGGCAACGCGTACATTATGAACTGGATAGTATTTCCCGTTTTGTAAAATGCAGCCTTCTTGACACATTGGAAATGAGAAGCATTATTTTATTTGAAGCAATTTTTTAAATTAAAATATGTTTTCAACGTTGACATATCAGATAAATACCACAAAATATACACCATATAGTTAAGGTGTCAAAATGCAGCAAATGGCTCAACAATAATAAAAGTCGGTGACCGTACATTTGTTGGGGATGTGACAGCTAGATAAGCCTGGGTTGCATCCAAACTCGTCGATTTAAATAAATAAACTTTGTAATCACATAAATAAATACACATATTGAATTTGAGACATAAACATCAAATGGCTGTACACTGTACTCACTTGTATTTAGTTACTACGCGAGACATGTTTCAGATGTCATCTCGCTATTTGCCGACTGGGGAAGTACTTCCACTTTGCAGAAAACCACAGCCAAATAGCACAAGACCCTACACATAGTGTTGTGTTCCTGCTGGTGAGTAAGGTTGCCAAAGAGCTCGAAGAGGACACTGTTGACGACGAGGGACCCTCTTGTTCCTTTAGCTGTCAACACAGTGAATCCTCCTTTTTGTAAAGGGTTCGGCAACGCGTTTGTGACACTTCTAGAGTTGCAGGCGTCCATAGGCTACGGTAGCTGCTTACCATCAGGCGAGCCGTATGCTTGTTTGCCACCGGTATAAAAAAATACAAATACTTACACCCAGTATCTCTTTCGCAGCAACACGCATCATGCGCTTCCTTGTACGAACAGTAACTATACACCGACGAGTCGCAAAGCGGGCACCCCGGGTGCGCGCCCGGCGGCCCAGCTAGACCAGGCTTACCCGGGTACCCGCCCGGGTAACCCGGGTATCCGCTCCCGGGATACTGGCCCGGGTAGCCAGGTCCGCTGGGGTTGGGGTACAGGCCTGGCCCGGTGTTGGGGTAGTGCGGGTATTCGGGGTTGTATTGTCCGTAGCCGCCTAGGAAAAAATCCGCTATGTCTCTTAGGCTGAAACCTGTTGATGGTTAGATGAAATGAGATGAGTGTTAAGGTGATACTGATTTGGGGCGCGGTGATTAGTTTTGTATGGTATTAACATTCAAAAAGTTTTTAATGATAATAAATGGATTTATGAACGTTTATTAGTGTCAGAACGGAGATGGTAGAAAAGTATATGCAAGGTGAGAGGCTGTTTGATTGTTCTAGATGATTACTTCATCAGTGAAGGTGCTAAGAGAGATATTATGGCCTTTTCTTTATCGCGCACATTGCTGAACACATTGTGAACTTTTGTAGTTACTATACTCGACTATTGTTTACCTTTAAGTATGCATTTTTCAACCTGTTTTTTATGTTCTAAAGTGTGTACTTTATTGAATAAATTTATATCTATCTATTATAACCCTTATTTTTTGACCGGGGTTTAAAAAAAAACGTCGTCTTGAATTTATTAAATACGGATAACATGTTACGTTTACGTACCAAATTAGAAGGAAAGGAGACCGATTTGTCTCTGTTTGGCCATGAAATTTTATTAGTTTAAGTTATTCAGAGCTAGGTAACATGGAAATCGGAGTACGTAGTCAGAGTGATATAACAAAGGCAAAATTAATTCCATATATCGTTTCAATCCTATCATTACGAACATCTAACTTTGACACAGTATAAATTAAAAGCAGCACGGTGTCTACGGTATAACACCAGCATTGTTGAGAAAAATATCAATTGCAGGCAACTATTTAGGCCTGTTTAAAAATGCGTGTTCTTTCAATGTTTTATACCAGAACAAGCCTAGACTACAACAAGGTTTTACCTCAATCAATATTAATTAAGGAAATTGGCCTTTGTTCATTGCTTAGGACAATTTAGTAGCGTGACAAAGTGCGGTTAAATGTTAAAAGTTTGCTCTTAGAGTTTGACGTTGTTCGGTAGAGGCCTTCCTTTTTGTAGGGTGATAGCTACTCCCGCTGAATACAAATAACACGTGGCAGCCGGCAGCCGTGATCAGGACAACCATTCAATGACCAAAAGGTGGTTAGTCGCGTTTTGAGACTAGTTCTTCATTAGCTGCACACTTGTTCGTTAGATCACTGCACTATAAGCTATTAAAGTACAGTAAAGATACGGTTGCGTCAAACATTAATTTATAATAGCCTGATTTTTTTATTATTCATTCTTATGTAATATTTATAGATAATATATGCAAAAATCCTACCAACTTTTCACCCGGAAGTAGTTAAAAAGGGTAAAAAAAAAAAATTTGTATATTTTTATTTACAATAATATCAATTATTTTTATTTGTAAATATGACGATATTTAAGTCTTATTTCTGTTTAAAGCGAAAAACAAGAAACCGTGTCCATGTAAAACCACATAAATAACAAAATGTACATAAATAATTGACTTTGATTACTTACTATACATAAAATGTACAGTTATCGGGCGATATATATCCTAATTCGTTAGAAACAAATAGTAATAATTGGTAGTTTGTTTTTACACATTTTATATGACTTAGAAACGATATAATCATTAAAATCCTACAAGAAAAACCGCTTGTAATATGTGTGTACATATTTGTGGCGGTTAGCGAATAACGATATTTTGTAGGATTTCATTGCGTAAATAATACTTGTATCATGATATATCCGTTACACTAAAAAAATTAGCTATTATTAATTATTTCCAGTTCCCCATACTAGCCGCCCGTAAAATGACTGTAGTATTAATATACCTACACACTGAACAATTTTAATGAACAACAACCAAAAAACTATCCTCAAGCCGACTTCGCCATATTGGGATACGAACGGAAGTCTTACCAAAATAAAACACCCCAACAAGGTCTTAAAGCTGTCAAATTTTGGAAACAAATCTACGTCTTCGTCTTGGAACAAATTACTTTCCAGGATATAAGGCAACTTCCACACACTTATTATTCTTATCCATACTAATATTATAAATGGGAAAGTGTATGTGTGTGTTTGTTTGTCTTTCACGGCAAGGGGGGGGACCAATTGACGTGATTTTTTAAGTGGAGATAGTTGAAGGGATGGAGAGTGACATAGGCTACTTTTTGTAGGAAGGCCTTCATGTAGGAAGATACTATTGCCGGTGACTGTACTCGTAAAATGCGCATACTTATTGCATGAAATATAAAATATTGCATAAAACTGAGTGATGTTCTTTGGACCGTGGCTTAGTTTAGGCAAGGATTTCCTTATGGCTTGAGAAGAATAAGTCCTAATTGTAGTTTTAACAACACATTTTCGGCTGTCCTTGCTTCGCGACGCCATTGTAATTAGATGATTAATTACTCAGAGTATACGTTAGTTTATCATAATCAACTTAAATTGTTGTTCTTTCCATTTTAAGTGTCGGTAACAATGGAGATGTTTTGTGGTGGTTTCTAAGAATTGTTTTTTTTTTTCGATATGTGAGAAGAGGCTAGGTAAATAGTATAAGTAGGTACGATATTAATGTTACCACCAAAAGTTTAGGTTCAGGTCACAGTCTCCTCGCTAGCCAATTCGGATCTCCGGATCACAGAACATGAATACGGTTTTGAATGTCTATCTATACCTACTTTTCCCATCTGTGCCAGCCGCGGACAGACGGGAATACACCTAGCTATTTACTTATGTTTCCAGTTGACACTTTCCACCAGCTAGCCTTATTTTTAAGATTAATTATCCTATCGTTTCTGAAAACCAGGCGGCAAAGTTAGCTCCGGCTTACCTACTTGGATCATAAGTTAAGGTAGTGTGTGACAATTATTAATGTGTGACATTTTCAAATCAAAGGTACATCATTGTCGGTTGTCAATAAGACGTTACCGCCATAAAATATCGTTTAGAAATAAACTCTATTAGCAACCGACAATCTTAATGCCGACAATGATGTACCTTTGACTTGAAAATGGAACATTTAGTGGTGTAATTTGACAGCACATTACATACAGGAGCTGTCAGATTTTTTAAATGAGCATATTAGCGGGAAATTACATTAGTGAAATTTCAATGAATTTAGACGAAATGGCGCGAATGGTGAATGACATGAACTTTCCGAAATTTGATAGAATCGTATGGGTAGAGTTTGATCAACAGACCAGACCTGTGGTGCCTTTTTAGTAGACCCGGAGGGGGTCCATATCACCATGAAGTTAATCTATCACGTAAGATTTTGCCAAATTAAAGTTTTAAGACAAATACGTCTTTATATGCTAGATTAGATACTTATGTTTGATTTATATATATAAAATAAATCAATAGAGATGTTATGTAGGTACAGTCAGGTGCATAATGAACCCCCCCCATACAAACTTTGTTGCATACAAATTCGAGTAATTCTAGTAGGGTGCCCAAGTCCCCATCCCATAAGGCTGGCTGCGTTACCTCGCTGCAATGGCAATGCCTATGCGCTGAGCGAGGAACGAGCCAGCCCTACGGTCACCGGTGTTGCGTGGAGCGGGTGCTGAGCATATATGAGAGCGTTTTGAAAAGTTTAGAGCCTCTGGCCCCCAGGCTCCCAGAGTCTGCCCCTTTATATGTATGAAAAGTATAATTGTTTGGCACTGACTGTACCTTCAAACACTATCCATACGATTTCATGCTATGGTGCGATTATCTATAGCAAACATCGTCGAGAATATACGGAGTGTTACAAAAATAGTGGTGGTCCGCATTTATACAAGCCATATACAAGATATCTCTATACTCCGCTTAGCGCGTTATTTCTATGAAACCTAAGCTGCCAAAAATAAGGGGTGCGGGAGGGGAACACGCAATGCTAGACAGGGAACGCGCCATTGTTCCGCGGTGCGTAAGAGAGAGTCGGATATTAATGGTTGCTATTTTGACGCACTAAGTTTACTGTCACTTACAATAAATTAGTGTCTCACTATAGGGTGAAATTACTTCGAGCATGGCAGCGGGGGTCGCGCGGCTATGCGGGGACTTGGGTTATTAGTCTATGATACAAGCCAATCCAGCATACAAAAGAAAATTATTGTTATAAAAAATCCCTACTTTATTTTATCCAGAACACGACACTGAATATGCCCTTACACGATCACCATTATTTTTTAACACTCTTTTTAGATTGCGCCTTAATATTCTCAGTGTGGCTATTTGGCCAGTGCTAGTACCGGTTTTTATTACATGGCCAATACCGGAATTCTGGTATTGGCCATACAAATACCGGTATTGCATGCCCTAACCAGTGCTGAGCTAGGAGACTATGCTTTGCGAGATTGAAGTTTCGGAGGATTCGGAGGAATAGGAAAAAGTTCCAAGTTTTCTTCTTATATCGGTAACGGAACGGAAGTAACGCTCCTATTAGAATCAAAAGAGATTGTGATTCTAAGTAGAGATCACCTAAAAATGTAAAAAAAAAAGTGTTGTGTACAAATTTAAATAAAATTACCCACTTGGACATAGATATTATAACTACATAAGCGCATCCTTCTTCCCGAGGTCCGCTCGGCAACCTAATCCCAAGAATTGGCAGGCACTAGTTTTTACGAAAGCGACTGCCATCTGACCTTTCAACCCAGAGGGGAAACCAGGCTTTGTTGGGATTAGACCTGGTTTCCTCACGATGTTTTCCTTCACCGAAAAGTGACTGGTGAATATGAAATGATATTTCGTACATAAGTCCTGAAAAACTCAGTGGTACGAGCCGGGGTTTGAACCCGCGACCTTCAGATTGAAAGTCTGACGTCTTACCGCCAGGCTACCGGCGCTCTACGTAAGCGCATTAGGAGATAATAATTGCGATCTCTATTATCCTTAGGTAAGTACGGGTCAAGTTATTTTGGTTCTTCCGAAACGTTCAACTCCTTAGCTGCTAACTAACTCCTTAGATGATGTTTGTGATAGAGAACTGCATTTGTGCTGTATGACACTCACCATTCCCGGAGCCGAGCCTGTTTCGGCTTAAATCGTAATTGGATTGTTGCTGCACACCTATTTATATAATAAAATGTGAAAAGTAGTCAATAAAATACCTAGAGATTTATACTTAATATACTTATGAGATAATCTAAATCAAAAGGGACCCTTTGGTGGCTGGCGCTTACGCCGTTATTGCACGAATATAATATTGAAATCTACAAGGTAAGCGCCTGCCGTCATAATAAGGTTCCTTTTGATTTGGATTAAAACATAAAGACTGTGTGTACGATAAAATCTGGACATGTATGATCTGGTATATCTTTTTTTCGGTACCACATATTCAAGCATTTCTTTTATTTTAATAAACTGGAATTGTAGTAATATATACTAAAAATAGAATCATATTGCAATTGTATGGGCTTGTGTGAGTTTTTGCCAAATATATTCCATCATATCTTGAATTATTTGTCCAGCATTTTTTGATAATCTTCACTCACTTCCTGCTACAATGCCACAATTGTATTTATATTTTCACAAGCTGTTTTATGCTCATTAGAATGTTATCTTACAAAAAAAATACGATTTGAAACTCTTTTCTACTTGAGGCAGTCAGGAAGACTTTCTACTCCAAGCACTAAAAGTAGTTTTTATATGGGAGGCATATTTTTGTAAAAAAGTCAAACTCACCAAAGCTAGAACACCTCAGAACTATTTACACCTAAGTAGAATAAGAAAAATGTAAGGTATTATGAAAAGAGAATGTAATAAGCTAATAAGGTATAATTTAGTTTATCTACACTCATATTGTAAGTTCTCTAAAACGTGTTCGAAAACGGTAGGCAATGGCTAGCATTACCACGACCGATTTTACTATGATAAGCTTTTTATCTGTGGCAGTAACGTAATTTTAATTTTTCATGCTCAAATATTGATCTGCTATGAGTTTTGATAACATAATGTACACCTGCACCCTCCCGGGGATCCGCCGACAGCCCGACACGCGCCTCCTCCGACCGCCGGCACAATCGAGTTGGCCATGGCGGTGCAATGGCGGCCATTCTATGGTTTCCGAATACGGCATTTTAGATAAATAATATGAGTGTAGATAAAGCAGTGTATGCAACTGTACGTAATTAGGCCTTAAAACACTCGTGTGATCTTATTATGAAACTCACCTGCGGCTCGTTTCATAAAACCACACTCATGTTTTAAGGACCCTTATTACGTAACAGTTTCATAAACTACTATTATCTAGTTAAAAATAAAAAACTATTTTTCACAGGTGGTAAACACTGTCGGAACACCGTGGACAAAAAACTATAGGCACTGTGGAATATATAGTGATCAAAGTCACAAATAACGTAACGTTATATTATGTTTGTAATTTTATTATGTAGCTTGAAGACCACAAATTATTTAAAAGAAGTCTTGCTTGAATATGTGGTACCGAAAAAAAGATATACCAGATCATACATGTCCAGATTTTATCGTACACAGTCTTTATTTAAAATACAGAATGTAACAAAAATGGTGGTAATCCGTTTAAAGGCAAAATTTTTATCATATTGGGACTAAGAAAGAGTAGGAGAAATTTTTTTTTGACGCGATAATTTTTTTTGTATGGAGAGGTCATACAACCAGCCGGCCGACCCTCCATACAAAAACAAATATTTTTCATCTCTCCTGTTCGGAAAGTTTTATTTTCCTGGGTAGATATCCGGGTGGAAAATTGCTTTTCCATCCCTAGGGTGGAAAGTAATTAGCTGTGTTAATTGTGGATTGAGCCGGTGCCCACCCGGATGCCCTGCTCCCCGACCACCGGCAAAACATTGAATTTGTCTTTTTCAAATTGTTCAAATTTTACTTAACATTTTTATAGATTATTCTTTATATACCTGTTTTATAAAATGTGCGTGTGGTATTGTAATTTCCTCACAGTCGAAATGAAAAGCAGAGTGTTTAACTCGGGTGAAATTACCCATTTCACCCTCGAACTATTCACTCACTCACTTCGTTCGAGCGCCAGAAATATCTCAGGTGAAATGGGTCACTTTCAACCCTTGGTTAACAATCTACTATTTTCGCGTAAATAATTTTCTTTCTTATCTTTTTGTAATTAGAATAGGATACTAATTATACCCTTAAACGGATCACCTGTATTTTCGTTCCAACTTGAAACGAAATCTTATGAAACGGAATCTTTAAAAAATGAGAAACTATCGCCCTTATTCATAAACGTTTCTCAGGCGTCGATTAGTTAATATGTTTGTCCTTATTTGTCACTTTGAAAGTTGTGGTTATTAGAAACAGACAAAACATAAATTTACTAATTGAAGCCTGAGACATTAAAGGGCGTATTCATGTGCATTGTACAGGTATTTATTTAATATTTAACTTTACTTACTAGCAGATATTTTAAGTCACGGATATTTTAAGAAATAATACATTACATTAAAACAATTAACTTTTAACTGTAATTAAGGAACCTTTGTATATCATTTTTTTGTATTCATTTACAGAACAAAAAAATTATATAATTAATTTTTAAAATAACCACCCCTATAGTTGTTGATGTTTAACACTGTCTGTCATGTCACGACAAAAGTTTTTTTTCTTAAATGTCATTATGATTCGGGTCTAAAGAGGTCTCATTAATTATCTTATTATTTATTAACAAGGTGTTGTAACGTAGGAAATTTGTTTCCTAGTTTTCTCCAAAAAAACATAACAAAATCTATGATGTTTCACACTTAAATATACTCCGAGAACCGAGTACGATAACTAGTACTCGTACAACCGATAAAAATATCCTTGACTAATTTGTTAGCATTAGCACCTTATATATATGAATAAATAATACTACCTAAATAATATGTAAACTTGAACTTAATACAAAACATTTCATTAAAATCCTTTCTAAATAATTAAATAGGTAAACAATTTAAAATGTTTATGTTTTTCGAAAATATTTAATGCTAAGTCGTTTTTATTTCAGTGCCAATATCTAGACCAAAATAAAATAATAACAATAATACCCTTTCAGGCATCTCAGGCATATTAACAATAATTCCCTTTCATTTATTAAAAATATTAACAATGATACCCTTTCAGGCTTTGAGTATAGTTTACTGCGCTGAAGTAAGACGCATTTATCCTTAAGCCGTCGGAACTATACTTATAATTTGAAAGTCAATTTACTTAACCACTCCAAACAGGGAAATGCAGGTATTAACAAACCAAACTGGGAACTAAATATGTAAATAAAAAAGGTGTAAATTAAACCTACCTTGGGTAACAGCGATAATAGCAACGAAGAAAACGCACAACTTTGTATCCATTGTACTCGTAGCACAAGTTAATCTAATAATTAAATGATACTCCTTATGTCGCGAGGCTGCGCAAGAGTGGAGCACCCAGATCGATGTCCCTAATGAAAATAAACGGACGGTATAGGTGGACATACCGGTACTGACGCGTGGGAAATAATTAAGCCAAAGATATTTATCTCTATCCTAACTTAATAAGCTCGTAAAAATATGTGCGCAGATAAAGATCAACAGTGCCTGAAATTAAACAAAAACATGGTTTGCATTTTATAGATGCATAATTGCATATGTGAGCATCATTTATTATGTATATCTACGCATTCACGTGACCAGATTTCGATCATTTTAGGCTTTAGGCTCTTTGTGTGGGATACCTAGAATCATCAATTAAAACTACGTAAGTCAGATAATTTAGATGTACAACAGCAAGTAACCTGGAAAGTAGAATGAGAGGGAGTTTTTTAATCCTATTTAATTGTACATTTTCACTAGTGAATGAAGACGTTGAATAGATATTGCATCTTAACCTGTCAATATTATTTGTTTATTTTCAAGCAATTTCATAATAGTGACATAAGTTGTATAGGTAAGTAGTATTGAAGTACCTACTTTGGCTCACCATTGCAAGGATTCTTTTATTTTATTTAAGGATTCTAATGGGCAAAGAATCACTGTTTAATCTATATCTAACGTTTTTTATTAGCAGCTATTTTTAAGGCCATCATCCGTCGTTCCCTCAGAGCTGAAGATCGTGTCATCATGTCCTTCTGTTGAAGACGAGGTTGCTCCATATGCTTCTATCCCTCTCTAAGCGCATGGGTTCGTGCAGTTTTAATTGGATGCACCCCCTGCAAGCTTGCAGGGGATCTTTTTAAGGTAATAAATAATGAAATCAACATAGTTTCACTTGCGTGCAGAAGCGTACTTCAAGTGCATACCTACTTGTATGGTAAAGTTCCAGTCTATGAGTTGTCCTTAAACTCTCGTATTGAGGCCTGCAATTATGCAGGTGTTATATAACGAGATTTGCTTTAATTTACCTCCTAGTTACGTTTAATGGTTTCTTATGACTTGGGTTCGCTTCAATAGCTCTAGCAGTTTATTTTAACTATTGGTGATAATCTGAGAACTTTATTTGATTACACTGTTTAGTAAATCGACAAATCTGCCCACATTCCAGTTACTGGCCATACAATTGCGTTATAAAGCAAGGATCCAGATAAAATCTATAGGTTCAAATTTCAGTACATGGACAAGAACTAATCATAGGTAAACTAAGATATAAATAGTAAAGTAAAAATGACGGCGAAAGTTGTGGCCAGTAACTAAATAAACAGGACCAGTTACTGACGATAATGTTATGTGTAAGTTAGATTCCAGTATGAAACTAAGCAAACATATAAAATATTTTATGGTTAGATTTGCTAGATATTAAATGTAAGTACTTAACTTGACCAAAACTAATAAAATAATAATATAGGTATAACTATCTTTAGTACTTATTGTATTTTAGTATAGTAGATAAATTATTTATTTTATTTTTGTTAGTTTGATTAGTGTAATTAAATGCAATTATATTTTAAAATATTATTTTAGTTTGGATGCCCGTTTTTAGGCCTTTGCCCAACAATGTTTAAGGATCTTCTCCTACCTGATATCAAACTTCAAAATGTGATCAATATATAAAGTTCGAATGGCGCCTTCAGTATTATATAATAGCTCCAATTTCCAAGAAGTTCTAATGTTCATTCTGTAATGGACGCTCTGATATCACTAGCTTTCATAAAATATAATATTTGTACGAATTTTTGGCCTTGCTTCCCTCAGTGAGTTATTAAAGAGAGGTATGCCAGGGAGGTAAGTACATATAGGTATTTTCATTTAGTGATGGTATTTGACTTTGCTTTTGGTGTCATTTTCAGAGTTTAAACAGCTTGTGAAAATTCTTGGGACCAGATCAATTGCTTTGGACCCTAGGCTCTATGACAAGCCGCGGTAGAAAAGCCGGGATAGTGCAAGATGATTTAAGGGTACCTAATATGTACCCTTTTAATATCTCTTCTATAAGAGATATTAAAAGAGTACATAGAACATCATTGGAAAAACAAATGCCGCTAGACTCTGATGGCCCTCCAGGGTAGGTATACATGGGCGCCCTAGGTACCTATCGCTGGAAAGGCGAGGTGCTAAAAGACTTCAACGCGCTGGGCGCCGTCGACTGGACAGAGGAGCCTGGCGATCTTTGGTGTCGGAGCCCAAAATCCAGTTCGGGTCGCTGCGCCACCGCAGTAAGTAAATAAGTAAGTACATTGAAGAGAGAGTCACATGAAGTGATAGTGATTCGCCTATTTGGGTGCTGGTGACAGTGTCAGGGTGTAAGGTGGCTGACCCGCGGTACCGTTGCGAACCAGTTTGCGCCAACGGCCCCGATCCGTGTCATTTGGTAGCGCACGGCCAAGTTTGTTAGGTATAAATAGATAGATCTTATTAATCATTAATTTTTTACGTCGGTAATAAGGTTTGACATTTGATTCATATAAATACTTGAAAAAGGTTAAATAAAATAAAAAATGATACCTAGTGGTATTGTGGGTTACTATGTCAACTTCTAGTAGCTGGCACTATATTTGCAATTACCTGTTAATTATCATTGACAATGACATGCGAAACCGACATGTAAAAGGAATACGTATTTATTTGTAGGTACCTATTTACCGTGATACTTATATAACCGAAAAAAGTAAATAAAGACCTTTGTTCAATATAATATAATAGGTTATATAATCCCTAATAGTTTAGGAGGTTTAGTAAATAGATAATTTAAATTATATTTGAAGAGAAAAAAATGTGTTACATAAACGGTTAACTTGAGGGATTTCTCACTCTCATGGTAACAACAGATTTGTATAATTTAAAACCCGGTACTAGGAAACGATAGGTACCTACTTATATTACTATTATACTTACCGCGACTTCGCGCCACGTTATCTACCCGTAAATCTAACTCTAAGAATAATGTAAACCTTGGTCAAATATCCGTGAGAATCGCCATTAGTAGGGGAGACCGGGGACAATTGAAACAATTTGCCTTTAACCTCTTGTGACCGTTATATTTTTATGAGTAGAAAGATGTACGCTCAAAATATTTCAAGGTTAGTTATCTGGTTCCTAAATAAAATGTATTTAGATGGTCTATAATCCATAGTTTTTTGACAATATTGTAATAAAGATAATGGGGCAGTATGGTTCAATTGACCTCACATGAGTGTCAATTGAAACACTATGTGAGGTCAATTGAAACACTCAAATATCTTCGGCACAATAAAAGTACTTACATCTGTTTCAATCTTTTTCATCCCTACCTCGACATACAATGAGCTCATCAAAAGTTTGCAATCATAACATAAATATTTCTCAATTTATGAGCATATGAACATTTCGATAAAAAAACTTGGTATAAAAAAAGAGTATGCGACCTTTAGTTTTCTGTTGTCACTGCTACCTTGTACATTTACCTTAACCAAAGTAGTTTTAATGCAATTCTAAGAAATAACGATAAAGAATCGCAAAAAACAAGCAATATTATGTTTCATACAAAAGTGCTCGTTTCAACTATGATAATGTTCCAATCATAACCTTTCCCATACACCCTGTGACGAGTGTTGCAGACGTCGGAATGTAAAATGAAATAATAGGCGCAACAAAATAATCAGTTTTATTATGTAAACAAAAACATAGCGATATGCCAATTTAAAAAAAAAATTAAACTTTCTCTGATATACATTTTAGCAGAGGCCGACCTCTTTAATCAGCCGGTTGGCAGCAGTCAGTTGTTGCTAAAACGTATTATTATTATATATCAAACATATCAAATCAACATACGGGTCAGGCTGAGAACCACCTTTTTTTTGAAGTCGGTTAAAAACAAATGTTCACATAACCTCGAAAAAAACTGCAGATTTAAAAAAAAATTATATATCCATTATTTATCAACTAGGTCAAAAACTACACAAATAAATGTGAACATTAATAGAAAAAACATGTGCATCGAATACAGAACCTTATATTTTGAAGTGGGTTACTTTTGGGGACGATTAAAACGCGAGGACGATTGAAACGTTTCAATCGTCCACAAGCAAGTTGTTTCTATCGTCCCCACACCACGTTTTACACTTCAAGGTCAAATATTATATATAAAAAAGACTCGAACGCTGATCAACGGCCATTAAAAACATTCGTTTATCCCTAACTATAACACCAAAATAATTTGATTAGTCAAAATACAAGAGTAAACGAAGTTATAAGAAAATATACGAGAGCACAAATACTTACTTTTTACCGCGAAATACTGGTTTGGCTCGTGGACACTGTCTTGCACCGGCGCTCGAGCGCTCCTGGCCAAGGATTTAAACATGGCTGACCGCGTGTTCCGAGTGTTGCGTCAGACGCGTAGGTATTATAGTTATCGAGAAATTTGACTTGTTTCAATCATGACGTGTTTCTATTGTCCCCGGTCTACCCTACCTATGCGCTGACTTCGAATTTTTAACCTTTTGTACCCAGTTACTTTCCGTTGTGTACCATATTAAGAAGAAAAACCAAAGATAATGTCGGGGTCTGTAATGGATTCAAAGACAGTTTTTAATTGGATTGAATTCTATAAAATTCAAGAGACTTGGCGAGTTTTTTGCCACATAAAGTTAAGCATCATAGCAAAATAATCAAATGACTTGGCCTGTTTATGTTAAAGCAATCGAGGACATCGGTGCACATCAAATTAGCTATAAACATGCGTCAAGTTAGTCAGCTTCGCCACTCGTTAGGTGAAACGTCATATACGGCTATGAACATCTTATGTTTTTACGTCGGTTTTTTGCATAGGATGGTAGCCTTGAGGACAACCTGTTCCTATTAATATTGCACATCGCAGGTTTGTTGCCCTTTATTGTTGCAGTTTTATTTTAGTCTTCTCTAAGGTAAGGATATAAAGGTACCTACAGTCAGTAGTAGAAAATCATATAGGTAAGTATAGTATGATTTTTTTAAAGATGTTGGAATTGTAGGTAGCTCTTTAGTAAGATTTCGACATCTTAAAAAATTACCACTATACGTACATATATAGCATAATGTATAGCTATATTAATTATGCCGCAATCAGAATAGGATTGGAGTTGACAGATTTGCCTATACTTACGTCAGAATTCATATTATGTGTAGGGTCTCATGTTCGATTAAAACACTATTTGGTTGTATTTTGGCTGTCCTGCATGTACAAGGCAGAGCGTGCGCACTCCACCGCTGCTGTCCGCAGACTACCCACATTCTAGCGCTGTACATACACTACATCCCTTCTTTATTTTTATTTGAAATATATGGATATAAATTAAATTTAGTATTACACTAAATAAACCACTATAACAATTAATAATAATTGTCAAAATTGAGAGCCAACATTTGACATCTTTCAAGGAATTCCTAAGACAATGTTCACATACAATATTTAACTGTTGTTCATTGATAATAAACTGTCAGATTAATTACCTTCATCAATACTAGGATTAACAACTTTCTACTAATCATTTACATTGTAACATCGCCGTTAGTGACATCCGTTACTATATGCGGCATCGAACTCATTTTGGTAGCTATTATAATTTATGATCTATGACAATATTTTTAACTTAGTAATTTGTCATCTATATCTAATACCAGATCTGTTGTTTTCCTTCCATCATACTCCCTTCTCTTTTCCTTCGCTTGTGATGGAAATTCCTCCCCAAACTATCTCTTATATGTTAATATATTTTAGATTTATTTAGTACCAGGTTGTTAGTTTTTGAATTTGGTTTTATTTATAGATATTTAGTTTATAATTAATTAGTTTAAAATACATGTTAGTATTTTCGACCTTTTCGGCTTTTTCCGACTTTTTCGACATTTTCTAC
Source organism: Pammene aurita (assembly GCA_947086415.1). Lineage (NCBI taxonomy): Eukaryota > Metazoa > Arthropoda > Insecta > Lepidoptera > Tortricidae > Pammene > Pammene aurita. The sequence continues at coordinate 23,184,881 of OX352306.1, read as the reverse complement.
TTTTTCTATTTACATGATTTTACTATGTTTTTCACATTATCGTGGCCTAGCTGTTTACTGTATAACCAGTAGGTTACGCATGGCCCTGTTTATATATATATATATATTTATTTATTTATATATTTTTTTATTAATACCAGTGGTCTAGCTGTTCACTGAAAACTATTAAGGTTTACATCAAAAGCAGGGTTTCTTGCTGGCTGCTTAAGCTACATTGTCAGTATACTATGAAGTTGACATGTTCTATTTTCTATACTTCACTTACTGATTGACGGCTGTAATGTTTTCTTGTTGATTATAATTAATGTTTTTATTATGGTGTTATTTCTCAATATTTATGAACTCAAATGAATAGGTACCCTGCGCCACTCTGTCCATATACCTAACAATGGTTATGGGCCCAGAGATAGATTGCAAAACTTGCAAAGTCTGCTGAAGTGAATGACTGCGGAAATTTTTATTTTAGCTATAATAGAAGAACTAGAAGAAGTGAATTAAGATGAGTACCATACGTATTGATGCCTTATCTAAGGAAAATTACGAAAGTTGGAAACTGCAAGCGGAGGCTATCCTCATTAAAAATGAGTTGTGGAAATATACAAACGGTAATGTAACTAAACCATCTGTAGCTAATGCGGAAGCTTTAGAAAAATGGTTAACCGAAGACGCCAAAGCTAAGGCTGATCTAATACTGTGTATCAGTTCGTCAGAACTACGTCATGTTAGGGACTGCCAAACGTCAAGGGACGTATGGTTACGACTACAGTCTATTTACGCCTCTCGCGGGCCTGCTAGAAAGGCGATGTTGTTAAAACGACTATTAATGCACAAAATGAGTGAGTCTGGTGATATTCGCGACGAAATTGGCAACTTTTTTGATGCAGTAGACAAACTGGAGTCAATGGATGTGAAAATCCATGATGATCTTCTGTCCATAATGCTGTTATATACCTTGCCATCTAGCTTTACAAATTTCCGTTGTGCTATCGAAAGCCGCGATGACCTACCAAAACCAGAGATTCTTAAGGTAAAAATCTTAGAGGAATATGAGTCTAGGAAGATAAATACAGCCGAAAATGACGTAATGTATGTACGTGACAGAAAGAAAACTTGGAACAATCGGAGAGTTAATATTAAAAACGAACCAGGTGCGTCTCGGTCTCACGACCACACATGGAACGACAGGACTGATGGAAACGAAAGGAGAGTAATGAATTGCTACCGCTGTAATCGCCTTGGCCATAAAGCTGCGGATTGTCGGGAAACCAACCCGAAACCAAGGCATTATGGCAACAATGTAGATGAGGGACTAATGTCTTTAAACGTTTCAGGTTTACAGGAATGCAACATTGTTGATAATTTGAAACAACAGTGGGTGCTTGATTCCGGGTGCACGTCCCATTTATGCAATGACGTCCACTTATTTGGGGGTACACTTACAGAGTACAGTGGCAAATTGAAGTTGGCTACTAACACGAGCGCGGAGGTCCAAGGTAAGGGCTTAATTAGACTATCGGCATTGGCAGAGAGTTCAGCACAACCTATTGAATTTAAGGACACCTTATATGTGCCAGAATTAAGAACCAATCTGATGTCGGTGGCAAAAGTCACGGACAATGGTTACGATGTATATTTTACGCGTGAAGTGGCCGAGGTATTAGACAAAAGTGGCAACGTTCGACTTAGTGCGAACCGTAGAGGCAATCTGTATTGCCTTCAAGAATGTGAATCTGCAAATGCAGTTATAGGCTCCAAGATAGACCTTCGTCTTTGGCATGAACGCTTAGGACACCTTAATGCAAAAGATGTCACTAAATTGTTAGAGAAAACTGGTCATGATATTAATTACAAATCGACTAATATTAACATGTTACGCGATTGTGATGTTTGTGCAAGAGGTAAGATGTCTGTATTACCGTTTTCTGAATCGAGTGGCCCTTGTGATGAGATATTACACATCGTTTATTCTGACATTGTAGGACCCATGAGGTGTGAATCAAAATCTGGTGCTAAATATTTCATCACTTTCATCGATGACTGTACTCGTTGGTGCGAAGTATATTTCTTAAAGTCTAAAAGTAAAGCTCTGGAAGCATTTAAACTATACAAAAAATATGCAGAGAACTATACAGGATTAAAGATCAAATATTTTCAGTCAGATAACGGCCTTGAATACTGTAATTCTGATTTCAATGATTTTTTAAACCAAGAAGGGATTCAAAGAAGATTAAGTGTGCCGCGCACGCCACAGCAAAATGGAATAGCAGAAAGAATGAATCGCACCTTAGTCCAGATGGCTAGGTGCATGCTGTTAAACAGCGAGTTGAGCATTAGTTTTTGGGCCGAAGCTGTAGATACGGCATGTTACATTAGAAACCGCTGCCCGACATCTAGTCTAGGAGGTGAGATACCCTACGAAAAATGGACCCAAAAACAGGTGAAGATCCACTACCTACGAAAATTTGGGGAGAAGGTTCATTTTTTGAATAAAAACCCAAATAAAGACAAGTTTGAGGCCCGTGGGATATCTGGTGTATTCACGGGTTATCCAAAGACTAATAAAGGTTTTAGAGTGTGGGTTCCACAAGAAAGAAAATTTATAATCTCAAGGGATATCAAATTCAATGAGAATGTATCTCATGAGACCATGTTATCAAAAGACGAGAAGGACTTTATTGAAACTATTACTCAAAGAGATGCTGTAGAAATTCATGATACTAAAACTACTAATGAAAAGCAAACTAATATCGAAATTATCTTTTCTGAAAACACAGAAATGAATAATGATTTTATGAATTTGCCATTGAGGGCAGAAACCGTGGAAAGAGGAAGAGATGACAAACAATGTTCACAAGATACGCTAGAAATGGATATGGGTTCGCCAGTTATGACAGAGAATGTTGAGAGGAAACAACAATTCACTAGAGAAACAGGGGAAGATATGGATTTGCCAGTTATGATAGAAAATAATGAAAGAGAAAAGGAACTCGTCCGAGAAACAGGAATGCTTGACGGAGAGCATGAAGTTATTTTGAAAAGGGGACCTGGCAGGCCTAAACTCTTACACACTGGCCAACCGGGACGACCCAAAAAGATCTACAATTATATTGACACAGAAATATCTAATAGGGAGTTAGACGAAGAAGATACAGCTGAATACAGGGACTGCATAGAGTTTGCAGGTGTAGCCATCGGAATGTCATTGGATGATGCTCTGCATGGTGAAGAAAGACAAGAATGGGAAGGTGCAATACTCTCTGAAATAAGAAGTCTAGTGCAAAAAGGGACCTGGAATATCGTGAAAAAGCCGTCAAATGTAAACGTCGTTGGCTGTAAATATGTACTGACCACTAAACTTCATATTGATAAAACAACCAAGAAAAAAGCCAGACTAGTGGCTCAAGGTTTTAGTCAACGATTTGGAGTGGATTACGATAAAACGTTTGCACCGGTTGCCAGACTAGAAACAGTACGACTAATGATGGCTCTTGCTGCAGAGATGGACTTAAATATTCACCAACTGGATATTAATACTGCTTACTTGAACGGCTATCTCGACGAAGAAATATATATGCGTGTACCCCGCCTGTTAAAAGAATGTTTATTAAAACTAGCGTATGACAATAATGAAGATCCTCTGGTAGTGAAGAACGCGAAGGATATGCTTCAAAGTATGGAAAGCGGCGGTGATACATGTCTGCTAAAAAAATCTTTATATGGCCTAAAACAAGCCGGCCGGCAATGGAACATACGATTTGACAAAAAGTTAAAAGAAATGGGATTAGTGCAAAGCCTCAACGAGTCATGTCTTTATATGAGAAATGTAGAAAACCAACATTTGTTTGTCCTGGTTTTTGTCGACGACGTATTGATTGCATCCGAATGCGAAAATCGGATTAATCTATTTAAAAGTAAATTGAGAGAAGAGTTCGACCTTAAAGACTATGGAAAGGTTAAATACTTTTTGGGAATTGATATAAAAAGAGATGACAATTGCATAACGCTGTCACAAGAAGGATATGTCAAGACTTTATTAGAAAAATTTAATTTGTCACATTGTAATTCTTGCAAAACTCCGTGTGAGTTATCTTCTGTACCTATGCCTAGTAAGAATAGTGAAATCAAAATTAAAGAAAAATGGCCATATCGCGAGTTGATAGGTTCTCTTATGTATTTATCGGTAGCGACTCGGCCCGATATTACGAATACAGTAATCAAGCTCGCTCAGTTCGTAAATGATCCAAACTTAAGTCACTGGAACGCTGCGAAAAGGATCTTACGATACCTCAAAGGTACGGCAAACTATGCCCTTATGTACAGGAAGACTGGTAAGTCAATTCAGGGGTACTGCGATGCAGATTGGGGAAATTGTCCTATAGATAGGAAATCTTATTCTGGATACTCTTTTATTTTAGGAGGAGCTAGCATTTCTTGGTCCTCTAAAAAACAGAGAACCATAGCCACTTCAAGCTGTGAAGCCGAATATTATAGCCTCGCGGAGGCCATGAAAGAAGGCCTATATCTCCAAAGTTTGCTGACAGAGCTGGACCTACCAAGGTATGCTGATATCTCTCTAAACACCGATAGTCGATCTGCCATGTTTCTTGCTCAAGACCCCGTGTTTCATGGTAGAAGCAAACATATAGATATAAAATACCATTTTATACGGGGAGTTTTGAAAGACAACAAAAGAATAGTGCTGGGACATGTACCCACGGAATCAATGCTGGCAGATGTGTTAACAAAACCACTGCCCAGCGTAAAACATAACAAATGTATAATTGGTCTGGGTCTTAAACCTTACTAATGCATACTGTTATTTATTTGATTAGAATGTTGTTTAATTTTATGTCCTGTTCACGTGTTATCTTTTCTACTTTATAGCTAATACTATGTCGGTGCATGCGAGACAATAAACTCTTGCTTTTGAGGAGGTGTATTAAGGTTTACATCAAAAGCAGGGTTTCTTGCTGGCTGCTTAAGCTACATTGTCAGTATACTATGAAGTTGACATGTTCTATTTTCTATACTTCACTTACTGATTGACGGCTGTAATGTTTTCTTGTTGATTATAATTAATGTTTTTATTATGGTGTTATTTCTCAATATTTATGAACTCAAATGAATAGGTACCCTGCGCCACTCTGTCCATATACCTAACAAAAACAGTGAGTTTGCATGACCCTAATTTTAATCATTTACCCGTGGCCTAGCTGTTTACTGTATAACCAGTAGGTTACGCATGGCCCTGTGTATATATATATATATACAGGATGATTCATGAGACGTGAGCAGGCTTAACACTACGGATTCAGTTAATAATAAGCTATTGTTTGATATCAGTATTAGTGTGATAAGCGCAAAAAAAATTGTTTTAAGTAAAAATAAAAAGTTTAAAATTATTTACGACATGCATGGTCACTCTTCAATTAGAATACTCCGTCGAGTACTGATGTTAGAATATTCTCTTGCTTTTCTGTGATATGTGTCAAATTGATGTCTGGTTACTTTGGAAACATCGTATCTCACTTAATTTGACAATTATTTTTTTCATAATCAAAGTGCTGTCATGATTGTTAAAGAGGTTTTAGCTTTATTGATTTGCTTATGTAGGGTGACCATGATTATAGAGAACAAAATTTCTACGAAACAAAAAGGTAAAAAATTTTTTTACAGCGTTATTGTTTCACTTAAACATGATGGCGGCCGATTCATTATCGTTAACTAAGTGTGTAGGGTTGTTCCTGCTCACGTCTCATGAATCACCCTGTATACTCGTATATATATTTATTTATATATATATATATATATATATATATATATATATATAGATATATATATATATATATTTTTTTTAATCCAGTGGTCTAGCTGTTCACTGAAAACAGTGAGTTTGCATGACCCTTAACGTGACCGTGAATGAATAAGGACATTGTATTGTATAATCATTGTTTCTTCACAATAATTACTCCCGTACATAACAACTGTTATTTTTCGTATTTATTTGAAGATTACTTAAACGTCGTAAGCTACGTGAGTACGTGCTTGCACAGATTTGTAATTTTAATCTTTTATATAACTTAATGAAATCAGCATTTATTCAATCCTAGTTCTATATCACCTGTTCCAGAATATCTAGTCCCTCAAAGAACAATTTTATTCATAGGAATATTAGTAATTCCACTATTATAATAGTGGAATTACAGCTAGGTATGCAATGTACCACAACAAACTTCTACAAAAGTTTTATTTCTTAAGTTTAGACATAGTGTGTTGTTAAATTATTACATACGCAACGGGAATAGATTTGATAGTTGTACATATCTTGTAAATGTATGTAAGCTAGATCAAAGTGTTTTTCGAACTTAAACACTGCGTTTATCAAATACATATCAGATTCCTTTTTTTATTTTTTTATTATTATTATTTTCTCTACTAGTAACTACTAGTGATGCTACCAACGTTTCGTAACCTACACTCTAGAGGGAAGAAACGCCAAGAAACCCTCTGAGATGCCTACTTATTTAATTCAACCAAAGAGACTGTGGTCATGCCGAAATAAGTCATAGAAATATGTCGTGTGAGGTAGTTATGCTTATTCAAACTTCAAGGATGAGCGTATAGTATTGTACATAGAGTGAGGCATTGCTTCTAATCTAACTACCAAACTCTCTGGAGTTATCTCGGGCATCAGTTTTAGATATAATTTTATGATAAACGCTTTCAACATGACTTTGACTTTCGCCCGTATTGATCGATTCCCTTTTTGGGGTTTGTATTTTTTGTCTATTTAAGATTAGATCTCATTAATTCATTGTTTATCTAAAACCCTTGCTCTTGCTACTATACTGTTTGTGAGTAATATGTTGATTTTCTTATTTAGAAGTGCATTGCACGCTTGAACACTAGCATAGTGATAATAAGTGATTATACGGGTACCATTCTGGCACCCTTCTCTGTTTTCTTTACAGAATCATTTGATTCTGTATGAAGTACCTAATTTGTTCATTTTAGGACAGTTATTAAAACTTTCAAATAATTTTACACAATTGATAGTCTTTGGGATATTGGCAGTACTGATTTCTCCAATGATCAATAGAATATTAGCATTAGTAGGACCAGTAGTCATTATTTTAATTTAATTTGTATTATTGTATTTATTGTGTTATTTAATTAAATTTTAATTACATTTGTACACATATGGAATTTATTCTGGGATAAAACATTTTCATTTCATTTCATTAGTCAAAACAATTTTTATATTTATTAAGACAGGTAGTGTCAAAAACTGATTTAGGCATCCCTTAGGATAATTATAACAGAACATGGACAGTAGTCAAACTGTTTACTCCTTGTGATTAACTAATATATCCCTTTGGATGATTAATATAATATTGGCTGTAGTCAAACGGATAACTCGTTTTGGATAATTATAAGATACTTTAGTGTCCAAAACCGATGTATCCGTATTCCGCATGGATAATTATTGACATACTGGCAGTAGCCAAACTTTTCATAGTTATTGAAATTCTCGGTATCGGCCTCAGCGGACTATTTTGTTCGGCCATTGCCTGGTAGTTACGTTCGAATAGTCTCGAACTCTACCATTTGTCCTTTCGGACTTATAAGGTGACGTCTGGTAAACCAACCGTTTTTCGTCGTTTGTCAGGTACGTACATATTTATATTAAATACGTATAAGTCCGCCTCTTCAGGAATTTACTTACATGACTTTCTACTTCCCATTGTAAAACTTCTGTAGTTATGTCCGCTGGGGCTTCACCCACACAACTACTAATAATAAGAACAAAGCATGATCGATCACAGTTATAGGTCAATAATGCCTAATAAGGTTTTATATGGAACAAAGGCACTTACCAATGTGTAAATAAAATAATAAAATTATAGATAGCTTGTTTAAGTAGGATTACCAATCCTATTTTGTTTTTATAATTATTATTTTAATTTACTTATGTTAACATTTTTTAATTTTTTATTATTTTTTAATATTGACATTTCAGATCAAATTATTATTATTATTATTTATTTTTGCGATTAGTTGATTATATTTTCATTACTGGATTCAATTGATAATTAAATTTTTATTGTTATTTTATTTTTATTTTTACTATTATTGTTTATTGCTCATCCGGTTATGTCTCTGTGCTGTTTTCTGTGCTTCGTGTTTGTGTTTTTGACTTTTGCCTAACAATAGTTCTGTAAGTTTTTTGTATGTACTAACACTTTTATGGGCTTTGCCCGAATTAAATGATTATTTAATTTAATTTAATTTAAGGTAACCGATCAAAGATGGAATTTATTCTCAAAAGGGATCCATTCACATGTATTTATAACTGTTGTAACAATAGTCTAAATATAATCAACAAATGGAAATACCAAGTTTAAAGGTGAACTAGCACCTATTGGATATTTTATAACTTTAAAACATTGGCACCTAAATGAGTTAATTTAGCTGTGCCGTTATATAGCCGTAGTTTATGTAGGTTATGATCTTATGATATATGTTTAACGATTTAAGTATTATATATGGGTACGGTTCGGTCTACCAGACTACCTGTTTTTTTTTTTTAATACCACGACGGTGGCAAACAAGCATACGGCCCGCCTGATGGTAAGCAGCCACCGCAACCCATGGACGCCTGCAACTCCAAAGGAGTCACATGCGCGTTGCCGACCCTTTACAAAAAGGAGGATTCACTGTGCCGACGGCTAAAGGAACAAGAAGGTCCCTCACCGTCAACACACTGGGTTCTCCTTGAGCTCCTCGGCAACTCTACTCACCAGCAGGAACACACTATGAGTAGGGTCCAGTGCTATTTGGCTGTGGTTTTCTGTAAGGACCTTTATCAAGCAGTGACACCTCACATTCGTGATTCTCAGTGTGAAATCATTGTCAATTATAGTACTTATTTACTGTGCTTAATTGTTACTTCAGCATCAATAATCATAGTTAATAAGCATTCATTAATAATGTCAAAAATCCACAGATTAATTTATCCGTTCCAAATAGGTATGATTACTGTTTCTTTGGATTTAGTCAATTATTGATATAGGTAGTGACAGAGCGCCATGTCATCCTGCTCATTTCTATGTGCTAATCCTTATTAAATGATAAAATTGATTAAATACACCTTACTCGTGTTAGTAGAATTCTAACAAAACGAGTGTAAAATATTTTATGAATAATGTTTTAGGTACCCGTAATTACTAATTAAACATTTATCATGTTAGACTGTACCACCGTACGAACGTCGACGGTTTTGGTAATTCGTGCAATATTGGTTAAAGTAGAAAGAGTAGTAGTTTTTTCATAAGAATAAGAAAATTCCTATTCCCAAAATATATCATAAATAATTATAACATGATTTCATCTCTTATGAGTCAGTAATATTCAGGTATCACCGCGTTCAACTGTCTGTGTGCCGGTGGAGTGCGCTATTTGTTTGGTATCGATTGACTCGTGAGATCGACAATTCAAGTATTAAGGAAGACAACATGTAGGTACAATTATTTAAACAAGCAACTCAAAATAAGTATATTTTAGCTGGGTTTACTACAGTTTAGACATTTTTAATTTTAAATAATGTAGGTGAGAGGTGTAGGTGTGTTACGATTGACACATACAGTACAGCGCTTATAAAAGGTAGGTACCTTTTTACTTATGTAAGCACTCGGAGAAATGCTCTGGTTGATCCACATAATAGTAAAATATATTACTTATTTAACGTTCCAGCCAGAAAGGTTTAAAATCGAATGATCGAATGAGTTTAATTGATTTGACATAGATTATCTTAAAAGTTTCTTACGTAATTATAATCATAATTTTGTCACCTTAAATGACCAGAAAACTAGGCAGGAAATATTAACAGGACAATTACGCGATTTGCTCGCTATTTATATTTTTTTTGTGTACAATACCAAATGGTTTGCAGTCTTCCTTTCCTTTTGTAAAAGGCATACTTTTATCCTCGTCGCCACTTGTAGGGTCTCATGTTCGATTAAAACACTATTTGGTTGTATTTTGGCTGTCCTGCATGTACAAGGCAGAGCGTGCGCACCCCACCGCTGCTGTCCGCAGACTACCCACATTCTAGATCTCAATCCGATTCTAATCGCGGTACAGTAAGTAATATAGTACGGTAGATAACAAAGTTATACAAAATTGTCCAGCTGCAACATTAACTGATTAGGCTATTTGATTTTTGTAGGTAGGTATGTCCTTTAGTTGTAATTTGAACCATAGCTTAGTTTAGGTACCTTGTAGTCTTGTCTTGATATAAGTACAATTGGAAAAGAAAGGTAAGTTCGACGTAAACAACGCAAAACGAAGAAAAGGGGCAAGACGGTCAAAAATATATCTTACAAGGCTAAAAAAAAATCCTTATCCTTCATACATTATTTATACGTAAGTATATATCGTAAAAGTTTGCCTTGTTAGATCTATTACTCAGCATTACAAGTGAGTTGGCTCGCGCTCCACTGTATCCAGTCGTAGTAGAAAGAGACGTTGGTGTACACCAGGACCTGTCTCCGTCCTCGTTGCCTGTAGGACACCAGCCCGATCTGCTGCACGAAGTTGGTCGTTAACGCGTGGCCGGAGTCGCCCCTGGTTAACAAATCGGTTTAAGATATTTATTTCCCAAAGCAGTATACAATTCACTTAATATGAGAAACATAAATACATTTAAAAAATATATATATTACACAGTAACATGCAGAGAACTAAGAACTATTTCTTAACAATTAAAAACATTAAACCAATGGCAAAAAATAAATAAATAATTAATCAGTACAATATTGTAAGATAATAGACAAAGAGGGTAAGTTCATGTTTACGTTAGTTACATTAGAGGGTAGAGATACCATATATATTAAAAATAGGAAGACATGGTCCCACGAAGACAGAACTGTGATTCCATAATAAGCCGCGGTCTCGTGCACACTCACTTTTGACGTTTGAACCAATCACCGCTCGTCCACGAGTTGTAAATGTGTGCGTGTCGCGCGAAAACACGAGGAAATCGGCTTATTGTAGAATCATAATTTTGTCTTCACGGCACCGCGTCTTCTTATTTTATATGTCTATGAGTGATACTCGTACTAACACTGTGTATACACATCAAACAAAATGAATACGAGTACAGATCTATGATATATAATAATGACAGATGGGTTATGCACGCTCCAAAAGTGAAGCACTTAAAATAAGTGATTTCAAACTATTGACGCTAGTCGCGCACCGGCCAGTGTAAGATGCTGACGTGCCAATGAGCTCACGCCACCCGCGTGAGAAAGAGACAAACTGTAATTTTCTAACAATGAGAGTGACAAAGATGTAATGACTGTCAAAATAGATAAAAATAACACAATCGTTGTTAGGTTATGAAATAACTCTGCAAGTATTTTTTCTGCTCATTTTGTTAGAGTTTAACCCGTCCATAGTAAATATCATTGGTACAGAATTACAGATTTGATATTTATACATTTTAAATGTTTGTATATTGTATTGTGTAAATCCAATAGGAATAATAAATTAAACAAAACAAAGTATTTATTAGTGTTTTTGTGACCATTAATTAAGAAGTTTTTAGGGTTCCGTCTGTCTGTCTGTCCGTTCGCGGCTTAGTTCAGTGATCGTTAGCACTAACTAGAAAGATGAAATTTGGTATAAGTATGTGCATTAATCACGCCGGCTAAGTGGTAGAAAAAACTAGATAAATATTTATTTTAGGGTACCTCCCGTGCACATGAAGTGAGGGCTGATTTTTTTTCGCTCTTACCCGCGGAATAATCGCCTGTAAACACTTATCGATTCCACCCTGTATATTTATTCCATCGAAGAGTAGATAGGCTATCTAGTAGATAGACTCCGCTTCGATTGAATACTTAGGCACTGGTCACACCAAGAGCGAGTAAGCGAGAAAAGTTAAGCGAGTAGCATTACATTGCGATTTTTCGACGTATAGAGTGATCGATCGACCTTTCAAGGCCCGCCATGTAATGCTACTCGCTTAACTTTACTCGCTTACTCGCCGCCGGTGGTACCAGGACCTAAGGTACAAGAAAACCAACTTACGGAGATGGGTGACTATGAAGGTTGTTTTCAACACACATCATGCCGGGTGACAGTGTTACTTCCCTGCAAATTCTCCCGGGTTGAAACGTTTGCGGTAGCCATTGTAGTCGGTCTGCTATGAGATAATTAAATTCCTAAAAGCACAGAATAAATGAATTGACTAGTCACTACATAGTTCCTCTTCATATTCGTTTCATGGCAAACTCTTTCGTCCATATACTAGAGTACGCGAACAGTTTTGAGCTTCGATAACTCACAAGTGCGATTTTCTTTTTTAGTTAGAGAATATGATATGATTAGTTGATTACTTATAGTAAAAAATATTTTCTAACAGTTTTTGACGTCGCGCTAGGTATTATATCAGAGAGTTCTAAACCAGGAGAGGCCTTAGGTATCATTTCCCCTCTGTCAAAAGTATTGGCAGGAAAATCTAGTACATCTATAAAAACTATTTCAATAATCGATGTCACGCATTTTCGTCATCGTTGTCAATGGATAACAAGATCCGTGAAAATGCCCTTATGCGCTGTTTTTGGATGTAAAAAATGTTATATTTCGTCTAGTTTACAAAAAGATGAAATACCATTTCAGATGTAAGTATAGTTTTACTTTATTTATCATTACTTTCGTAATAAAAGATTGAACCTAAATCGAAAATCAAGCTTCGTTTACAGAATCGATTCAAAGACAATCGTTTTCTTTCTGACGGGCAGTAACTATTTGACGTTTGACACTTCTCCATATTTAACGCGCTTTTAGGATTGCTGTCTTCTATATGTTGTTTGAAAATACAATCAAAAATGATCCTTGGCTTTTTTGTTTGACATTTACAAAAACTACATCCAATAATGAACCATACGAGTATGTTAACATTTGTACAGTCGACTATCTATTGCTCCATTTAGTGTTATAAAGTATAAAAAGAATATGTCAAATATGTTGGGTGTTTTCAAGTCAAAGGTACATCTTTGTCGGTTGTCAATAAAGCGTTGCTGCCATAAAACTGTCGCGAGGCATTCCTCCGACCGCTTAAATGTATATTTAACCTCGCAGTAAAAAACAAAACGTATCCCTCAGTCTGGAAATCAACCAAAGTTCTACCAATACACAAATCTGGCTCAAAATCCGATGTTCAAAACTATAGACCAATTGCGGTTTTATCAATCTTTGGTAAAGTCTTTGAGTCCATAATCTATGCCAAAATATACAAACAGTTGAACGGCTGGTTTTGCGACGAACAGCACGGGTTTTTACCGAAGCGCTCAACAACATCAAATCTACTCAATATCGTTACCCTGATATCAAATAATTTAGACCAGCGAAGACAAGTAGATATACCCTATTTTGATTTTCAAAAGGCATTCGATAAAGTAGATAATGACGTACTGCTTAAAAAGCTGTCTATTGCGGGTTTTAGCACCCAGTTACTTGAATTCATAGCCAGCTACCTGTCGGCAAGAATTCAATACGTCCAGTATGAAGGAGCACGATCAGCTCCGTTCTCAGTAACATCGGGAATAGGGCAAGGAAGCAGTCTCGGTCCCCTTCTGTTCCTTATACTCGTGAATGACCTACCAAGAGCTATCAGACATTCAACTTGCCTTGAAATGACCTAAAATTGGCAACACCAATTCACAGTAGACAAGACCTATCCTTACTGCAATTGGACATTGACACTGTTTGTACCTGGGCTCGTGATAACAGCTTGAGTCTGAATAACGATAAATGTTCGGTGATTACATATGCACGAATTCGGCTTCCCATTTACCATCCCTATACAATTGAGGGCAATCCCTTAAAACGTGTCACCGAAATAAGGGATCTTGGTACATGGTTTGATACGCAACTTACGTCCAACCAGCATATTATCAAAACCTGCAACGAAGCCCGAAAATGTTTAGGATTCGTTTTACGCCAGGCTAAGTTATTCACCAGTAGGCACGCGATGACTGTCCTATACAACGCATTTGTTCGGACTAAATTAGAAACCAACGCCGTCATTTGGAATCCGCACGAGAAACACTACACACTTTTACCAGAAAAAGTTCAAAAATCGTTCGTAAGATCCCTATACTCGTATAAGAAAGTATACGGCTACTACCCTTTTCTTTACCCGACGCTGTTTTTATTGGGTATGGTTAATTATAATTTCCTCGAGACTCGTAGACATATTTATAGTGTAAAATATTTCTTTCAACTGATACGCGGGGTAATAACAAACCCACAATTACTGTCACAAGTAGCACTCCATGTCCCACGTCCTTCCCCAATGCTACTACGTCCTCGTCGCCGCGATCTCTTCGCTGTCCCTTATGCCCGTACTCAAATGCATGCTGCCTCTCCTCTTCACCTAGCTATTAATCTGCTGAACGACATCCTGGACAGTGATAACCAGCTAGACATATTTTTCACGACTGAGACCAAATTTCTAGCAGCATCTAATCAATATATCGAAAAAATCGCTACCACTAGCTCCATCGCTTAATACTAATGTAAATAATAGGTATGTACATTTGACTTGAAAACATCACATGCGTGCTACCTCGCCCGCCTCAGATTTTGGCAGACTTTTTTGTTTGGAAAGATTAGGCGAAGCGTAGAGCTTTATGTATTATATAGATATTTGTTAATAACAACCAGAAAATATTATACAAGATATATTTTCCTTTACCATACTATTGCATTCACCTATTGTCACCTCCCTCAACCCTCTTTATTATAACCTAAACGTAAGGAGCGCGAAACCCCTTAACATGGCCACGGTGATTCGTCTAGTGGTATTGGGGACCCTTCGAAATGCTCCGTATAACCCCAAATTCTTTTAATGAAAGACTGGCGAATCATCCGAACTCTCGAAACACAATCACAATTTTAATAGCTTAATTTTACACACGAGGAGTTATTCGATGAAAGTTAAAAAGTTGAGTGGTTTCTAGAAATGGAGAAGGATGAAGAATAAACAGAGGAGTTACAAGTTTATTATAAAAATAGTTGATTTTACAGATTGTAGAGTAGGCTATTGGCTAAATATGTGGTTAAAGATAGTTTAGTAGACTTATAAAATATTATTTATTTAAAAAAACAATATCTCCGACCGAATCATACCGGTGACCGGGTAACATGGCAAGGAAGCACCCTTGTAGTCTGCTTAATTATTTCCCTTACTGAAACCCATATCTGACTAGCTAGCTAAAAGGGAAATGTATATATTTCTTTGGGCAAAATTATTCTTTTGTTTACAATACTAGCATAGCAGACGCCTTCTCATTGACATGCACGGATGGAGAATGGTCACGCTAACCTAATACCCAATTTATTTTGTATTATTGTTATTAGGTATTCCTAAACTCCACAACATAATTAATCAGCGTTTCATATCCTAGTTTTAAATGAGAAGAAACGCTAAAACAAACTAAATAATGTCAATATTTTTGACATGCCCAATATTCATTCTCAATCATATTAAAAGCTGATATTTCTAGGTCTATCTAAAACAAAGGCAAAATACTAAAGTAGTGACCTAAACAGAAGAGTCAAACCAGCCATTCATAGCATCAGTTTGATATATTCCCAACACACTGCATCGATTGGCGTCAGGAGCAAGTCAGCCGTCCATCTCAGACTAACTCACTATCCCAAGACATAAATGAAATTAAAATGAATGTGACCAGACACTATATTCCAGAGATACCTTGCCTTCGCAATAGGAACCTAGAAATATAGAATTACAAAGATTTGCTTTTAGAACAATGATCTCATTTACTCAATACCAAAAGATTTCAAAGTCAAAAACCCACCAAATAAGTAGTAAATATATTGCTTCAATCAAATACAAACACTGAAAACATTGAAAAAATAATCAACCCAGCAGGATTTGAACCTCGCATCGATACGCCTTACCGGGGCTCGATCGCTGACTATTGTACGAGTGGAATGCCCCACTTTAAAAAACATGTAAAATAATTATATATTGCTTCAATAAAATCATGAAAACCTGAGGACGAAAAACCCTACCTGCTTTCCCAGAAAGTGTGTGTGACTCTACCCTATCGTCTATTGTCCCTAATCTAGTATATTCAAAATACCAGCTGTTCTTACCATCAGCTTAATACCTTGAAATATACATAATGTATCCCTATGGAATCTGTACAGTTCGATGGGCGAAGTCGAGATAGCAAAACTATAGGCCCGTGTAAGTGAGTCCCCCATTCACGGCCGCGGCCAGGGTGGTGAATAGTAACTCGGCCCTATCCGGTGTATATAAAGAAATATATAAACATATTTAACAAGACCTCTGGCACCGATTACTGCAGACATTAGCGGGTCCGGATATCCCGAATGGCCAACTTAGTATAAAATTATGTGGCCCCCGCCTTTGCCTAACAGCTGGACTTCGGAACCAGGGATGGCACCTTTGGACTTTGCACCTCTGGACTTAGAATATTTTTCATCAGTGTGATGTCATATTAAGGCTATGTTTTTATTATCTTATCGTATAGAACACATCAAAATAAGCAACTTTTATTCGACACATTTTTTTATAAATTCAATATTTTTTAAGTTATGGGCCCCTGAAGGTTGAATACAATTTGGACTTAGAATAATTTTTGTTGAAACGGTATCATTATGACACATACTTTTTTTTGTCTTATTGTGTAGAATGTGGTAAAATAAGCAAGTTTTATTTGAAACATTTTTTTTTAAACTCAAAAATTTCGAAGTTACCGGACTTAGAAGATTGACTACATGGAGTAAAATTTGGACTTAGAAAATAAAATGGCGATGGGATATCATTATAACGTATACTTTTGATGATTTTTCTTTATAGAATACGCTAAAATAAGCGTGTTTTATTTGAAAAACTTTTCTCTTAAATCAAAAATGTCCGAGATAATGGACTCTGCATTTGTACATAATTTGGACATTGAAAAAAAAAAACAGCGATGTGATGTCATTATAACGTATACTTTTTATGATTTTGCCGAATACAATACGCTAAAATAAGCGTGTTTTATCTGAAAAACTTTTCTCTAAAATCAAAAATGGCCGAGATAATGGACTCTGCATTTGTACATAATTTGGACATTGAAAAAAAAAAAACAGCGATGTGATGTCATTATAACGTATACTTTTTATGATTTTGCCGAATAGAATACGCTAAAATAAGCGTGTTCTATTTGAAAAACTTTTCTCTAAAATCAAAAATGGCCGATCCTATAAGAGCATCTATGAACAGACAAGACTTGTAAAAATGACAGTATTACCTATGTAGTATGAAATTAAATTAATTACATTTCCATTGATAAAACGATAACCGATCTAGTGTTTTTTTAAGAAGAAAGAGAAGTTGTTACCGGCGTCCGCTTTGTCCTTTCGATGGCTTGACCGAAGTTTTAAGAATTTATTGTTATTAAGTGCCGAAATTGTAATAGGGAATAGCTGTAAAATTCTAGTTCTCGGAAATTAAAAAAAAACTCAAAACCGAATCGGAGCACCCCACTATCCACGTGGTCTTGTCTGTCCTACCCCTAGAGTGTTTATAAAAGAGAGCGCAGGCGCGGAGGGAGAGCAGCCCTAGCCCGCCGTGACGGAGCGAGGGAACGAGCGAGGCGAGCGGCTGAGGCTGGTCGCCGAAGGCGACCAATAAGCCGAAGCTGCGGAGCCGAGTGAAGTGACCATGCTCCGTCACGCAAGGGCGGAAGGGCTGCTTTTCCCGCAGCGCCGGAGTCACGCAGAAGCTATACTAAGGCACAAGCTGAGTTGCTAGAAAAATGGGTTAGGTTAGGTTAGAGTTGCGATCCCCGCGGAAACGACTGTCGCCAGAAAAGTGGGTTAGGTTAGGTTAGAACTGCGACCCCCGCGGAAACAAACTGTTGCCAGAAAACTTGACTTATGTTTGACAGAGAAAACCACTATAATTGACATTCGGGAATGCCGGGATAGTAAATTTCCAGAAACCCCGTGTACTAAGCCTTAAAATCACAGTTTTTAACCCTCTAATGGCTAAAATCCGGAAAATCCGGTTTACAAGATATTGACATTCCGGAATGCCGGGATAGTAAATTTCCAGAAACCCCGTGTACTAAGCCTTAAAATCACAGTTTTTAACCCTCTAATGGCTAAAATCCGGAAAATCCGGTTTACAGGATATTGATATTCTGGAATGCGGGGATAGTAAATTTCCGGAAACCCCGTGAACTAAGCCCTAAAATCACAGTTTTTAACCCTCTAATGACTAAAACCCGGAAAATCCGGTTTAAAAGATATTGACATTCCGGAATGCCGGGATAGTAAATTTCCAGAAACCCCGTGTACTAAGCCTTAAAATCACAGTTTTTAACCCTCTAATGGCTAAAATCCGGAAAATCCGGTTTACAGGATATTGACATTTCGGAATGCGGGGATAGTAAATTTCCGGAAACCCCGTGAACTAAGCCCTAAAATCACAGTTTTTAACCCTCTAATGACTAAAACCCGGAAAATCCGGTTTAAAAGATATTGACATTCCGGAATGCCGGGATAGTAAATTTCCAGAAACCCCGTGTACTAAGCCTTAAAATCACAGTTTTTAACCCTCTAATGGCTAAAATCCGGAAAATCCGGTTTACAGGATATTGACATTTCGGAATGCGGGGATAGTAAATTTCCGGAAACCCCGTGAACTAAGCCCTAAAATCACAGTTTTTAACCCTCTAATGACTAAAACCCGGAAAATCCGGTTTACAAGATTTTGACATTCCGGAATGCCGGGATAGTAAATTTCCGTAAAACCCCTGTGAACTAAGCCTTAAAATCACAGTTTTTAACCCTCTAATGAATGGATCGTAAAACTAGAAATTCCGGATTAATAACTTTAAAATTTTCCAGGACTTAGAAAATTCTCACCTCTCTCTCTCCCCAGCTGGGGACTTAGCAAATTCACAAAACAACCGTACGGCAAAATTGAGAATTTTCTAAGTCCTAGAAAATTACTTCTGAGCCTTATAACTTATAAATTATTAATTTTACAAAAAAGTTGTCCGTACTAAACGTGCTTATTTTGATGTGTTCTGTAAGATGAGATGATAAAAATATAGCCTTAATATGACATCACAATGAAAAAAAATTTTCTAAGTCCAAAACCGACCCTTTGCTTTATGCCGACCGACAATTTAGTTATTGCACATAAAACCAAACACAGAGATAGAAAGATATAGCAGAATTTTGCACTTACCAATAGATTAGTAAACCAGAGTCACTTGTCGGTCCGAACGTAGAGATTTGAATGCCTGACTACGACCAGCTCTGGCCCTTTTATACTCAAATCAAGACAAGAGCCAATGTATGGAAAAGTGGAGCCAATGTATGAAGAAGTGGAACCAAAATATGTAATAGTGGAGCACATATAGGTAAATGTAGAGCCAATGTATGAAAAAGTGGAGCCAAAATATGTAATAGTGGAGCACATATAGGTAAATGTAGAGCCAATGTATGAAAAAGTGGAGCCAATGTATGAAGAAGTGGAGCCCCTCCCTTATGTCTATCTAGTTAAGGTCCAATATGTTCACTCTGTTACACATGACGTTGACAGCCGTCAATATGACATGACAGACGTCTTACTATGAACGAAGCTGTTTGAGACATACAGAAAAACTGCAGTCTTAGTACGACAGACTCTAAACCGCGACGTGACTTAAGGTTGCGTTAATAATTCGTAAGATGTCGCTACAATACTCGCAATGAGTTTGATTTTCATGGATTTATTGTTAGAATGAATCAAAAATAAACCAAGCCCGTAATGTCTATAATCAAATGGGTAATACTTTTATTGTATTATTTTTATTTTAGTAATTAAATACGAGGAAGGCCTCCTGTTTAGGTACACTATTTCAACATCATCTGTCATTTTATAACAGTTTGGTCAATAGATTATGTGAGCATAATCGAAAACAATTTGTCAAAATATAAGTGACCTTGAATTCTAAACGAATTATAAATAGCTAAGACGACATATGCTCTTGACAAAACGGTTATAAAATGTGAATTTAAGTTATGTTGCAATAGTAAAGCCTGGTGGAGAAAAATAAAACTTACATAATCTTTTTCATGTGTAGCAAACAAATAC
The DNA here is from genome assembly GCA_947086415.1 of Pammene aurita. NCBI lineage: Eukaryota > Metazoa > Arthropoda > Insecta > Lepidoptera > Tortricidae > Pammene > Pammene aurita. The sequence continues at coordinate 23,164,681 of OX352306.1, read as the reverse complement.
ATGTATTATATCTAGCGCAATGCTAACAAGAGTTAAAAATATTTTTTCACCTCAGCAGCAGGAACGAGGGTTCTTTGATACCTAAAAACAGTGAGCAAAACTCAATTTTGCTGCGAGCGTGAGACAAAATGACCGGAATTACAATGTCAATCTGCGCGCGAGGTATTGAAAAATAAATTTGAATTGGGATGATAAAATTGTGTAAATAGTGTTTTATTTAGGTTAATGTGGAGGCTGTTACATTCTATCCATGTACTTACATCTAGAAATGATTTTTTTATGTCCGATTCATAAGAGTTTATGTCATTTAAAGCTGCCAGATGCCTGGATCTAGCAATAAGGATAGTATAGCAATCTAACCAGACTGGTTTTGTTGCTCTCATTATTGTGTCATATCTGACGTGGCCAGCTCTTAGTCCATCTGTTCAGCTTCACATGCTAACTATTGTATTGTCATCGATAAGAGGAATATACCATTTCATCTCCATCAGGCATCGGGAAGTAGACCAAATTATTATTTAGATAGGTATACAGAAAAAAAACTAGTGCCTACGCCAATTCATGGGATAAGGTTGTCAAGCGGACCCCATGCCGGGACAAACGCTAGGAGGAAGTGATAGGTATACAGAATTCATCCTTACTTGTCTTACCATGTAAACAGACACCTTTCAAAGTCAAAGTCATTATCACACTTTTCTCTGGATTTATCACTTAAAATGTTGTTATACACTTCAAGAAACTCACAAAGTATCGAATTTAACTAGTAACCACTGCAAAATATAATTACTAATAAAAAGCTCTTTGATAATCGCAGTAACAAACGAATAATCTAAAAAATAAATGACTACTTATGTCTCGATTGACACACGTTTGTTTACCATTCTCTAATTCGTCTAATTGAATTCTGTATAGGTAGGTACCTATACAGATTTCAATTAGACTACCTACCTACCTATCTATCTACTACTAAATACCTACTACTAGTATTGAATACCTAAACACTAGGTACATATATACAAAAACGTGTGTAGAAATGTAGAAATGAACCATCGTTTATATTTATAGCGCCATCAAAATTTAACTCTAACCAGATCTACACCAAACGGGAATAAAATATTGAATACTACTCGTATGACACCTATCTACACCCAATATTACCCAACCGGCGATCTCCGCACGTCTTACACGAGCAAATCTTCTCTTATGTTATGATCACCACCTTGATGTTTTTTCTGAGCGAGTCAGTGCAAACGCTCTAGTAAAAGCTCTCGTAGACCATGTAGCGCGTCCAAATTAAATAAATATTAAATACCAACACTTACATCCAATGTTCCCCAGCCAGCAATCTCCGCCCGACTCACTCTAGGGAATCTTCTCTTTATGACCACCCGTTTGATGGTCTTTCCGAGCGGTATATTATTTTCCGTGCGGGCCAAGGCGATGTCGCCACGGAGGGTCTTCGCGTCAAAGCTCTCGTGAACCATGAAGTAGGACACATGTCTGACTACGATCATCTATAAACTTAAACATATTTAACCCTTAATGAATCCAATTAGTACTTGATCAGAGGCCCGTTTCTCAAAAGCTTGTAACTTGTAATACAAGCGGATGTCACTTTTCAACATCTTCTGCTAGAAAGGGACTTCCGCTTGTATTACAAGTCACAAGCTTTTGAGAAATGGGCCCCAGTTCGTTAACTTTAGACCGCAATTTTATTTTTATTTTCACATGGCATGTGTTGCTATCTGCGGAGTCGTTCGAAAGAAAACTCTTTGTCAAATAATACAATTTTAGATTTGATTGAATTAATCTTCCGGAACCGGCGGCCTGCCACTTCAATAACGTACTATATATCATTAGAATCTGTTGTCTAAGGCATACTCGTAAACATTTGTTGTATTTTACCAACGTTTGTAGGAAATTTGTCTAGCAGGCGGTCAATTTACGACCCGACCCCAAATAATGGGAACAGGAGAAGAGGAAGAAGAAGGCGGTCACTATACTGAAAACAATCATATGGACCGGACCACGTCTGTTTAGACGTTTGATGCACCATATTTGATGCACTTTGAATAACCTTGCAAGTTAATATAAACATTTTTTTTAAATACTACGACGATGATAAACATGTATACGGCCCGCCTGATGGTAAGCAGTTACCGTTGCCTATAGACGCCTGCAACCCCAGAGGATTTACATGCGCGTTGCCTACCCTGAAAGAACTTATACATTCCTTTTTTGAAGAACCTCATACTGTAGCCCGCTGGGAAAACCTCGGCAGGGAGTTCATTCATTCCACAGCTGCAGCGTTCGTGAGAGGAATTACCGAACAGTGCGCGACCCTTTAGGCTCTAGGGTGTGAGGATGAACACCCTGCCGACGGCGAGCGGTGCGGCGATAATCCGCAGGCCCCTGAATATCTCATCCTTCTTTCACTTTCTGTATACTTCCCGTGACCATCAATTGCGCTCCGCGAGTAATCTAAGCCTCTCTATCTCGCTTCATCGTACAGGTTTCATCTCTAATTCGTTTTCTATTCAGGTGGCTCGTCTTTGGAACGGTCTTCGCACTGAAATTAGGAAAGCTCCGTCGAGCTACGTTTTTAAAAGGTCTGTGCGAGCTTTCTTTGCTGGTAGCTCAAAGTAAAATTTTCTGTATCTTCTCCAAAAGTGCTTTTCTTGGCGAGATAAAATTACATATATAAGTATTTGTGTGTATGTATATTATTATATATGTAGTAGTTTTATATTTATGTATTTTATGTATTTTACTTTATATATTTTATGTGTATGAATAGGATAATAGAATAGTTTTTCGTTATTAATTTCTCTAGATGCACCGCCTACAATCTTTTCTGTGTTGCCCTAAAGGTTGACTGGTAGAGAATGCCTTATGGCATTAAGTCCGCCTTTTGTACGTTAAGTTTCCTTATGTGCAATAAAGTTTAAATAAATAAATAAAAAGCTGTCGTGAAAACAACAACATGAACATTTCCTAATTACTTACATTGTGGAGTTTTATTGCGGAATCAAACAAAAACACATACAACAATACACACATCACTCCTTCTTATTAGAATTAATGTTAATGCCTTTACCAAATTCATTACCTCTTGTATCTCTGCACTCCCGAGATAAAGAACCACGTTTACATCTTTGGGACAAGTTTTGAAGCAGTGCGCAGCCGTCAGTACCAAGTTCTGGGTCAAAACAGACGCGCCACAGAACCACGCCTCTCCACTACAAGTCAAAAACATGAATACAGCATGGGGGAACTGATCTATCTTTGCTGCCTGCCCCCCTACGATATAGGATTCCATTTTTCTAACGCACACTGAAATCAAACTTAAAACGGCAGGTGAATTGCATGAAAAGGTATTTGTCGTTTGTAAATTAAAAAAGTAAATAGGTAATTTCTTAATGAGGAATCATAAAAATTCTTATTTGATTAGGTGGTTACCCAACGTGGTTACGCAAGCGAACATAATGTCAATTCGGAAAAGGGTTAGTAAACAGATGTGCTTCTAATTACAAAAAACATTGTTACAATAAGTAAGTATATCATTTATGGTATATATTTATGTACTTATGTATTTTGTCTATTTATTATATTAGTGTGTATATGTGTTTATTTATTTTTAGGCACTACCCGTTCATTGTTTTATGTACTTTATTATTATTGAAAATCTGAAGCTTCTCTTTCGTTCAGAATGTTCAGACAAGGAAAAGTGTGTTATACTAACAGCCAAATTACCTTAGAAGTTGCTAACAACTTGTTAAATTATCCTCACAAACCTGTCTCGTCATCTTCATTATAATTATCATCGTATTAGCGTTTTCTTCCGACTTTTTTTGCCATGGCTCATCGGAGTCTAGGATCTCCTCGGTCGGTCTGCCAGTGTGTTGACGACGAGAGACCCTCTTGTTCCATTAGTCGTCGACACAGTGAATACTCCTTTTTGGAAAGTGTCGGCAACGCACACGTGACACCTCTGGAGTTGCAGGCGTCCATAGGCTAAGGTTGTCTGCCGTTTGCCACCGTCGTTGTATAAAAAAAAGTCTGATCCCAAGAATTAGTGTTAGCAAAAGTTTTTACGAAAGCGAGTGTAATCTGGCTTTCTAATCCAGAGCCTCCAGGGGGGAAACTAAGCCTAAGGTTTGATTTCCTGCCTTGTTTTTCTTTACCGAAAAGAGACGGGTTAATTAGGATAATGAGGTCCGACAGACTCAGTGGTATGAGCCAGGAATGGAACTGGTGGAAGGAGGAGCGGACAGGGGTGTCGGCTGACATAGCCGTACCCAATTCCCGCTACACATTGACGGATTTGTCCTACAGACATGTCCGCCAGACAGATCCAGCGGACACATCCGTACGTATATGAGTAGCTAAATGCTGAGTTACGCCTATCGAAACATAAAGAGCAAAACTCACATAAAGTAAAAAATCACCAAATATTTTAAACCAATGTACTTAAATACTTACTTACCTTATGCGCGGGCACAGAAAATACAATATATTGGTTATTGTTAAAATTATTGTGAATTTGAAGTAAGTTTTACGTTGCAATTTGTATGTTTATTAAATAAGTTTAACTTAAGATTTGCCTCATGTTTTTATATTTTTACGCTTAAATAATGTTAATATTACAGCTACAGTAGTACTTTATTTATCGAAATTGATATCGTTCTAAATTATTTTTTGGCCACAACATACATTTATTATTCAAGTAGTGCCAGTCTTTTTGGATCCCCCCTCGTTTTCTCCTCTAGACCTAGATTCAATCATTCGATCCAAAAATATTGACACTACTTTAATAAGAATTTTACGTTTTATATAAAAATTAATTTCATCATAAAATGTAGGCGACTCCAGTACCTATTCTGCTCAATAATGCCACCACCTGTCCTTACCCTAAGTTATTAATAACTTTAATTGTTTTTTTTATTTTTTATTATTTTATTTATTGGGGAGAAAAACAGATACAAGCCAAAAAACATGCACAAAAATAAATCATGGAGGTAAATAGGTACAGCTTATATCCTAGCACAAATCCCACTGAGATTTCACACAAATTATATTAAGATGGCATTGTTAACGGAACAAAACAAGTATCCTTAAATACCTAATCTTAAACTACTTATGTCTTAAACACACAGTAAAGAGTAGCGAAAACAAGAGAGAAATGTTACAACTACCATTTCTAAGACAATAAGGAATAGACTACCATTACAGTGAAGAAATGAAGAAAATAAATTATTTTTAATAAATGCAAAAGTATGTAAACTATTTGTAAAAAAATTATAGTGTAATGTAGGAAAAAAAATTATAGTGTAATGTTGGTGAAATGACTAAATTTTTCTAGGGAAATGATGATATGGATTCTCCATTTCGTGAAGATCCTGCGTGATTTGATCATATCCCTTAGAGATTTGTTAAAATCTCTGTTTTAATATCTGTTTCACTTTATCTAGTCAGAGATTTGATCAAATCGCTTAACTGTAAAGTAAAATATTGTATTCGGTACGTCCTTTCGTCATTTCACTAAATCAGTTAAGAGATTTAACTAAATCACCATATACCATCTTCCAGTTGAAATTTTATTATTTCACTAAACTCGTTTAGCGAAATGATAAAACTAGCTGACTTATTGAGTTCGTTTCATCAACTTACTGTCGTAGTTGGGGATTTTGTCAATTTCCTAAACAAATCTAGTGAAAGGAAAAAGCGTATCGCGCTTATTGGCCGATTTTGTCTTTCCACTAAACAGAGTCAGTGATTTGGTGAAATTACTGAATTTTTCTAGGGAAATGATGATATGGAGTCTCCATTTTAAAATCCTGCATGATTTGATCATATCCCTTAGAGATTTGTTCAAATCTCTGTTTTAATCATTTCCCTGCGACATATATGCCTTTGTCCTGACTGACTGACTGACTGACTGATCCACGCAGAGCCGAAACTACTGAAGCTAGAAAGTTGAAAATTTCAGATCTAGTTACATTTGCAATGTGTACAAGTAATAAGAAGCGATTTTGAAAAATTCAACCCCTAAGGGGGTAAAAAGGGGGTTCAAAATTTGTATGGATGGGGCCTAAAATTTAAGGTTGGAGATTTAAAACTATGTACACTTATTAATAATTAAAAATTAATAAAAGTGATTTCAGCATTTTTTGAAATTCAACCTCTACGGGGGTAAAGAGGGGGTTGAAAGTTTGTATGGATGGAGCTTAAAATTTAAGATTAGAGATTTAAAACTTTGTACACTTATTAATAATGAAAAAATAATAAAAGTAATTTCAGCGTTTTTTGAAATTTTACCTCTAACGGGGTAAAAAAGGGGTTGAAAGTTTGTATAGAGATTAGAATTTTTTTGTGACAGACTTCTAATTTCGTTTGCAGGCTACTAAATTAAAATAAAAAAAAACAATTTCAGCGTTTTTCAAAATTCCACCCAGAGGAGTTGAAACGGGGTTGAAAAGTTTGTATTAAAGCGAGGCCGTAACAACTGAAGCTAGAAAGTTGTAATTTGCAGGTCGGGTTACATTTATAACGTGTACAAATAAAAAGAAGCGATTTTGAAAAAATCAATCTCTAAGGGTGTAAAAAAGGGGGTTGAAAGTTTGTATGTTTAGGATTTTAAATTTTAAGTTAGAGACTTGAAAATTCGTACGTTCGCTGATATTTATAAAATAATAAAAGTGATTTCAGCGTTTTTTATAATTTCATCCCTGAGGCGGTTAAAAAGGGTGCAAAGTTTGTATCGGGGAAATTTATTTTTTTGAGCTAGAAACTTTTAACTTTGTAGAAAGATTACTTATTCAAATACAATAAAAGTACTTTTAGCGTTTTGGATAATTTTACCCCTGAGGGGGTTAAAAAGGGGTTCAAAGTTTGTATGGGGGAAATTTATTTTGTTGTGCTAGAGACTTTTAACTTTGTGGGAAGATAACTTAATACAATAAAAGTGCTTTCAGCGTTATGGAAAATTGTACCCCTGAGGGGGTTAAATAAGGGGGGTGTGAAGGTGCTATCATACGCGGACGAAGTCGCGGGGCGGAAAGCTAGTCTAATATATGTCCTATTTTAGTCAACACAGTCACAAGAGTGTTTTTTTCAAATTAGCTTCACGAAGCCGCCGCCTTACAGTCCACTCGCTGATGTCATCTCTTCGGGTCTCCCGAAGTTGGTTTTTGACTTCAACTGCAGTGAGATGCCGATTTCGGAGCATTGTTGTTACAATAAATCGATCTTCTCTAGCCGTAGTACATCTCGGCCTGCCGGTTCCTGGTCTTCGAAGGTCCCTGCCAGTTTGTAGGAAACGTTGGAGGACCCTCTGCACCGTTGATAGTGACACGCCTGTTCTTCTTGCTGTATATCTCTGACTTCTGCCTTCTTGTAACAAAGTGACGATACGTGTACATTCCTCTTGTGTTAGCGACATGATAGTAATTCAATAATGACCATCAAAGTCAACAAAAACTGCCTTTTATCATTTTGCTTTGACAGATTGAAAACAAAAGTGAGAAACAATCAAAAGTGAAATAAGCTCAGTTTGAATTTGGTACCAAATTCGACTTTTTTTTTTAATAAAACTTTTTCCAGAATTCTTGTAGAACATTGAAGGTTCAATTTAATTCGATATTAAATTCTCTTTAATACACAGTTAGTTTCCTGCACATACCGCTATTAATTTGCAAAATATAAGGGTTTTTGTCACTGACCCGTATTATTTGCTCGCGAGTGTAGTACTTCCCGAGAGTACTACTACTCCTGTTAGTGTGTGCCTATAATAAAGAGTTCCCCCATTCTCGATCCTGACTATGTCAAAGGGACCAACTGTAAACATACCCTATAAACTTGTTATAAACAAAAAAAACGGCCAAGAGCGTGTCGGGCCACGCTCAGTGTAGGGTTCCGCAGTTTTCCGTCCGTCACAGTAAGTGTCCCCACTTAAGAGTTTTTGAAAGCTCGTCATTTCATTGTGATTTTGTAGAAATTACAGGTACAGTAAACACCTGCTTATACGGTTAAAACAAACTTAGTTCAGAAATTATTTTGTAATTTTTTTTTCAAAAACTATTCAACCTATCAAGTTCAAAATAATTTTCCTAGAAAGTTTTTATAAAGTTCTACTTTTGAGATTTTTTCATATTTTTAAAACTTATGGTTCAAAAGTTAGAGGGGGGGGGGTACACATTTTTTTTTACTTCTGGAGCGATTATTTCCGAAAATATTTACGTTATCAAAAAATGATTTTAGTAAACCCCTATTCATTTTTAAATACCTATCCAACAATATATCACACGTTAGGGTTGAAATGAAAAAAAAAAAAATCACTCCCCACTGTACGTATAGGGGAGGTACCCTAATAAAACAATTTTTTCCACTTTTTATTTTACCACTTTGTCGGCGTGATTGATCTACATATTAGTACCAAATTTCAGCTTTCTAGTGCTAATGGTCACTGAGATTATCCGCGGACGGACGGACGGACGGGCAGACATGGCGAAACTATAAGGGTTCCTAGTTGACTACGGAACCCTAAAAAACCAGTTCATCCGTCTTTAAAGTCGACGTAGTCAACCTATTGATGAATTAAATTGTACTCGGCTAATTGTTATCATAAGTCTAAAAAACTAAAGGCGCCTTTAATTATATTCATCTTACCATCGGCAACGTCAATAATCTCAACGAGTAATAATTTAATGGATGGTTGACGTCCAATTGCTCGTCACTCCACCTAGTCATTTTATATATATTATAAAAACTTTCTAGGAAAATTATTTTGAACTTGATAGGTTGAATAGTTTTTGAAAAAAAATTACAAAATAATTTCTGAACTAAGTTTGTTTTAACCGTATAAGCAGGTGTTTATTGTACCTGTAATTTCTACAAAATCACAATCAAATGCCGTGCTTTCAAAAACTCTTAAGTGGGTACACTTACTGTGACGGACAGAAAACTACGGAACCCTACACTGAGCGTGGCCCGACACGCTCTTGGCCGGTTTTAAATTTAAGTCCTTAGCAGTAGGGGTTTCCAGGACATTACCCTTAGTAGTTAGCAAACTTACCGCGATGGGTGATTTTTGTAGTTATTCTTTGCGCACATTATTCCCTGTCTGTATAAATACTTGATTACAAGCATCAGTAGGTTGTAGAATTTGTGTCACCGACTTTAATTTTATTGTTTCTTCATTCGTTTTATCCTGCATTGAGATAAGTTTTAGTATAAACGCTATTCAGGGATTTGTATGATGACTTGCAAACTAAGGGGTTTAAGTTTTTTCTAAATTTATTTCTTAAATACCAAAAAAAAACGAAGTCACCCGGGACCGTAGAGCTGGCTCGTTCCTTGAACAGCGGATAGGTGTAGCAGTCCAAAGAGGGAACGCAGCCAGCATTATGGGAACCCTTCCGCAAGGGTCGGACCTCGGTGACCTTAACTAGTTAAAGTATTTTTTTTAGATTTATTTAGTTTTATAGGTAGCTTTTAGGTTTTCTTTTTATGAATATGTCGCATATAATATAGTAATATTTAGAAATAAACTTCAGTTAAAAAAAATACTACATAGTGGCTATGCGTCTATATATTTTATAATTGTATTTAAAAATTTATATGGGACCAATTTCGGGGTATACCCTTTCCAATAAAAAAATAATTATCAAAATCGAACTACTCTGTAAAAAGTTATGCGTGGTCATACATAAAAAAAATAAAAATATATACGCGTCGACTTGAGAACCTCCTCCGTTTTTTTCGTCGGTTAAAAACAGCCCGCGTTAACTTTATCCTTCTATTTTTAAATACAAAAAAAAATACTAGTGGCTATGCGAGCTGTAGACTTCGCTAGGGGATCAATGTTACTCTGCGTCCGTAGGAAACCTTAGACAACCCTACACGTGATTCCTGGGTGGTGCTAAAAGAGTAACAAACTTGGCAGCTGCACTGCCCCATCTATAGCTCGCACCATTCACTGGATTTTCTTTATCATCTGCTTTCCCACTAGTTACCTACTACCCCAGGGAAGAAATGCCTATCTTTATCCAGCGACATGTAGCCATACGATAAATTGTGAGTCACAGTGGTCCAAAGTGGCATAGACCCCTATGGTAGGTATTCAGGTTCTTTGTGCCTATTTCCGTCATTTTCAAACTTTACACCAAACTGAATCGACAAGAAGTATAATGATAATAATTTTGAATAATGTATCTATTCGATATACTGAATGTCGCTGTTCGATATTTCTTTGGGTTACTTGGTTACTGTATTGAAGTAATAATTTGCCATGTACGGTAATAATAAGCATTTTTGATGATTCTTAAACTTTGTATAATAGAACCGTTTTTCCCCCGAAGGGTAAAAAACGGATATTTAGGTTTCTGCCGTAGCTTAACCCACATATGAGATTACACCCTCGTAACTCAGCCCTAATCGAGTGAATTCCTCGACTAGTAGCGCCATCTGTCGCGCCACTCAGGTACTAATGTCGCCCGGTGCTAGCGCCAGGCTGATTTCTCCTCAGTACGTTAAGTAAGCCGGCAAGGCCCTTAAGGTGTGGGTTAAGCTACGGCAGAAACCTAAATATCCGTTTTTTACCCTTCGGGGGAAAAACGGTTCTATTTAGGTATTCGTTGCCTTCGCTTAACCCACATATGAGACGTGTTTAAACCTCTGCCGGCGCTGGCCCGGGCGTACTGTGATGATTAGACATTAACCCATACAAATTTCGGAACAAAATGTGTACACAAGAGATACTTGTTGCTATACGTTATTACTTTGCGCAATAACTTAACTAGCATTATCTTTTTTTTTATTTTTTTATATATCTATTGTGAAAATATCCTTATCTGCCGTAATTGGCAGTTTAGCTATTTATTTTAATGATAGAGTTAGGTTAACATTTCCATTTTTCCATTAGGAATATTTCTAGTAACCCTAAAACAATCGATCCCGTATTCGTATTTTTGTGATTTTAGTTAAGCGAGCTTCGATATTCCTATCTGGAGATATTGCGTTGATAACCTCAGGTAAGATTTCCGTCAAACGGGTCATTAAGTTATGAATGATGTAAAGAGTTATTTGATTCTGCTATTTGATCACTGATTTGTATGATGTACTTTTTATTATTTATCGTAACATGGCCAGATTGAAAGTTCCTCCAAAAATCTGTTTTAAAAGTCGTTCTTGATTGAGAAAACCTGTTTCACATCTGAAATTTTTAGTATTATTAGTATTATTCGGGCCTTAACGGTCATTTTAAAGTCTAATTATGTACAGTGACATACGCTGCTTTATTACACACATATTATAAACTCCCTGTGATGTCTTCAAAGACCGCATGCTACGCCCGGCATTGCGGCATTGATCAGACCTATTAGGTAGCGATCATTTGTTAGTAAAACCGAATGGGAAATTCAGGTAATTTTGCGAGATCCTTAGGAAAAACAATGTCTTTAATTACATCCAGACCTTATAGATGTCAATTGGAGTTTTGAGTGAGGATTATAAGAATGCTAAATGTTGACGACAGTAACTATGAATTTTAGAACTAAAATGGTATTGCTAAATTGACAATACTCCACCGGAAACCGATCGGATATACTAGGTAAGCTAAGCAAGCTCCAAATTAGTTTATATGATTATCAATATAATGTTTATAGGTTTGAGAGAAGGACGAAGGTGAAACAACTATACCGATAAGAATATTAATTAAAAATGATGCTATCGTCTTCAAGGGCTGTAGGTATATTACTATGACTATAATGTTATTTGTATGTATTTCACGTTGTCCTTACTAGTTGACCTTACGTCTACCAACTAAATACATCTCTATCTCTCTTGATTATGTAGTTATTTTCTGTAGCCGGAATGAAGATCATTGGGTTCACAAGGATTGTCCGGGTCTGAATTTCGAGCTTGTACACTCTCTGTGGCGGCGATCTGATTCACAAAGCAGTAGAGCTTAACCTTAACCGATTTTAAGGGTAGAGCTTAACCGATTTTAAGGGTAGAGCTTAACTGATTTTAAGGGTAGGGCTCAACCAATTTTAAGGGTAGGGCTTAACCGATTTTAAGGGTAGAGCTTAACCGATTTTTAGAGGTAGAGCTTAACCAATTTTAAGGGTAGAGCTCAACCAATTTTAAGGGTAGGGCTTAACCGATTTTAAGAGTAGAGCTTAACCTTAACCGATTTTAAGGGTAGGGCTTATCCGATTTTAAGGGTAGAGCTTAACCGATTTTAAGGGTAGACCTTATCCGATTTTTAGGGGTAGAGCTTAACCAATTTTAAGGGTAGAGCTTAACCGATTTTAAGGGTAGGGCTTATCCGATTTTAAGGGTAGAGCTTAACCTTAACCGATTTTAAGGGTAGAGCTTATTTCACGTTGTCCTAAGTAGTTGACCATACGTCTACCAACTAAATACATCTCTATCTCTCTTGATTATGTAGTTATTTTCTGTAGCCGGAATGAAGATCATTGGGTTCACAAGGATTGTCCGGGTCTGAATTTCGAGCTTGTACACTCTCTGTGGCGGCGAACTGATTCACAAAGCAGTAGAGCTTAACCTTCACCGATTTTAAGGGTAGAGCTTAACCGATTTTGAGGGTAGACCTTATCCGATTTTAAGGGTAGGGCTTATCCGATTTTAAGGGTAGAGCATAACCTTAACCGATTTCAAGGGTAGAGCTTAACCAATTTTAAGGGTAGAGCTTAACCGATTTTAAGGGTAGGGCTTATCTGATTTTAAGGGTAGGGCTTATCCGATTTTAAGGGTAGAGCTTAACTTTAACCGATTTTTAGGGGTAGAGCTTAACCAATTTTAAGGGTAGAGCTCAACCAATTTTAAGGGTAGGGCTTAACCGATTTTAAGGGTAGAGCTTAACCGATTTTTAAAAGATAAAAAAGGTTAGGCCCTAAAAGCGGATAAGCTCTACCCTGAAAGTCGGTTAAGCCCTACCCTTAAAATCGGTTAAGCTCTAACCTTAAAATTGGTTAAGCCCTACTCTTAAAATCGGTTAAGCACTAGCCTTAAAATCGGTTAAGCCCCACAGCTCTACCCTTAAAATCGGTGAAGCTCTACCCTTAAAATCGGTTAAGCCCTACCCTTAACATCGGTAAAGCTCTACCCTTAAAATCGGTTAAGATCTACCCTTAAAATCGGTTAAGCACTACCCTTAAAATCGGTTAAGCCCTACCTTAGCCCTACATAGGGCCCTACCTAGGGATTAACCGATTTTAAGGGTAGGGGTTTACCGATTTTAAGGGTAGTGCTTAACCTATTTGAAGAGTAGGGCTTAACCAACGGGGGGGGGGGCACTTAACCAATTTTAAAGGTAGAGCTTATCCAATTTTAAGGGTAGAGCTTATCCGATTTTAAGGAGGGCTTAACCAATTTTAAGGGTAGGGCTTATCCGATTTTAAGGGAAGAGCTTATCCGATTTTAAGGGTAGAGCTTAACTGATTTTAAGGGTAGAGTTTAACCGATTTTAAAGGTAGGGCTTATCCGATTTTAAGGGTAGAGCTTAACCTTAACCAATTTTAAGGGTAGAGCTTAACCGATTTTAAGGGTAGGGCTTATCCGATTTTAAGGGTAGAGCTTAACCGATTTTAAGGGTAGGGCTTAACCGATTTTAAGGGTAGAGCTTAACCGATTTTTAGGGGTAGGGCTTATCCGATTTTAAGGGTAGAGCTTAACCGATTTTAAGGGTAGACCTTATCCGATTTTAAGGGTAGGGCTTATCCGATTTTATGGGTAGAGCTTAACCTTAACCGATTTTAAGGGTAGGGCTTATCCGATTTTAAGGGTAGAGCTTAACTGATTTTAAGGGTAGGGCACAACCAATTTTAAGGGTAGAGCTTAACTGATTTTAAGGGTAGGGCTCAACCAATTTTAAGCCTTAAAATCGGTTAAGCCCTAACCTTAAAATTGGTTGAGCCCTAACCTTAAAATCAGTTAAGCTCTACCCTTAAAATCGGTTAAGCTCTACCCTTAAAATCGGATAAGCCCTACCCTTAAAATCGGATAAGCTCTACCCTTAAAATTGGTTTAGCTCTACCCTTAAAATTGGTTAAGCTCTACCCCTAAAAATCGGTTAAGCTCTACCCTTAAAATCGGTTAAGCCCTACCCTTAAAATTGGTTGAGCCCTACCCTTAAAATCAGTTAAGCTCTACCCTTAAAATCGGTTAAGCTCTACCCTTAAAATCGGATAAGCCCTACCCTTAAAATCGGATAAGCTCTACCCTTAAAATCGGTTAAGCTCTACCCTTAAAATCGGATAAGCCCTACCCTTAAAATCGGATAAGCTCTACCCTTAAACTTGGTTAAGCCCTACCCTTAAAAATCGGATAAGCCCTACCCTTAAAAGCGGATAAGCTCTACCCTTAAAATTGGTTAAGCCCTACCCTTAAATTCGGTTAAGCTCTACACTTAAAATTGGTTAAGCACTACCCTTAAAATCGGTTAAAGTTAAGCTCTAACCTTAAAATCGGATAAGCCCTCCCCTTAAAATTGGATAAGGTCTACCCTTAAAATCGGTTAAGCTCTACCCTTAAACTCGGATAAGCCCTACCCTTAAAATCGGTTAAGCTCTACCCTTAAAATTGGTTAAGCTCTACCCCTAAAAATCGGTTAAGCTCTACCCTTAAAATTGGTTGAGCCCTACCCTTAAAATCAGTTAAGCTCTACCCTTAAAATCGGTTAAGCTCTACCCTTAAAATCGGTTAAGCTCTACCCTTAAAATCGGATAAGCCCTACCCTTAAAATTGGTTGAGCCCTACCCTTAAAATCAGTTAAGCTCTACCCTTAAAATCGGTTAAGCTCTACCCTTAAAATCGGGTAAGCCCTACCCTTAAAATCGGATAAGCTCTACCCTTAAAATTGGTTAAGCCCTACCCTTAAAATCGGTTAAGCTCTACCCTTAAAATTGGTTAAGCTCTACCCTTAAAATCGGTTAAAGTTAAGCTCTACCCTTAAAATCGGAAAAGCCCTACCCTTAAAATTGGATAAGGTCTACCCTTAAAATCGGTTAAGCTCTACCCTTAAAATCTGATAAGCCCTACCCTTAAAATCGGTTAAGCTCTACCCTTAAAATTGGTTAAGCCCTACCCCTAAAAATCAGTTAAGCTCTACCCTTAAAATCGGTTAAGCTCTACCCTTAAAATTGGTTAAGCTCTACCCCTAAAAATCGGTTAAGCTCTACCCTTAAAATCGGTAAAGCTCTACCCTTAAAATCGGTTAAGATCTACCCTTAAAATCGGTTAAGCACTACCCTTAAAATCAGTTAAGCCCTACCTTAGCCCTACATAGGGCCGTACCTAGGGATTAACCGATTTTAAGGGTAGGGGTTTACCGATTTTAAGGGTAGTGCTTAACCTATTTGAAGAGTAGGGCTTAACCAACGGGGGGGGGGGGGGCACTTAACCAATTCTAAAGGTAGAGCTTATCCAATTTTAAGGGTAGAGCTTATCCGATTTTAAGGAGGGCTTAACCAATTTTAAGGGTAGGGCTTATCCGATTTTAAGGGAAGAGCTTAACCGATTTTAAGGGTAGACCTTATCCGATTTTAAGGGTAGGGCTTATCCGATTTTAAGGGTAGAGCTTAACCTTAACCAATTTTAAGGGTAGAGCTTAACCAATTTTAAGGGTAGAGCTCAACCAATTTTAAGGGTAGGGCTTAACCGATTTTAAGGGTAGAGCTTATCCGATTTTAAGGGTAGCTTATCCGAATTTAAGGGTAGAGCTTAACCTTAACCAATTTTAAGGGTAGAGCTTAACCAATTTTAAGGGTAGAGCTCAACCAATTTTAAGGGTAGGGCTTAACCGATTTTAAGGGTAGAGCTTAACTGATTTTAAGGGTAGGGCTCAACCAATTTTAAGGGTAGGGCTTAACCGATTTTAAGGGTAGAGCTTAACCGATTTTAAGGGTAGAGCTTAAGTGATTTTAAGGGTAGGGCTCAACCAATTTTAAGGGTAGAGCTTAACCGATTTTAAGGGTAGAGCTTAACTGATTTTAAGGGTAGGGCTCAACCAATTTTAAGGGTAGGGCTTAACCGATTTTCAGGGTAGAGCTTTACCGATTTTTAGGGGTAGAGCTTAACCAATTTTAAGGGTAGAGCTTATCCGATTTTAAGGGTAGGGCTTATCCGATTTTAAGGGTAGAGCTTAACCGATTTTAAGGGTAGAGCTTAACTGATTTTAAGGGTAGGGCTCAACCAATTTTAAGGGTAGGGCTTAACCGATTTTAAGGGTAGAGCTTAACCGATCCTTAAAATCAGTTTTTCCCTACCTTAAAATTGAAGCCCTACCCTTAAAATCGGTGAAGCTCTACCCTTAATATCAGTTAAGCCCTACCCTAAAAATCGGTTAAGCTCTACAGCTCTACCCTTAAAATCGGTTAAGCCCTACCCTTAAAATCGGTAAAGCTCTACCCTTAAAATCGGTTAAGATCTACCCTTAAAATCGGTTAAGCACTACCCTTAAAATCGGTTAAGCCCTACCTTAGCCCTACATAGGGCCCTACCTAGGGATTAACCAATTTTAAGGGTAGAGCTTAACCGATTTTAAGGGTAGGGGTTTACCGATTTTAAGGGTAGTGCTTAACCTATTTGAAGAGTAGGGCTTAACCAACGGGGGGGGGCACTTAACCAATTTTAAAGGTAGAGCTTATCCAATTTTAAGGGTAGAGCTTATCCGATTTTAAGGAGGGCTTAACCAATTTTAAGGGTAGGGCTTATCCGATTTTAAGGGAAGAGCTTAACCGATTTTAAGTGTAGAGCTTAACTGATTTTAAGGGTAGAGTTTAACCGATTTTAAAGGTAGGGCTTATCCGATTTTAAGGGTAGAGCTTAACCTTAACCGATTTTAAGGGTAGAGCTTAACTGATTTTAAGGGTAGAGTTTAACCGATTTTAAAGGTAGAGCTTAACCGATTTTAAGGGTAGGGCTTATCCGATTTTAAGGGTAGAGCTTAACCGATTTTAAGGGTAGACCTTATCCGATTTTAAGGGTAGGGCTTATCCGATTTTAAGGGTAGAGCTTAACCTTAACCGATTTTAAGGGTAGAGCTTAACTGATTTTAAGGGTAGGGCTCAACCAATTTTAAGGGTAGGGCTTAACCGATTTTAAGGGTAGAGCTTAACCGATTTTAAGGGTAGAGCTTAAGTGATTTTAAGGGTAGGGCTCAACCAATTTTAAGGGTAGAGCTTAACCGATTTTAAGGGTAGAGCTTAACTGATTTTAAGGGTAGGGCTCAACCAATTTTAAGGGTAGGGCTTAACCGATTTTAAGGGTAGAGCTTAACCGATTTTAAGGGTAGAGCTTAAGTGATTTTAAGGGTAGGGCTTAACCGATTTTAAGGGTAGAGCTTAACCGATTTTAAGGGTAGAGCTTAAGTGATTTTAAGGGTAGGGCTCAACCAATTTTAAGGGTAGAGCTTAACCGATTTTAAGGGTAGAGCTTAACTGATTTTAAGGGTAGGGCTCAACCAATTTTAAGGGTAGGGCTTAACCGATTTTAAGGGTAGAGCTTAACTGATTTTAAGGGTAGGGCTCAACCAATTTTAAGGGTAGGGCTTAACCGATTTTAAGGGTAGAGCTTAACCGATTTTAAGGGTAGAGCTTAAGTGATTTTAAGGGTAGGGCTCAACCAATTTTAAGGGTAGAGCTTAACCGATTTTAAGGGTAGAGCTTAACTGATTTTAAGGGTAGGGCTCAACCAATTTTAAGGGTAGGGCTTAACCGATTTTAAGGGTGGAGCTTAACCGATTTTTAGGGGTAGAGCTTAACCAATTTTAAGGGTAGAGCTCATCCAATTTTAAGGGTAGGGCTTAACCGATTTTAAGGGTAGAGCTTATCCGATTTTAAGGGTAGCTTAACCGAATTTAAGGGTAGAGCTTAACCGATTTTAAGGGTAGACCTTATCCGATTTTAAGGGTAGGGCTTATCCGATTTTAAGGGTAGAGCATAACCTTAACCGATTTTAAGGGTAGAGCTTAACCGATTTTAAGGGTAGACCTTATCCAATTTTAAGGGTAGGGCTTGACCGATTTTCAGGGTAGAGCTTTACCGATTTTTAGGGGTAGAGCTTAACCAATTTTAAGGGTAGAGCTCAACCAATTTTAAGGGTAGGGCTTACCCTTAAAATCGGTTAAGCACTACCCTTAAAATCGGTTAAGCCCTACCTTAGCCCTACATAGGGCCCTACCTAGGGATTAACCGATTTTAAGGGTAGGGGTTTACCGATTTTAAGGGTAGTGCTTAACCTATTTGAAGAGTAGGGCTTAACCAACGGGGTGGGGGGGGCACTTAACCAATTTTAAAGGTAGAGCTTATCCAATTTTAAGGGTAGAGCTTATCCGATTTTAAGGAGGGCTTAACCAATTTTAAGGGTAGGGCTTATCCGATTTTAAGGGAAGAGCTTATCCGATTTTAAGGGTAGAGCTTAACTGATTTTAAGGGTAGAGTTTAACCGATTTTAAAGGTAGGGCTTATCCGATTTTAAGGGTAGAGCTTAACGTTAACCAATTTTAAGGGTAGAGCTTAACCTATTTTAAGGGTAGGGCTTATCCGATTTGAAGGGTAGAGCTTAACCGATTTTAAGGGTAGGGCTTATCCGATTTTAAGGGTAGAGCTTATCCGATTTTAAGGGTAGGGCTTATCCGATTTTAAGGGTAGAGCATAACCTTAACCGATTTTAAGGGTAGAGCTTAACCAATTTTAAGGGTAGAGCTTAACCGATTTTAAGGGTAGGGCTTATACGATTTTAAGGGTAGAGCTTAACCGATTTTAAGGGTAGAGCTTAACCGATTTTTAGGGGTAGAGCTTAACCAATTTTAAGGGTAGCTTATCCGATTTAAAGGGTATAGCTTAACCGATTTTAAGTGTAGACCTTATCTGATTTTAAGGGTAGGGCTTATCCGATTTTAAGGGTAGAGCTTAACCTTAACCGATTCTATGGGTAGGGCTTAACCGATTTTAAGGGTAGGGCTTATACGATTTTAAGGGTAGAGCTTAACCGATTTTAAGGGTAGAGCTTAACCGATTTTTAGGGGTAGAGCTTAACCGATTTTAAGGGTAGGGCTTATACGATTTTAAGGGTAGAGCTTAACCGATTTTAAGGGTAGAGCTTAACCGATTTTTAGGGGTAGAGCTTAACCAATTTTAAGGGTAGCTTATCCGATTTAAAGGGTATAGCTTAACCGATTTTAAGAGTAGAGCTTAACCGATTTTAAGGGTATAGCTTAACCGATTTTAAGGGTAGGGCTTATCCGATTTTAAGGTTAGAGCTTAACCGATTTTAAGGGTAGAGCTCAACCAATTTTAAGGGTAGGGCTTAACCGATTTTAAGGGTAGAGCTTAACCTTAACCGATTTTAAGGGTAGGGCTTATCCGATTTTAAGAGTAGAGCTTAACCGATTTTAAGGGTAGACCTTATCCGATTTTTAGGGGTAGAGCTTAACCAATTTTAAGGGTAGAGCTTAACCGATTTTAAGGGTAGGGCTTATCCGATTTTAAGGGTAGAGCTTAACCGATTTTAAGGGTAGGGCTTATCCGATTTTAAGGGTAGGGCTTATCCTATTTTAAGGGTAGAGCTTAACCTTAACCGATTTTAAGGGTAGAGCTTAACCGATTTTAAGGGTAGAGCTTAACTGATTTTAAGGGTAGGGCTCAACCAATTTTAAGGGTAGGGCTTAACCGATTTTAAGGGTAGAGCTTATCCGATTTTAAGGGTAGGGCTTATCCGATTTTAAGGGCAGAGCTTAACCGATTTTAAGGGTAGACCTTATCCAATTTTAAGGGTAGGGCTTATCCGATTTTAAGGGTAGAGCTTAACTTTAACCGATTTTAAGGGTAGAGCTAAACCAATTTTAAGGGTAGAGCTTAACCGATTTTAAGGGTAGGGCTTAACCAATTTTAAGGGTAGAGCTTATCCGATTTTAAGGGTAGGGCTTATCCGATTTTAAGGGTAGAGCTTAACCGATTTTAAGGGTAGAGCTTAACTGATTTTAAGGGTAGGGCTCAACCAATTTTAAGGGTAGGGCTTAACCGATTTTAAAGGTAGAGCTTAACCGATCCTTAAAATCAGTTTTTCCCTACCTTAAAATTAAAGCCCTACCCTTAAAATCGGTGAAGCTCTAACCTTAAAATTGGTTAAGCCCTACTCTTAAAATCGGTTAAGCACTACCCTTAAAATCGGTTAAGCCCTACAGCTCTACCCTTAAAATCGGTGAAGCTCTACCCTTAATATCAGTTAAGCCCTACCCTTAAAATCGGTTAAGCTCTACAGCTCTACCCATAAAATCGGTTAAGCCCTACCCTTAAAATCGGTAAAGCTCTACCCTTAAAATCGGTTAAGATCTACCCTTAAAATCGGTTAAGCACTACCCTTAAAATCGGTTAAGCCCTACCTTAGCCCTACATAGGGCCCTACCTAGGGATTAACCAATTTTAAGGGTAGAGCTTAACCGATTTTAAGGGTAGGGGTTTACCGATTTTAAGGGTAGTGCTTAACCTATTTGAAGAGTAGGGCTTAACCAACGGGGGGGGGGGGCACTTAACCAATTTTAAAGGTAGAGCTTATCCAATTTTAAGGGTAGAGCTTATCCGATTTTAAGGAGGGCTTAAACAATTTTAAGGGTAGGGCTTATCCGATTTTAAGGGAAGAGCTTAACCGATTTTAAGTGTAGAGCTTAACTGATTTTAAGGGTAGAGTTTAACCGATTTTAAAGGTAGGGCTTATCCGATTTTAAGGTTAGAGCTTAACCTTAACCGATTTTAAGGGTAGAGCTTAACTGATTTTAAGGGTAGAGTTTAACCGATTTTAAAGGTAGAGCTTAACCAATTTTAAGGGTAGGGCTTATCCGATTTTAAGGGTAGAGCTTAACCGATTTTAAGGGTTGACCTTATCCGATTTTAAGGGTAGGGCTTATCCGATTTTAAGGGTAGAGCTTAACCTTAACCGATTTTAAGGGTAGAGCTTAACCAATTTTAAGGGTAGAACTTATCCGATTTTAAGGGTAGGGCTTATCCGATTTTAAGGGTAGAGCTTAACCGATTTTAAGGGTAGAGCTTAACTGATTTTAAGGGTAGGGCTCAACCAATTTTAAGGGTAGGGCTTAACCGATTTTAAGGGTAGAGCTTAACCGATTTTAAGGGTAGAGCTTAAGTGATTTTAAGGGTAGGGCTCAACCAATTTTAAGGGTAGAGCTTAACCGATTTTAAGGGTAGAGCTTAACTGATTTTAAGGGTAGGGCTCAACCAATTTTAAGGGTAGGGCTTAACCGATTTTAAGGGTAGAGCTTAACCGATTTTAAGGGTAGAGTTTAAGTGATTTTAAGGGTAGGGCTTAACCGATTTTAAGGGTAGAGCTTAACCGATTTTAAGGGTAGAGCTTAAGTGATTTTAAGGGTAGGGCTCAACCAATTTTAAGGGTAGAGCTTAACCGATTTTAAGGGTAGAGCTTAACTGATTTTAAGGGTAGGGCTCAACCAATTTTAAGGGTAGGGCTTAACCGATTTTAAGGTTAGAGCTTAACTGATTTTAAGGGTAGGGCTCAACCAATTTTAAGGGTAGGGCTTAACCGATTTTAAGGGTAGAGCTTAACCGATTTTAAGGGTAGAGCTTAAGTGATTTTAAGGGTAGGGCTCAACCAATTTTAAGGGTAGAGCTTAACCGATTTTAAGGGTAGAGCTTAACTGATTTTAAGGGTAGGGCTCAACCAATTTTAAGGGTAGGGCTTAACCGATTTTAAGGGTAGAGCTTAACCGATTTTCAGGGGTAGAGCTTAACCAATTTTAAGGGTAGAGCTCAACCAATTTTAAGGGTAGGGCTTAACCGATTTTAAGGGTAGCTTATCCGTATTTAAGGGTAGAGCTTAACCGATTTTAAGGGTAGACCTTATCCGATTTTAAGGGTAGGGCTTATCCGATTTTAAGGGTAGAGCATAACCTTAACCGATTTTAAGGGTAGAGCTTAACCGATTTTAATGGTAGACCTTATCCAATTTTAAGGGTAGTGCTTGACCGATTTTAAGGGTAGAGCTTTTCCGATTTTTAGGGGTAGAGCTTAACCAATTTTAAGGGTAGAGCTCAACCAATTTTAAGGGTAGGGCTTAACCGATTTTAAGGGTAGAGCTTAACCGATTTTAAGGGTAGACCTTATCCAATTTTAAGGGTGGGGCTTAACCGATTTTAAGGGTAGAACTTAACCGATTTTTAGGGGTAGAGCTTAAGTGATTTTAAGGGTAGGGCTTATCCGATTTTAAGGGTAGAGCTTAACCTTAACCGATTCTAAGGGTAGGGCTTAACCGATTTTAAGGGTAGAGCTTAACCGATTTTAAGGGTAGACCTTATCCAATTTTAAGGGTGGGGCTTAACCGATTTTTAGGGGTAGGGCTTATCCATTTTAAGGGTAGAGCTTAACCGATTTTAAGGGTAGAGCTTAACCAATTTTAAGGGTAGAGCTTATCCGATTTTAAGGGTAGGGCTTATACGATTTTAAGGGTAGAGCTTAACCTTAACCGATTTTAAGAGTAGAGCTTAACCGATTTTAAGGGTAGAGCTTAAGTGATTTTAAGGGTAGGGCTCAACCAATTTTAAGGGTAGAGCTTAACCGATTTTAAGGGTAGAGCTTAACTGATTTTAAGGGTGGGGCTTAACCGATTTTTAGGGGTAGGGCTTATCCGATTTTAAGGGTAGAGCTTAACCGATTTTAAGGGTAGAGCTTAACCAATTTTAAGGGTAGAGCTTAACCGATTTTAAGGGTAGAGCTTAACCGATTTTTAGGGGTAGAGCTTAACCAATTTTAAGGGTAGCTTATCCGATTTTAAGGGTATAGCTTAACCGATTTTAAGTGTAGACCTTATCCGATTTTAAGGGTAGGGCTTATCCGATTTTAAGGGTAGAGCTTAACCGATTTTAAGGGTAGAGCTTAATCGATTTTAAGGGTAGAGCTTAACCGATTTTTAGGGGTAGGGCTTATCCGATTTTAAGGGTAGAGCTTAACCGATTTTAAGGGTAGAGCTTAACCGATTTTAAGGGTAGAGCTTAACCTTAACCGATTCTAAGGGTAGGGCTTAACCGATTTTAAGGGTAGACCTTATCCGATTTTAAGGGTAGGGCTTATCCGATTTTAAGGGTAGAGCATAACCTTAACCGATTTTAAGGGTAGGGCTTATCCGATTTTAAGGTTAGAGCTTAACCGATTTTAAGGGTAGAGCTTAACCGATTTTTAGGGGTAGAGCTTAACCGATTTTAAGGGTAGAGCTTAACCAATTTTAAGGGTAGAGCTTATCCGATTTTAAGGGTTGGGCTTATCCGATTTTAAGGTTAGAGCTTAACCGATTTTAAGGGTAGAGCTTAACCGATTTTTAGGGGTAGAGCTTAACCAATTTTAAGGGTAGCTTATCCGATTTTAAGGGTATAGCTTAACCGATTTTAAGTGTAGACCTTATCCGATTATAAGGGTAGAGCTTAACCGATTTTAAGGGTAGACCTTATCCGATTTTAAGGGTAGGGCTTATCCGATTTTAAGGGTAGAGCATAACCTTAACCGATTTTAAGGGTAGGGCTTAACCGATTTTAAGGGTAGAGCTTAACCAATTTTAAGGGTAGAGCTTATCCGATTTTAAGGGTAGAGCTTATCCGATTTTACGGGTAGAGCTTAACCGATTTTAAGGGTAGAGCTTAACCGATTTTTAGGGGTAGAGCTTAACCAATTTTAAGGGTAGCTTATCCGATTTTAAGGGTATAGCTTAACCGATTTTAAGTGTAGACCTTATCCGATTTTAAGGGTAGGGCTTAACTGATTTAAAGGGTAGAGCTTTACCGATTTTTAGGGGTACAGCTTAACCAATTTTAAGGGTAGAGCTCAACCAGTTTTAAGGGTAGGGCTTAACCGATTTTAAGGGTAGAGCTTAACCAATTTTAAGGGTAGAGCTTATCCGATTTTAAGGGTAGGGCTTATCCGATTTTAAGGGTAGAGCTTAACCGATTTTTAGGGGTAGAGCTTAACCAATTTTAAGGGTAGCTTATCCGATTTTAAGGGTATAGCTTAACCGATTTTAAGTGTAGACCTTATCCGATTATAAGGGTAGAGCTTAACCGATTTTAAGGGTAGACCTTAACCGATTTTAAGGGTAGGGCTTATCCAATTTTAAGGGTAGAGCATAACCTTAACCGATTTTAAGGGTAGGGCTTATCCGATTTTAAGGTTAGGGCTTAACCGATTTTAAGGGTAGAGCTTAACCGATTTTTAGGGGTAGAGCTTAACCAATTTTAAGGGTAGCTTATCCGATTTTAAGGGTATAGCTTAACCGATTTTAAGTGTAGACCTTATCCGATTATAAGGGTAGAGCTTAACCGATTTTAAGGGTAGACCTTAACCGATTTTAAGGGTAGGGCTTAACCAATTTTAAGGGTAGAGCTTATCCGATTTTAAGGGTAGAGCTTATCCGATTTTAAGGGTAGAGCTTAACCGATTTTAAGGGTAGAGCTTAACCGATTTTTAGGGGTAGAGCTTAACCAATTTTAAGGGTAGCTTATCCGATTTTAAGGGTAGAGCTTAACCGATTTTAAGGGTAGACCTTATCCGATTTTAAGGGTAGGGCTTATCCGATTTTAAGGGTAGAGCATAACCTTAACCGATTTTAAGGGTAGGGCTTATCCGATTTTAAGGGTAGGGCTTATCCGATTTTTAGGGGTAGAGCTCAACCAATTTTAAGGGTAGGGCTTAACCGATTTTAAGGGTAGAGCTTAACCGATTTTTAGGGGTAGAGCTTAACCAATTTTAAGGGTAGAGCTTAACCGATTTTAAGGGTAGGGCTTATCCGATTTTAAGGGTAGAGATAACCGATTTTAAGGGTAGGGCTTATCCGATTTTAAGGGTAGAGCTTAACCTTAACCGATTCTAAGGGTAGAGCTTAACCGATTTTAAGGGTAGAGCTTAACCAATTTTAAGGGTAGAGCTTATCTGATTTTAAGGGTAGGGCTTATCCGATTTTAAGGGTAGAGCTTAACCGATTTTAAGGGTAGAGCTTAACCGATTTTTAGGGGTAGAGCTTAACCAATTTTGAGGGTAGCTTATCCGATTTTAAGGGTATAGCTTAACCGATTTTAAGTGTAGACCTTATCCGATTTTAAGGGTAGGGCTTATCCGATTTTAAGGGTAGAGCTTAACCTTAACCGATTTTAAGGGTAGAGCTTAACCTTAACCGATTTTAAGGGTAGAGCTTAACCAATTTTAAGGGTAGAGCTTAACCGATTTTAAGGGTAGGGCTTATCCGATTTTAAGGGTAGAGCTTAACCTTAACCGATTCTAAGGGTAGGGCTTAACCGATTTTAAGGGTAGAGCTTAACCGATTTTTAGGGGTAGGGCTTATCCGATTTTAAGGGTAGAGCTTAACCGATTTTAAGGGTAGAGCTTAACCAATTTTAAGGGTAGAGCTTATCCGATTTTAAGGGTAGGGCTTATTCGATTTTAAGGGTAGAGCTTAACCGGTTTTAAGGGTAGAGCTTAACCAATTTTAAGGGTAGAGCTTAACCGATTTTAAGGGTAGGGCTTATTCGATTTTAAGGGTAGTGCTTAACCTTAACCGATTTTAAGGGTAGAGCTTAACCGATTTTAAGGGTAGAGCTTAACTGATTTTAAGGGTAGGGCTCAACCAATTTTAAGGGTAGAGCTTAACCGATTTTAAGGGTAGGGCTTATCTGATTTTAAGGGTAGAGCTTAACCTTAACCGATTTTAAGGGTAGAGCTTAACCGATTTTAAGGGTAGAGCTTAACTGATTTTAAGGGTAGGGCTCAACCAATTTTAAGGGTAGGGCTTAACCGATTTTAAGGGTAGAGCTTAACCGATTTTAAGGGTAGAGCTTAACCGATTTTAGGGCAAGAGCTTAACCAATTTTCAGGGTAGAGTTTATCCGCTTTTAGGGCCTAACCGTTTTTAAGGGTAGAGTTTCACCGATTTTAAAGGTAGGGCTTCAATTTTAAGGTAGGGTAAAACTGATTTTAAGGATAGGGCTTAACCGATTTTAAGGGTAGGGCTTAACCGATATTAAGGGTAGAGCTTAACCGATTTTAAGGGTAGAGCTTAACCGATTTTTAGGGGTAGAGCTTAACCAATTTTGAGGGTAGCTTATCCGATTTTAAGGGTATAGCTTAACCGATTTTAAGTGTAGACCTTATCCGATTTTAAGGGTAGGGCTTATCCGATTTTAAGGGTAGAGCTTAACCTTAACCGATTTTAAGGGTAGAGCTTAACCTTAACCGATTTTAAGGGTAGAGCTTAACCAATTTTAAGGGTAGAGCTTAACCGATTTTAAGGGTAGGGCTTATCCGATTTTAAGGGTAGAGCTTAACCTTAACCGATTCTAAGGGTAGGGCTTAACCGATTTTAAGGGTAGAGCTTAACCGATTTTTAGGGGTAGGGCTTATCCGATTTTAAGGGTAGAGCTTAACCGATTTTAAGGGTAGAGCTTAACCAATTTTAAGGGTAGAGCTTATCCGATTTTAAGGGTAGGGCTTATTCGATTTTAAGGGTAGAGCTTAACCGGTTTTAAGGGTTGAGCTTAACCAATTTTAAGGGTAGAGCTTAACCGATTTTAAGGGTAGGGCTTATTCGATTTTAAGGGTAGTGCTTAACCTTAACCGATTTTAAGGGTAGAGCTTAACCGATTTTAAGGGTAGAGCTTAACTGATTTTAAGGGTAGGGCTCAACCAATTTTAAGGGTAGAGCTTAACCGATTTTAAGGGTAGGGCTTATCTGATTTTAAGGGTAGAGCTTAACCTTAACCGATTTTAAGGGTAGAGCTTAACCGATTTTAAGGGTAGAGCTTAACTGATTTTAAGGGTAGGGCTCAACCAATTTTAAGGGTAGGGCTTAACCGATTTTAAGGGTAGAGCTTAACCGATTTTAAGGGTAGAGCTTAACCGATTTTAGGGCAAGAGCTTAACCAATTTTCAGGGTAGAGTTTATCCGCTTTTAGGGCCTAACCGTTTTTAAGGGTAGAGTTTCACCGATTTTAAAGGTAGGGCTTCAATTTTAAGGTAGGGTAAAACTGATTTTAAGGATAGGGCTTAACCGATTTTAAGGGTAGGGCTTAACCGATATTAAGGGTAGAGCTTCACCGATTTTAAGGGTAGGGCTTTACCGATTGTAAGGGTAGAGCTTAACTGATTTTAAGGGTAGAGCTGTAGAGCTTAACCGATTTGAAGGGTAGGGCTTAACCGATATTAAGGGTAGAGCTGTAGGGCTTAACCGATATTAAGGGTAGGGCTTAACCGATATTAAGGGTAGAGCTTAACCAATTTTAAGGGTAGGGCTTAACCAATTTTAAGGTAGGGTAAACCTGATTTTAAGGGCAGAGCTTCACCGATTTTAAGGGTAGGGCGTAACCGATTTTAAGGGTATGGCTTAACCGATTTTAAGGGTAGAGCTTCAGCAATTTTAAGGTAGGGCTTAACCAATTTCAAGGTAGGGCTAAACCAATTATAAGGTAGAGCATTACCAATTCTAAGGTAGGGCTTAACCAATTTCAAGATAGTTGGTTATTAGATAGTATTAACCGCACCCTTTTGAATAGTTAATTATGAAAGGAATGTTTAGATTGCATAATAGATTAGGTATAGGCAGGCGCGGATACAGGGACGGGGGTGGGGGGGGGGGCAACAGGGGCAATTGCCCCTCCCCCCCCCGACACGCAAACCTCGTATACTTCGTGGCCCATAGGTGCGGACCGCGAGATTTTTTGTGAAGACATACACTATACAAATGGATAAAAAAGAAAAAGGTGCATTACTTTTACAGGAACTGTTAAATTGTAATTAACAGAGTTATTTAAAAATATGTGCCAAGAAAAATAAAACTGTCATGATTTCACAATAGTATCCAATTCATATTACCGAGAGGGGGTCTGATGTACTTACGTAAATAGTTCTTACCTGGCGCAAAGGTTGTCCATCGCCACCCAACGTGGTAACGCCGCAAGTGTGATGGGCATCTTTGTGCACAGTACCACTTAAAGAGCCATCTTTGAGTAATTATATTTTTTTATAGAGGTATATAAATTTACGAACCTATACCCAGGTGCGGATCCAGGATTTCATTAACGGGGGGGGGGCACTTAACCAATTTTAAAGGTAGAGCTTATCCAATTTTAAGGGTAGAGCTTATCCGATTTTAAGGAGGGCTTAACCAATTTTAAGGGTAGGGCTTATCCGATTTTAAGGGTAGAGCTTAACCGATTTTAAGGGTAGAGCTTAACTGATTTTAAGGGTAGAGCTTAACCGATTTTAAGGGTAGAGCTTAACTGATTTTAAGGGTAGAGCTTAACCGATTTTAAGGGTAGGGCTTATCCGATTTTAAGGGTAGAGCTTTGTTAGAGATTAGCTCCGTAAACACAAAAACATCTTGTTGTGATAGCTAACCGTGTAAACGGGCATCGAACCAAGGTTTGAATAATACTCTTAATGTTTTTTGTTCGTGTGCTTGTTTGACACTCTCCCTTTGACTTTACGACTAAAAATTGCTATTTTCCCAAATATTCCTAATTCCGTTCTAAGAGGTTATGAGGTGAGGAGGTGGCTTTCACGTTTTCGATATAAATTAAAACGTATTTCGTGCGTAAATATCGAATTTAGTTGAAATCGGTTGCCGACAGAAATGGCGTCCGGTACAAGTTCCTCATCTCCACTCGCGATGGAAAAACTTAAAGGAATGGAAAACTATAGTTCATGGAAGTTTATGATGAAGATGGTATTGATTCATGAAGATCTTTGGGATTTTGTGGAAAAAGAGGTTGACGCTAAAGTTCCGGAAAATGTGAAGAAGAGCCAGAAGGCGCTCGCACGCATAGCATTATCCGTGCAACCGTCGGCTTTCGTACACATCAGGAATGAGACCTCGGCGCATAAAGCATGGAAAAACTTTCAAAAGGCTTACGAAGATACTGGATTATGTCGGAGACTAGGCCTATTGCGGACTTTGTTCAGTACAAAGTTGACGGAGTGTCAGAGCATGGAAAAATACATCGACAAGACCACGGACGTTGCGCAACAACTACAAGATATTGGTGCAGGGTTAGAGGATGACTTTGTAGCGGTCATCATGCTGAGCGGATTGCCTGAGGATTACGACCCGCTAATCATGGCCATTGAAAACTCTAATATCAAACTGGCTAGCGAAGTTGTATCGGCGAAGCTACTGCAGGAGAGGTTGCGACGTGAGGGCAGCAGGCGGGACGGAGACAGTGCTACGGCTCTGGCGGCCCCAAGAAAGCTGCCTAGGTGCTTTGGATGTAAAAGAAGTGGACATTTCAAGAAAGATTGTCCGATGTTAAACAAGAAGAAGAGTAGCAAGGAGACGTCGTCATCAAAGGCTCTACTAACGGCTCTGTCTGCGAACATGGAGAGTGATTCTTGGTACGTGGACAGCGGATCGGCAAGTCATCTTTGTCGAGATGTGAACGTAATGAGTGACGTAAAGTCTGGTAAATCGTTGCAAGTGACTGTAGCCAACGGTGATAAACTTTTTACGGCTGGGCTTGGAAATGTTCAAGTGGAACAGCGTGATGGCACTGTAAAGACAATAAGTGATGTGCATTATGTACCAAATTTAGCTGCTAACTTACTGTCGGTAAGCGCCATGGTGAAAAAGGGTTTTGTCATAATTTTCGGCCCTGACGGTTGTCAAATTTTAGACAATGGGGTAATTGCAGCGACTGCTAGACTTAAAAACGACGTGTATGTCCTTGACACTGTTGAGGCTTGTTCTAAAGCTCCCTTACAGAATGGAATGGTAGCCAATGCAGCAGTGGAGGAGAAGCGTGTGACTTCCAGCGACGAAGCTGACTCTGCAGCTACAGAGATGACGTGGCATCGTCGTCTATCACACCTCAACCGGAGAAGCATGGAACTTTTAAAAAAAGGTATGGCTTCTGGTATATCATATGATAGTAGAGATTTTGAAACGTGTGTAGCGTGTGTCCAAGGGAAGGCCTGTAGGGTGCCCTTTCCTAAGAAATCTCACAACAGGGCTACGGAAGTCCTGGGTTTAGTACATACAGACGTATGTGGACCGTTACCATCGCCATCTTTCAGCGGTGCGAGATATTTCTTGCTTTTTATAGACGATTTTTCTAGAAGGACGTTTGTGTACTTTTTAACGAAAAAGAGTGAAGTCTTTGATAGCTTTAAATAATTTAAGGCTTTAGTAGAGAACCAAACAGGAAAAAGGATTAAGGCGATTCGCAGCGACAACGGAGGCGAGTACACCAGTTCTGTTTTTCAGGCTTATCTCAAAGGTAACGGCATTGTGCATCAGACTACCGTTCCTGGCTCTTCTGCCCAAAACGGAGTGGCAGAACGCGGGAACAGGACTCTGATGCAAGCTGCGAGATGCATGCTGCAGGATGCGGGCCTGAGCAACGAGTTCTGGGCTGAAGCTGTCAACACGGCAGTCTACATCAAAAACCGTTGTCCTACGAAGGCTGTCCTGGGGAGCACTCCCGAAGAAAAGTGGAGTGGCAAAAAGGTATGTTTAGGACATCTGCGTATCTTTGGTTCTGTGGCTTATGCTATGACTCTTAAGCGTTCAAAATTAGATCCAAAATGCAAAAAGTACATTTTTGTTGGGTATTGTGAGCATACAAAGGGCTATAGGTTGATAGACCCGGAACAGCCGACAAAATGCATAAAAGCTAGGGATGTAACCTTCTTAGAAAATACGTTCATTAAAAAAGTTACGAATGATGACAATGACAATGTCACTGAGTCAATCGAAATATTTACACAAACTCAAAATGTAAATATTGATATTCCCACGAATATTGAGACTGAATTGCGTCCTCCGTCTGATGATGCTAATGTGACACAAAGTTCACAGAGTACGATAGTGATAGATGATTCGCCTAGCTCAAGTGAATGTGATGATCCGGCCGATGAAACTTAAATTCCAGAGGAGGAGAGTACGGATACTTCGGAATATGAAAGTTCATCGGGTTTACTACATTCTAGCTTCTTGGCTGGTACATCCGATCCAGATGCTCCGCGGACTGTACATGAGGCACTCAGTGGTCCAGATGCTGACAATTGGAGGGAAGCAATGTCTTGCGAGTACAACTCATTTATTAAGAACGAGTGTTGGACACTGACGGATCGACAAGAGTCACAAAAACCTGTGAAATGCAAATGGGTGTTCAAGGTAAAGCGTGGACTGAACGGTGAACTACTGAAGTATAGAGCGCGCCTGGTAGCTAAAGGTTACACACAACAATATGGCATCGACTATGAGGAGACGTTTTCGCCGGTTGTCAGATACTCCACTATACGCACTCTGTTAGCCTTAGCGGTTGAGTACGGCATGAAAATGGAACATCTTGACGTTAAAACAGCATTTCTCAACGGTGAATTGCAGGAAACTGTGTTCATGGAACAACCGGAAGGCTTTATAGTTAAAGGCCAAGAAGGTAAGGTCTACAAATTAAATAAAGCTATTTACGGGTTGAAACAGGCCTCAAAGGCTTGGTATGAGAAGATTGATCATGTTCTTTGTGCGAAGTTGAAGTTCAATAAGTCATCATCTGAGCCGTGTGTTTATTTCAAGCGCCAAAAGGGGTCGCTCATTATCATTGCTCTGTACGTTGATGACATTATATTGTTTTCGACAGGAGATGAACGTGATAAATTGGATGTCAAAGTCCAATTAATGAAGGAATTTGATATGACGGATCTAGGGCGAGCTCATCAGGTGTTAGGTATGAGATTGTGTAGGGATGAAAACAAAATTACTCTCGATCAATCAAGTTATATCACGATGTTGCTAAAGAAATACAAAATGGAAGAATGTAAGTGTTCTCCTACTCCCATGGAGTCTGGACTAAAGTTACCTAGGGGCAATCAAAGAGATGATACCTATGATTATAGAGGTCTTGTAGGTTCTCTTATGTATGTTGCTATCTGCACCCGGCCAGACATCGCGTACGCAGTTAGCTACTTAAGTCAATTTAATGAGTCGTTTACAGAGACCCACTGGAAAGCAGCCAAAAGAGTCTTGCGCTACTTGAAAGGTACCTTGGATCTCCGTTTAACGTTTAAAAAGGGCAAGCAGCAGCTGGACATCACAGGGTATACGGATGCAGACTGGGGCAGCGATGACGTGGACCGCCGGTCATACACGGGTTACGTCTTCAAAATAGGTGAGTCAGTGGTTACTTGGGAAAGTCGTAAGCAAAAGACCGTCTCGCTCAGCTCGACTGAAGCTGAATATTACTCGTTGTCAGACTCATGTAAAGAGGGTTTGTTTATTCGTACATTTGTAAAAGAGATCACGAATAACGATATTGTACCAACAATTTATAATGACAACCAGTCGGCGCATAAATTGTGTAAAAATTCTTTACATCATGCTAGGACGAAGCATATCGACGGCATCACTTTATTAGACAACTTGTGAGTAACAACACTATTGTTATTAAGTATCTAAGTACTAATGATATGTTGGCAGATTTACTGACAAAACCGTTGTGCAGAGTTAAACATAATATGTTTGTGAGACAACTCATGTTACTACCTTAGGTAAATGGATACCTATGTGTTCTATGTGTTAATTGTGCATTCTCATGTAATTGCCATCATGGTTATTAGCTGATTTAGTTAACATGATAGTGATTACATACAATTAAAAGATGTTATATTTTTAAAAGCATTTATTATGTTACTATTTTAAATTGTTTATTAATGAACTTGTATGATGCAAAGTAGCATAAGTTCTGTGGCTATGCTTTTGTTTATATACTTGAATATTACTGTAGTAGTATATTTAGGTTCAAGTCTTGAATTGTCAATGTGTTTGTTTATTAATATAAACAAGATGGGTTTGGTTTAAGGGCCAGTGTTAGAGATTAGCTCCGTAAACACAAAAACATCTTGTTGTGATAGCTAACCGTGTAAACGGGCATCGAACCAAGGTTTGAATAATACTCTTAATGTTTTTTGTTCGTGTGCTTGTTTGACACTCTCCCTTTGACTTTACGACTAAAAATTGCTATTTTCCCAAATATTCCTAATTCCGTTCTAAGAAGCTTAACCTTAACCGATTTTAAGGGTAGAGCTTAACCAATTTTAAGGGTAGAGCTTAACCGATTTTAAGGGTAGGGCTTATCCGATTTTAAGGGTAGAGCTTAACCGATTTTAAGGGTAGGGCTTATCCGATTTTAAGGGTAGAGCTTAACCAATTTTAAGGGTAGAGCTTAACCGATTTTAAGGGTAGGGCTTAACCAATTTTAAGGGTAGAGCTTATCCGATTTTAAGGGTAGCTTATCCGATTTTAAGGGTAGAGCTTATAAGGGTAGAGCTTAACTGATTTTAAGGGTAGGGCTCAACCAATTTTAAAGGTAGGGCTTGACCGATTTTAAGGGTAGAGCTTAACCGATTTTTAGGGGTAGAGCTTAACCAATTTTAAGGGTAGAGCTTAACCGATTTTAAGGGTAGAGCTTATCCGATTTTAAGGGTAGAGCTTAACCGATTTTAAGGGTAGGGCTTATCCGATTTTAAGGGTAGAGCTTAACCTTAACCGATTTTAAGGGTAGAGCTTAACTGATTTTAAGGGTAGGGCTCAACCAATTTTAAGGGTAGGGCTTAACCGATTTTAAGGGTAGAGCCCTACCCCTAAAAATCGGTTAAGCTCTACCCTTAAAATCGGTTAAGCCCTACCCTTAAAATCGGTTAAGCTCTACCCTTAAAATCGGATAAGCCCTACCCTTAAAATCGGTTAAGCTCTACCCTTAAAATCGGATAAGCCCTACCCTTAAAATCGGTTAAGCTCTACCCTTAAAATTGGTTAAGGTTAAGCTCTACCCTTAAAATCGGATAAGCCCTACCCTTAAAATCGGTTAAGCTCTACCCTTAAAATCGGATAAGCCCTACCCTTAAAATCGGTTAAGCTCTACCCTTAAAATTGGTTAAGCTCTACCCCTAAAAATCGGTTAAGCTCTACCCTTAAAATCGGTTAAGCCCTTCCCTTAAAATTGGTTGAGCCCTACCCTTAAAATCAGTTAAGCTCTACCCTTAAAATCGGATTGCTTGTGTATGTTTTTTATGTTTTATTATCGAATATACTTTGTGTTACGTCGGTAAAATATTATCTAAGTTGCATAGTATAGATAATGAATATGATGATACACAACGAGAAGTCTAAACTGTTTAGGGTAGGACCTTGAAGTTTAAAACTTTTAATCTTTGGATGTTTTGGAGGTCCATTAAGAGATAACTCTTTCAAATTCAACATCTAACGGCGTGAAGAGAAGATTCAACAATTTTGAAATTTTTCGCGGGTAAAACCATTGGCAGTGGCTAGTATTATAATATTAAGGTTAACATTAAAAGGACCTTTGTTTACTCCCAGAGATTGTAAAACCCTTAATGATTCTAGACTCTAATGAGCCGAAGAGGCGATTCGCATTTAGTTTTAGTGCAACCAAAAGTCACGTATTGACGGGTCACACCTACTCGTACTGAGTATTATACAAGTGTATTCTCTTCTGAGTATTCTTTTATACCTTTGCATTCTTAAGTCTACAAATATATTACTTGAACTGAGGATATGATTGTATATTCTAATGCCTTCTTGCTTAACTTTAAAAGCAGCTGCATTTCAATCGTCCATATATATAACCACGACACGATACAATATACAATCATTTTTGGGATGCTCTCAGCTCTTTATTGGTTACGCTGCCAATGTTGTCTACAGTATACCTTAGTATGCTAAACTAAGTCTGCTGCATCTTGCTCGCATTTCTACAGAAATACAGAGTTTATTCGTAAAAATAGTAAAAACATATTTTACACGTCATTAAAATTACATACAATAAGTAAGTATACCATAGCTTATTATCATTATTACATGTTAAATTATATACATTAACAAATTTGTAGGTAGCTACCTAGTAGGTAGAACTTGTTTTCGAACGCTGCTGGGTCAATGATTCACCTACGCAATCATGAAGTCATCGATACGATAATATGCTGACATTCAGTTTGGCCAATAAGCTTTACACTGGCGACACATAACTGTCGTCGATTTTAAGAACATGTTGAATTCATTCTGGACCTTTATTCGACAAGCAGTGACAAACTGTGACACGTGGATATCCTTGCGAGATCATTATGTACTCGTTTGACATATGTTCTAGAATGTGTCAAAGTGATCTCACTATAGAATGTCTGTTTTCGGTTGTATAAAACTGGCGACCATATTTTAGTTTTATGTTACTACGAAAGGTTGCTGAACTTGGTATCAAAGACACTGACTGGTCTTTAATGTGCTGTTTATATCATATCATACATATTTAACAGCGTCCGTGGCTTGAAGGTGGTAGTGCCCTAGTGCCTTTAAGCCTTCTCGCACAGACATAAGCTAAGTCACTTTCCTTTTTAATAAGTTTAAGCATGATCGACTGTACTCTTATTATGTACCTAGGCAATCTTATTAAATAAACGTCTCTTATTATTATTATTTAAAACCTCGACAGGGTTAATGTATTTATATGGGTATTATTACCCTAACAGTGCGTTAGGTTTACCTAGCAGTGACGACACGTCCAAAATATTCGTAGACAAGCCGTGGCAAATTTGGTTATCATTTTCTTCATAGCCCACAGAAAAGTCGCGAAATAAAATTAGGCAAGCCGTCGGGAATCGAGTTTTACGGGCGCTTCGCCACCGCTACCTACTTGTCTATCTGACGGCATGTTAGTGTTCAAGAATCTTTATATGGGTCCCCAAACGGGAAGCCCCTTGAAGTATGTTAACAATTTCATCCAATTTTGCCTAAATCACCATGCTAATAAGTTGTGAATTTTTCCGTAAGCACTTAGTTACTGAAATCCTTGGGGCGCCCTCATCTGACAAGCACTCAAATAGACAACCTATCTTCTTTCACAAACAGGCATTTGCAATTCTTGTTTATAAAAAGGCCACCTAGGTTTACGTCGTCGCTATTCACCTGATTTGCCCCGCAGTACAAATTTCTTTGAGGATTTTTAAGCGGGATCGTTACATTTGACTTGGATCTGGAGTATGGTTAAAATCCCTCGAGATCCCATTTTTCAATCATTTATCACTTCCTTCTTTGTTTACTCTTACTTCCGATCCTCTATAGAGAGACCTAAGCCCTCCTACGTGTAAACCTGCAACGCGACTAGCAAGCTCTGCTGCTATAAGTAAGGAGTATTTAAAACCTAGCCTTAAGCCTAGCCAGTCATTTTAGGTGTCAGAATAACCAACTTCCCTTAGGTTAGCTTTTAAGCTCGCTGGCATCGAAATCGATGAGGAGGACTATATATAATATATTTAGGGAAAAGTTTGGTAAGATTCCACTGTTACTAAATATTTTAAGTTTGTTGTCATTCCTAAGTAGGAGTTAATTCTATCGAAATGGAATCTTGTAAACTTATCTTTATACCTAACCTGATCAACTATATTTCTAATGCCTCTGTTGTTATACTAATTACAAGTCTATTGAACCGCTGCTATTATAGTTTCGTGACATGTGTCTATCGTACTTTGAAATCTTTCAAACTAGAACTTGTTCTTCTACCTATAGAAGTCGCACTGAAAACTCACACGTTTAGTGATGCGAATGAAGTGATATGAATGGAATGTTATTGTCAGCACGGCTTGCTTAGTTAGTGGCATTATGTAAATCATTTTGTTTACACAGCTACATACTTATTAATGAGGATGTCTTAGTTTTATTTAATCAAAATTGTAGCTTTTTAGATTTCTTGGATATTTTTATTTATTTCGGTGTTAATTTACTCGTTAAATAATTTGTTGCTTGACAAACAACAATCCTTATTTGTGTCAAACGTTTATTTGGTAACTAATAATCAATGTTTGTGAGGTGTTTCAGTATGCCTGAGGACACAATCAGAATTTGATTCATATGTGCCTCCAAGGAGCAGGCGTTTGCTGTTTAGATTGATATGAGGTAATGCCGGTTATTCAGCTCAGCTAACAATTCTAGGGCATTAATAGAAATTTATCGTTTTTGATGTTATACGACAGAGACAAAACGGTTGTGCTATTCCTTTTCTAAATAATACCTACTGCGGTTAGCGGAGGAGAGAGTTCTAGACTTCTAGACTTCCTACGTCTAAGGTTGTTTTTCCTTGCCTCCCCCTTTCTTTTAAAGTAAAGGATCTGGTTGCGTGCTTACAAAACCTTGTCGGTTTTCACTTCTACAGAGATCTTGATCTAAATAGCTTATTTTGCGTTTATTCGCATTGATTTGTAGTATAAACTGTATTTGGCAAGATTTTTAAATCATTATAGGCTTACGTGTACCTACTTTCTTGGTTAAATCGAAATGTCCCCACACTTATTGGTGACTGTGGACAACTTTTATACAAGTAAGTCTACAAGAGACCACGTGTCTTCCATTCTTCCTAACAGATGTACCAGACAGTTATTTTACACGAGAACCATGCTTTTGCGATTGAAAGAATTTGCTTATTCTATTTTTCTTATCCGAGGTACGAGGACAGAGGAACGCCATTTGAACTTCGTTTAATAAATCGATATTATATCGTTCAATATCGTGACCGATATCAAAATAATTTTGACTAAGCAAACGTTGGCGTCGTCTGTTAAAGGAGTAGATCAGCCAATAAGACGATACAATTTCATCTCCCAGAATGATAGACATGAGTACTCCGACATTGGCGACATTGTATCATATCCAGGACGACACAATGTTGTCTTACAGGACGATGCATATTGCATCACGGGACGATGCAAGTCGTGTCCAGGGATGAAGTAGTGTAGTCTTACAGGCTGGCACAATGTCGTCGCAAGGGACGACGCAATGTCGTCACAAGAGACGACGCAATGTCGTCCCACAGGACAACGCAAACAAGACGAGATGACGCATGACGAACGTTTTCTCACAGGACGACACTATGTCGTCTCCCTGAACCACGCATTTCGGCTCACGGGACAACGCCTGTCGTCTCACGGGACGACGCCAGTCGTCTCACGGGACGACGCCTGTCGTCTCACGGGACGACGCCTGTCGTCTCACGGGACGACGCCAGTCGTCACACGGGACGACTCCTGTCATCTCACGGGACGACGCCTGTCGTCTCACGGGACGACGCCTGTCGTCTCACGGGGCGACGCCTGTCGTCTCACGGGACGACGCCTGTCCTCTCGTGGGACGACGCATGTCGTCTCACGGGACTACGCATGTCGTCTCACGGGACGACGCCTGTCGTCTCACGGGACGACGCCTGTCGTCTCACGGGACGACGCATGTCGTCTCGTGGGACAACGCATTGTGTTTTGACGGTGCCTATTGGAGGTCACTGCGTCTCGTCGCTGGGCCACGGGCACCGAGCGGAATGTCACAATATCTGAAGTAGCAATAATGTCGTCTCATGGGACAATGCATTGTGTTTTGACGGTGCCTATTAGAGGTCACTGCGTCTCGTCGCTGGGCCACGGGCACCGAGCGGAATGTCACAATGTCTGAAGTAGCAACAATCATTATAGAATTTGCTTTTATTTATTATTTACATCTTTATGCAATTTGCACAAAATAAATTCCAAAGAAACTGTGCAATCATTACACAATTTGTGTTTGCAATTTACTTTTCGATTTTTTAAACTTGATTGAGCACGTGTTGCTCGGCTGAGTTACAAAAGCGTACTGGGGAGAAATCAGCCTGGCGCTAGCACAGGGCGACATTAGTACCTGAGTGGCGCGACAGATGGCGCTACTAGTCGAGGAATTCACTCGATTAGGGCTGAGTTACGAGGGTGTAATCTCATATGTGGGTTAAGCGAAGGCAACGAATACCTAAATAATAAAGAAACATAATATCTCTTCTTTTTTAGATATTTGTTTCCGTAAGTACACTACACTCGCGATCAAAAAAATCGACTCAAGCAACATTTTTTACTTTTGGTCGTATTTCCGGAAAGCGGGAAATATTTTAATAAAACTTTGAATGCAATTTTATTACGAATTTATTCAGCTACAAAAAACAGTAAAAGACATCGATCTCAGTTGCGTAGTTTTTAGGTTATCGCAGTTTTTGTACAAAATGGCATTTTACATGGTTATGATATGCACGAGTTGTGCCCTCTTGAGACCAATAAAAACCGGTGTAACCGGTTATTTCTTATCATTCGCTTATCAGAAGTTGACCAGTGCACATCTCCTCGCAATCTTACACCGGAATCACCTTCGAAAAATGGATACCACCGAAGCTGAAGCCACCGAAGTCGTCACCTTGGTGAATCGTGGATTCTCGCAGCGTTCTGTTGCTGAGCAGCTGAATTTAAGCCAGTCTGCTGTCTCCAGAGTTTATCGTCGGTTTTGTCGGTTTGGAACCTTGAAACGGAAACAAGGATCTGGCCGTCAGCGGTGCACATCGGAGAGGGATGACCGCTTCATCGCCACCTCCAGTCTTCGTAATCGCCACCGTACCGCTGTTGCCATCCAGCAAGACCTGATGCGGAACCGGGTTGTGCCTGTTAGCACCTCAACAGTTCGGCGGAGACTCAAGGAAGCCAACCTTACCCCAAGAAGACCTGCTACTGGGCCCAAACTGACTCAGAGGCATCGGGACGCTCGG
Source organism: Pammene aurita (assembly GCA_947086415.1). Classification (NCBI taxonomy): domain Eukaryota; kingdom Metazoa; phylum Arthropoda; class Insecta; order Lepidoptera; family Tortricidae; genus Pammene; species Pammene aurita. The sequence goes on along the minus strand of OX352306.1, from coordinate 23,125,044 downwards.
AAGGAATTCGTGGCGACCTACGAAAATTGGACCTACGACCAATGGAGCCGCGTACTCTTCAGCGACGAGTGCAGAGTGTGTCTCCATGGCAGCGACAGAAGAGGACGGGTATACCGAAGACCTGGAGAGAGGTTCGCCCAGTGTTGCTTCGCTGAAACAGTCGCCTACGGTGGAGGTTCCGTCATGATGTGGGCGGGGATTTCCATGGAGGGGCGGACCGAGCTGGTTTTTGTTGATGGCGGGGGTCGAGGCGGTGGTTTGAATGCAGACAGGTACATCACCGACCGATCCTGCAAGACCATGTCGTCCCCTACGCCGGGTTCTTTGACGAGGGGTTCCATTTCATGCAAGACAACGCCCCTTGTCATACCGCCCGCGTCACAAAGGAGTACCTTGACGCAGTTGGCATCCCGACTCTGAAGTGGCCACCTCTGAGTCCTGATTTAAATCCTATCGAGCACTTATGGGATTACCTGAAACGCAAGGTTCGAGCTCGCAATCCTGCTCCGGAGACAATTTTGGCCCTGAAAGAAGCTTTGGTCGAAGAGTGGGAAGCATGCCCCCAGGATACCATCAGGAAGCTGATAAGGTCAATGAAGAGACGCATGGCATGTGTGAAAAAGGTTTTTGGTGGTAACACCAGGTATTAAAGATAAAAATAAATTGTTATTCGTTCATGAAAATGTTTTTTCTTTCGTTGTTAAGGTCATTTTTGCACCCAAATTTTACACCTCCTTGGTATGCTAGCTTGTTTTTCATGAACTGAAATTTTTCGCCTGAAAAACATGCTCGTATTGAAAGCTGACACTGTTAGCTCTAAAATGGTACCGTTGCTTTTTTGATCTCATGATTGGTTCCTGAGATATTAAACGATGAAATTAAAAATTAGTTTGAGTCGATTTTTTTGATCGCGAGTGTAAGTACATAGTGCATGTTTGTCTATCTTCTACTTTTCTCTCAATTGCTATAATCCTAGATATTATACACGCGTGCATTTCACAATAATTATCGAACTCGTGCAATAATTTGTGGCGCAACACTATTTGCGCGAGTGTTGCACATCACTACTCCAAACCTGCTCCGGGCGACAGCGGGTGTGCGACGCGCGGGTTGCGGCGGGTCCCCTGGAGCTCACTCGCATCGCCGCCAGCGCACAGGCTCTCCGATCGCTATTGACGCCGGACCTATGTCGCTTATCGCCCGCTCGCGCTTGTTTACCTTTTACGCACTTGCAATTGCATTTTCTTTGTTAGCGCTTTGCTTAGCTGTTTACTTTTGTAACGTTAATATAAGTTTTAAAGTGGAGTTTAATTTCATTTAGACACCTCTATAACTCCCATAAATTTAATAATCCGATCAAGTGACGTTTGTACTCTAGTACCAAGTTGTATGTACGCAGACGACTCGTTGTAATGTAGTCGGGTATTACCTTTACTTTTTTTTAACTCTTTAGGAGTTTGCATTCTAAAAAAGTAAATATATTAAAAATATACGCATTTACGATAGAATACAATCCTAATTGTGAAAAAGAATAATTTCAACTTATTATATTACTCGTAATACACAATAAATTATGTTTTAAACACGAATTGTCTGTTCAATATTGGCTGTTTGGCATAACTGCGTCCGCGCCTTTGCCTCAAGCTGCACGCACATCCAAAAAAGAAAATTGCGCAAAAAGTTAACCTCAAATCATTGTTTACTTGTTAGATATTTCTCGTTGTGTTTTATTAATTGAAACAAATTATATTTTAAGTGAATAAGAAGACAACTTTAGCGTTAATTTAACCTCTGGATATATTTAAAAACAGTCATACATACTTGTAAATTGTTGTCATAAAAATCTAGTGAGGAATACGTAAGAAAAATATTATAATTTATTGGACAATAAATGTGAAGTGTTTAATGTTATGAAATATTTCAAAAAGAGTTCCATATAGTCAATAACATCACAAAAAAAGGTTAGTTAAATTTAATTATCTTAGGTGCGTAAGTACCTCTATCCTGTAAAAAATCTAACAATAGATGTTTTTATCAAAAGTTATTAATTACACTTTTCTGTTATTTCCTCTCAAGTGTGTTGAAAAACGTCGTATGAAACGCGTGTGCTTGATCATTACATAAGCTCAGCTTCCTTATGCGCACTCACGTGCGTTCGTGCGCACAATATCGCTTCGTATGTAATGTAATGATCAACTTAGCACACTTGTATCATAAGGTACTATTTTGGCCAACACCGTCACAAAAGTGTTTTACTCGTACTTTCCGAACAATGCAGCTGCCTTGAATGTGTTTCTATCCAGTCGTAGTAGTAGGAGACATTCGTGTAGATCACCACACCCTTCCTGTCAGGGTGCCTGTGTGAAACCAGTCCGATCTGTTGGCCGTTCTTGGAGACCAGGGCACCGCCGGAGTCGCCGCTGTTGAAATGTTTAGTCTATTTATTTGAGATGTAGAATTCAAAATATAGTAATTATTACGGAATTATTTTCATGATTTTTTCACCTTGGATCTCTTAGTCAGGGCACTAGGCAATAAAATAAAAACAAGGCGGTGTGGTCATTGTATGAAAATAAATTGGAATCCAAATAAAACTAGTCCAATAATCTAATCCAATATAACAAGACCCTAATGATGATTTTTTCGAGCCTTCTAGCTCCATAACACCTTGATCGATCACGCTCATGAACGAACTCTCAAATTGTATTGAGCTCACTCACTGGATTTTCATTATTATCTGCTTTCCTACTACTACTACTACCCCAGGGAAGAAATGCCTATATCTATATCCAGTGCCACATATCCATACGATAAATAAATAATTAAACTGATTTCCATTGATGAACTCATCATGAGTACCACTTTATAATTCCTTTCGTTTTACATCAAGCACATACTCGTAAGTTGTTTATCAACTTTCACAAAGGAAACAAATCGCCAAACGGGGTTCGTTGTGGTGCCTGCTGATGATTTCCACCTTATCAAGTAAGTAGTACTTTCCGAGAGCAATTGCCCAAGATTCTAAAAAAAATGCTATTGTAAGTGTGCCTATAATAAAGAGTTCCCCCATTCTCGATAAACTTGTTATAAACAAAAAAAACAGTCCATCCGTCTTTAAAGTCTACGTAGTCTAGTCAACCTATTGATGAATTAAATTGTACTCGGCTGATTGTTATTTTATTCATCTTATCATCGGCAACGTCAATAATCTCAACGAGTATTAATTTAACGGGTGGTTGACGTCCAATTGCTCGTCACTCCACCAAGTCATTTTTAAATTTAAGTCCTTAGCAGTAGGGGTGCCCAGGACATTACCCTTAGTAGTTAGCAAACTTACCGCGATGGGTGATTTTTGTAGTTATTCTTTGCGCACATCATTCCCTGTCTAAGTATAAATACTTGATTACAAGCATCCGTAGGTTGTAGAATTTGTGTCACCGACTTTAATTTTATTGTTTCTTCATTCGTTTTATCCTGTATTGAAATAAGTTTTAGTATAAACGCTATTCAGGGATTTGTATGATGACTTGCAAACTAAGGGGTTTAAGTTTTTCTAAATTTATCTCTTAAATTCCAAAAAATATGAGGTCACCCGGGATCGTAGAGCTGGCTCGTTCCTTGAACAGCGGATAGGTGTAGTAGTCCAAAGAGGGAACGCAAGCCAGCATTATGGGAACCCATCCGCAAGGGTCGGACCTCGGTGCCTTACCTAGTTAAAGTAATTTTTTTAGATTTATTTAGTTTTATGAATATGTCGCATATAATATTGTAATATTTAGAAATAAACCTCAGTTAAAAAAAATACTACATAGTGGCTATGCGTCTATATATTTTATAATTATATTTACACGTCGAGTTGCGGAAAACAGCCCGCGTTAACTTTATCCTTCTATTTTTTTAATAAAAAAAAAATACTAGTGGCTATGCGAGCTGTAGACTTCGCTAGGGGATCAATGTTACTCTGCGTTCGTAGGAAACACCTTAGACAACCCTACACGTGATCCCTGGGTGGTGCTAAAAGAGTAACAAACTTGGCAGCTGCACTGTCCCATCTGTAGCTCGCAGCATTCACTGGATTTTCTTTATCATCTGCTTTCCCACTACTTAACTACTACCCCAGGGAAGAAATGCCTATCTATATCCAGTGACATGTAGCCATACGATAAATTGTGAGTCACAGTGGTCCAAAGTGGCATAGACCCCTATGGTAGGTACTCAGGTTCTTTGTGCCTATTTCCGTCATTTTCAAACTTTACACTAAACTGAATCGACAAAAAGTATAATGATAATAATTTTGTATAATGTATCTATTCGATATACTGAATGTCGCTGTTCGATATTTCTTTGGGTTACTTGGTTACTGTATTGAAGTAATAATTTGCCATGTACGGTAATACGAGTAATAAGCATTTTTCATGATTCTTAAACTTTTTATAATAATAAAAAAACATAATATCCACATTAAAATAAACGTGTATGCCCATAATATATATAATTATACATATTACGGTAGTTAGTTATGCACAAGGCACGCACATAGTTACAATGGATATGCAAGGATTTTACTTACATTGACGATTCCCCATCCAGCTGTTCGAGCCATCATAACAGTTGGAAAGTTCCTGGCGATAATTACTCGTTTCATTGTGTTTCCCAGTGGTAAAGCAGACTTCACGGTACCTAGTGCTATGTCATTTAAAAGTTCCAACTTTTCGTATTGTTTATGTACGATATAATTAGTGATTTTATCGGCTACTAGCATCTGAAATCGGCAAAGGGGGAAAATAAATGTAGGGGAGCCCATGATGTAGATTTTTAAAACAGCTTCCACGAGAAATAGAAAGAAAATATTTTTTATGAACTTAATAATAGGGAAGATGCAGCTATAATATTACCATTATTTTATGATCAAAATGTTGAAAAAACGTAAAATAATAGCTATAGAAACGTTAGTTTATACTTATTTCAAATAATAATTACGATTTGAAGTAATGTGAAACGGAACGTGTTTTAATCCACCAATCAGCGTCTGGTGACGTCACTCCTGTTATGATAACTAATGGGGTTGGCAACTGTCTATAGGATTTGGCTTAAAGGGCTAGATCCAGGTCAAAAAATAAAAATAAAAAACCGGCCAAGAGCGTGTCGAGCCACGCTCAGTGCAGGGTTCCGTAGTTTTCCGTCCGTCACAGTAAGTGTCCCCACTTAAGAGTTAAAATAACACCGCCATGTAGGATATGATATGAGCGTTCCACGTACAGCGACATCTATCGGCAAATTAAGCAAACTATTGCGCGCGAGCTTAAAGTATGGACGATGATTTTTATGGGATAATTCTTTATTGCGTGAACCGATTTTCACCGTTTTTTAGGGTTCCGTAGTCAACTAGGAACCCTTATAGTTTCGCCATGTCTGCCCGTCCGTCCGTCCGTCCGTCCGCGGATAATCTCAGTGACCGTTAGCACTAGAAAGCTGAAATTTGGTACTAATATGTATATCAATCACGCCGACAAAGTGGTAAAATAAAAAGTGGAAAAAAATGTTTTATTGGGGTACCTCCCCTATACGTAAAGTGGGGAGTGATTTTTTTTTTCATTTCAACCCTAACGTGTGATATATTGTTGGATAGGTATTTAAAAATGAATAGGGGTTTACTAAAATCATTTTTTGATAAAGTAAATATTTTCGGAAAGAATCGCTCCAGAAGTAAAAAAAAAAGTGTCCCCCCCCCTCTAACTTTTGAACCATAAGTTTTAAAAATATGAAAAAAATCTCAAAAGTAGAACTTTATAAAAACTTTCTAGGAAAATTATTTTGAACTTGATAGGTTTAATAGTTTTTGAAAAAAATTTACAAAATAGTTTCTGAACTAAGTTTGTAATTTAACCGTATAAGCAGGTGTTTATTGTACTTGTAATTTCTACAAAATCACAATGAAATGACGTGCTTTCAAATAAAGTAAAAACGGTGAAAATCGGTTCACGCAATAAAGAATTATCCCATAAAAATCATCTTCCATACTTTAAGCTCGCGCGCAATAGTTTACTTAATTTGCCGATAGATGTCGCTGTAGGTGGAACGCTCATATCATATCCTACATGGCGGTGTTATTTTAACTCTTAAGTGGGGACACTTTCTGTGACGGACGGAAAACTACGGAACCCTACACTGAGCGTGGCCCGACATGCTCTTGGCCGGTTTTACTTTATTTGAAAGCACGTCATTTCATTGTGATTTTGTAGAAATTACAGGTACAATAAACACCTGCTTATAGGGTAAAATTACCAACTAAGAAATAAGTTTAAAAGGAAACAATAGAATGTTTGATTAATGTGTCTTTAAACGAAGAGCAATGGGTTTTGGCTTCGCTGCCCATACGCAACGGTTGATTGGGCATACGGCGCGCACGAGACATGAGCCTTCCGGTCTTCTTGGCGTCGACGGCGGGTATTGTGAACCTTGTCACTAAAATCTTATCACTGCATGGTGCCAAAGCCACAATACCCTATGCCTCCGATGCTTTATCGGCCTGGAGGGCTCTCAATTCTGACGCGCCTCTACCCGAAAAGCCTTACCACCAACGCCTATGGGATGACGTCGGTGTAAAGCATTTATGGAACGGACTAATTAGGAATACGACTGGCGCCGATAGAGCCAGGTTGAACGCAGTTTCAAAGCCGGAATCCGGGGCCTGGCTGCACGCCCTTCCCTCCCCGAACTTAGGCACCCTGCTCGACAACGACTCGATGAGGGTGGCTGTTGCTCTTCGCCTGGGCTGTGATGTTTGCCAACCACTTCAATGCATCTGCGGCTCCAGAGTAGAGAGCAACGGTCACCACGCCTTGAGTTGTTGTCGATGTGCTGGGAGATTCCCACGGCACCACGCGTTAAATGACATCATAAGAAGGGCATTAGTGTCAGCTAATGTGCCTTGTATGCTTGAGCCGCCAGGCCTCTGTCGATCAGATGGCAAAAGACCTGACGGCTTAACGCTGGTCCCGTGGGAAAGGGGTAAATGCCTACTCTGGGACGCCACATGCGTCAGCACTTTCGCTGCCTCCCACCTCAGCCGCACTATGCGGTCGGCAGGTGCAGCCGCTGAGCATGCGGCGTCCCTTAAAAAGGACAAATATGCTGCCCTCTCGGCATATCTCTTTGTCCCTCTGGCGGTAGAGACCTCAGGGTGCTGGTGCGCGGAGGGAAGGGTTTTCCTTCGGGAATTGGGTCGCCACCTGCAGCAGAGGGGTCTTGACCCCCGCTCTGGGTCGTTCCTGCTGCAAAGGTTGTCCATCGCGATCCAACGCGGAAACGAAGCGAGCGTGATGGGCACCTTTGCACCGGGAGCAGCTCGGAGTGGGTTTCTTGTTGATTAGTATTATTTTATAAGTTTAGAATTATTGTATTTTTAAGTTATTTAGATTTGTACCTATTTAATATTTAATTTTTGTCTTTCAATTAATGTTCAGAAATTATTTTGTATTTTTTTTTCAAAAACTATTCAACCTATAAAGTTCAAAAATAATTTTCCTAGAAAGTTTTTATAAAGTTATACTTTTGAGATTTTTTTCATATTTTTAAAACTTATGGTTCAAAAGTTAGAGGGGGGGGGGGGGGGACACATTTTTTTTTACTTCTGGAGCGATTATTTCCGAAAATATTTACATTATCAAAAAATGATTTTAGTAAACCCCTATTCATTTTTAAATACTTGTACCTATCCAACAATATATCACACGTTAGGGTTGAAATGAAAAAAAAAAAATCACTCCCCACTTTACGTATAGGGGAGGTACCCTAATAAAACATTTTTTTCCACTTTTTATTTTATCACTTTGTCGGCGTGATTGATATACATATTAGTACCAAATTTCAGCTTTCTAGTGCTAACGGTCACTGAGATTATCTGCGGACGGACGGACGGACGGACGGGCAGACATGGCGAAACTATAAGGGTTCCTAGTTGACTACGGAACCCTAAAAACAACAATTTGACACTGTGGACGAACAAATATGTGAGTGACACACATGAGTGACGTCACAGGAACTGTAGATCCGTTTAGGCGCGAAAATTTAAATTGTCAGTTTGTAACAGCAATTTTTGACTATAAATTATAGTATTTTATTTTTTTAATACACTCGTGGTCTATTCTATGTGCAATTCTTTCAACCACCATAGCTGTCACATTCTAACTAGTATGTAAGTGCGAAAGTGACGTATGTCTCGATAGGCGATAAAATGGCAACCATGCTATCCGTTCTGCAGTGGTCTCTATATTATTGCGTGTGCAATGTTTACAACAAAAATACTAGTGATCCGTTTAAGGGCATAATTGGTATAGGATTGCGCGTAAGAAAAGTACGAGAAATTTTTTTTGACGCGATAAATTGTATCGGACACGTCGCGTCGTCTCAGCCGGCCAACCCTCCATACCAAAACCAATTTTTTTTTCGCGAAAAAAATTTTCTTACTTTTTCATAATTAGAATACGATATCAATTATGCCCTTAAAAGTATTTTTTTTACACCTTGTATATTCATAACACGATGCTGGTGCTACACAGCAACTCGATCTGGATATTCCGGATTGCCGATACCGAGCATTGAAGGTTTTTTATAGTGAGTAGCACAGTGAGTAGTATTAGATTAGCAGTCACCCTTGAGGTTGGACTTGGGCCATGACATTGAAAGTCTAAATTAAGGGGCTTGGTCACTTTTTCTGAAGTATATGACATCTATTTTCAGTTTAAGGGGCCCAGTTAAATTATTAGGGTACAGCATTAAACAACTAAGAAAATCTTAATACCAAATCAGTGTTTTCACTTCCTGCATATGCATACGCTTCATGTTTCTTAGAACAACCGTCAAAGCAATGTCCAGCAGTCAAAATTATATGCTGTGTCAAAATGGACCCTCCACACGTATGCTTCTCCTGACAAACCATGTACAAATACACGGAATGTGGAAAACTTTCTATTTTTGCATATTGTCCACCTTCAATAAATCCTTCCATATTGCCGTAACATCTTGTGATCAATAATATTAAAATGCAGAATAATTCCGACACCATAATAATCAACGTTTCAGTACACAGCTGGTTAGATTTTGCAGCAAACAACCACACCAAAAAAGAAAATTAAACGCGAGGAATAAAATGGTTGGGCAGTTAAAATTCTCAATTGTTCTAGCACGTAGCTTGAGAAATTAAATTAACCACTCACGCCCAATAAAGGCTCTTATCTACATATATGGTTTTTCTTTGTTATTATTAGACACAAAGTAAAATGTATTACAAACACTGCGAACATTGGTTTTTTTTAGGGTTCCGTACCTCGAAAGGAAAAAACGGAACCCTTATAGGATCACTTTGTTGTCCGTCCGTCCGTCCATCCGTCCGTCCGTCTGTCTGTCTGTCTGTCTGTCAAGAACCTTTTTCTCAGGAACGCGTGGAGGTATCAAGCTGAAATTTATATCAAATACTCAGGTCTACTGTCCCTTGGAGCTGTGAAAAAATCAAACTTCTAAGACAACGCAATCAAAATGCCGCAAATTTTCGAAACTCGCAAGGGAATCAAAACCTACAGGGTCCCGTGAACTCAGAATCTTGAAATTTGGTACGAACGAAGCAACGTCTTATAGCACAGATAACAGAATAATTGCGAAAACCGTAAATTTTTTGTTACATCATATAATAAAAATATTTTTAATTATTTTAAAGTTACTACCCCTATATACCTACAGGTTTGTACGGAACCCTCGGTGCGCGAGTCCGACTCGCACTTGGCCAGTTTTTTAAACATTAATTTGGACCGGACCACTGGCATATCGGACAAACGGACCGCTAGCATGCGTGTTGCGCGCCAATGGCTTTAATTAAGTACGTACAGTTCGTTCGCTAATTACTCTTGAGATAAAAATGAGTAATTATATTTTTGTTTAAAAAAAATTGCGGATAATATATACCTAATTTAATGTAATTATTAAATGGTAGAATATACAAAAATATAAATTAGACTTACAAAAGTACAAATAAAACATACCTATAAAAAAAACTAAACTAAAAACTAAAACTAAATAAACCTAAAAAAATATAAAAAAATTGGGACCCTTTGGCATGGTACCGAAGGTGCTGGCAGCATTACCCCGCTATTATCGCAATACTAATTCGTTGGGCGAGGAAGCTGCCAGCTCTTCGGTCACCAGTTGAGTCGACGAGCCTTTTAGATAGTTCTTTGAAAAGTTTATGGGTACTGGGACCCCACGAGCCAAGGGTCTCGACTCCGAACGGCATGAAAATGTATTCGGGGCCGAGACCCCTGTATTTTGATTGTTTGTTTCTTTCGGCCGCTTTAGCTGCCGCACTAGCCTCATTACTGGTTCTGGTGACGTGGGAAGGAGCCAGTGTGTCTACCCAGGTAGCGTCCCACACCAGCACCCTTCCCCACCTCCACGGAACCAGGGACATACCGTCCGGTCTCTTGCTATCGTCTCTCGCAATGCCGGTTGGCTCAGAAGAGCTGGCACGTTAGCTGTTGCAAGAGACCGGCGGATTATGTCATTTAGTGCGGCGTGCCTAGAAAAGTGGCCGGCGCTTTTTTGACAAAATAGCCCGTGGTGTCCTAGCTCGTCACTTCCGCAGGGGCACCTGTGTGGAGCGCAGATCCATGCTCCGAGCCGAAGGCAGGTCACAAGACGGAGAGTGTCGGGGACGAGGAAGGTTCCGGTGTTTCGCGACGGATAAGCCCGGAGCCACTCGCCAGACTCCCTCGTCTCCGACGCTAGTACGTTCGCGACCTGTGCTGTGACTAAGGAGTGAATCGACTAAAACTTGGCACATTGTATCGTCCTAGTTCCTTTGGCAATTTGGGTGGGTTGGGAAATCTTTGCTTGCAGGTCCTTGACCAAGCTTTCTGGACTTTCTCCAAGCCCGCAGTCTAACAGTTTGGGGGGAACCCACGTAGGATTTTACCTATCCTATGGGGGGGGGGGGGGGGGGGGGTAAAGGTCCCTTATTACATAACTCGGTAACGGTGGCTCACACGAAAAAATGTTCTATTGCTTAATTCATTCGCATATAATTTTCTATAAAAAAGATTCTTAGCACTTTTTTGCTGGGATCAATGTTTAATGAGATATCGAGAAAATACGATAAACACTTTTTTAAACTTTCGGAGCTAATATTTACGAAAGTATTAGTTTTATCCAAAAATAGTTTTAGAATACCCGTATTTTTTTTAAAAGACCTATCTAACGATATCCCACACATTAGGGTTGGAGTCAAAAAAATATTTACCCCCCCCCACTCCATGTGTACGGCAGGTACACGAAAAAATAATATTTTTTCAGATTTTGTTTTAAAACTTTGCTGGCGTGAATAAAACACATATTTACTCATACGATTTTTTTATTTTTTAGTACTAACCATCACTGAGCAAGCTGTTCACCCTGCTACCTCACTTCTTACCCTTATAGTTTCGCCATGTCCGTCTGACCCCATCTATCCGTCTAGACGTCTAGTACTAACCATCACTGAGCAAAGCCGTGGACGGACAGACGGGGACAGAAGGACATGCCAAAACTATAAGGGTAGGCACCCTGCTCACCCTGCTCAGTGATGGCTAGTACAGCTAGTACTAGACAAGTGAAATTTCGTATGAGTATGTGTTTTAATTACGCAGACAAAGTTTTAAAATAAAATGTGAAAAAATATTATTTTTTCGGGTACCTCACGTACACATGGAGTGGGGGGGTAAATATTTTTTTTACTCCAACCCTAATGTGTGGGATATCGTTAGATAGGTATTTTAAAACAAATACGGATACTTTAAATCAATTTTTGGATAAAACTAATACTTTCGTAAATATTAGCTCTGAAAGTTTAAAAAAGTATTTATCGTATTTCCTCGATATCTCATTAAACATTGATCCCAGCAAAAAAGTGCAAAGAATCTTTTTTATAGAAAATTATATGTGAATGAATTAAGCGATAGAACATTTTTTCGTATGAGCCACCGTTACCGAGTTATTTACGAAAAACCAAAATAAGGGACCTTTACACTCCCTCTTCCCCGCTAGCGGCGCCCCCATCCACCGGTACTTTTAGTATGTTGTGTAAGATACCTTTGCCTACAACTACACCAAAATTTGGCTATACACGAATTATTTCCTCTAAGTTTTCCTTCATTTGGTTGGCTATATGTTATATCGATTGATATTTGGTAAAAAATAATAATTGAAATATAGTTTTTAGTACTAAATTTAATTGTAATTTACATATATGGAGCGCCTCCCCTCAATTTTTTTCTGCAATTTAACTACATAACTAAATAGCGGCATCCAAAATACACCTTATGTATAAGTTTTATTAAGGTAAGTCTTATAGTTTCCGAGTAAAATGGCTATGACATACGGACGGACAGACGGACATGACGAAACTATAAAGGTTGCGTTTTTGTCATTTTGGCTACGGAACCCTAGTATAGTATCTAGATTTGCATGTCTTCATTCGGCAAAACATGTGAAACATAACATGACATGCCACCTAACGTATGCGGAATGAAATCTGGACAACATTCAATTTCTTATAAAATAAATATAACATAGTTATTTTTATAATCTTTCATGGTTTTTATTAATAATGTATTTAATCACATTAAACGCCAAAGTAAGTTTACTCCATTGCGAGATTTCAAAAGAAAGTTGTGGTACTTTATGTCCATCGCTGTCGAAAACAACAATGCACAGATTTTTTAAGATCTAAATTTATCTTCCATCGGATAACTTTTTAAGGAAGCATCGTATACTTGACATTTTTCACATTCTTGACCGTAAGATTATTGGTGTTCTCAAAATAATAGTTACCTTGCCACAAATTTCCATTTTAAACAACATAATATTAGTCATTCAAAAAATCCAAAAATGAAAAAACACCTGTTTTTACATTTTTTGACCAATCGACGTGGCCGTATTTTCGGTTATTTTTTAAAATTTTTGGAGACGATGGGCGTAACTTTTCTTAATTGTTAACTGATACCTATGTCTTCGAGATATTTTAAAACAGTTTTACTGCCACATTTGAATGCCTTCCTGAGTTCTCTATAAGATTTTGTGTCTCAGCGGGTTGTCATTTACTTTAATCGATCTCTCTCAGCAAACTGGCTAATGCTGGAATGTTTCCCTGAACCAGGCTTTCTTGTGGCAATTTTTGTAAAGAAAAAGGACGCAAAAATATTATAAATAGCTCTTTAGCTCTATCCCATTTCCACAAAATTTTCCACGGTCTTCGCTTTCAGCCATAGGGAATTAATACTGTAGAAATTACATACTGTTTCGCGACGTTGTTCTCCTCGATTAACCATAATTTTAAGATAAGTAATCCAATGCCCATTTGTCATAAATTTGACTTTGTCACTCATTATTTACTATCGTTACTTTTAGCATAATAAAGCCTAAGATTCAGATTTATTCTTTATTCTCATACCATATCAATTTATTATGCTAAATTATCTTCAATGCTTATGTAAAAAGAACCAGTAGAAATGGAGAAATATCTTAGACCCGAAAGATTCGAAGCGGACCCGATGGACAGCCAAAATGCTTCAAAATGGCTCCATTGGAAAAAGACATTTAAAAATTTTGTACAAGAATGTAAAGCCGAAACGGATGCGGTAAAATATAAACTGCTTATTAATCTTATAGCGCCGAATATGAACATATTGCTCAATCAAGTGACTATTCTAGTGCCATGTCAACGCTAGAATGTTTATTCGTTAAGCCGAAGAGCGAGATTTTCGCACGTCATAATCTGGCCTCCAGACGTCAACAGAATGGAGAAACCGTTGATCAGTATCTTCAAGCGCTCAAGTTACTCTCGAAAGATTGCAGTTTTAAAGCAGTTACCGCCGACCAATATGAAAAATATTTCATCAGAGATTCATTCATTGCGGGTCTATCGTCTTCCTCAATTCGACAACGACTACTAGAAAATATGACTCTTACGCTAGATGAAGCTCACAACCAAGCACGCGCCTTAGAATCTGCTCAAATTCAGTCTCAAAGTTTTAATCCACAACAAATCGCTGCAGTGGGCCACTCCTCGTCAATTCCTGTACAATCCATGTCTAATGCGGCAGTCAGAACTCCGAAAACGACATATTTACCAAAATCCCAGAATGAAGAAAAATGTTACTTTTGTGCAAACCCACGACACCCTCGTCGAGTGTGCCCAGCTTGGCAAGCCACTTGCCTTCGATGTGGAAAGTCAGGCCATTTTGCTAAAGTATGTAGAGGCAGTCCTTCGCAAAATGCAGCTATGTTAACAAACGATGACGAACAAACCGAAAATGTGTCTTGTTTGGCACTAGCAGCGAGTGGAGCTGAAAAATGCATAACATTTGTTAAGGTAAATGGAATAAGCCTCCGAGCCTTGATCGATACCGGAAGTTCATCCAGCATTATAGACGAAGAAGTTATAACACAATACGGCCTAACCACGAAGCCGTGGGGCCAAAGCGTAACTCTGGCGACAACCTTGCATAAATCAAACATCAGTCAAGTCTATTCGGCCACATTAACCCTAGAAAATCAGACTCACCCTGAGGTACTTTTTCGAGTTTTGAAAAGTCTTTGCTGCAGCGTTATAGTGCATATAGGGCATTCTTCAGTAGAGTTTGGATACGGTGGTCTTATGCCTCCCTTAAAACTGTTCGCATTAGAAGAATCTAATATCGACCCCGTTGATTTATTTGCCAATATGTCACCTGAATGTCATCCGGTTGCAGTGAAGTCTCGCAGATTTGCGCCTCAAGATCAAAAGTTTATCGAAGATGAAATCAAGAAACTACTAGCAGATGGAATCATAGAAGAGAGTAATTCACCTTGGCGCGCCCAGATCCTCCTGACAGGCAACGCGAATCACAAAAAACGCATGTGTATTGACTATTCGCAAACTGTAAACAAATATACTTACCTTGATGCGTATCCTCTTCCTAATATTGAAGAAGTCATTGCGAAAGTTTCAAACTTCAAAGTTTTCAGTAAGATCGACCTTAAATCAGCGTACCACCAAATCCCTATTATTCCTGAAAATAAGCCCTTTACAGCCTTTGAAGCAGTAGGCAATTTATATCAGTTCTGCCGAATCCCGTTCGGGGTGACGAATGGTGTTGCATGCTTTCAAAGAGCTATAGACTCAATCATTCGAAAGACGAATATAGACAACATATTTCCTTATCTCGACGATATAACCGTTTGTGGAAAAGATAAGAAAGACCACGACCATAAGTTAAAGAAATGTTTAGAGATCGCTGACAATTATCACCTGACTATCAACAAAGAAAAGAGTCAATTTGCTCTGAAGGATATTAGTATTCTTGGATATAATATAAATAATGGAATTGTCAAACTCGATCCAGACCGACTACGCCCGCTTCTCGATTTGGCATTACCTCAAGACTCGGCGTCTCTGAAACGAGCTATAGGGCTATTTTCACACTACTCTAAATGGGTGCCCAACTTTTCAAGTAAGTTGTACCCTCTAACACAAGTTGAGAGCTACCCAATGGACTCCAGACAGGCCGCTGCATTTGAAGAAATGAAAATTATTATATCGAAGTCATCGCTATCCGCTATCGACCCTGATGAAACATTTACCGTAGAAACAGATGCATCAGACTATTCAATCGCTGCCTCACTAACTCAAAATGGCCGACCCGTGGCTTTCTTTTCGAAATCTTTAAGCGACAGTGAGAAGAACTACCCCATTATTGAAAAAGAAGCCTATGCCATTATAGAGAGCCTTAAGAAATGGAGACATTACTTACTTGGGCGATCGTTTTATCTCGTAACTGACCAAAAATCAGTAGCATATATGCTACAAGGACATGCTAGTAAAATTAAGAATGATAAAATTCAGAGATGGAGAATAGAGCTTTCAAATTATACCTTTGATATCAAATATCGTCCAGGAAGCCAAAACACTGTGGCAGATGCCTTTTCAAGGCAGGTGTGCTGCGCAGCATCAATCGATGATCGTCTTAAAGAATTACATCAATCACTCTGTCATCCTGGTGTGGCTAGACTAACTCACTGGATTAGATCAAAAAATTTGCCATTTAGCTGTGATGATGTAAAGACAGTCGTATCAACATGCCCTACATGTGCCGAAATCAAACCTAGATTCAGCAAATTTACCGGTACATTAATAAAAGTCACCGCCCCTTTCGAGAGATTATCTATGGATTTCAAAGGGCCAATTCCATCAACTACACGAAACAAATACATTCTGACGATCATTGATGAATATTCCAGATTCCCTTTTGCGTATGCGTGCGCAGATATGAGCACGGAGACAGTAATTAAACACTTGAGCGAACTGTTTTCCGTATTTGGATATCCGGCAACTATTCACACAGACCAAGGTACTTCTTTCATGTCCACGGAGATGAAGGACGTTTTGCATTCTAAGGGAGTGTCTACAAGCAGATCCTCACCGTACAATCCAAAAGGAAATGGACAGGTTGGGCGCCTGAATGGCACTCTGTGGCAAACAATTCGCCTTGCCTTGAAGACTAAACACTTACCCATCACCATGTGGGAGACTGTAATGACACAAGCGTTACACAGCATACGCTCTTTACTTTGCACCTCGACTAATAAGACTCCGCACGAGAGAATGTTTAACCACTGCAGACGATCTTCGTCGGGACAATCTATGCCGCCATGGCTAAGCCCGGTAAAGTCCTCCTAAAGAAATTCGTTCGTACAAGCAAATTGAAACGACCCATTGGTAGAAGAAGTTGATCTAATAGAAGCAAATCCAAGCTATAGCTCGGTGAGGTTACCAAACGGAAAAGAACTGCTTGTTTCGAATCGCCACCTGGCTCCCATGGGTACGATACCATCAACGGAATCTTATAATACCAATGAGAGGCCCGAGCATTCAGACTGTAGAAAACCATGACTTGGAATTCAACGCAAACGATCCACTAGCGGACCCCATCGCTCTACCTCCTAGCCTGGAAACTGAATCTTCTCCAAACGTCGACGTTCCAGAAGCCCCCGCAGTGCCTACTCCCCCTTCGCATCTCCCAAATGAGCCACGTCGCTCAGCTCGAGCTCGACGACCTCCTTCCTACTTGTCGAACTACGTTCAGGACTAAGGAGGGAAGAATGTCATAAATTTGACTTTGTCACTCATTATTTACTATCGTTACTTTTAGCATAATAGAGCCTAAGATTCAGGTTTATTCTTTAATTTCATACCATATCACCATTAAAAGTACGGGATTAATTAACAGATGTATAAGCTTTCAATTGGCATTTATATAAAATTTGAGTTTATTTATTTACTTACTTTTTACGTCTTCAAAACTTTGTCCAGATTTCATTCCGCATACGTTATGTAAGTACTTACCATGTTTTTAGCAAAAAAAAACTGAATTTCTGTATTACCTACCTAATTACTGTTGCTAATTACTATAATTACCTAATGTGCGAGGCTCTCCTCGCAAACTTCGAGTAAACTTAGATATAAAAGTGATAAAACTAACTTGTTATATGTTGATTTTAGTAGTGAGCGTTGTAAATGATACAATATATTAAATTATCTTTAATAAATACGGAAGGTAACAGAAAAAGCAGCAGTTGAGAGCGGCGCGGAGCGGGGCGGGGGAGTGGTGGTGGCCGTGCGCCGGGAGTATCTACCGATGCAGCGGAATTGGCCGAGCCCCTCTCCTGCATCCTCCGAGTGCATGTGGGTATCATTACCTTTATCTTAGCAAGGAATTCAAGGGCAAACGTTTTTAAATATACGTTGTGCTTACATTCCGCACGGGCCTCTTTATAAAGATACGCTAGAAAACTTTTTTGACATTTGTAGCCAGTTAATAGTGGACAATCCTAATGACATATTTCTTATTACTGGCGACTTAAATATATCTGACGCACAGTGGTTTAAAACTAATTCATCTAAAATGGGCCTTAGTAACTGTAACACTTTACCTTTACAATTCCTAAGCGATTTTTTATCTTTTTCAGGATTAGACCAGTACAACTGTTGCTGTAATATTAATCAACGTATTTTAGATCTAATTTTTTGCAATACAAATTGCACAGTTATAGCTAGTAACGACCCTTTAACGCCTGAAGATTTGCACCATAAGGCCCTTCAAATTGAATTAAATCTACATTACACGGGCCCCCTTAAACCGGCCTCCACTTTTAAATACCGCTTCTCTAGGGCAAATTCTGATGAAATAAATGATGCGTTATCTAATGTCGAATGGTCTGAACTCTTTTCTGGCCGCCTGCTGGAAGACTGTGTAATTATTTTTTATGATATACTAAATGAATTAATTGATAGATTTGTTCCAAAGGTCATTCCACGTACATCTTGTTCCAGGCCTCCGTGGCATAATAGACTTCTTAGGGGACTAATGAATGAAAAGAAAAAATATCATAAACTGTGGAAGACTTATGGCAATCCTTTGGATCTAGACAGTTATAAATTACTAAGAAAAAGGGTCTTAAAATTTGAAGCTGTGTGTTACAAAAATTATATTGAACATACTGAAATTAAGATACTCACCCTAAATTCTTTTGGACGTACATAAAGTCAGTTTTTGCTAAAAGTGGTCTTCCTCAGGTTATGCAATATAAAGGCATGTCAGCATCAAGCGGTGAAAAAATTTGTGACTTATTCAATGAACATTTTCACTCAGTGTTTGAAAAACCTAGGAATAGTTCCGTGGACATAAATAATCTTACACCTATAAACTATACTGTCTTCGACATGGATACCGTTTTTATAACCAAAGATCTTGTACACAGCTATCTTAAACGTATTAATATTAATAAAGGTTCCGGTCCTGACTGCATTCCACCTATTTTAATAAAGAATTGCTCTTCTACTTTGGCAGTACCTATCACTTTACTTTTCGAAAAGTCCATCAGGGAGGGGTGCGTACCATCGCTATGGAAACGTGCATTAGTAACACCGATACCAAAAGGAGAAATTAGTGCAGAGATAGAAAACTATCGTCCAATATCGAAATTATGTCAATTTCGTAAGATCCTTGAAAAAATTGTTACTGACCAGCTTTCTTCTGCATTGCGTCGTCATATAATTCCGAACCAGCACGGTTTTCTTAGCGGTCGTAGTGTGGACACCAATCTCTTATCTTTTACAGAAATTATATTAGATGCTTTAGATAAAAAATATCAAGTGGACGCGGTGTATACCGATTTTGCCAAGGCATTCGACAAGGTTTGTCACGAAAGATTACTTTTGCTTTTACACGGCGACCTATTCCGCTGGATAAAATCATATGTTGAAAATCGTTCGCAGGCGGTCGCTGTGCAAGGATACACTTCTCATTATAGACCTATTACTTCCGGGGTACCGCAAGGGTCACATTTAGGACCTTTGCTATTTATCCTTTATATTAATGATATTACTGAATGCGTAAAGAATTCCAATATGCTATTATACGCCGATGATACTAATATTTTTAGAATAATTTAAAAATATTGATGATTGCGCTGTCTTGCAGAATGACCTAGCAAATTTCAGACATTTTGTTCCTCGAATGACTTATTCCTTAATCCAGATAAATGTTTCATTATAAGTTTTAGTAGGAAACTTACAACCATAAATTATAAGTATATGCTTTGCAATAAAGAGTTGGCTCGTGTCGACCAAATTCGAGACCTCGGTGTGATTATGGACTCAAAGCTTACATTTGTACCTCATATAGATAATTTATTAACTAAATCCTTTAAGCAATTGGGATTCATATTACGTGCAGGAAAGCCTTTTAGGAAACTCTCGACTTACAAGTTATTATTTAATAGCTATGTCCGTAGTAGGTTAGAATTTGCTAGCGCCGTTCGGAACCCACTTTACAAAATTTACACTGACAGAATTGAAAAAGTGCAAAAAAAGTTTGTTCAATTCAACAGTTGAATTCCGAACAACTTTTGTTTTTCTGTTCATATTGGGCACTGTTTCTGTAACGATTTTTTTTCGGTTAAAGATATATGTATTTTAATATTTAGTACCCTTAGTCAAGCTGTTTATATTTATAGTATGTTATGGTTAACTTATTCTTATTGAGGAAACTGTAAGTCTATAACTTAAAAACCCTGTTGTACCTAATATAAATGTATACGACTGTTTGTTTCTAAATAAATAAATAATAAATAAAAAATATAATATTTGTCCTATTTTTGCCGACACAATCACAGGAGAGTCTATTTTCGTCTCGAACAATACATCTGCCTTGAATGTGTTTCTATCCAGTCGTAGTAGTAGGAGACATTCGTGTAGATCACCACATCCTTCCTTTCAGGGTGCCTGTGTGAGACCAGTCCGATCTGTTGGCCGTTATTGGAGATAAGAGCACCGCCGGCGTCGCCGCTGTTGAAATATTAAGTGTATTTAGTTGAGGTTTAGATCTCGAAACCTAGTTATTAACGAATTATTTTCATGATTTTTCCCCTTGGACCTCTTGGTAAAACATTGCGGCAGTAAGTCTATTACAATAAATTCAAATTCAAACAAAATAACGTATAATAAAAAGAACCGTCCTTACATTACAAAACAGTAAGTTTCATTCATTACGGAGTTCCATTGCTCAATTCAAATTCATCATGAGTAGGTACCACTTATGAGTACCTACCACTTGCTTTCGTTTTACTTCAAGAACATTAGTTGCTTATCAATCTTTACAAAGGAAATGCGTTGCGTTGTGGTGACTGCTAATGATTTCCACCTTGGTAAGGTGGAAATCATTAGCATAGCATAGTACTCTCCGAGAGCAATTGCCCAAGCTACAAAAAAACTCAAATTCATTGATTTATTATGTATTCTACTAGATGTGACATCTAGAACAAATGTGCGCCATGTTTCAAATTAGAATCAAAGAGTACCTAGTATAGACTTGTAGTGATTATCACTATAACTTTTGGGTCAAAGAATTTCTTAGAGTGTCATCTCCTGTTACTCAATGCTCAAATTACTAAAAATACTAAGTAAATATGTGGCTATAATGATAAAAGAGTTCCCTTAAATTCTTCTCGTTCTTGATTTTGATCCTGACCTGATGTCAAAGGGACCAACTGTAAGTAGGTAAATATAATAAATACCATTTGAACAAAAATAAAAACAGTTCACCCGTGTTTAAACCCAACGCAGGTACTTATTGATGAATAAAATTGAACTCGGCTGATTGTTATTGCGAGCAGCAAAAACGAAATTTATCATCATCATCGTCACTCTCGCAGTATATGCCATTTGGAAATTTATGTTATAGCTGTAGAGAGGTGCCCAGGACATTTATCCTTAATAGCAAACTTACAGCGATGGATGCTTTTTGTAGCTATTCTTTGCGCACATCATTCCCTCATGAAGTTTAACTACTTGATTACAAACATCTGTTGGTTGTAGAATTTGTATCACCATCTTTAATTTTTCTGATTCTTCATTCGTCTTATCCTGCATTAAGAGAAGTTTTAGTAAGTATTAAACGCCGTTTTACGCTGTTCAGTTATTTCTTTGATGACTTGGAAACTAATTTAAGTTTATTTATACTATTATATTAAGCCATTCCGGAAACCAAACCTGCACAGATAAAAAAGCGAGCAATTGGTGGGCCAAGGAACTCTGCCAGAAGAAGGCACTAGTCACTAGACTGAGAAGAAGGGTTAAAGGAGCAAACGGGACCCGGAAACCATACATAATTAAAGACTATATCGAGGCCAAAGAACAGTATAAAGAGGAAATAGAAAGAGCCATATCAGATAGCTGGAAAAACTTCTGCTTAAGGCAGGAAGAGGAAGACTTATGGAAATGCACATATCGTGTAATTAAGAAATGCGGCAGTCCATATACTGAACATGAAAAGTTGGTGAAATCACCTCATTGTGCATATCATATCCCCGAAAGAATCGGTAGAACTCCTAGCCCAAACATTATATTCAATAGACGATCAGGTGGCAGACAATAGTGATCAAGCCTCTCTACGAGAAAGGGCCGAGAAAATAAGGAGCGAGTTCAGGGGAGTAGAGTTGTCCTCCGAACCATTTACAACAACAGAGCTGGAGCAAGCACTTTCGGACATGTCCCCTTAAAAAGCGCCTGGAGAAGACGGTCTTATCCTAGATATATATCAGAAGGCGCACAGGGCTGGACTGTACCTTAGATCCGTCTACAACCGGTGCTTCCATCTAGGATACTTCCCAAGAATCTAGAAAAAGGCATTTATTAAAATAATCCCCAAGCCAGGGAAGAAGGATTACTCTGTTACCAAGGCATACAGACCTATCGGGATGCTCCCTGTGCTAGGAAAGATAATGAAAAAATGGTAATAAACCACATGACCTGGGAAATAGGAAGAGGAGGATTACTGGATCAGAAACAATACTGTTTTCTACCCCAAAAGAGCACAGAAGATGCACTATATGACGTTATAACGTACATAAAAGACGGCTTCAGACAGAAAAACTGAAAGCCCTCATCTCACTCGACATTGAAGGCGCATTTGACAACGCGTGGTGGTCTGTAAATATAGACGAGCTAGCTACCAAAAAACTAGACAGGTCTATACTTCGAATCCTATTGCTACCTTGAGCAAAGAGAAGTTAAGCTTAGCCACCTTGGCGAGACCATAATTAGGAAAAACCAGAAGGGGTGTATACAAGGATCAGTGGGGAAACCTACATTTCAGGGCCCACATAGATAAAGTCACAAAAAAAAACCATGAACCTTTATAAAGTAGTCTTGAGGACAAACAAAATACGATGGGGCCTGAACCCTGAAATAATTCGGTCCATTTACAAAATCCTCGTAGAACCAAGGATCCCCTACGTGGCAGGAGCGTGGGCTGATGTGGCCCAAAAGAAATATGCAAGAGCGAGACTGGACCTAGAGCTTTCGCCATTAAGATATCCAGAGGGCACGCAACAATATCACTGATATCCAGAATACTCATTGCAGGCAAGTCAGGCAACCTACCCCTGGATCAAAGGAGGAGCAAAGAAGTATTTATGAAATTAAGAGAGGGAAGCCTCTTGAAGAACGCCCGGGCAGAGAGGAAGCGTATCCACCCTGCAAACCTCCCACACCCATCCAAGCGGTATGGCATCAACTTCGGTTACGTAGAAAGCCAAGAGGATGCGGACGGTGTCCAAGGAGACCTAACAAACATATTATATACTGACGGCAGCAAAATCGAAGGAAAGGTCTGAGCAGCATATTCACAAGACAAGCTAATATGAAACTAGAAAGGTTCTGCACAGTGTTTCAAGCGGAAATGCTACTAAGCTACTGAACTGGACATCAAGTCGGGAATAACTATCATAAGCGACTCGCGCTCAGCTCTGGAAGATACATGTCGGCCAAACCCTTTAAACCCCATAGCCAACCGGATAAGGGAAAACATACAGAAAAGAGAAGCTAATGGTTACAAAACAGAAATGCACTGGATTTGGGCTCATGTGGGAATCCAGGGCAATGAGAGGGCTGACGAGCTGGCCAAGGAGGCAGCTTTCATGAGCAAAAGCACGCTAGAATATGACCGCTTTCCGCTGTCCTACGCCAAAACTAAAAGGCCGCCAGGACTTCCTAACAAAGTGGCAGAAGTGGTACAAAGAAACAACCACCGGAACAACGACTAAAAACTTTTTTAATGACGTTAGAAAAGCTCATAAGGTTATCCAAAAAATTGGCATCAAAAATACTATACCGCAACTGCTTAGTGGTCATGGTGGCTTCAGAGCCTTCTTCATAGGTTCAGGTTGACGGACGCCCTATACTGTATGTGTGACGGGCAAACAGAGGAAACAGTCCTTCATATTATTTTAGGCTGCCCACGCTTTGCTTTGCATCGGTATGAAGCGGAGTGCAGAATGGGATATGCCGTCAACCTGCCTAATATGCAAGCTGTACTCAAAGACAGTAATGTTCGGACCCATTGCCTGACCGCGAAGGCAAATGGGTCAATGATAGTATAAACCTAAACCCAAACAAATAGTGTATGTTATCAGTACCTATCACTAGTATTGTAAGCAATAACTTCGAAAGAAATAAACAATGTTTGAATAATATCCCATAGAAAATGTAAACATATAATGTAGTAGTTAAGATTAGGATTAAGTAACTAACACTTTAGTACATAGAAAACAATGTACAATTTTTATTTAAAAGAAAAGAAAGATAAGATTTTAATTAATAAGAAAAGAAAATAAAATACAAAGAAATAAACACTGAAAAACTATCATCAATGGCAAAAGAGCAGGCCCATTAAAGACATGCAACTGGGGTTTTAGCCAGTAAGAATCTGGCACTACTGGGCCTCCCTTCCCAATGTCCAATGCAGGAGTTCCCCAGTTGCATGTCCTAATTTAAGAAAAACCGTGCAGAGGGTCTTAGCTACGCGGTAAACATGGTATTAGGAAGTCTCCTTTAACATATCCTCTCGGATAAAATGCAAGGTTTTTACTTACATTGACGATTCCCCATCCAGCTGTTCGAACCATCGTAACATCTGGAAAGTTCCTGGCGATAATTACTCGTTTAATTGTGTTTCCCAGTAGTAACGGGGACTTCAAGATACCTAGTGCTATGTCATTTAAAAGTTCTAACTTGTCGTAGTGTTTATGTATGATATGACTAGTGACTTTAACTGATACTAACATCTGAAATTGAGAAACGTAATTATTGTTAGGGTATGGGTAAAGGGCGCAAAGAAATGCAGAGGAGCCTACGATGAAGGTTTAAAAAAAATCTACGAGAAAAAGAAAGAATAAAGTTTTTGAACTAAATAATTACTACAGTCGTCTCTATAGTATTGCGTGTGTAGTATTTTGCTGCGATGAATCCCTTCAGTACCGATCTGGATCGCTGATACCGAGCATTGACGATATTTTTCTAGTCACTAGAATCTAGTGTGTAGTATCAGCATCCACCCAGTGGATAAAATCGAAGTAGGACCATGACATTGGAAGTTTAGCTTAAGGGGCTCATTCAAATTACAGCCGTAAAATTAGTTGTAAAATTCTCATACCAAATGAATGTCTTCACTTCCTGCATATGCATACGCTTCATGTTTCTTAGACCAATCGTCAAAGCAATGTCCAGCAGTTAAAATGATATTCTGTGTCAAAATGGACCCTCCACACGTTTCGTAGTACTGACACATCATTAACAAATACACAGAATGTGGAAAACTTTCTATTTTTGCATATATTCCACCTTCAATAAATCCTTCCATAGCGCTGTAACATCTTGTGATAAATAATATTAAAATGCAAAAGAATTCCGACACAATCATAGTCAAAGTTTTTTTTATAGCAAATAACCACACTGAAAAAGAACATTAATCGTGTAGGATAAAATAGTTGGGTAGTTAAAAATTCTCATTTGTAGCTAGAGAAATGTAATTAACCACTCAAGCCAATTAAAGGCTCTAATGGTTTTTCTTTATATTTATCTTCTGAAATCACATTACCTTTCGCTGCCTTAACTTGCCTTCGTTTATGTATTTATTGTGTATTTATGTATATATTGTCATCATCATCATCATATCAGTCGAAAGACGTCCACTGCTGAACATAGGCCTCCCCTAAAGAGTGCCACAATGACCGGTCCTGCGCCACCCGAATCCAGCGGACTCCCGCGACCTTTACCAGGTCATCAGTCCACCTTGTGGGGGGTCTACCGACGCTGCGCCATCCGATTCGCGGTCGCCACTCGAGAACCTTTCCGCCCCAAGTCGCCCCAGTGGGCGAGGCACAACACGGTTCTACGTGCATTGTGCCTCGCCCACTGCCACTTCAGTTTAACAATTCGGAGGGCTTTATCGGTCACTTTGGTTCTGCTGCGGATGGCCTCATTTCTGATGCGATCACGCAGAGACAAGCATAGCCCTCTCCATTGCCCTTTGGGTGACTTTGAGCCTTCTTATGAGGCCCATAGTAAGCGACCACGTTTCAGTGCCATATGTCATCACTGGCAACACACACTGGTCAAAGACTTTCGTCTTGAGACACTGCGAAATATTGGACATAAAGATGTGCCGTAGCTTCCCGAACGCTGCCCAACCGAGTCGGATTCGTCGATTAACCTCTTTCTCGAAATTGGATCTACCTAACTGGAGTCTGTCCTAGGTATAAATAATCGTCCACAACTTCGAGTGTAAAGTCTCCGATTGTAACGGGAGTTGGTGCTACATAAGCATTTGACATGATCTTCGTCTTATCCATGTTCATCTTTAGACCAACTCGCTCGGAGGCTTTACTGAGGTCATCGAGCATTGTACTCAAATCCTCCATGGTCTCAGCCAAGACTACTATATCGTCGGCAAACCGAAGGTGAGTGATGTACTCGCCGTTTATGTTGATGCCTTTTTTTTTTACGTGGAGGAATGCATTTAGACATCCCGCCTAGCCGGGGAACTAGGACGGGTATGTTGGACTCGTCAGCAAGGGCCGACACTACCAACTAAACCATCCACGGTATGCCCATCGTGCAGCGTTGGTGACGGTGACACGGGATCGCGTAAGCATTCAACCGCGAACACCACCTGCTGCGACAGCCGAAGCTGTCCCCTCGCTGGGGCCGAAGCCCCCGGAGCCGAAGCTCCCCCTCCCGAAGGTAGCGTGCAGGGCGACACCACACGCTGGTCCCTCATGACAACCTCCACGCCGGGAGCAGATGGAAAAACCCCGGGTTCCACCCACTCAGGTTGCCTTTGCGATTTTTTATAGAGGTGGTCATCCTCGCAGCCAATACCCAGCACCGGCTTGGTGTTGACCCCCGGTCCGTCATCATAGGCCCTCTGCCTAGACAGGTTACGGGGCCGCAGTTTTATACAGGACAGCGGCATCCCTGTTCCTCACCGCGGCCGAAGCCGCCCGGCCCGAAGGCCCCTCAGTTTTTTATAGAGGTTGTCATCCTCGCAGGCAACACCAAGTGGCGGCTTGGTGTTGACCCCCGGTCCGTCATCATAGGCCCTCTGCCTAGACAGGTTACGGGGCCGCAGTTTTATACAAGACAGCGGCATTCCTGTCCCTCGCCCAAAGGCTCCCTCCAGCCAACACTCAGGAGTTCTCTCCCTAAATGAGAGATCTCCCTGTGCGGGGTTCCGCATCCCCCCCACCCCACACAGGATATTAGCAGCACCGGTAAGGAATCTTTGGGGTCCACCACGAGATCGCTTACCGTTGCCCCCAGGATGCACCGTCCAGGAACCCTTCCCTTTCCCCCGAATCAACCGGATCAGAAAGAATGAGAAGGGCCCTGGCACTCGAGGAGGTTTCCCGTCATAGCACTCCTGTTGATGCCTAGCCTTTTCCAGTCCAGAGTCTTGAAAACATTCTCCAGTGCAGCGGTAAACAGTTCAGGAGAAATAACATCTCCTTGCCTGAATCCCCGCTGCAAAGGAATAGGCTTCGAGTCCTGGTCCTGGAGTCGGACTGACATAGAGGTGTTCTCGTACAAACACTTTAGCACTTCGATATAGCGATAGTCTACTTGGCACCTTTGGAGAGATTGTAGTACAGCCCAGGTTTCGATCGAATCGAAGGCTTTCTCGTAGTCCACGAACGCTAAGCAGAAGGGCAGGTTATACTCCTCAGTCTTCTGTATTACCTGACGGAGCGTATGGATGTGGTCTACGGTACTAAAGCTTCTTCGAAAACCGGCTTGTTCGGGAGGCTGGAAGTCACCTAGCCTGCGTGCGAGACGGTTCGTAATGACTCTTGAAAACAGCTTATAGACATGGCTCAGAAGTGAAATGGGTCTATAGGTCTTTAGTAACGCGTTATCACCCTTTTTGAAGCTAGACCACACCTCTGTTCCATGCCTTAGGCGTTCTCCCTTCCAGTAAAACGGAGTCGAACAACTTCTGAAGGGCCATAAGGACCGGTTTACCACCCGCCTTCAGAAGTTTGGTTGTAATTCCGCACCAGGTGCTTTGTTGTGTTTGAGCTGTTTAAGAGCCATTCTAATTTCGTACAGGCTGATGTCCGGGATGTCTTCGGTATAATGTCGGGTCAGTGTAGCGCTAGGGTCTTCCGCCAGACTAACTTCAGGTCTCCTAGTTGATGTGTATAGCTGCCCATAAAAGCCCTCTCACCCAGAAGCTCGGGTCTAGAGGAAACGATTCTACCATCCTCAGTTTTTAATTTGGCGAGCTGGCTCTGCCCAATAGACAGATCTCTTGCGAAAACTTTAGAACCCTTATTCTGCTTGATAGCCTCTTCAATACGATGTGTATTGAATTCACGGGTAAGGGACTTAGAGATCCGTTTATTGAGCTGCCGGTGTAATGACGCATCGACTGAAGATTGTTGAACCATTTCTCTCCTTTCCTCGATTAGTCTGTGAGTGGAGTCAGAAAGCCTTTTGGTTATGTTGCTCCACTGGGCCTTAAATAACTTAGAACCAGTGCTACAGCTTCCACAAACCCGTCGTTGAATTCGTCCACATCGCCGCCTAGACAATCGAAACCGTTTTGGAGTTCCAGCTGAAAGCTCTCGGGGTTCTGGATTTGAACTGTTGCTGGACGGAGCGTAGGCTTCATCAGTCGAGAGCGCTCTAGCTTAACACATATATTCCCAGTGGCTCTCACCAGAACCGTCTGATCACCGGATCACTTCCGGTTTTAACCGTATTGATCACAGAGACTCATCAGATCATTGAATATATTCGATGCTTCTTCGTCGACATGATGAAGTCAATTTTGTTTTTAGCTTTACAATCGGTACTCAACCAGGTCCACTTCCTGTGCTCGCATTTCTTTAAGAAGGACTTCATCATGTAGAGTCTCTCCTTCTCCAAGAATCCAGCCAGTAGTTGGCTCCGGTGGTTCCGACTTCCAACTCCAAATCGCCCAACTCTCAGCTCTTCACCATCTCTCTTGCCCAGTTTCGCGTTGGCGTTGATCTATTGTATATATACAACGTGCCCGTGAGTATTGCGAGAGATTTTAACCACGCATTTCTGAGGTCAAAAGAATGAAAAAACATTATATGACTTTTGTTGTAAAACGCCAAAAAAAAATTTTTTTTTACTTTTTTTTTCACTTTTTTTGAATGCTGTTCTACATAAAAAGTAAATGTCATTAGAAAAAAGTAACGGTAAAAGTAAATTGCTACATTTTTTCTCGTAAAAACTAGTCCATGCAAAGTGTTTCTTAGGTCTTTGATATCAGTCAATAAGAGATGTCTAGACTATGCCCCATACCGGTGAGATCGCCATCAAAAAATCATTTTACACTGAGAAACAATTCAAAATGCAATTTTTTGTAAGTAGTATTTACTCTGAAACTATGGCGAATTTCGAAAAAGTTTAAAGGACATTTTGTTCTCTAAATATGATAATGAATACACTGTTAAAGTCTCTCGCAATGCTCACGGGCACCGTGTATATATATATATATGGCATGTATTTAACAACCAGGCTACTAAATAATTGTATTTCGATAGCTATAAAAATAAAACCGGCCAAGTGCGTGTCGGACCACGCATAATGGAGGGTTCCGTAGCTTCAATGGAATAAGAACCAGACTAATGCCAAAAGGTCGTAACTGATGCCTATGGAAGAAGTTTTTTGGAAATAACTCAAAAATGGCTAGACCTATAATGTTCAAAATAATTTTCCTAAAAAGTTTATCATAATGCGCATCTTCTCAATTTTTTTTATATTTTTTGGACTTACGGTTCAAAAGTTACAGGGGGGGGGGGGGGGGCGCGCTATTTTTCCGACTTTCGAAGCGATTATTTCCGAAAATATTTACATTATCAAAAAATTATTTTAATAGACCCCTATTCATTTTTAAATACCTATCCAACAATATATCACACGTTAGGGTTGAAATGAAAAAAAAATCACTCCCCACTTTACGTATAGGGGAGGTACCCTAATAAAACGTTTTTTCCACTTTTTATTTTACCACTTTGTCGGCGTGATTGATATATATATTAATACCAAATTTCAGCTTTCTAGTGCTAACGGTCACTGAGATTATTGAAGAGAACCGCGCCTGGCGTTCCTAAATAAATAAAATTTCTTCAAGCTATAAGCTAGAGCAGCTATTGGAAGCTACTAAACGACGGTACAACTTAGAAAGCTGAAACTGAAAAGCTTAGAAAGCCAAAGTAGCTCTCTATGAAGGAAACCCTCTACCCCGTCTGAAACCCGGTAATACTAAAATGTCCTAAGCTCTGATGACTATACATACTTACCTCCTGAAAGGAACACTACAACCCTGCGTTAAATACTATAACCCCAATAATCTAATTTCCTATATAAACATGATTTGTCAGACAATTTCAGCGGTTTTTCCTAACAGTTTGTACTGTGTCATAAAATGTCTTTAGTAAACTATATATTTTTGTCCTTAGTACATATCTCAAGAATGAAGTAAATATTTCTAGAACATACTTTATATACAACCTCTCGCTATTCTATGAGTTTAATTTTTCCTAATAATACATCCCTTATTGAAGGAATCGATCATAAGATTGCTAAAACTTTATGACAAATCTAGTGCGGTAACCAAATTACTGTTTGTCCACTGCAAATAGTACAAACGGATATTTCAGATAATAATTCCTCAAAATGTTGCATACATATCCCGTTAAGTTGTTATTCATAGCCTCTGTTCCTGTGAAAACTAAAACATACATTAAATATCTACACAAGCTGCATATATAAATTACATATGAATGCCACTTATGGTCAAAATGCCATTTTAAATACCCAAATAATAATACCATTATTTCTATCTAAAATACAACTATGCAAAATACATAATTAATAGACCAAGATCATGAATGTTTCAAAATCTTGCCAATCAACGGTGAACAATATTTAGCAAAACTCTATGGTATCAATTGCTTATGCGATAATGCAAAAATAAGTAATAATATAAATATAATTATATCTAAACATAATATAATTTATCGAAAACTGTGAGAAATCCTAGTAAAGATTTCAGGTTTTATATTTTCCAAATATTCTCAGTTGCTGAAAGCAATCATAATAGCTTATCATTAAAGTTCAGGTATGTATGGTTGTTAATAAAACACAATGATGCTTATATACTTCCATATATTTTATTTCCTTTGTCAGATCATTAACTTGATCTTTTCTTACATACTAAAATAAAACCAATACCTCCACTCTCATACATACTAAGTGAATCATTTATTTTTCATTTTTTCATGAACTTTACTCCTGAAAATATCATGTAAAAGCTTACAAATGAAGCTCTATCAGCCTTTAAAGTCATTTTGCTACTTTTCGTACATAGAGGACCCTGTGGACCGCTACAGCTCTGCCCTCCGATGGAATTGACGCGGAAAGGACATTTGTACTTGAAGCAGAGATTGCATCGTAACCCAATAAAGACACAGATATTGATATTTCACCCTCCCAGTGTTATTTCACCCCATTTGACTAACCATCAATCAAAAAGTTGACAGTATCATCAAACAGAGCAAAAATTTTTTTTTTTTATAGTGTGATATGTAAAAGTGACCATTACTCAGCAGTAATCAATTGATTCCAAGATAATCATAGACCTCGTGGTTTCTCAGTTTCTTGAGTCAGAATTGGTAAAAAGCCAGAATTTCCGCCCTGACGGAAGTGCAAGGTTTGTGAGGTCTTACAGTCTCTAATAGAAACTCCCATTATTTTTTATTACCCATTCATATGTATTGTATCAAATAAGATTCTTTCCTTAATTCTCAAGCAAAACACGACCAACTTTGTCCTGGCCTTATGAAGGGACAAGAGAAGCCTTCGTCAGGACGACTATCCCTTTACTCTTTTATAACTTCCCCCAATAGTATCCCCAAGTACCGATAGCCAGTCTACAACCATCTCCAAACCAACTAATACTACCTTTTATGGCGTGATGTCCTCTATTCAAACAAAACCAGATCAATAATAACAATTCTGAAATACTCAAAATCATTCAGTCACTGATCTACCTTATATCTGAACAAAAGGGTGTGTGAAACTAGTTTTTGCAACGTGTATAGTGTCTCATTGTCAAAGAAAGATACCTAGAACTGGTATGTATAAAATTAACCTAACACCAAGATTCCTTTGACAACGATCATTGTAATCCCTTCAAGAACCCCTTCCCCCCCCTAAGCTCAACTTAAGAAACAACAATATCCGCTGACCATAATCTTGACTTTGTGTTATTAAACAAACCCTACGCTAACTCTTTCTCTCAATCAGTCAAACAAACGATACGTTTTCGTTTGTCATATCATAGCAAGTCTCTCGTCTGTCATCTCTCTAAGTCCCCCTTCCTAGCTTAGTAATCTGTATTTGTTCAAAAACCCAAAGCCATTTTTGGTATATGGTCATATGAAAAAGAAATTATTCCCTAAACTCAATTTTGACCCCCCCATACATTAAGCGAATAATAGTAATTACCTCATAACCAAAATTGCAGAATCATAAAATAGAACTACAACTCTAGTTACTACAATACCTTTTCAAAACCTCGTAACCAGGACTAGAAAACTATAGTCCCAGCTACTACCATTACCTGAACTAAAATGATTAGAACTTAAAAATCTATATAATTTCAGTTGTACCTTTAAGTATAGAAATCATTACAATTGTACTAAACCAAGAACCTCACTTATTTATTAAACGCGCATATAAAACTTGAATTTCCGAAATTTGTAACTATTATGTTGCATAATTCTACATTTTAGAACAACTCGGTGTGCTTGTATTTCCCCAATATCCCTCGTTATCTATTTTCCCTCTTACTTGTTTAACCTACACTCTTTATTTATTTACTTATTTCTACTAGATAAAAAAAAACCGTTTTATCTAAGAATCAAAACAAATGGTAACAACGCCAAGTCAAATCCATGATGTGTATTATACCCGCGAAGTACTATAAAGTAGATAGGCGCTTACGTAATATCAAAACCTCTAATTCAACGTAATTATATATTTGCCTACTTTATTCTAAACTAAAAAAAATCTAATATGTACGTTTGTATACCTGCCCGGAGTATAGACTTGTGTCGCGACATCTATTATTCGATTTATTTTCATATTACTATCGACAAATATCCCTTTTAACTACTCTGCTCAAAATATGTCGTCATCTCGGAACCGAAAAGTTTACGTATGAAATTGTCTCCTATCCTATAAAATTTACGACAACAAGTCATTCGCCCGTTCCTAGCTCTAACGACGTCATCTAGTGACAAACATGCTATGGTCTCTTAGAACTTTGACAGGAGCGTTGATATTTTTATACTTTCTGCGCCATCTACAAACTGCGAGCTACTTGTGATTTTGGTTTTTCTAAAGTACGCTAGATAGCGCTGTGCAGCATGTGACGGCTGTGTTGCTGTTTGAAAAACATAGAAGTTTTAAATATTCTGGGTTTAAGTTTTGTTAAATTAGTTTATTATTGAAACATGCTTTTTTTTATGCATTTTATTATTTAATTACGGTTAAATAGTGCAATAGTTTGTTTCTTCACGACTTGCATAGATTTTTAAAACACTAGTAGAAAGTAGTAGATATTGTGGCAACATTTGTGCTACATAAAAAAAATCGGGATCATGATGGCGGCGAAGTCAAATTTTATTTCTTTCTTTTAGCGCAAGCTTTGAAGATAGTGACAGTTGTCTAAAATAATTAAATAGTTTTTGGGTGCAGGGTAATTATTATATGAATTATCGTATAAAAATGTCGCCTCCAAATTGCTGCGTGCCCTTGTGCAATAATCAACGAGGACAGGGCTAGTATAATATTATTTTTCTATAATCAATCTGCCAAGAGCGTGGACCGGATCAACTTAACGAAAAATGATGCTTGTTTCAGGAATTCAAATGCATGCATTCCCAAATCCCACCAATCTCAGGAACCCTTCAGAACTTGAAAGGTTCCGAACGTGGGTAATAAGGATCGGTGGAAATATTGTGGGCAAGGCGGACACGGCGATCTACAATAATGCGCGGGTATGCCATCCCCATTTTGAGGCCAAATATATTTACCCCAATGGGCGCCTCAACCGCTTGGCTATCTATACCAACGCTTCATTTACCAGGTTAGTTTTAACGCTATAATGTAATCAGCTTAATTAGAATCACCATCATCATAATTCTTCTAGCGTTCGTCTTGTTGCGGTTTTTTTTGCTACGGCTCTGAGCCTGGGTACCGTCGGCAACCAAAACCTATGAACTAGCGCGACTGCTAGTTTTTACCCAGAAGGAGGTCCGATTTCCTCACGATATTTTCCTCCAGAAAAAAGCGACGGGTAAATCAAATTATATTTTGTACAAAATTAATAAAAACGCAGTCGAGCCGGGGTTTGAACCCGAAAGCTCTGGATTGAAAGTCAGACATCTTACCGTCAGGCTACCAGCACTTCAGTGTTCGCTATAAGGATGTGCATGACTAAATTAGAGAAATTAGGATTGTTCCCATTAGTGTCAAAGCTATTGAGGCTATGGGATCAGGTATCATTGTGTTTATACTATACTTCGTTTTTTTTTGAGATTTAAAATTGAGTAAACATAGAAACAGTAGTTACCAACCTGTTCTAAATGTTCAATTTAAACACACTGCAAACACACCAACAAACGATTAGTTAACATGATTAAGAGTTCACATTTGTGAATAAATAATAACAATTTGCAGATTAAATAATCTAACACAACAATAAAAACACAATTTCGTTTTGATTATCACGTAAGAGATACGTGAAAATTTAAAAATAGACAGTGAAGCATGTACGTTCTAAAACGCAAACTAAGGGTCTCCCCAAACCTATCGACGCGGATTCGGCAAAATCCGGTGGAAAAAAGCTTTATGACCACGCAATAAGAGGTAACAATGCACGGTTCGACTCGGCTCGGCTCGGCCGACGCCTGCTGACGCGTCGACGTCTTTTTCGCTCTTATTGCGTAGATATAAAGCTTTTTTCCACCGAATTTTGCCGAATCCGCGTCGATAGTTTGGGGAGACCCTTAACGTCTAGTTCTTTATCAGTATTCACGAAAATTATTAATTGACAATCATAATATGCACTTATTAATAAAATTTCGTAAACAAAAGTTCTTCTAAACGATATTTAATCGTTTTATTATATAATACTAAATAATAAAACAATTGTCTTAGGTGATGGTAAAAGGTTTGTTGGACTACGAGGTGGCTTTTGTTGTTGTATGCCCCTCGGGCCTGCCTCTGATTGCTCCATAACCCTCCAACCAATCGCACAATAATAGAACAAGCAAATACCTTTACTTCAATAAGAATCACAATTAGCTTTAACATTAAAAACTATCCAGATATGTCTGAGAGATACGAATGACAGATGACGCGAGAAAACATTTAAAAATCGAACCATCCGTCTCGAACCTCTTCTTCTATAGGTTTTTTATTGTGCAAT
The DNA here is from genome assembly GCA_947086415.1 of Pammene aurita. Taxonomy (NCBI): domain Eukaryota; kingdom Metazoa; phylum Arthropoda; class Insecta; order Lepidoptera; family Tortricidae; genus Pammene; species Pammene aurita. The sequence continues at coordinate 23,089,606 of OX352306.1, read as the reverse complement.
ATTTACAAGAACATTAATGGCCTGTTTCACAATCTCCAGTTAAAGCATATCTGTCAGATAAATGTTTGCTGTCCTTTTCTTTTATATGACTGGAGAAAAGGATAGCAATAATTTTAACTGGCAGATAAGTTTATCTGGAGATTGTGAAACAGGGTCTTAAAGTTTTAAAATTAAAATAATTCCAACAAATAATTACTATCAAAATATTGTTAAATACTCAATATAACATGCCTTTACTATAAATACAAATATATTTAGTATGTTTAATGACGGCGTAGGCTCTCTGACAGATGTGACATGTATCTTGCCTGATAAAGAAACCTGTACATCGTTCTGTCAACTTTTTTCTAATCTCATCGATCTCATCATCATCATCTGAATCGATTTGAACCAAGGTTGATAAAGGTGGGAGTTCAGCACAAAATAAAGTATACTCTTGACCCTGACCATAAATATGGTAAATATAATCTCTGTATGTATGTTCTTTTTAGGGTTCTTATAGGAACCCTTATAGTTTCGCCATGTCCGTATGTCCGCGGCTTAGCTCAGTGACCGTTAGTACTAGAAAGCTGAAATCAAATAGTCAAAAAGTCAAAAAAGTCAAAAAAGTCAAAAAAGTCAAAAAAGTCAAAAAAGTCAAAAAAGTCAAAAAAGTCAAAAAAGTCAAAAAAGTCAAAAAAGTCAAAAAAGTCAAAAAAGTCAAAAAAGTCAAAAAAGTCAAAAAAGTCAAAAGAGTCAAAAAAGTCAAAAAAGTCGAAAAAGTCGTATACAGGTCACGATATAAAATCGGAATTGCGAGTTATTTCATTTTTATAGGTTAAAAAGGCGTTCCCGTACTGAACTTTTAAGTCCTGTTACTCGTGTGTTCTGAGTATGTTCTATAAATATCTTGCAGATGTGCCACTGCCAATGGATGTGGCCTTAGCAGGAGTCAGTAACGTTGTTCCCGTGTCTACTGTATCTTCTGCAAAGCCTACGCCTGTTCAAGGTAAGACATGAAATGAAATTTTTATTTAAAAATAAACATGTTTTTAATTTAAGCCTAAATCTAAACTATATCACAATTAAAGTCTCCATGCTTATAGAAAAAGTAGCTTGTTAAAAGTTGGATTGTTTTAAAAGTTTGTCCTCCATAAACTCTTGGATGGAATAGTAAGCTTTTTTTAATAGAAGAAACTTCAGCTTAGTTTTGAAAAGGTGTGTTTCTTCAACACAATTTCATTTTGAATTTGGTAGCATCATAATTTAATTTAAAAATATAAGTAACTGTTAAATTATACCTATTTATAATAATATTGTTTCAGGTTTTTGGAATCCGAAGCTCCAGTATCTACGGGTTAGCAGGGAAATAACTCCAATGACTTTAGGTATTGTTGCGTAAACATTTTAATTTTATTATCTCCATAATGGTGGACAGTGTGGACACTAATAATAATTTAATACTAATTTAAAAATTTTAAAAATAAAAATAATAATTAATAATAATAAAATAATTTGTTTAATAATTTGTATTGTAGTAATAAATAATTTGTTTTTATAAAGGCCCCTCTGGCATGTGCAAACACTAAATTTGTTTAATATTTAATATGTGGGTAGGTTTGCATATTGTGATAGTTTTTGAACGGAGGTAATTGTACATTTTCCTCAGTCGACCCGTTGACCACGAACGCTGTAAAGTGTTTGAAACGTCGGGATGTAATTTAAGCTCAGTACACGCGATAAAATCCGTTTTTAATTGTTTTATTTTATTATCTCATTTAGATATACATATATTAGGATCAACACACACGACCACAGTCAGATTTGTATAGGTAACGAGTGCTGATAACAGATCTTGATATTACGGTGATTATATGTGTCATTTTCAACTAAAAGGTACATCATTGTTGGTTGTCAATAAGGCGTTACTGCCATAAAAATTCATTCATTCGTATAAAATGACCTGTTGTGTGACTTTTGCTATAAGTAAAGGAGCTTTTTGGCAATCTATCCTCAAGACTAACCTTTTTCAAAAGCGATTGCCATCTGGACTTTAAACTAATTCAAACCCAGAGCTTAACTAGACCTTATTGTGAGAAGTTTGGTTTCCTAACGATGTTTATTTTTACTGGATTCCTAGTAACTAGCGAATTATCCGGAATACGCTGCCGCTGGTTTAATTTTAATACCGCATTTACATTCAGCCGAATTGAGCAGGGAAGTGGGAAGGACGAGTGTGTAAACATGATACTTTTCATGCCACTGCTATTGCCACTCGCGCTGTCCGGCGCTCCCCTAAATGGCGGTTTTTTTTTGTGCGAAGTCAAAGGACCGGCAGCGCGAGCGGCAGTACGTGTTTACAATTACATTCTCCTCCGTCGCTCAGTACTCGTCGAGCACCTGGAGGATCGCAAAAGACACAACGCGGCCGCTGTAATTATTTCAACGTCTGCCATTGCCGAGACTTGAAAGCGAAGTGAGTGGTAGGGCAGTATGTAAAAACACACTCCTCTCGATCCTGCTGCAGCAGTATTTAGGGAATTAATGCCGGCAGCGCGAGGGGCAGCGACAGGGGCTGAATGTAAATGTCGGATAACGAAGCGCTTTGTTGGTTCTTTGTGACTATCAATTTCATTAGTATGATCGAATGTCTACGGCAAAAGCCGGCTTGAGCGACGCCTTTTACTGTGCCTCTTTTTGTGTACTGACTTTAATGATTAATCTCATAAAATAACACTATGGTCGTGCACACATAGTTTGGTACAAAAATCGACTAGATTTATTAGATCGTAACTGTATGTACAATAATTCTCTACTTTTATGTTCTAGGTATACCTAAGTCGGCTTATGAACCCACCAGAATACGGTGATGTAGCAACATAAAAGGCTGGAGCCCTATCACTTCAAGAAGAATGTATATACATTCATAGTGTACAATATTGTACACTTACTTTCTGTAAATTACGATATATATGTATGATTGTACCTTCCTACGCATCGTTATTATTGTCAACACCAATAAGACTTAAACTTTCACGGCTTTTACGTATTATGATTATTAACTAAAACGGAACTAAATTGCGTATATTAACTTAATACTTACCTCCGATGTTTCGAGATCAATTATTGTTTTTGTGGTACCGGAAAAAATACCATAAATAGGTATATCAGATTTGCGTAATTAAATTTTTGTCGCCACAATTAGGTAACATACTAGTAAAATAAAATTTCCCTGTACCTAGATTTATGTCAATTGTTAATTGTGACTGAAGGTACATTTCCACCAAGTATTGTGGGATAGGTCACGTCAAATAATAGAAGAAAAAAAATTCCTCGTAATAATTTTCTTTCTGTCTGTATGTCTGCTTACTAGTTAATTGATATATTGTTAGTATAAGAAAGCTCAAATGACCCCGCAGCAAACATAGGGAAAAAGTGGTTTCAGTCATTATTAATCACACCGACAAAGTTGTAAAACAAAGTGGTTTTGTTTGGGTACCTCCCGTACACATAAACTGGGGGTGAATTTATTCAGTTCAACAAGTATTTTGTGAGATCTTTCAAAAATAATATCGTCTAAGATAGGTTCATTTTATAACTGCTATCAGGAAATGCCTAATTTCTAGGCACCACCGCACCATGTCTGTCATTACATTAAGGTTAATATTTAAATTAGCTTTTCAAATTAATATATTTAGGTATAATATAGTATTTACGAAACCTATGGCCCAACAGACTCTTGGCCGGTTTTTAGGTTTTTGTCAGATATTAAGTTATATGTGGGTATAACAATTGTGCATAGTATGTACCTAATGAAATATAATGATATGTACAATAAATATTGTATGCATTTGACATAAACTTAGTTTTATTTACAGGACGTCCAAACTTAGATTTCCCGCCGAAAGGCTGTCAGGAAGGGGCGAGGGGGACGAGGTCTACCCCCCCCCATCCCTCCCTCCCCCCATACTCTGTAAACCCCTTCCCCCGTTCCCCTGTAACGTGATCAAATGTAGCACTATGAAACTAGATGGTGGCACTAGCTGCTGCAAGTACGAGCCGTAGAGTTGCCTATCTATCTCAGTTACATACATATTCATCTATGGTGACAAATGAGTGAACTAAAAGCCAATTATAATTATGTGACGGATAAAATCTATAAGGATTCTACAAGAAAACATCGTTCGCTAGTTTACGCTAAGAACAGTGACATCTAGTGACGAGTAGTTGAACTAAACTGAATAATTATTGTAATATCGAAAAATCTAAAAGCATTTTACAAGAAAACATCGTTCGCTAGTTTACGCTAAGAACAGTGACATCTAGTGACAAGTAGTTGAACTAAAACTGAATAATTATTGTAATATCGAAAAATCTAAAAGCATTCTACAAGAAAACATCGTTCGCTAGTTTACGCTAAGAACAGTGACATCTAGTGACACTTTGAAGAACCTCCTGCCTGCTAATTGTTAAAACAAAATTATAATTTTTAAAACCATTTGATGTAAGAACATTGTTAGCTAGTTCGTAATTGTAACAACGACCCCTTGCGACCCTTACATAAACTATTCCCAAAACATAGTAAAATCTGTAAAAGCTATTTTTTTTTTTTTTTTTTTCGAGTCTAAAATTTATATCATGTTGAAGGAATAATCGGTAGTTCTCACTATGGCCAACATAACGCACAATTTTTTCTGAATTTGTTGTTGCAAATTTGTGTATGGACCCCCTTTTTTATTCCAAATCTTAACTTGACATAACTACGTATCGTATTTGGAGGTTTAATTAACACAAATACCGTCCTAACTCAAGTAAACGCAAAATAAAAGCTGAATGTACGATGAGACGATGACGCTTATATACTTGTCTTAGTTAGCTTCCTAAATGATTTAGTTTCTAAATTTAGTCAAGTCTAACCGCATTTAGCAAATAAATTTACTATGAAAACTAGTTAGGATCCTAATTAGGGTGCTAGTTAGGACACTAAAAAAAGTTAAGTGTAACAGGGCTTTTAAACACTAATGTTATCAGTGACTATCAAAGATTTCTTTATCTGTGGAATGACTTTGTGTATTTTAAAATAGGATTGTACCATAAACTTATCAATGCTACTATTAAATCGAACCCGAAAGTATATTAGTGTGTGTCTGTTTACAAAACTAGTTTGTTTTAAGTGTATGCATTTAAATCTTATTTCTGTCCCAATAAATAAAACGAAATAAATAAATATTTTCTTTTTCTCGCAAGGATTTTACTAATTTACGAACGCGCTTCGTAGTTTTTAATTTAACTGGCAACACCGTTCTGAGCTCATAGCCGTCCCTACCAACCAAACAGAGCCGTTCAAAATTTTCACAAGTATAGCGTGAACTTAGCAATGTTAGCAATGGCCGACCGGCGTTTTAATGTGACACGTTTCGACTCCGGTTTTCTGATTCCTAATTTCCTTATATGTGTCCGTTTATTAAGTAAAACAATAGCAAAAGTACCTAAGTGAAAGAAGTAAGTGTTAACCGACATATTTAATCAACAGTGGTTTAAGTAGTTCGAACGATGGAGATGTGTTTACGAGTTCACAATTTTGTTAGTAAATACCGGCGCCATTTTTACTACGTTTCATGAATTTGTTTTGTTTCTAGATTATATCTGTTGATGAATATCTACACCTATTATGTTATGGATAAAACCAGATTACAATGGAAAACCTATAAGTTACTACGCAATAATCAATCAATCAAGGAAGCTATGCAGTGTCTAAAGCCCTTGAAAACTTGTGACGTAATTGAATTACATTAAAATATCAAGTAAGTACGCATTATTTTGTTTAAAAGTGGACTATCTACCCAATTCAGTTTATTTTACAACCGTATCCCTTTTGTTTTTAAATATATATATCTAAAGGTAGACAAGGTTTTGTCCCGTCAAAACTTATATATGACGTTTGTACCTACAAGGTTACTAAAGTTACTTTATCTCTACAATGTTACTCTATCTCGGTCATTCCATTAAGTTATTTCAATTGCAGGTTGACAAGAGAACGTGCCTACATGAAAGGAAGAAGCACGGAATTTAAAATTGCCAAATTTCACGACACTGTCCGTACTTCTACGGCTTCAAATACAGGTCCCTAAGCAACGTGTGTCTCTCCGGAACTAAAATGTAAGTACATGTTTAACCCAACATTTTTAATTATCTATACTAAAGCAATAAAAAAAATCATAAGGAAACGCTGCCCCCCGCATTTTAGACCAATAACTAATCATATATATTTTTTTGTAGGTTATGTTTATTATGTTGTTTCTGAAATATGTACACTCCCTATGAAACGAATCTTAGTCTTAACTACATACAAAGAATATTTTTATTATTTAAAACAGCCTACTATATAAACTACTTTATGTATTTCAGTGAATCCAGCCCCGCAATGCATCGTTAGCCAGTCTAACAGTGGCTGCCCTCCAGATTTCCCACTCTTACACCAGGTAATTAGCCTTTATCTTTTGTTGGTAAATTAATTATTACAATGAACTACCAAAATTGCAACTACTCTATTTAGTACAAACATTTTAATATCACCTTTTGAGAAATTTTAGTTTTACCTGTCCCGCTGTTTGTAATTAACCCTTGAAAGTGAACTTTGACCCCCTTCCCCATTTCTAATTGAGCTGAAATTTTCCACGCCTATGTATGTCACGTGACACTGCAATATTATGATGACATGTAACTGATTTGATGATGGAGCAGAAAGGTGTCTATAAGAACTCCCTCAACTATTCAATTTTGTCCCGGTGTGTTTGGGCTTGTTGTACTTTTGTAGTTAGAGATTGTATAAGAGTACAGTTAGCAAAGCAAAGCTTATCATAAAAATGAAATTATTGAGAAAAAATGTAGTAAGACTTTTATTTAACGCCCCGTTACCTAAACAATGGATAATAAATTTTTTTTCTAAAATTAAGTACTAAGACAGCTATATTTTAAAATCTCCCTATTCTAAGATAGATCACACTGATACTCTGAATGCAGAAGACTAGCCCGACGCTAGTTTCGAGCACCAGAAACCTAGATCACTTTTTTTTCTTTGTAAATGACATACATGTAAGTTCACACTAATACCATTCCTATTTAAACTAATTTCAGGCTAATTTCTGCAGTACCTTGAGAGCTTCCAGTCTACCCCTGGCTCCTCGCTTCTCTTCTACGCGCTTCACAACGGAAAACAAGTGAGTATAAATAGAATCCCTTCCTAATAAGAAGATTAAAACCTATGGCTGTATATGCATGCATGCCTACACATGTATGTAAGTATGTAGTTAAATATCTACTATTAACGTGGTGCTGATGATGATGATGACTTCTAACATAATTTTTCGAAATCAGCCCTACATGCACATAATGACAAACCTTCATGAAGTAGAGTTCTATGGCCGAATTACTGGTCCTAATTTTGGTATAGACACCTACACAAAGAATCGGGTTCAAACAAACCCTAGGCCTTAAATTTTGTCACCCTATTGACTACCCGTTACTTGCCATGCCACGCTATTGCTATGACCAGAGAGACCATCTCAAACCCCTTAAGAATACTAATATGAGTTCCTATTTTTTTTTTTTAACTATAATACTTTTTTAACGTTTTACCTGTGCTTGGAAGTAATAAGAAACTTACTTACTTACTTTATTTAGAGTAAAACGTACCTACATTTAGAATGCAAATAACCATTTAACCTATCCCCAAGTTCAGACACTAGTAACGTTTTTATTTTAATCAATTTTCAGAGTCCCGGAACATCTATACAAAGCGACTTCCGTCTCATCATCGATCAACGCGGCCCACCTCCCTTTCACCGCGGAAGACAGACTGGGATCTACACACTATTCCTATTGTAGCTTTAGTCCCTTAAGTTAGCCACTAATTATCATTTATTTTATACCACGACGGTGGCAAACAAGCATACGACCCGCCTTATGGTAAGCAATTACCGTAGCCTATGGACGCCCGTAACCTCAGAGGATTCGCATGCAAGCATTTATAGTACCTATATGCTTTCGAACATGACAACTTTTCAAAATAATGATTTTACTTTTATTTTATTAAGTTAATCAGTATATATAAGCAATTATATCTAATACTAGCTGGGTAATGTTGTTTTAATGTGAATACCCTACAAGTAAATAACATCCTTATCATTGCTAAACCTTTTTAAATATTTAAACTTTTGTGAGATATGTCAACAAGTACTTGTGGCTGTACTCACTACTTGGCTGGTTTTTAAATATTACTCTAAACTGCCTACGTCAACTAATGATTTCAATTTGTAAAATTAGCATACATGCGACAAATAAGCCTTTCAAATTACCGAAACATCAAATGCAGTGTGCAAACTATTAAGTTGATAATCTCAAATAATAGCAAAGACAAAGATCCTGACGAATTGAGGAATCCTCTTTCGAAACTTGAATGTCGTTTGATAAAAGAACATTGTTTGGAACTAGTATGTGTAAATAAAATATATATCCTAGGTTAGGGCTATTCTGTGGCCTAAGTTTATTATCCTGCCATAATATAATAAATGCCTTTGCTTGATAAAGTTTCTCCAGATGGCGGAGTAAGTGAGATTACTGATAGATGGATTAGGTAGATAGCTTTATTATTCGAAAAATATACATTCATTTATACAATGCCCTGTAGTACTGTTTCCGCGGTGTATCTGTAGGTGAGATAGTTATTCTACTGTTATGCTAATGTTATTTATTGGCACACTTAGCGATATGCTGTTTGTGATACCGGTGTCACTCATGTGTATCTAGTAGATATGTCTAAAGCTGTTTTTTTATTTATTTTAATTTGTACCAGCTGGTGTCTTATCTTATAGGGTAGATTATTTAGATAATACGGTGATCTTTTATTGAGGGTTTGGTCACCGAAATAGTTTTCTACTTGTGGCAACTCGTATTTGTCAACAGACACTGATTTTGTGTTATGTGAGTGATCGATCAGTACTAGGCTGCACTATGATCATGTTGATACTACTTTTATTTTGTTATTATTTATTAAACAAGAAATAAACATGTAGTTTTATTAAGCGTGACTCCCTTACCAAATCAGCCCCACCCCAATGATCATTTCTTTGCTACTACTTTTAATAAAGGAACCTATCTCTATTGTTATGTATCTACTAATAACCATTGATTTTCCCCTCCTGAAACAGGCTACATGTTAACTACAATATACTTTAAAATGATTGATATCTCATGAAATAGAAATGAATATTAAAATTATGGACCTAGACTGAGTCATATTTTTACCAAAAACATTGGTATTTTGAATCACCCGCCTTTTGAACTACTCGATATTATTAAAAATGTCTCTTTGTTTATTGAATGAGAATAATAATACGTTAATTATATAGTGAAATACTAATTATTTCTATAATTTGCAAAATAAAACATTGTTAGAACACATAGAATCGAAACGCAACTTTAGTGACAGTCAGTATTAATATGGCTGTCAGATAGTCAAAACAAAGTTTTCGTCGTTAGGTTATAGTTAGTTTTAGTGATTTTAAAACGCGTGAACTGCTTAAAAAGTGTGTGGAAAAGATGCTTTCGAGCACCAGTGAAGTGATGCAATTATGTTTCAAGTGTATTTCGTGATATACCGTGATTTAATGTGCCTACAAAGTTTACCCAACAATTCGCGCCTAAGGTAACCATATGATTTAAGAATGCTTCCCTCTGCCCTCCGCGTATATATTTTTTTTTGTTTCAACAACAATATCAGTCTCCATATCCATTAACACGGTCAGCAACTGAAACCGCTTAAATTATCTAACCAAATCATGTGTAAATGCTAATATGTATGATTCTAATCCTGGTCACGGCTATTAACTGAAGAGAACCGCGCCTGGCGTTCCTAAATAAATAAAATTTCTTCAAGCTATAAGCTAGAGCAGCTATTGGAAGCTACTAAACGACGGTACAACTTAGAAAGCTGAAACTGAAAAGCTTAGAAAGCCAAAGTAGCTCTCTATGAAGGAAACCCTCTACCCCGTCTGAAACCCGGTAATACTAAAATGTCCTAAGCTCTGATGACTATACATACTTACCTCCTGAAAGGAACACTACAACCCTGCGTTAAATACTATAACCCCAATAATCTAATTTCCTATATAAACATGATTTGTCAGACAATTTCAGCGGTTTTTCCTAACAGTTTGTACTGTGTCATAAAATGTCTTTAGTAAACTATATATTTTTGTCCTTAGTACATATCTCAAGAATGAAGTAAATATTTCTAGAACATACTTTATATACAACCTCTCGCTATTCTATGAGTTTAATTTTTCCTAATAATACATCCCTTATTGAAGGAATCGATCATAAGATTGCTAAAACTTTATGACAAATCTAGTGCGGTAACCAAATTACTGTTTGTCCACTGCAAATAGTACAAACGGATATTTCAGATAATAATTCCTCAAAATGTTGCATACATATCCCGTTAAGTTGTTATTCATAGCCTCTGTTCCTGTGAAAACTAAAACATACATTAAATATCTACACAAGCTGCATATATAAATTACATATGAATGCCACTTATGGTCAAAATGCCATTTTAAATACCCAAATAATAATACCATTATTTCTATCTAAAATACAACTATGCAAAATACATAATTAATAGACCAAGATCATGAATGTTTCAAAATCTTGCCAATCAACGGTGAACAATATTTAGCAAAACTCTATGGTATCAATTGCTTATGCGATAATGCAAAAATAAGTAATAATATAAATATAATTATATCTAAACATAATATAATTTATCGAAAACTGTGAGAAATCCTAGTAAAGATTTCAGGTTTTATATTTTCCAAATATTCTCAGTTGCTGAAAGCAATCATAATAGCTTATCATTAAAGTTCAGGTATGTATGGTTGTTAATAAAACACAATGATGCTTATATACTTCCATATATTTTATTTCCTTTGTCAGATCATTAACTTGATCTTTTCTTACATACTAAAATAAAACCAATACCTCCACTCTCATACATACTAAGTGAATCATTTATTTTTCATTTTTTCATGAACTTTACTCCTGAAAATATCATGTAAAAGCTTACAAATGAAGCTCTATCAGCCTTTAAAGTCATTTTGCTACTTTTCGTACATAGAGGACCCTGTGGACCGCTACATTATCCGCGGACGGACGGACGGACGGGCAGACATGGCGAAACTATAAGGGTTCCTAGTTGACTACGGAACCCTAAAAATGGGTACCCAAATTAATAGGTTGGCGACTATCAATATGGGTTGTTATTTAATGCCTTTACAACTATTGTTTAACTATAGGTAGGCACCAAATATATAAACTGGCCACTAAATTTATTAATATTTTTAATCGAAAACGATTTACCTATTAAATTAAAAATAAGGTACTTTTAAAATATTTAGCAATTAAAGTGAATAATATTAAATATTATATTAGTACAACGAGTACCTAACTTTACACGAGCTGTAATCATAAGATAAAAAGGATTCTTAAAAAGTTACTGCTGGGGTCTATGAATATTGGTTGGTAGGTTCCTAAATATAGGTACGAGTAAGTACTGTCAGATATCTGGTACGAAAATTCATAGACCACATATTATTTAGAAAATGTGAAGGTGCCTTTTGTATATATATTTAAATAATTTTAAACAAAAAAGAACCGTCTTCACTAAGCATCCACCTTTCCAACACCAAATGTTCGATCTGCTGTAAAAAATACTCAAATCACCATAGGTGTGCCTATAATAGTTGAAGAGTTCCCTCGATTTCTCCAGGATCCCATCATCAGATCCTGACATGGTTACAATGGGACCAACTGTGAAGTATACGCTTTCAAACAAAAAAAGAATTTTCCAAATCGGTCCAGCCGTCTTCGAACAATAGGTGAACATACATAAAAAAAAAAAATAGCAAAATCAAAGATCCCGACGAATTGATAACCTCCTCCTTCGAAATCTTGAAGTCGGTTGAAAAGGGGGTCGCTTTGTGTTGTATTTTGTATTTAAGTGCCCTTTGAATACCTACATCAAATAGTTTCTACGTTGCTGGATTCGTCAACACACGGAAAGATGATGCAACTCTGGCTACAACCGATCATAATCCGAAAATGTCCATCTTAGCAATTTTCCTAACTCACCTCACTGCCATTCCTATCCACACCAACTACATGATGCGGGATTTCGCACTATTCTGTGTTTATCATTAAAATTAATTTAGAATTAATCAAATAAATCCTAAAATTCATACGACCGGAATATTTTCAACCGACTTCAAGATTTCGAAGGAGGAGGTTATCAATTCGTCGGGATCTTTGTTTTTGCTATTTTTTTTTTTTTTTTTTATGTATGTTCACCGATTATTCGAAGACGGCTGGACCGATTTGGAAAATTCTTTTTTGTTTGAAAGAGTATACTTCACAGTTGGTCCCATTGTAACCAGGTCAGGATCTGATGATGGGATCCTGGAGAAATCGAGGGAACTCTTCAACTATTATAGGCACACCTGTAGTGATTTGAGTATTTTTTACAGCAGCTCGAGCATTTGGTGTTGGAAAGGTGGATTGCTTAGTGAAGTCGGTTCTTTTTTGTTTAAAATTATTTATATAATAAATTAACGTGCCACATGTAAAATTTTTTTTTATCTATTAGGTTTCAACTTCGGTAACCTATGAGTATGTACCTACTCACTTTGGTCCCTATCTACTCACGTCATTTTACGGTACATACGGTTAAAATTAACATGTTATAGTTGATTTAAGTAGTGAGCGTTGCAAGTTACACAGTATATCAAGTTATTTTTAGTATATACAAAAATAAATAATAGTGTTTTAAAAGTAAACAGATTAAAATATAATTTTTGTCCTTTTTTTCTACCACAATCTTCAGAAGCGTTATTTTTTTTCTGAACAATGCAACTGCCTTGAATGTGTTTCTATCCAGTCGTAGTAGTAGGAGACATTCGTGTAGATCACCACATCCTTCCTTTCAGGGTGCCTGTGTGAGACCAATCCGATCTCCTGACCACGCGGAGAGACCAGGGCACAGCCGGAGTCACCGCTGTTGGAAGTTTTAAAACGACCGTTTAGACGAGATTTTTGATCTCGAAACGTACCTATAACGGAACTGATTACATCATTTTTTCCTCTGGTTTCCAAATATATCTAGCAATAATATAAAAGGCGGTCGTAATTTCTTGCTAGATATGTAAGGTATAGTATTCTAATAAAATGTTTTATAACAAAAAATAACCTAGTAGAAGGGCAACTGTTAGAGAGTGTCCTTGTACCATAAATATACCTTTTTTCATAGGGGTTATGTTTTGAGCAATAAAGATTAGTACATACATGGAAAGAAAAAATACAGAATTACACCGAAAGTCAGTTTTTCAATGAAACCATTTGTGGCCACGATCCACGATCGCAACTCTACGACACAGCTTTAGTATGAAACTGAACACAGTCACTGTTTGCGGCGGTGCCGCAGCGGCAATATAAGTAACAAACTTACTGCGATGGGTGATTTCTGTAGCTATTCTTCGCAAACATCATTTCCTCTTGTTTGCGGCGGTGTTGCAGCGGTAATGTTAGTAACAAACTTACTGCGATGGGTGATTTCTGTTGCAATTCTTCGTACACGTCATTCCCTCATGTTTGCGGCGGTGCCACAGTGGTAATGTAAGTAACAAACTTACTGCGATGGGTGATTTCTATTGCTATTCTTCGGACACGTTACCCCCTCTTGTTTGCGGCGGTGCTTCAGCGGTAATGTAAGTAACAAACTTACTGCGATGGGTGATTTCTATTGCTATTTTTCGCACACGTTATTCCCTCATGCTTGCAGCGGTACCGCCGCAGTAATGTATAAAATGTAAGTAACAAACTTACTGCGACGGGTGATTTTTGTTGTTATTCTTCGCGCACATCATTCCCTCTTGAAGTGTTATTACTCGATTACAAGCATCAATAGGTTGTAGAACTTGTATCACCATTTTCAATTTTTCCGTATCCTCATTCGTCTTATCCTGCGTTTAGAGAAGTATTAACTATTAAATGCCGTCTTACTTCGCTTAGGGTTTTTATCATGAATGATTTGCAGACCAAGGGGTATAAGAATAATATAACCACGAAAGGTATCAAGGCAAGGCAAGGAAAGGTAAAGGTATAGGTAAGGTAGGTAGGTAATGAATTCATATCCCTAAAAAAAATTGGCTAATGGCTCTGTGTGATGTGACCTCGCGACCTCCGCGTTTTATAACCTCGTATAGGTACAAATTTAAAATTATCTTTTATTTAAAAATTTAATAGGTACAAATCTAAATAACTTAAAAATAAAATAATTCTAAACTTATAAAATAATACTAATCAACAAGAAACCCACTCCGAGCTGCTCCCGGTGCAAAGGTGCCCATCACGCTCGCTGCGTTTCCGCGTTGGATCGCGATGGACAACCTCGTATTATATTAAAACATGGAATGTTAAAAATTGGTTCTAAGCATTTTTAGTCCAGCCACCTACTACGAACAGAGGATCTTACACGGTTACTGTGACACTTAGGTACCTTACTTAGGGTCATAAATGCATACCCAATTTATGAATTAATTCATTGATATATTGGGTGTGCAATTATGAACCCGATGGTAAATTATGAACCCGATTGATAAATTGACCATGCAATTTTGAACCTGATGGTACATGTTTATGCTGGCTCCCGTGCATCTACAAAAGAAAGGGATGCAACTAGGGTTGCCAACTTTTTTTGAAAGAAATATAGTATTTTCCAAACCTACATGAAAATAAAAACTTTTTACAAAAATAATTTTAAACAAAAAAGAACCGACTTCACTAAGCATCCACCTTTCCAACACCAAATGCTTGATCTGCTGTAAAAAATACCCAAATCACCATAGGTGTGCCTATAATAGTTGAAGAGTTCCCTCGATTTCTCCAGGATCCCGTCATCAGATCCTGACATGGTTACAATGGGACCAACTGTGAAGTATACTCTTTCAAACAAAAAAAGAATTTTCCAAATCGGTCCAGCCGTCTTCGAATAATCGGTGAACATACATAAAAAAAAAAAAAAAAAATAGCAAAAACAAAGATCCCGACGAATTGATAACCTCCTCCTTCGAAATCTTGAAGTCGGTTGAAAAGATAAACCGACTTCAAAAAGGATAAAATAAATTATTATATTATTTATATGCGTTACAAACTGATATGTTTGAAGTCGGTGCCAAGCCAAAAAGTTACAATACCGGTCAAATCAGCTTCAAGTCTGAAAATCACAAAACAGTTAATACGAACGAGGCGTATGTATTCAGTGAATTGTTCTTCATACTATAGAACTAATTCTGGTATTGACTGTACGTAGGTTTTCATTATAGTACAGAAAGAAAATATAATCATGCGTCTTATGATGTTTGTTAATAAACTTGTTTACTAGTTAGTTGTCGGACTAACCATATCTTGAACGGAGCCCGTGCTTCGGTTTGAATTATTTATTCTACTTCATCTAAGGTGTTTTATCGAAGTGTAAAAGAATTCAATGGCTAGATTGATTTTTCTATAGTCAGACACACTGGGTGTGTGGGTCACACCTTTTCAGTAGAAAAAGGGACGATATTTAAATTTTCTATTGTTGACCATACGTGTTTTTTATTTTTATTTGCCGCCTTTTTCTGATTATTGACAAAGTAGACGTGTATCAGAGAATATATACATAGGTACCACATTTCATCAAAATTGTATTAGTAGTTTAGACGTGAAAATTTAACACATAGATTCACATTCACCTTTTCAATATAAGAAGTTATCGATATGTTTTATGATTTTCAGACTTGAAGATGATTTGACCGGTATTGTAACTTTTTGGCTTGGCCGACTTCAAACATATCAGTTTGTAATGCATATAAATAATATAATAATTTATTTTATCCTTTTTGAAGTCGGTTTATCTTTTTTTTGTAAAAAGTTTTTATTTTTACATTTTTAGTGGTTATATAATTATCATAATCGGACAACGGATCTCGCAATAATCGGTGAAGATATATAAGAAAAAGTTCATATTACGTAACTCAATGTAAGGAAAGTTCCACTTATCATATGTGGTCTTCATCATTAGGTCCACTCCATCAAATTAGTGGTTTTCGAGAGGAAATGCTTGAGTTGCTTAAAAAAAACAACCAAATCACCATACATATGCCTTTAAAAATTTAGGAGTTCCCTTAATTCGTCATGGATCCCATCATCAGAACAGCACCAGATTAATGTGGAACCATCTCAGAGGTAGTTACTTTCAGACAAAAAAAGAATTCCTGAAATCGGATCACAGGTCTCGGAGTAATCGCTGAACATCCCACATTTAAAAAAATCATCATCATTATCATCAAAACAATTATCATCATGACGTTCACATCATCAAATTGGTGGTTTCCGAGAGAAAACCCTCGAGTTGCTTAAGAAAACACCCAAATCACCATACATATGCCTTTATAAATTGAGGAGTTCCCTCAATTCCTCATAGATCCCATCATCAGAACAGCACCATATTAATTTGGGACCACCTTGGAAGTACATCCTTTCAAACATAAAAAGAATTATTCAAATCGGACCACGGGTCTCGGAGTAATCGCTGAATATCCTACATTTAAAAAAATCATCATCATTATCATCAAAACAATCATCATTATCAGGTCCACTTCATCAAATTGGTGGTTTTCGAGACAAAACTCTCGAGTTGCTTAAGAAAACACCCAAATCACCATACATGTGCCTTTAAAAATTGAGGAGTTCCCTCAATTCCTCATGGATTCCATCATCAGAACAGCACCAGATTAATTTGGGACTACCTTGGAAGTACAGCCTTTCAAACATAAAAAGAATTATTCAAATCGGACCACGGGTCTCGGAGTAATCGCTGAACATCCTAAATTAAAAAAAATCATCATCATTATCATAAAAACAATCATCATTATCTGGTCCACATCATCAAATTGGTGGTTTCCGAGAGAAAACCCTCGAGTTGCTTAAGAAAACACCCAAATCGCCATACATATGCCTTTAAAAATTGAGGAGTTCCCTCAATTCCTCATAGATTCCATCATCAGAACAGCACCAGATTAATATGGGACCACCTTGGAAGTAGACCCTTTCAAACAAAAAAAGAATTATTCAAATCGGACCACGCGTCTCAGAGTAATCGGTGAACATACATAAAAAAAAAAAGCCCAAACCGAATACAGAACCTCCTCCTTCTATGAAATTGAAGTCGGTTAAAAAATAGTACACCTTGTTGTTACTTCATGAGATGTTCCAAAAATATAGTATTTTCTCCTTTTTTGAACTTTTTCAACAGTACAGCAAGCCAAAATATAGTACAATGCTATATATTATAGTACGGTTGGCAACCCTAGATGCAACACTCTTTATAACCGGAGTTTGTGGACAAATATGAAAATCTATAATGCAAATCGAATATTCCTCTTACATCAAACTAAAACCAGGTAGTATTAATATGTTCATCATATTCCAATTTATCGTTATATTTATTCTTTTTGAGACACATAATCAGTTTAGTGAAGTTACAAAATGTTTACTTTTACTAAAACTACG
This sequence comes from Pammene aurita, assembly GCA_947086415.1. Classification (NCBI taxonomy): domain Eukaryota; kingdom Metazoa; phylum Arthropoda; class Insecta; order Lepidoptera; family Tortricidae; genus Pammene; species Pammene aurita. The sequence continues at coordinate 23,071,966 of OX352306.1, read as the reverse complement.
ACACATCCATGAGAAAACATCTGAAGTCGACCCCAAACTAGGTACCTGTGTCAAGTACCGCAACATGTGCAAACCGCTTGGCCGCTGTCCGAGTACCTCTCATTATAAAAAATGCTATTGTTTTTGTGACACAATGTTAACATTAATTAATTCTAAGCTGTCGTAACGTGCTCCTTTTTTTTACACCCCGACAATAATAAACTCACAGTTCGCTCTATGATAAGCACCGTAGCCTATGGACGCCCGCAACTAAAGATGTGTGGTTTGCGTGTATGCTCCTATTTTTAAAATGGTACTAGACAATTTATAAAAGTAATTCAGATTCAGTTCGCTTGAATTTGACTATTGTAAATTGACTCTAGACTGACATATTGAGTACTATAGTAATCTAAGGTCAGTCCGTGGTCTGGATTTATTTCTACAATAAGCACTTACAGTTAAACCTTACGTATTTTTATATCTAGTGACTACATGCATTATAGTAGTATTACATACATAACCAATAATCAAATGACAGGTACGCGTAAACACGCGTTTGTTAAAATAAATGATAACTAAATTGAAAAAAAAATATATTTGACACATTAACAACAACAATAGTGCTTCAAAAAATTACTTTTATGTCAGATTGTACAAATCAAATCATATTAAAAGAACGTTGAATGAAATAGAATCAAATATAACATTATATGAAAAAAAAATGTCTAAAATAAAAAATAAAAAAGTTAGGGTGTATAAATTGAATCATAAAATATAATAATATAAATGTCAAAAATCTAATGCTATCGTACCTATTATTTACATTAATATTAGGTGATGGACTTTGGGAAATTTAAAAACCGCTGAGCACAAAACCACTTAGTCCTTGCCTTAAAATGGTTTTAGAAAGGAAAGGATATGCGAGACTTTTTACTTACATTGATGACTCCCCATCCAGCTGTTCGAGCCATCTTAATACCTGGAAAATTCCTGGCTATGATAACTCGTTTCATTGTGTCTCCCAGTGGCAACGGAGACTCCACGGCACCTAGTGCTATGTCATTTAAAAGTGTTCTCATATGGTAATGTTTATGTACGACATAGTTAGTGAATTTATCGGCCACTTGCATCTGAAATTGAAACACGTACATAATCTTTGGTATGGTGACAGGGAGAGGGAGTGAATGTAGCGGAGCCAGGCCTATGAATCATGCCCGCGCGAGTGAGTTACATACCTACGTTTTGCGCCTCCGCCGAGGGAGCTAAAGTCAGTGGGTTACCAACGCGCTCACTGAACGCACGTCGTACCGCGCGCGACGCTACTCGGAACTCGGAACAGTGTCATCACGAAAAATAGTACATTACATCAGAGGCCGGGAAAACGAGGATTTCCGGCCAAGTAGGCATAGACGGCCGAGCGTAGCGAGGCCGGATAAAGATACGAGGCCATGAATCCGTTTTCACGCCGAGGCATGTATAGTGCTTTTCTCAAACATGCAATGAAATAAAATAAAATAAAAAGGGTTTCAATATAAAAAAACCAAAAGGACAATGTTTTATTCAATCTAAAAAGCGACCATGAAGTAAAAATTAAAAAGTTAAAATCAGCTGTTCATAAAACCTCCCGCCATCTTTGACGCTGTCTGGATGACGTTGGACGTTGAGACAAAAAAAAGTTACTTTGCAGGCCTAGGCCTGAAAAGTTGTATGAAATCCCATTTCAGGCCGCCTCGAGATACTGCGCCCGAAAACGGATACTTCCGAGTCTAAGGAACGTAAAGAGAATATTTCATTGCATGTTTGAGAAAAAATAATTTATTGCGATGTGGTATATGTGAAAATAGCAAAGCTAATAAAATCTTATCGTTTTTCGCTCTGCCGACGGATGGGGAAAGGTAAGTAGGCATACAAACTTTTTTTAATACCACGTTGGTGACAAACAAGCATGCGGCCCGCCTGATGGTAAGCAGCTACCGTAACCTATGGTCGCCTGCAACTCCAAAGGAGTCACATGCGCGTTGCCGACGCTTTACAAAAAAGGAGGATTCACTTATGTTATAATAATAATAATAGACATGTTATCTTTATTAATCTCTCAAATAACTATAATGATATTGCTGAAAGGCGATTAGAATAAGATTGAGATAGCTGTCAATCCATATTAATTTTGACAGTGTGTGGCAAATCTGTCAAGATTAATCATACTCTCATCGCGGTAACAAAATATCAATCAATATTACTCATGTAACTATAATTGTTAAGCACCATGCGAACCACTTAAACACTGAATCAATGCAAAATACCTATTTCCTTAACTATAAAACATTTCCAAACATAGGCGACCCTAGCGATTGTGCGGGTGCGCGGGAGGTGCGGGGTGCCGCGCGTTGAAGGCCGCTCCATTGTATTATTGCGTAGGTACGTAAACCGTAGGTATTTGCTTTTTCTATGAGTGATTCATATCTGTTCGTAAGAACTATTATATAATCTATGGCGGAGCTCTGAATATAGATAAATCCAGTTTTAATAGACCTTCCACGTGAAACGGAAAGAGAAAAGTTAACAATGTTAAATTTATGGCTTTTATGATCTGAAATTACTGCAGTTGTCTCTATATAATTGCGTATGCGATAAATCCTTTCCTTATACGTATCTATTCCTTAGTACGTATGATTCGAATACATCGTTTTGAAAATAACACCAGGCAAGTGAGTCATTGCTATCGTGAGGCATATATCGATCTGGATCATCAATACGGAGGACCTACGATATAAATCAAGTGTATGTCGGTCACCCATGAGCTTGATTTCCGATAAAATGATAAAATTGGAAGTTTAGTTTACTGGAGTCCGGTTTAACCCTTATCTTGGCAACGTAACACCCGTGATACGTAAAGTAAACAATAATATAGCACCTTCGTTTTACTACTTAATGAGTTATTTCCAATGTAAATATGAGAACTCGAATAAGTGCATGAGAAGGTATACGTATTAGGTACATTAAATACGTTGCCAAGTTGTCGTCAAAATAAGTTGACATAAATTATTTAATTTTTTATTTGTTTTTAAATTTTAAAGGGTTGGCAAAGCTGTGTTTAATTAATATAGGATTTAAGCTATATTTTATTATTGGTAATTTCCATCTTAGAAGTTGTTTATGATTTTTTAAATAATTATATTATATTGCCACGCTTTAGCCCTACTGCTACACCGCAGGTAGACCGTTCCGCTAAAAAAAAATGTTTATGACAAAAATGCTTTCTAAGTTGTTTTTTTGTTTTCTTTTTCAAAATAATTATTAGTTTTGATTTTCTTTTATACGTAAGGACTTTTTTGTAAAGGTTTTTGAAACTTTACGATGTGAATTTTTCTACCTGGTGGTCAGGTAATATTCGTGTATTTTGAAGATGTAATTGCCATCTGGTACTTTAAATTGCATTATAGTAGTAATAAATGATGATTTATGTTAAATGAGATGATTATTTATATCGATAACCACAATGATATTCTAGAAAATACATAACCACTGCGTCCAGGACTTGGCGTTGTATCAAATATGATACGTACGTTTTTCAGTAACCGAAAAGCCATGGAGTTTTTGCCATGGAGCCATTAAGTTGTCGAGTATGCCAAAAGGTGACAAAAAACTAAAAAAAAAACAGTTGTGTACCCTGCCTCTCTCTTCCCTCCTTCAGCTCCCTAAGGGCCCTAACTCTTATTAAACCTCCCAACCTGACAGATTGGGCCCTACAAATTGCAATGTCTAATACCGGTTTAATCATTTGGGCACAGCGTTAAATGAATAAAAAATTCTAATACCAAACCAGTGTTTTCACTTCCTCCATATGCATATATTTCATTTTTCTTAGAACAATCGTCAAAGCAATGTCCGGCAGTCAAAATTGTATACTGTGTTAAAATGGAACCTCCACATGATTCGTGCTCTTTACAGATAATGTACAAATACACGGAATGTGGAAAACTCTGTATTTTTGCATATTGGCCACCTTCAATAAATCCTTCCATAGCGCTGTTACATTTTGTGATAAATAATATTAAAATGCTGAAGAATTTCGAGACAATCATAGTTAAGTTTTCACTGTACTACTTATATTGGTTAAAGCTCGGATTTCTTATTGAACCAATCAATTAATCGCTTAGGATAAAATGGTTAGGCAGTTAAAATTCTCATTTGTTCACGTAGCTACAGAATTGTAATTAACTACTTACGAATTATAGGTTCTAATTTAGATGGTAGGTATCGTAATATTCGAAATGGATTGACGTGTCTGGTTAGTGCGTGTTCACGAAGAATTACGTCGAAAGCATCAAGTATAATTTGTTGAGGAAAATCCGGCAGTTTTTTTCATGGCACCAAACTTTTATATTTTGAATTGTAAGAAAAACTAAGTGCTAGTTTCACCCAACCGTCTGTTACCCTTAAAGCTTTCCCGGAATTTTACTGTACTGCCAATTGTGGCTAGTGAAACTGGGCGCCGATTATTGATTTTCTAGCGCTCGATTTAAAGGACATATTCGCATGATACATAAGTTTGTGGCCATTACTTTCGCATGAAATTAATAGTTTAAATTATCATGATCTTAAATTGCTATCGCTGTTATTTTTAAAACACCATAGAGTTTTTGCAGAGTATTGCATGCATGAACTACGTGTCGCTTGAATATAGTTTGGCCAGGAACTGTTATACTTCAAGCATAGACAGACAGAATCACACTGTCACATTCTTACGCTAGTACCCTCGCTACAAAAAATGGTTGAGTATTACTTGTTATGCACTTTTTGGCCAGCTAGACTATATTTTTTTATCGTATGGCTACATGTCACTGGATATAGCTAGGCATTTGTTCCCTGGGGTAGTACTAGTGGCAAAGCAGATGATAAAGAAAATCGAGTGAGTGCTGCGAGGTCCAGAGGGGACAGTGGAGCTGCCAAGTTTGTTACTCTTTTAGCACCACCCAGGGATCACGTGTAGGGTTGTCTAAGGTGTTTCCTACAGACGCAGACCAACAGCTAGACTATAATTTAATTGAAGCAAACAATTATACCGAAATGGAAAATTAATCGTTCGATAAAGTGATTGGGCAGTTAAATTTATCATTCGTTTCAGTAGCAGCGTCAGGGTAATCTGGGTAACGTGATTAGCCATTCTCGTAAACCTACATATGCTATTATGCCTATACGTAGACTGGTCTTGGTTCTCAATTAGACCGTCAGCGTCAGTGGTCCGCTTATATAAGTATATCTGAAGTAAGTACAGCGTCATTATTCGTAAAACATTGGTTAGTGGATGCTGTCACGTCTATTTATTTATTAAACGTGTAAACACACTCCTCTAAAGCGAGGGATTTTTAGGGTTCCGTAGCCAAAATGGCAAAAAAGGAACCCGTATAGTTTCGTCATGTCCATCTGTCGGGTCGTCCGTCCGTCCGTCCGTCCGTATGTCACAGCAATTTATTTGTACTCGTAAGACGTATCTTAATAAATTTGTAGTTTGTATGCAGCTACTTTTTTTTTGTAAAATTGCTGAATAAAATAATTTTAGGGAGGGGGGCACTGTACTAAATATTAAAATGTTGCACATCGCTCGATAAGTCTTTAAAAATAACTGAGGTTTGTTTGAAATGTTTTTGATTTAGTGAATATTTTCACAAATAATCAACCTGAAAGTCAAAAAAATTGTGCCTGTAACTTTTGAACCGTTACATCATCACCGGAGATCTTAAAAATATGAAAAAAATGGAGCAGATAAATTTTTGCATATTCTTTCAACAAAAATGATTTAGATTATTAACAATTACCTACAGCGTTTTCGAGTTATCTCCTTAAAATCTCTTCCATAGGCAGATACGACTTTTTGATTATTATCTTTTCTTATTCCGTCGAAGGTACGGAAACCTGCATTATGCGTGGTCCGACAGGCTATTGGCCGGTTTTTCTTTTCAAATATTAATTTATAATGTTTTTATGAATTACGAGTAGCACACATAACTTTAGGTACTTTTTTGTGCAAGAATGCAAAACAACACATACGTGATGATGATTTTCTTTATTAAGAACACACATATGGTTAATTAAAACTATTCTTACACGTTCAACAGATTGTTGACCCAATTCTAAGCAACAACCAGCAAAACAGAGTAAAACTGCCAAACTAGATAGCACGGCACGTTGTTACAAAGTTACAACAGCAGGATCGGCGTAGCTATTTGCTCGCCCAGTCAGTTTGCCTTCGCCAGTAAAGTTAGTTCAGAACATATACTAAATATCTCTATACTCCGCTTAGCGCGTTATTTCTTTCAAACCAAAGCTGCCAAAACCGAGGGGTGCGGGAGGGGAACCGAGCGATTGCAGGCAATGCTAGACAGGGAACGCGCGATTGTTCCGTGGTGCATAAGAGAGAGACATTAATGGCTGCCATGGTAACACACTTGTTTACTGTCACATTCAATAATTACAATTATATTTAGAGTCTGTCCGGAAAGACAAGTGTCGTAGAATGTATGAGCGTCCTTATAAACTACGACACTTCTCTTTCCGGACAAATTTTAATAGGTAATTAAGATAAAAAACGGTTTACCAGTGAAATTAAATGCCAAAATTTTGCAGACCAGATGTTATAGTGTTTCTGCGTCACAATTAAATGCAACAATAATGCGTTTTAATGCCGCAAGCAAGCGATGTTACATACAGGACTGAAAGGAAAGACAACTTTCTCTCTCACACCGTCGAGTGAAGCGACTGTATGCGTGGCAGCGGGGTTCGCCCGGCTATGCGGCGTCTTGGGTTATTAGTCTATGGTTCAGAACGACATGCAACTCAGGGCTCAGAGTAGGTTGGATATATTGATCCCATAATCTAACAAGAGCTTTTCGTAGTCGCATAAAACCGTTTAAGTGATTCATGTAAATGCAAACACAAGTCACTTTTTAAGAATAATGTTTTAGAAGACATTTATTTATGTTGATATTGCTGGCCACCTTCCGGCCTTCAGTTACTGGCCAAATCGTAAAATTGCGACATACAGCAAGGATCTAGATAAGATCTATAAATTGACAAAATTTCAAAATTTTATAAATCGAAAACCATTTCGAGAAATACACTTGTAGAACACAAAAACCATTATTTTAGATTTTTTTTAACAGTATTTTTGTGGAAAAATCACCAAAATAAGTAAACCGGGAAATGACGTCACACCGCTGATTCAATACTACCATTATGAAAAAACGTTATCTTCCGGGTTTCTGTTTGACAACTTTGACACACACTACTGACAGAGACGACAGGACAGCTGACAGTTCATTCATTTATTTTAATTATCTACGCGTTGTGATTTGTCACGGACCCTGGACTGCTTTCTTCTACGACGACCACAACTCGCTTTCTAACAGACCCCGGATTGCATTCTTCTACGACGACCTCACGATGGAATTCAGGGAATCCTCGGAAAATACCCCGGTTGGGGTATTGACCAATACCCCTACAACGAAGCGGACACGAGAAACTCAGAAAGATTTGTCAAAGCTGACAGCAGGAGCTCGCCGCGTGTGAGTTTTTGCAAAGCTCGGATAAATATAAATTGCCTGGCACACGAGGTACCAAAGCTTCGTTATCTTCGCGGAGTTCTTAAGTCCAAACTGGCAGAGGCCTTTATTAAGTGCAGCCTTATGTTCCTTTACTATTTGTAAACGAAAACAGTATAGGTGTGATGCTGACGTCCCAAATCTTCAAGAGTTTCTCCAAGAAGCCAACAATCATAAAATGGATGACTGTTTAGTTATATGAACCAACTGTGCACAACTTGCATTTTTGACATTATGTTGAACTTCATGTCAGAATCAGATTCACTTTACATTCAAGAGTTCAAAGATAACAGCTGAGGTTATAACATTTGTTGAAAACAGCACCAAAGATCAAGTCAACAGCAAGGTGTGGCACTAATTGAGCCAGTCAAGATTCACCGCATCAACGCTTTATGAGGCAACAAAACGCAAGACAGATGGAGCTCTAGTTCATACAATAATGGGGGTATAAAGTTCTCAAAACAACCGCCATCAAGAGAGGTGAAAGGCTTGAAGGGGTGGTTATTAAAGTAATTGAACATGATTTGGGTGTGACAATAGAAAAAACCGGCCAAGAGCGTGTCGGGCCACGCTCAGTGTAGGGTTCCGTAGTTTTCCGTCCGTCACAGAAAGTGTCCCCACTTAAGAGTTAAAATAACACCGCCATGTAAGATATGATATGAGCGTTCCACCTACAGCGACATCTATCGGCAAATTAAGTAAACTATTGCGCGCGAGCTTAAAGTATGGAAGATAATTTTTATGGGATAATTCTTTATTGCGTGAACCGATTTTCACCGTTTTTACTTTATTTGAAAGCACGTCATTTCATTGTGATTTTGTAAAAATTACAAGTACAATAAACACCTGCTTATACGGTTAAATTACAAACTTAGTTCAGAAATTATTTTGTAATTTTTTTTCAAAAACTATTAAACCTCAAGTTCAAAATAATTTTCCTAGAAAGTTTTTATAAAGTTCTACTTTTGAGATTTTTTTCATATTTTTAAAACTTATGGTTCAAAAGTTAGAAGGGGGAGGGGGACACATTTTTTTTTACTTCTGGAGCGATTATTTCCGAAAATATTTATATTATCAAAAAATGATTTTAGTAAACCCCTATTCATTTTTAAATACCTATCCAACAATATATCACACGTTAGGGTTGAAATGAAAAAAAAAATCACTCCCCACTTTACGTATAGGGGAGGTACCCCAATAAAACATTTTTTTCCACTTTTTATTTTACCACTTTGTCGGTGTGATTGATATACATATTAGTACCAAATTTCAGCTTTCTAGTGCTAACGGTCACTGAGATTATCCGCGGACGGACGGACGGACGGACGGACGGGCAGACATGGCGAAACTATAAGGGTTCCTAGTTGACTACGGAACCCTAAAAAGGTGCTTCTCCAAACGTAATCTGTGACGATTTAGTTGTCAAATTGAAATGTCCCTTTACAGATTAAACTGAGAAATTATATCAATTAAAATGTCACGAGCAAAAGTTGTTTCTGATTGTGGTAAATAAATTACAATTTATAGGAAATAAAGTACTTTATCTACACTCATACTGTAAGTACTCTAAAATGCGTTCAAAAACCGTAGACAATGACAAGCATTACAACAAACGATTTAACTATGATAAGTTTCTTATCTGCGGCAGTAACGTAATTTTAACTTTCATGCTCAAATATTGTTAAGCAATGAGTTTCAAATTTGGAACATCGAATTTGATAACATAATGTTACCGCCATGGCCAACTCGAATGGTCCCGCGCAAGCGCCGGCACAATCGAGTTGGCCATGACGGTACAATGGCGGTCATTCTATGGTTTCCGAACACTTAATTTAATATATATAATATGAGTGTAGATAAAGCAGTGTATGCAACTGTACGTAATTAGGCCTTAAAACACTCGTGTGATCTTATTATGAAATTCGCCTGCGGCTCATTTCATAAAACCACACTCATGTTTTAAGGACCCTTATTACGTAACAGTTACATAAACTACTATATTTTATTAGTATGAATATTTGTCATTTTTAACCCTGTATCCTAAGTAGATCCTTAAGTACTTTCTGATGACTTGTCGATAATAAGTTAAATATCTTTCCTGTACTTAGAATGCTACTACTGGAGATGTAAAATTCACCAGGTCTTAATCAGGGGAGAAAAAAAAGATATATTATGATAAAATTATTTTAATTTCGTTCAGTTATTCAGTAGGCGGATACCATCATATACCTAGCACATCTGTGGTGGAAACATGACCTAATATAAAATATACATTCTCACACAAAGCCCTCCCTGCATACAAATTTTGTATGCAGGGGAGGGGGGTCTTTTTTGCAGCTGTACGGTCAGCTTCCCTCAGCTGATGGTGCCACTTGGGCCCCGGCGTCCCCGAGTGACACTTCTTAAAGTTAAAGCAATAGTTTCGGTACACTGCCTCTTTTCTTTTGAAGTCCTGAGTCCTAAAATGTCCTAAAATATTTGTTTGTTGTCCTAAAATTTTTGTTTGTTTGTTTTGTTTTGTCACATCCTGCAACGCTTGTTTAAACATTGGTAGTCGAGGTTTTAGACGTGCTTTCACTTTCATTGTTTTCCAATACAAAAAGTTTTCCATATCTTCTTCCAACTGAAAGAAACGGACACACGATTAATAATATAGCTAAAAACTCTTGTAGATTCTGAGAATTCATTAAAATAGACACGCATTGTACACACATTCAAGTGATCTTCGCAAATTAAAAGTATCCTGGTTGGTAAACGATGTAAACCCGCTGCGACACACCACTCGGCTTTGTTTCCCTCGAGAATAGTAAATAACCGGGCTATAAAGATGTGTTGCTTTTGCAAGTTTTCATTAGGTAATATTTAATGCAAGGCATTTTCAACAATCCTTGAAGATATCTTTCGAAGTTAGCGGTTTGATTTTATATTTTATGTTTTGACGTTTATCTTGTGCTTAAAATGTCAAACTGTTTAAGCGCACTCTGGTCACGCTATGGTTTTTTACGTAAATGTCAATCAATTTACATTGAAAACGTTGAAATAGTTACTATTTCAACGTTTTTTTAGGTGTATGAAACACAACATGTGACCTCATTTAGCTGAGCCTTTGACGACTGTTACATACGCCCTTTCTGCCGAAGTAATAATATAAACGGATTTTTCCACTAAAAGACATGGATTTTCGCAAAAACAAAAATATACGGGTCTCTTAAAATTGTGTGTTCTTTCGGGCCAGACAATAAAACGTAGCACTCAAAAAAATGAAATGTTGTCTATTCACAGTGCCGGCGCGGCGCTTCCCCGGTTTCTTCACCGAGTTCAAAATTTATATTTCGAGAGAAGAAAGAAGGTTTGGATTGCGCGCAGAGACTACGCCCTCCCGTTGTGACAGCGTCTACTATTGTGTCATCCTTTGACTTTTGAAGCCAGTTTTCCTTGTGTTATTGTTTTATATTTTAATTTAATTACTTAAGTTGTGTTCTTTAATCATCGTAAGTCTATGTATAATTTTGTAGAAATTTATTTATTAAGTAGGTATTTTAACTCACAGCTATATATTTTAACAGACAACCATGTAATGTTGTGTTTGCAATAAGAGTTTCCAAACAGCTAAAGGCCTACACATACATCAGTCTCGTATCCACCACGTTCGTGTGTGCCTAAATTCTTCCGTCCCGAATGCCCAAAGCACCAATCACTCCTCAACATCATCATATCAATCCTCAATCCCACTCCAGACTCTTCTCGGCCGTCTTAAACAGTCTACGTCGTTAATTAAGCGTATACCGCGTGGAGCCAGGCCCGTCGTTGCTGAAGCCCTGACCTCCACAATTAATATATATAGATTCCTGGCGCGATCTGTTAACATTTGCGTACAAAATTTTACACGTTTCAGATAATAACGGCAATATTAGTCTAACTCAGAAAATCAAAAACAATATCCTTGTACCTGAACTGCCTTCAACCTCACAGACATCCCGAGATCGGGGTACAAAATATAATTTGTGTCAAAAAGTCGAGGATAAAGTGCATGACGGGGACCTAAAAGGTGCTGCTCGGCTCCTTTTCTCGAACGACACCCTCGCTCCCGACACTCCCGAAACTATAGCTACTTTACAAGATAAGCACCCCTCAGGACATACCACACCTATCTTTGCAGATTCTCCTTCCGATCCTTCAGCTTGTCTCCATGCCACGGAGGACAACGTATCGTCAGCCCTCGCATCTTTTCCAAAAGGGTCCGCATCCGGCTTGGATGGCACCTCAGTTCAGCATCTTATTGACCTGACGAGTTATGGTTCTCGGGTAGCTGGCGAGCAATTGACGGTAAGCATTGTAAAACTTATAAACCTCATGCTCCTTGGAGATGTCAGCCAAGAGGTTACGCCTATACTATACGGGGCCAACCTTATAGCTCTCTCTAAGAAGGACGGTGGCGTGCGGCCTATTGCCGTTGGTTCCACATTCCGGCGATTGGCAGCCAAAGTCTGCGTACGGCACACACGTACTAAATTACAAAAACTCTTTGAGCCCGTGCAGGTCGGTTTTGGCACCCGCGGAGGCTGTGAAGCAGCAGTCCATGCCGTACGCACCTTTATTCAAACCGATTCATGTGAGGTACTACTAAAGATTGACGTGAAAAACGCTTTCAACGCCGTTAACAGAGACACCCTACTTAACGAAGTCAAAATTCACGTGCCAGAAATTTATAATTTCCTTTTACAGTGTTACCATAGTCCGTCCAAATTGATTCACAAAAATAGCGAAATTCTCTCGGCCATGGGTTGCCAGCAAGGCGATCCCCTAGGTCCCGCTCTATTTAGTCTGGCTATAAACACAATCATTTAATCATTACATCCAAGCTGAACGTGTGGTACTTGGATGACGGCACCCTTGGTGGAGATTCACAAACCGTTCTGGCAGATCTATCTAAAATTATTCAAAGTTTAAACGATATCGGCTTGAAACTTAATTTCGATAAATGCGAATTGTATATTACTGAAAATGTAGAAGTATCTCTGGCAACCCAAATACTAGAAAGTTTTAAAAATTTAGCCGTAAATATCAAAATATTGTCCAAGGACAATTTGCATCTTCTCGGCTCACCCATCTTTGATGAGGCCATCCCCTCTGTTTTAGCAAAATCAATTTCTAAATTTCGTGATAATTCGGAACGCCTAATCAAAATTAGTAGCCACTCCGCCCTATTTATTTTAAAATTTTGTTTACTGGTTCCCAAATTTACTTACTTACTCCGTTGTTGCCCCGCCTGGAAATTCAGTCATCTAATCCATCCCACAGATAACCTCATCAAGTCACAATTACAAACAATCCTAAATGTCCGATTTAATGAGGAAGCATGGTCCCAGGCTTCCTTGCCAATAAGATTTGGCGGTCTGGGAACTCGCAAGATCTCAAGTGTGGCTCTGCCCGCATTTTTGTCTTCAATTCACGGCACGTCAGATCTCGCAGGTAAAATCCTTAAAGCCCCATCGGCTACAAACTGCGAGATCGCGTGCCTGAATGAAGCCAAGAATGCCTGGCTAACCGGCTTGGGCCTAGAGTTCCCATCCAGACCCGAGAGGCAAAGGGCCTGGGATACCATAGCTTCTGCTGCCACTCTAAATAATCTTATAGACACATCTTCAGGAAAAAACCGCGCAAGGCTTCTGGCAGTTTCAAGGTCAGAGTCTGGACACTGGCTCCACGCGTATCCTTCACCCAACACTGGCACCTACATTGACCCAGGAACCCTCCGTATAGCTATTGGTCTCCCGGGGCTGACGTATGTGTGGACCACAGCTGTGCCTCATGTGGGGCCCCCGTAGATGGCCTCGGCCACCACGGACTCAGTTGTGCTTCGGGAGCCGGCCGCCTGTCCCGTCATGCGGCACTAAACGATATCCTGAGGAGAGCGCTCGTCAGCGCCAACGTCCCCGCCGCTTTGGAACCCCAGATCGTGCGGGACGATGGCAAGCGCCCCGACGGGATGTCGTTAATCCCCTGGAGGATGGGCCGCGCGCTGGTGTGGGATGCCACCTGTACCGACACGCTGGCGGCGTCCTATCTTCCAGCGACAAGCAGGCGTGCCGGGGCGGCGGCTGACACCCGAGAAAATGTAAAAATTAATAAATATAGCTGTCTCGGCGCCAACTACGAGTTCGTAGCTTTTGGCGTCGAGACACTTGGTCCGTGGGGGAGGGGGGCGCGAGGGCTCCACAAGGCGCTCAGCAAACGCCTCAGAGAGGCTACAGGTGACCCTCGTGCAGGCGGCTTTCTTGCGCAAAGACTTGCTATCGCAATTCAGCGCGGGAATGCCGCCTGCATAATGGGCACCTTACCGAGAGGGCTAAATTTACAGTTAAATTTTTAATTTATTATTTTTAAGTAGTTTTATTTATAGTTTATTTAATTTTAAGATTTATTATTAGTATGTTTTATAATTAATTGTAACAACTTATTCAACTTGAATAAAATTCATTTTTAAATAAACTAATTACATTTATAAATTCTAACTACATTACACGGGAAGAACTACTTATAATTATAAGTACATATTATGAAATATACATTCAAATAGTAAAGAAAATGGCGAGAAAGTTGTGGCCAGTAATTACGAGTAAATAAACAGAGCCAGCGGATATTGGCGATTTAACTTATCTCGGATAGGACCGGCGGACATCATTTGAAATGATAGTAAGAAATGGGTGGTGCTCATACCCATATAGTAGTAGCTTAGCAGGAGTGGAAGTGTACTATTATGGCATATTATGGCCACTTTTAAGTTCAATAGCTAAATATAATATTATTTATTTTAGTTTCAGTTAGTTTTATTTGTTATAGTTACATGTAGGTACTTAAATATTATATAATACATAAATAAATTATTGCGTCAATATACAGAGGGTAACAAAAATACTTGTCATCCGTTTAAGGGCATAATTGGTATCGTATTCCGAGTAAGAAAATGTAGACGAAAAAAAACCGGCCAAGTGCGTGTCGGACCACGCATAGGAGGGTTCCGTACCTTCAATGGAATAAGAACCAAACTAATACCAAAAGGTCGTATCTGATGCCTATGGAAGAAGTTTTTTGGAGATAACTCAAAAATGGCTGAACCGATAATGTTCAAAACGTAGAAAGTATATAATAAGGCGCATCTTCTCAATTTTTTTCATATTTTTTGGACTTTCGGTTCAAAAGTCACAGGGGGACACACACAAATTTTCTGACTTTCGAAGCGATTATTTCAGAAAATATTCACTAAATCACAAACTGGTCAAACAAACCTCATGTTATTTTTAAATACCTATCGATTGATGTTTCACATGTTGATATTTAGTAAAACATTTTTTTTTGAAATTTAGTTACATGTATGGAGCGCCCCCCCTAAAATTTTATTTTTATTTTTCAAGTTTAACTACATAACTAAGTAGCGGCATACGAAATACACCTTATGTGTAAATTGTATTTAGATACGTCGTATGGTTTCCGAGTAAAATGGCTGTGACATACGGACGGACAGACAGACATGACGAATCCATAAGGGTTCCGTTTTTTGCCATTTGGCTACGGAACCCTAAAAATGTTTGCTCGAAAAAATATTATTTTTATGGGACATCCTCCATACAAAACCCATTTTGTTTTGCGCGCAAAATTTTTTTTAATTGTTTTATTTATAATTAGAATATGATACCAATGATGTTATAGGATGTGTTAGGTAATTTATGTTGTAGATACATAAGATAATCAGCCAAATAACAAACAACATTTTAAAATTAAAGAAATTGTAATCTTTACTCACTCTGCAAAAATACTAAATTAGAAAATGTACCTAAATGTTGCACCTAACGATAACAAAATCCTAAAGAAATTTCGAAGTTATAATCTGTATAAACTATTTTGACTACAAATATATTTACTATTAATTTAATTTTGAGGTTTATTATTACGTAGTATTTTTTATAATCATTTGTAAAATTATGGCATTACAGTGCAATCTCCATAATCCGGCACTTGGGTGTACCGGCACGTCCAGTAATCCGGCACTAGAAATAAGGATGCGGCTGACCATTAAGTCTTCTTCCTACCCACCATAACTCGCATATAAATTTCATTGAAAATTGACATTGGCACTGATGATGTGTCTTATGCATGTCTCATGGCTAAGTAATGTACGAGGTTGGTTTAAATAGGAACCTTAAAAAAAGCTAACTACCTGGGAAAGTAGGCAGCATCAGTAAAAACACGTATTTTTTTCTGATAATATCTACTTTTCCACTAATCCGGCACCTTCGTGTCAGCATCAGTGCCGGCTTGTCGAGATTGTACTGTATTTAGAAAATTTAATTCTGTCTGGGTCCGATAAAGTTACACGTAACTTGCTAAGGTTGCTTTAGTATCTTAATATGTACAATCTTAATCACAAATACCATAAAACCCCTGGAACACAAAGAATTACATTTCCTTTAAAATACGAAGGGCGAATTCAGCGTGGGAGCACGTTTAATAAAGGCTTGTCATAATTGTCATAAATCACATTGTGGCTTTATGCCACTCACGTACGCAGTCGACTTGGGAGAAATGCAGTGAGGCGGCGTTTATGACCGGTGTGAAGTTAGCGGCCAAAGTTAGCGGCCGATGATAACCTGACCAAATTAAGAAGTCAAGTATATTTTCAACAAGAAAACATTCAAAAGCAAGCAAACTCGCTTTAAATCTAATTCCTTTCAAATAAAAACAACATAATTATAAATTCTTTTGACAAAAAGCACTAAATAACTGTAAATTTAACATTGGCCGCTAACTTCACAAGTTAGCAACCAAACAGTTTATGTATGAAATTAAGTGAATTCTGATTATGCAACCATCACCAGGTGTTTAATGTTCCTATAAATAAAACAAAACGGATAAAAGTGACAATAAGGCTTATGAAAAACTACGTTGGCAATGGATATGTCTGCGTACAACTTATATATACCGCGGTCTAGTATTCTCGTAACCACAGAAAAATTGCCCTTGACTGAAACTAGGCCTCTGAATTACAATCGGCCAGAAAAGAAGAAGTCAGCGCACCATGTTACTCTAAACTCCATTTTTATGACGATTTTGTCCATATTTCCCTAACCACGAAAAACTTTACTTGAATATTCTAACTTTTTTAGCTTCATTTTCTAGAATACTATTGTATTGAGTGACACTAGCCTCTGAATTACAATCGGCCAGCAAAGAAGATGTGAGCGCGCCATGTTACTCTAAAGCAAATTTTTATGACCGATTTTCCCATATTTCCCCTAACCACGGATAAATTTACTTGAAAATTCCAACTTTTTTAGCGTTATCTTCTAGAATACTCTTGCCTTGAGTGACACTAGGCCTCTGAATTACTATCGGCCAGCAAAGAAGAAGTCAGCGGGCGATGTTACTATAAACTCCATTTTTATTACGATTTTGTCAATATTTCCCCTAATCACGGAAAACTTTAATTGAATATTCTAACATTTTTAGCTATATCTTCTAGAATACTCTTCCTTTAAGTGACACTAGGCCTCTGAATCACCATCGGCCGGCAAAAAATATGCTTGCGCGACATTTCAATCTGAAGTCAATTATTATGACCGATTTGCCAACTTTTCCCCTAACCACGGACAAGGTTACGTGAAAATTCCGTCTTTTATAGCGTTATCATCTAGAATTATATTACGTTGAGTGACACTAGGCCTCTGAATCACCATCGGCCAGCAAAGAAGACGCCAAAGCACCATTTTACTCTAAACATCTTTTTTTATGACGATATTGTCCATATTTCCCCTAACCACGGAAAAGTTTACTTAAAAATTCCAACTTTTTTAATGTTATCCTCTAGAATACTCTAGCCTTGAGAGACACTAGGCCTCTGAATTACAATCGGCCAGCAAAGAAGAAGTCAGCGCGCCATGTTACTCAAAACTCCATTTTTATGACGATTTTGTCCATATTTCCCCTAGCCACGGAAAAGTTAACTTGAAAATTCCAACTTTTTTCATGTTATCCTCTAGAATAGTCTTGCCTCGAGTGACACTAGGCCTCTGAATTACAATCAGCCAGCAAAGAAGAAGTCAGTGCGCCATGTTACTCTAAACTCCATTTTTATGACGATTTTGTCCATATTTCCTCTAACCACGGAAAAGTTAACTTGAAAATTCCAACTTTTTAAATGATATCTTTTAGAATACTCTTGCCATGAGTGACACTAGGCCTCTGAATCACCAGCGGCCAGCAAAGAAGAATTCAGCGCGCGATGTTACTATAAACTCCATTTTTATGACGATTTTGTCCATATTTCCCATAACCACGGAAAACTTTACTTGAATATTCTAACTTTTTTAGCTTTATTTTCTAGAATGCTCTTGCTTTGAGTGACACTAGGCCTCTGAATCACCATCGGCCAGCAAAAAACATGCTTGCGCGACATTTAAATCTAAAGTCAACTTTTATGACCGATTTGTCTACATTTCCCCTAACCACGGACAAGGTTACGTAAAAATTCCATCTTTTATAGCGTTATCATCTAGAACTATATTACGTCGAGTGACACTGGTCCTCTGAATCACCATCGCCCAGCAAAGAAGACGCCAAAGCACCATTTTACTCTAAACTCCTTTTTTATGACGATTTTGTCCATATTTCCCCTAACCACGGAAAAGTTATCTTGAAAAATCCAATTTTTTATATGTTATCTTTTAGAATCCTCTTGCCATGAGTGACACTAGGCCTCTGAATTACCATCGGCCAGCAAAGAAGAATTCAGCGCGCGATATTACCATAAACTCCTTTTTTATGACGATTTTGTCCATATTTCCCCTAACCACGGAAAAGTTTACTTGAAAATTCCAACTTTTTTAGCTTTATCTTCTAGAACGCTTTCGCCTTGAGTGACACTAGGCCTCTGAATCACCATCGGCCAGCAAAAAACATGCTTGCGCGACATTTAAATCTGAAGTCAATTATTATGACCGATTTGTCTACCTTTCCCCTAACCACGGACAAGGTTACGTGAAAATTCCGTCTTTTATAGCGATATCTTCTAGAATTATATTACATCGAGTGACACTAGGCCTCTGAATCACCATCGGCCAGCAAAGAAGACGCCAAAGCACCATTTTACTCTAAACTTCTTTTTTTATGACGATTTTGTCCATATTTCCTCTAACCACGGAAAAGTTAACTTGAAAATTCCAACTTTTTTCATTTAATCCTCTAGAATAGTCTTACCTCGAGTGACACTAGGCCTCTGAATTACAATCGGCCAGCAAAGAAGAAGTCAGCGCGCCATGTTACTCTAAACTCCATTTTTACGACGATTTTGTCCATATTTCCTCTAACCACGGAAAAGTTAACTTGAAAATTCCAACTTTTTAAATGTTATCTTTTAGAATACTCTTGCCATGAGTGACACTAGGCCTCTGAATCACCATCGGCCGGCAAAAAATATGCTTGCGCGACATTTAAATCTGAAGTCAATTATTATGACCGATTTGCCAACTTTTCCCCTAACCACGGACAAGGTTACGTGAAAATTCCATGTTTTATAGCGTTATCATCTAGAATAATATTACGTTGAGTGACACTAGGCCTCTGAATCACCATCGGCCAGCAAAGAAGACGCCAAAGCACCATTTTACTCTAAACATCTTTTTTTATGACGATTTTGTCCATATTTCCCCTAACCACGGAAAAGTTTACTTAAAAATTCCAACTTTTTTAATGTTGTCCTCTAGAATACTCTAGCCTTGAGAGACACTAGGCCTCTGAATTACAATCGGCCAGCAAAGAAGAAGTCAGCGCGCCATGTTACTCTAAATTCCATTTTTATGACGATTTTGTCCATATATACCCTAGCCACGGAAAAGTTAACTTGAAAATTCCAACTTTTTTCATGTTATCCTCTAGAATAGTCTTGCCTCGAGTGACACTAGGCCTCTGAATTACAATCGGCCAGCAAAGAAGAAGTCAGTGCGCCATGTTACTCTAAACTCCATTTTTATGACGATTTTGTCCATATTTCCTCTAACCACGGAAATGTTAACTTGAAAATTCCAACTTTTTAAATGATATCTTTTAGAATACTCTTGCCATGAGTGACACTAGGCCTCTGAATCACCAGCGGCCAGCAAAGAAGAATTCAGCGCGCGATGTTACTATAAACTCCATTTTTATGACGATTTTGTCCATATTTCCCATAACCACGGAAAACTTTACTTGAATATTCTAACTTTTTTAGCTTTATCTTCTAGAATGCTCTTGCTTTGAGTGACACTAGGCCTCTGAATCACCATCGGCCAGCAAAAAACATGCTTGCGCGACATTTAAATCTAAAGTCAACTTTTATGACCGATTTGTCTACATTTCCCCTAACCACGGACAAGGTTACGTAAAAATTCCATCTTTTATAGCCTTATCATCTAGAACTATATTACGTCGAGTGACACTAGTCCTCTGAATCACCATCGCCCAGCAAAGAAGACGCCAAAGCACCATTTTACTCTAAACTCCTTTTTTATGACGATTTTGTCCATATTTCCCCTAACCACGGAAAAGTTATCTTGAAAAATCCAATTTTTTATATGTTATCTTTTAGAATCCTCTTGCCATGAGTGACACTAGGCCTCTGAATTACCATCGGCCAGCAAAGAAGAATTCAGCGCGCGATATTACCATAAACTCCTTTTTTATGACGATTTTGTCCATATTTCCCCTAACCACGGAAAAGTTTACTTGAAAATTCCAACTTTTTTAGCTTTATCTTCTAGAACGCTTTCGCCTTGAGTGACACTAGGCCTCTGAATCACCATCGGCCAGCAAAAAACATGCTTGCGCGACATTTAAATCTGAAGTCAATTATTATGACCGATTTGTCTACCTTTCCCCTAACCACGGACAAGGTTACGTGAAAATTCCGTCTTTTATAGCGATATCTTCTAGAATTATATTACATCGAGTGACACTAGGCCTCTGAATCACCATCGGCCAGCAAAGAAGACGCCAAAGCACCATTTTACTCTAAACTTCTTTTTTTATGACGATTTTGTCCATATTTCCTCTAACCACGGAAAAGTTAACTTGAAAATTCCAACTTTTTTCATTTTATCCTCTAGAATAATCTTACCTCGAGTGACACTAGGCCTCTGAATTACAATCGGCCAGCAAAGAAGAAGTCAGCGCGCCATGTTACTCTAAACTCCATTTTTACGACGATTTTGTCCATATTTCCTCTAACCACGGAAAAGTTAACTTGAAAATTCCAACTTTTTAAATGTTATCTTTTAGAATACTCTTGCCATGAGTGACACTAGGCCTCTGAATCACCATCGGCCGGCAAAAATATGCTTGCGCGACATTTAAATCTGAAGTCAATTATTATGACCGATTTGCCAACTTTTCCCCTAACCACGGACAAGGTTACTTGAAAATTCCGTGTTTTATAGCGTTATCATCTAGAATAATATTACGTTGAGTGACACTAGGCCTCTGAATCACCATCGGCCAGCAAAGAAGACGCCAAAGCACCATTTTACTCTAAACATCTTTTTTTATGACGATTTTGTCCATATTTCCCCTAACCACGGAAAAGTTTACTTAAAAATTCCAACTTTTTTAATGTTGTCCTCTAGAATACTCTAGCCTTGAGAGACACTAGGCCTCTGAATTACAATCGGCCAGCACAGAAGAAGTCAGCGCGCCATGTTACTCTAAACTCCATTTTTATGACGATTTTGTCCATATATACCCTAGCCACGGAAAAGTTAACTTGAAAATTCCAACTTTTTTCATGTTATCCTCTAGAATAGTCTTGCCTCGAGTGACACTAGGCCTCTGAATTACAATCGGCCAGCAAAGAAGAAGTCAGTGCGCCATGTTACTCTAAACTCCATTTTTATGACGATTTTGTCCATATATACCCTAGCCACGGAAAAGGTAACTTGAAAATTCCAACTTTTTTCATGTTATCCTCTAGAATAGTCTTGCCTCGAGTGACACTAGGCCTCTGAATCACCATCGGCCAGCAAAAAACATGCTTGCGCGACATTTAAATCTGAAGTCAATTATTATGACCGATTTGTCTACCTATCCCCTAACCACGGACAAGGTTACGTGAAAATTCCGTCTTTTATAGCGATATCTTCTAGAATTATATTACATCGAGTGACACTAGGCCTCTGAATCACCATCGGCCAGCAAAGAAGACGCCAAAGCACCATTTTACTCTAAACTTCTTTTTTTATGACGATTTTGTCCATATTTCCTCTAACCACGGAAAAGTTAACTTGAAAATTCCAACTTTTTTCATCTTATCCTCTAGAATAGTCTTACCTCGAGTGACACTAAGCCTCTGAATTACAATCGGCCAGCAAAGAAGAAGTCAGCGCGCCATATTACTCTAAACTCCATTTTTACGACGATTTTGTCCATATTTCCTCTAACCACGGAAAAGTTAACTTGAAGATTCCAACTTTTTAAATGTTATCTTTTAGAATACTCTTGCCATGAGTGACACTAGGCCTCTGAATTACCATCGGCCAGCAAAGAAGAATTCAGCGCGCGATGTTACTATAAACTCCATTTTTATGACGATTTTGTCCATATTTCCCCTAACCACGGAAAACTTTACTTGAATATTCTAACTTTTTTAGCTTCATCTTCTAGAATTATCTTACGTCGAGTGATACTAGGCCTCTGAATCGCCATCGGCCAGCAAAAAACATGCTTGCGCGACATTTAAATCTGAAGTCAAATTTTATGTCCGATTTGTCTACATTTCCCCTATCCATGGACAAGGTTACGTAAAAGTTCCATCTTTTATAGCGTTATCTTTTAGAATTATCTTACGCCGAGTGACACTAGGCCTCTGAATCACCACCGGCCAGCAAAGAAGACGCCAAAGCACCATTTTACTCTAAACTCCATTTTTATGACGATTTTGTCCATATTTCCTCTAACCACGGAAAAGTGAACTTGAAAAATCCAATTTTTTATATGTTATCTTTTAGAATCCTCTTGCCATGAGTGACACTAGGCCTCTGAATTACCATCGGCCAGCAAAGAAGAATTCAGCGCGCGATATTACCATAAACTCCTTTTTTATGACGATTTTGTCCATATTTCCCCTAACCACGGAAAAGTTTACTTGAAAATTCCAACTTTTTTAGCTTTATCTTCTAGAACGCTTTCGCCTTGAGTGACACTAGGCCTCTGAATCACCATCGGCCAGCAAAAAACATGCTTGCGCGACATTTAAATCTGAAGTCAATTATTATGACCGATTTGTCTACCTATCCCCTAACCACGGACAAGGTTACGTGAAAATTCCGTCTTTTATAGCGATATCTTCTAGAATTATATTACATCGAGTGACACTAGGCCTCTGAATCACCATCGGCCAGCAAAGAAGACGCCAAAGCACCATTTTACTCTAAACTTCTTTTTTTATGACGATTTTGTCCATATTTCCTCTAACCACGGAAAAGTTAACTTGAAAATTCCAACTTTTTTCATTTTATCCTCTAGAATAGTCTTACCTCGAGTGACACTAAGCCTCTGAATTACAATCGGCCAGCAAAGAAGAAGTCAGCGCGCCATGTTACTCTAAACTCCATTTTTACGACGATTTTGTCCATATTTCCTCTAACCACGGAAAAGTTAACTTGAAGATTCCAACTTTTTAAATGTTATCTTTTAGAATACTCTTGCCATGAGTGACACTAGGCCTCTGAATTACCATCGGCCAGCAAAGAAGAATTCAGCGCGCGATGTTACTATAAACTCCATTTTTATGACGATTTTGTCCATATTTTCCCTAACCACGGAAAACTTTACTTGAATATTCTAACTTTTTTAGCTTCATCTTCTAGAATTATCTTACGTCGAGTGACACTAGGCCTCTGAATCGCCATCGGCCAGCAAAAAACATGCTTGCGCGACATTTAAATCTGAAGTCAAATTTTTTGTCCGATTTGTCTACATTTCCCCTATCCATGGACAAGGTTACGTAAAAGTTCCATCTTTTATAGCGTTATCTTTTAGAATTATCTTACGCCGAGTGACACTAGGCCTCTGAATCACCACCGGCCAGCAAAGAAGACGCCAAAGCACCATTTTACTCTAAACTCCTTTTATATGACGATTTTGTCCATATTTCCCCTAACCACGGAAAAGTTATCTTGAAAAATCCAATTTTTTATATGTTATCTTTTAGAATCCTCTTGCCATGAGTGACACTAGGCCTCTGAATTACCATCGGCCAGCAAAGAAGAATTCAGCGCGCGATATTACCATAAACTCCTTTTTTATGACGATTTTGTCCATATTTCCCCTAACCACGGAAAAGTTTACTTGAAAATTCCAACTTTTTTAGCTTTATCTTCTAGAACGCTTTCGCCTTGAGTGACACTAGGCCTCTGAATCACCATCGGCCAGCAAAAAACATGCTTGCGCGACATTTAAATCTGAAGTCAATTATTATGACCGATTTGTCTACCTATCCCCTAACCACGGACAAGGTTACGTGAAAATTCCGTCTTTTATAGCGATATCTTCTAGAATTATATTACATCGAGTGACACTAGGCCTCTGAATCACCATCGGCCAGCAAAGAAGACGCCAAAGCACCATTTTACTCTAAACTTCTTTTTTTATGACGATTTTGTCCATATTTCCTCTAACCACGGAAAAGTTAACTTGAAAATTCCAACTTTTTTCATTTTATCCTCTAGAATAGTCTTACCTCGAGTGACACTAAGCCTCTGAATTACAATCGGCCAGCAAAGAAGAAGTCAGCGCGCCATGTTACTCTAAACTCCATTTTTACGACGATTTTGTCCATATTTCCTCTAACCACGGAAAAGTTAACTTGAAGATTCCAACTTTTTAAATGTTATCTTTTAGAATACTCTTTCCATGAGTGACACTCGGCCTCTGAATCACCAGCGGCCAGCAAAGAAGAATTCAGCGCGCGATGTTACTATAAACTCCATTTTTATGACGATTTTGTCCATATTTCCCATAACCACGGAAAACTTTACTTGAATATTCTAACTTTTTTAGCTTTATCTTCTAGAATGCTCTTGCTTTGAGTGACACTAGGCCTCTGAATCACCATCGGCCAGCAAAAAACATGCTTGCGCGACATTTAAATCTAAAGTCAACTTTTATGACCGATTTGTCTACATTTCCCCTAACCACGGACAAGGTTACGTAAAAATTCCATCTTTTATAGCCTTATCATCTAGAACTATATTACGTCGAGTGACACTAGTCCTCTGAATCACCATCGCCCAGCAAAGAAGACGCCAAAGCGCCATTTTACTCTAAACTCCTTTTTTATGACGATTTTGTCCATATTTCCCCTAACCACGGAAAAGTTATCTTGAAAAATCCAATTTTTTGTTTGTTATCTTTTAGAATCCTCTTGCCATGAGTGACACTAGGCCTCTGAATTACCATCGGCCAGCAAAGAAGAATTCAGCGCGCGATATTACCATAAACTCCTTTTTTATGACGATTTTGTCCATATTTCCCCTAACCACGGAAAAGTTTACTTGAAAATTCCAACTTTTTTAGCTTTATCTTCTAGAACGCTTTCGCCTTGAGTGACACTAGGCCTCTGAATCACCATCGGCCAGCAAAAAACATGCTTGCGCGACATTTAAATCTGAAGTCAATTATTATGACCGATTTGTCTACCTTTCCCCTAACCACGGACAAGGTTACGTGAAAATTCCGTCTTTTATAGCGATATCTTCTAGAATTATATAACATCGGGTGACACTAGGCCTCTGAATCACCATCGGCCAGCAAAGAAGACGCCAAAGCACCATTTTACTCTAAACTTCTTTTTTTATGACGATTTTGTCCATATTTCCTCTAACCACGGAAAAGTTAACTTGAAAATTCCAACTTTTTTAATTTTATCCTCTAGAATAGTCTTACCTCGAGTGACACTAGGCCTCTGAATTACAATCGGCCAGCAAAGAAGAAGTCAGCGCGCCATGTTACTCTAAACTCCATTTTTACGACGATTTTGTCCATATTTCCTCTAACCACGGAAAAGTTAACTTGAAAATTCCAACTTTTTAAATGTTATCTTTTAGAATACTCTTGCCATGAGTGACACTAGGCCTCTGAATCACCATCGGCCGGCAAAAATATGCTTGCGCGACATTTAAATCTGAAGTCAATTATTATGACCGATTTGCCAACTTTTCCCCTAACCACGGACAAGGTTACGTGAAAATTCCGTGTTTTATAGCGTTATCATCTAGAATAATATTACGTTGAGTGACACTAGGCCTCTGAATCACCATCGGCCAGCAAAGAAGATGCCAAAGCACCATTTTACTCTAAACTTCTTTTTTTATGACGATTTTGTCCATATTTCCTCTAACCACGGAAAAGTTAACTTGAAAATTCCAACTTTTTTCATTTTATCCTCTAGAATAGTCTTACCTCGAGTGACACTAAGCCTCTGAATTACAATCGGCCAGCAAAGAAGAAGTCAGCGCGCCATGTTACTCTAAACTCCATTTTTACGACGATTTTGTCCATATTTCCTCTAACCACGGAAAAGTTAACTTGAAGATTCCAACTTTTTAAATGTTATCTTTTAGAATACTCTTGCCATGAGTGACACTAGGCCTCTGAATTACCATCGGCCAGCAAAGAAGAATTCAGCGCGCGATGTTACTATAAACTCCATTTTTATGACGATTTTGTCCATATTTCCCCTAACCACGGAAAACTTTACTTGAATATTCTAACTTTTTTAGCTTCATCTTCTAGAATTATCTTACGTCGAGTGACACTAGGCCTCTGAATCGCCATCGGCCAGCAAAAAACATGCTTGCGCGACATTTAAATCTGAAGTCAAATTTTATGTCCGATTTGTCTACATTTCCCCTATCCATGGACAAGGTTACGTAAAAGTTCCATCTTTTATAGCGTTATCTTTTAGAATTATCTTACGCCGAGTGACACTAGGCCTCTGAATCACCACCGGCCAGCAAAGAAGACGCCAAAGCACCATTTTACTCTAAACTCCTTTTTTATGACGATTTTGTCCATATTTCCCCTAACCACGGAAAAGTTATCTTGAAAAATCCAATTTTTTATATGTTATCTTTTAGAATCCTCTTGCCATGAGTGACACTAGGCCTCTGAATTACCATCGGCCAGCAAAGAAGAATTCAGCGCGCGATATTACCATAAACTCCTTTTTTATGACGATTTTGTCCATATTTCCCCTAACCACGGAAAAGTTTACTTGAAAATTCCAACTTTTTTAGCTTTATCTTCTAGAACGCTTTCGCCTTGAGTGACACTAGGCCTCTGAATCACCATCGGCCAGCAAAAAACATGCTTGCGCGACATTTAAATCTGAAGTCAATTATTATGACCGATTTGTCTACCTATCCCCTAACCACGGACAAGGTTACGTGAAAATTCCGTCTTTTATAGCGATATCTTCTAGAATTATATTACATCGAGTGACACTAGGCCTCTGAATCACCATCGGCCAGCAAAGAAGACGCCAAAGCACCATTTTACTCTAAACTTCTTTTTTTATGACGATTTTGTCCATATTTCCTCTAACCACGGAAAAGTTAACTTGAAAATTCCAACTTTTTTCATTTTATCCTCTAGAATAGTCTTACCTCGAGTGACACTAAGCCTCTGAATTACAATCGGCCAGCAAAGAAGAAGTCAGCGCGCCATGTTACTCTAAACTCCATTTTTACGACGATTTTGTCCATATTTCCTCTAACCACGGAAAAGTTAACTTGAAGATTCCAACTTTTTAAATGTTATCTTTTAGAATACTCTTTCCATGAGTGACACTCGGCCTCTGAATCACCAGCGGCCAGCAAAGAAGAATTCAGCGCGCGATGTTACTATAAACTCCATTTTTATGACGATTTTGTCCATATTTCCCATAACCACGGAAAACTTTACTTGAATATTCTAACTTTTTTAGCTTTATCTTCTAGAATGCTCTTGCTTTGAGTGACACTAGGCCTCTGAATCACCATCGGCCAGCAAAAAACATGCTTGCGCGACATTTAAATCTAAAGTCAACTTTTATGACCGATTTGTCTACATTTCCCCTAACCACGGACAAGGTTACGTAAAAATTCCATCTTTTATAGCGTTATCATCTAGAACTGTATTACGTCGAGTGACACTAGTCCTCTGAATCACCATCGCCCAGCAAAGAAGACGCCAAAGCACCATTTTACTCTAAACATCTTTATTTATGACGATTTTGTCCATATTTCCCCTAACCACGGAAAAGTTTACTTAAAAATTCCAACTTTTTTAATGTTGTCCTCTAGAATACTCTAGCCTTGAGAGACACTAGGCCTCTGAATTACAATCGGCCAGCAAAGAAGAAGTCAGCGCGCCATGTTACTCTAAACTCCATTTTTATGACGATTTTGTCCATATATACCCTAGCCACGGAAAAGTTAACTTGAAAATTCCAACTTTTTTCATGTTATCCTCTAGAATAGTCTTGCCTCGAGTGACACTAGGCCTCTGAATTACAATCGGCCAGCAAAGAAGAAGTCAGTGCGCCATGTTACTCTAAACTCCATTTTTATGACGATTTTGTCCATATTTCCTCTAACCACGGAAAAGTGAACTTGAAAATTCCAACTTTTTAAATGATATCTTTTAGAATACTCTTGCCATGAGTGACACTAGGCCTCTGAATCACCAGCGGCCAGCAAAGAAGAATTCAGCGCGCGATGTTACTATAAACTCCATTTTTATGACGATTTTGTCCATATTTCCCATAACCACGGAAAACTTTACTTGAATATTCTAACTTTTTTAGCTTTATCTTCTAGAATGCTCTTGCTTTGAGTGATACTAGGCCTCTGAATCACCATCGGCCAGCAAAAAACATGCTTGCGCGACATTTAAATCTAAAGTCAACTTTTATGACCGATTTGTCTACATTTCCCCTAACCACGGACAAGGTTACGTAAAAATTCCATCTTTTATAGCGTTATCATCTAGAACTATATTACGTCGAGTGACACTAGTCCTCTGAATCACCATTGCCCAGCAAAGAAGACGCCAAAGCACCATGTTACTCTAAACTCCATTTTTATGACGATTTTGTCCATATTTCCCCTAGCCACGGAAAAGTTAACTAGAAAATTCCAACTTTTTTCATGTTATCCTCTAGAATAGTCTTGCCTCGAGTGACACTAGGCCTCTGAATTACAATCGGCCAGCAAAGAAGAAGTCAGTGCGCCATGTTACTCTAAACTCCATTTTTATGACGATTTTGTCCATATTTCCTCTAACCACGGAAAAGTTAACTTGAAAATTCCAACTTTTTAAATGATATCTTTTAGAATACTCTTGCCATGAGTGACACTAGGCCTCTGAATCACCAGCGGCCAGCAAAGAAGAATTCAGCGCGCGATGTTACTATAAACTCCATTTTTATGACGATTTTGTCCATATTTCCCATAACCACGGAAAACTTTACTTGAATATTCTAACTTTTTTAGCTTTATTTTCTAGAATGCTCTTGCTTTGAGTGACACTAGGCCTCTGAATCACCATCGGCCAGCAAAAAACATGCTTGCGCGACATTTAAATCTAAAGTCAACTTTTATGACCGATTTGTCTACATTTCCCCTAACCACGGACAAGGTTACGTAAAAATTCCATCTTTTATAGCGTTATCATCTAGAACTATATTACGTCGAGTGACACTAGTCCTCTGAATCACCATCGCCCAGCAAAGAAGACGCCAAAGCACCATTTTACTCTAAACTCCTTTTTTATGACGATTTTGTCCATATTTCCCCTAACCACGGAAAAGTTATCTTGAAAAATCCAATTTTTTATATGTTATCTTTTAGAATCCTCTTGCCATGAGCGACACTAGGCCTCTGAATTACCATCGGCCAGCAAAGAAGAATTCAGCGCGCGATATTACCATAAACTCCTTTTTTATGACGATTTTGTCCATATTTCCCCTAACCACGGAAAAGTTTACTTGAAAATTCCAACTTTTTTAGCTTTATCTTCTAGAACGCTTTCGCCTTGAGTGACACTAGGCCTCTGAATCGCCATCGGCCAGCAAAAAACATGCTTGCGCGACATTTAAATCTGAAGTCAATTATTATGACCGATTTGTCTACCTTTCCCCTAACCACGGACAAGGTTACGTGAAAATTCCGTCTTTTATAGCGATATCTTCTAGAATTATATTACATCGAGTGACATTAGGCCTCTGAATCACCATCGGCCAGCAAAGAAGACGCCAAAGCACCATTTTACTCTAAACTTCTTTTTTTATGACGATTTTGTCCATATTTCCTCTAACCACGGAAAAGTTAACTTGAAAATTCCAACTTTTTTCATTTTATCCTCTAGAATAGTCTTACCTCGAGTGACACTAAGCCTCTGAATTACAATCGGCCAGCAAAGAAGAAGTCAGCGCGCCATGTTACTCTAAACTCCATTTTTACGACGATTTTGTCCATATTTCCTCTAACCACGGAAAAGTTAACTTGAAGATTCCAACTTTTTAAATGTTATCTTTTAGAATACTCTTTCCATGAGTGACACTCGGCCTCTGAATCACCAGCGGCCAGCAAAGAAGAATTCAGCGCGCGATGTTACTATAAACTCCATTTTTATGACGATTTTGTC
This sequence comes from Pammene aurita, assembly GCA_947086415.1. Taxonomy (NCBI): domain Eukaryota; kingdom Metazoa; phylum Arthropoda; class Insecta; order Lepidoptera; family Tortricidae; genus Pammene; species Pammene aurita. The sequence continues at coordinate 23,041,676 of OX352306.1, read as the reverse complement.
CATATTTCCCATAACCACGGAAAACTTTACTTGAATATTCTAACTTTTTTAGCTTTATCTTCTAGAATGCTCTTGCTTTGAGTGACACTAGGCCTCTGAATCACCATCGGCCAGCAAAAAACATGCTTGCGCGACATTTAAATCTAAAGTCAACTTTTATGACCGATTTGTCTACATTTCCCCTAACCACGGACAAGGTTACGTAAAAATTCCATCTTTTATAGCCTTATCATCTAGAACTATATTACGTCGAGTGACACTAGTCCTCTGAATCACCATCGCCCAGCAAAGAAGACGCCAAAGCGCCATTTTACTCTAAACTCCTTTTTTATGACGATTTTGTCCATATTTCCCCTAACCACGGAAAAGTTATCTTGAAAAATCCAATTTTTTGTTTGTTATCTTTTAGAATCCTCTTGCCATGAGTGACACTAGGCCTCTGAATTACCATCGGCCAGCAAAGAAGAATTCAGCGCGCGATATTACCATAAACTCCTTTTTTATGACGATTTTGTCCATATTTCCCCTAACCACGGAAAAGTTTACTTGAAAATTCCAACTTTTTTAGCTTTATCTTCTAGAACGCTTTCGCCTTGAGTGACACTAGGCCTCTGAATCACCATCGGCCAGCAAAAAACATGCTTGCGCGACATTTAAATCTGAAGTCAATTATTATGACCGATTTGTCTACCTTTCCCCTAACCACGGACAAGGTTACGTGAAAATTCCGTCTTTTATAGCGATATCTTCTAGAATTATATAACATCGGGTGACACTAGGCCTCTGAATCACCATCGGCCAGCAAAGAAGACGCCAAAGCACCATTTTACTCTAAACTTCTTTTTTTATGACGATTTTGTCCATATTTCCTCTAACCACGGAAAAGTTAACTTGAAAATTCCAACTTTTTTAATTTTATCCTCTAGAATAGTCTTACCTCGAGTGACACTAGGCCTCTGAATTACAATCGGCCAGCAAAGAAGAAGTCAGCGCGCCATGTTACTCTAAACTCCATTTTTACGACGATTTTGTCCATATTTCCTCTAACCACGGAAAAGTTAACTTGAAAATTCCAACTTTTTAAATGTTATCTTTTAGAATACTCTTGCCATGAGTGACACTAGGCCTCTGAATTACCATCGGCCAGCAAAGAAGAATTCAGCGCGCGATGTTACTATAAACTCCATTTTTATGACGATTTTGTCCATATTTCCCCTAACCACGGAAAACTTTACTTGAATATTCTAACTTTTTTAGCTTCATCTTCTAGAATTATCTTACGTCGAGTGACACTAGGCCTCTGAATCGCCATCGGCCAGCAAAAAACATGCTTGCGCGACATTTAAATCTGAAGTCAAATTTTATGTCCGATTTGTCTACATTTCCCCTATCCATGGACAAGGTTACGTAAAAGTTCCATCTTTTATAGCGTTATCTTTTAGAATTATCTTACGCCGAGTGACACTAGGCCTCTGAATCACCACCGGCCAGCAAAGAAGACGCCAAAGCACCATTTTACTCTAAACTCCTTTTTTATGACGATTTTGTCCATATTTCCCCTAACCACGGAAAAGTTATCTTGAAAAATCCAATTTTTTATATGTTATCTTTTAGAATCCTCTTGCCATGAGTGACACTAGGCCTCTGAATTACCATCGGCCAGCAAAGAAGAATTCAGCGCGCGATATTACCATAAACTCCTTTTTTATGACGATTTTGTCCATATTTCCCCTAACCACGGAAAAGTTTACTTGAAAATTCCAACTTTTTTAGCTTTATCTTCTAGAACGCTTTCGCCTTGAGTGACACTAGGCCTCTGAATCACCATCGGCCAGCAAAAAACATGCTTGCGCGACATTTAAATCTGAAGTCAATTATTATGACCGATTTGTCTACCTATCCCCTAACCACGGACAAGGTTACGTGAAAATTCCGTCTTTTATAGCGATATCTTCTAGAATTATATTACATCGAGTGACACTAGGCCTCTGAATCACCATCGGCCAGCAAAGAAGACGCCAAAGCACCATTTTACTCTAAACTTCTTTTTTTATGACGATTTTGTCCATATTTCCTCTAACCACGGAAAAGTTAACTTGAAAATTCCAACTTTTTTCATTTTATCCTCTAGAATAGTCTTACCTCGAGTGACACTAAGCCTCTGAATTACAATCGGCCAGCAAAGAAGAAGTCAGCGCGCCATGTTACTCTAAACTCCATTTTTACGACGATTTTGTCCATATTTCCTCTAACCACGGAAAAGTTAACTTGAAGATTCCAACTTTTTAAATGTTATCTTTTAGAATACTCTTTCCATGAGTGACACTCGGCCTCTGAATCACCAGCGGCCAGCAAAGAAGAATTCAGCGCGCGATGTTACTATAAACTCCATTTTTATGACGATTTTGTCCATATTTCCCATAACCACGGAAAACTTTACTTGAATATTCTAACTTTTTTAGCTTTATCTTCTAGAATGCTCTTGCTTTGAGTGACACTAGGCCTCTGAATCACCATCGGCCAGCAAAAAACATGCTTGCGCGACATTTAAATCTAAAGTCAACTTTTATGACCGATTTGTCTACATTTCCCCTAACCACGGACAAGGTTACGTAAAAATTCCATCTTTTATAGCGTTATCATCTAGAACTGTATTACGTCGAGTGACACTAGTCCTCTGAATCACCATCGCCCAGCAAAGAAGACGCCAAAGCACCATTTTACTCTAAACATCTTTATTTATGACGATTTTGTCCATATTTCCCCTAACCACGGAAAAGTTTACTTAAAAATTCCAACTTTTTTAATGTTGTCCTCTAGAATACTCTAGCCTTGAGAGACACTAGGCCTCTGAATTACAATCGGCCAGCAAAGAAGAAGTCAGCGCGCCATGTTACTCTAAACTCCATTTTTATGACGATTTTGTCCATATATACCCTAGCCACGGAAAAGTTAACTTGAAAATTCCAACTTTTTTCATGTTATCCTCTAGAATAGTCTTGCCTCGAGTGACACTAGGCCTCTGAATTACAATCGGCCAGCAAAGAAGAAGTCAGTGCGCCATGTTACTCTAAACTCCATTTTTATGACGATTTTGTCCATATTTCCTCTAACCACGGAAAAGTGAACTTGAAAATTCCAACTTTTTAAATGATATCTTTTAGAATACTCTTGCCATGAGTGACACTAGGCCTCTGAATCACCAGCGGCCAGCAAAGAAGAATTCAGCGCGCGATGTTACTATAAACTCCATTTTTATGACGATTTTGTCCATATTTCCCATAACCACGGAAAACTTTACTTGAATATTCTAACTTTTTTAGCTTTATCTTCTAGAATGCTCTTGCTTTGAGTGATACTAGGCCTCTGAATCACCATCGGCCAGCAAAAAACATGCTTGCGCGACATTTAAATCTAAAGTCAACTTTTATGACCGATTTGTCTACATTTCCCCTAACCACGGACAAGGTTACGTAAAAATTCCATCTTTTATAGCGTTATCATCTAGAACTATATTACGTCGAGTGACACTAGTCCTCTGAATCACCATTGCCCAGCAAAGAAGACGCCAAAGCACCATGTTACTCTAAACTCCATTTTTATGACGATTTTGTCCATATTTCCCCTAGCCACGGAAAAGTTAACTAGAAAATTCCAACTTTTTTCATGTTATCCTCTAGAATAGTCTTGCCTCGAGTGACACTAGGCCTCTGAATTACAATCGGCCAGCAAAGAAGAAGTCAGTGCGCCATGTTACTCTAAACTCCATTTTTATGACGATTTTGTCCATATTTCCTCTAACCACGGAAAAGTTAACTTGAAAATTCCAACTTTTTAAATGATATCTTTTAGAATACTCTTGCCATGAGTGACACTAGGCCTCTGAATCACCAGCGGCCAGCAAAGAAGAATTCAGCGCGCGATGTTACTATAAACTCCATTTTTATGACGATTTTGTCCATATTTCCCATAACCACGGAAAACTTTACTTGAATATTCTAACTTTTTTAGCTTTATTTTCTAGAATGCTCTTGCTTTGAGTGACACTAGGCCTCTGAATCACCATCGGCCAGCAAAAAACATGCTTGCGCGACATTTAAATCTAAAGTCAACTTTTATGACCGATTTGTCTACATTTCCCCTAACCACGGACAAGGTTACGTAAAAATTCCATCTTTTATAGCGTTATCATCTAGAACTATATTACGTCGAGTGACACTAGTCCTCTGAATCACCATCGCCCAGCAAAGAAGACGCCAAAGCACCATTTTACTCTAAACTCCTTTTTTATGACGATTTTGTCCATATTTCCCCTAACCACGGAAAAGTTATCTTGAAAAATCCAATTTTTTATATGTTATCTTTTAGAATCCTCTTGCCATGAGCGACACTAGGCCTCTGAATTACCATCGGCCAGCAAAGAAGAATTCAGCGCGCGATATTACCATAAACTCCTTTTTTATGACGATTTTGTCCATATTTCCCCTAACCACGGAAAAGTTTACTTGAAAATTCCAACTTTTTTAGCTTTATCTTCTAGAACGCTTTCGCCTTGAGTGACACTAGGCCTCTGAATCGCCATCGGCCAGCAAAAAACATGCTTGCGCGACATTTAAATCTGAAGTCAATTATTATGACCGATTTGTCTACCTTTCCCCTAACCACGGACAAGGTTACGTGAAAATTCCGTCTTTTATAGCGATATCTTCTAGAATTATATTACATCGAGTGACATTAGGCCTCTGAATCACCATCGGCCAGCAAAGAAGACGCCAAAGCACCATTTTACTCTAAACTTCTTTTTTTATGACGATTTTGTCCATATTTCCTCTAACCACGGAAAAGTTAACTTGAAAATTCCAACTTTTTTCATTTTATCCTCTAGAATAGTCTTACCTCGAGTGACACTAGGCCTCTGAATTACAATCGGCTAGCAAAGAAGAAGTCAGCGCGCCATGTTACTCTAAACTCCATTTTTACGACGATTTTGTCCATATTTCCTCTAACCACGGAAAAGTTAACTTGAAAATTCCAACTTTTTAAATGTTATCTTTTAGAATACTCTTGCCATGAGTGACACTAGGCCTCTGAATCACCATCGGCCGGCAAAAAATATGCTTGCGCGACATTTAAATCTGAAGTCAATTATTATGACCGATTTGCCAACTTTTCCCCTAACCACGGACAAGGTTACGTGAAAATTCCGTGTTTTATAGCGTTATCATCTAGAATAATATTACGTTGAGTGACACTAGGCCTCTGAATCACCATCGGCCAGCAAAGAAGACGCCAAAGCACCATTTTACTCTAAACATCTTTTTTTATGACGATTTTGTCCATATTTCCCCTAACCACGGAAAAGTTTACTTAAAAATTCCAACTTTTTTAATGTTGTCCTCTAGAATACTCTAGCCTTGAGAGACACTAGGCCTCTGAATTACAATCGGCCAGCAAAGAAGAAGTCAGCGCGCCATGTTACTCTAAACTCCATTTTTATGACGATTTTGTCCATATATACCCTAGCCACGGAAAAGTTAACTTGAAAATTCCAACTTTTTTCATGTTATCCTCTAGAATAGTCTTGCCTCGAGTGACACTAGGCCTCTGAATTACAATCGGCCAGCAAAGAAGAAGTCAGTGCGCCATGTTACTCTAAACTCCATTTTTATGACGATTTTGTCCATATTTCCTCTAACCACGGAAAAGTTAACTTGAAAATTCCAACTTTTTAAATGATATCTTTTAGAATACTCTTGCCATGAGTGACACTAGGCCTCTGAATCACCAGCGGCCAGCAAAGAAGAATTCAGCGCGCGATGTTACTATAAACTCCATTTTTATGACGATTTTGTCCATATTTCCCATAACCACGGAAAACTTTACTTGAATATTCTAACTTTTTTAGCTTTATCTTCTAGAATGCTCTTGCTTTAAGTGACACTAGGCCTCTGAATCACCATCGGCCAGCAAAAAACATGCTTGCGCGACATTTAAATCTAAAGTCAACTTTTATGACCGATTTGTCTACATTTCCCCTAACCACGGACAAGGTTACGTAAAAATTCCATCTTTTATAGCCTTATCATCTAGAACTATATTACGTCGAGTGACACTAGTCCTCTGAATCACCATCGCCCAGCAAAGAAGACGCCAAAGCACCATTTTACTCTAAACTCCTTTTTTATGACGATTTTGTCCATATTTCCCCTAACCACGGAAAAGTTATCTTGAAAAATCCAATTTTTTATATGTTATCTTTTAGAATCCTCTTGCCATGAGTGACACTAGGCCTCTGAATTACCATCGGCCAGCAAAGAAGAATTCAGCGCGCGATATTACCATAAACTCCTTTTTTATGACGATTTTGTCCATATTTCCCCTAACCACGGAAAAGTTTACTTGAAAATTCCAACTTTTTTAGCTTTATCTTCTAGAACGCTTTCGCCTTGAGTGACACTAGGCCTCTGAATCACCATCGGCCAGCAAAAAACATGCTTGCGCGACATTTAAATCTGAAGTCAATTATTATGACCGATTTGTCTACCTTTCCCCTAACCACGGACAAGGTTACGTGAAAATTCCGTCTTTTATAGCGATATCTTCTAGAATTATATTACATCGAGTGACACTAGGCCTCTGAATCACCATCGGCCAGCAAAGAAGACGCCAAAGCACCATTTTACTCTAAACTTCTTTTTTTATGACGATTTTGTCCATATTTCCTCTAACCACGGAAAAGTTAACTTGAAAATTCCAACTTTTTTCATTTTATCCTCTAGAATAGTCTTACCTCGAGTGACACTAGGCCTCTGAATTACAATCGGCCAGCAAAGAAGAAGTCAGCGCGCCATGTTACTATAAACTCCATTTTTACGACGATTTTGTCCATATTTCCTCTAACCACGGAAAAGTTAACTTGAAAATTCCAACTTTTTAAATGTTATCTTTTAGAATACTCTTGCCATGAGTGACACTAGGCCTCTGAATAACCATCGGCCGGCAAAAATATGCTTGCGCGACATTTAAATCTGAAGTCAATTATTATGACCGATTTGCCAACTTTTCCCCTAACCACGGACAAGGTTACGTGAAAATTCCGTGTTTTATAGCGTTATCATCTAGAATAATATTACGTTGAGTGACACTAGGCCTCTGAATCACCATCGGCCAGCAAAGAAGACGCCAAAGCACCATTTTACTCTAAACATCTTTTTTTATGACGATTTTGTCCATATTTCCCCTAACCACGGAAAAGTTTACTTAAAAATTCCAACTTTTTTAATGTTGTCCTCTAGAATACTCTAGCCTTGAGAGACACTAGGCCTCTGAATTACAATCGGCCAGCACAGAAGAAGTCAGCGCGCCATGTTACTCTAAACTCCATTTTTATGACGATTTTGTCCATATATACCCTAGCCACGGAAAAGTTAACTTGAAAATTCCAACTTTTTTCATGTTATCCTCTAGAATAGTCTTGCCTCGAGTGACACTAGGCCTCTGAATTACAATCGGCCAGCAAAGAAGAAGTCAGTGCGCCATGTTACTCTAAACTCCATTTTTATGACGATTTTGTCCATATATACCCTAGCCACGGAAAAGTTAACTTGAAAATTCCAACTTTTTTCATGTTATCCTCTAGAATAGTCTTGCCTCGAGTGACACTAGGCCTCTGAATCACCATCGGCCAGCAAAAAACATGCTTGCGCGACATTTAAATCTGAAGTCAATTATTATGACCGATTTGTCTACCTATCCCCTAACCACGGACAAGGTTACGTGAAAATTCCGTCTTTTATAGCGATATCTTCTAGAATTATATTACATCGAGTGACACTAGGCCTCTGAATCACCATCGGCCAGCAAAGAAGACGCCAAAGCACCATTTTACTCTAAACTTCTTTTTTTATGACGATTTTGTCCATATTTCCTCTAACCACGGAAAAGTTAACTTGAAAATTCCAACTTTTTTCATTTTATCCTCTAGAATAGTCTTACCTCGAGTGACACTAAGCCTCTGAATTACAATCGGCCAGCAAAGAAGAAGTCAGCGCGCCATGTTACTCTAAACTCCATTTTTACGACGATTTTGTCCATATTTCCTCTAACCACGGAAAAGTTAACTTGAAGATTCCAACTTTTTAAATGTTATCTTTTAGAATACTCTTGCCATGAGTGACACTAGGCCTCTGAATTACCATCGGCCAGCAAAGAAGAATTCAGCGCGCGATGTTACTATAAACTCCATTTTTATGACGATTTTGTCCATATTTCCCCTAACCACGGAAAACTTTACTTGAATATTCTAACTTTTTTAGCTTCATCTTCTAGAATTATCTTACGTCGAGTGACACTAGGCCTCTGAATCGCCATCGGCCAGCAAAAAACATGCTTGCGCGACATTTAAATCTGAAGTCAAATTTTATGTTCGATTTGTCTACATTTCCCCTATCCATGGACAAGGTTACGTAAAAGTTCCATCTTTTATAGCGTTATCTTTTAGAATTATCTTACGCCGAGTGACACTAGGCCTCTGAATCACCACCGGCCAGCAAAGAAGACGCCAAAGCACCATTTTACTCTAAACTCCTTTTTTATGACGATTTTGTCCATATTTCCCCTAACCACGGAAAAGTTATCTTGAAAAATCCAATTTTTTATATGTTATCTTTTAGAATCCTCTTGCCATGAGTGACACTAGGCCTCTGAATTACCATCGGCCAGCAAAGAAGAATTCAGCGCGCGATATTACCATAAACTCCTTTTTTATGACGATTTTGTCCATATTTCCCCTAACCACGGAAAAGTTTACTTGAAAATTCCAACTTTTTTAGCTTTATCTTCTAGAACGCTTTCGCCTTGAGTGACACTAGGCCTCTGAATCACCATCGGCCAGCAAAAAACATGCTTGCGCGACATTTAAATCTGAAGTCAATTATTATGACCGATTTGTCTACCTATCCCCTAACCACGGACAAGGTTACGTGAAAATTCCGTCTTTTATAGCGATATCTTCTAGAATTATATTACATCGAGTGACACTAGGCCTCTGAATCACCATCGGCCAGCAAAGAAGACGCCAAAGCACCATTTTACTCTAAACTTCTTTTTTTATGACGATTTTGTCCATATTTCCTCTAACCACGGAAAAGTTAACTTGAAAATTCCAACTTTTTTCATTTTATCCTCTAGAATAGTCTTACCTCGAGTGACACTAAGCCTCTGAATTACAATCGGCCAGCAAAGAAGAAGTCAGCGCGCCATGTTACTCTAAACTCCATTTTTACGACGATTTTGTCCATATTTCCTCTAACCACGGAAAAGTTAACTTGAAGATTCCAACTTTTTAAATGTTATCTTTTAGAATACTCTTGCCATGAGTGACACTAGGCCTCTGAATTACCATCGGCCAGCAAAGAAGAATTCAGCGCGCGATGTTACTATAAACTCCATTTTTATGACGATTTTGTCCATATTTCCCCTAACCACGGAAAACTTTACTTGAATATTCTAACTTTTTTAGCTTCATCTTCTAGAATTATCTTACGTCGAGTGACACTAGGCCTCTGAATCGCCATCGGCCAGCAAAAAACATGCTTGCGCGACATTTAAATCTGAAGTCAAATTTTATGTCCGATTTGTCTACATTTCCCCTATCCATGGACAAGGTTACGTAAAAGTTCCATCTTTTATAGCGTTATCTTTTAGAATTATCTTACGCCGAGTGACACTAGGCCTCTGAATCACCACCGGCCAGCAAAGAAGACGCCAAAGCACCATTTTACTCTAAACTCCTTTTTTATGACGATTTTGTCCATATTTCCCCTAACCACGGAAAAGTTATCTTGAAAAATCCAATTTTTTATATGTTATCTTTTAGAATCCTCTTGCCATGAGTGACACTAGGCCTCTGAATTACCATCGGCCAGCAAAGAAGAATTCAGCGCGCGATATTACCATAAACTCCTTTTTTATGACGATTTTGTCCATATTTCCCCTAACCACGGAAAAGTTTACTTGAAAATTCCAACTTTTTAAATGTTATCTTTTAGAATACTCTTTCCATGAGTGACACTCGGCCTCTGAATCACCAGCGGCCAGCAAAGAAGAATTCAGCGCGCGATGTTACTATAAACTCCATTTTTATGACGATTTTGTCCATATTTCCCATAACCACGGAAAACTTTACTTGAATATTCTAACTTTTTTAGCTTTATCTTCTAGAATGCTCTTGCTTTGAGTGACACTAGGCCTCTGAATCACCATCGGCCAGCAAAAAACATGCTTGCGCGACATTTAAATCTAAAGTCAACTTTTATGACCGATTTGTCTACATTTCCCCTAACCACGGACAAGGTTACGTAAAAATTCCATCTTTTATAGCCTTATCATCTAGAACTATATTACGTCGAGTGACACTAGTCCTCTGAATCACCATCGCCCAGCAAAGAAGACGCCAAAGCGCCATTTTACTCTAAACTCCTTTTTTATGACGATTTTGTCCATATTTCCCCTAACCACGGAAAAGTTATCTTGAAAAATCCAATTTTTTGTTTGTTATCTTTTAGAATCCTCTTGCCATGAGTGACACTAGGCCTCTGAATTACCATCGGCCAGCAAAGAAGAATTCAGCGCGCGATATTACCATAAACTCCTTTTTTATGACGATTTTGTCCATATTTCCCCTAACCACGGAAAAGTTTACTTGAAAATTCCAACTTTTTTAGCTTTATCTTCTAGAACGCTTTCGCCTTGAGTGACACTAGGCCTCTGAATCACCATCGGCCAGCAAAAAACATGCTTGCGCGACATTTAAATCTGAAGTCAATTATTATGACCGATTTGTCTACCTTTCCCCTAACCACGGACAAGGTTACGTGAAAATTCCGTCTTTTATAGCGATATCTTCTAGAATTATATAACATCGGGTGACACTAGGCCTCTGAATCACCATCGGCCAGCAAAGAAGACGCCAAAGCACCATTTTACTCTAAACTTCTTTTTTTATGACGATTTTGTCCATATTTCCTCTAACCACGGAAAAGTTAACTTGAAAATTCCAACTTTTTTAATTTTATCCTCTAGAATAGTCTTACCTCGAGTGACACTAGGCCTCTGAATTACAATCGGCCAGCAAAGAAGAAGTCAGCGCGCCATGTTACTCTAAACTCCATTTTTACGACGATTTTGTCCATATTTCCTCTAACCACGGAAAAGTTAACTTGAAAATTCCAACTTTTTAAATGTTATCTTTTAGAAGACTCTTGCCATGAGTGACACTAGGCCTCTGAATCACCATCGGCCGGCAAAAATATGCTTGCGCGACATTTAAATCTGAAGTCAATTATTATGACCGATTTGCCAACTTTTCCCCTAACCACGGACAAGGTTACGTGAAAATTCCGTGTTTTATAGCGTTATCATCTAGAATAATATTACGTTGAGTGACACTAGGCCTCTGAATCACCATCGGCCAGCAAAGAAGACGCCAAAGCACCATTTTACTCTAAACTTCTTTTTTTATGACGATTTTGTCCATATTTCCTCTAACCACGGAAAAGTTAACTTGAAAATTCCAACTTTTTTCATTTTATCCTCTAGAATAGTCTTACCTCGAGTGACACTAAGCCTCTGAATTACAATCGGCCAGCAAAGAAGAAGTCAGCGCGCCATGTTACTCTAAACTCCATTTTTACGACGATTTTGTCCATATTTCCTCTAACCACGGAAAAGTTAACTTGAAGATTCCAACTTTTTAAATGTTATCTTTTAGAATACTCTTGCCATGAGTGACACTAGGCCTCTGAATTACCATCGGCCAGCAAAGAAGAATTCAGCGCGCGATGTTACTATAAACTCCATTTTTATGACGATTTTGTCCATATTTCCCCTAACCACGGAAAACTTTACTTGAATATTCTAACTTTTTTAGCTTCATCTTCTAGAATTATCTTACGTCGAGTGACACTAGGCCTCTGAATCGCCATCGGCCAGCAAAAAACATGCTTGCGCGACATTTAAATCTGAAGTCAAATTTTATGTCCGATTTGTCTACATTTCCCCTATCCATGGACAAGGTTACGTAAAAGTTCCATCTTTTATAGCGTTATCTTTTAGAATTATCTTACGCCGAGTGACACTAGGCCTCTGAATCACCACCGGCCAGCAAAGAAGACGCCAAAGCACCATTTTACTCTAAACTCCTTTTTTATGACGATTTTGTCCATATTTACCCTAACCACGGAAAAGTTATCTTGAAAAATCCAATTTTTTATATGTTATCTTTTAGAATCCTCTTGCCATGAGTGACACTAGGCCTCTGAATTACCATCGGCCAGCAAAGAAGAATTCAGCGCGCGATATTACCATAAACTCCTTTTTTATGACGATTTTGTCCATATTTCCCCTAACCACGGAAAAGTTTACTTGAAAATTCCAACTTTTTTAGCTTTATCTTCTAGAACGCTTTCGCCTTGAGTGACACTAGGCCTCTGAATCACCATCGGCCAGCAAAAAACATGCTTGCGCGACATTTAAATCTGAAGTCAATTATTATGACCGATTTGTCTACCTATCCCCTAACCACGGACAAGGTTACGTGAAAATTCCGTCTTTTATAGCGATATCTTCTAGAATTATATTACATCGAGTGACACTAGGCCTCTGAATCACCATCGGCCAGCAAAGAAGACGCCAAAGCACCATTTTACTCTAAACTTCTTTTTTTATGACGATTTTGTCCATATTTCCTCTAACCACGGAAAAGTTAACTTGAAAATTCCAACTTTTTTCATTTTATCCTCTAGAATAGTCTTACCTCGAGTGACACTAAGCCTCTGAATTACAATCGGCCAGCAAAGAAGAAGTCAGCGCGCCATGTTACTCTAAACTCCATTTTTACGACGATTTTGTCCATATTTCCTCTAACCACGGAAAAGTTAACTTGAAGATTCCAACTTTTTAAATGTTATCTTTTAGAATACTCTTTCCATGAGTGACACTCGGCCTCTGAATCACCAGCGGCCAGCAAAGAAGAATTCAGCGCGCGATGTTACTATAAACTCCATTTTTATGACGATTTTGTCCATATTTCCCATAACCACGGAAAACTTTACTTGAATATTCTAACTTTTTTAGCTTTATCTTCTAGAATGCTCTTGCTTTGAGTGACACTAGGCCTCTGAATCACCATCGGCCAGCAAAAAACATGCTTGCGCGACATTTAAATCTAAAGTCAACTTTTATGACCGATTTGTCTACATTTCCCCTAACCACGGACAAGGTTACGTAAAAATTCCATCTTTTATAGCCTTATCATCTAGAACTATATTACGTCGAGTGACACTAGTCCTCTGAATCACCATCGCCCAGCAAAGAAGACGCCAAAGCGCCATTTTACTCTAAACTCCTTTTTTATGACGATTTTGTCCATATTTCCCCTAACCACGGAAAAGTTATCTTGAAAAATCCAATTTTTTGTTTGTTATCTTTTAGAATCCTCTTGCCATGAGTGACACTAGGCCTCTGAATTACCATCGGCCAGCAAAGAAGAATTCAGCGCGCGATATTACCATAAACTCCTTTTTTATGACGATTTTGTCCATATTTCCCCTAACCACGGAAAAGTTTACTTGAAAATTCCAACTTTTTTAGCTTTATCTTCTAGAACGCTTTCGCCTTGAGTGACACTAGGCCTCTGAATCACCATCGGCCAGCAAAAAACATGCTTGCGCGACATTTAAATCTGAAGTCAATTATTATGACCGATTTGTCTACCTTTCCCCTAACCACGGACAAGGTTACGTGAAAATTCCGTCTTTTATAGCGATATCTTCTAGAATTATATAACATCGGGTGACACTAGGCCTCTGAATCACCATCGGCCAGCAAAGAAGACGCCAAAGCACCATTTTACTCTAAACTTCTTTTTTTATGACGATTTTGTCCATATTTCCTCTAACCACGGAAAAGTTAACTTGAAAATTCCAACTTTTTTAATTTTATCCTCTAGAATAGTCTTACCTCGAGTGACACTAGGCCTCTGAATTACAATCGGCCAGCAAAGAAGAAGTCAGCGCGCCATGTTACTCTAAACTCCATTTTTACGACGATTTTGTCCATATTTCCTCTAACCACGGAAAAGTTAACTTGAAAATTCCAACTTTTTAAATGTTATCTTTTAGAATACTCTTGCCATGAGTGACACTAGGCCTCTGAATCACCATCGGCCGGCAAAAATATGCTTGCGCGACATTTAAATCTGAAGTCAATTATTATGACCGATTTGCCAACTTTTCCCCTAACCACGGACAAGGTTACGTGAAAATTCCGTGTTTTATAGCGTTATCATCTAGAATAATATTACGTTGAGTGACACTAGGCCTCTGAATCACCATCGGCCAGCAAAGAAGACGCCAAAGCACCATTTTACTCTAAACATCTTTTTTTATGACGATTTTGTCCATATTTCCCCTAACCACGGAAAAGTTTACTTAAAAATTCCAACTTTTTTAATGTTGTCCTCTAGAATACTCTAGCCTTGAGAGACACTAGGCCTCTGAATTACAATCGGCCAGCACAGAAGAAGTCAGCGCGCCATGTTACTCTAAACTCCATTTTTATGACGATTTTGTCCATATATACCCTAGCCACGGAAAAGTTAACTTGAAAATTCCAACTTTTTTCATGTTATCCTCTAGAATAGTCTTGCCTCGAGTGACACTAGGCCTCTGAATTACAATCGGCCAGCAAAGAAGAAGTCAGTGCGCCATGTTACTCTAAACTCCATTTTTATGACGATTTTGTCCATATTTCCTCTAACCACGGAAAAGTTAACTTGAAAATTCCAACTTTTTAAATGATTTCTTTTAGAATACTCTTGTCATGAGTGACACTAGGCCTCTGAATCACCAGCGGCCAGCAAAGAAGAATTCAGCGCGCGGTGTTACTATAAACTCCATTTTTATGACGATTTTGTCCATATTTCCCATAACCACGGAAAACTTTACTTGAATATTCTAACTTTTTTAGCTTTATCTTCTAGAATGCTCTTGCTTTGAGTGACACTAGGCCTCTGAATCACCATCGGCCAGCAAAAAACATGCTTGCGCGACATTTAAATCTAAAGTCAACTTTTATGACCGATTTGTCTACATTTCCCCTAACCACGGACAAGGTTACGTAAAAATTCCATCTTTTATAGCCTTATCATCTAGAACTATATTACGTCGAGTGACACTAGTCCTCTGAATCACCATCGCCCAGCAAAGAAGACGCCAAAGCACCATTTTACTCTAAACTCCTTTTTTATGACGATTTTGTCCATATTTCCCCTAACCACGGAAAAGTTATCTTGAAAAATCCAATTTTTTATATGTTATCTTTTAGAATCCTCTTGCCATGAGTGACACTAGGCCTCTGAATTACCATCGGCCAGCAAAGAAGAATTCAGCGCGCGATATTACCATAAACTCCTTTTTTATGACGATTTTGTCCATATTTCCCCTAACCACGGAAAAGTTTACTTGAAAATTCCAACTTTTTTAGCTTTATCTTCTAGAACGCTTTCGCCTTGAGTGACACTAGGCCTCTGAATCACCATCGGCCAGCAAAAAACATGCTTGCGCGACATTTAAATCTGAAGTCAATTATTATGACCGATTTGTCTACCTATCCCCTAACCACGGACAAGGTTACGTGAAAATTCCGTCTTTTATAGCGATATCTTCTAGAATTATATTACATCGAGTGACACTAGGCCTCTGAATCACCATCGGCCAGCAAAGAAGACGCCAAAGCACCATTTTACTCTAAACTTCTTTTTTTATGACGATTTTGTCCATATTTCCTCTAACCACGGAAAAGTTAACTTGAAAATTCCAACTTTTTTCATTTTATCCTCTAGAATAGTCTTACCTCGAGTGACACTAAGCCTCTGAATTACAATCGGCCAGCAAAGAAGAAGTCAGCGCGCCATGTTACTCTAAACTCCATTTTTACGACGATTTTGTCCATATTTCCTCTAACCACGGAAAAGTTAACTTGAAGATTCCAACTTTTTAAATGTTATCTTTTAGAATACTCTTGCCATGAGTGACACTAGGCCTCTGAATTACCATCGGCCAGCAAAGAAGAATTCAGCGCGCGATGTTACTATAAACTCCATTTTTATGACGATTTTGTCCATATTTCCCCTAACCACGGAAAACTTTACTTGAATATTCTAACTTTTTTAGCTTCATCTTCTAGAATTATCTTACGTCGAGTGACACTAGGCCTCTGAATCGCCATCGGCCAGCAAAAAACATGCTTGCGCGACATTTAAATCTGAAGTCAAATTTTATGTCCGATTTGTCTACATTTCCCCTATCCATGGACAAGGTTACGTAAAAGTTCCATCTTTTATAGCGTTATCTTTTAGAATTA
The DNA here is from genome assembly GCA_947086415.1 of Pammene aurita. Classification (NCBI taxonomy): domain Eukaryota; kingdom Metazoa; phylum Arthropoda; class Insecta; order Lepidoptera; family Tortricidae; genus Pammene; species Pammene aurita. The sequence continues at coordinate 23,025,254 of OX352306.1, read as the reverse complement.
TCTTACGCCGAGTGACACTAGGCCTCTGAATCACCACCGGCCAGCAAAGAAGACGCCAAAGCACCATTTTACTCTAAACTCCTTTTTTATGACGATTTTGTCCATATTACCCCTAACCACGGAAAAGTTTACTTGAAAATTCCAACTTGTTAAATGTTATCTTCTAGAATACTCTTTCCATGAGTGACACTCGGCCTCTGAATCACCAGCGGCCAGCAAAGAAGAATTCAGCGCGCGATGTTACTATAAACTCCATTTTTATGACGATTTTGTCCATATTTCCCATAACCACGGAAAACTTTACTTGAATATTCTAACTTTTTTAGCTTTATCTTCTAGAATGCTCTTGCTTTGAGTGACACTAGGCCTCTGAATCACCATCGGCCAGCAAAAAACATGCTTGCGCGACATTTAAATCTAAAGTCAACTTTTATGACCGATTTGTCTACATTTCCCCTAACCACGGACAAGGTTACGTAAAAATTCCATCTTTTATAGCCTTATCATCTAGAACTATATTACGTCGAGTGACACTAGTCCTCTGAATCACCATCGCCCAGCAAAGAAGACGCCAAAGCGCCATTTTACTCTAAACTCCTTTTTTATGACGATTTTGTCCATATTTCCCCTAACCACGGAAAAGTTATCTTGAAAAATCCAATTTTTTATATGTTATCTTTTAGAATCCTCTTGCCATGAGTGACACTAGGCCTCTGAATTACCATCGACCAGCAAAGAAGAATTCAGCGCGCGATATTACCATAAACTCCTTTTTTATGACGGTTTTGTCCATATTTCCCCTAACCACGGAAAAGTTTACTTGAAAATTCCAACTTTTTTAGCTTTATCTTCTAGAACGCTTTCGCCTTGAGTGACACTAGGCCTCTGAATCACCATCGGCCAGCAAAAAACATGCTTGCGCGACATTTAAATCTGAAGTCAATTATTATGACCGATTTGTCTACCTATCCCCTAACCACGGACAAGGTTACGTGAAAATTCCGTCTTTTATAGCGATATCTTCTAGAATTATATTACATCGAGTGACACTAGGCCTCTGAATCACCATCGGCCAGCAAAGAAGACGCCAAAGCACCATTTTACTCTAAACTTCTTTTTTTATGACGATTTTGTCCATATTTCCTCTAACCACGGAAAAGTTAACTTGAAAATTCCAACTTTTTTCATTTTATCCTCTAGAATAGTCTTACCTCGAGTGACACTAAGCCTCTGAATTACAATCGGCCAGCAAAGAAGAAGTCAGCGCGCCATGTTACTCTAAACTCCATTTTTACGACGATTTTGTCCATATTTCCTCTAACCACGGAAAAGTTAACTTGAAGATTCCAACTTTTTAAATGTTATCTTTTAGAATACTCTTGCCATGAGTGACACTAGGCCTCTGAATTACCATCGGCCAGCAAAGAAGAATTCAGCGCGCGATGTTACTATAAACTCCATTTTTATGACGATTTTGTCCATAATTCCCCTAACCACGGAAAACTTTACTTGAATATTCTAACTTTTTTAGCTTCATCTTCTAGAATTATCTTACGTCGAGTGACACTAGACCTCTGAATCGCCATCGGCCAGCAAAAAACATGCTTGCGCGACATATAAATCTGAAGTCAAATTTTATGTCCGATTTGTCTACATTTCCCCTATCCATGGACAAGGTTACGTAAAAGTTCCATCTTTTATAGCGTTATCTTTTAGAATTATCTTACGCCGAGTGACACTAGGCCTCTGAATCACCACCGGCCAGCAAAGAAGACGCCAAAGCACCATTTTACTCTAAACTCCTTTTTTATGACGATTTTGTCCATATTACCCCTAACCACGGAAAAGTTTACTTGAAAATTCCAACTTGTTAAATGTTATCTTCTAGAATACTCTTTCCATGAGTGACACTCGGCCTCTGAATCACCAGCGGCCAGCAAAGAAGAATTCAGCGCGCGATGTTACTATAAACTCCATTTTTATGACGATTTTGTCCATATTTCCCATAACCACGGAAAACTTTACTTGAATATTCTAACTTTTTTAGCTTTATCTTCTAGAATGCTCTTGCTTTGAGTGACACTAGGCCTCTGAATCACCATCGGCCAGCAAAAAACATGCTTGCGCGACATTTAAATCTAAAGTCAACTTTTATGACCGATTTGTCTACATTTCCCCTAACCACGGACAAGGTTACGTAAAAATTCCATCTTTTATAGCCTTATCATCTAGAACTATATTACGTCGAGTGACACTAGTCCTCTGAATCACCATCGCCCAGCAAAGAAGACGCCAAAGCGCCATTTTACTCTAAACTCCTTTTTTATGACGATTTTGTCCATATTTCCCCTAACCACGGAAAAGTTATCTTGAAAAATCCAATTTTTTATTTGTTATCTTTTAGAATCCTCTTGCCATGAGTGACACTAGGCCTCTGAATTACCATCGGCCAGCAAAGAAGAATTCAGCGCGCGATATTACCATAAACTCCTTTTTTATGACGATTTTGTCCATATTTCCCCTAACCACGGAAAAGTTTACTTGAAAATTCCAACTTTTTTAGCTTTATCTTCTAGAACGCTTTCGCCTTGAGTGACACTAGGCCTCTGAATCACCATCGGCCAGCAAAAAACATGCTTGCGCGACATTTAAATCTGAAGTCAATTATTATGACCGATTTGTCTACCTTTCCCCTAACCACGGACAAGGTTACGTGAAAATTCCATCTTTTATAGCCTTATCATCTAGAACTATATTACGTCGAGTGACACTAGTCCTCTGAATCACCATCGCCCAGCAAAGAAGACGCCAAAGCGCCATTTTACTCTAAACTCCTTTTTTATGACGATTTTGTCCATATTTCCCCTAACCACGGAAAAGTTATCTTGAAAAATCCAATTTTTTGTTTGTTATCTTTTAGAATCCTCTTGCCATGAGTGACACTAGGCCTCTGAATTACCATCGGCCAGCAAAGAAGAATTCAGCGCGCGATATTACCATAAACTCCTTTTTTATGACGATTTTGTCCATATTTCCCCTAACCACGGAAAAGTTTACTTGAAAATTCCAACTTTTTTAGCTTTATCTTCTAGAACGCTTTCGCCTTGAGTGACACTAGGCCTCTGAATCACCATCGGCCAGCAAAAAACATGCTTGCGCGACATTTAAATCTGAAGTCAATTATTATGACCGATTTGTCTACCTTTCCCCTAACCACGGACAAGGTTACGTGAAAATTCCGTCTTTTATAGCGATATCTTCTAGAATTATATAACATCGGGTGACACTAGGCCTCTGAATCACCATCGGCCAGCAAAGAAGACGCCAAAGCACCATTTTACTCTAAACTTCTTTTTTTATGACGATTTTGTCCATATTTCCTCTAACCACGGAAAAGTTAACTTGAAAATTCCAACTTTTTTAATTTTATCCTCTAGAATAGTCTTACCTCGAGTGACACTAGGCCTCTGAATTACAATCGGCCAGCAAAGAAGAAGTCAGCGCGCCATGTTACTCTAAACTCCATTTTTACGACGATTTTGTCCATATTTCCTCTAACCACGGAAAAGTTAACTTGAAAATTCCAACTTTTTAAATGTTATCTTTTAGAAGACTCTTGCCATGAGTGACACTAGGCCTCTGAATCACCATCGGCCGGCAAAAATATGCTTGCGCGACATTTAAATCTGAAGTCAATTATTATGACCGATTTGCCAACTTTTCCCCTAACCACGGACAAGGTTACGTGAAAATTCCGTGTTTTATAGCGTTATCATCTAGAATAATATTACGTTGAGTGACACTAGGCCTCTGAATCACCATCGGCCAGCAAAGAAGACGCCAAAGCACCATTTTACTCTAAACTTCTTTTTTTATGACGATTTTGTCCATATTTCCTCTAACCACGGAAAAGTTAACTTGAAAATTCCAACTTTTTTCATTTTATCCTCTAGAATAGTCTTACCTCGAGTGACACTAAGCCTCTGAATTACAATCGGCCAGCAAAGAAGAAGTCAGCGCGCGATGTTACTATAAACTCCATTTTTATGACGATTTTGTCCATATTTCCTCTAACCACGGAAAAGTTAACTTGAAAATTCCAACTTTTTTCATTTTATCCTCTAGAATAGTCTTACCTCGAGTGACACTAAGCCTCTGAATTACAATCGGCCAGCAAAGAAGAAGTCAGCGCGCCATGTTACTCTAAACTCCATTTTTACGACGATTTTGTCCATATTTCCTCTAACCACGGAAAAGTTAACTTGAAGATTCCAACTTTTTAAATGTTATCTTTTAGAATACTCTTTCCATGAGTGACACTCGGCCTCTGAATCACCAGCGGCCAGCAAAGAAGAATTCAGCGCGCGATGTTACTATAAACTCCATTTTTATGACGATTTTGTCCATATTTCCCATAACCACGGAAAACTTTACTTGAATATTCTAACTTTTTTAGCTTTATCTTCTAGAATGCTCTTGCTTTGAGTGACACTAGGCCTCTGAATCACCATCGGCCAGCAAAAAACATGCTTGCGCGACATTTAAATCTAAAGTCAACTTTTATGACCGATTTGTCTACATTTCCCCTAACCACGGACAAGGTTACGTAAAAATTCCATCTTTTATAGCCTTATCATCTAGAACTATATTACGTCGAGTGACACTAGTCCTCTGAATCACCATCGCCCAGCAAAGAAGACGCCAAAGCACCATTTTACTCTAAACTCCTTTTTTATGACGATTTTGTCCATATTTCCCCTAACCACGGAAAAGTTATCTTGAAAAATCCAATTTTTTATATGTTATCTTTTAGAATCCTCTTGCCATGAGTGACACTAGGCCTCTGAATTACCATCGGCCAGCAAAGAAGAATTCAGCGCGCGATATTACCATAAACTCCTTTTTTATGACGATTTTGTCCATATTTCCCCTAACCACGGAAAAGTTTACTTGAAAATTCCAACTTTTTTAGCTTTATCTTCTAGAACGCTTTCGCCTTGAGTGACACTAGGCCTCTGAATCACCATCGGCCAGCAAAAAACATGCTTGCGCGACATTTAAATCTGAAGTCAATTATTATGACCGATTTGTCTACCTTTCCCCTAACCACGGACAAGGTTACGTGAAAATTCCGTCTTTTATAGCGATATCTTCTAGAATTATATAACATCGGGTGACACTAGGCCTCTGAATCACCATCGGCCAGCAAAGAAGACGCCAAAGCACCATTTTACTCTAAACTTCTTTTTTTATGACGATTTTGTCCATATTTCCTCTAACCACGGAAAAGTTAACTTGAAAATTCCAACTTTTTTAATTTTATCCTCTAGAATAGTCTTACCTCGAGTGACACTAGGCCTCTGAATTACAATCGGCCAGCAAAGAAGAAGTCAGCGCGCCATGTTACTCTAAACTCCATTTTTACGACGATTTTGTCCATATTTCCTCTAACCACGGAAAAGTTAACTTGAAAATTCCAACTTTTTAAATGTTATCTTTTAGAATACTCTTGCCATGAGTGACACTAGGCCTCTGAATCACCATCGGCCGGCAAAAATATGCTTGCGCGACATTTAAATCTGAAGTCAATTATTATGACCGATTTGCCAACTTTTCCCCTAACCACGGACAAGGTTACGTGAAAATTCCGTGTTTTATAGCGTTATCATCTAGAATAATATTACGTTGAGTGACACTAGGCCTCTGAATCACCATCGGCCAGCAAAGAAGACGCCAAAGCACCATTTTACTCTAAACATCTTTTTTTATGACGATTTTGTCCATATTTCCCCTAACCACGGAAAAGTTTACTTAAAAATTCCAACTTTTTTAATGTTGTCCTCTAGAATACTCTAGCCTTGAGAGACACTAGGCCTCTGAATTACAATCGGCCAGCACAGAAGAAGTCAGCGCGCCATGTTACTCTAAACTCCATTTTTATGACGATTTTGTCCATATTTCCTCTAACCACGGAAAAGTTAACTTGAAAATTCCAACTTTTTAAATGATTTCTTTTAGAATACTCTTGTCATGAGTGACACTAGGCCTCTGAATCACCAGCGGCCAGCAAAGAAGAATTCAGCGCGCGGTGTTACTATAAACTCCATTTTTATGACGATTTTGTCCATATTTCCCATAACCACGGAAAACTTTACTTGAATATTCTAACTTTTTTAGCTTTATCTTCTAGAATGCTCTTGCTTTGAGTGACACTAGGCCTCTGAATCACCATCGGCCAGCAAAAAACATGCTTGCGCGACATTTAAATCTAAAGTCAACTTTTATGACCGATTTGTCTACATTTCCCCTAACCACGGACAAGGTTACGTAAAAATTCCATCTTTTATAGCCTTATCATCTAGAACTATATTACGTCGAGTGACACTAGTCCTCTGAATCACCATCGCCCAGCAAAGAAGACGCCAAAGCACCATTTTACTCTAAACTCCTTTTTTATGACGATTTTGTCCATATTTCCCCTAACCACGGAAAAGTTATCTTGAAAAATCCAATTTTTTATATGTTATCTTTTAGAATCCTCTTGCCATGAGTGACACTAGGCCTCTGAATTACCATCGGCCAGCAAAGAAGAATTCAGCGCGCGATATTACCATAAACTCCTTTTTTATGACGATTTTGTCCATATTTCCCCTAACCACGGAAAAGTTTACTTGAAAATTCCAACTTTTTTAGCTTTATCTTCTAGAACGCTTTCGCCTTGAGTGACACTAGGCCTCTGAATCACCATCGGCCAGCAAAAAACATGCTTGCGCGACATTTAAATCTGAAGTCAATTATTATGACCGATTTGTCTACCTATCCCCTAACCACGGACAAGGTTACGTGAAAATTCCGTCTTTTATAGCGATATCTTCTAGAATTATATTACATCGAGTGACACTAGGCCTCTGAATCACCATCGGCCAGCAAAGAAGACGCCAAAGCACCATTTTACTCTAAACTTCTTTTTTTATGACGATTTTGTCCATATTTCCTCTAACCACGGAAAAGTTAACTTGAAAATTCCAACTTTTTTCATTTTATCCTCTAGAATAGTCTTACCTCGAGTGACACTAAGCCTCTGAATTACAATCGGCCAGCAAAGAAGAAGTCAGCGCGCCATGTTACTCTAAACTCCATTTTTACGACGATTTTGTCCATATTTCCTCTAACCACGGAAAAGTTAACTTGAAGATTCCAACTTTTTAAATGTTATCTTTTAGAATACTCTTGCCATGAGTGACACTAGGCCTCTGAATTACCATCGGCCAGCAAAGAAGAATTCAGCGCGCGATGTTACTATAAACTCCATTTTTATGACGATTTTGTCCATATTTCCCCTAACCACGGAAAACTTTACTTGAATATTCTAACTTTTTTAGCTTCATCTTCTAGAATTATCTTACGTCGAGTGACACTAGGCCTCTGAATCGCCATCGGCCAGCAAAAAACATGCTTGCGCGACATTTAAATCTGAAGTCAAATTTTATGTCCGATTTGTCTACATTTCCCCTATCCATGGACAAGGTTACGTAAAAGTTCCATCTTTTATAGCGTTATCTTTTAGAATTATCTTACGCCGAGTGACACTAGGCCTCTGAATCACCACCGGCCAGCAAAGAAGACGCCAAAGCACCATTTTACTCTAAACTCCTTTTTTATGACGATTTTGTCCATATTACCCCTAACCACGGAAAAGTTTACTTGAAAATTCCAACTTGTTAAATGTTATCTTCTAGAATACTCTTTCCATGAGTGACACTCGGCCTCTGAATCACCAGCGGCCAGCAAAGAAGAATTCAGCGCGCGATGTTACTATAAACTCCATTTTTATGACGATTTTGTCCATATTTCCCATAACCACGGAAAACTTTACTTGAATATTCTAACTTTTTTAGCTTTATCTTCTAGAATGCTCTTGCTTTGAGTGACACTAGGCCTCTGAATCACCATCGGCCAGCAAAAAACATGCTTGCGCGACATTTAAATCTAAAGTCAACTTTTATGACCGATTTGTCTACATTTCCCCTAACCACGGACAAGGTTACGTAAAAATTCCATCTTTTATAGCCTTATCATCTAGAACTATATTACGTCGAGTGACACTAGTCCTCTGAATCACCATCGCCCAGCAAAGAAGACGCCAAAGCGCCATTTTACTCTAAACTCCTTTTTTATGACGATTTTGTCCATATTTCCCCTAACCACGGAAAAGTTATCTTGAAAAATCCAATTTTTTATATGTTATCTTTTAGAATCCTCTTGCCATGAGTGACACTAGGCCTCTGAATTACCATCGACCAGCAAAGAAGAATTCAGCGCGCGATATTACCATAAACTCCTTTTTTATGACGGTTTTGTCCATATTTCCCCTAACCACGGAAAAGTTTACTTGAAAATTCCAACTTTTTTAGCTTTATCTTCTAGAACGCTTTCGCCTTGAGTGACACTAGGCCTCTGAATCACCATCGGCCAGCAAAAAACATGCTTGCGCGACATTTAAATCTGAAGTCAATTATTATGACCGATTTGTCTACCTATCCCCTAACCACGGACAAGGTTACGTGAAAATTCCGTCTTTTATAGCGATATCTTCTAGAATTATATTACATCGAGTGACACTAGGCCTCTGAATCACCATCGGCCAGCAAAGAAGACGCCAAAGCACCATTTTACTCTAAACTTCTTTTTTTATGACGATTTTGTCCATATTTCCTCTAACCACGGAAAAGTTAACTTGAAAATTCCAACTTTTTTCATTTTATCCTCTAGAATAGTCTTACCTCGAGTGACACTAAGCCTCTGAATTACAATCGGCCAGCAAAGAAGAAGTCAGCGCGCCATGTTACTCTAAACTCCATTTTTACGACGATTTTGTCCATATTTCCTCTAACCACGGAAAAGTTAACTTGAAGATTCCAACTTTTTAAATGTTATCTTTTAGAATACTCTTGCCATGAGTGACACTAGGCCTCTGAATTACCATCGGCCAGCAAAGAAGAATTCAGCGCGCGATGTTACTATAAACTCCATTTTTATGACGATTTTGTCCATAATTCCCCTAACCACGGAAAACTTTACTTGAATATTCTAACTTTTTTAGCTTCATCTTCTAGAATTATCTTACGTCGAGTGACACTAGACCTCTGAATCGCCATCGGCCAGCAAAAAACATGCTTGCGCGACATATAAATCTGAAGTCAAATTTTATGTCCGATTTGTCTACATTTCCCCTATCCATGGACAAGGTTACGTAAAAGTTCCATCTTTTATAGCGTTATCTTTTAGAATTATCTTACGCCGAGTGACACTAGGCCTCTGAATCACCACCGGCCAGCAAAGAAGACGCCAAAGCACCATTTTACTCTAAACTCCTTTTTTATGACGATTTTGTCCATATTACCCCTAACCACGGAAAAGTTTACTTGAAAATTCCAACTTGTTAAATGTTATCTTCTAGAATACTCTTTCCATGAGTGACACTCGGCCTCTGAATCACCAGCGGCCAGCAAAGAAGAATTCAGCGCGCGATGTTACTATAAACTCCATTTTTATGACGATTTTGTCCATATTTCCCATAACCACGGAAAACTTTACTTGAATATTCTAACTTTTTTAGCTTTATCTTCTAGAATGCTCTTGCTTTGAGTGACACTAGGCCTCTGAATCACCATCGGCCAGCAAAAAACATGCTTGCGCGACATTTAAATCTAAAGTCAACTTTTATGACCGATTTGTCTACATTTCCCCTAACCACGGACAAGGTTACGTAAAAATTCCATCTTTTATAGCCTTATCATCTAGAACTATATTACGTCGAGTGACACTAGTCCTCTGAATCACCATCGCCCAGCAAAGAAGACGCCAAAGCGCCATTTTACTCTAAACTCCTTTTTTATGACGATTTTGTCCATATTTCCCCTAACCACGGAAAAGTTATCTTGAAAAATCCAATTTTTTATTTGTTATCTTTTAGAATCCTCTTGCCATGAGTGACACTAGGCCTCTGAATTACCATCGGCCAGCAAAGAAGAATTCAGCGCGCGATATTACCATAAACTCCTTTTTTATGACGATTTTGTCCATATTTCCCCTAACCACGGAAAAGTTTACTTGAAAATTCCAACTTTTTTAGCTTTATCTTCTAGAACGCTTTCGCCTTGAGTGACACTAGGCCTCTGAATCACCATCGGCCAGCAAAAAACATGCTTGCGCGACATTTAAATCTGAAGTCAATTATTATGACCGATTTGTCTACCTTTCCCCTAACCACGGACAAGGTTACGTGAAAATTCCATCTTTTATAGCCTTATCATCTAGAACTATATTACGTCGAGTGACACTAGTCCTCTGAATCACCATCGCCCAGCAAAGAAGACGCCAAAGCGCCATTTTACTCTAAACTCCTTTTTTATGACGATTTTGTCCATATTTCCCCTAACCACGGAAAAGTTATCTTGAAAAATCCAATTTTTTGTTTGTTATCTTTTAGAATCCTCTTGCCATGAGTGACACTAGGCCTCTGAATTACCATCGGCCAGCAAAGAAGAATTCAGCGCGCGATATTACCATAAACTCCTTTTTTATGACGATTTTGTCCATATTTCCCCTAACCACGGAAAAGTTTACTTGAAAATTCCAACTTTTTTAGCTTTATCTTCTAGAACGCTTTCGCCTTGAGTGACACTAGGCCTCTGAATCACCATCGGCCAGCAAAAAACATGCTTGCGCGACATTTAAATCTGAAGTCAATTATTATGACCGATTTGTCTACCTTTCCCCTAACCACGGACAAGGTTACGTGAAAATTCCGTCTTTTATAGCGATATCTTCTAGAATTATATAACATCGGGTGACACTAGGCCTCTGAATCACCATCGGCCAGCAAAGAAGACGCCAAAGCACCATTTTACTCTAAACTTCTTTTTTTATGACGATTTTGTCCATATTTCCTCTAACCACGGAAAAGTTAACTTGAAAATTCCAACTTTTTTAATTTTATCCTCTAGAATAGTCTTACCTCGAGTGACACTAGGCCTCTGAATTACAATCGGCCAGCAAAGAAGAAGTCAGCGCGCCATGTTACTCTAAACTCCATTTTTACGACGATTTTGTCCATATTTCCTCTAACCACGGAAAAGTTAACTTGAAAATTCCAACTTTTTAAATGTTATCTTTTAGAAGACTCTTGCCATGAGTGACACTAGGCCTCTGAATCACCATCGGCCGGCAAAAATATGCTTGCGCGACATTTAAATCTGAAGTCAATTATTATGACCGATTTGCCAACTTTTCCCCTAACCACGGACAAGGTTACGTGAAAATTCCGTGTTTTATAGCGTTATCATCTAGAATAATATTACGTTGAGTGACACTAGGCCTCTGAATCACCATCGGCCAGCAAAGAAGACGCCAAAGCACCATTTTACTCTAAACTTCTTTTTTTATGACGATTTTGTCCATATTTCCTCTAACCACGGAAAAGTTAACTTGAAAATTCCAACTTTTTTCATTTTATCCTCTAGAATAGTCTTACCTCGAGTGACACTAAGCCTCTGAATTACAATCGGCCAGCAAAGAAGAAGTCAGCGCGCGATGTTACTATAAACTCCATTTTTATGACGATTTTGTCCATATTTCCTCTAACCACGGAAAAGTTAACTTGAAAATTCCAACTTTTTTCATTTTATCCTCTAGAATAGTCTTACCTCGAGTGACACTAAGCCTCTGAATTACAATCGGCCAGCAAAGAAGAAGTCAGCGCGCCATGTTACTCTAAACTCCATTTTTACGACGATTTTGTCCATATTTCCTCTAACCACGGAAAAGTTAACTTGAAGATTCCAACTTTTTAAATGTTATCTTTTAGAATACTCTTTCCATGAGTGACACTCGGCCTCTGAATCACCAGCGGCCAGCAAAGAAGAATTCAGCGCGCGATGTTACTATAAACTCCATTTTTATGACGATTTTGTCCATATTTCCCATAACCACGGAAAACTTTACTTGAATATTCTAACTTTTTTAGCTTTATCTTCTAGAATGCTCTTGCTTTGAGTGACACTAGGCCTCTGAATCACCATCGGCCAGCAAAAAACATGCTTGCGCGACATTTAAATCTAAAGTCAACTTTTATGACCGATTTGTCTACATTTCCCCTAACCACGGACAAGGTTACGTAAAAATTCCATCTTTTATAGCCTTATCATCTAGAACTATATTACGTCGAGTGACACTAGTCCTCTGAATCACCATCGCCCAGCAAAGAAGACGCCAAAGCACCATTTTACTCTAAACTCCTTTTTTATGACGATTTTGTCCATATTTCCCCTAACCACGGAAAAGTTATCTTGAAAAATCCAATTTTTTATATGTTATCTTTTAGAATCCTCTTGCCATGAGTGACACTAGGCCTCTGAATTACCATCGGCCAGCAAAGAAGAATTCAGCGCGCGATATTACCATAAACTCCTTTTTTATGACGATTTTGTCCATATTTCCCCTAACCACGGAAAAGTTTACTTGAAAATTCCAACTTTTTTAGCTTTATCTTCTAGAACGCTTTCGCCTTGAGTGACACTAGGCCTCTGAATCACCATCGGCCAGCAAAAAACATGCTTGCGCGACATTTAAATCTGAAGTCAATTATTATGACCGATTTGTCTACCTTTCCCCTAACCACGGACAAGGTTACGTGAAAATTCCGTCTTTTATAGCGATATCTTCTAGAATTATATAACATCGGGTGACACTAGGCCTCTGAATCACCATCGGCCAGCAAAGAAGACGCCAAAGCACCATTTTACTCTAAACTTCTTTTTTTATGACGATTTTGTCCATATTTCCTCTAACCACGGAAAAGTTAACTTGAAAATTCCAACTTTTTTAATTTTATCCTCTAGAATAGTCTTACCTCGAGTGACACTAGGCCTCTGAATTACAATCGGCCAGCAAAGAAGAAGTCAGCGCGCCATGTTACTCTAAACTCCATTTTTACGACGATTTTGTCCATATTTCCTCTAACCACGGAAAAGTTAACTTGAAAATTCCAACTTTTTAAATGTTATCTTTTAGAATACTCTTGCCATGAGTGACACTAGGCCTCTGAATCACCATCGGCCGGCAAAAATATGCTTGCGCGACATTTAAATCTGAAGTCAATTATTATGACCGATTTGCCAACTTTTCCCCTAACCACGGACAAGGTTACGTGAAAATTCCGTGTTTTATAGCGTTATCATCTAGAATAATATTACGTTGAGTGACACTAGGCCTCTGAATCACCATCGGCCAGCAAAGAAGACGCCAAAGCACCATTTTACTCTAAACATCTTTTTTTATGACGATTTTGTCCATATTTCCCCTAACCACGGAAAAGTTTACTTAAAAATTCCAACTTTTTTAATGTTGTCCTCTAGAATACTCTAGCCTTGAGAGACACTAGGCCTCTGAATTACAATCGGCCAGCACAGAAGAAGTCAGCGCGCCATGTTACTCTAAACTCCATTTTTATGACGATTTTGTCCATATTTCCTCTAACCACGGAAAAGTTAACTTGAAAATTCCAACTTTTTAAATGATTTCTTTTAGAATACTCTTGTCATGAGTGACACTAGGCCTCTGAATCACCAGCGGCCAGCAAAGAAGAATTCAGCGCGCGGTGTTACTATAAACTCCATTTTTATGACGATTTTGTCCATATTTCCCATAACCACGGAAAACTTTACTTGAATATTCTAACTTTTTTAGCTTTATCTTCTAGAATGCTCTTGCTTTGAGTGACACTAGGCCTCTGAATCACCATCGGCCAGCAAAAAACATGCTTGCGCGACATTTAAATCTAAAGTCAACTTTTATGACCGATTTGTCTACATTTCCCCTAACCACGGACAAGGTTACGTAAAAATTCCATCTTTTATAGCCTTATCATCTAGAACTATATTACGTCGAGTGACACTAGTCCTCTGAATCACCATCGCCCAGCAAAGAAGACGCCAAAGCACCATTTTACTCTAAACTCCTTTTTTATGACGATTTTGTCCATATTTCCCCTAACCACGGAAAAGTTATCTTGAAAAATCCAATTTTTTATATGTTATCTTTTAGAATCCTCTTGCCATGAGTGACACTAGGCCTCTGAATTACCATCGGCCAGCAAAGAAGAATTCAGCGCGCGATATTACCATAAACTCCTTTTTTATGACGATTTTGTCCATATTTCCCCTAACCACGGAAAAGTTTACTTGAAAATTCCAACTTTTTTAGCTTTATCTTCTAGAACGCTTTCGCCTTGAGTGACACTAGGCCTCTGAATCACCATCGGCCAGCAAAAAACATGCTTGCGCGACATTTAAATCTGAAGTCAATTATTATGACCGATTTGTCTACCTATCCCCTAACCACGGACAAGGTTACGTGAAAATTCCGTCTTTTATAGCGATATCTTCTAGAATTATATTACATCGAGTGACACTAGGCCTCTGAATCACCATCGGCCAGCAAAGAAGACGCCAAAGCACCATTTTACTCTAAACTTCTTTTTTTATGACGATTTTGTCCATATTTCCTCTAACCACGGAAAAGTTAACTTGAAAATTCCAACTTTTTTCATTTTATCCTCTAGAATAGTCTTACCTCGAGTGACACTAAGCCTCTGAATTACAATCGGCCAGCAAAGAAGAAGTCAGCGCGCCATGTTACTCTAAACTCCATTTTTACGACGATTTTGTCCATATTTCCTCTAACCACGGAAAAGTTAACTTGAAGATTCCAACTTTTTAAATGTTATCTTTTAGAATACTCTTGCCATGAGTGACACTAGGCCTCTGAATTACCATCGGCCAGCAAAGAAGAATTCAGCGCGCGATGTTACTATAAACTCCATTTTTATGACGATTTTGTCCATATTTCCCCTAACCACGGAAAACTTTACTTGAATATTCTAACTTTTTTAGCTTCATCTTCTAGAATTATCTTACGTCGAGTGACACTAGGCCTCTGAATCGCCATCGGCCAGCAAAAAACATGCTTGCGCGACATTTAAATCTGAAGTCAAATTTTATGTCCGATTTGTCTACATTTCCCCTATCCATGGACAAGGTTACGTAAAAGTTCCATCTTTTATAGCGTTATCTTTTAGAATTATCTTACGCCGAGTGACACTAGGCCTCTGAATCACCACCGGCCAGCAAAGAAGACGCCAAAGCACCATTTTACTCTAAACTCCTTTTTTATGACGATTTTGTCCATATTACCCCTAACCACGGAAAAGTTTACTTGAAAATTCCAACTTGTTAAATGTTATCTTCTAGAATACTCTTTCCATGAGTGACACTCGGCCTCTGAATCACCAGCGGCCAGCAAAGAAGAATTCAGCGCGCGATGTTACTATAAACTCCATTTTTATGACGATTTTGTCCATATTTCCCATAACCACGGAAAACTTTACTTGAATATTCTAACTTTTTTAGCTTTATCTTCTAGAATGCTCTTGCTTTGAGTGACACTAGGCCTCTGAATCACCATCGGCCAGCAAAAAACATGCTTGCGCGACATTTAAATCTAAAGTCAACTTTTATGACCGATTTGTCTACATTTCCCCTAACCACGGACAAGGTTACGTAAAAATTCCATCTTTTATAGCCTTATCATCTAGAACTATATTACGTCGAGTGACACTAGTCCTCTGAATCACCATCGCCCAGCAAAGAAGACGCCAAAGCGCCATTTTACTCTAAACTCCTTTTTTATGACGATTTTGTCCATATTTCCCCTAACCACGGAAAAGTTATCTTGAAAAATCCAATTTTTTATATGTTATCTTTTAGAATCCTCTTGCCATGAGTGACACTAGGCCTCTGAATTACCATCGACCAGCAAAGAAGAATTCAGCGCGCGATATTACCATAAACTCCTTTTTTATGACGGTTTTGTCCATATTTCCCCTAACCACGGAAAAGTTTACTTGAAAATTCCAACTTTTTTAGCTTTATCTTCTAGAACGCTTTCGCCTTGAGTGACACTAGGCCTCTGAATCACCATCGGCCAGCAAAAAACATGCTTGCGCGACATTTAAATCTGAAGTCAATTATTATGACCGATTTGTCTACCTATCCCCTAACCACGGACAAGGTTACGTGAAAATTCCGTCTTTTATAGCGATATCTTCTAGAATTATATTACATCGAGTGACACTAGGCCTCTGAATCACCATCGGCCAGCAAAGAAGACGCCAAAGCACCATTTTACTCTAAACTTCTTTTTTTATGACGATTTTGTCCATATTTCCTCTAACCACGGAAAAGTTAACTTGAAAATTCCAACTTTTTTCATTTTATCCTCTAGAATAGTCTTACCTCGAGTGACACTAAGCCTCTGAATTACAATCGGCCAGCAAAGAAGAAGTCAGCGCGCCATGTTACTCTAAACTCCATTTTTACGACGATTTTGTCCATATTTCCTCTAACCACGGAAAAGTTAACTTGAAGATTCCAACTTTTTAAATGTTATCTTTTAGAATACTCTTGCCATGAGTGACACTAGGCCTCTGAATTACCATCGGCCAGCAAAGAAGAATTCAGCGCGCGATGTTACTATAAACTCCATTTTTATGACGATTTTGTCCATAATTCCCCTAACCACGGAAAACTTTACTTGAATATTCTAACTTTTTTAGCTTCATCTTCTAGAATTATCTTACGTCGAGTGACACTAGGCCTCTGAATCGCCATCGGCCAGCAAAAAACATGCTTGCGCGACATATAAATCTGAAGTCAAATTTTATGTCCGATTTGTCTACATTTCCCCTATCCATGGACAAGGTTACGTAAAAGTTCCATCTTTTATAGCGTTATCTTTTAGAATTATCTTACGCCGAGTGACACTAGGCCTCTGAATCACCACCGGCCAGCAAAGAAGACGCCAAAGCACCATTTTACTCTAAACTCCTTTTTTATGACGATTTTGTCCATATTACCCCTAACCACGGAAAAGTTTACTTGAAAATTCCAACTTGTTAAATGTTATCTTCTAGAATACTCTTTCCATGAGTGACACTCGGCCTCTGAATCACCAGCGGCCAGCAAAGAAGAATTCAGCGCGCGATGTTACTATAAACTCCATTTTTATGACGATTTTGTCCATATTTCCCATAACCACGGAAAACTTTACTTGAATATTCTAACTTTTTTAGCTTTATCTTCTAGAATGCTCTTGCTTTGAGTGACACTAGGCCTCTGAATCACCATCGGCCAGCAAAAAACATGCTTGCGCGACATTTAAATCTAAAGTCAACTTTTATGACCGATTTGTCTACATTTCCCCTAACCACGGACAAGGTTACGTAAAAATTCCATCTTTTATAGCCTTATCATCTAGAACTATATTACGTCGAGTGACACTAGTCCTCTGAATCACCATCGCCCAGCAAAGAAGACGCCAAAGCGCCATTTTACTCTAAACTCCTTTTTTATGACGATTTTGTCCATATTTCCCCTAACCACGGAAAAGTTATCTTGAAAAATCCAATTTTTTATTTGTTATCTTTTAGAATCCTCTTGCCATGAGTGACACTAGGCCTCTGAATTACCATCGGCCAGCAAAGAAGAATTCAGCGCGCGATATTACCATAAACTCCTTTTTTATGACGATTTTGTCCATATTTCCCCTAACCACGGAAAAGTTTACTTGAAAATTCCAACTTTTTTAGCTTTATCTTCTAGAACGCTTTCGCCTTGAGTGACACTAGGCCTCTGAATCACCATCGGCCAGCAAAAAACATGCTTGCGCGACATTTAAATCTGAAGTCAATTATTATGACCGATTTGTCTACCTTTCCCCTAACCACGGACAAGGTTACGTGAAAATTCCGTCTTTTATAGCGATATCTTCTAGAATTATATAACATCGAGTGACACTAGGCCTCTGAATCACCATCGGCCAGCAAAGAAGACGCCAAAGCACCATTTTACTCTAAACTTCTTTTTTTATGACGATTTTGTCCATATTTCCTCTAACCACGGAAAAGTTAACTTGAAAATTCCAACTTTTTTAATTTTATCCTCTAGAATAGTCTTACCTCGAGTGACACTAGGCCTCTGAATTACAATCGGCCAGCAAAGAAGAAGTCAGTGCGCCATGTTACTCTAAACTCCATTTTTATGACGATTTTGTCCATATTTCCTCTAACCACGGAAAAGTTAACTTGAAAATTCCAACTTTTTAAATGATATCTTTTAGAATACTCTTGTCATGAGTGACACTAGGCCTCTGAATCACCAGCGGCCAGCAAAGAAGAATTCAGCGCGCGATGTTACTATAAACTCCATTTTTATGACGATTTTGTCCATATTTCCCATAACCACGGAAAACTTTACTTGAATATTCTAACTTTTTTAGCTTTATCTTCTAGAATGCTCTTGCTTTGAGTGACACTAGGCCTCTGAATCACCATCGGCCAGCAAAAAACATGCTTGCGCGACATTTAAATCTAAAGTCAACTTTTATGACCGATTTGTCTACATTTCCCCTAACCACGGACAAGGTTACGTAAAAATTCCATCTTTTATAGCCTTATCATCTAGAACTATATTACGTCGAGTGACACTAGTCCTCTGAATCACCATCGCCCAGCAAAGAAGACGCCAAAGCACCATTTTACTCTAAACTCCTTTTTTATGACGATTTTGTCCATATTTCCCCTAACCACGGAAAAGTTATCTTGAAAAATCCAATTTTTTATATGTTATCTTTTAGAATCCTCTTGCCATGAGTGACACTAGGCCTCTGAATTACCATCGGCCAGCAAAGAAGAATTCAGCGCGCGATATTACCATAAACTCCTTTTTTATGACGATTTTGTCCATATTTCCCCTAACCACGGAAAAGTTTACTTGAAAATTCCAACTTTTTTAGCTTTATCTTCTAGAACGCTTTCGCCTTGAGTGACACTAGGCCTCTGAATCACCATCGGCCAGCAAAAAACATGCTTGCGCGACATTTAAATCTGAAGTCAATTATTATGACCGATTTGTCTACCTATCCCCTAACCACGGACAAGGTTACGTGAAAATTCCGTCTTTTATAGCGATATCTTCTAGAATTATATTACATCGAGTGACACTAGGCCTCTGAATCACCATCGGCCAGCAAAGAAGACGCCAAAGCACCATTTTACTCTAAACTTCTTTTTTTATGACGATTTTGTCCATATTTCCTCTAACCACGGAAAAGTTAACTTGAAAATTCCAACTTTTTTCATTTTATCCTCTAGAATAGTCTTACCTCGAGTGACACTAAGCCTCTGAATTACAATCGGCCAGCAAACAAGAAGTCAGCGCGCCATGTTACTCTAAACTCCATTTTTACGACGATTTTGTCCATATTTCCTCTAACCACGGAAAAGTTAACTTGAAGATTCCAACTTTTTAAATGTTATCTTTTAGAATACTCTTGCCATGAGTGACACTAGGCCTCTGAATTACCATCGGCCAGCAAAGAAGAATTCAGCGCGCGATGTTACTATAAACTCCATTTTTATGACGATTTTGTCCATATTTCCCCTAACCACGGAAAACTTTACTTGAATATTCTAACTTTTTTAGCTTCATCTTCTAGAATTATCTGACGTCGAGTGACACTAGGCCTCTGAATCGCCATCGGCCAGCAAAAAACATGCTTGCGCGACATTTAAATCTGAAGTCAAATTTTATGTCCGATTTGTCTACATTTCCCCTATCCATGGACAAGGTTACGTAAAAGTTCCATCTTTTATAGCGTTATCTTTTAGAATTATCTTACGCCGAGTGACACTAGGCCTCTGAATCACCACCGGCCAGCAAAGAAGACGCCAAAGCACCATTTTACTCTAAACTCCTTTTTTATGACGATTTTGTCCATATTACCCCTAACCACGGAAAAGTTTACTTGAAAATTCCAACTTGTTAAATGTTATCTTCTAGAATACTCTTTCCATGAGTGACACTCGGCCTCTGAATCACCAGCGGCCAGCAAAGAAGAATTCAGCGCGCGATGTTACTATAAACTCCATTTTTATGACGATTTTGTCCATATTTCCCATAACCACGGAAAACTTTACTTGAATATTCTAACTTTTTTAGCTTTATCTTCTAGAATGCTCTTGCTTTGAGTGACACTAGGCCTCTGAATCACCATCGGCCAGCAAAAAACATGCTTGCGCGACATTTAAATCTAAAGTCAACTTTTATGACCGATTTGTCTACATTTCCCCTAACCACGGACAAGGTTACGTAAAAATTCCATCTTTTATAGCCTTATCATCTAGAACTATATTACGTCGAGTGACACTAGTCCTCTGAATCACCATCGCCCAGCAAAGAAGACGCCAAAGCGCCATTTTACTCTAAACTCCTTTTTTATGACGATTTTGTCCATATTTCCCCTAACCACGGAAAAGTTATCTTGAAAAATCCAATTTTTTATTTGTTATCTTTTAGAATCCTCTTGCCATGAGTGACACTAGGCCTCTGAATTACCATCGGCCAGCAAAGAAGAATTCAGCGCGCGATATTACCATAAACTCCTTTTTTATGACGATTTTGTCCATATTTCCCCTAACCACGGAAAAGTTTACTTGAAAATTCCAACTTTTTTAGCTTTATCTTCTAGAACGCTTTCGCCTTGAGTGACACTAGGCCTCTGAATCACCATCGGCCAGCAAAAAACATGCTTGCGCGACATTTAAATCTGAAGTCAATTATTATGACCGATTTGTCTACCTTTCCCCTAACCACGGACAAGGTTACGTGAAAATTCCGTCTTTTATAGCGATATCTTCTAGAATTATATAACATCGAGTGACACTAGGCCTCTGAATCACCATCGGCCAGCAAAGAAGACGCCAAAGCACCATTTTACTCTAAACTTCTTTTTTTATGACGATTTTGTCCATATTTCCTCTAACCACGGAAAAGTTAACTTGAAAATTCCAACTTTTTTAATTTTATCCTCTAGAATAGTCTTACCTCGAGTGACACTAGGCCTCTGAATTACAATCGGCCAGCAAAGAAGAAGTCAGCGCGCCATGTTACTCTAAACTCCATTTTTACGACGATTTTGTCCATATTTCCTCTAACCACGGAAAAGTTAACTTGAAAATTCCAACTTTTTAAATGTTATCTTTTAGAATACTCTTGCCATGAGTGACACTAGGCCTCTGAATCACCATCGGCCGGCAAAAATATGCTTGCGCGACATTTAAATCTGAAGTCAATTATTATGACCGATTTGCCAACTTTTCCCCTAACCACGGACAAGGTTACGTGAAAATTCCGTGTTTTATAGCGTTATCATCTAGAATAATATTACGTTGAGTGACACTAGGCCTCTGAATCACCATCGGCCAGCAAAGAAGACGCCAAAGCACCATTTTACTCTAAACTTCTTTTTTTATGACGATTTTGTCCATATTTCCTCTAACCACGGAAAAGTTAACTTGAAAATTCCAACTTTTTTCATTTTATCCTCTAGAATAGTCTTACCTCGAGTGACACTAGGCCTCTGAATTACAATCGGCCAGCAAAGAAGAAGTCAGCGCGCCATGTTACTATAAACTCCATTTTTACGACGATTTTGTCCATATTTCCTCTAACCACGGAAAAGTTAACTTGAAAATTCCAACTTTTTAAATGTTATCTTTTAGAATATTCTTGCCATGAGTGACACTAGGCCTCTGAATCACCATCGGCCGGCAAAAATATGCTTGCGCGACATTTAAATCTGAAGTCAATTATTATGACCGATTTGCCAACTTTTCCCCTAACCACGGACAAGGTTACGTGAAAATTCCGTGTTTTATAGCGTTATCATCTAGAATAATATTACGTTGAGTGACACTAGGCCTCTGAATCACCATCGGCCAGCAAAGAAGACGCCAAAGCACCATTTTACTCTAAACATCTTTTTTTATGACGATTTTGTCCATATTTCCCCTAACCACGGAAAAGTTTACTTAAAAATTCCAACTTTTTTAATGTTGTCCTCTAGAATACTCTAGCCTTGAGAGACACTAGGCCTCTGAATTACAATCGGCCAGCACAGAAGAAGTCAGCGCGCCATGTTACTCTAAACTCCATTTTTATGACGATTTTGTCCATATATACCCTAGCCACGGAAAAGTTAACTTGAAAATTCCAACTTTTTTCATGTTATCCTCTAGAATAGTCTTGCCTCGAGTGACACTAGGCCTCTGAATTACAATCGGCCAGCAAAGAAGAAGTCAGTGCGCCATGTTACTCTAAACTCCATTTTTATGACGATTTTGTCCATATATACCCTAGCCACGGAAAAGTTAACTTGAAAATTCCAACTTTTTTCATGTTATCCTCTAGAATAGTCTTGCCTCGAGTGACACTAGGCCTCTGAATCACCATCGGCCAGCAAAAAACATGCTTGCGCGACATTTAAATCTGAAGTCAATTATTATGACCGATTTGTCTACCTATCCCCTAACCACGGACAAGGTTACGTGAAAATTCCGTCTTTTATAGCGATATCTTCTAGAATTATATTACATCGAGTGACACTAGGCCTCTGAATCACCATCGGCCAGCAAAGAAGACGCCAAAGCACCATTTTACTCTAAACTTCTTTTTTTATGACGATTTTGTCCATATTTCCTCTAACCACGGAAAAGTTAACTTGAAAATTCCAACTTTTTTCATTTTATCCTCTAGAATAGTCTTACCTCGAGTGACACTAAGCCTCTGAATCACCAGCGGCCAGCAAAGAAGAATTCAGCGCGCGATGTTACTATAAACTCCATTTTTATGACGATTTTGTCCATATTTCCCATAACCACGGAAAACTTTACTTGAATATTCTAACTTTTTTAGCTTTATCTTCTAGAATGCTCTTGCTTTGAGTGATACTAGGCCTCTGAATCACCATCGGCCAGCAAAAAACATGCTTGCGCGACATTTAAATCTAAAGTCAACTTTTATGACCGATTTGTCTACATTTCCCCTAACCACGGACAAGGTTACGTAAAAATTCCATCTTTTATAGCGTTATCATCTAGAACTATATTACGTCGAGTGACACTAGTCCTCTGAATCACCATCGCCCAGCAAAGAAGACGCCAAAGCACCATGTTACTCTAAACTCCATTTTTATGACGATTTTGTCCATATTTCCCCTAGCCACGGAAAAGTTAACTAGAAAATTCCAACTTTTTTCATGTTATCCTCTAGAATAGTCTTGCCTCGAGTGACACTAGGCCTCTGAATTACAATCGGCCAGCAAAGAAGAAGTCAGTGCGCCATGTTACTCTAAACTCCATTTTTATGACGATTTTGTCCATATTTCCTCTAACCACGGAAAAGTTAACTTGAAAATTCCAACTTTTTAAATGATATCTTTTAGAATACTCTTGCCATGAGTGACACTAGGCCTCTGAATCACCAGCGGCCAGCAAAGAAGAATTCAGCGCGCGATGTTACTATAAACTCCATTTTTATGACGATTTTGTCCATATTTCCCATAACCACGGAAAACTTTACTTGAATATTCTAACTTTTTTAGCTTTATTTTCTAGAATGCTCTTGCTTTGAGTGACACTAGGCCTCTGAATCACCATCGGCCAGCAAAAAACATGCTTGCGCGACATTTAAATCTAAAGTCAACTTTTATGACCGATTTGTCTACATTTCCCCTAACCACGGACAAGGTTACGTAAAAATTCCATCTTTTATAGCGTTATCATCTAGAATTATATTACGTCGAGTGACACTAGTCCTCTGAATCACCATCGCCCAGCAAAGAAGACGCCAAAGCACCATTTTACTCTAAACTCCTTTTTTATGACGATTTTGTCCATATTTCCCCTAACCACGGAAAAGTTATCTTGAAAAATCCAATTTTTTATATGTTATCTTTTAGAATCCTCTTGCCATGAGTGACACTAGGCCTCTGAATTACCATCGGCCAGCAAAGAAGAATTCAGCGCGCGATATTACCATAAACTCCTTTTTTATGACGATTTTGTCCATATTTCCCCTAACCACGGAAAAGTTTACTTGAAAATTCCAACTTTTTTAGCTTTATCTTCTAGAACGCTTTCGCCTTGAGTGACACTAGGCCTCTGAATCGCCATCGGCCAGCAAAAAACATGCTTGCGCGACATTTAAATCTGAAGTCAATTATTATGACCGATTTGTCTACCTTTCCCCTAACCACGGACAAGGTTACGTGAAAATTCCGTCTTTTATAGCGATATCTTCTAGAATTATATTACATCGAGTGACATTAGGCCTCTGAATCACCATTGGCCAGCAAAGAAGACGCCAAAGCACCATTTTACTCTAAACTTCTTTTTTTATGACGATTTTGTCCATATTTCCTCTAACCACGGAAAAGTTAACTTGAAAATTCCAACTTTTTTCATTTTATCCTCTAGAATAGTCTTACCTCGAGTGACACTAGGCCTCTGAATTACAATCGGCTAGCAAAGAAGAAGTCAGCGCGCCATGTTACTCTAAACTCCATTTTTACGACGATTTTGTCCATATTTCCTCTAACCACGGAAAAGTTAACTTGAAAATTCCAACTTTTTAAATGTTATCTTTTAGAATACTCTTGCCATGAGTGACACTAGGCCTCTGAATCACCATCGGCCGGCAAAAAATATGCTTGCGCGACATTTAAATCTGAAGTCAATTATTATGACCGATTTGCCAACTTTTCCCCTAACCACGGACAAGGTTACGTGAAAATTCCGTGTTTTATAGCGTTATCATCTAGAATAATATTACGTTGAGTGACACTAGGCCTCTGAATCACCATCGGCCAGCAAAGAAGACGCCAAAGCACCATTTTACTCTAAACATCTTTTTTTATGACGATTTTGTCCATATTTCCCCTAACCACGGAAAAGTTTACTTAAAAATTCCAACTTTTTTAATGTTGTCCTCTAGAATACTCTAGCCTTGAGAGACACTAGGCCTCTGAATTACAATCGGCCAGCAAAGAAGAAGTCAGCGCGCCATGTTACTCTAAACTCCATTTTTATGACGATTTTGTCCATATATACCCTAGCCACGGAAAAGTTAACTTGAAAATTCCAACTTTTTTCATGTTATCCTCTAGAATAGTCTTGCCTCGAGTGACACTAGGCCTCTGAATTACCATCGGCCAGCAAAGAAGAATTCAGCGCGCGATGTTACTATAAACTCCATTTTTATGACGATTTTGTCCATATTTCCCCTAACCACGGAAAACTTTACTTGAATATTCTAACTTTTTTAGCTTCATCTTCTAGAATTATCTTACGTCGAGTGACACTAGGCCTCTGAATCGCCATCGGCCAGCAAAAAACATGCTTGCGCGACATTTAAATCTGAAGTCAAATTTTATGTCCGATTTGTCTACATTTCCCCTATCCATGGACAAGGTTACGTAAAAGTTCCATCTTTTATAGCGTTATCTTTTAGAATTATCTTACGCCGAGTGACACTAGGCCTCTGAATCACCACCGGCCAGCAAAGAAGACGCCAAAGCACCATTTTACTCTAAACTCCTTTTTTATGACGATTTTGTCCATATTTCCCCTAACCACGGAAAAGTTATCTTGAAAAATCCAATTTTTTATATGTTATCTTTTAGAATCCTCTTGCCATGAGTGACACTAGGCCTCTGAATTACCATCGGCCAGCAAAGAAGAATTCAGCGCGCGATATTACCATAAACTCCTTTTTTATGACGATTTTGTCCATATTTCCCCTAACCACGGAAAAGTTTACTTGAAAATTCCAACTTTTTTAGCTTTATCTTCTAGAACGCTTTCGCCTTGAGTGACACTAGGCCTCTGAATCACCATCGGCCAGCAAAAAACATGCTTGCGCGACATTTAAATCTGAAGTCAATTATTATGACCGATTTGTCTACCTTTCCCCTAACCACGGACAAGGTTACGTGAAAATTCCGTCTTTTATAGCGATATCTTCTAGAATTATATTACATCGAGTGACACTAGGCCTCTGAATCACCATCGGCCAGCAAAGAAGACGCCAAAGCACCATTTTACTCTAAACTTCTTTTTTTATGACGATTTTGTCCATATTTCCTCTAACCACGGAAAAGTTAACTTGAAAATTCCAACTTTTTTCATTTTATCCTCTAGAATAGTCTTACCTCGAGTGACACTAGGCCTCTGAATTACAATCGGCCAGCAAAGAAGAAGTCAGCGCGCCATGTTACTATAAACTCCATTTTTACGACGATTTTGTCCATATTTCCTCTAACCACGGAAAAGTTAACTTGAAAATTCCAACTTTTTAAATGTTATCTTTTAGAATATTCTTGCCATGAGTGACACTAGGCCTCTGAATCACCATCGGCCGGCAAAAATATGCTTGCGCGACATTTAAATCTGAAGTCAATTATTATGACCGATTTGCCAACTTTTCCCCTAACCACGGACAAGGTTACGTGAAAATTCCGTGTTTTATAGCGTTATCATCTAGAATAATATTACGTTGAGTGACACTAGGCCTCTGAATCACCATCGGCCAGCAAAGAAGACGCCAAAGCACCATTTTACTCTAAACATCTTTTTTTATGACGATTTTGTCCATATTTCCCCTAACCACGGAAAAGTTTACTTAAAAATTCCAACTTTTTTAATGTTGTCCTCTAGAATACTCTAGCCTTGAGAGACACTAGGCCTCTGAATTACAATCGGCCAGCACAGAAGAAGTCAGCGCGCCATGTTACTCTAAACTCCATTTTTATGACGATTTTGTCCATATATACCCTAGCCACGGAAAAGTTAACTTGAAAATTCCAACTTTTTTCATGTTATCCTCTAGAATAGTCTTGCCTCGAGTGACACTAGGCCTCTGAATTACAATCGGCCAGCAAAGAAGAAGTCAGTGCGCCATGTTACTCTAAACTCCATTTTTATGACGATTTTGTCCATATATACCCTAGCCACGGAAAAGTTAACTTGAAAATTCCAACTTTTTTCATGTTATCCTCTAGAATAGTCTTGCCTCGAGTGACACTAGGCCTCTGAATCACCATCGGCCAGCAAAAAACATGCTTGCGCGACATTTAAATCTGAAGTCAATTATTATGACCGATTTGTCTACCTATCCCCTAACCACGGACAAGGTTACGTGAAAATTCCGTCTTTTATAGCGATATCTTCTAGAATTATATTACATCGAGTGACACTAGGCCTCTGAATCACCATCGGCCAGCAAAGAAGACGCCAAAGCACCATTTTACTCTAAACTTCTTTTTTTATGACGATTTTGTCCATATTTCCTCTAACCACGGAAAAGTTAACTTGAAAATTCCAACTTTTTTCATTTTATCCTCTAGAATAGTCATACCTCGAGTGACACTAAGCCTCTGAATTACAATCGGCCAGCAAAGAAGAAGTCAGCGCGCCATGTTACTCTAAACTCCATTTTTACGACGATTTTGTCCATATTTCCTCTAACCACGGAAAAGTTAACTTGAAGATTCCAACTTTTTAAATGTTATCTTTTAGAATACTCTTGCCATGAGTGACACTAGGCCTCTGAATTACCATCGGCCAGCAAAGAAGAATTCAGCGCGCGATGTTACTATAAACTCCATTTTTATGACGATTTTGTCCATATTTCCCCTAACCACGGAAAACTTTACTTGAATATTCTAACTTTTTTAGCTTCATCTTCTAGAATTATCTTACGTCGAGTGACACTAGGCCTCTGAATCGCCATCGGCCAGCAAAAAACATGCTTGCGCGACATTTAAATCTGAAGTCAAATTTTATGTCCGATTTGTCTACATTTCCCCTATCCATGGACAAGATTACGTAAAAGTTCCATCTTTTATAGCGTTATCTTTTAGAATTATCTTACGCCGAGTGACACTAGGCCTCTGAATCACCACCGGCCAGCAAAGAAGACGCCAAAGCACCATTTTACTCTAAACTCCTTTTTTATGACGATTTTGTCCATATTTCCCCTAACCACGGAAAAGTTATCTTGAAAAATCCAATTTTTTATATGTTATCTTTTAGAATCCTCTTGCCATGAGTGACACTAGGCCTCTGAATTACCATCGGCCAGCAAAGAAGAATTCAGCGCGCGATATTACCATAAACTCCTTTTTTATGACGATTTTGTCCATATTTCCCCTAACCACGGAAAAGTTTACTTGAAAATTCCAACTTTTTTAGCTTTATCTTCTAGAACGCTTTCGCCTTGAGTGACACTAGGCCTCTGAATCACCATCGGCCAGCAAAAAACATGCTTGCGCGACATTTAAATCTGAAGTCAATTATTATGACCGATTTGTCTACCTATCCCCTAACCACGGACAAGGTTACGTGAAAATTCCGTCTTTTATAGCGATATCTTCTAGAATTATATTACATCGAGTGACACTAGGCCTCTGAATCACCATTGGCCAGCAAAGAAGACGCCAAAGCACCATTTTACTCTAAACTTCTTTTTTTATGACGATTTTGTCCATATTTCCTCTAACCACGGAAAAGTTAACTTGAAAATTCCAACTTTTTTCATTTTATCCTCTAGAATAGTCTTACCTCGAGTGACACTAAGCCTCTGAATTACAATCGGCCAGCAAAGAAGAAGTCAGCGCGCCATGTTACTCTAAACTCCATTTTTACGACGATTTTGTCCATATTTCCTCTAACCACGGAAAAGTTAACTTGAAGATTCCAACTTTTTAAATGTTATCTTTTAGAATACTCTTGCCATGAGTGACACTAGGCCTCTGAATTACCATCGGCCAGCAAAGAAGAATTCAGCGCGCGATGTTACTATAAACTCCATTTTTATGACGATTTTGTCCATATTTCCCCTAACCACGGAAAACTTTACTTGAATATTCTAACTTTTTTAGCTTCATCTTCTAGAATTATCTTACGTCGAGTGACACTAGGCCTCTGAATCGCCATCGGCCAGCAAAAAACATGCTTGCGCGACATTTAAATCTGAAGTCAAATTTTATGTCCGATTTGTCTACATTTCCCCTATCCATGGACAAGGTTACGTAAAAGTTCCATCTTTTATAGCGTTATCTTTTAGAATTATCTTACGCCGAGTGACACTAGGCCTCTGAATCACCACCGGCCAGCAAAAAAGACGCCAAAGCACCATTTTACTCTAAACTCCTTTTTTATGACGATTTTGTCCATATTTCCCCTAACCACGGAAAAGTTATCTTGAAAAATCCAATTTTTTATATGTTATCTTTTAGAATCCTCTTGCCATGAGTGACACTAGGCCTCTGAATTACCATCGGCCAGCAAAGAAGAATTCAGCGCGCGATATTACCATAAACTCCTTTTTTATGACGATTTTGTCCATATTTCCCCTAACCACGGAAAAGGATACTTGAAAATTCCAACTTTTTTAGCTTTATCTTCTAGAACGCTTTCGCCTTGAGTGACACTAGGCCTCTGAATCACCATCGGCCAGCAAAAAACATGCTTGCGCGACATTTAAATCTGAAGTCAATTATTATGACCGATTTGTCTACCTTTCCCCTAACCACGGACAAGGTTACGTGAAAATTCCGTCTTTTATAGCGATATCTTCTAGAATTATATTACATCGAGTGACACTAGGCCTCTGAATCACCATCGGCCAGCAAAGAAGACGCCAAAGCACCATTTTACTCTAAACTTCTTTTTTTATGACGATTTTGTCCATATTTCCTCTAACCACGGAAAAGTTAACTTGAAAATTCCAACTTTTTTCATTTTATCCTCTAGAATAGTCTTACCTCGAGTGACACTAGGCCTCTGAATTACAATCGGCCAGCAAAGAAGAAGTCAGCGCGCCATGTTACTATAAACTCCATTTTTACGACGATTTTGTCCATATTTCCTCTAACCACGGAAAAGTTAACTTGAAGATTCCAACTTTTTAAATGTTATCTTTTAGAATACTCTTTCCATGAGTGACACTCGGCCTCTGAATCACCAGCGGCCAGCAAAGAAGAATT
The DNA here is from genome assembly GCA_947086415.1 of Pammene aurita. Taxonomy (NCBI): domain Eukaryota; kingdom Metazoa; phylum Arthropoda; class Insecta; order Lepidoptera; family Tortricidae; genus Pammene; species Pammene aurita. The sequence continues at coordinate 22,995,251 of OX352306.1, read as the reverse complement.
CAGCGCGCGATGTTACTATAAACTCCATTTTTATGACGATTTTGTCCATATTTCCCATAACCACGGAAAACTTTACTTGAATATTCTAACTTTTTTAGCTTTATCTTCTAGAATGCTCTTGCTTTGAGTGACACTAGGCCTCTGAATCACCATCGGCCAGCAAAAAACATGCTTGCGCGACATTTAAATCTAAAGTCAACTTTTATGACCGATTTGTCTACATTTCCCCTAACCACGGACAAGGTTACGTAAAAATTCCATCTTTTATAGCCTTATCATCTAGAACTATATTACGTCGAGTGACACTAGTCCTCTGAATCACCATCGCCCAGCAAAGAAGACGCCAAAGCGCCATTTTACTCTAAACTCCTTTTTTATGACGATTTTGTCCATATTTCCCCTAACCACGGAAAAGTTATCTTGAAAAATCCAATTTTTTGTTTGTTATCTTTTAGAATCCTCTTGCCATGAGTGACACTAGGCCTCTGAATTACCATCGGCCAGCAAAGAAGAATTCAGCGCGCGATATTACCATAAACTCCTTTTTTATGACGATTTTGTCCATATTTCCCCTAACCACGGAAAAGTTTACTTGAAAATTCCAACTTTTTTAGCTTTATCTTCTAGAACGCTTTCGCCTTGAGTGACACTAGGCCTCTGAATCACCATCGGCCAGCAAAAAACATGCTTGCGCGACATTTAAATCTGAAGTCAATTATTATGACCGATTTGTCTACCTTTCCCCTAACCACGGACAAGGTTACGTGAAAATTCCGTCTTTTATAGCGATATCTTCTAGAATTATATAACATCGGGTGACACTAGGCCTCTGAATCACCATCGGCCAGCAAAGAAGACGCCAAAGCACCATTTTACTCTAAACTTCTTTTTTTATGACGATTTTGTCCATATTTCCTCTAACCACGGAAAAGTTAACTTGAAAATTCCAACTTTTTTAATTTTATCCTCTAGAATTGTCTTACCTCGAGTGACACTAGGCCTCTGAATTACAATCGGCCAGCAAAGAAGCAGTCAGCGCGCCATGTTACTCTAAACTCCATTTTTACGACGATTTTGTCCATATTTCCTCTAACCACGGAAAAGTTAACTTGAAAATTCCAACTTTTTAAATGTTATCTTTTAGAATACTCTTGCCATGAGTGACACTAGGCCTCTGAATCACCATCGGCCGGCAAAAATATGCTTGCGCGACATTTAAATCTGAAGTCAATTATTATGACCGATTTGCCAACTTTTCCCCTAACCACGGACAAGGTTACGTGAAAATTCCGTGTTTTATAGCGTTATCATCTAGAATAATATTACGTTGAGTGACACTAGGCCTCTGAATCACCATCGGCCAGCAAAGAAGACGCCAAAGCACCATTTTACTCTAAACATCTTTTTTTATGACGATTTTGTCCATATTTCCCCTAACCACGGAAAAGTTTACTTAAAAATTCCAACTTTTTTAATGTTGTCCTCTAGAATACTCTAGCCTTGAGAGACACTAGGCCTCTGAATTACAATCGGCCAGCACAGAAGAAGTCAGCGCGCCATGTTACTCTAAACTCCATTTTTATGACGATTTTGTCCATATATACCCTAGCCACGGAAAAGTTAACTTGAAAATTCCAACTTTTTTCATGTTATCCTCTAGAATAGTCTTGCCTCGAGTGACACTAGGCCTCTGAATTACAATCGGCCAGCAAAGAAGAAGTCAGTGCGCCATGTTACTCTAAACTCCATTTTTATGACGATTTTGTCCATATTTCCTCTAACCACGGAAAAGTTAACTTGAAAATTCCAACTTTTTAAATGATTTCTTTTAGAATACTCTTGTCATGAGTGACACTAGGCCTCTGAATCACCAGCGGCCAGCAAAGAAGAATTCAGCGCGCGGTGTTACTATAAACTCCATTTTTATGACGATTTTGTCCATATTTCCCATAACCACGGAAAACTTTACTTGAATATTCTAACTTTTTTAGCTTTATCTTCTAGAATGCTCTTGCTTTGAGTGACACTAGGCCTCTGAATCACCATCGGCCAGCAAAAAACATGCTTGCGCGACATTTAAATCTAAAGTCAACTTTTATGACCGATTTGTCTACATTTCCCCTAACCACGGACAAGGTTACGTAAAAATTCCATCTTTTATAGCCTTATCATCTAGAACTATATTACGTCGAGTGACACTAGTCCTCTGAATCACCATCGCCCAGCAAAGAAGACGCCAAAGCACCATTTTACTCTAAACTCCTTTTTTATGACGATTTTGTCCATATTTCCCCTAACCACGGAAAAGTTATCTTGAAAAATCCAATTTTTTATATGTTATCTTTTAGAATCCTCTTGCCATGAGTGACACTAGGCCTCTGAATTACCATCGGCCAGCAAAGAAGAATTCAGCGCGCGATATTACCATAAACTCCTTTTTTATGACGATTTTGTCCATATTTCCCCTAACCACGGAAAAGTTTACTTGAAAATTCCAACTTTTTTAGCTTTATCTTCTAGAACGCTTTCGCCTTGAGTGACACTAGGCCTCTGAATCACCATCGGCCAGCAAAAAACATGCTTGCGCGACATTTAAATCTGAAGTCAATTATTATGACCGATTTGTCTACCTATCCCCTAACCACGGACAAGGTTACGTGAAAATTCCGTCTTTTATAGCGATATCTTCTAGAATTATATTACATCGAGTGACACTAGGCCTCTGAATCACCATCGGCCAGCAAAGAAGACGCCAAAGCACCATTTTACTCTAAACTTCTTTTTTTATGACGATTTTGTCCATATTTCCTCTAACCACGGAAAAGTTAACTTGAAAATTCCAACTTTTTTCATTTTATCCTCTAGAATAGTCTTACCTCGAGTGACACTAAGCCTCTGAATTACAATCGGCCAGCAAACAAGAAGTCAGCGCGCCATGTTACTCTAAACTCCATTTTTACGACGATTTTGTCCATATTTCCTCTAACCACGGAAAAGTTAACTTGAAGATTCCAACTTTTTAAATGTTATCTTTTAGAATACTCTTGCCATGAGTGACACTAGGCCTCTGAATTACCATCGGCCAGCAAAGAAGAATTCAGCGCGCGATGTTACTATAAACTCCATTTTTATGACGATTTTGTCCATATTTCCCCTAACCACGGAAAACTTTACTTGAATATTCTAACTTTTTTAGCTTCATCTTCTAGAATTATCTGACGTCGAGTGACACTAGGCCTCTGAATCGCCATCGGCCAGCAAAAAACATGCTTGCGCGACATTTAAATCTGAAGTCAAATTTTATGTCCGATTTGTCTACATTTCCCCTATCCATGGACAAGGTTACGTAAAAGTTCCATCTTTTATAGCGTTATCTTTTAGAATTATCTTACGCCGAGTGACACTAGGCCTCTGAATCACCACCGGCCAGCAAAGAAGACGCCAAAGCACCATTTTACTCTAAACTCCTTTTTTATGACGATTTTGTCCATATTACCCCTAACCACGGAAAAGTTTACTTGAAAATTCCAACTTGTTAAATGTTATCTTCTAGAATACTCTTTCCATGAGTGACACTCGGCCTCTGAATCACCAGCGGCCAGCAAAGAAGAATTCAGCGCGCGATGTTACTATAAACTCCATTTTTATGACGATTTTGTCCATATTTCCCATAACCACGGAAAACTTTACTTGAATATTCTAACTTTTTTAGCTTTATCTTCTAGAATGCTCTTGCTTTGAGTGACACTAGGCCTCTGAATCACCATCGGCCAGCAAAAAACATGCTTGCGCGACATTTAAATCTAAAGTCAACTTTTATGACCGATTTGTCTACATTTCCCCTAACCACGGACAAGGTTACGTAAAAATTCCATCTTTTATAGCCTTATCATCTAGAACTATATTACGTCGAGTGACACTAGTCCTCTGAATCACCATCGCCCAGCAAAGAAGACGCCAAAGCGCCATTTTACTCTAAACTCCTTTTTTATGACGATTTTGTCCATATTTCCCCTAACCACGGAAAAGTTATCTTGAAAAATCCAATTTTTTATTTGTTATCTTTTAGAATCCTCTTGCCATGAGTGACACTAGGCCTCTGAATTACCATCGGCCAGCAAAGAAGAATTCAGCGCGCGATATTACCATAAACTCCTTTTTTATGACGATTTTGTCCATATTTCCCCTAACCACGGAAAAGTTTACTTGAAAATTCCAACTTTTTTAGCTTTATCTTCTAGAACGCTTTCGCCTTGAGTGACACTAGGCCTCTGAATCACCATCGGCCAGCAAAAAACATGCTTGCGCGACATTTAAATCTGAAGTCAATTATTATGACCGATTTGTCTACCTTTCCCCTAACCACGGACAAGGTTACGTGAAAATTCCGTCTTTTATAGCGATATCTTCTAGAATTATATAACATCGAGTGACACTAGGCCTCTGAATCACCATCGGCCAGCAAAGAAGACGCCAAAGCACCATTTTACTCTAAACTTCTTTTTTTATGACGATTTTGTCCATATTTCCTCTAACCACGGAAAAGTTAACTTGAAAATTCCAACTTTTTTAATTTTATCCTCTAGAATAGTCTTACCTCGAGTGACACTAGGCCTCTGAATTACAATCGGCCAGCAAAGAAGAAGTCAGCGCGCCATGTTACTCTAAACTCCATTTTTACGACGATTTTGTCCATATTTCCTCTAACCACGGAAAAGTTAACTTGAAAATTCCAACTTTTTAAATGTTATCTTTTAGAATACTCTTGCCATGAGTGACACTAGGCCTCTGAATCACCATCGGCCGGCAATAATATGCTTGCGCGACATTTAAATCTGAAGTCAATTATTATGACCGATTTGCCAACTTTTCCCCTAACCACGGACAAGGTTACGTGAAAATTCCGTGTTTTATAGCGTTATCATCTAGAATAATATTACGTTGAGTGACACTAGGCCTCTGAATCACCATCGGCCAGCAAAGAAGACGCCAAAGCACCATTTTACTCTAAACTTCTTTTTTTATGACGATTTTGTCCATATTTCCTCTAACCACGGAAAAGTTAACTTGAAAATTCCAACTTTTTTCATTTTATCCTCTAGAATAGTCTTACCTCGAGTGACACTAGGCCTCTGAATTACAATCGGCCAGCAAAGAAGAAGTCAGCGCGCCATGTTACTATAAACTCCATTTTTACGACGATTTTGTCCATATTTCCTCTAACCACGGAAAAGTTAACTTGAAAATTCCAACTTTTTAAATGTTATCTTTTAGAATATTCTTGCCATGAGTGACACTAGGCCTCTGAATCACCATCGGCCGGCAAAAATATGCTTGCGCGACATTTAAATCTGAAGTCAATTATTATGACCGATTTGCCAACTTTTCCCCTAACCACGGACAAGGTTACGTGAAAATTCCGTGTTTTATAGCGTTATCATCTAGAATAATATTACGTTGAGTGACACTAGGCCTCTGAATCACCATCGGCCAGCAAAGAAGACGCCAAAGCACCATTTTACTCTAAACATCTTTTTTTATGACGATTTTGTCCATATTTCCCCTAACCACGGAAAAGTTTACTTAAAAATTCCAACTTTTTTAATGTTGTCCTCTAGAATACTCTAGCCTTGAGAGACACTAGGCCTCTGAATTACAATCGGCCAGCACAGAAGAAGTCAGCGCGCCATGTTACTCTAAACTCCATTTTTATGACGATTTTGTCCATATATACCCTAGCCACGGAAAAGTTAACTTGAAAATTCCAACTTTTTTCATGTTATCCTCTAGAATAGTCTTGCCTCGAGTGACACTAGGCCTCTGAATTACAATCGGCCAGCAAAGAAGAAGTCAGTGCGCCATGTTACTCTAAACTCCATTTTTATGACGATTTTGTCCATATATACCCTAGCCACGGAAAAGTTAACTTGAAAATTCCAACTTTTTTCATGTTATCCTCTAGAATAGTCTTGCCTCGAGTGACACTAGGCCTCTGAATCACCATCGGCCAGCAAAAAACATGCTTGCGCGACATTTAAATCTGAAGTCAATTATTATGACCGATTTGTCTACCTATCCCCTAACCACGGACAAGGTTACGTGAAAATTCCGTCTTTTATAGCGATATCTTCTAGAATTATATTACATCGAGTGACACTAGGCCTCTGAATCACCATCGGCCAGCAAAGAAGACGCCAAAGCACCATTTTACTCTAAACTTCTTTTTTTATGACGATTTTGTCCATATTTCCTCTAACCACGGAAAAGTTAACTTGAAAATTCCAACTTTTTTCATTTTATCCTCTAGAATAGTCTTACCTCGAGTGACACTAAGCCTCTGAATCACCAGCGGCCAGCAAAGAAGAATTCAGCGCGCGATGTTACTATAAACTCCATTTTTATGACGATTTTGTCCATATTTCCCATAACCACGGAAAACTTTACTTGAATATTCTAACTTTTTTAGCTTTATCTTCTAGAATGCTCTTGCTTTGAGTGATACTAGGCCTCTGAATCACCATCGGCCAGCAAAAAACATGCTTGCGCGACATTTAAATCTAAAGTCAACTTTTATGACCGATTTGTCTACATTTCCCCTAACCACGGACAAGGTTACGTAAAAATTCCATCTTTTATAGCGTTATCATCTAGAACTATATTACGTCGAGTGACACTAGTCCTCTGAATCACCATCGCCCAGCAAAGAAGACGCCAAAGCACCATGTTACTCTAAACTCCATTTTTATGACGATTTTGTCCATATTTCCCCTAGCCACGGAAAAGTTAACTAGAAAATTCCAACTTTTTTCATGTTATCCTCTAGAATAGTCTTGCCTCGAGTGACACTAGGCCTCTGAATTACAATCGGCCAGCAAAGAAGAAGTCAGTGCGCCATGTTACTCTAAACTCCATTTTTATGACGATTTTGTCCATATTTCCTCTAACCACGGAAAAGTTAACTTGAAAATTCCAACTTTTTAAATGATATCTTTTAGAATACTCTTGCCATGAGTGACACTAGGCCTCTGAATCACCAGCGGCCAGCAAAGAAGAATTCAGCGCGCGATGTTACTATAAACTCCATTTTTATGACGATTTTGTCCATATTTCCCATAACCACGGAAAACTTTACTTGAATATTCTAACTTTTTTAGCTTTATTTTCTAGAATGCTCTTGCTTTGAGTGACACTAGGCCTCTGAATCACCATCGGCCAGCAAAAAACATGCTTGCGCGACATTTAAATCTAAAGTCAACTTTTATGACCGATTTGTCTACATTTCCCCTAACCACGGACAAGGTTACGTAAAAATTCCATCTTTTATAGCGTTATCATCTAGAATTATATTACGTCGAGTGACACTAGTCCTCTGAATCACCATCGCCCAGCAAAGAAGACGCCAAAGCACCATTTTACTCTAAACTCCTTTTTTATGACGATTTTGTCCATATTTCCCCTAACCACGGAAAAGTTATCTTGAAAAATCCAATTTTTTATATGTTATCTTTTAGAATCCTCTTGCCATGAGTGACACTAGGCCTCTGAATTACCATCGGCCAGCAAAGAAGAATTCAGCGCGCGATATTACCATAAACTCCTTTTTTATGACGATTTTGTCCATATTTCCCCTAACCACGGAAAAGTTTACTTGAAAATTCCAACTTTTTTAGCTTTATCTTCTAGAACGCTTTCGCCTTGAGTGACACTAGGCCTCTGAATCGCCATCGGCCAGCAAAAAACATGCTTGCGCGACATTTAAATCTGAAGTCAATTATTATGACCGATTTGTCTACCTTTCCCCTAACCACGGACAAGGTTACGTGAAAATTCCGTCTTTTATAGCGATATCTTCTAGAATTATATTACATCGAGTGACATTAGGCCTCTGAATCACCATTGGCCAGCAAAGAAGACGCCAAAGCACCATTTTACTCTAAACTTCTTTTTTTATGACGATTTTGTCCATATTTCCTCTAACCACGGAAAAGTTAACTTGAAAATTCCAACTTTTTTCATTTTATCCTCTAGAATAGTCTTACCTCGAGTGACACTAGGCCTCTGAATTACAATCGGCTAGCAAAGAAGAAGTCAGCGCGCCATGTTACTCTAAACTCCATTTTTACGACGATTTTGTCCATATTTCCTCTAACCACGGAAAAGTTAACTTGAAAATTCCAACTTTTTAAATGTTATCTTTTAGAATACTCTTGCCATGAGTGACACTAGGCCTCTGAATCACCATCGGCCGGCAAAAAATATGCTTGCGCGACATTTAAATCTGAAGTCAATTATTATGACCGATTTGCCAACTTTTCCCCTAACCACGGACAAGGTTACGTGAAAATTCCGTGTTTTATAGCGTTATCATCTAGAATAATATTACGTTGAGTGACACTAGGCCTCTGAATCACCATCGGCCAGCAAAGAAGACGCCAAAGCACCATTTTACTCTAAACATCTTTTTTTATGACGATTTTGTCCATATTTCCCCTAACCACGGAAAAGTTTACTTAAAAATTCCAACTTTTTTAATGTTGTCCTCTAGAATACTCTAGCCTTGAGAGACACTAGGCCTCTGAATTACAATCGGCCAGCAAAGAAGAAGTCAGCGCGCCATGTTACTCTAAACTCCATTTTTATGACGATTTTGTCCATATATACCCTAGCCACGGAAAAGTTAACTTGAAAATTCCAACTTTTTTCATGTTATCCTCTAGAATAGTCTTGCCTCGAGTGACACTAGGCCTCTGAATTACCATCGGCCAGCAAAGAAGAATTCAGCGCGCGATGTTACTATAAACTCCATTTTTATGACGATTTTGTCCATATTTCCCCTAACCACGGAAAACTTTACTTGAATATTCTAACTTTTTTAGCTTCATCTTCTAGAATTATCTTACGTCGAGTGACACTAGGCCTCTGAATCGCCATCGGCCAGCAAAAAACATGCTTGCGCGACATTTAAATCTGAAGTCAAATTTTATGTCCGATTTGTCTACATTTCCCCTATCCATGGACAAGGTTACGTAAAAGTTCCATCTTTTATAGCGTTATCTTTTAGAATTATCTTACGCCGAGTGACACTAGGCCTCTGAATCACCACCGGCCAGCAAAGAAGACGCCAAAGCACCATTTTACTCTAAACTCCTTTTTTATGACGATTTTGTCCATATTTCCCCTAACCACGGAAAAGTTATCTTGAAAAATCCAATTTTTTATATGTTATCTTTTAGAATCCTCTTGCCATGAGTGACACTAGGCCTCTGAATTACCATCGGCCAGCAAAGAAGAATTCAGCGCGCGATATTACCATAAACTCCTTTTTTATGACGATTTTGTCCATATTTCCCCTAACCACGGAAAAGTTTACTTGAAAATTCCAACTTTTTTAGCTTTATCTTCTAGAACGCTTTCGCCTTGAGTGACACTAGGCCTCTGAATCACCATCGGCCAGCAAAAAACATGCTTGCGCGACATTTAAATCTGAAGTCAATTATTATGACCGATTTGTCTACCTTTCCCCTAACCACGGACAAGGTTACGTGAAAATTCCGTCTTTTATAGCGATATCTTCTAGAATTATATTACATCGAGTGACACTAGGCCTCTGAATCACCATCGGCCAGCAAAGAAGACGCCAAAGCACCATTTTACTCTAAACTTCTTTTTTTATGACGATTTTGTCCATATTTCCTCTAACCACGGAAAAGTTAACTTGAAAATTCCAACTTTTTTCATTTTATCCTCTAGAATAGTCTTACCTCGAGTGACACTAGGCCTCTGAATTACAATCGGCCAGCAAAGAAGAAGTCAGCGCGCCATGTTACTATAAACTCCATTTTTACGACGATTTTGTCCATATTTCCTCTAACCACGGAAAAGTTAACTTGAAAATTCCAACTTTTTAAATGTTATCTTTTAGAATATTCTTGCCATGAGTGACACTAGGCCTCTGAATCACCTTCGGCCGGCAAAAATATGCTTGCGCGACATTTAAATCTGAAGTCAATTATTATGACCGATTTGCCAACTTTTCCCCTAACCACGGACAAGGTTACGTGAAAATTCCGTGTTTTATAGCGTTATCATCTAGAATAATATTACGTTGAGTGACACTAGGCCTCTGAATCACCATCGGCCAGCAAAGAAGACGCCAAAGCACCATTTTACTCTAAACATCTTTTTTTATGACGATTTTGTCCATATTTCCCCTAACCACGGAAAAGTTTACTTAAAAATTCCAACTTTTTTAATGTTGTCCTCTAGAATACTCTAGCCTTGAGAGACACTAGGCCTCTGAATTACAATCGGCCAGCACAGAAGAAGTCAGCGCGCCATGTTACTCTAAACTCCATTTTTATGACGATTTTGTCCATATATACCCTAGCCACGGAAAAGTTAACTTGAAAATTCCAACTTTTTTCATGTTATCCTCTAGAATAGTCTTGCCTCGAGTGACACTAGGCCTCTGAATTACAATCGGCCAGCAAAGAAGAAGTCAGCGCGCCATGTTACTCTAAACTCCATTTTTACGACGATTTTGTCCATATTTCCTCTAACCACGGAAAAGTTAACTTGAAGATTCCAACTTTTTAAATGTTATCTTTTAGAATACTCTTGCCATGAGTGACACTAGGCCTCTGAATTACCATCGGCCAGCAAAGAAGAATTCAGCGCGCGATGTTACTATAAACTCCATTTTTATGACGATTTTGTCCATATTTCCCCTAACCACGGAAAACTTTACTTGAATATTCTAACTTTTTTAGCTTCATCTTCTAGAATTATCTTACGTCGAGTGACACTAGGCCTCTGAATCGCCATCGGCCAGCAAAAAACATGCTTGCGCGACATTTAAATCTGAAGTCAAATTTTATGTCCGATTTGTCTACATTTCCCCTATCCATGGACAAGATTACGTAAAAGTTCCATCTTTTATAGCGTTATCTTTTAGAATTATCTTACGCCGAGTGACACTAGGCCTCTGAATCACCACCGGCCAGCAAAGAAGACGCCAAAGCACCATTTTACTCTAAACTCCTTTTTTATGACGATTTTGTCCATATTTCCCCTAACCACGGAAAAGTTATCTTGAAAAATCCAATTTTTTATATGTTATCTTTTAGAATCCTCTTGCCATGAGTGACACTAGGCCTCTGAATTACCATCGGCCAGCAAAGAAGAATTCAGCGCGCGATATTACCATAAACTCCTTTTTTATGACGATTTTGTCCATATTTCCCCTAACCACGGAAAAGTTTACTTGAAAATTCCAACTTTTTTAGCTTTATCTTCTAGAACGCTTTCGCCTTGAGTGACACTAGGCCTCTGAATCACCATCGGCCAGCAAAAAACATGCTTGCGCGACATTTAAATCTGAAGTCAATTATTATGACCGATTTGTCTACCTATCCCCTAACCACGGACAAGGTTACGTGAAAATTCCGTCTTTTATAGCGATATCTTCTAGAATTATATTACATCGAGTGACACTAGGCCTCTGAATCACCATCGGCCAGCAAAGAAGACGCCAAAGCACCATTTTACTCTAAACTTCTTTTTTTATGACGATTTTGTCCATATTTCCTCTAACCACGGAAAAGTTAACTTGAAAATTCCAACTTTTTTCATTTTATCCTCTAGAATAGTCTTACCTCGAGTGACACTAAGCCTCTGAATTACAATCGGCCAGCAAAGAAGAAGTCAGCGCGCCATGTTACTCTAAACTCCATTTTTACGACGATTTTGTCCATATTTCCTCTAACCACGGAAAAGTTAACTTGAAGATTCCAACTTTTTAAATGTTATCTTTTAGAATACTCTTGCCATGAGTGACACTAGGCCTCTGAATTACCATCGGCCAGCAAAGAAGAATTCAGCGCGCGATGTTACTATAAACTCCATTTTTATGACGATTTTGTCCATATTTCCCCTAACCACGGAAAACTTTACTTGAATATTCTAACTTTTTTAGCTTCATCTTCTAGAATTATCTTACGTCGAGTGACACTAGGCCTCTGAATCGCCATCGGCCAGCAAAAAACATGCTTGCGCGACATTTAAATCTGAAGTCAAATTTTATGTCCGATTTGTCTACATTTCCCCTATCCATGGACAAGGTTACGTAAAAGTTCCATCTTTTATAGCGTTATCTTTTAGAATTATCTTACGCCGAGTGACACTAGGCCTCTGAATCACCACCGGCCAGCAAAGAAGACGCCAAAGCACCATTTTACTCTAAACTCCTTTTTTATGACGATTTTGTCCATATTTCCCCTAACCACGGAAAAGTTATCTTGAAAAATCCAATTTTTTATATGTTATCTTTTAGAATCCTCTTGCCATGAGTGACACTAGGCCTCTGAATTACCATCGGCCAGCAAAGAAGAATTCAGCGCGCGATATTACCATAAACTCCTTTTTTATGACGATTTTGTCCATATTTCCCCTAACCACGGAAAAGTTTACTTGAAAATTCCAACTTTTTTAGCTTTATCTTCTAGAACGCTTTCGCCTTGAGTGACACTAGGCCTCTGAATCACCATCGGCCAGCAAAAAACATGCTTGCGCGACATTTAAATCTGAAGTCAATTATTATGACCGATTTGTCTACATATCCCCTAACCACGGACAAGGTTACGTGAAAATTCCGTCTTTTATAGCGATATCTTCTAGAATTATATTACATCGAGTGACACTAGGCCTCTGAATCACCATCGGCCAGCAAAGAAGACGCCAAAGCACCATTTTACTCTAAACTTCTTTTTTTATGACGATTTTGTCCATATTTCCTCTAACCACGGAAAAGTTAACTTGAAAATTCCAACTTTTTTCATTTTATCCTCTAGAATAGTCTTACCTCGAGTGACACTAAGCCTCTGAATTACAATCGGCCAGCAAAGAAGAAGTCAGCGCGCCATGTTACTCTAAACTCCATTTTTACGACGATTTTGTCCATATTTCCTCTAACCACGGAAAAGTTAACTTGAAGATTCCAACTTTTTAAATGTTATCTTTTAGAATACTCTTTCCATGAGTGACACTCGGCCTCTGAATCACCAGCGGCCAGCAAAGAAGAATTCAGCGCGCGATGTTACTATAAACTCCATTTTTATGACGATTTTGTCCATATTTCCCATAACCACGGAAAACTTTACTTGAATATTCTAACTTTTTTAGCTTTATCTTCTAGAATGCTCTTGCTTTGAGTGACACTAGGCCTCTGAATCACCATCGGCCAGCAAAAAACATGCTTGCGCGACATTTAAATCTAAAGTCAACTTTTATGACCGATTTGTCTACATTTCCCCTAACCACGGACAAGGTTACGTAAAAATTCCATCTTTTATAGCCTTATCATCTAGAACTATATTACGTCGAGTGACACTAGTCCTCTGAATCACCATCGCCCAGCAAAGAAGACGCCAAAGCGCCATTTTACTCTAAACTCCTTTTTTATGACGATTTTGTCCATATTTCCCCTAACCACGGAAAAGTTATCTTGAAAAATCCAATTTTTTGTTTGTTATCTTTTAGAATCCTCTTGCCATGAGTGACACTAGGCCTCTGAATTACCATCGGCCAGCAAAGAAGAATTCAGCGCGCGATATTACCATAAACTCCTTTTTTATGACGATTTTGTCCATATTTCCCCTAACCACGGAAAAGTTTACTTGAAAATTCCAACTTTTTTAGCTTTATCTTCTAGAACGCTTTCGCCTTGAGTGACACTAGGCCTCTGAATCACCATCGGCCAGCAAAAAACATGCTTGCGCGACATTTAAATCTGAAGTCAATTATTATGACCGATTTGTCTACCTTTCCCCTAACCACGGACAAGGTTACGTGAAAATTCCGTCTTTTATAGCGATATCTTCTAGAATTATATAACATCGGGTGACACTAGGCCTCTGAATCACCATCGGCCAGCAAAGAAGACGCCAAAGCACCATTTTACTCTAAACTTCTTTTTTTATGACGATTTTGTCCATATTTCCTCTAACCACGGAAAAGTTAACTTGAAAATTCCAACTTTTTTAATTTTATCCTCTAGAATTGTCTTACCTCGAGTGACACTAGGCCTCTGAATTACAATCGGCCAGCAAAGAAGAAGTCAGCGCGCCATGTTACTCTAAACTCCATTTTTACGACGATTTTGTCCATATTTCCTCTAACCACGGAAAAGTTAACTTGAAAATTCCAACTTTTTAAATGTTATCTTTTAGAATACTCTTGCCATGAGTGACACTAGGCCTCTGAATCACCATCGGCCGGCAAAAATATGCTTGCGCGACATTTAAATCTGAAGTCAATTATTATGACCGATTTGCCAACTTTTCCCCTAACCACGGACAAGGTTACGTGAAAATTCCGTGTTTTATAGCGTTATCATCTAGAATAATATTACGTTGAGTGACACTAGGCCTCTGAATCACCATCGGCCAGCAAAGAAGACGCCAAAGCACCATTTTACTCTAAACATCTTTTTTTATGACGATTTTGTCCATATTTCCCCTAACCACGGAAAAGTTTACTTAAAAATTCCAACTTTTTTAATGTTGTCCTCTAGAATACTCTAGCCTTGAGAGACACTAGGCCTCTGAATTACAATCGGCCAGCACAGAAGAAGTCAGCGCGCCATGTTACTCTAAACTCCATTTTTATGACGATTTTGTCCATATATACCCTAGCCACGGAAAAGTTAACTTGAAAATTCCAACTTTTTTCATGTTATCCTCTAGAATAGTCTTGCCTCGAGTGACACTAGGCCTCTGAATTACAATCGGCCAGCAAAGAAGAAGTCAGTGCGCCATGTTACTCTAAACTCCATTTTTATGACGATTTTGTCCATATTTCCTCTAACCACGGAAAAGTTAACTTGAAAATTCCAACTTTTTAAATGATTTCTTTTAGAATACTCTTGTCATGAGTGACACTAGGCCTCTGAATCACCAGCGGCCAGCAAAGAAGAATTCAGCGCGCGGTGTTACTATAAACTCCATTTTTATGACGATTTTGTCCATATTTCCCATAACCACGGAAAACTTTACTTGAATATTCTAACTTTTTTAGCTTTATCTTCTAGAATGCTCTTGCTTTGAGTGACACTAGGCCTCTGAATCACCATCGGCCAGCAAAAAACATGCTTGCGCGACATTTAAATCTAAAGTCAACTTTTATGACCGATTTGTCTACATTTCCCCTAACCACGGACAAGGTTACGTAAAAATTCCATCTTTTATAGCCTTATCATCTAGAACTATATTACGTCGAGTGACACTAGTCCTCTGAATCACCATCGCCCAGCAAAGAAGACGCCAAAGCACCATTTTACTCTAAACTCCTTTTTTATGACGATTTTGTCCATATTTCCCCTAACCACGGAAAAGTTATCTTGAAAAATCCAATTTTTTATATGTTATCTTTTAGAATCCTCTTGCCATGAGTGACACTAGGCCTCTGAATTACCATCGGCCAGCAAAGAAGAATTCAGCGCGCGATATTACCATAAACTCCTTTTTTATGACGATTTTGTCCATATTTCCCCTAACCACGGAAAAGTTTACTTGAAAATTCCAACTTTTTTAGCTTTATCTTCTAGAACGCTTTCGCCTTGAGTGACACTAGGCCTCTGAATCACCATCGGCCAGCAAAAAACATGCTTGCGCGACATTTAAATCTGAAGTCAATTATTATGACCGATTTGTCTACCTATCCCCTAACCACGGACAAGGTTACGTGAAAATTCCGTCTTTTATAGCGATATCTTCTAGAATTATATTACATCGAGTGACACTAGGCCTCTGAATCACCATCGGCCAGCAAAGAAGACGCCAAAGCACCATTTTACTCTAAACTTCTTTTTTTATGACGATTTTGTCCATATTTCCTCTAACCACGGAAAAGTTAACTTGAAAATTCCAACTTTTTTCATTTTATCCTCTAGAATAGTCTTACCTCGAGTGACACTAAGCCTCTGAATTACAATCGGCCAGCAAAGAAGAAGTCAGCGCGCCATGTTACTCTAAACTCCATTTTTACGACGATTTTGTCCATATTTCCTCTAACCACGGAAAAGTTAACTTGAAGATTCCAACTTTTTAAATGTTATCTTTTAGAATACTCTTGCCATGAGTGACACTAGGCCTCTGAATTACCATCGGCCAGCAAAGAAGAATTCAGCGCGCGATGTTACTATAAACTCCATTTTTATGACGATTTTGTCCATATTTCCCCTAACCACGGAAAACTTTACTTGAATATTCTAACTTTTTTAGCTTCATCTTCTAGAATTATCTTACGTCGAGTGACACTAGGCCTCTGAATCGCCATCGGCCAGCAAAAAACATGCTTGCGCGACATTTAAATCTGAAGTCAAATTTTATGTCCGATTTGTCTACATTTCCCCTATCCATGGACAAGGTTACGTAAAAGTTCCATCTTTTATAGCGTTATCTTTTAGAATTATCTTACGCCGAGTGACACTAGGCCTCTGAATCACCACCGGCCAGCAAAGAAGACGCCAAAGCACCATTTTACTCTAAACTCCTTTTTTATGACGATTTTGTCCATATTACCCCTAACCACGGAAAAGTTTACTTGAAAATTCCAACTTGTTAAATGTTATCTTCTAGAATACTCTTTCCATGAGTGACACTCGGCCTCTGAATCACCAGCGGCCAGCAAAGAAGAATTCAGCGCGCGATGTTACTATAAACTCCATTTTTATGACGATTTTGTCCATATTTCCCATAACCACGGAAAACTTTACTTGAATATTCTAACTTTTTTAGCTTTATCTTCTAGAATGCTCTTGCTTTGAGTGACACTAGGCCTCTGAATCACCATCGGCCAGCAAAAAACATGCTTGCGCGACATTTAAATCTAAAGTCAACTTTTATGACCGATTTGTCTACATTTCCCCTAACCACGGACAAGGTTACGTAAAAATTCCATCTTTTATAGCCTTATCATCTAGAACTATATTACGTCGAGTGACACTAGTCCTCTGAATCACCATCGCCCAGCAAAGAAGACGCCAAAGCGCCATTTTACTCTAAACTCCTTTTTTATGACGATTTTGTCCATATTTCCCCTAACCACGGAAAAGTTATCTTGAAAAATCCAATTTTTTATATGTTATCTTTTAGAATCCTCTTGCCATGAGTGACACTAGGCCTCTGAATTACCATCGACCAGCAAAGAAGAATTCAGCGCGCGATATTACCATAAACTCCTTTTTTATGACGGTTTTGTCCATATTTCCCCTAACCACGGAAAAGTTTACTTGAAAATTCCAACTTTTTTAGCTTTATCTTCTAGAACGCTTTCGCCTTGAGTGACACTAGGCCTCTGAATCACCATCGGCCAGCAAAAAACATGCTTGCGCGACATTTAAATCTGAAGTCAATTATTATGACCGATTTGTCTACCTATCCCCTAACCACGGACAAGGTTACGTGAAAATTCCGTCTTTTATAGCGATATCTTCTAGAATTATATTACATCGAGTGACACTAGGCCTCTGAATCACCATCGGCCAGCAAAGAAGACGCCAAAGCACCATTTTACTCTAAACTTCTTTTTTTATGACGATTTTGTCCATATTTCCTCTAACCACGGAAAAGTTAACTTGAAAATTCCAACTTTTTTCATTTTATCCTCTAGAATAGTCTTACCTCGAGTGACACTAAGCCTCTGAATTACAATCGGCCAGCAAAGAAGAAGTCAGCGCGCCATGTTACTCTAAACTCCATTTTTACGACGATTTTGTCCATATTTCCTCTAACCACGGAAAAGTTAACTTGAAGATTCCAACTTTTTAAATGTTATCTTTTAGAATACTCTTGCCATGAGTGACACTAGGCCTCTGAATTACCATCGGCCAGCAAAGAAGAATTCAGCGCGCGATGTTACTATAAACTCCATTTTTATGACGATTTTGTCCATAATTCCCCTAACCACGGAAAAGTTTACTTGAATATTCTAACTTTTTTAGCTTCATCTTCTAGAATTATCTTACGTCGAGTGACACTAGGCCTCTGAATCGCCATCGGCCAGCAAAAAACATGCTTGCGCGACATATAAATCTGAAGTCAAATTTTATGTCCGATTTGTCTACATTTCCCCTATCCATGGACAAGGTTACGTAAAAGTTCCATCTTTTATAGCGTTATCTTTTAGAATTATCTTACGCCGAGTGACACTAGGCCTCTGAATCACCACCGGCCAGCAAAGAAGACGCCAAAGCACCATTTTACTCTAAACTCCTTTTTTATGACGATTTTGTCCATATTACCCCTAACCACGGAAAAGTTTACTTGAAAATTCCAACTTGTTAAATGTTATCTTCTAGAATACTCTTTCCATGAGTGACACTCGGCCTCTGAATCACCAGCGGCCAGCAAAGAAGAATTCAGCGCGCGATGTTACTATAAACTCCATTTTTATGACGATTTTGTCCATATTTCCCATAACCACGGAAAACTTTACTTGAATATTCTAACTTTTTTAGCTTTATCTTCTAGAACGCTTTCGCCTTGAGTGACACTAGGCCTCTGAATCACCATCGGCCAGCAAAAAACATGCTTGCGCGACATTTAAATCTGAAGTCAATTATTATGACCGATTTGTCTACCTATCCCCTAACCACGGACAAGGTTACGTGAAAATTCCGTCTTTTATAGCGATATCTTCTAGAATTATATTACATCGAGTGACACTAGGCCTCTGAATCACCATCGGCCAGCAAAGAAGACGCCAAAGCACCATTTTACTCTAAACTTCTTTTTTTATGACGATTTTGTCCATATTTCCTCTAACCACGGAAAAGTTAACTTGAAAATTCCAACTTTTTTCATTTTATCCTCTAGAATAGTCTTACCTCGAGTGACACTAAGCCTCTGAATTACAATCGGCCAGCAAAGAAGAAGTCAGCGCGCCATGTTACTCTAAACTCCATTTTTACGACGATTTTGTCCATATTTCCTCTAACCACGGAAAAGTTAACTTGAAGATTCCAACTTTTTAAATGTTATCTTTTAGAATACTCTTGCCATGAGTGACACTAGGCCTCTGAATTACCATCGGCCAGCAAAGAAGAATTCAGCGCGCGATGTTACTATAAACTCCATTTTTATGACGATTTTGTCCATATTTCCCCTAACCACGGAAAACTTTACTTGAATATTCTAACTTTTTTAGCTTCATCTTCTAGAATTATCTTACGTCGAGTGACACTAGGCCTCTGAATCGCCATCGGCCAGCAAAAAACATGCTTGCGCGACATTTAAATCTGAAGTCAAATTTTATGTCCGATTTGTCTACATTTCCCCTATCCATGGACAAGGTTACGTAAAAGTTCCATCTTTTATAGCGTTATCTTTTAGAATTATCTTACGCCGAGTGACACTAGGCCTCTGAATCACCACCGGCCAGCAAAGAAGACGCCAAAGCACCATTTTACTCTAAACTCCTTTTTTATGACGATTTTGTCCATATTTCCCCTAACCACGGAAAAGTTATCTTGAAAATTCCAATTTTTTATATGTTATCTTTTAGAATCCTCTTGCCATGAGTGACACTAGGCCTCTGAATTACCATCGGCCAGCAAAGAAGAATTCAGCGCGCGATATTACCATAAACTCCTTTTTTATGACGATTTTGTCCATATTTCCCCTAACCACGGAAAAGTTTACTTGAAAATTCCAACTTTTTTAGCTTTATCTTCTAGAACGCTTTCGCCTTGAGTGACACTAGGCCTCTGAATCACCATCGGCCAGCAAAAAACATGCTTGCGCGACATTTAAATCTGAAGTCAATTATTATGACCGATTTGTCTACATATCCCCTAACCACGGACAAGGTTACGTGAAAATTCCGTCTTTTATAGCGATATCTTCTAGAATTATATTACATCGAGTGACAGTAGGCCTCTGAATCACCATCGGCCAGCAAAGAAGACGCCAAAGCACCATTTTACTCTAAACTTCTTTTTTTATGACGATTTTGTCCATATTTCCTCTAACCACGGAAAAGTTAACTTGAAAATTCCAACTTTTTTCATTTTATCCTCTAGAATAGTCTTACCTCGAGTGACACTAAGCCTCTGAATTACAATCGGCCAGCAAAGAAGAAGTCAGCGCGCCATGTTACTCTAAACTCCATTTTTACGACGATTTTGTCCATATTTCCTCTAACCACGGAAAAGTTAACTTGAAGATTCCAACTTTTTAAATGTTATCTTTTAGAATACTCTTTCCATGAGTGACACTCGGCCTCTGAATCACCAGCGGCCAGCAAAGAAGAATTCAGCGCGCGATGTTACTATAAACTCCATTTTTATGACGATTTTGTCCATATTTCCCATAACCACGGAAAACTTTACTTGAATATTCTAACTTTTTTAGCTTTATCTTCTAGAATGCTCTTGCTTTGAGTGACACTAGGCCTCTGAATCACCATCGGCCAGCAAAAAACATGCTTGCGCGACATTTAAATCTAAAGTCAACTTTTATGACCGATTTGTCTACATTTCCCCTAACCACGGACAAGGTTACGTAAAAATTCCATCTTTTATAGCCTTATCATCTAGAACTATATTACGTCGAGTGACACTAGTCCTCTGAATCACCATCGCCCAGCAAAGAAGACGCCAAAGCGCCATTTTACTCTAAACTCCTTTTTTATGACGATTTTGTCCATATTTCCCCTAACCACGGAAAAGTTATCTTGAAAAATCCAATTTTTTGTTTGTTATCTTTTAGAATCCTCTTGCCATGAGTGACACTAGGCCTCTGAATTACCATCGGCCAGCAAAGAAGAATTCAGCGCGCGATATTACCATAAACTCCTTTTTTATGACGATTTTGTCCATATTTCCCCTAACCACGGAAAAGTTTACTTGAAAATTCCAACTTTTTTAGCTTTATCTTCTAGAACGCTTTCGCCTTGAGTGACACTAGGCCTCTGAATCACCATCGGCCAGCAAAAAACATGCTTGCGCGACATTTAAATCTGAAGTCAATTATTATGACCGATTTGTCTACCTTTCCCCTAACCACGGACAAGGTTACGTGAAAATTCCGTCTTTTATAGCGATATCTTCTAGAATTATATAACATCGGGTGACACTAGGCCTCTGAATTACCATCGGCCAGCAAAGAAGACGCCAAAGCACCATTTTACTCTAAACTTCTTTTTTTATGACGATTTTGTCCATATTTCCTCTAACCACGGAAAAGTTAACTTGAAAATTCCAACTTTTTTAATTTTATCCTCTAGAATAGTCTTACCTCGAGTGACACTAGGCCTCTGAATTACAATCGGCCAGCAAAGAAGAAGTCAGCGCGCCATGTTACTCTAAACTCCATTTTTACGACGATTTTGTCCATATTTCCTCTAACCACGGAAAAGTTAACTTGAAAATTCCAACTTTTTAAATGTTATCTTTTAGAATACTCTTGCCATGAGTGACACTAGGCCTCTGAATCACCATCGGCCGGCAAAAATATGCTTGCGCGACATTTAAATCTGAAGTCAATTATTATGACCGATTTGCCAACTTTTCCCCTAACCACGGACAAGGTTACGTGAAAATTCCGTGTTTTATAGCGTTATCATCTAGAATAATATTACGTTGAGTGACACTAGGCCTCTGAATCACCATCGGCCAGCAAAGAAGACGCCAAAGCACCATTTTACTCTAAACTTCTTTTTTTATGACGATTTTGTCCATATTTCCTCTAACCACGGAAAAGTTAACTTGAAAATTCCAACTTTTTTCATTTTATCCTCTAGAATAGTCTTACCTCGAGTGACACTAAGCCTCTGAATTACAATCGGCCAGCAAAGAAGAAGTCAGCGCGCCATGTTACTCTAAACTCCATTTTTACGACGATTTTGTCCATATTTCCTCTAACCACGGAAAAGTTAACTTGAAGATTCCAACTTTTTAAATGTTATCTTTTAGAATACTCTTGCCATGAGTGACACTAGGCCTCTGAATTACCATCGGCCAGCAAAGAAGAATTCAGCGCGCGATGTTACTATAAACTCCATTTTTATGACGATTTTGTCCATATTTCCCCTAACCACGGAAAACTTTACTTGAATATTCTAACTTTTTTAGCTTCATCTTCTAGAATTATCTTACGTCGAGTGACACTAGGCCTCTGAATCGCCATCGGCCAGCAAAAAACATGCTTGCGCGACATTTAAATCTGAAGTCAAATTTTATGTCCGATTTGTCTACATTTCCCCTATCCATGGACAAGGTTACGTAAAAGTTCCATCTTTTATAGCGTTATCTTTTAGAATTATCTTACGCCGAGTGACACTAGGCCTCTGAATCACCACCGGCCAGCAAAGAAGACGCCAAAGCACCATTTTACTCTAAACTCCTTTTTTATGACGATTTTGTCCATATTTACCCTAACCACGGAAAAGTTATCTTGAAAAATCCAATTTTTTATATGTTATCTTTTAGAATCCTCTTGCCATGAGTGACACTAGGCCTCTGAATTACCATCGGCCAGCAAAGAAGAATTCAGCGCGCGATATTACCATAAACTCCTTTTTTATGACGATTTTGTCCATATTTCCCCTAACCACGGAAAAGTTTACTTGAAAATTCCAACTTTTTTAGCTTTATCTTCTAGAACGCTTTCGCCTTGAGTGACACTAGGCCTCTGAATCACCATCGGCCAGCAAAAAACATGCTTGCGCGACATTTAAATCTGAAGTCAATTATTATGACCGATTTGTCTACCTATCCCCTAACCACGGACAAGGTTACGTGAAAATTCCGTCTTTTATAGCGATATCTTCTAGAATTATATTACATCGAGTGACACTAGGCCTCTGAATCACCATCGGCCAGCAAAGAAGACGCCAAAGCACCATTTTACTCTAAACTTCTTTTTTTATGACGATTTTGTCCATATTTCCTCTAACCACGGAAAAGTTAACTTGAAAATTCCAACTTTTTTAATTTTATCCTCTAGAATAGTCTTACCTCGAGTGACACTAGGCCTCTGAATTACAATCGGCCAGCAAAGAAGAAGTCAGCGCGCCATGTTACTCTAAACTCCATTTTTACGACGATTTTGTCCATATTTCCTCTAACCACGGAAAAGTTAACTTGAAGATTCCAACTTTTTAAATGTTATCTTTTAGAATACTCTTTCCATGAGTGACACTCGGCCTCTGAATCACCAGCGGCCAGCAAAGAAGAATTCAGCGCGCGATGTTACTATAAACTCCATTTTTATGACGATTTTGTCCATATTTCCCATAACCACGGAAAACTTTACTTGAATATTCTAACTTTTTTAGCTTTATCTTCTAGAATGCTCTTGCTTTGAGTGACACTAGGCCTCTGAATCACCATCGGCCAGCAAAAAACATGCTTGCGCGACATTTAAATCTAAAGTCAACTTTTATGACCGATTTGTCTACATTTCCCCTAACCACGGACAAGGTTACGTAAAAATTCCATCTTTTATAGCCTTATCATCTAGAACTATATTACGTCGAGTGACACTAGTCCTCTGAATCACCATCGCCCAGCAAAGAAGACGCCAAAGCGCCATTTTACTCTAAACTCCTTTTTTATGACGATTTTGTCCATATTTCCCCTAACCACGGAAAAGTTATCTTGAAAAATCCAATTTTTTGTTTGTTATCTTTTAGAATCCTCTTGCCATGAGTGACACTAGGCCTCTGAATTACCATCGGCCAGCAAAGAAGAATTCAGCGCGCGATATTACCATAAACTCCTTTTTTATGACGATTTTGTCCATATTTCCCCTAACCACGGAAAAGTTTACTTGAAAATTCCAACTTTTTTAGCTTTATCTTCTAGAACGCTTTCGCCTTGAGTGACACTAGGCCTCTGAATCACCATCGGCCAGCAAAAAACATGCTTGCGCGACATTTAAATCTGAAGTCAATTATTATGACCGATTTGTCTACCTTTCCCCTAACCACGGACAAGGTTACGTGAAAATTCCGTCTTTTATAGCGATATCTTCTAGAATTATATAACATCGGGTGACACTAGGCCTCTGAATCACCATCGGCCAGCAAAGAAGACGCCAAAGCACCATTTTACTCTAAACTTCTTTTTTTATGACGATTTTGTCCATATTTCCTCTAACCACGGAAAAGTTAACTTGAAAATTCCAACTTTTTTAATTTTATCCTCTAGAATTGTCTTACCTCGAGTGACACTAGGCCTCTGAATTACAATCGGCCAGCAAAGAAGAAGTCAGCGCGCCATGTTACTCTAAACTCCATTTTTACGACGATTTTGTCCATATTTCCTCTAACCACGGAAAAGTTAACTTGAAAATTCCAACTTTTTAAATGTTATCTTTTAGAATACTCTTGCCATGAGTGACACTAGGCCTCTGAATCACCATCGGCCGGCAAAAATATGCTTGCGCGACATTTAAATCTGAAGTCAATTATTATGACCGATTTGCCAACTTTTCCCCTAACCACGGACAAGGTTACGTGAAAATTCCGTGTTTTATAGCGTTATCATCTAGAATAATATTACGTTGAGTGACACTAGGCCTCTGAATCACCATCGGCCAGCAAAGAAGACGCCAAAGCACCATTTTACTCTAAACATCTTTTTTTATGACGATTTTGTCCATATTTCCCCTAACCACGGAAAAGTTTACTTAAAAATTCCAACTTTTTTAATGTTGTCCTCTAGAATACTCTAGCCTTGAGAGACACTAGGCCTCTGAATTACAATCGGCCAGCACAGAAGAAGTCAGCGCGCCATGTTACTCTAAACTCCATTTTTATGACGATTTTGTCCATATATACCCTAGCCACGGAAAAGTTAACTTGAAAATTCCAACTTTTTTCATGTTATCCTCTAGAATAGTCTTGCCTCGAGTGACACTAGGCCTCTGAATTACAATCGGCCAGCAAAGAAGAAGTCAGTGCGCCATGTTACTCTAAACTCCATTTTTATGACGATTTTGTCCATATTTCCTCTAACCACGGAAAAGTTAACTTGAAAATTCCAACTTTTTAAATGATTTCTTTTAGAATACTCTTGTCATGAGTGACACTAGGCCTCTGAATCACCAGCGGCCAGCAAAGAAGAATTCAGCGCGCGGTGTTACTATAAACTCCATTTTTATGACGATTTTGTCCATATTTCCCATAACCACGGAAAACTTTACTTGAATATTCTAACTTTTTTAGCTTTATCTTCTAGAATGCTCTTGCTTTGAGTGACACTAGGCCTCTGAATCACCATCGGCCAGCAAAAAACATGCTTGCGCGACATTTAAATCTAAAGTCAACTTTTATGACCGATTTGTCTACATTTCCCCTAACCACGGACAAGGTTACGTAAAAATTCCATCTTTTATAGCCTTATCATCTAGAACTATATTACGTCGAGTGACACTAGTCCTCTGAATCACCATCGCCCAGCAAAGAAGACGCCAAAGCACCATTTTACTCTAAACTCCTTTTTTATGACGATTTTGTCCATATTTCCCCTAACCACGGAAAAGTTATCTTGAAAAATCCAATTTTTTATATGTTATCTTTTAGAATCCTCTTGCCATGAGTGACACTAGGCCTCTGAATTACCATCGGCCAGCAAAGAAGAATTCAGCGCGCGATATTACCATAAACTCCTTTTTTATGACGATTTTGTCCATATTTCCCCTAACCACGGAAAAGTTTACTTGAAAATTCCAACTTTTTTAGCTTTATCTTCTAGAACGCTTTCGCCTTGAGTGACACTAGGCCTCTGAATCACCATCGGCCAGCAAAAAACATGCTTGCGCGACATTTAAATCTGAAGTCAATTATTATGACCGATTTGTCTACCTATCCCCTAACCACGGACAAGGTTACGTGAAAATTCCGTCTTTTATAGCGATATCTTCTAGAATTATATTACATCGAGTGACACTAGGCCTCTGAATCACCATCGGCCAGCAAAGAAGACGCCAAAGCACCATTTTACTCTAAACTTCTTTTTTTATGACGATTTTGTCCATATTTCCTCTAACCACGGAAAAGTTAACTTGAAAATTCCAACTTTTTTCATTTTATCCTCTAGAATAGTCTTACCTCGAGTGACACTAAGCCTCTGAATTACAATCGGCCAGCAAAGAAGAAGTCAGCGCGCCATGTTACTCTAAACTCCATTTTTACGACGATTTTGTCCATATTTCCTCTAACCACGGAAAAGTTAACTTGAAGATTCCAACTTTTTAAATGTTATCTTTTAGAATACTCTTGCCATGAGTGACACTAGGCCTCTGAATTACCATCGGCCAGCAAAGAAGAATTCAGCGCGCGATGTTACTATAAACTCCATTTTTATGACGATTTTGTCCATATTTCCCCTAACCACGGAAAACTTTACTTGAATATTCTAACTTTTTTAGCTTCATCTTCTAGAATTATCTTACGTCGAGTGACACTAGGCCTCTGAATCGCCATCGGCCAGCAAAAAACATGCTTGCGCGACATTTAAATCTGAAGTCAAATTTTATGTCCGATTTGTCTACATTTCCCCTATCCATGGACAAGGTTACGTAAAAGTTCCATCTTTTATAGCGTTATCTTTTAGAATTATCTTACGCCGAGTGACACTAGGCCTCTGAATCACCACCGGCCAGCAAAGAAGACGCCAAAGCACCATTTTACTCTAAACTCCTTTTTTATGACGATTTTGTCCATATTACCCCTAACCACGGAAAAGTTTACTTGAAAATTCCAACTTGTTAAATGTTATCTTCTAGAATACTCTTTCCATGAGTGACACTCGGCCTCTGAATCACCAGCGGCCAGCAAAGAAGAATTCAGCGCGCGATGTTACTATAAACTCCATTTTTATGACGATTTTGTCCATATTTCCCATAACCACGGAAAACTTTACTTGAATATTCTAACTTTTTTAGCTTTATCTTCTAGAATGCTCTTGCTTTGAGTGACACTAGGCCTCTGAATCACCATCGGCCAGCAAAAAACATGCTTGCGCGACATTTAAATCTAAAGTCAACTTTTATGACCGATTTGTCTACATTTCCCCTAACCACGGACAAGGTTACGTAAAAATTCCATCTTTTATAGCCTTATCATCTAGAACTATATTACGTCGAGTGACACTAGTCCTCTGAATCACCATCGCCCAGCAAAGAAGACGCCAAAGCGCCATTTTACTCTAAACTCCTTTTTTATGACGATTTTGTCCATATTTCCCCTAACCACGGAAAAGTTATCTTGAAAAATCCAATTTTTTATATGTTATCTTTTAGAATCCTCTTGCCATGAGTGACACTAGGCCTCTGAATTACCATCGACCAGCAAAGAAGAATTCAGCGCGCGATATTACCATAAACTCCTTTTTTATGACGGTTTTGTCCATATTTCCCCTAACCACGGAAAAGTTTACTTGAATATTCTAACTTTTTTAGCTTTATCTTCTAGAACGCTTTCGCCTTGAGTGACACTAGGCCTCTGAATCACCATCGGCCAGCAAAAAACATGCTTGCGCGACATTTAAATCTGAAGTCAATTATTATGACCGATTTGTCTACCTATCCCCTAACCACGGACAAGGTTACGTGAAAATTCCGTCTTTTATAGCGATATCTTCTAGAATTATATTACATCGAGTGACACTAGGCCTCTGAATCACCATCGCCCAGCAAAGAAGACGCCAAAGCGCCATTTTACTCTAAACTCCTTTTTTATGACGATTTTGTCCATATTTCCCCTAACCACGGAAAAGTTATCTTGAAAAATCCAATTTTTTATTTGTTATCTTTTAGAATCCTCTTGCCATGAGTGACACTAGGCCTCTGAATTACCATCGGCCAGCAAAGAAGAATTCAGCGCGCGATATTACCATAAACTCCTTTTTTATGACGATTTTGTCCATATTTCCCCTAACCACGGAAAAGTTTACTTGAAAATTCCAACTTTTTTAGCTTTATCTTCTAGAACGCTTTCGCCTTGAGTGACACTAGGCCTCTGAATCACCATCGGCCAGCAAAAAACATGCTTGCGCGACATTTAAATCTGAAGTCAATTATTATGACCGATTTGTCTACCTTTCCCCTAACCACGGACAAGGTTACGTGAAAATTCCGTCTTTTATAGCGATATCTTCTAGAATTATATAACATCGAGTGACACTAGGCCTCTGAATCACCATCGGCCAGCAAAGAAGACGCCAAAGCACCATTTTACTCTAAACTTCTTTTTTTATGACGATTTTGTCCATATTTCCTCTAACCACGGAAAAGTTAACTTGAAAATTCCAACTTTTTTAATTTTATCCTCTAGAATAGTCTTACCTCGAGTGACACTAGGCCTCTGAATTACAATCGGCCAGCAAAGAAGAAGTCAGTGCGCCATGTTACTCTAAACTCCATTTTTATGACGATTTTGTCCATATTTCCTCTAACCACGGAAAAGTTAACTTGAAAATTCCAACTTTTTAAATGATATCTTTTAGAATACTCTTGTCATGAGTGACACTAGGCCTCTGAATCACCAGCGGCCAGCAAAGAAGAATTCAGCGCGCGATGTTACTATAAACTCCATTTTTATGACGATTTTGTCCATATTTCCCATAACCACGGAAAACTTTACTTGAATATTCTAACTTTTTTAGCTTTATCTTCTAGAATGCTCTTGCTTTGAGTGACACTAGGCCTCTGAATCACCATCGGCCAGCAAAAAACATGCTTGCGCGACATTTAAATCTAAAGTCAACTTTTATGACCGATTTGTCTACATTTCCCCTAACCACGGACAAGGTTACGTAAAAATTCCATCTTTTATAGCCTTATCATCTAGAACTATATTACGTCGAGTGACACTAGTCCTCTGAATCACCATCGCCCAGCAAAGAAGACGCCAAAGCACCATTTTACTCTAAACTCCTTTTTTATGACGATTTTGTCCATATTTCCCCTAACCACGGAAAAGTTATCTTGAAAAATCCAATTTTTTATATGTTATCTTTTAGAATCCTCTTGCCATGAGTGACACTAGGCCTCTGAATTACCATCGGCCAGCAAAGAAGAATTCAGCGCGCGATATTACCATAAACTCCTTTTTTATGACGATTTTGTCCATATTTCCCCTAACCACGGAAAAGTTTACTTGAAAATTCCAACTTTTTTAGCTTTATCTTCTAGAACGCTTTCGCCTTGAGTGACACTAGGCCTCTGAATCACCATCGGCCAGCAAAAAACATGCTTGCGCGACATTTAAATCTGAAGTCAATTATTATGACCGATTTGTCTACCTATCCCCTAACCACGGACAAGGTTACGTGAAAATTCCGTCTTTTATAGCGATATCTTCTAGAATTATATTACATCGAGTGACACTAGGCCTCTGAATCACCATCGGCCAGCAAAGAAGACGCCAAAGCACCATTTTACTCTAAACTTCTTTTTTTATGACGATTTTGTCCATATTTCCTCTAACCACGGAAAAGTTAACTTGAAAATTCCAACTTTTTTCATTTTATCCTCTAGAATAGTCTTACCTCGAGTGACACTAAGCCTCTGAATTACAATCGGCCAGCAAACAAGAAGTCAGCGCGCCATGTTACTCTAAACTCCATTTTTACGACGATTTTGTCCATATTTCCTCTAACCACGGAAAAGTTAACTTGAAGATTCCAACTTTTTAAATGTTATCTTTTAGAATACTCTTGCCATGAGTGACACTAGGCCTCTGAATTACCATCGGCCAGCAAAGAAGAATTCAGCGCGCGATGTTACTATAAACTCCATTTTTATGACGATTTTGTCCATATTTCCCCTAACCACGGAAAACTTTACTTGAATATTCTAACTTTTTTAGCTTCATCTTCTAGAATTATCTGACGTCGAGTGACACTAGGCCTCTGAATCGCCATCGGCCAGCAAAAAACATGCTTGCGCGACATTTAAATCTGAAGTCAAATTTTATGTCCGATTTGTCTACATTTCCCCTATCCATGGACAAGGTTACGTAAAAGTTCCATCTTTTATAGCGTTATCTTTTAGAATTATCTTACGCCGAGTGACACTAGGCCTCTGAATCACCACCGGCCAGCAAAGAAGACGCCAAAGCACCATTTTACTCTAAACTCCTTTTTTATGACGATTTTGTCCATATTACCCCTAACCACGGAAAAGTTTACTTGAAAATTCCAACTTGTTAAATGTTATCTTCTAGAATACTCTTTCCATGAGTGACACTCGGCCTCTGAATCACCAGCGGCCAGCAAAGAAGAATTCAGCGCGCGATGTTACTATAAACTCCATTTTTATGACGATTTTGTCCATATTTCCCATAACCACGGAAAACTTTACTTGAATATTCTAACTTTTTTAGCTTTATCTTCTAGAATGCTCTTGCTTTGAGTGACACTAGGCCTCTGAATCACCATCGGCCAGCAAAAAACATGCTTGCGCGACATTTAAATCTAAAGTCAACTTTTATGACCGATTTGTCTACATTTCCCCTAACCACGGACAAGGTTACGTAAAAATTCCATCTTTTATAGCCTTATCATCTAGAACTATATTACGTCGAGTGACACTAGTCCTCTGAATCACCATCGCCCAGCAAAGAAGACGCCAAAGCGCCATTTTACTCTAAACTCCTTTTTTATGACGATTTTGTCCATATTTCCCCTAACCACGGAAAAGTTATCTTGAAAAATCCAATTTTTTATTTGTTATCTTTTAGAATCCTCTTGCCATGAGTGACACTAGGCCTCTGAATTACCATCGGCCAGCAAAGAAGAATTCAGCGCGCGATATTACCATAAACTCCTTTTTTATGACGATTTTGTCCATATTTCCCCTAACCACGGAAAAGTTTACTTGAAAATTCCAACTTTTTTAGCTTTATCTTCTAGAACGCTTTCGCCTTGAGTGACACTAGGCCTCTGAATCACCATCGGCCAGCAAAAAACATGCTTGCGCGACATTTAAATCTGAAGTCAATTATTATGACCGATTTGTCTACCTTTCCCCTAACCACGGACAAGGTTACGTGAAAATTCCGTCTTTTATAGCGATATCTTCTAGAATTATATAACATCGAGTGACACTAGGCCTCTGAATCACCATCGGCCAGCAAAGAAGACGCCAAAGCACCATTTTACTCTAAACTTCTTTTTTTATGACGATTTTGTCCATATTTCCTCTAACCACGGAAAAGTTAACTTGAAAATTCCAACTTTTTTAATTTTATCCTCTAGAATAGTCTTACCTCGAGTGACACTAGGCCTCTGAATTACAATCGGCCAGCAAAGAAGAAGTCAGCGCGCCATGTTACTCTAAACTCCATTTTTACGACGATTTTGTCCATATTTCCTCTAACCACGGAAAAGTTAACTTGAAAATTCCAACTTTTTAAATGTTATCTTTTAGAATACTCTTGCCATGAGTGACACTAGGCCTCTGAATCACCATCGGCCGGCAAAAATATGCTTGCGCGACATTTAAATCTGAAGTCAATTATTATGACCGATTTGCCAACTTTTCCCCTAACCACGGACAAGGTTACGTGAAAATTCCGTGTTTTATAGCGTTATCATCTAGAATAATATTACGTTGAGTGACACTAGGCCTCTGAATCACCATCGGCCAGCAAAGAAGACGCCAAAGCACCATTTTACTCTAAACTTCTTTTTTTATGACGATTTTGTCCATATTTCCTCTAACCACGGAAAAGTTAACTTGAAAATTCCAACTTTTTTCATTTTATCCTCTAGAATAGTCTTACCTCGAGTGACACTAGGCCTCTGAATTACAATCGGCCAGCAAAGAAGAAGTCAGCGCGCCATGTTACTATAAACTCCATTTTTACGACGATTTTGTCCATATTTCCTCTAACCACGGAAAAGTTAACTTGAAAATTCCAACTTTTTAAATGTTATCTTTTAGAATATTCTTGCCATGAGTGACACTAGGCCTCTGAATCACCATCGGCCGGCAAAAATATGCTTGCGCGACATTTAAATCTGAAGTCAATTATTATGACCGATTTGCCAACTTTTCCCCTAACCACGGACAAGGTTACGTGAAAATTCCGTGTTTTATAGCGTTATCATCTAGAATAATATTACGTTGAGTGACACTAGGCCTCTGAATCACCATCGGCCAGCAAAGAAGACGCCAAAGCACCATTTTACTCTAAACATCTTTTTTTATGACGATTTTGTCCATATTTCCCCTAACCACGGAAAAGTTTACTTAAAAATTCCAACTTTTTTAATGTTGTCCTCTAGAATACTCTAGCCTTGAGAGACACTAGGCCTCTGAATTACAATCGGCCAGCACAGAAGAAGTCAGCGCGCCATGTTACTCTAAACTCCATTTTTATGACGATTTTGTCCATATATACCCTAGCCACGGAAAAGTTAACTTGAAAATTCCAACTTTTTTCATGTTATCCTCTAGAATAGTCTTGCCTCGAGTGACACTAGGCCTCTGAATTACAATCGGCCAGCAAAGAAGAAGTCAGTGCGCCATGTTACTCTAAACTCCATTTTTATGACGATTTTGTCCATATATACCCTAGCCACGGAAAAGTTAACTTGAAAATTCCAACTTTTTTCATGTTATCCTCTAGAATAGTCTTGCCTCGAGTGACACTAGGCCTCTGAATCACCATCGGCCAGCAAAAAACATGCTTGCGCGACATTTAAATCTGAAGTCAATTATTATGACCGATTTGTCTACCTATCCCCTAACCACGGACAAGGTTACGTGAAAATTCCGTCTTTTATAGCGATATCTTCTAGAATTATATTACATCGAGTGACACTAGGCCTCTGAATCACCATCGGCCAGCAAAGAAGACGCCAAAGCACCATTTTACTCTAAACTTCTTTTTTTATGACGATTTTGTCCATATTTCCTCTAACCACGGAAAAGTTAACTTGAAAATTCCAACTTTTTTCATTTTATCCTCTAGAATAGTCTTACCTCGAGTGACACTAAGCCTCTGAATCACCAGCGGCCAGCAAAGAAGAATTCAGCGCGCGATGTTACTATAAACTCCATTTTTATGACGATTTTGTCCATATTTCCCATAACCACGGAAAACTTTACTTGAATATTCTAACTTTTTTAGCTTTATCTTCTAGAATGCTCTTGCTTTGAGTGATACTAGGCCTCTGAATCACCATCGGCCAGCAAAAAACATGCTTGCGCGACATTTAAATCTAAAGTCAACTTTTATGACCGATTTGTCTACATTTCCCCTAACCACGGACAAGGTTAAGTAAAAATTCCATCTTTTATAGCGTTATCATCTAGAACTATATTACGTCGAGTGACACTAGTCCTCTGAATCACCATCGCCCAGCAAAGAAGACGCCAAAGCACCATGTTACTCTAAACTCCATTTTTATGACGATTTTGTCCATATTTCCCCTAGCCACGGAAAAGTTAACTAGAAAATTCCAACTTTTTTCATGTTATCCTCTAGAATAGTCTTGCCTCGAGTGACACTAGGCCTCTGAATTACAATCGGCCTGCAAAGAAGAAGTCAGTGCGCCATGTTACTCTAAACTCCATTTTTATGACGATTTTGTCCATATTTCCTCTAACCACGGAAAAGTTAACTTGAAAATTCCAACTTTTTAAATGATATCTTTTAGAATACTCTTGCCATGAGTGACACTAGGCCTCTGAATCACCAGCGGCCAGCAAAGAAGAATTCAGCGCGCGATGTTACTATAAACTCCATTTTTATGACGATTTTGTCCATATTTCCCATAACCACGGAAAACTTTACTTGAATATTCTAACTTTTTTAGCTTTATTTTCTAGAATGCTCTTGCTTTGAGTGACACTAGGCCTCTGAATCACCATCGGCCAGCAAAAAACATGCTTGCGCGACATTTAAATCTAAAGTCAACTTTTATGACCGATTTGTCTACATTTCCCCTAACCACGGACAAGGTTACGTAAAAATTCCATCTTTTATAGCGTTATCATCTAGAATTATATTACGTCGAGTGACACTAGTCCTCTGAATCACCATCGCCCAGCAAAGAAGACGCCAAAGCACCATTTTACTCTAAACTCCTTTTTTATGACGATTTTGTCCATATTTCCCCTAACCACGGAAAAGTTATCTTGAAAAATCCAATTTTTTATATGTTATCTTTTAGAATCCTCTTGCCATGAGTGACACTAGGCCTCTGAATTACCATCGGCCAGCAAAGAAGAATTCAGCGCGCGATATTACCATAAACTCCTTTTTTATGACGATTTTGTCCATATTTCCCCTAACCACGGAAAAGTTTACTTGAAAATTCCAACTTTTTTAGCTTTATCTTCTAGAACGCTTTCGCCTTGAGTGACACTAGGCCTCTGAATCGCCATCGGCCAGCAAAAAACATGCTTGCGCGACATTTAAATCTGAAGTCAATTATTATGACCGATTTGTCTACCTTTCCCCTAACCACGGACAAGGTTACGTGAAAATTCCGTCTTTTATAGCGATATCTTCTAGAATTATATTACATCGAGTGACATTAGGCCTCTGAATCACCATTGGCCAGCAAAGAAGACGCCAAAGCACCATTTTACTCTAAACTTCTTTTTTTATGACGATTTTGTCCATATTTCCTCTAACCACGGAAAAGTTAACTTGAAAATTCCAACTTTTTTCATTTTATCCTCTAGAATAGTCTTACCTCGAGTGACACTAGGCCTCTGAATTACAATCGGCTAGCAAAGAAGAAGTCAGCGCGCCATGTTACTCTAAACTCCATTTTTACGACGATTTTGTCCATATTTCCTCTAACCACGGAAAAGTTAACTTGAAAATTCCAACTTTTTAAATGTTATCTTTTAGAATACTCTTGCCATGAGTGACACTAGGCCTCTGAATCACCATCGGCCGGCAAAAAATATGCTTGCGCGACATTTAAATCTGAAGTCAATTATTATGACCGATTTGCCAACTTTTCCCCTAACCACGGACAAGGTTACGTGAAAATTCCGTGTTTTATAGCGTTATCATCTAGAATAATATTACGTTGAGTGACACTAGGCCTCTGAATCACCATCGGCCAGCAAAGAAGACGCCAAAGCACCATTTTACTCTAAACATCTTTTTTTATGACGATTTTGTCCATATTTCCCCTAACCACGGAAAAGTTTACTTAAAAATTCCAACTTTTTTAATGTTGTCCTCTAGAATACTCTAGCCTTGAGAGACACTAGGCCTCTGAATTACAATCGGCCAGCAAAGAAGAAGTCAGCGCGCCATGTTACTCTAAACTCCATTTTTATGACGATTTTGTCCATATATACCCTAGCCACGGAAAAGTTAACTTGAAAATTCCAACTTTTTTCATGTTATCCTCTAGAATAGTCTTGCCTCGAGTGACACTAGGCCTCTGAATTACCATCGGCCAGCAAAGAAGAATTCAGCGCGCGATGTTACTATAAACTCCATTTTTATGACGATTTTGTCCATATTTCCCCTAACCACGGAAAACTTTACTTGAATATTCTAACTTTTTTAGCTTCATCTTCTAGAATTATCTTACGTCGAGTGACACTAGGCCTCTGAATCGCCATCGGCCAGCAAAAAACATGCTTGCGCGACATTTAAATCTGAAGTCAAATTTTATGTCCGATTTGTCTACATTTCCCCTATCCATGGACAAGGTTACGTAAAAGTTCCATCTTTTATAGCGTTATCTTTTAGAATTATCTTACGCCGAGTGACACTAGGCCTCTGAATCACCACCGGCCAGCAAAGAAGACGCCAAAGCACCATTTTACTCTAAACTCCTTTTTTATGACGATTTTGTCCATATTTCCCCTAACCACGGAAAAGTTATCTTGAAAAATCCAATTTTTTATATGTTATCTTTTAGAATCCTCTTGCCATGAGTGACACTAGGCCTCTGAATTACCATCGGCCAGCAAAGAAGAATTCAGCGCGCGATATTACCATAAACTCCTTTTTTATGACGATTTTGTCCATATTTCCCCTAACCACGGAAAAGTTTACTTGAAAATTCCAACTTTTTTAGCTTTATCTTCTAGAACGCTTTCGCCTTGAGTGACACTAGGCCTCTGAATCACCATCGGCCAGCAAAAAACATGCTTGCGCGACATTTAAATCTGAAGTCAATTATTATGACCGATTTGTCTACCTTTCCCCTAACCACGGACAAGGTTACGTGAAAATTCCGTCTTTTATAGCGATATCTTCTAGAATTATATTACATCGAGTGACACTAGGCCTCTGAATCACCATCGGCCAGCAAAGAAGACGCCAAAGCACCATTTTACTCTAAACTTCTTTTTTTATGACGATTTTGTCCATATTTCCTCTAACCACGGAAAAGTTAACTTGAAAATTCCAACTTTTTTCATTTTATCCTCTAGAATAGTCTTACCTCGAGTGACACTAGGCCTCTGAATTACAATCGGCCAGCAAAGAAGAAGTCAGCGCGCCATGTTACTATAAACTCCATTTTTACGACGATTTTGTCCATATTTCCTCTAACCACGGAAAAGTTAACTTGAAAATT
Organism: Pammene aurita; assembly: GCA_947086415.1. NCBI lineage: Eukaryota > Metazoa > Arthropoda > Insecta > Lepidoptera > Tortricidae > Pammene > Pammene aurita. Next base: position 22,958,677 of record OX352306.1, on the reverse strand, counting down.
CCAACTTTTTAAATGTTATCTTTTAGAATATTCTTGCCATGAGTGACACTAGGCCTCTGAATCACCATCGGCCGGCAAAAATATGCTTGCGCGACATTTAAATCTGAAGTCAATTATTATGACCGATTTGCCAACTTTTCCCCTAACCACGGACAAGGTTACGTGAAAATTCCGTGTTTTATAGCGTTATCATCTAGAATAATATTACGTTGAGTGACACTAGGCCTCTGAATCACCATCGGCCAGCAAAGAAGACGCCAAAGCACCATTTTACTCTAAACATCTTTTTTTATGACGATTTTGTCCATATTTCCCCTAACCACGGAAAAGTTTACTTAAAAATTCCAACTTTTTTAATGTTGTCCTCTAGAATACTCTAGCCTTGAGAGACACTAGGCCTCTGAATTACAATCGGCCAGCACAGAAGAAGTCAGCGCGCCATGTTACTCTAAACTCCATTTTTATGACGATTTTGTCCATATATACCCTAGCCACGGAAAAGTTAACTTGAAAATTCCAACTTTTTTCATGTTATCCTCTAGAATAGTCTTGCCTCGAGTGACACTAGGCCTCTGAATTACAATCGGCCAGCAAAGAAGAAGTCAGTGCGCCATGTTACTCTAAACTCCATTTTTATGACGATTTTGTCCATATATACCCTAGCCACGGAAAAGTTAACTTGAAAATTCCAACTTTTTTCATGTTATCCTCTAGAATAGTCTTGCCTCGAGTGACACTAGGCCTCTGAATCACCATCGGCCAGCAAAAAACATGCTTGCGCGACATTTAAATCTGAAGTCAATTATTATGACCGATTTGTCTACCTATCCCCTAACCACGGACAAGGTTACGTGAAAATTCCGTCTTTTATAGCGATATCTTCTAGAATTATATTACATCGAGTGACACTAGGCCTCTGAATCACCATCGGCCAGCAAAGAAGACGCCAAAGCACCATTTTACTCTAAACTTCTTTTTTTATGACGATTTTGTCCATATTTCCTCTAACCACGGAAAAGTTAACTTGAAAATTCCAACTTTTTTCATTTTATCCTCTAGAATAGTCATACCTCGAGTGACACTAAGCCTCTGAATTACAATCGGCCAGCAAAGAAGAAGTCAGCGCGCCATGTTACTCTAAACTCCATTTTTACGACGATTTTGTCCATATTTCCTCTAACCACGGAAAAGTTAACTTGAAGATTCCAACTTTTTAAATGTTATCTTTTAGAATACTCTTGCCATGAGTGACACTAGGCCTCTGAATTACCATCGGCCAGCAAAGAAGAATTCAGCGCGCGATGTTACTATAAACTCCATTTTTATGACGATTTTGTCCATATTTCCCCTAACCACGGAAAACTTTACTTGAATATTCTAACTTTTTTAGCTTCATCTTCTAGAATTATCTTACGTCGAGTGACACTAGGCCTCTGAATCGCCATCGGCCAGCAAAAAACATGCTTGCGCGACATTTAAATCTGAAGTCAAATTTTATGTCCGATTTGTCTACATTTCCCCTATCCATGGACAAGATTACGTAAAAGTTCCATCTTTTATAGCGTTATCTTTTAGAATTATCTTACGCCGAGTGACACTAGGCCTCTGAATCACCACCGGCCAGCAAAGAAGACGCCAAAGCACCATTTTACTCTAAACTCCTTTTTTATGACGATTTTGTCCATATTTCCCCTAACCACGGAAAAGTTATCTTGAAAAATCCAATTTTTTATATGTTATCTTTTAGAATCCTCTTGCCATGAGTGACACTAGGCCTCTGAATTACCATCGGCCAGCAAAGAAGAATTCAGCGCGCGATATTACCATAAACTCCTTTTTTATGACGATTTTGTCCATATTTCCCCTAACCACGGAAAAGTTTACTTGAAAATTCCAACTTTTTTAGCTTTATCTTCTAGAACGCTTTCGCCTTGAGTGACACTAGGCCTCTGAATCACCATCGGCCAGCAAAAAACATGCTTGCGCGACATTTAAATCTGAAGTCAATTATTATGACCGATTTGTCTACCTATCCCCTAACCACGGACAAGGTTACGTGAAAATTCCGTCTTTTATAGCGATATCTTCTAGAATTATATTACATCGAGTGACACTAGGCCTCTGAATCACCATCGGCCAGCAAAGAAGACGCCAAAGCACCATTTTACTCTAAACTTCTTTTTTTATGACGATTTTGTCCATATTTCCTCTAACCACGGAAAAGTTAACTTGAAAATTCCAACTTTTTTCATTTTATCCTCTAGAATAGTCTTACCTCGAGTGACACTAAGCCTCTGAATTACAATCGGCCAGCAAAGAAGAAGTCAGCGCGCCATGTTACTCTAAACTCCATTTTTACGACGATTTTGTCCATATTTCCTCTAACCACGGAAAAGTTAACTTGAAGATTCCAACTTTTTAAATGTTATCTTTTAGAATACTCTTGCCATGAGTGACACTAGGCCTCTGAATTACCATCGGCCAGCAAAGAAGAATTCAGCGCGCGATGTTACTATAAACTCCATTTTTATGACGATTTTGTCCATATTTCCCCTAACCACGGAAAACTTTACTTGAATATTCTAACTTTTTTAGCTTCATCTTCTAGAATTATCTTACGTCGAGTGACACTAGGCCTCTGAATCGCCATCGGCCAGCAAAAAACATGCTTGCGCGACATTTAAATCTGAAGTCAAATTTTATGTCCGATTTGTCTACATTTCCCCTATCCATGGACAAGGTTACGTAAAAGTTCCATCTTTTATAGCGTTATCTTTTAGAATTATCTTACGCCGAGTGACACTAGGCCTCTGAATCACCACCGGCCAGCAAAAAAGACGCCAAAGCACCATTTTACTCTAAACTCCTTTTTTATGACGATTTTGTCCATATTTCCCCTAACCACGGAAAAGTTATCTTGAAAAATCCAATTTTTTATATGTTATCTTTTAGAATCCTCTTGCCATGAGTGACACTAGGCCTCTGAATTACCATCGGCCAGCAAAGAAGAATTCAGCGCGCGATATTACCATAAACTCCTTTTTTATGACGATTTTGTCCATATTTCCCCTAACCACGGAAAAGGATACTTGAAAATTCCAACTTTTTTAGCTTTATCTTCTAGAACGCTTTCGCCTTGAGTGACACTAGGCCTCTGAATCACCATCGGCCAGCAAAAAACATGCTTGCGCGACATTTAAATCTGAAGTCAATTATTATGACCGATTTGTCTACCTTTCCCCTAACCACGGACAAGGTTACGTGAAAATTCCGTCTTTTATAGCGATATCTTCTAGAATTATATTACATCGAGTGACACTAGGCCTCTGAATCACCATCGGCCAGCAAAGAAGACGCCAAAGCACCATTTTACTCTAAACTTCTTTTTTTATGACGATTTTGTCCATATTTCCTCTAACCACGGAAAAGTTAACTTGAAAATTCCAACTTTTTTCATTTTATCCTCTAGAATAGTCTTACCTCGAGTGACACTAGGCCTCTGAATTACAATCGGCCAGCAAAGAAGAAGTCAGCGCGCCATGTTACTATAAACTCCATTTTTACGACGATTTTGTCCATATTTCCTCTAACCACGGAAAAGTTAACTTGAAGATTCCAACTTTTTAAATGTTATCTTTTAGAATACTCTTTCCATGAGTGACACTCGGCCTCTGAATCACCAGCGGCCAGCAAAGAAGAATTCAGCGCGCGATGTTACTATAAACTCCATTTTTATGACGATTTTGTCCATATTTCCCATAACCACGGAAAACTTTACTTGAATATTCTAACTTTTTTAGCTTTATCTTCTAGAATGCTCTTGCTTTGAGTGACACTAGGCCTCTGAATCACCATCGGCCAGCAAAAAACATGCTTGCGCGACATTTAAATCTAAAGTCAACTTTTATGACCGATTTGTCTACATTTCCCCTAACCACGGACAAGGTTACGTAAAAATTCCATCTTTTATAGCCTTATCATCTAGAACTATATTACGTCGAGTGACACTAGTCCTCTGAATCACCATCGCCCAGCAAAGAAGACGCCAAAGCGCCATTTTACTCTAAACTCCTTTTTTATGACGATTTTGTCCATATTTCCCCTAACCACGGAAAAGTTATCTTGAAAAATCCAATTTTTTGTTTGTTATCTTTTAGAATCCTCTTGCCATGAGTGACACTAGGCCTCTGAATTACCATCGGCCAGCAAAGAAGAATTCAGCGCGCGATATTACCATAAACTCCTTTTTTATGACGATTTTGTCCATATTTCCCCTAACCACGGAAAAGTTTACTTGAAAATTCCAACTTTTTTAGCTTTATCTTCTAGAACGCTTTCGCCTTGAGTGACACTAGGCCTCTGAATCACCATCGGCCAGCAAAAAACATGCTTGCGCGACATTTAAATCTGAAGTCAATTATTATGACCGATTTGTCTACCTTTCCCCTAACCACGGACAAGGTTACGTGAAAATTCCGTCTTTTATAGCGATATCTTCTAGAATTATATAACATCGGGTGACACTAGGCCTCTGAATCACCATCGGCCAGCAAAGAAGACGCCAAAGCACCATTTTACTCTAAACTTCTTTTTTTATGACGATTTTGTCCATATTTCCTCTAACCACGGAAAAGTTAACTTGAAAATTCCAACTTTTTTAATTTTATCCTCTAGAATTGTCTTACCTCGAGTGACACTAGGCCTCTGAATTACAATCGGCCAGCAAAGAAGAAGTCAGCGCGCCATGTTACTCTAAACTCCATTTTTACGACGATTTTGTCCATATTTCCTCTAACCACGGAAAAGTTAACTTGAAAATTCCAACTTTTTAAATGTTATCTTTTAGAATACTCTTGCCATGAGTGACACTAGGCCTCTGAATCACCATCGGCCGGCAAAAATATGCTTGCGCGACATTTAAATCTGAAGTCAATTATTATGACCGATTTGCCAACTTTTCCCCTAACCACGGACAAGGTTACGTGAAAATTCCGTGTTTTATAGCGTTATCATCTAGAATAATATTACGTTGAGTGACACTAGGCCTCTGAATCACCATCGGCCAGCAAAGAAGACGCCAAAGCACCATTTTACTCTAAACATCTTTTTTTATGACGATTTTGTCCATATTTCCCCTAACCACGGAAAAGTTTACTTAAAAATTCCAACTTTTTTAATGTTGTCCTCTAGAATACTCTAGCCTTGAGAGACACTAGGCCTCTGAATTACAATCGGCCAGCACAGAAGAAGTCAGCGCGCCATGTTACTCTAAACTCCATTTTTATGACGATTTTGTCCATATATACCCTAGCCACGGAAAAGTTAACTTGAAAATTCCAACTTTTTTCATGTTATCCTCTAGAATAGTCTTGCCTCGAGTGACACTAGGCCTCTGAATTACAATCGGCCAGCAAAGAAGAAGTCAGTGCGCCATGTTACTCTAAACTCCATTTTTATGACGATTTTGTCCATATTTCCTCTAACCACGGAAAAGTTAACTTGAAAATTCCAACTTTTTAAATGATTTCTTTTAGAATACTCTTGTCATGAGTGACACTAGGCCTCTGAATCACCAGCGGCCAGCAAAGAAGAATTCAGCGCGCGGTGTTACTATAAACTCCATTTTTATGACGATTTTGTCCATATTTCCCATAACCACGGAAAACTTTACTTGAATATTCTAACTTTTTTAGCTTTATCTTCTAGAATGCTCTTGCTTTGAGTGACACTAGGCCTCTGAATCACCATCGGCCAGCAAAAAACATGCTTGCGCGACATTTAAATCTAAAGTCAACTTTTATGACCGATTTGTCTACATTTCCCCTAACCACGGACAAGGTTACGTAAAAATTCCATCTTTTATAGCCTTATCATCTAGAACTATATTACGTCGAGTGACACTAGTCCTCTGAATCACCATCGCCCAGCAAAGAAGGCGCCAAAGCACCATTTTACTCTAAACTCCTTTTTTATGACGATTTTGTCCATATTTCCCCTAACCACGGAAAAGTTATCTTGAAAAATCCAATTTTTTATATGTTATCTTTTAGAATCCTCTTGCCATGAGTGACACTAGGCCTCTGAATTACCATCGGCCAGCAAAGAAGAATTCAGCGCGCGATATTACCATAAACTCCTTTTTTATGACGATTTTGTCCATATTTCCCCTAACCACGGAAAAGTTTACTTGAAAATTCCAACTTTTTTAGCTTTATCTTCTAGAACGCTTTCGCCTTGAGTGACACTAGGCCTCTGAATCACCATCGGCCAGCAAAAAACATGCTTGCGCGACATTTAAATCTGAAGTCAATTATTATGACCGATTTGTCTACCTATCCCCTAACCACGGACAAGGTTACGTGAAAATTCCGTCTTTTATAGCGATATCTTCTAGAATTATATTACATCGAGTGACACTAGGCCTCTGAATCACCATCGGCCAGCAAAGAAGACGCCAAAGCACCATTTTACTCTAAACTTCTTTTTTTATGACGATTTTGTCCATATTTCCTCTAACCACGGAAAAGTTAACTTGAAAATTCCAACTTTTTTCATTTTATCCTCTAGAATAGTCTTACCTCGAGTGACACTAAGCCTCTGAATTACAATCGGCCAGCAAACAAGAAGTCAGCGCGCCATGTTACTCTAAACTCCATTTTTACGACGATTTTGTCCATATTTCCTCTAACCACGGAAAAGTTAACTTGAAGATTCCAACTTTTTAAATGTTATCTTTTAGAATACTCTTGCCATGAGTGACACTAGGCCTCTGAATTACCATCGGCCAGCAAAGAAGAATTCAGCGCGCGATGTTACTATAAACTCCATTTTTATGACGATTTTGTCCATATTTCCCCTAACCACGGAAAACTTTACTTGAATATTCTAACTTTTTTAGCTTCATCTTCTAGAATTATCTGACGTCGAGTGACACTAGGCCTCTGAATCGCCATCGGCCAGCAAAAAACATGCTTGCGCGACATTTAAATCTGAAGTCAAATTTTATGTCCGATTTGTCTACATTTCCCCTATCCATGGACAAGGTTACGTAAAAGTTCCATCTTTTATAGCGTTATCTTTTAGAATTATCTTACGCCGAGTGACACTAGGCCTCTGAATCACCACCGGCCAGCAAAGAAGACGCCAAAGCACCATTTTACTCTAAACTCCTTTTTTATGACGATTTTGTCCATATTACCCCTAACCACGGAAAAGTTTACTTGAAAATTCCAACTTGTTAAATGTTATCTTCTAGAATACTCTTTCCATGAGTGACACTCGGCCTCTGAATCACCAGCGGCCAGCAAAGAAGAATTCAGCGCGCGATGTTACTATAAACTCCATTTTTATGACGATTTTGTCCATATTTCCCATAACCACGGAAAACTTTACTTGAATATTCTAACTTTTTTAGCTTTATCTTCTAGAATGCTCTTGCTTTGAGTGACACTAGGCCTCTGAATCACCATCGGCCAGCAAAAAACATGCTTGCGCGACATTTAAATCTAAAGTCAACTTTTATGACCGATTTGTCTACATTTCCCCTAACCACGGACAAGGTTACGTAAAAATTCCATCTTTTATAGCCTTATCATCTAGAACTATATTACGTCGAGTGACACTAGTCCTCTGAATCACCATCGCCCAGCAAAGAAGACGCCAAAGCGCCATTTTACTCTAAACTCCTTTTTTATGACGATTTTGTCCATATTTCCCCTAACCACGGAAAAGTTATCTTGAAAAATCCAATTTTTTATTTGTTATCTTTTAGAATCCTCTTGCCATGAGTGACACTAGGCCTCTGAATTACCATCGGCCAGCAAAGAAGAATTCAGCGCGCGATATTACCATAAACTCCTTTTTTATGACGATTTTGTCCATATTTCCCCTAACCACGGAAAAGTTTACTTGAAAATTCCAACTTTTTTAGCTTTATCTTCTAGAACGCTTTCGCCTTGAGTGACACTAGGCCTCTGAATCACCATCGGCCAGCAAAAAACATGCTTGCGCGACATTTAAATCTGAAGTCAATTATTATGACCGATTTGTCTACCTTTCCCCTAACCACGGACAAGGTTACGTGAAAATTCCGTCTTTTATAGCGATATCTTCTAGAATTATATAACATCGAGTGACACTAGGCCTCTGAATCACCATCGGCCAGCAAAGAAGACGCCAAAGCACCATTTTACTCTAAACTTCTTTTTTTATGACGATTTTGTCCATATTTCCTCTAACCACGGAAAAGTTAACTTGAAAATTCCAACTTTTTTAATTTTATCCTCTAGAATAGTCTTACCTCGAGTGACACTAGGCCTCTGAATTACAATCGGCCAGCAAAGAAGAAGTCAGCGCGCCATGTTACTCTAAACTCCATTTTTACGACGATTTTGTCCATATTTCCTCTAACCACGGAAAAGTTAACTTGAAAATTCCAACTTTTTAAATGTTATCTTTTAGAATACTCTTGCCATGAGTGACACTAGGCCTCTGAATCACCATCGGCCGGCAAAAATATGCTTGCGCGACATTTAAATCTGAAGTCAATTATTATGACCGATTTGCCAACTTTTCCCCTAACCACGGACAAGGTTACGTGAAAATTCCGTGTTTTATAGCGTTATCATCTAGAATAATATTACGTTGAGTGACACTAGGCCTCTGAATCACCATCGGCCAGCAAAGAAGACGCCAAAGCACCATTTTACTCTAAACTTCTTTTTTTATGACGATTTTGTCCATATTTCCTCTAACCACGGAAAAGTTAACTTGAAAATTCCAACTTTTTTCATTTTATCCTCTAGAATAGTCTTACCTCGAGTGACACTAGGCCTCTGAATTACAATCGGCCAGCAAAGAAGAAGTCAGCGCGCCATGTTACTATAAACTCCATTTTTACGACGATTTTGTCCATATTTCCTCTAACCACGGAAAAGTTAACTTGAAAATTCCAACTTTTTAAATGTTATCTTTTAGAATATTCTTGCCATGAGTGACACTAGGCCTCTGAATCACCATCGGCCGGCAAAAATATGCTTGCGCGACATTTAAATCTGAAGTCAATTATTATGACCGATTTGCCAACTTTTCCCCTAACCACGGACAAGGTTACGTGAAAATTCCGTGTTTTATAGCGTTATCATCTAGAATAATATTACGTTGAGTGACACTAGGCCTCTGAATCACCATCGGCCAGCAAAGAAGACGCCAAAGCACCATTTTACTCTAAACATCTTTTTTTATGACGATTTTGTCCATATTTCCCCTAACCACGGAAAAGTTTACTTAAAAATTCCAACTTTTTTAATGTTGTCCTCTAGAATACTCTAGCCTTGAGAGACACTAGGCCTCTGAATTACAATCGGCCAGCACAGAAGAAGTCAGCGCGCCATGTTACTCTAAACTCCATTTTTATGACGATTTTGTCCATATATACCCTAGCCACGGAAAAGTTAACTTGAAAATTCCAACTTTTTTCATGTTATCCTCTAGAATAGTCTTGCCTCGAGTGACACTAGGCCTCTGAATTACAATCGGCCAGCAAAGAAGAAGTCAGTGCGCCATGTTACTCTAAACTCCATTTTTATGACGATTTTGTCCATATATACCCTAGCCACGGAAAAGTTAACTTGAAAATTCCAACTTTTTTCATGTTATCCTCTAGAATAGTCTTGCCTCGAGTGACACTAGGCCTCTGAATCACCATCGGCCAGCAAAAAACATGCTTGCGCGACATTTAAATCTGAAGTCAATTATTATGACCGATTTGTCTACCTATCCCCTAACCACGGACAAGGTTACGTGAAAATTCCGTCTTTTATAGCGATATCTTCTAGAATTATATTACATCGAGTGACACTAGGCCTCTGAATCACCATCGGCCAGCAAAGAAGACGCCAAAGCACCATTTTACTCTAAACTTCTTTTTTTATGACGATTTTGTCCATATTTCCTCTAACCACGGAAAAGTTAACTTGAAAATTCCAACTTTTTTCATTTTATCCTCTAGAATAGTCTTACCTCGAGTGACACTAAGCCTCTGAATCACCAGCGGCCAGCAAAGAAGAATTCAGCGCGCGATATTACCATAAACTCCTTTTTTATGACGATTTTGTCCATATTTCCCCTAACCACGGAAAAGTTTACTTGAAAATTCCAACTTTTTTAGCTTTATCTTCTAGAACGCTTTCGCCTTGAGTGACACTAGGCCTCTGAATCACCATCGGCCAGCAAAAAACATGCTTGCGCGACATTTAAATCTGAAGTCAATTATTATGACCGATTTGTCTACCTATCCCCTAACCACGGACAAGGTTACGTGAAAATTCCGTCTTTTATAGCGATATCTTCTAGAATTATATTACATCGAGTGACACTAGGCCTCTGAATCACCATCGGCCAGCAAAGAAGACGCCAAAGCACCATTTTACTCTAAACTTCTTTTTTTATGACGATTTTGTCCATATTTCCTCTAACCACGGAAAAGTTAACTTGAAAATTCCAACTTTTTTCATTTTATCCTCTAGAATAGTCTTACCTCGAGTGACACTAAGCCTCTGAATTACAATCGGCCAGCAAAGAAGAAGTCAGCGCGCCATGTTACTCTAAACTCCATTTTTACGACGATTTTGTCCATATTTCCTCTAACCACGGAAAAGTTAACTTGAAGATTCCAACTTTTTAAATGTTATCTTTTAGAATACTCTTGCCATGAGTGACACTAGGCCTCTGAATTACCATCGGCCAGCAAAGAAGAATTCAGCGCGCGATGTTACTATAAACTCCATTTTTATGACGATTTTGTCCATATTTCCCCTAACCACGGAAAACTTTACTTGAATATTCTAACTTTTTTAGCTTCATCTTCTAGAATTATCTTACGTCGAGTGACACTAGGCCTCTGAATCGCCATCGGCCAGCAAAAAACATGCTTGCGCGACATTTAAATCTGAAGTCAAATTTTATGTCCGATTTGTCTACATTTCCCCTATCCATGGACAAGGTTACGTAAAAGTTCCATCTTTTATAGCGTTATCTTTTAGAATTATCTTACGCCGAGTGACACTAGGCCTCTGAATCACCACCGGCCAGCAAAAAAGACGCCAAAGCACCATTTTACTCTAAACTCCTTTTTTATGACGATTTTGTCCATATTTCCCCTAACCACGGAAAAGTTATCTTGAAAAATCCAATTTTTTATATGTTATCTTTTAGAATCCTCTTGCCATGAGTGACACTAGGCCTCTGAATTACCATCGGCCAGCAAAGAAGAATTCAGCGCGCGATATTACCATAAACTCCTTTTTTATGACGATTTTGTCCATATTTCCCCTAACCACGGAAAAGGATACTTGAAAATTCCAACTTTTTTAGCTTTATCTTCTAGAACGCTTTCGCCTTGAGTGACACTAGGCCTCTGAATCACCATCGGCCAGCAAAAAACATGCTTGCGCGACATTTAAATCTGAAGTCAATTATTATGACCGATTTGTCTACCTTTCCCCTAACCACGGACAAGGTTACGTGAAAATTCCGTCTTTTATAGCGATATCTTCTAGAATTATATTACATCGAGTGACACTAGGCCTCTGAATCACCATCGGCCAGCAAAGAAGACGCCAAAGCACCATTTTACTCTAAACTTCTTTTTTTATGACGATTTTGTCCATATTTCCTCTAACCACGGAAAAGTTAACTTGAAAATTCCAACTTTTTTCATTTTATCCTCTAGAATAGTCTTACCTCGAGTGACACTAGGCCTCTGAATTACAATCGGCCAGCAAAGAAGAAGTCAGCGCGCCATGTTACTATAAACTCCATTTTTACGACGATTTTGTCCATATTTCCTCTAACCACGGAAAAGTTAACTTGAAGATTCCAACTTTTTAAATGTTATCTTTTAGAATACTCTTTCCATGAGTGACACTCGGCCTCTGAATCACCAGCGGCCAGCAAAGAAGAATTCAGCGCGCGATGTTACTATAAACTCCATTTTTATGACGATTTTGTCCATATTTCCCATAACCACGGAAAACTTTACTTGAATATTCTAACTTTTTTAGCTTTATCTTCTAGAATGCTCTTGCTTTGAGTGACACTAGGCCTCTGAATCACCATCGGCCAGCAAAAAACATGCTTGCGCGACATTTAAATCTAAAGTCAACTTTTATGACCGATTTGTCTACATTTCCCCTAACCACGGACAAGGTTACGTAAAAATTCCATCTTTTATAGCCTTATCATCTAGAACTATATTACGTCGAGTGACACTAGTCCTCTGAATCACCATCGCCCAGCAAAGAAGACGCCAAAGCGCCATTTTACTCTAAACTCCTTTTTTATGACGATTTTGTCCATATTTCCCCTAACCACGGAAAAGTTATCTTGAAAAATCCAATTTTTTGTTTGTTATCTTTTAGAATCCTCTTGCCATGAGTGACACTAGGCCTCTGAATTACCATCGGCCAGCAAAGAAGAATTCAGCGCGCGATATTACCATAAACTCCTTTTTTATGACGATTTTGTCCATATTTCCCCTAACCACGGAAAAGTTTACTTGAAAATTCCAACTTTTTTAGCTTTATCTTCTAGAACGCTTTCGCCTTGAGTGACACTAGGCCTCTGAATCACCATCGGCCAGCAAAAAACATGCTTGCGCGACATTTAAATCTGAAGTCAATTATTATGACCGATTTGTCTACCTTTCCCCTAACCACGGACAAGGTTACGTGAAAATTCCGTCTTTTATAGCGATATCTTCTAGAATTATATAACATCGGGTGACACTAGGCCTCTGAATCACCATCGGCCAGCAAAGAAGACGCCAAAGCACCATTTTACTCTAAACTTCTTTTTTTATGACGATTTTGTCCATATTTCCTCTAACCACGGAAAAGTTAACTTGAAAATTCCAACTTTTTTAATTTTATCCTCTAGAATTGTCTTACCTCGAGTGACACTAGGCCTCTGAATTACAATCGGCCAGCAAAGAAGAAGTCAGCGCGCCATGTTACTCTAAACTCCATTTTTACGACGATTTTGTCCATATTTCCTCTAACCACGGAAAAGTTAACTTGAAAATTCCAACTTTTTAAATGTTATCTTTTAGAATACTCTTGCCATGAGTGACACTAGGCCTCTGAATCACCATCGGCCGGCAAAAATATGCTTGCGCGACATTTAAATCTGAAGTCAATTATTATGACCGATTTGCCAACTTTTCCCCTAACCACGGACAAGGTTACGTGAAAATTCCGTGTTTTATAGCGTTATCATCTAGAATAATATTACGTTGAGTGACACTAGGCCTCTGAATCACCATCGGCCAGCAAAGAAGACGCCAAAGCACCATTTTACTCTAAACATCTTTTTTTATGACGATTTTGTCCATATTTCCCCTAACCACGGAAAAGTTTACTTAAAAATTCCAACTTTTTTAATGTTGTCCTCTAGAATACTCTAGCCTTGAGAGACACTAGGCCTCTGAATTACAATCGGCCAGCACAGAAGAAGTCAGCGCGCCATGTTACTCTAAACTCCATTTTTATGACGATTTTGTCCATATATACCCTAGCCACGGAAAAGTTAACTTGAAAATTCCAACTTTTTTCATGTTATCCTCTAGAATAGTCTTGCCTCGAGTGACACTAGGCCTCTGAATTACAATCGGCCAGCAAAGAAGAAGTCAGTGCGCCATGTTACTCTAAACTCCATTTTTATGACGATTTTGTCCATATTTCCTCTAACCACGGAAAAGTTAACTTGAAAATTCCAACTTTTTAAATGATTTCTTTTAGAATACTCTTGTCATGAGTGACACTAGGCCTCTGAATCACCAGCGGCCAGCAAAGAAGAATTCAGCGCGCGGTGTTACTATAAACTCCATTTTTATGACGATTTTGTCCATATTTCCCATAACCACGGAAAACTTTACTTGAATATTCTAACTTTTTTAGCTTTATCTTCTAGAATGCTCTTGCTTTGAGTGACACTAGGCCTCTGAATCACCATCGGCCAGCAAAAAACATGCTTGCGCGACATTTAAATCTAAAGTCAACTTTTATGACCGATTTGTCTACATTTCCCCTAACCACGGACAAGGTTACGTAAAAATTCCATCTTTTATAGCCTTATCATCTAGAACTATATTACGTCGAGTGACACTAGTCCTCTGAATCACCATCGCCCAGCAAAGAAGACGCCAAAGCACCATTTTACTCTAAACTCCTTTTTTATGACGATTTTGTCCATATTTCCCCTAACCACGGAAAAGTTATCTTGAAAAATCCAATTTTTTATATGTTATCTTTTAGAATCCTCTTGCCATGAGTGACACTAGGCCTCTGAATTACCATCGGCCAGCAAAGAAGAATTCAGCGCGCGATATTACCATAAACTCCTTTTTTATGACGATTTTGTCCATATTTCCCCTAACCACGGAAAAGTTTACTTGAAAATTCCAACTTTTTTAGCTTTATCTTCTAGAACGCTTTCGCCTTGAGTGACACTAGGCCTCTGAATCACCATCGGCCAGCAAAAAACATGCTTGCGCGACATTTAAATCTGAAGTCAATTATTATGACCGATTTGTCTACCTATCCCCTAACCACGGACAAGGTTACGTGAAAATTCCGTCTTTTATAGCGATATCTTCTAGAATTATATTACATCGAGTGACACTAGGCCTCTGAATCACCATCGGCCAGCAAAGAAGACGCCAAAGCACCATTTTACTCTAAACTTCTTTTTTTATGACGATTTTGTCCATATTTCCTCTAACCACGGAAAAGTTAACTTGAAAATTCCAACTTTTTTCATTTTATCCTCTAGAATAGTCTTACCTCGAGTGACACTAAGCCTCTGAATTACAATCGGCCAGCAAACAAGAAGTCAGCGCGCCATGTTACTCTAAACTCCATTTTTACGACGATTTTGTCCATATTTCCTCTAACCACGGAAAAGTTAACTTGAAGATTCCAACTTTTTAAATGTTATCTTTTAGAATACTCTTGCCATGAGTGACACTAGGCCTCTGAATTACCATCGGCCAGCAAAGAAGAATTCAGCGCGCGATGTTACTATAAACTCCATTTTTATGACGATTTTGTCCATATTTCCCCTAACCACGGAAAACTTTACTTGAATATTCTAACTTTTTTAGCTTCATCTTCTAGAATTATCTGACGTCGAGTGACACTAGGCCTCTGAATCGCCATCGGCCAGCAAAAAACATGCTTGCGCGACATTTAAATCTGAAGTCAAATTTTATGTCCGATTTGTCTACATTTCCCCTATCCATGGACAAGGTTACGTAAAAGTTCCATCTTTTATAGCGTTATCTTTTAGAATTATCTTACGCCGAGTGACACTAGGCCTCTGAATCACCACCGGCCAGCAAAGAAGACGCCAAAGCACCATTTTACTCTAAACTCCTTTTTTATGACGATTTTGTCCATATTACCCCTAACCACGGAAAAGTTTACTTGAAAATTCCAACTTGTTAAATGTTATCTTCTAGAATACTCTTTCCATGAGTGACACTCGGCCTCTGAATCACCAGCGGCCAGCAAAGAAGAATTCAGCGCGCGATGTTACTATAAACTCCATTTTTATGACGATTTTGTCCATATTTCCCATAACCACGGAAAACTTTACTTGAATATTCTAACTTTTTTAGCTTTATCTTCTAGAATGCTCTTGCTTTGAGTGACACTAGGCCTCTGAATCACCATCGGCCAGCAAAAAACATGCTTGCGCGACATTTAAATCTAAAGTCAACTTTTATGACCGATTTGTCTACATTTCCCCTAACCACGGACAAGGTTACGTAAAAATTCCATCTTTTATAGCCTTATCATCTAGAACTATATTACGTCGAGTGACACTAGTCCTCTGAATCACCATCGCCCAGCAAAGAAGACGCCAAAGCGCCATTTTACTCTAAACTCCTTTTTTATGACGATTTTGTCCATATTTCCCCTAACCACGGAAAAGTTATCTTGAAAAATCCAATTTTTTATTTGTTATCTTTTAGAATCCTCTTGCCATGAGTGACACTAGGCCTCTGAATTACCATCGGCCAGCAAAGAAGAATTCAGCGCGCGATATTACCATAAACTCCTTTTTTATGACGATTTTGTCCATATTTCCCCTAACCACGGAAAAGTTTACTTGAAAATTCCAACTTTTTTAGCTTTATCTTCTAGAACGCTTTCGCCTTGAGTGACACTAGGCCTCTGAATCACCATCGGCCGGCAAAAATATGCTTGCGCGACATTTAAATCTGAAGTCAATTATTATGACCGATTTGCCAACTTTTCCCCTAACCACGGACAAGGTTACGTGAAAATTCCGTGTTTTATAGCGTTATCATCTAGAATAATATTACGTTGAGTGACACTAGGCCTCTGAATCACCATCGGCCAGCAAAGAAGACGCCAAAGCACCATTTTACTCTAAACTTCTTTTTTTATGACGATTTTGTCCATATTTCCTCTAACCACGGAAAAGTTAACTTGAAAATTCCAACTTTTTTCATTTTATCCTCTAGAATAGTCTTACCTCGAGTGACACTAGGCCTCTGAATTACAATCGGCCAGCAAAGAAGAAGTCAGCGCGCCATGTTACTATAAACTCCATTTTTACGACGATTTTGTCCATATTTCCTCTAACCACGGAAAAGTTAACTTGAAAATTCCAACTTTTTAAATGTTATCTTTTAGAATATTCTTGCCATGAGTGACACTAGGCCTCTGAATCACCATCGGCCGGCAAAAATATGCTTGCGCGACATTTAAATCTGAAGTCAATTATTATGACCGATTTGCCAACTTTTCCCCTAACCACGGACAAGGTTACGTGAAAATTCCGTGTTTTATAGCGTTATCATCTAGAATAATATTACGTTGAGTGACACTAGGCCTCTGAATCACCATCGGCCAGCAAAGAAGACGCCAAAGCACCATTTTACTCTAAACATCTTTTTTTATGACGATTTTGTCCATATTTCCCCTAACCACGGAAAAGTTTACTTAAAAATTCCAACTTTTTTAATGTTGTCCTCTAGAATACTCTAGCCTTGAGAGACACTAGGCCTCTGAATTACAATCGGCCAGCACAGAAGAAGTCAGCGCGCCATGTTACTCTAAACTCCATTTTTATGACGATTTTGTCCATATATACCCTAGCCACGGAAAAGTTAACTTGAAAATTCCAACTTTTTTCATGTTATCCTCTAGAATAGTCTTGCCTCGAGTGACACTAGGCCTCTGAATTACAATCGGCCAGCAAAGAAGAAGTCAGTGCGCCATGTTACTCTAAACTCCATTTTTATGACGATTTTGTCCATATATACCCTAGCCACGGAAAAGTTAACTTGAAAATTCCAACTTTTTTCATGTTATCCTCTAGAATAGTCTTGCCTCGAGTGACACTAGGCCTCTGAATCACCATCGGCCAGCAAAAAACATGCTTGCGCGACATTTAAATCTGAAGTCAATTATTATGACCGATTTGTCTACCTATCCCCTAACCACGGACAAGGTTACGTGAAAATTCCGTCTTTTATAGCGATATCTTCTAGAATTATATTACATCGAGTGACACTAGGCCTCTGAATCACCATCGGCCAGCAAAGAAGACGCCAAAGCACCATTTTACTCTAAACTTCTTTTTTTATGACGATTTTGTCCATATTTCCTCTAACCACGGAAAAGTTAACTTGAAAATTCCAACTTTTTTCATTTTATCCTCTAGAATAGTCTTACCTCGAGTGACACTAAGCCTCTGAATCACCAGCGGCCAGCAAAGAAGAATTCAGCGCGCGATATTACCATAAACTCCTTTTTTATGACGATTTTGTCCATATTTCCCCTAACCACGGAAAAGTTTACTTGAAAATTCCAACTTTTTTAGCTTTATCTTCTAGAACGCTTTCGCCTTGAGTGACACTAGGCCTCTGAATCACCATCGGCCAGCAAAAAACATGCTTGCGCGACATTTAAATCTGAAGTCAATTATTATGACCGATTTGTCTACCTATCCCCTAACCACGGACAAGGTTACGTGAAAATTCCGTCTTTTATAGCGATATCTTCTAGAATTATATTACATCGAGTGACACTAGGCCTCTGAATCACCATCGGCCAGCAAAGAAGACGCCAAAGCACCATTTTACTCTAAACTTCTTTTTTTATGACGATTTTGTCCATATTTCCTCTAACCACGGAAAAGTTAACTTGAAAATTCCAACTTTTTTCATTTTATCCTCTAGAATAGTCTTACCTCGAGTGACACTAAGCCTCTGAATTACAATCGGCCAGCAAAGAAGAAGTCAGCGCGCCATGTTACTCTAAACTCCATTTTTACGACGATTTTGTCCATATTTCCTCTAACCACGGAAAAGTTAACTTGAAGATTCCAACTTTTTAAATGTTATCTTTTAGAATACTCTTGCCATGAGTGACACTAGGCCTCTGAATTACCATCGGCCAGCAAAGAAGAATTCAGCGCGCGATGTTACTATAAACTCCATTTTTATGACGATTTTGTCCATATTTCCCCTAACCACGGAAAACTTTACTTGAATATTCTAACTTTTTTAGCTTCATCTTCTAGAATTATCTTACGTCGAGTGACACTAGGCCTCTGAATCGCCATCGGCCAGCAAAAAACATGCTTGCGCGACATTTAAATCTGAAGTCAAATTTTATGTCCGATTTGTCTACATTTCCCCTATCCATGGACAAGGTTACGTAAAAGTTCCATCTTTTATAGCGTTATCTTTTAGAATTATCTTACGCCGAGTGACACTAGGCCTCTGAATCACCACCGGCCAGCAAAAAAGACGCCAAAGCACCATTTTACTCTAAACTCCTTTTTTATGACGATTTTGTCCATATTTCCCCTAACCACGGAAAAGTTATCTTGAAAAATCCAATTTTTTATATGTTATCTTTTAGAATCCTCTTGCCATGAGTGACACTAGGCCTCTGAATTACCATCGGCCAGCAAAGAAGAATTCAGCGCGCGATATTACCATAAACTCCTTTTTTATGACGATTTTGTCCATATTTCCCCTAACCACGGAAAAGGATACTTGAAAATTCCAACTTTTTTAGCTTTATCTTCTAGAACGCTTTCGCCTTGAGTGACACTAGGCCTCTGAATCACCATCGGCCAGCAAAAAACATGCTTGCGCGACATTTAAATCTGAAGTCAATTATTATGACCGATTTGTCTACCTTTCCCCTAACCACGGACAAGGTTACGTGAAAATTCCGTCTTTTATAGCGATATCTTCTAGAATTATATTACATCGAGTGACACTAGGCCTCTGAATCACCATCGGCCAGCAAAGAAGACGCCAAAGCACCATTTTACTCTAAACTTCTTTTTTTATGACGATTTTGTCCATATTTCCTCTAACCACGGAAAAGTTAACTTGAAAATTCCAACTTTTTTCATTTTATCCTCTAGAATAGTCTTACCTCGAGTGACACTAGGCCTCTGAATTACAATCGGCCAGCAAAGAAGAAGTCAGCGCGCCATGTTACTATAAACTCCATTTTTACGACGATTTTGTCCATATTTCCTCTAACCACGGAAAAGTTAACTTGAAGATTCCAACTTTTTAAATGTTATCTTTTAGAATACTCTTTCCATGAGTGACACTCGGCCTCTGAATCACCAGCGGCCAGCAAAGAAGAATTCAGCGCGCGATGTTACTATAAACTCCATTTTTATGACGATTTTGTCCATATTTCCCATAACCACGGAAAACTTTACTTGAATATTCTAACTTTTTTAGCTTTATCTTCTAGAATGCTCTTGCTTTGAGTGACACTAGGCCTCTGAATCACCATCGGCCAGCAAAAAACATGCTTGCGCGACATTTAAATCTAAAGTCAACTTTTATGACCGATTTGTCTACATTTCCCCTAACCACGGACAAGGTTACGTAAAAATTCCATCTTTTATAGCCTTATCATCTAGAACTATATTACGTCGAGTGACACTAGTCCTCTGAATCACCATCGCCCAGCAAAGAAGACGCCAAAGCGCCATTTTACTCTAAACTCCTTTTTTATGACGATTTTGTCCATATTTCCCCTAACCACGGAAAAGTTATCTTGAAAAATCCAATTTTTTGTTTGTTATCTTTTAGAATCCTCTTGCCATGAGTGACACTAGGCCTCTGAATTACCATCGGCCAGCAAAGAAGAATTCAGCGCGCGATATTACCATAAACTCCTTTTTTATGACGATTTTGTCCATATTTCCCCTAACCACGGAAAAGTTTACTTGAAAATTCCAACTTTTTTAGCTTTATCTTCTAGAACGCTTTCGCCTTGAGTGACACTAGGCCTCTGAATCACCATCGGCCAGCAAAAAACATGCTTGCGCGACATTTAAATCTGAAGTCAATTATTATGACCGATTTGTCTACCTTTCCCCTAACCACGGACAAGGTTACGTGAAAATTCCGTCTTTTATAGCGATATCTTCTAGAATTATATAACATCGGGTGACACTAGGCCTCTGAATCACCATCGGCCAGCAAAGAAGACGCCAAAGCACCATTTTACTCTAAACTTCTTTTTTTATGACGATTTTGTCCATATTTCCTCTAACCACGGAAAAGTTAACTTGAAAATTCCAACTTTTTTAATTTTATCCTCTAGAATTGTCTTACCTCGAGTGACACTAGGCCTCTGAATTACAATCGGCCAGCAAAGAAGAAGTCAGCGCGCCATGTTACTCTAAACTCCATTTTTACGACGATTTTGTCCATATTTCCTCTAACCACGGAAAAGTTAACTTGAAAATTCCAACTTTTTAAATGTTATCTTTTAGAATACTCTTGCCATGAGTGACACTAGGCCTCTGAATCACCATCGGCCGGCAAAAATATGCTTGCGCGACATTTAAATCTGAAGTCAATTATTATGACCGATTTGCCAACTTTTCCCCTAACCACGGACAAGGTTACGTGAAAATTCCGTGTTTTATAGCGTTATCATCTAGAATAATATTACGTTGAGTGACACTAGGCCTCTGAATCACCATCGGCCAGCAAAGAAGACGCCAAAGCACCATTTTACTCTAAACATCTTTTTTTATGACGATTTTGTCCATATTTCCCCTAACCACGGAAAAGTTTACTTAAAAATTCCAACTTTTTTAATGTTGTCCTCTAGAATACTCTAGCCTTGAGAGACACTAGGCCTCTGAATTACAATCGGCCAGCACAGAAGAAGTCAGCGCGCCATGTTACTCTAAACTCCATTTTTATGACGATTTTGTCCATATATACCCTAGCCACGGAAAAGTTAACTTGAAAATTCCAACTTTTTTCATGTTATCCTCTAGAATAGTCTTGCCTCGAGTGACACTAGGCCTCTGAATTACAATCGGCCAGCAAAGAAGAAGTCAGTGCGCCATGTTACTCTAAACTCCATTTTTATGACGATTTTGTCCATATTTCCTCTAACCACGGAAAAGTTAACTTGAAAATTCCAACTTTTTAAATGATTTCTTTTAGAATACTCTTGTCATGAGTGACACTAGGCCTCTGAATCACCAGCGGCCAGCAAAGAAGAATTCAGCGCGCGGTGTTACTATAAACTCCATTTTTATGACGATTTTGTCCATATTTCCCATAACCACGGAAAACTTTACTTGAATATTCTAACTTTTTTAGCTTTATCTTCTAGAATGCTCTTGCTTTGAGTGACACTAGGCCTCTGAATCACCATCGGCCAGCAAAAAACATGCTTGCGCGACATTTAAATCTAAAGTCAACTTTTATGACCGATTTGTCTACATTTCCCCTAACCACGGACAAGGTTACGTAAAAATTCCATCTTTTATAGCCTTATCATCTAGAACTATATTACGTCGAGTGACACTAGTCCTCTGAATCACCATCGCCCAGCAAAGAAGACGCCAAAGCACCATTTTACTCTAAACTCCTTTTTTATGACGATTTTGTCCATATTTCCCCTAACCACGGAAAAGTTATCTTGAAAAATCCAATTTTTTATATGTTATCTTTTAGAATCCTCTTGCCATGAGTGACACTAGGCCTCTGAATTACCATCGGCCAGCAAAGAAGAATTCAGCGCGCGATATTACCATAAACTCCTTTTTTATGACGATTTTGTCCATATTTCCCCTAACCACGGAAAAGTTTACTTGAAAATTCCAACTTTTTTAGCTTTATCTTCTAGAACGCTTTCGCCTTGAGTGACACTAGGCCTCTGAATCACCATCGGCCAGCAAAAAACATGCTTGCGCGACATTTAAATCTGAAGTCAATTATTATGACCGATTTGTCTACCTATCCCCTAACCACGGACAAGGTTACGTGAAAATTCCGTCTTTTATAGCGATATCTTCTAGAATTATATTACATCGAGTGACACTAGGCCTCTGAATCACCATCGGCCAGCAAAGAAGACGCCAAAGCACCATTTTACTCTAAACTTCTTTTTTTATGACGATTTTGTCCATATTTCCTCTAACCACGGAAAAGTTAACTTGAAAATTCCAACTTTTTTCATTTTATCCTCTAGAATAGTCTTACCTCGAGTGACACTAAGCCTCTGAATTACAATCGGCCAGCAAACAAGAAGTCAGCGCGCCATGTTACTCTAAACTCCATTTTTACGACGATTTTGTCCATATTTCCTCTAACCACGGAAAAGTTAACTTGAAGATTCCAACTTTTTAAATGTTATCTTTTAGAATACTCTTGCCATGAGTGACACTAGGCCTCTGAATTACCATCGGCCAGCAAAGAAGAATTCAGCGCGCGATGTTACTATAAACTCCATTTTTATGACGATTTTGTCCATATTTCCCCTAACCACGGAAAACTTTACTTGAATATTCTAACTTTTTTAGCTTCATCTTCTAGAATTATCTGACGTCGAGTGACACTAGGCCTCTGAATCGCCATCGGCCAGCAAAAAACATGCTTGCGCGACATTTAAATCTGAAGTCAAATTTTATGTCCGATTTGTCTACATTTCCCCTATCCATGGACAAGGTTACGTAAAAGTTCCATCTTTTATAGCGTTATCTTTTAGAATTATCTTACGCCGAGTGACACTAGGCCTCTGAATCACCACCGGCCAGCAAAGAAGACGCCAAAGCACCATTTTACTCTAAACTCCTTTTTTATGACGATTTTGTCCATATTACCCCTAACCACGGAAAAGTTTACTTGAAAATTCCAACTTGTTAAATGTTATCTTCTAGAATACTCTTTCCATGAGTGACACTCGGCCTCTGAATCACCAGCGGCCAGCAAAGAAGAATTCAGCGCGCGATGTTACTATAAACTCCATTTTTATGACGATTTTGTCCATATTTCCCATAACCACGGAAAACTTTACTTGAATATTCTAACTTTTTTAGCTTTATCTTCTAGAATGCTCTTGCTTTGAGTGACACTAGGCCTCTGAATCACCATCGGCCAGCAAAAAACATGCTTGCGCGACATTTAAATCTAAAGTCAACTTTTATGACCGATTTGTCTACATTTCCCCTAACCACGGACAAGGTTACGTAAAAATTCCATCTTTTATAGCCTTATCATCTAGAACTATATTACGTCGAGTGACACTAGTCCTCTGAATCACCATCGCCCAGCAAAGAAGACGCCAAAGCGCCATTTTACTCTAAACTCCTTTTTTATGACGATTTTGTCCATATTTCCCCTAACCACGGAAAAGTTATCTTGAAAAATCCAATTTTTTATTTGTTATCTTTTAGAATCCTCTTGCCATGAGTGACACTAGGCCTCTGAATTACCATCGGCCAGCAAAGAAGAATTCAGCGCGCGATATTACCATAAACTCCTTTTTTATGACGATTTTGTCCATATTTCCCCTAACCACGGAAAAGTTTACTTGAAAATTCCAACTTTTTTAGCTTTATCTTCTAGAACGCTTTCGCCTTGAGTGACACTAGGCCTCTGAATCACCATCGGCCAGCAAAAAACATGCTTGCGCGACATTTAAATCTGAAGTCAATTATTATGACCGATTTGTCTACCTTTCCCCTAACCACGGACAAGGTTACGTGAAAATTCCGTCTTTTATAGCGATATCTTCTAGAATTATATAACATCGAGTGACACTAGGCCTCTGAATCACCATCGGCCAGCAAAGAAGACGCCAAAGCACCATTTTACTCTAAACTTCTTTTTTTATGACGATTTTGTCCATATTTCCTCTAACCACGGAAAAGTTAACTTGAAAATTCCAACTTTTTTAATTTTATCCTCTAGAATAGTCTTACCTCGAGTGACACTAGGCCTCTGAATTACAATCGGCCAGCAAAGAAGAAGTCAGCGCGCCATGTTACTCTAAACTCCATTTTTACGACGATTTTGTCCATATTTCCTCTAACCACGGAAAAGTTAACTTGAAAATTCCAACTTTTTAAATGTTATCTTTTAGAATACTCTTGCCATGAGTGACACTAGGCCTCTGAATCACCATCGGCCGGCAAAAATATGCTTGCGCGACATTTAAATCTGAAGTCAATTATTATGACCGATTTGCCAACTTTTCCCCTAACCACGGACAAGGTTACGTGAAAATTCCGTGTTTTATAGCGTTATCATCTAGAATAATATTACGTTGAGTGACACTAGGCCTCTGAATCACCATCGGCCAGCAAAGAAGACGCCAAAGCACCATTTTACTCTAAACTTCTTTTTTTATGACGATTTTGTCCATATTTCCTCTAACCACGGAAAAGTTAACTTGAAAATTCCAACTTTTTTCATTTTATCCTCTAGAATAGTCTTACCTCGAGTGACACTAGGCCTCTGAATTACAATCGGCCAGCAAAGAAGAAGTCAGCGCGCCATGTTACTATAAACTCCATTTTTACGACGATTTTGTCCATATTTCCTCTAACCACGGAAAAGTTAACTTGAAAATTCCAACTTTTTAAATGTTATCTTTTAGAATATTCTTGCCATGAGTGACACTAGGCCTCTGAATCACCATCGGCCGGCAAAAATATGCTTGCGCGACATTTAAATCTGAAGTCAATTATTATGACCGATTTGCCAACTTTTCCCCTAACCACGGACAAGGTTACGTGAAAATTCCGTGTTTTATAGCGTTATCATCTAGAATAATATTACGTTGAGTGACACTAGGCCTCTGAATCACCATCGGCCAGCAAAGAAGACGCCAAAGCACCATTTTACTCTAAACATCTTTTTTTATGACGATTTTGTCCATATTTCCCCTAACCACGGAAAAGTTTACTTAAAAATTCCAACTTTTTTAATGTTGTCCTCTAGAATACTCTAGCCTTGAGAGACACTAGGCCTCTGAATTACAATCGGCCAGCACAGAAGAAGTCAGCGCGCCATGTTACTCTAAACTCCATTTTTATGACGATTTTGTCCATATATACCCTAGCCACGGAAAAGTTAACTTGAAAATTCCAACTTTTTTCATGTTATCCTCTAGAATAGTCTTGCCTCGAGTGACACTAGGCCTCTGAATTACAATCGGCCAGCAAAGAAGAAGTCAGTGCGCCATGTTACTCTAAACTCCATTTTTATGACGATTTTGTCCATATATACCCTAGCCACGGAAAAGTTAACTTGAAAATTCCAACTTTTTTCATGTTATCCTCTAGAATAGTCTTGCCTCGAGTGACACTAGGCCTCTGAATCACCATCGGCCAGCAAAAAACATGCTTGCGCGACATTTAAATCTGAAGTCAATTATTATGACCGATTTGTCTACCTATCCCCTAACCACGGACAAGGTTACGTGAAAATTCCGTCTTTTATAGCGATATCTTCTAGAATTATATTACATCGAGTGACACTAGGCCTCTGAATCACCATCGGCCAGCAAAGAAGACGCCAAAGCACCATTTTACTCTAAACTTCTTTTTTTATGACGATTTTGTCCATATTTCCTCTAACCACGGAAAAGTTAACTTGAAAATTCCAACTTTTTTCATTTTATCCTCTAGAATAGTCTTACCTCGAGTGACACTAAGCCTCTGAATCACCAGCGGCCAGCAAAGAAGAATTCAGCGCGCGATGTTACTATAAACTCCATTTTTATGACGATTTTGTCCATATTTCCCATAACCACGGAAAACTTTACTTGAATATTCTAACTTTTTTAGCTTTATCTTCTAGAATGCTCTTGCTTTGAGTGATACTAGGCCTCTGAATCACCATCGGCCAGCAAAAAACATGCTTGCGCGACATTTAAATCTAAAGTCAACTTTTATGACCGATTTGTCTACATTTCCCCTAACCACGGACAAGGTTACGTAAAAATTCCATCTTTTATAGCGTTATCATCTAGAACTATATTACGTCGAGTGACACTAGTCCTCTGAATCACCATCGCCCAGCAAAGAAGACGCCAAAGCACCATGTTACTCTAAACTCCATTTTTATGACGATTTTGTCCATATTTCCCCTAGCCACGGAAAAGTTAACTAGAAAATTCCAACTTTTTTCATGTTATCCTCTAGAATAGTCTTGCCTCGAGTGACACTAGGCCTCTGAATTACAATCGGCCAGCAAAGAAGAAGTCAGTGCGCCATGTTACTCTAAACTCCATTTTTATGACGATTTTGTCCATATTTCCTCTAACCACGGAAAAGTTAACTTGAAAATTCCAACTTTTTAAATGATATCTTTTAGAATACTCTTGCCATGAGTGACACTAGGCCTCTGAATCACCAGCGGCCAGCAAAGAAGAATTCAGCGCGCGATGTTACTATAAACTCCATTTTTATGACGATTTTGTCCATATTTCCCATAACCACGGAAAACTTTACTTGAATATTCTAACTTTTTTAGCTTTATTTTCTAGAATGCTCTTGCTTTGAGTGACACTAGGCCTCTGAATCACCATCGGCCAGCAAAAAACATGCTTGCGCGACATTTAAATCTAAAGTCAACTTTTATGACCGATTTGTCTACATTTCCCCTAACCACGGACAAGGTTACGTAAAAATTCCATCTTTTATAGCGTTATCATCTAGAATTATATTACGTCGAGTGACACTAGTCCTCTGAATCACCATCGCCCAGCAAAGAAGACGCCAAAGCACCATTTTACTCTAAACTCCTTTTTTATGACGATTTTGTCCATATTTCCCCTAACCACGGAAAAGTTATCTTGAAAAATCCAATTTTTTATATGTTATCTTTTAGAATCCTCTTGCCATGAGTGACACTAGGCCTCTGAATTACCATCGGCCAGCAAAGAAGAATTCAGCGCGCGATATTACCATAAACTCCTTTTTTATGACGATTTTGTCCATATTTCCCCTAACCACGGAAAAGTTTACTTGAAAATTCCAACTTTTTTAGCTTTATCTTCTAGAACGCTTTCGCCTTGAGTGACACTAGGCCTCTGAATCGCCATCGGCCAGCAAAAAACATGCTTGCGCGACATTTAAATCTGAAGTCAATTATTATGACCGATTTGTCTACCTTTCCCCTAACCACGGACAAGGTTACGTGAAAATTCCGTCTTTTATAGCGATATCTTCTAGAATTATATTACATCGAGTGACATTAGGCCTCTGAATCACCATTGGCCAGCAAAGAAGACGCCAAAGCACCATTTTACTCTAAACTTCTTTTTTTATGACGATTTTGTCCATATTTCCTCTAACCACGGAAAAGTTAACTTGAAAATTCCAACTTTTTTCATTTTATCCTCTAGAATAGTCTTACCTCGAGTGACACTAGGCCTCTGAATTACAATCGGCTAGCAAAGAAGAAGTCAGCGCGCCATGTTACTCTAAACTCCATTTTTACGACGATTTTGTCCATATTTCCTCTAACCACGGAAAAGTTAACTTGAAAATTCCAACTTTTTAAATGTTATCTTTTAGAATACTCTTGCCATGAGTGACACTAGGCCTCTGAATCACCATCGGCCGGCAAAAAATATGCTTGCGCGACATTTAAATCTGAAGTCAATTATTATGACCGATTTGCCAACTTTTCCCCTAACCACGGACAAGGTTACGTGAAAATTCCGTGTTTTATAGCGTTATCATCTAGAATAATATTACGTTGAGTGACACTAGGCCTCTGAATCACCATCGGCCAGCAAAGAAGACGCCAAAGCACCATTTTACTCTAAACATCTTTTTTTATGACGATTTTGTCCATATTTCCCCTAACCACGGAAAAGTTTACTTAAAAATTCCAACTTTTTTAATGTTGTCCTCTAGAATACTCTAGCCTTGAGAGACACTAGGCATCTGAATTACAATCGGCCAGCAAAGAAGAAGTCAGCGCGCCATGTTACTCTAAACTCCATTTTTATGACGATTTTGTCCATATATACCCTAGCCACGGAAAAGTTAACTTGAAAATTCCAACTTTTTTCATGTTATCCTCTAGAATAGTCTTGCCTCGAGTGACACTAGGCCTCTGAATTACCATCGGCCAGCAAAGAAGAATTCAGCGCGCGATGTTACTATAAACTCCATTTTTATGACGATTTTGTCCATATTTCCCCTAACCACGGAAAACTTTACTTGAATATTCTAACTTTTTTAGCTTCATCTTCTAGAATTATCTTACGTCGAGTGACACTAGGCCTCTGAATCGCCATCGGCCAGCAAAAAACATGCTTGCGCGACATTTAAATCTGAAGTCAAATTTTATGTCCGATTTGTCTACATTTCCCCTATCCATGGACAAGGTTACGTAAAAGTTCCATCTTTTATAGCGTTATCTTTTAGAATTATCTTACGCCGAGTGACACTAGGCCTCTGAATCACCACCGGCCAGCAAAGAAGACGCCAAAGCACCATTTTACTCTAAACTCCTTTTTTATGACGATTTTGTCCATATTTCCCCTAACCACGGAAAAGTTATCTTGAAAAATCCAATTTTTTATATGTTATCTTTTAGAATCCTCTTGCCATGAGTGACACTAGGCCTCTGAATTACCATCGGCCAGCAAAGAAGAATTCAGCGCGCGATATTACCATAAACTCCTTTTTTATGACGATTTTGTCCATATTTCCCCTAACCACGGAAAAGTTTACTTGAAAATTCCAACTTTTTTAGCTTTATCTTCTAGAACGCTTTCGCCTTGAGTGACACTAGGCCTCTGAATCACCATCGGCCAGCAAAAAACATGCTTGCGCGACATTTAAATCTGAAGTCAATTATTATGACCGATTTGTCTACCTTTCCCCTAACCACGGACAAGGTTACGTGAAAATTCCGTCTTTTATAGCGATATCTTCTAGAATTATATTACATCGAGTGACACTAGGCCTCTGAATCACCATCGGCCAGCAAAGAAGACGCCAAAGCACCATTTTACTCTAAACTTCTTTTTTTATGACGATTTTGTCCATATTTCCTCTAACCACGGAAAAGTTAACTTGAAAATTCCAACTTTTTTCATTTTATCCTCTAGAATAGTCTTACCTCGAGTGACACTAGGCCTCTGAATTACAATCGGCCAGCAAAGAAGAAGTCAGCGCGCCATGTTACTATAAACTCCATTTTTACGACGATTTTGTCCATATTTCCTCTAACCACGGAAAAGTTAACTTGAAAATTCCAACTTTTTAAATGTTATCTTTTAGAATATTCTTGCCATGAGTGACACTAGGCCTCTGAATCACCTTCGGCCGGCAAAAATATGCTTGCGCGACATTTAAATCTGAAGTCAATTATTATGACCGATTTGCCAACTTTTCCCCTAACCACGGACAAGGTTACGTGAAAATTCCGTGTTTTATAGCGTTATCATCTAGAATAATATTACGTTGAGTGACACTAGGCCTCTGAATCACCATCGGCCAGCAAAGAAGACGCCAAAGCACCATTTTACTCTAAACATCTTTTTTTATGACGATTTTGTCCATATTTCCCCTAACCACGGAAAAGTTTACTTAAAAATTCCAACTTTTTTAATGTTGTCCTCTAGAATACTCTAGCCTTGAGAGACACTAGGCCTCTGAATTACAATCGGCCAGCACAGAAGAAGTCAGCGCGCCATGTTACTCTAAACTCCATTTTTATGACGATTTTGTCCATATATACCCTAGCCACGGAAAAGTTAACTTGAAAATTCCAACTTTTTTCATGTTATCCTCTAGAATAGTCTTGCCTCGAGTGACACTAGGCCTCTGAATTACAATCGGCCAGCAAAGAAGAAGTCAGTGCGCCATGTTACTCTAAACTCCATTTTTATGACGATTTTGTCCATATATACCCTAGCCACGGAAAAGTTAACTTGAAAATTCCAACTTTTTTCATGTTATCCTCTAGAATAGTCTTGCCTCGAGTGACACTAGGCCTCTGAATCACCATCGGCCAGCAAAAAACATGCTTGCGCGACATTTAAATCTGAAGTCAATTATTATGACCGATTTGTCTACCTATCCCCTAACCACGGACAAGGTTACGTGAAAATTCCGTCTTTTATAGCGATATCTTCTAGAATTATATTACATCGAGTGACACTAGGCCTCTGAATCACCATCGGCCAGCAAAGAAGACGCCAAAGCACCATTTTACTCTAAACTTCTTTTTTTATGACGATTTTGTCCATATTTCCTCTAACCACGGAAAAGTTAACTTGAAAATTCCAACTTTTTTCATTTTATCCTCTAGAATAGTCATACCTCGAGTGACACTAAGCCTCTGAATTACAATCGGCCAGCAAAGAAGAAGTCAGCGCGCCATGTTACTCTAAACTCCATTTTTACGACGATTTTGTCCATATTTCCTCTAACCACGGAAAAGTTAACTTGAAGATTCCAACTTTTTAAATGTTATCTTTTAGAATACTCTTGCCATGAGTGACACTAGGCCTCTGAATTACCATCGGCCAGCAAAGAAGAATTCAGCGCGCGATGTTACTATAAACTCCATTTTTATGACGATTTTGTCCATATTTCCCCTAACCACGGAAAACTTTACTTGAATATTCTAACTTTTTTAGCTTCATCTTCTAGAATTATCTTACGTCGAGTGACACTAGGCCTCTGAATCGCCATCGGCCAGCAAAAAACATGCTTGCGCGACATTTAAATCTGAAGTCAAATTTTATGTCCGATTTGTCTACATTTCCCCTATCCATGGACAAGATTACGTAAAAGTTCCATCTTTTATAGCGTTATCTTTTAGAATTATCTTACGCCGAGTGACACTAGGCCTCTGAATCACCACCGGCCAGCAAAGAAGACGCCAAAGCACCATTTTACTCTAAACTCCTTTTTTATGACGATTTTGTCCATATTTCCCCTAACCACGGAAAAGTTATCTTGAAAAATCCAATTTTTTATATGTTATCTTTTAGAATCCTCTTGCCATGAGTGACACTAGGCCTCTGAATTACCATCGGCCAGCAAAGAAGAATTCAGCGCGCGATATTACCATAAACTCCTTTTTTATGACGATTTTGTCCATATTTCCCCTAACCACGGAAAAGTTTACTTGAAAATTCCAACTTTTTTAGCTTTATCTTCTAGAACGCTTTCGCCTTGAGTGACACTAGGCCTCTGAATCACCATCGGCCAGCAAAAAACATGCTTGCGCGACATTTAAATCTGAAGTCAATTATTATGACCGATTTGTCTACCTATCCCCTAACCACGGACAAGGTTACGTGAAAATTCCGTCTTTTATAGCGATATCTTCTAGAATTATATTACATCGAGTGACACTAGGCCTCTGAATCACCATCGGCCAGCAAAGAAGACGCCAAAGCACCATTTTACTCTAAACTTCTTTTTTTATGACGATTTTGTCCATATTTCCTCTAACCACGGAAAAGTTAACTTGAAAATTCCAACTTTTTTCATTTTATCCTCTAGAATAGTCTTACCTCGAGTGACACTAAGCCTCTGAATTACAATCGGCCAGCAAAGAAGAAGTCAGCGCGCCATGTTACTCTAAACTCCATTTTTACGACGATTTTGTCCATATTTCCTCTAACCACGGAAAAGTTAACTTGAAGATTCCAACTTTTTAAATGTTATCTTTTAGAATACTCTTGCCATGAGTGACACTAGGCCTCTGAATTACCATCGGCCAGCAAAGAAGAATTCAGCGCGCGATGTTACTATAAACTCCATTTTTATGACGATTTTGTCCATATTTCCCCTAACCACGGAAAACTTTACTTGAATATTCTAACTTTTTTAGCTTCATCTTCTAGAATTATCTTACGTCGAGTGACACTAGGCCTCTGAATCGCCATCGGCCAGCAAAAAACATGCTTGCGCGACATTTAAATCTGAAGTCAAATTTTATGTCCGATTTGTCTACATTTCCCCTATCCATGGACAAGGTTACGTAAAAGTTCCATCTTTTATAGCGTTATCTTTTAGAATTATCTTACGCCGAGTAACACTAGGCCTCTGAATCACCACCGGCCAGCAAAAAAGACGCCAAAGCACCATTTTACTCTAAACTCCTTTTTTATGACGATTTTGTCCATATTTCCCCTAACCACGGAAAAGTTATCTTGAAAAATCCAATTTTTTATATGTTATCTTTTAGAATCCTCTTGCCATGAGTGACACTAGGCCTCTGAATTACCATCGGCCAGCAAAGAAGAATTCAGCGCGCGATATTACCATAAACTCCTTTTTTATGACGATTTTGTCCATATTTCCCCTAACCACGGAAAAGGATACTTGAAAATTCCAACTTTTTTAGCTTTATCTTCTAGAACGCTTTCGCCTTGAGTGACACTAGGCCTCTGAATCACCATCGGCCAGCAAAAAACATGCTTGCGCGACATTTAAATCTGAAGTCAATTATTATGACCGATTTGTCTACCTTTCCCCTAACCACGGACAAGGTTACGTGAAAATTCCGTCTTTTATAGCGATATCTTCTAGAATTATATTACATCGAGTGACACTAGGCCTCTGAATCACCATCGGCCAGCAAAGAAGACGCCAAAGCACCATTTTACTCTAAACTTCTTTTTTTATGACGATTTTGTCCATATTTCCTCTAACCACGGAAAAGTTAACTTGAAAATTCCAACTTTTTTCATTTTATCCTCTAGAATAGTCTTACCTCGAGTGACACTAGGCCTCTGAATTACAATCGGCCAGCAAAGAAGAAGTCAGCGCGCCATGTTACTATAAACTCCATTTTTACGACGATTTTGTCCATATTTCCTCTAACCACGGAAAAGTTAACTTGAAGATTCCAACTTTTTAAATGTTATCTTTTAGAATACTCTTTCCATGAGTGACACTCGGCCTCTGAATCACCAGCGGCCAGCAAAGAAGAATTCAGCGCGCGATGTTACTATAAACTCCATTTTTATGACGATTTTGTCCATATTTCCCATAACCACGGAAAACTTTACTTGAATATTCTAACTTTTTTAGCTTTATCTTCTAGAATGCTCTTGCTTTGAGTGACACTAGGCCTCTGAATCACCATCGGCCAGCAAAAAACATGCTTGCGCGACATTTAAATCTAAAGTCAACTTTTATGACCGATTTGTCTACATTTCCCCTAACCACGGACAAGGTTACGTAAAAATTCCATCTTTTATAGCCTTATCATCTAGAACTATATTACGTCGAGTGACACTAGTCCTCTGAATCACCATCGCCCAGCAAAGAAGACGCCAAAGCGCCATTTTACTCTAAACTCCTTTTTTATGACGATTTTGTCCATATTTCCCCTAACCACGGAAAAGTTATCTTGAAAAATCCAATTTTTTGTTTGTTATCTTTTAGAATCCTCTTGCCATGAGTGACACTAGGCCTCTGAATTACCATCGGCCAGCAAAGAAGAATTCAGCGCGCGATATTACCATAAACTCCTTTTTTATGACGATTTTGTCCATATTTCCCCTAACCACGGAAAAGTTTACTTGAAAATTCCAACTTTTTTAGCTTTATCTTCTAGAACGCTTTCGCCTTGAGTGACACTAGGCCTCTGAATCACCATCGGCCAGCAAAAAACATGCTTGCGCGACATTTAAATCTGAAGTCAATTATTATGACCGATTTGTCTACCTTTCCCCTAACCACGGACAAGGTTACGTGAAAATTCCGTCTTTTATAGCGATATCTTCTAGAATTATATAACATCGGGTGACACTAGGCCTCTGAATCACCATCGGCCAGCAAAGAAGACGCCAAAGCACCATTTTACTCTAAACTTCTTTTTTTATGACGATTTTGTCCATATTTCCTCTAACCACGGAAAAGTTAACTTGAAAATTCCAACTTTTTTAATTTTATCCTCTAGAATTGTCTTACCTCGAGTGACACTAGGCCTCTGAATTACAATCGGCCAGCAAAGAAGAAGTCAGCGCGCCATGTTACTCTAAACTCCATTTTTACGACGATTTTGTCCATATTTCCTCTAACCACGGAAAAGTTAACTTGAAAATTCCAACTTTTTAAATGTTATCTTTTAGAATACTCTTGCCATGAGTGACACTAGGCCTCTGAATCACCATCGGCCGGCAAAAATATGCTTGCGCGACATTTAAATCTGAAGTCAATTATTATGACCGATTTGCCAACTTTTCCCCTAACCACGGACAAGGTTACGTGAAAATTCCGTGTTTTATAGCGTTATCATCTAGAATAATATTACGTTGAGTGACACTAGGCCTCTGAATCACCATCGGCCAGCAAAGAAGACGCCAAAGCACCATTTTACTCTAAACATCTTTTTTTATGACGATTTTGTCCATATTTCCCCTAACCACGGAAAAGTTTACTTAAAAATTCCAACTTTTTTAATGTTGTCCTCTAGAATACTCTAGCCTTGAGAGACACTAGGCCTCTGAATTACAATCGGCCAGCACAGAAGAAGTCAGCGCGCCATGTTACTCTAAACTCCATTTTTATGACGATTTTGTCCATATATACCCTAGCCACGGAAAAGTTAACTTGAAAATTCCAACTTTTTTCATGTTATCCTCTAGAATAGTCTTGCCTCGAGTGACACTAGGCCTCTGAATTACAATCGGCCAGCAAAGAAGAAGTCAGTGCGCCATGTTACTCTAAACTCCATTTTTATGACGATTTTGTCCATATTTCCTCTAACCACGGAAAAGTTAACTTGAAAATTCCAACTTTTTAAATGATTTCTTTTAGAATACTCTTGTCATGAGTGACACTAGGCCTCTGAATCACCAGCGGCCAGCAAAGAAGAATTCAGCGCGCGGTGTTACTATAAACTCCATTTTTATGACGATTTTGTCCATATTTCCCATAACCACGGAAAACTTTACTTGAATATTCTAACTTTTTTAGCTTTATCTTCTAGAATGCTCTTGCTTTGAGTGACACTAGGCCTCTGAATCACCATCGGCCAGCAAAAAACATGCTTGCGCGACATTTAAATCTAAAGTCAACTTTTATGACCGATTTGTCTACATTTCCCCTAACCACGGACAAGGTTACGTAAAAATTCCATCTTTTATAGCCTTATCATCTAGAACTATATTACGTCGAGTGACACTAGTCCTCTGAATCACCATCGCCCAGCAAAGAAGACGCCAAAGCACCATTTTACTCTAAACTCCTTTTTTATGACGATTTTGTCCATATTTCCCCTAACCACGGAAAAGTTATCTTGAAAAATCCAATTTTTTATATGTTATCTTTTAGAATCCTCTTGCCATGAGTGACACTAGGCCTCTGAATTACCATCGGCCAGCAAAGAAGAATTCAGCGCGCGATATTACCATAAACTCCTTTTTTATGACGATTTTGTCCATATTTCCCCTAACCACGGAAAAGTTTACTTGAAAATTCCAACTTTTTTAGCTTTATCTTCTAGAACGCTTTCGCCTTGAGTGACACTAGGCCTCTGAATCACCATCGGCCAGCAAAAAACATGCTTGCGCGACATTTAAATCTGAAGTCAATTATTATGACCGATTTGTCTACCTATCCCCTAACCACGGACAAGGTTACGTGAAAATTCCGTCTTTTATAGCGATATCTTCTAGAATTATATTACATCGAGTGACACTAGGCCTCTGAATCACCATCGGCCAGCAAAGAAGACGCCAAAGCACCATTTTACTCTAAACTTCTTTTTTTATGACGATTTTGTCCATATTTCCTCTAACCACGGAAAAGTTAACTTGAAAATTCCAACTTTTTTCATTTTATCCTCTAGAATCGTCTTACCTCGAGTGACACTAAGCCTCTGAATTACAATCGGCCAGCAAAGAAGAAGTCAGCGCGCCATGTTACTCTAAACTCCATTTTTACGACGATTTTGTCCATATTTCCTCTAACCACGGAAAAGTTAACTTGAAGATTCCAACTTTTTAAATGTTATCTTTTAGAATACTCTTGCCATGAGTGACACTAGGCCTCTGAATTACCATCGGCCAGCAAAGAAGAATTCAGCGCGCGATGTTACTATAAACTCCATTTTTATGACGATTTTGTCCATATTTCCCCTAACCACGGAAAACTTTACTTGAATATTCTAACTTTTTTAGCTTCATCTTCTAGAATTATCTTACGTCGAGTGACACTAGGCCTCTGAATCGCCATCGGCCAGCAAAAAACATGCTTGCGCGACATTTAAATCTGAAGTCAAATTTTATGTCCGATTTGTCTACATTTCCCCTATCCATGGACAAGGTTACGTAAAAGTTCCATCTTTTATAGCGTTATCTTTTAGAATTATCTTACGCCGAGTGACACTAGGCCTCTGAATCACCACCGGCCAGCAAAGAAGACGCCAAAGCACCATTTTACTCTAAACTCCTTTTTTATGACGATTTTGTCCATATTACCCCTAACCACGGAAAAGTTTACTTGAAAATTCCAACTTGTTAAATGTTATCTTCTAGAATACTCTTTCCATGAGTGACACTCGGCCTCTGAATCACCAGCGGCCAGCAAAGAAGAATTCAGCGCGCGATGTTACTATAAACTCCATTTTTATGACGATTTTGTCCATATTTCCCATAACCACGGAAAACTTTACTTGAATATTCTAACTTTTTTAGCTTTATCTTCTAGAATGCTCTTGCTTTGAGTGACACTAGGCCTCTGAATCACCATCGGCCAGCAAAAAACATGCTTGCGCGACATTTAAATCTAAAGTCAACTTTTATGACCGATTTGTCTACATTTCCCCTAACCACGGACAAGGTTACGTAAAAATTCCATCTTTTATAGCCTTATCATCTAGAACTATATTACGTCGAGTGACACTAGTCCTCTGAATCACCATCGCCCAGCAAAGAAGACGCCAAAGCGCCATTTTACTCTAAACTCCTTTTTTATGACGATTTTGTCCATATTTCCCCTAACCACGGAAAAGTTATCTTGAAAAATCCAATTTTTTATATGTTATCTTTTAGAATCCTCTTGCCATGAGTGACACTAGGCCTCTGAATTACCATCGACCAGCAAAGAAGAATTCAGCGCGCGATATTACCATAAACTCCTTTTTTATGACGGTTTTGTCCATATTTCCCCTAACCACGGAAAAGTTTACTTGAAAATTCCAACTTTTTTAGCTTTATCTTCTAGAACGCTTTCGCCTTGAGTGACACTAGGCCTCTGAATCACCATCGGCCAGCAAAAAACATGCTTGCGCGACATTTAAATCTGAAGTCAATTATTATGACCGATTTGTCTACCTATCCCCTAACCACGGACAAGGTTACGTGAAAATTCCGTCTTTTATAGCGATATCTTCTAGAATTATATTACATCGAGTGACACTAGGCCTCTGAATCACCATCGCCCAGCAAAGAAGACGCCAAAGCGCCATTTTACTCTAAACTCCTTTTTTATGACGATTTTGTCCATATTTCCCCTAACCACGGAAAAGTTATCTTGAAAAATCCAATTTTTTATTTGTTATCTTTTAGAATCCTCTTGCCATGAGTGACACTAGGCCTCTGAATTACCATCGGCCAGCAAAGAAGAATTCAGCGCGCGATATTACCATAAACTCCTTTTTTATGACGATTTTGTCCATATTTCCCCTAACCACGGAAAAGTTTACTTGAAAATTCCAACTTTTTTAGCTTTATCTTCTAGAACGCTTTCGCCTTGAGTGACACTAGGCCTCTGAATCACCATCGGCCAGCAAAAAACATGCTTGCGCGACATTTAAATCTGAAGTCAATTATTATGACCGATTTGTCTACCTTTCCCCTAACCACGGACAAGGTTACGTGAAAATTCCGTCTTTTATAGCGATATCTTCTAGAATTATATAACATCGAGTGACACTAGGCCTCTGAATCACCATCGGCCAGCAAAGAAGACGCCAAAGCACCATTTTACTCTAAACTTCTTTTTTTATGACGATTTTGTCCATATTTCCTCTAACCACGGAAAAGTTAACTTGAAAATTCCAACTTTTTTAATTTTATCCTCTAGAATAGTCTTACCTCGAGTGACACTAGGCCTCTGAATTACAATCGGCCAGCAAAGAAGAAGTCAGTGCGCCATGTTACTCTAAACTCCATTTTTATGACGATTTTGTCCATATTTCCTCTAACCACGGAAAAGTTAACTTGAAAATTCCAACTTTTTAAATGATATCTTTTAGAATACTCTTGTCATGAGTGACACTAGGCCTCTGAATCACCAGCGGCCAGCAAAGAAGAATTCAGCGCGCGATGTTACTATAAACTCCATTTTTATGACGATTTTGTCCATATTTCCCATAACCACGGAAAACTTTACTTGAATATTCTAACTTTTTTAGCTTTATCTTCTAGAATGCTCTTGCTTTGAGTGACACTAGGCCTCTGAATCACCATCGGCCAGCAAAAAACATGCTTGCGCGACATTTAAATCTAAAGTCAACTTTTATGACCGATTTGTCTACATTTCCCCTAACCACGGACAAGGTTACGTAAAAATTCCATCTTTTATAGCCTTATCATCTAGAACTATATTACGTCGAGTGACACTAGTCCTCTGAATCACCATCGCCCAGCAAAGAAGACGCCAAAGCACCATTTTACTCTAAACTCCTTTTTTATGACGATTTTGTCCATATTTCCCCTAACCACGGAAAAGTTATCTTGAAAAATCCAATTTTTTATATGTTATCTTTTAGAATCCTCTTGCCATGAGTGACACTAGGCCTCTGAATTACCATCGGCCAGCAAAGAAGAATTCAGCGCGCGATATTACCATAAACTCCTTTTTTATGACGATTTTGTCCATATTTCCCCTAACCACGGAAAAGTTTACTTGAAAATTCCAACTTTTTTAGCTTTATCTTCTAGAACGCTTTCGCCTTGAGTGACACTAGGCCTCTGAATCACCATCGGCCAGCAAAAAACATGCTTGCGCGACATTTAAATCTGAAGTCAATTATTATGACCGATTTGTCTACCTATCCCCTAACCACGGACAAGGTTACGTGAAAATTCCGTCTTTTATAGCGATATCTTCTAGAATTATATTACATCGAGTGACACTAGGCCTCTGAATCACCATCGGCCAGCAAAGAAGACGCCAAAGCACCATTTTACTCTAAACTTCTTTTTTTATGACGATTTTGTCCATATTTCCTCTAACCACGGAAAAGTTAACTTGAAAATTCCAACTTTTTTCATTTTATCCTCTAGAATAGTCTTACCTCGAGTGACACTAAGCCTCTGAATTACAATCGGCCAGCAAACAAGAAGTCAGCGCGCCATGTTACTCTAAACTCCATTTTTACGACGATTTTGTCCATATTTCCTCTAACCACGGAAAAGTTAACTTGAAGATTCCAACTTTTTAAATGTTATCTTTTAGAATACTCTTGCCATGAGTGACACTAGGCCTCTGAATTACCATCGGCCAGCAAAGAAGAATTCAGCGCGCGATGTTACTATAAACTCCATTTTTATGACGATTTTGTCCATATTTCCCCTAACCACGGAAAACTTTACTTGAATATTCTAACTTTTTTAGCTTCATCTTCTAGAATTATCTGACGTCGAGTGACACTAGGCCTCTGAATCGCCATCGGCCAGCAAAAAACATGCTTGCGCGACATTTAAATCTGAAGTCAAATTTTATGTCCGATTTGTCTACATTTCCCCTATCCATGGACAAGGTTACGTAAAAGTTCCATCTTTTATAGCGTTATCTTTTAGAATTATCTTACGCCGAGTGACACTAGGCCTCTGAATCACCACCGGCCAGCAAAGAAGACGCCAAAGCACCATTTTACTCTAAACTCCTTTTTTATGACGATTTTGTCCATATTACCCCTAACCACGGAAAAGTTTACTTGAAAATTCCAACTTGTTAAATGTTATCTTCTAGAATACTCTTTCCATGAGTGACACTCGGCCTCTGAATCACCAGCGGCCAGCAAAGAAGAATTCAGCGCGCGATGTTACTATAAACTCCATTTTTATGACGATTTTGTCCATATTTCCCATAACCACGGAAAACTTTACTTGAATATTCTAACTTTTTTAGCTTTATCTTCTAGAATGCTCTTGCTTTGAGTGACACTAGGCCTCTGAATCACCATCGGCCAGCAAAAAACATGCTTGCGCGACATTTAAATCTAAAGTCAACTTTTATGACCGATTTGTCTACATTTCCCCTAACCACGGACAAGGTTACGTAAAAATTCCATCTTTTATAGCCTTATCATCTAGAACTATATTACGTCGAGTGACACTAGTCCTCTGAATCACCATCGCCCAGCAAAGAAGACGCCAAAGCGCCATTTTACTCTAAACTCCTTTTTTATGACGATTTTGTCCATATTTCCCCTAACCACGGAAAAGTTATCTTGAAAAATCCAATTTTTTATTTGTTATCT
This sequence comes from Pammene aurita, assembly GCA_947086415.1. Taxonomy (NCBI): domain Eukaryota; kingdom Metazoa; phylum Arthropoda; class Insecta; order Lepidoptera; family Tortricidae; genus Pammene; species Pammene aurita. The sequence continues at coordinate 22,917,864 of OX352306.1, read as the reverse complement.
TTTAGAATCCTCTTGCCATGAGTGACACTAGGCCTCTGAATTACCATCGGCCAGCAAAGAAGAATTCAGCGCGCGATATTACCATAAACTCCTTTTTTATGACGATTTTGTCCATATTTCCCCTAACCACGGAAAAGTTTACTTGAAAATTCCAACTTTTTTAGCTTTATCTTCTAGAACGCTTTCGCCTTGAGTGACACTAGGCCTCTGAATCACCATCGGCCAGCAAAAAACATGCTTGCGCGACATTTAAATCTGAAGTCAATTATTATGACCGATTTGTCTACCTTTCCCCTAACCACGGACAAGGTTACGTGAAAATTCCGTCTTTTATAGCGATATCTTCTAGAATTATATAACATCGAGTGACACTAGGCCTCTGAATCACCATCGGCCAGCAAAGAAGACGCCAAAGCACCATTTTACACTAAACTTCTTTTTTTATGACGATTTTGTCCATATTTCCTCTAACCACGGAAAAGTTAACTTGAAAATTCCAACTTTTTTAATTTTATCCTCTAGAATAGTCTTACCTCGAGTGACACTAGGCCTCTGAATTACAATCGGCCAGCAAAGAAGAAGTCAGCGCGCCATGTTACTCTAAACTCCATTTTTACGACGATTTTGTCCATATTTCCTCTAACCACGGAAAAGTTAACTTGAAAATTCCAACTTTTTAAATGTTATCTTTTAGAATACTCTTGCCATGAGTGACACTAGGCCTCTGAATCACCATCGGCCGGCAAAAATATGCTTGCGCGACATTTAAATCTGAAGTCAATTATTATGACCGATTTGCCAACTTTTCCCCTAACCACGGACAAGGTTACGTGAAAATTCCGTGTTTTATAGCGTTATCATCTAGAATAATATTACGTTGAGTGACACTAGGCCTCTGAATCACCATCGGCCAGCAAAGAAGACGCCAAAGCACCATTTTACTCTAAACTTCTTTTTTTATGACGATTTTGTCCATATTTCCTCTAACCACGGAAAAGTTAACTTGAAAATTCCAACTTTTTTCATTTTATCCTCTAGAATAGTCTTACCTCGAGTGACACTAGGCCTCTGAATTACAATCGGCCAGCAAAGAAGAAGTCAGCGCGCCATGTTACTATAAACTCCATTTTTACGACGATTTTGTCCATATTTCCTCTAACCACGGAAAAGTTAACTTGAAAATTCCAACTTTTTAAATGTTATCTTTTAGAATATTCTTGCCATGAGTGACACTAGGCCTCTGAATCACCATCGGCCGGCAAAAATATGCTTGCGCGACATTTAAATCTGAAGTCAATTATTATGACCGATTTGCCAACTTTTCCCCTAACCACGGACAAGGTTACGTGAAAATTCCGTGTTTTATAGCGTTATCATCTAGAATAATATTACGTTGAGTGACACTAGGCCTCTGAATCACCATCGGCCAGCAAAGAAGACGCCAAAGCACCATTTTACTCTAAACATCTTTTTTTATGACGATTTTGTCCATATTTCCCCTAACCACGGAAAAGTTTACTTAAAAATTCCAACTTTTTTAATGTTGTCCTCTAGAATACTCTAGCCTTGAGAGACACTAGGCCTCTGAATTACAATCGGCCAGCACAGAAGAAGTCAGCGCGCCATGTTACTCTAAACTCCATTTTTATGACGATTTTGTCCATATATACCCTAGCCACGGAAAAGTTAACTTGAAAATTCCAACTTTTTTCATGTTATCCTCTAGAATAGTCTTGCCTCGAGTGACACTAGGCCTCTGAATTACAATCGGCCAGCAAAGAAGAAGTCAGTGCGCCATGTTACTCTAAACTCCATTTTTATGACGATTTTGTCCATATATACCCTAGCCACGGAAAAGTTAACTTGAAAATTCCAACTTTTTTCATGTTATCCTCTAGAATAGTCTTGCCTCGAGTGACACTAGGCCTCTGAATCACCATCGGCCAGCAAAAAACATGCTTGCGCGACATTTAAATCTGAAGTCAATTATTATGACCGATTTGTCTACCTATCCCCTAACCACGGACAAGGTTACGTGAAAATTCCGTCTTTTATAGCGATATCTTCTAGAATTATATTACATCGAGTGACACTAGGCCTCTGAATCACCATCGGCCAGCAAAGAAGACGCCAAAGCACCATTTTACTCTAAACTTCTTTTTTTATGACGATTTTGTCCATATTTCCTCTAACCACGGAAAAGTTAACTTGAAAATTCCAACTTTTTTCATTTTATCCTCTAGAATAGTCTTACCTCGAGTGACACTAAGCCTCTGAATCACCAGCGGCCAGCAAAGAAGAATTCAGCGCGCGATGTTACTATAAACTCCATTTTTATGACGATTTTGTCCATATTTCCCATAACCACGGAAAACTTTACTTGAATATTCTAACTTTTTTAGCTTTATCTTCTAGAATGCTCTTGCTTTGAGTGATACTAGGCCTCTGAATCACCATCGGCCAGCAAAAAACATGCTTGCGCGACATTTAAATCTAAAGTCAACTTTTATGACCGATTTGTCTACATTTCCCCTAACCACGGACAAGGTTACGTAAAAATTCCATCTTTTATAGCGTTATCATCTAGAACTATATTACGTCGAGTGACACTAGTCCTCTGAATCACCATCGCCCAGCAAAGAAGACGCCAAAGCACCATGTTACTCTAAACTCCATTTTTATGACGATTTTGTCCATATTTCCCCTAGCCACGGAAAAGTTAACTAGAAAATTCCAACTTTTTTCATGTTATCCTCTAGAATAGTCTTGCCTCGAGTGACACTAGGCCTCTGAATTACAATCGGCCAGCAAAGAAGAAGTCAGTGCGCCATGTTACTCTAAACTCCATTTTTATGACGATTTTGTCCATATTTCCTCTAACCACGGAAAAGTTAACTTGAAAATTCCAACTTTTTAAATGATATCTTTTAGAATACTCTTGCCATGAGTGACACTAGGCCTCTGAATCACCAGCGGCCAGCAAAGAAGAATTCAGCGCGCGATGTTACTATAAACTCCATTTTTATGACGATTTTGTCCATATTTCCCATAACCACGGAAAACTTTACTTGAATATTCTAACTTTTTTAGCTTTATTTTCTAGAATGCTCTTGCTTTGAGTGACACTAGGCCTCTGAATCACCATCGGCCAGCAAAAAACATGCTTGCGCGACATTTAAATCTAAAGTCAACTTTTATGACCGATTTGTCTACATTTCCCCTAACCACGGACAAGGTTACGTAAAAATTCCATCTTTTATAGCGTTATCATCTAGAACTATATTACGTCGAGTGACACTAGTCCTCTGAATCACCATCGCCCAGCAAAGAAGACGCCAAAGCACCATTTTACTCTAAACTCCTTTTTTATGACGATTTTGTCCATATTTCCCCTAACCACGGAAAAGTTATCTTGAAAAATCCAATTTTTTATATGTTATCTTTTAGAATCCTCTTGCCATGAGTGACACTAGGCCTCTGAATTACCATCGGCCAGCAAAGAAGAATTCAGCGCGCGATATTACCATAAACTCCTTTTTTATGACGATTTTGTCCATATTTCCCCTAACCACGGAAAAGTTTACTTGAAAATTCCAACTTTTTTAGCTTTATCTTCTAGAACGCTTTCGCCTTGAGTGACACTAGGCCTCTGAATCGCCATCGGCCAGCAAAAAACATGCTTGCGCGACATTTAAATCTGAAGTCAATTATTATGACCGATTTGTCTACCTTTCCCCTAACCACGGACAAGGTTACGTGAAAATTCCGTCTTTTATAGCGATATCTTCTAGAATTATATTACATCGAGTGACATTAGGCCTCTGAATCACCATTGGCCAGCAAAGAAGACGCCAAAGCACCATTTTACTCTAAACTTCTTTTTTTATGACGATTTTGTCCATATTTCCTCTAACCACGGAAAAGTTAACTTGAAAATTCCAACTTTTTTCATTTTATCCTCTAGAATAGTCTTACCTCGAGTGACACTAGGCCTCTGAATTACAATCGGCTAGCAAAGAAGAAGTCAGCGCGCCATGTTACTCTAAACTCCATTTTTACGACGATTTTGTCCATATTTCCTCTAACCACGGAAAAGTTAACTTGAAAATTCCAACTTTTTAAATGTTATCTTTTAGAATACTCTTGCCATGAGTGACACTAGGCCTCTGAATCACCATCGGCCGGCAAAAAATATGCTTGCGCGACATTTAAATCTGAAGTCAATTATTATGACCGATTTGCCAACTTTTCCCCTAACCACGGACAAGGTTACGTGAAAATTCCGTGTTTTATAGCGTTATCATCTAGAATAATATTACGTTGAGTGACACTAGGCCTCTGAATCACCATCGGCCAGCAAAGAAGACGCCAAAGCACCATTTTACTCTAAACATCTTTTTTTATGACGATTTTGTCCATATTTCCCCTAACCACGGAAAAGTTTACTTAAAAATTCCAACTTTTTTAATGTTGTCCTCTAGAATACTCTAGCCTTGAGAGACACTAGGCCTCTGAATTACAATCGGCCAGCAAAGAAGAAGTCAGCGCGCCATGTTACTCTAAACTCCATTTTTATGACGATTTTGTCCATATATACCCTAGCCACGGAAAAGTTAACTTGAAAATTCCAACTTTTTTCATGTTATCCTCTAGAATAGTCTTGCCTCGAGTGACACTAGGCCTCTGAATTACCATCGGCCAGCAAAGAAGAATTCAGCGCGCGATGTTACTATAAACTCCATTTTTATGACGATTTTGTCCATATTTCCCCTAACCACGGAAAACTTTACTTGAATATTCTAACTTTTTTAGCTTCATCTTCTAGAATTATCTTACGTCGAGTGACACTAGGCCTCTGAATCGCCATCGGCCAGCAAAAAACATGCTTGCGCGACATTTAAATCTGAAGTCAAATTTTATGTCCGATTTGTCTACATTTCCCCTATCCATGGACAAGGTTACGTAAAAGTTCCATCTTTTATAGCGTTATCTTTTAGAATTATCTTACGCCGAGTGACACTAGGCCTCTGAATCACCACCGGCCAGCAAAGAAGACGCCAAAGCACCATTTTACTCTAAACTCCTTTTTTATGACGATTTTGTCCATATTTCCCCTAACCACGGAAAAGTTATCTTGAAAAATCCAATTTTTTATATGTTATCTTTTAGAATCCTCTTGCCATGAGTGACACTAGGCCTCTGAATTACCATCGGCCAGCAAAGAAGAATTCAGCGCGCGATATTACCATAAACTCCTTTTTTATGACGATTTTGTCCATATTTCCCCTAACCACGGAAAAGTTTACTTGAAAATTCCAACTTTTTTAGCTTTATCTTCTAGAACGCTTTCGCCTTGAGTGACACTAGGCCTCTGAATCACCATCGGCCAGCAAAAAACATGCTTGCGCGACATTTAAATCTGAAGTCAATTATTATGACCGATTTGTCTACCTTTCCCCTAACCACGGACAAGGTTACGTGAAAATTCCGTCTTTTATAGCGATATCTTCTAGAATTATATTACATCGAGTGACACTAGGCCTCTGAATCACCATCGGCCAGCAAAGAAGACGCCAAAGCACCATTTTACTCTAAACTTCTTTTTTTATGACGATTTTGTCCATATTTCCTCTAACCACGGAAAAGTTAACTTGAAAATTCCAACTTTTTTCATTTTATCCTCTAGAATAGTCTTACCTCGAGTGACACTAGGCCTCTGAATTACAATCGGCCAGCAAAGAAGAAGTCAGCGCGCCATGTTACTATAAACTCCATTTTTACGACGATTTTGTCCATATTTCCTCTAACCACGGAAAAGTTAACTTGAAAATTCCAACTTTTTAAATGTTATCTTTTAGAATATTCTTGCCATGAGTGACACTAGGCCTCTGAATCACCATCGGCCGGCAAAAATATGCTTGCGCGACATTTAAATCTGAAGTCAATTATTATGACCGATTTGCCAACTTTTCCCCTAACCACGGACAAGGTTACGTGAAAATTCCGTGTTTTATAGCGTTATCATCTAGAATAATATTACGTTGAGTGACACTAGGCCTCTGAATCACCATCGGCCAGCAAAGAAGACGCCAAAGCACCATTTTACTCTAAACATCTTTTTTTATGACGATTTTGTCCATATTTCCCCTAACCACGGAAAAGTTTACTTAAAAATTCCAACTTTTTTAATGTTGTCCTCTAGAATACTCTAGCCTTGAGAGACACTAGGCCTCTGAATTACAATCGGCCAGCACAGAAGAAGTCAGCGCGCCATGTTACTCTAAACTCCATTTTTATGACGATTTTGTCCATATATACCCTAGCCACGGAAAAGTTAACTTGAAAATTCCAACTTTTTTCATGTTATCCTCTAGAATAGTCTTGCCTCGAGTGACACTAGGCCTCTGAATTACAATCGGCCAGCAAAGAAGAAGTCAGTGCGCCATGTTACTCTAAACTCCATTTTTATGACGATTTTGTCCATATTTCCCCTAACCACGGAAAACTTTACTTGAATATTCTAACTTTTTTAGCTTCATCTTCTAGAATTATCTTACGTCGAGTGACACTAGGCCTCTGAATCGCCATCGGCCAGCAAAAAACATGCTTGCGCGACATTTAAATCTGAAGTCAAATTTTATGTCCGATTTGTCTACATTTCCCCTATCCATGGACAAGGTTACGTAAAAGTTCCATCTTTTATAGCGTTATCTTTTAGAATTATCTTACGCCGAGTGACACTAGGCCTCTGAATCACCACCGGCCAGCAAAGAAGACGCCAAAGCACCATTTTACTCTAAACTCCTTTTTTATGACGATTTTGTCCATATTTCCCCTAGCCACGGAAAAGTTAACTAGAAAATTCCAACTTTTTTCATGTTATCCTCTAGAATAGTCTTGCCTCGAGTGACACTAGGCCTCTGAATTACAATCGGCCAGCAAAGAAGAAGTCAGTGCGCCATGTTACTCTAAACTCCATTTTTATGACGATTTTGTCCATATTTCCTCTAACCACGGAAAAGTTAACTTGAAAATTCCAACTTTTTTCATGTTATCCTCTAGAATAGTCTTGCCTCGAGTGACACTAGGCCTCTGAATCACCATCGGCCAGCAAAAAACATGCTTGCGCGACATTTAAATCTGAAGTCAATTATTATGACCGATTTGTCTACCTATCCCCTAACCACGGACAAGGTTACGTGAAAATTCCGTCTTTTATAGCGATATCTTCTAGAATTATATTACATCGAGTGACACTAGGCCTCTGAATCACCATCGGCCAGCAAAGAAGACGCCAAAGCACCATTTTACTCTAAACTTCTTTTTTTATGACGATTTTGTCCATATTTCCTCTAACCACGGAAAAGTTAACTTGAAAATTCCAACTTTTTTCATTTTATCCTCTAGAATAGTCATACCTCGAGTGACACTAAGCCTCTGAATCACCAGCGGCCAGCAAAGAAGAATTCAGCGCGCGATGTTACTATAAACTCCATTTTTATGACGATTTTGTCCATATTTCCCATAACCACGGAAAACTTTACTTGAATATTCTAACTTTTTTAGCTTTATCTTCTAGAATGCTCTTGCTTTGAGTGATACTAGGCCTCTGAATCACCATCGGCCAGCAAAAAACATGCTTGCGCGACATTTAAATCTAAAGTCAACTTTTATGACCGATTTGTCTACATTTCCCCTAACCACGGACAAGGTTACGTAAAAATTCCATCTTTTATAGCGTTATCATCTAGAACTATATTACGTCGAGTGACACTAGTCCTCTGAATCACCATCGCCCAGCAAAGAAGACGCCAAAGCACCATGTTACTCTAAACTCCATTTTTATGACGATTTTGTCCATATTTCCCCTAGCCACGGAAAAGTTAACTAGAAAATTCCAACTTTTTTCATGTTATCCTCTAGAATAGTCTTGCCTCGAGTGACACTAGGCCTCTGAATTACAATCGGCCAGCAAAGAAGAAGTCAGTGCGCCATGTTACTCTAAACTCCATTTTTATGACGATTTTGTCCATATTTCCTCTAACCACGGAAAAGTTAACTTGAAAATTCCAACTTTTTAAATGATATCTTTTAGAATACTCTTGCCATGAGTGACACTAGGCCTCTGAATCACCAGCGGCCAGCAAAGAAGAATTCAGCGCGCGATGTTACTATAAACTCCATTTTTATGACGATTTTGTCCATATTTCCCATAACCACGGAAAACTTTACTTGAATATTCTAACTTTTTTAGCTTTATTTTCTAGAATGCTCTTGCTTTGAGTGACACTAGGCCTCTGAATCACCATCGGCCAGCAAAAAACATGCTTGCGCGACATTTAAATCTAAAGTCAACTTTTATGACCGATTTGTCTACATTTCCCCTAACCACGGACAAGGTTACGTAAAAATTCCATCTTTTATAGCGTTATCATCTAGAACTATATTACGTCGAGTGACACTAGTCCTCTGAATCACCATCGCCCAGCAAAGAAGACGCCAAAGCACCATTTTACTCTAAACTCCTTTTTTATGACGATTTTGTCCATATTTCCCCTAACCACGGAAAAGTTATCTTGAAAAATCCAATTTTTTATATGTTATCTTTTAGAATCCTCTTGCCATGAGTGACACTAGGCCTCTGAATTACCATCGGCCAGCAAAGAAGAATTCAGCGCGCGATATTACCATAAACTCCTTTTTTATGACGATTTTGTCCATATTTCCCCTAACCACGGAAAAGTTTACTTGAAAATTCCAACTTTTTTAGCTTTATCTTCTAGAACGCTTTCGCCTTGAGTGACACTAGGCCTCTGAATCGCCATCGGCCAGCAAAAAACATGCTTGCGCGACATTTAAATCTGAAGTCAATTATTATGACCGATTTGTCTACCTTTCCCCTAACCACGGACAAGGTTACGTGAAAATTCCGTCTTTTATAGCGATATCTTCTAGAATTATATTACATCGAGTGACATTAGGCCTCTGAATCACCATTGGCCAGCAAAGAAGACGCCAAAGCACCATTTTACTCTAAACTTCTTTTTTTATGACGATTTTGTCCATATTTCCTCTAACCACGGAAAAGTTAACTTGAAAATTCCAACTTTTTTCATTTTATCCTCTAGAATAGTCTTACCTCGAGTGACACTAGGCCTCTGAATTACAATCGGCTAGCAAAGAAGAAGTCAGCGCGCCATGTTACTCTAAACTCCATTTTTACGACGATTTTGTCCATATTTCCTCTAACCACGGAAAAGTTAACTTGAAAATTCCAACTTTTTAAATGTTATCTTTTAGAATACTCTTGCCATGAGTGACACTAGGCCTCTGAATCACCATCGGCCGGCAAAAAATATGCTTGCGCGACATTTAAATCTGAAGTCAATTATTATGACCGATTTGCCAACTTTTCCCCTAACCACGGACAAGGTTACGTGAAAATTCCGTGTTTTATAGCGTTATCATCTAGAATAATATTACGTTGAGTGACACTAGGCCTCTGAATCACCATCGGCCAGCAAAGAAGACGCCAAAGCACCATTTTACTCTAAACATCTTTTTTTATGACGATTTTGTCCATATTTCCCCTAACCACGGAAAAGTTTACTTAAAAATTCCAACTTTTTTAATGTTGTCCTCTAGAATACTCTAGCCTTGAGAGACACTAGGCCTCTGAATTACAATCGGCCAGCAAAGAAGAAGTCAGCGCGCCATGTTACTCTAAACTCCATTTTTATGACGATTTTGTCCATATATACCCTAGCCACGGAAAAGTTAACTTGAAAATTCCAACTTTTTTCATGTTATCCTCTAGAATAGTCTTGCCTCGAGTGACACTAGGCCTCTGAATTACCATCGGCCAGCAAAGAAGAATTCAGCGCGCGATGTTACTATAAACTCCATTTTTATGACGATTTTGTCCATATTTCCCCTAACCACGGAAAACTTTACTTGAATATTCTAACTTTTTTAGCTTCATCTTCTAGAATTATCTTACGTCGAGTGACACTAGGCCTCTGAATCGCCATCGGCCAGCAAAAAACATGCTTGCGCGACATTTAAATCTGAAGTCAAATTTTATGTCCGATTTGTCTACATTTCCCCTATCCATGGACAAGGTTACGTAAAAGTTCCATCTTTTATAGCGTTATCTTTTAGAATTATCTTACGCCGAGTGACACTAGGCCTCTGAATCACCACCGGCCAGCAAAGAAGACGCCAAAGCACCATTTTACTCTAAACTCCTTTTTTATGACGATTTTGTCCATATTTCCCCTAACCACGGAAAAGTTATCTTGAAAAATCCAATTTTTTATATGTTATCTTTTAGAATCCTCTTGCCATGAGTGACACTAGGCCTCTGAATTACCATCGGCCAGCAAAGAAGAATTCAGCGCGCGATATTACCATAAACTCCTTTTTTATGACGATTTTGTCCATATTTCCCCTAACCACGGAAAAGTTTACTTGAAAATTCCAACTTTTTTAGCTTTATCTTCTAGAACGCTTTCGCCTTGAGTGACACTAGGCCTCTGAATCACCATCGGCCAGCAAAAAACATGCTTGCGCGACATTTAAATCTGAAGTCAATTATTATGACCGATTTGTCTACCTTTCCCCTAACCACGGACAAGGTTACGTGAAAATTCCGTCTTTTATAGCGATATCTTCTAGAATTATATTACATCGAGTGACACTAGGCCTCTGAATCACCATCGGCCAGCAAAGAAGACGCCAAAGCACCATTTTACTCTAAACTTCTTTTTTTATGACGATTTTGTCCATATTTCCTCTAACCACGGAAAAGTTAACTTGAAAATTCCAACTTTTTTCATTTTATCCTCTAGAATAGTCTTACCTCGAGTGACACTAGGCCTCTGAATTACAATCGGCCAGCAAAGAAGAAGTCAGCGCGCCATGTTACTATAAACTCCATTTTTACGACGATTTTGTCCATATTTCCTCTAACCACGGAAAAGTTAACTTGAAAATTCCAACTTTTTAAATGTTATCTTTTAGAATATTCTTGCCATGAGTGACACTAGGCCTCTGAATCACCATCGGCCGGCAAAAATATGCTTGCGCGACATTTAAATCTGAAGTCAATTATTATGACCGATTTGCCAACTTTTCCCCTAACCACGGACAAGGTTACGTGAAAATTCCGTGTTTTATAGCGTTATCATCTAGAATAATATTACGTTGAGTGACACTAGGCCTCTGAATCACCATCGGCCAGCAAAGAAGACGCCAAAGCACCATTTTACTCTAAACATCTTTTTTTATGACGATTTTGTCCATATTTCCCCTAACCACGGAAAAGTTTACTTAAAAATTCCAACTTTTTTAATGTTGTCCTCTAGAATACTCTAGCCTTGAGAGACACTAGGCCTCTGAATTACAATCGGCCAGCACAGAAGAAGTCAGCGCGCCATGTTACTCTAAACTCCATTTTTATGACGATTTTGTCCATATATACCCTAGCCACGGAAAAGTTAACTTGAAAATTCCAACTTTTTTCATGTTATCCTCTAGAATAGTCTTGCCTCGAGTGACACTAGGCCTCTGAATTACAATCGGCCAGCAAAGAAGAAGTCAGTGCGCCATGTTACTCTAAACTCCATTTTTATGACGATTTTGTCCATATATACCCTAGCCACGGAAAAGTTAACTTGAAAATTCCAACTTTTTTCATGTTATCCTCTAGAATAGTCTTGCCTCGAGTGACACTAGGCCTCTGAATCACCATCGGCCAGCAAAAAACATGCTTGCGCGACATTTAAATCTGAAGTCAATTATTATGACCGATTTGTCTACCTATCCCCTAACCACGGACAAGGTTACGTGAAAATTCCGTCTTTTATAGCGATATCTTCTAGAATTATATTACATCGAGTGACACTAGGCCTCTGAATCACCATCGGCCAGCAAAGAAGACGCCAAAGCACCATTTTACTCTAAACTTCTTTTTTTATGACGATTTTGTCCATATTTCCTCTAACCACGGAAAAGTTAACTTGAAAATTCCAACTTTTTTCATTTTATCCTCTAGAATAGTCATACCTCGAGTGACACTAAGCCTCTGAATTACAATCGGCCAGCAAAGAAGAAGTCAGCGCGCCATGTTACTCTAAACTCCATTTTTACGACGATTTTGTCCATATTTCCTCTAACCACGGAAAAGTTAACTTGAAGATTCCAACTTTTTAAATGTTATCTTTTAGAATACTCTTGCCATGAGTGACACTAGGCCTCTGAATTACCATCGGCCAGCAAAGAAGAATTCAGCGCGCGATGTTACTATAAACTCCATTTTTATGACGATTTTGTCCATATTTCCCCTAACCACGGAAAACTTTACTTGAATATTCTAACTTTTTTAGCTTCATCTTCTAGAATTATCTTACGTCGAGTGACACTAGGCCTCTGAATCGCCATCGGCCAGCAAAAAACATGCTTGCGCGACATTTAAATCTGAAGTCAAATTTTATGTCCGATTTGTCTACATTTCCCCTATCCATGGACAAGATTACGTAAAAGTTCCATCTTTTATAGCGTTATCTTTTAGAATTATCTTACGCCGAGTGACACTAGGCCTCTGAATCACCACCGGCCAGCAAAGAAGACGCCAAAGCACCATTTTACTCTAAACTCCTTTTTTATGACGATTTTGTCCATATTTCCCCTAACCACGGAAAAGTTATCTTGAAAAATCCAATTTTTTATATGTTATCTTTTAGAATCCTCTTGCCATGAGTGACACTAGGCCTCTGAATTACCATCGGCCAGCAAAGAAGAATTCAGCGCGCGATATTACCATAAACTCCTTTTTTATGACGATTTTGTCCATATTTCCCCTAACCACGGAAAAGTTTACTTGAAAATTCCAACTTTTTTAGCTTTATCTTCTAGAACGCTTTCGCCTTGAGTGACACTAGGCCTCTGAATCACCATCGGCCAGCAAAAAACATGCTTGCGCGACATTTAAATCTGAAGTCAATTATTATGACCGATTTGTCTACCTATCCCCTAACCACGGACAAGGTTACGTGAAAATTCCGTCTTTTATAGCGATATCTTCTAGAATTATATTACATCGAGTGACACTAGGCCTCTGAATCACCATCGGCCAGCAAAGAAGACGCCAAAGCACCATTTTACTCTAAACTTCTTTTTTTATGACGATTTTGTCCATATTTCCTCTAACCACGGAAAAGTTAACTTGAAAATTCCAACTTTTTTCATTTTATCCTCTAGAATAGTCTTACCTCGAGTGACACTAAGCCTCTGAATTACAATCGGCCAGCAAAGAAGAAGTCAGCGCGCCATGTTACTCTAAACTCCATTTTTACGACGATTTTGTCCATATTTCCTCTAACCACGGAAAAGTTAACTTGAAGATTCCAACTTTTTAAATGTTATCTTTTAGAATACTCTTGCCATGAGTGACACTAGGCCTCTGAATTACCATCGGCCAGCAAAGAAGAATTCAGCGCGCGATGTTACTATAAACTCCATTTTTATGACGATTTTGTCCATATTTCCCCTAACCACGGAAAACTTTACTTGAATATTCTAACTTTTTTAGCTTCATCTTCTAGAATTATCTTACGTCGAGTGACACTAGGCCTCTGAATCGCCATCGGCCAGCAAAAAACATGCTTGCGCGACATTTAAATCTGAAGTCAAATTTTATGTCCGATTTGTCTACATTTCCCCTATCCATGGACAAGGTTACGTAAAAGTTCCATCTTTTATAGCGTTATCTTTTAGAATTATCTTACGCCGAGTGACACTAGGCCTCTGAATCACCACCGGCCAGCAAAAAAGACGCCAAAGCACCATTTTACTCTAAACTCCTTTTTTATGACGATTTTGTCCATATTTCCCCTAACCACGGAAAAGTTATCTTGAAAAATCCAATTTTTTATATGTTATCTTTTAGAATCCTCTTGCCATGAGTGACACTAGGCCTCTGAATTACCATCGGCCAGCAAAGAAGAATTCAGCGCGCGATATTACCATAAACTCCTTTTTTATGACGATTTTGTCCATATTTCCCCTAACCACGGAAAAGGATACTTGAAAATTCCAACTTTTTTAGCTTTATCTTCTAGAACGCTTTCGCCTTGAGTGACACTAGGCCTCTGAATCACCATCGGCCAGCAAAAAACATGCTTGCGCGACATTTAAATCTGAAGTCAATTATTATGACCGATTTGTCTACCTTTCCCCTAACCACGGACAAGGTTACGTGAAAATTCCGTCTTTTATAGCGATATCTTCTAGAATTATATTACATCGAGTGACACTAGGCCTCTGAATCACCATCGGCCAGCAAAGAAGACGCCAAAGCACCATTTTACTCTAAACTTCTTTTTTTATGACGATTTTGTCCATATTTCCTCTAACCACGGAAAAGTTAACTTGAAAATTCCAACTTTTTTCATTTTATCCTCTAGAATAGTCTTACCTCGAGTGACACTAGGCCTCTGAATTACAATCGGCCAGCAAAGAAGAAGTCAGCGCGCCATGTTACTATAAACTCCATTTTTACGACGATTTTGTCCATATTTCCTCTAACCACGGAAAAGTTAACTTGAAAATTCCAACTTTTTAAATGTTATCTTTTAGAATATTCTTGCCATGAGTGACACTAGGCCTCTGAATCACCATCGGCCGGCAAAAATATGCTTGCGCGACATTTAAATCTGAAGTCAATTATTATGACCGATTTGCCAACTTTTCCCCTAACCACGGACAAGGTTACGTGAAAATTCCGTGTTTTATAGCGTTATCATCTAGAATAATATTACGTTGAGTGACACTAGGCCTCTGAATCACCATCGGCCAGCAAAGAAGACGCCAAAGCACCATTTTACTCTAAACATCTTTTTTTATGACGATTTTGTCCATATTTCCCCTAACCACGGAAAAGTTTACTTAAAAATTCCAACTTTTTTAATGTTGTCCTCTAGAATACTCTAGCCTTGAGAGACACTAGGCCTCTGAATTACAATCGGCCAGCACAGAAGAAGTCAGCGCGCCATGTTACTCTAAACTCCATTTTTATGACGATTTTGTCCATATATACCCTAGCCACGGAAAAGTTAACTTGAAAATTCCAACTTTTTTCATGTTATCCTCTAGAATAGTCTTGCCTCGAGTGACACTAGGCCTCTGAATTACAATCGGCCAGCAAAGAAGAAGTCAGTGCGCCATGTTACTCTAAACTCCATTTTTATGACGATTTTGTCCATATATACCCTAGCCACGGAAAAGTTAACTTGAAAATTCCAACTTTTTTCATGTTATCCTCTAGAATAGTCTTGCCTCGAGTGACACTAGGCCTCTGAATCACCATCGGCCAGCAAAAAACATGCTTGCGCGACATTTAAATCTGAAGTCAATTATTATGACCGATTTGTCTACCTATCCCCTAACCACGGACAAGGTTACGTGAAAATTCCGTCTTTTATAGCGATATCTTCTAGAATTATATTACATCGAGTGACACTAGGCCTCTGAATCACCATCGGCCAGCAAAGAAGACGCCAAAGCACCATTTTACTCTAAACTTCTTTTTTTATGACGATTTTGTCCATATTTCCTCTAACCACGGAAAAGTTAACTTGAAAATTCCAACTTTTTTCATTTTATCCTCTAGAATAGTCATACCTCGAGTGACACTAAGCCTCTGAATTACAATCGGCCAGCAAAGAAGAAGTCAGCGCGCCATGTTACTCTAAACTCCATTTTTACGACGATTTTGTCCATATTTCCTCTAACCACGGAAAAGTTAACTTGAAGATTCCAACTTTTTAAATGTTATCTTTTAGAATACTCTTGCCATGAGTGACACTAGGCCTCTGAATTACCATCGGCCAGCAAAGAAGAATTCAGCGCGCGATGTTACTATAAACTCCATTTTTATGACGATTTTGTCCATATTTCCCCTAACCACGGAAAACTTTACTTGAATATTCTAACTTTTTTAGCTTCATCTTCTAGAATTATCTTACGTCGAGTGACACTAGGCCTCTGAATCGCCATCGGCCAGCAAAAAACATGCTTGCGCGACATTTAAATCTGAAGTCAAATTTTATGTCCGATTTGTCTACATTTCCCCTATCCATGGACAAGATTACGTAAAAGTTCCATCTTTTATAGCGTTATCTTTTAGAATTATCTTACGCCGAGTGACACTAGGCCTCTGAATCACCACCGGCCAGCAAAGAAGACGCCAAAGCACCATTTTACTCTAAACTCCTTTTTTATGACGATTTTGTCCATATTTCCCCTAACCACGGAAAAGTTATCTTGAAAAATCCAATTTTTTATATGTTATCTTTTAGAATCCTCTTGCCATGAGTGACACTAGGCCTCTGAATTACCATCGGCCAGCAAAGAAGAATTCAGCGCGCGATATTACCATAAACTCCTTTTTTATGACGATTTTGTCCATATTTCCCCTAACCACGGAAAAGTTTACTTGAAAATTCCAACTTTTTTAGCTTTATCTTCTAGAACGCTTTCGCCTTGAGTGACACTAGGCCTCTGAATCACCATCGGCCAGCAAAAAACATGCTTGCGCGACATTTAAATCTGAAGTCAATTATTATGACCGATTTGTCTACCTATCCCCTAACCACGGACAAGGTTACGTGAAAATTCCGTCTTTTATAGCGATATCTTCTAGAATTATATTACATCGAGTGACACTAGGCCTCTGAATCACCATCGGCCAGCAAAGAAGACGCCAAAGCACCATTTTACTCTAAACTTCTTTTTTTATGACGATTTTGTCCATATTTCCTCTAACCACGGAAAAGTTAACTTGAAAATTCCAACTTTTTTCATTTTATCCTCTAGAATAGTCTTACCTCGAGTGACACTAAGCCTCTGAATTACAATCGGCCAGCAAAGAAGAAGTCAGCGCGCCATGTTACTCTAAACTCCATTTTTACGACGATTTTGTCCATATTTCCTCTAACCACGGAAAAGTTAACTTGAAGATTCCAACTTTTTAAATGTTATCTTTTAGAATACTCTTGCCATGAGTGACACTAGGCCTCTGAATTACCATCGGCCAGCAAAGAAGAATTCAGCGCGCGATGTTACTATAAACTCCATTTTTATGACGATTTTGTCCATATTTCCCCTAACCACGGAAAACTTTACTTGAATATTCTAACTTTTTTAGCTTCATCTTCTAGAATTATCTTACGTCGAGTGACACTAGGCCTCTGAATCGCCATCGGCCAGCAAAAAACATGCTTGCGCGACATTTAAATCTGAAGTCAAATTTTATGTCCGATTTGTCTACATTTCCCCTATCCATGGACAAGGTTACGTAAAAGTTCCATCTTTTATAGCGTTATCTTTTAGAATTATCTTACGCCGAGTGACACTAGGCCTCTGAATCACCACCGGCCAGCAAAGAAGACGCCAAAGCACCATTTTACTCTAAACTCCTTTTTTATGACGATTTTGTCCATATTTCCCCTAACCACGGAAAAGTTATCTTGAAAAATCCAATTTTTTATATGTTATCTTTTAGAATCCTCTTGCCATGAGTGACACTAGGCCTCTGAATTACCATCGGCCAGCAAAGAAGAATTCAGCGCGCGATATTACCATAAACTCCTTTTTTATGACGATTTTGTCCATATTTCCCCTAACCACGGAAAAGTTTACTTGAAAATTCCAACTTTTTTAGCTTTATCTTCTAGAACGCTTTCGCCTTGAGTGACACTAGGCCTCTGAATCACCATCGGCCAGCAAAAAACATGCTTGCGCGACATTTAAATCTGAAGTCAATTATTATGACCGATTTGTCTACATATCCCCTAACCACGGACAAGGTTACGTGAAAATTCCGTCTTTTATAGCGATATCTTCTAGAATTATATTACATCGAGTGACACTAGGCCTCTGAATCACCATCGGCCAGCAAAGAAGACGCCAAAGCACCATTTTACTCTAAACTTCTTTTTTTATGACGATTTTGTCCATATTTCCTCTAACCACGGAAAAGTTAACTTGAAAATTCCAACTTTTTTCATTTTATCCTCTAGAATAGTCTTACCTCGAGTGACACTAAGCCTCTGAATTACAATCGGCCAGCAAAGAAGAAGTCAGCGCGCCATGTTACTCTAAACTCCATTTTTACGACGATTTTGTCCATATTTCCTCTAACCACGGAAAAGTTAACTTGAAGATTCCAACTTTTTAAATGTTATCTTTTAGAATACTCTTTCCATGAGTGACACTCGGCCTCTGAATCACCAGCGGCCAGCAAAGAAGAATTCAGCGCGCGATGTTACTATAAACTCCATTTTTATGACGATTTTGTCCATATTTCCTCTAACCACGGAAAAGTTAACTTGAAAATTCCAACTTTTTTAATTTTATCCTCTAGAATAGTCTTACCTCGAGTGACACTAGGCCTCTGAATTACAATCGGCCAGCAAAGAAGAAGTCAGCGCGCCATGTTACTCTAAACTCCATTTTTACGACGATTTTGTCCATATTTCCTCTAACCACGGAAAAGTTAACTTGAAAATTCCAACTTTTTAAATGTTATCTTTTAGAATACTCTTGCCATGAGTGACACTAGGCCTCTGAATCACCATCGGCCGGCAAAAATATGCTTGCGCGACATTTAAATCTGAAGTCAATTATTATGACCGATTTGCCAACTTTTCCCCTAACCACGGACAAGGTTACGTGAAAATTCCGTGTTTTATAGCGTTATCATCTAGAATAATATTACGTTGAGTGACACTAGGCCTCTGAATCACCATCGGCCAGCAAAGAAGACGCCAAAGCACCATTTTACTCTAAACTTCTTTTTTTATGACGATTTTGTCCATATTTCCTCTAACCACGGAAAAGTTAACTTGAAAATTCCAACTTTTTTCATTTTATCCTCTAGAATAGTCTTACCTCGAGTGACACTAAGCCTCTGAATTACAATCGGCCAGCAAAGAAGAAGTCAGCGCGCCATGTTACTCTAAACTCCATTTTTACGACGATTTTGTCCATATTTCCTCTAACCACGGAAAAGTTAACTTGAAGATTCCAACTTTTTAAATGTTATCTTTTAGAATACTCTTGCCATGAGTGACACTAGGCCTCTGAATTACCATCGGCCAGCAAAGAAGAATTCAGCGCGCGATATTACTATAAACTCCATTTTTATGACGATTTTGTCCATATTTCCCCTAACCACGGAAAACTTTACTTGAATATTCTAACTTTTTTAGCTTCATCTTCTAGAATTATCTTACGTCGAGTGACACTAGGCCTCTGAATCGCCATCGGCCAGCAAAAAACATGCTTGCGCGACATTTAAATCTGAAGTCAAATTTTATGTCCGATTTGTCTACATTTCCCCTATCCATGGACAAGATTACGTAAAAGTTCCATCTTTTATAGCGTTATCTTTTAGAATTATCTTACGCCGAGTGACACTAGGCCTCTGAATCACCACCGGCCAGCAAAGAAGACGCCAAAGCACCATTTTACTCTAAACTCCTTTTTTATGACGATTTTGTCCATATTTCCCCTAACCACGGAAAAGTTATCTTGAAAAATCCAATTTTTTATATGTTATCTTTTAGAATCCTCTTGCCATGAGTGACACTAGGCCTCTGAATTACCATCGGCCAGCAAAGAAGAATTCAGCGCGCGATATTACCATAAACTCCTTTTTTATGACGATTTTGTCCATATTTCCCCTAACCACGGAAAAGTTTACTTGAAAATTCCAACTTTTTTAGCTTTATCTTCTAGAACGCTTTCGCCTTGAGTGACACTAGGCCTCTGAATCACCATCGGCCAGCAAAAAACATGCTTGCGCGACATTTAAATCTGAAGTCAATTATTATGACCGATTTGTCTACCTATCCCCTAACCACGGACAAGGTTACGTGAAAATTCCGTCTTTTATAGCGATATCTTCTAGAATTATATTACATCGAGTGACACTAGGCCTCTGAATCACCATCGGCCAGCAAAGAAGACGCCAAAGCACCATTTTACTCTAAACTTCTTTTTTTATGACGATTTTGTCCATATTTCCTCTAACCACGGAAAAGTTAACTTGAAAATTCCAACTTTTTTCATTTTATCCTCTAGAATAGTCTTACCTCGAGTGACACTAAGCCTCTGAATTACAATCGGCCAGCAAAGAAGAAGTCAGCGCGCCATGTTACTCTAAACTCCATTTTTACGACGATTTTGTCCATATTTCCTCTAACCACGGAAAAGTTAACTTGAAGATTCCAACTTTTTAAATGTTATCTTTTAGAATACTCTTGCCATGAGTGACACTAGGCCTCTGAATTACCATCGGCCAGCAAAGAAGAATTCAGCGCGCGATGTTACTATAAACTCCATTTTTATGACGATTTTGTCCATATTTCCCCTAACCACGGAAAACTTTACTTGAATATTCTAACTTTTTTAGCTTCATCTTCTAGAATTATCTTACGTCGAGTGACACTAGGCCTCTGAATCGCCATCGGCCAGCAAAAAACATGCTTGCGCGACATTTAAATCTGAAGTCAAATTTTATGTCCGATTTGTCTACATTTCCCCTATCCATGGACAAGGTTACGTAAAAGTTCCATCTTTTATAGCGTTATCTTTTAGAATTATCTTACGCCGAGTGACACTAGGCCTCTGAATCACCACCGGCCAGCAAAGAAGACGCCAAAGCACCATTTTACTCTAAACTCCTTTTTTATGACGATTTTGTCCATATTTCCCCTAACCACGGAAAAGTTATCTTGAAAAATCCAATTTTTTATATGTTATCTTTTAGAATCCTCTTGCCATGAGTGACACTAGGCCTCTGAATTACCATCGGCCAGCAAAGAAGAATTCAGCGCGCGATATTACCATAAACTCCTTTTTTATGACGATTTTGTCCATATTTCCCCTAACCACGGAAAAGTTTACTTGAAAATTCCAACTTTTTTAGCTTTATCTTCTAGAACGCTTTCGCCTTGAGTGACACTAGGCCTCTGAATCACCATCGGCCAGCAAAAAACATGCTTGCGCGACATTTAAATCTGAAGTCAATTATTATGACCGATTTGTCTACATATCCCCTAACCACGGACAAGGTTACGTGAAAATTCCGTCTTTTATAGCGATATCTTCTAGAATTATATTACATCGAGTGACACTAGGCCTCTGAATCACCATCGGCCAGCAAAGAAGACGCCAAAGCACCATTTTACTCTAAACTTCTTTTTTTATGACGATTTTGTCCATATTTCCTCTAACCACGGAAAAGTTAACTTGAAAATTCCAACTTTTTTCATTTTATCCTCTAGAATAGTCTTACCTCGAGTGACACTAAGCCTCTGAATTACAATCGGCCAGCAAAGAAGAAGTCAGCGCGCCATGTTACTCTAAACTCCATTTTTACGACGATTTTGTCCATATTTCCTCTAACCACGGAAAAGTTAACTTGAAGATTCCAACTTTTTAAATGTTATCTTTTAGAATACTCTTTCCATGAGTGACACTCGGCCTCTGAATCACCAGCGGCCAGCAAAGAAGAATTCAGCGCGCGATGTTACTATAAACTCCATTTTTATGACGATTTTGTCCATATTTCCTCTAACCACGGAAAAGTTAACTTGAAAATTCCAACTTTTTTAATTTTATCCTCTAGAATAGTCTTACCTCGAGTGACACTAGGCCTCTGAATTACAATCGGCCAGCAAAGAAGAAGTCAGCGCGCCATGTTACTCTAAACTCCATTTTTACGACGATTTTGTCCATATTTCCTCTAACCACGGAAAAGTTAACTTGAAAATTCCAACTTTTTAAATGTTATCTTTTAGAATACTCTTGCCATGAGTGACACTAGGCCTCTGAATCACCATCGGCCGGCAAAAATATGCTTGCGCGACATTTAAATCTGAAGTCAATTATTATGACCGATTTGCCAACTTTTCCCCTAACCACGGACAAGGTTACGTGAAAATTCCGTGTTTTATAGCGTTATCATCTAGAATAATATTACGTTGAGTGACACTAGGCCTCTGAATCACCATCGGCCAGCAAAGAAGACGCCAAAGCACCATTTTACTCTAAACTTCTTTTTTTATGACGATTTTGTCCATATTTCCTCTAACCACGGAAAAGTTAACTTGAAAATTCCAACTTTTTTCATTTTATCCTCTAGAATAGTCTTACCTCGAGTGACACTAAGCCTCTGAATTACAATCGGCCAGCAAAGAAGAAGTCAGCGCGCCATGTTACTCTAAACTCCATTTTTACGACGATTTTGTCCATATTTCCTCTAACCACGGAAAAGTTAACTTGAAGATTCCAACTTTTTAAATGTTATCTTTTAGAATACTCTTGCCATGAGTGACACTAGGCCTCTGAATTACCATCGGCCAGCAAAGAAGAATTCAGCGCGCGATATTACTATAAACTCCATTTTTATGACGATTTTGTCCATATTTCCCCTAACCACGGAAAACTTTACTTGAATATTCTAACTTTTTTAGCTTCATCTTCTAGAATTATCTTACGTCGAGTGACACTAGGCCTCTGAATCGCCATCGGCCAGCAAAAAACATGCTTGCGCGACATTTAAATCTGAAGTCATATTTTATGTCCGATTTGTCTACATTTCCCCTATCCATGGACAAGGTTACGTAAAAGTTCCATCTTTTATAGCGTTATCTTTTAGAATTATCTTACGCCGAGTGACACTAGGCCTCTGAATCACCACCGGCCAGCAAAGAAGACGCCAAAGCACCATTTTACTCTAAACTCCTTTTTTATGACGATTTTGTCCATATTTACCCTAACCACGGAAAAGTTATCTTGAAAAATCCAATTTTTTATATGTTATCTTTTAGAATCCTCTTGCCATGAGTGACACTAGGCCTCTGAATTACCATCGGCCAGCAAAGAAGAATTCAGCGCGCGATATTACCATAAACTCCTTTTTTATGACGATTTTGTCCATATTTCCCCTAACCACGGAAAAGTTTACTTGAAAATTCCAACTTTTTTAGCTTTATCTTCTAGAACGCTTTCGCCTTGAGTGACACTAGGCCTCTGAATCACCATCGGCCAGCAAAAAACATGCTTGCGCGACATTTAAATCTGAAGTCAATTATTATGACCGATTTGTCTACCTATCCCCTAACCACGGACAAGGTTACGTGAAAATTCCGTCTTTTATAGCGATATCTTCTAGAATTATATTACATCGAGTGACACTAGGCCTCTGAATCACCATCGGCCAGCAAAGAAGACGCCAAAGCACCATTTTACTCTAAACTTCTTTTTTTATGACGATTTTGTCCATATTTCCTCTAACCACGGAAAAGTTAACTTGAAAATTCCAACTTTTTTCATTTTATCCTCTAGAATAGTCTTACCTCGAGTGACACTAAGCCTCTGAATTACAATCGGCCAGCAAAGAAGAAGTCAGCGCGCCATGTTACTCTAAACTCCATTTTTACGACGATTTTGTCCATATTTCCTCTAACCACGGAAAAGTTAACTTGAAGATTCCAACTTTTTAAATGTTATCTTTTAGAATACTCTTTCCATGAGTGACACTCGGCCTCTGAATCACCAGCGGCCAGCAAAGAAGAATTCAGCGCGCGATGTTACTATAAACTCCATTTTTATGACGATTTTGTCCATATTTCCCATAACCACGGAAAACTTTACTTGAATATTCTAACTTTTTTAGCTTTATCTTCTAGAATGCTCTTGCTTTGAGTGACACTAGGCCTCTGAATCACCATCGGCCAGCAAAAAACATGCTTGCGCGACATTTAAATCTAAAGTCAACTTTTATGACCGATTTGTCTACATTTCCCCTAACCACGGACAAGGTTACGTAAAAATTCCATCTTTTATAGCCTTATCATCTAGAACTATATTACGTCGAGTGACACTAGTCCTCTGAATCACCATCGCCCAGCAAAGAAGACGCCAAAGCGCCATTTTACTCTAAACTCCTTTTTTATGACGATTTTGTCCATATTTCCCCTAACCACGGAAAAGTTATCTTGAAAAATCCAATTTTTTGTTTGTTATCTTTTAGAATCCTCTTGCCATGAGTGACACTAGGCCTCTGAATTACCATCGGCCAGCAAAGAAGAATTCAGCGCGCGATATTACCATAAACTCCTTTTTTATGACGATTTTGTCCATATTTCCCCTAACCACGGAAAAGTTTACTTGAAAATTCCAACTTTTTTAGCTTTATCTTCTAGAACGCTTTCGCCTTGAGTGACACTAGGCCTCTGAATCACCATCGGCCAGCAAAAAACATGCTTGCGCGACATTTAAATCTGAAGTCAATTATTATGACCGATTTGTCTACCTTTCCCCTAACCACGGACAAGGTTACGTGAAAATTCCGTCTTTTATAGCGATATCTTCTAGAATTATATAACATCGGGTGACACTAGGCCTCTGAATCACCATCGGCCAGCAAAGAAGACGCCAAAGCACCATTTTACTCTAAACTTCTTTTTTTATGACGATTTTGTCCATATTTCCTCTAACCACGGAAAAGTTAACTTGAAAATTCCAACTTTTTTAATTTTATCCTCTAGAATTGTCTTACCTCGAGTGACACTAGGCCTCTGAATTACAATCGGCCAGCAAAGAAGAAGTCAGCGCGCCATGTTACTCTAAACTCCATTTTTACGACGATTTTGTCCATATTTCCTCTAACCACGGAAAAGTTAACTTGAAAATTCCAACTTTTTAAATGTTATCTTTTAGAATACTCTTGCCATGAGTGACACTAGGCCTCTGAATCACCATCGGCCGGCAAAAATATGCTTGCGCGACATTTAAATCTGAAGTCAATTATTATGACCGATTTGCCAACTTTTCCCCTAACCACGGACAAGGTTACGTGAAAATTCCGTGTTTTATAGCGTTATCATCTAGAATAATATTACGTTGAGTGACACTAGGCCTCTGAATCACCATCGGCCAGCAAAGAAGACGCCAAAGCACCATTTTACTCTAAACATCTTTTTTTATGACGATTTTGTCCATATTTCCCCTAACCACGGAAAAGTTTACTTAAAAATTCCAACTTTTTTAATGTTGTCCTCTAGAATACTCTAGCCTTGAGAGACACTAGGCCTCTGAATTACAATCGGCCAGCACAGAAGAAGTCAGCGCGCCATGTTACTCTAAACTCCATTTTTATGACGATTTTGTCCATATATACCCTAGCCACGGAAAAGTTAACTTGAAAATTCCAACTTTTTTCATGTTATCCTCTAGAATAGTCTTGCCTCGAGTGACACTAGGCCTCTGAATTACAATCGGCCAGCAAAGAAGAAGTCAGTGCGCCATGTTACTCTAAACTCCATTTTTATGACGATTTTGTCCATATTTCCTCTAACCACGGAAAAGTTAACTTGAAAATTCCAACTTTTTAAATGATTTCTTTTAGAATACTCTTGTCATGAGTGACACTAGGCCTCTGAATCACCAGCGGCCAGCAAAGAAGAATTCAGCGCGCGGTGTTACTATAAACTCCATTTTTATGACGATTTTGTCCATATTTCCCATAACCACGGAAAACTTTACTTGAATATTCTAACTTTTTTAGCTTTATCTTCTAGAATGCTCTTGCTTTGAGTGACACTAGGCCTCTGAATCACCATCGGCCAGCAAAAAACATGCTTGCGCGACATTTAAATCTAAAGTCAACTTTTATGACCGATTTGTCTACATTTCCCCTAACCACGGACAAGGTTACGTAAAAATTCCATCTTTTATAGCCTTATCATCTAGAACTATATTACGTCGAGTGACACTAGTCCTCTGAATCACCATCGCCCAGCAAAGAAGACGCCAAAGCACCATTTTACTCTAAACTCCTTTTTTATGACGATTTTGTCCATATTTCCCCTAACCACGGAAAAGTTATCTTGAAAAATCCAATTTTTTATATGTTATCTTTTAGAATCCTCTTGCCATGAGTGACACTAGGCCTCTGAATTACCATCGGCCAGCAAAGAAGAATTCAGCGCGCGATATTACCATAAACTCCTTTTTTATGACGATTTTGTCCATATTTCCCCTAACCACGGAAAAGTTTACTTGAAAATTCCAACTTTTTTAGCTTTATCTTCTAGAACGCTTTCGCCTTGAGTGACACTAGGCCTCTGAATCACCATCGGCCAGCAAAAAACATGCTTGCGCGACATTTAAATCTGAAGTCAATTATTATGACCGATTTGTCTACCTATCCCCTAACCACGGACAAGGTTACGTGAAAATTCCGTCTTTTATAGCGATATCTTCTAGAATTATATTACATCGAGTGACACTAGGCCTCTGAATCACCATCGGCCAGCAAAGAAGACGCCAAAGCACCATTTTACTCTAAACTTCTTTTTTTATGACGATTTTGTCCATATTTCCTCTAACCACGGAAAAGTTAACTTGAAAATTCCAACTTTTTTCATTTTATCCTCTAGAATAGTCTTACCTCGAGTGACACTAAGCCTCTGAATTACAATCGGCCAGCAAAGAAGAAGTCAGCGCGCCATGTTACTCTAAACTCCATTTTTACGACGATTTTGTCCATATTTCCTCTAACCACGGAAAAGTTAACTTGAAGATTCCAACTTTTTAAATGTTATCTTTTAGAATACTCTTGCCATGAGTGACACTAGGCCTCTGAATTACCATCGGCCAGCAAAGAAGAATTCAGCGCGCGATGTTACTATAAACTCCATTTTTATGACGATTTTGTCCATATTTCCCCTAACCACGGAAAACTTTACTTGAATATTCTAACTTTTTTAGCTTCATCTTCTAGAATTATCTTACGTCGAGTGACACTAGGCCTCTGAATCGCCATCGGCCAGCAAAAAACATGCTTGCGCGACATTTAAATCTGAAGTCAAATTTTATGTCCGATTTGTCTACATTTCCCCTATCCATGGACAAGGTTACGTAAAAGTTCCATCTTTTATAGCGTTATCTTTTAGAATTATCTTACGCCGAGTGACACTAGGCCTCTGAATCACCACCGGCCAGCAAAGAAGACGCCAAAGCACCATTTTACTCTAAACTCCTTTTTTATGACGATTTTGTCCATATTACCCCTAACCACGGAAAAGTTTACTTGAAAATTCCAACTTGTTAAATGTTATCTTCTAGAATACTCTTTCCATGAGTGACACTCGGCCTCTGAATCACCAGCGGCCAGCAAAGAAGAATTCAGCGCGCGATGTTACTATAAACTCCATTTTTATGACGATTTTGTCCATATTTCCCATAACCACGGAAAACTTTACTTGAATATTCTAACTTTTTTAGCTTTATCTTCTAGAATGCTCTTGCTTTGAGTGACACTAGGCCTCTGAATCACCATCGGCCAGCAAAAAACATGCTTGCGCGACATTT
Organism: Pammene aurita; assembly: GCA_947086415.1. Classification (NCBI taxonomy): domain Eukaryota; kingdom Metazoa; phylum Arthropoda; class Insecta; order Lepidoptera; family Tortricidae; genus Pammene; species Pammene aurita. The sequence continues at coordinate 22,890,417 of OX352306.1, read as the reverse complement.
AAATCTAAAGTCAACTTTTATGACCGATTTGTCTACATTTCCCCTAACCACGGACAAGGTTACGTAAAAATTCCATCTTTTATAGCCTTATCATCTAGAACTATATTACGTCGAGTGACACTAGTCCTCTGAATCACCATCGCCCAGCAAAGAAGACGCCAAAGCGCCATTTTACTCTAAACTCCTTTTTTATGACGATTTTGTCCATATTTCCCCTAACCACGGAAAAGTTATCTTGAAAAATCCAATTTTTTATATGTTATCTTTTAGAATCCTCTTGCCATGAGTGACACTAGGCCTCTGAATTACCATCGACCAGCAAAGAAGAATTCAGCGCGCGATATTACCATAAACTCCTTTTTTATGACGGTTTTGTCCATATTTCCCCTAACCACGGAAAAGTTTACTTGAAAATTCCAACTTTTTTAGCTTTATCTTCTAGAACGCTTTCGCCTTGAGTGACACTAGGCCTCTGAATCACCATCGGCCAGCAAAAAACATGCTTGCGCGACATTTAAATCTGAAGTCAATTATTATGACCGATTTGTCTACCTATCCCCTAACCACGGACAAGGTTACGTGAAAATTCCGTCTTTTATAGCGATATCTTCTAGAATTATATTACATCGAGTGACACTAGGCCTCTGAATCACCATCGGCCAGCAAAGAAGACGCCAAAGCACCATTTTACTCTAAACTTCTTTTTTTATGACGATTTTGTCCATATTTCCTCTAACCACGGAAAAGTTAACTTGAAAATTCCAACTTTTTTCATTTTATCCTCTAGAATAGTCTTACCTCGAGTGACACTAAGCCTCTGAATTACAATCGGCCAGCAAAGAAGAAGTCAGCGCGCCATGTTACTCTAAACTCCATTTTTACGACGATTTTGTCCATATTTCCTCTAACCACGGAAAAGTTAACTTGAAGATTCCAACTTTTTAAATGTTATCTTTTAGAATACTCTTGCCATGAGTGACACTAGGCCTCTGAATTACCATCGGCCAGCAAAGAAGAATTCAGCGCGCGATGTTACTATAAACTCCATTTTTATGACGATTTTGTCCATAATTCCCCTAACCACGGAAAAGTTTACTTGAATATTCTAACTTTTTTAGCTTCATCTTCTAGAATTATCTTACGTCGAGTGACACTAGGCCTCTGAATCGCCATCGGCCAGCAAAAAACATGCTTGCGCGACATATAAATCTGAAGTCAAATTTTATGTCCGATTTGTCTACATTTCCCCTATCCATGGACAAGGTTACGTAAAAGTTCCATCTTTTATAGCGTTATCTTTTAGAATTATCTTACGCCGAGTGACACTAGGCCTCTGAATCACCACCGGCCAGCAAAGAAGACGCCAAAGCACCATTTTACTCTAAACTCCTTTTTTATGACGATTTTGTCCATATTACCCCTAACCACGGAAAAGTTTACTTGAAAATTCCAACTTGTTAAATGTTATCTTCTAGAATACTCTTTCCATGAGTGACACTCGGCCTCTGAATCACCAGCGGCCAGCAAAGAAGAATTCAGCGCGCGATGTTACTATAAACTCCATTTTTATGACGATTTTGTCCATATTTCCCATAACCACGGAAAACTTTACTTGAATATTCTAACTTTTTTAGCTTTATCTTCTAGAATGCTCTTGCTTTGAGTGACACTAGGCCTCTGAATCACCATCGGCCAGCAAAAAACATGCTTGCGCGACATTTAAATCTAAAGTCAACTTTTATGACCGATTTGTCTACATTTCCCCTAACCACGGACAAGGTTACGTAAAAATTCCATCTTTTATAGCCTTATCATCTAGAACTATATTACGTCGAGTGACACTAGTCCTCTGAATCACCATCGCCCAGCAAAGAAGACGCCAAAGCGCCATTTTACTCTAAACTCCTTTTTTATGACGATTTTGTCCATATTTCCCCTAACCACGGAAAAGTTATCTTGAAAAATCCAATTTTTTATATGTTATCTTTTAGAATCCTCTTGCCATGAGTGACACTAGGCCTCTGAATTACCATCGACCAGCAAAGAAGAATTCAGCGCGCGATATTACCATAAACTCCTTTTTTATGACGGTTTTGTCCATATTTCCCCTAACCACGGAAAAGTTTACTTGAAAATTCCAACTTTTTTAGCTTTATCTTCTAGAACGCTTTCGCCTTGAGTGACACTAGGCCTCTGAATCACCATCGGCCAGCAAAAAACATGCTTGCGCGACATTTAAATCTGAAGTCAATTATTATGACCGATTTGTCTACCTATCCCCTAACCACGGACAAGGTTACGTGAAAATTCCGTCTTTTATAGCGATATCTTCTAGAATTATATTACATCGAGTGACACTAGGCCTCTGAATCACCATCGGCCAGCAAAGAAGACGCCAAAGCACCATTTTACTCTAAACTTCTTTTTTTATGACGATTTTGTCCATATTTCCTCTAACCACGGAAAAGTTAACTTGAAAATTCCAACTTTTTTCATTTTATCCTCTAGAATAGTCTTACCTCGAGTGACACTAAGCCTCTGAATTACAATCGGCCAGCAAAGAAGAAGTCAGCGCGCCATGTTACTCTAAACTCCATTTTTACGACGATTTTGTCCATATTTCCTCTAACCACGGAAAAGTTAACTTGAAGATTCCAACTTTTTAAATGTTATCTTTTAGAATACTCTTGCCATGAGTGACACTAGGCCTCTGAATTACCATCGGCCAGCAAAGAAGAATTCAGCGCGCGATGTTACTATAAACTCCATTTTTATGACGATTTTGTCCATATTTCCCCTAACCACGGAAAAGTTTACTTGAATATTCTAACTTTTTTAGCTTCATCTTCTAGAATTATCTTACGTCGAGTGACACTAGGCCTCTGAATCGCCATCGGCCAGCAAAAAACATGCTTGCGCGACATATAAATCTGAAGTCAAATTTTATGTCCGATTTGTCTACATTTCCCCTATCCATGGACAAGGTTACGTAAATGTTCCATCTTTTATAGCGTTATCTTTTAGAATTATCTTACGCCGAGTGACACTAGGCCTCTGAATCACCACCGGCCAGCAAAGAAGACGCCAAAGCACCATTTTACTCTAAACTCCTTTTTTATGACGATTTTGTCCATATTACCCCTAACCACGGAAAAGTTTACTTGAAAATTCCAACTTGTTAAATGTTATCTTCTAGAATACTCTTTCCATGAGTGACACTCGGCCTCTGAATCACCAGCGGCCAGCAAAGAAGAATTCAGCGCGCGATGTTACTATAAACTCCATTTTTATGACGATTTTGTCCATATTTCCCATAACCACGGAAAACTTTACTTGAATATTCTAACTTTTTTAGCTTTATCTTCTAGAATGCTCTTGCTTTGAGTGACACTAGGCCTCTGAATCACCATCGGCCAGCAAAAAACATGCTTGCGCGACATTTAAATCTAAAGTCAACTTTTATGACCGATTTGTCTACATTTCCCCTAACCACGGACAAGGTTACGTAAAAATTCCATCTTTTATAGCCTTATCATCTAGAACTATATTACGTCGAGTGACACTAGTCCTCTGAATCACCATCGCCCAGCAAAGAAGACGCCAAAGCGCCATTTTACTCTAAACTCCTTTTTTATGACGATTTTGTCCATATTTCCCCTAACCACGGAAAAGTTATCTTGAAAAATCCAATTTTTTATTTGTTATCTTTTAGAATCCTCTTGCCATGAGTGACACTAGGCCTCTGAATTACCATCGGCCAGCAAAGAAGAATTCAGCGCGCGATATTACCATAAACTCCTTTTTTATGACGATTTTGTCCATATTTCCCCTAACCACGGAAAAGTTTACTTGAAGATTCCAACTTTTTTAGCTTTATCTTCTAGAACGCTTTCGCCTTGAGTGACACTAGGCCTCTGAATCACCATCGGCCAGCAAAAAACATGCTTGCGCGACATTTAAATCTGAAGTCAATTATTATGACCGATTTGTCTACCTTTCCCCTAACCACGGACAAGGTTACGTGAAAATTCCGTCTTTTATAGCGATATCTTCTAGAATTATATAACATCGAGTGACACTAGGCCTCTGAATCACCATCGGCCAGCAAAGAAGACGCCAAAGCACCATTTTACTCTAAACTTCTTTTTTTATGACGATTTTGTCCATATTTCCTCTAACCACGGAAAAGTTAACTTGAAAATTCCAACTTTTTTAATTTTATCCTCTAGAATAGTCTTACCTCGAGTGACACTAGGCCTCTGAATTACAATCGGCCAGCAAAGAAGAAGTCAGTGCGCCATGTTACTCTAAACTCCATTTTTATGACGATTTTGTCCATATTTCCTCTAACCACGGAAAAGTTAACTTGAAAATTCCAACTTTTTAAATGATATCTTTTAGAATACTCTTGTCATGAGTGACACTAGGCCTCTGAATCACCAGCGGCCAGCAAAGAAGAATTCAGCGCGCGATGTTACTATAAACTCCATTTTTATGACGATTTTGTCCATATTTCCCATAACCACGGAAAACTTTACTTGAATATTCTAACTTTTTTAGCTTTATCTTCTAGAATGCTCTTGCTTTGAGTGACACTAGGCCTCTGAATCACCATCGGCCAGCAAAAAACATGCTTGCGCGACATTTAAATCTAAAGTCAACTTTTATGACCGATTTGTCTACATTTCCCCTAACCACGGACAAGGTTACGTAAAAATTCCATCTTTTATAGCCTTATCATCTAGAACTATATTACGTCGAGTGACACTAGTCCTCTGAATCACCATCGCCCAGCAAAGAAGACGCCAAAGCACCATTTTACTCTAAACTCCTTTTTTATGACGATTTTGTCCATATTTCCCCTAACCACGGAAAAGTTATCTTGAAAAATCCAATTTTTTATATGTTATCTTTTAGAATCTTCTTGCCATGAGTGACACTAGGCCTCTGAATTACCATCGGCCAGCAAAGAAGAATTCAGCGCGCGATATTACCATAAACTCCTTTTTTATGACGATTTTGTCCATATTTCCCCTAACCACGGAAAAGTTTACTTGAAAATTCCAACTTTTTTAGCTTTATCTTCTAGAACGCTTTCGCCTTGAGTGACACTAGGCCTCTGAATCACCATCGGCCAGCAAAAAACATGCTTGCGCGACATTTAAATCTGAAGTCAATTATTATGACCGATTTGTCTACCTATCCCCTAACCACGGACAAGGTTACGTGAAAATTCCGTCTTTTATAGCGATATCTTCTAGAATTATATTACATCGAGTGACACTAGGCCTCTGAATCACCATCGGCCAGCAAAGAAGACGCCAAAGCACCATTTTACTCTAAACTTCTTTTTTTATGACGATTTTGTCCATATTTCCTCTAACCACGGAAAAGTTAACTTGAAAATTCCAACTTTTTTCATTTTATCCTCTAGAATAGTCTTACCTCGAGTGACACTAAGCCTCTGAATTACAATCGGCCAGCAAACAAGAAGTCAGCGCGCCATGTTACTCTAAACTCCATTTTTACGACGATTTTGTCCATATTTCCTCTAACCACGGAAAAGTTAACTTGAAGATTCCAACTTTTTAAATATTATCTTTTAGAATACTCTTGCCATGAGTGACACTAGGCCTCTGAATTACCATCGGCCAGCAAAGAAGAATTCAGCGCGCGATGTTACTATAAACTCCATTTTTATGACGATTTTGTCCATATTTCCCCTAACCACGGAAAACTTTACTTGAATATTCTAACTTTTTTAGCTTCATCTTCTAGAATTATCTGACGTCGAGTGACACTAGGCCTCTGAATCGCCATCGGCCAGCAAAAAACATGCTTGCGCGACATTTAAATCTGAAGTCAAATTTTATGTCCGATTTGTCTACATTTCCCCTATCCATGGACAAGGTTACGTAAAAGTTCCATCTTTTATAGCGTTATCTTTTAGAATTATCTTACGCCGAGTGACACTAGGCCTCTGAATCACCACCGGCCAGCAAAGAAGACGCCAAAGCACCATTTTACTCTAAACTCCTTTTTTATGACGATTTTGTCCATATTACCCCTAACCACGGAAAAGTTTACTTGAAAATTCCAACTTGTTAAATGTTATCTTCTAGAATACTCTTTCCATGAGTGACACTCGGCCTCTGAATCACCAGCGGCCAGCAAAGAAGAATTCAGCGCGCGATGTTACTATAAACTCCATTTTTATGACGATTTTGTCCATATTTCCCATAACCACGGAAAACTTTACTTGAATATTCTAACTTTTTTAGCTTTATCTTCTAGAATGCTCTTGCTTTGAGTGACACTAGGCCTCTGAATCACCATCGGCCAGCAAAAAACATGCTTGCGCGACATTTAAATCTAAAGTCAACTTTTATGACCGATTTGTCTACATTTCCCCTAACCACGGACAAGGTTACGTAAAAATTCCATCTTTTATAGCCTTATCATCTAGAACTATATTACGTCGAGTGACACTAGTCCTCTGAATCACCATCGCCCAGCAAAGAAGACGCCAAAGCGCCATTTTACTCTAAACTCCTTTTTTATGACGATTTTGTCCATATTTCCCCTAACCACGGAAAAGTTATCTTGAAAAATCCAATTTTTTATTTGTTATCTTTTAGAATCCTCTTGCCATGAGTGACACTAGGCCTCTGAATTACCATCGGCCAGCAAAGAAGAATTCAGCGCGCGATATTACCATAAACTCCTTTTTTATGACGATTTTGTCCATATTTCCCCTAACCACGGAAAAGTTTACTTGAAAATTCCAACTTTTTTAGCTTTATCTTCTAGAACGCTTTCGCCTTGAGTGACACTAGGCCTCTGAATCACCATCGGCCAGCAAAAAACATGCTTGCGCGACATTTAAATCTGAAGTCAATTATTATGACCGATTTGTCTACCTTTCCCCTAACCACGGACAAGGTTACGTGAAAATTCCGTCTGTTATAGCGATATCTTCTAGAATTATATAACATCGAGTGACACTAGGCCTCTGAATCACCATCGGCCAGCAAAGAAGACGCCAAAGCACCATTTTACTCTAAACTTCTTTTTTTATGACGATTTTGTCCATATTTCCTCTAACCACGGAAAAGTTAACTTGAAAATTCCAACTTTTTTAATTTTATCCTCTAGAATAGTCTTACCTCGAGTGACACTAGGCCTCTGAATTACAATCGGCCAGCAAAGATGAAGTCAGCGCGCCATGTTACTCTAAACTCCATTTTTACGACGATTTTGTCCATATTTCCTCTAACCACGGAAAAGTTAACTTGAAAATTCCAACTTTTTAAATGTTATCTTTTAGAATACTCTTGCCATGAGTGACACTAGGCCTCTGAATTACCATCGGCCGGCAAAAATATGCTTGCGCGACATTTAAATCTGAAGTCAATTATTATGACCGATTTGCCAACTTTTCCCCTAACCACGGACAAGGTTACGTGAAAATTCCGTGTTTTATAGCGTTATCATCTAGAATAATATTACGTTGAGTGACACTAGGCCTCTGAATCACCATCGGCCAGCAAAGAAGACGCCAAAGCACCATTTTACTCTAAACATCTTTTTTTATGACGATTTTGTCCATATTTCCCCTAACCACGGAAAAGTTTACTTAAAAATTCCAACTTTTTTAATGTTGTCCTCTAGAATACTCTAGCCTTGAGAGACACTAGGCCTCTGAATTACAATCGGCCAGCACAGAAGAAGTCAGCGCGCCATGTTACTCTAAACTCCATTTTTATGACGATTTTGTCCATATATACCCTAGCCACGGAAAAGTTAACTTGAAAATTCCAACTTTTTTCATGTTATCCTCTAGAATAGTCTTGCCTCGAGTGACACTAGGCCTCTGAATTACAATCGGCCAGCAAAGAAGAAGTCAGTGCGCCATGTTACTCTAAACTCCATTTTTATGACGATTTTGTCCATATTTCCTCTAACCACGGAAAAGTTACCTTGAAAATTCCTACTTTTTAAATGTTATCTTCTAGAATACTCTTTCCATGAGTAACATTAGGCCTCTGAATTACCAGCGGCCAGCAAAGAGAAATTCAGCGCGCGATGTTACTATAAACTCCATTTTTATGACGATTTTGTCCATATTTCCCATAACCACGGAAAACTTTACTTGAATATTCTAACTTTTTTAGCTTTATCTTCTAGAATGCTCTTGCTTTGAGTGACACTAGGCCTCTGAATCACCATCGGCCAGCAAAAAACATGCTTGCGCGACATTTAAATCTAAAGTCAACTTTTATGACCGATTTGTCTACATTTCCCCTAACCACGGACAAGGTTACGTAAAAATTCCATCTTTTATAGCCTTATCATCTAGAACTATATTACGTCGAGTGACACTAGTCCTCTGAATCACCATCGCCCAGCAAAGAAGACGCCAAAGCGCCATTTTACTCTAAACTCCTTTTTTATGACGATTTTGTCCATATTTCCCCTAACCACGGAAAAGTTATCTTGAAAAATCCAATTTTTTATTTGTTATCTTTTAGAATCCTCTTGCCATGAGTGACACTAGGCCTCTGAATTACCATCGGCCAGCAAAGAAGAATTCAGCGCGCGATATTACCATAAACTCCTTTTTTATGACGATTTTGTCGATATTTCCCCTAACCACGGAAAAGTTTACTTGAAAATTCCAACTTTTTTAGCTTTATCTTCTAGAACGCTTTCGCCTTGAGTGACACTAGGCCTCTGAATCACCATCGGCCAGCAAAAAACATGCTTGCGCGACATTTAAATCTGAAGTCAATTATTATGACCGATTTGTCTACCTTTCCCCTAACCACGGACAAGGTTACGTGAAAATTCCGTCTTTTATAGCGATATCTTCTAGAATTATATAACATCGAGTGACACTAGGCCTCTGAATCACCATCGGCCAGCAAAGAAGACGCCAAAGCACCATTTTACTCTAAACTTCTTTTTTTATGACGATTTTGTCCATATTTCCTCTAACCACGGAAAAGTTAACTTGAAAATTCCAACTTTTTTAATTTTATCCTCTAGAATAGTCTTACCTCGAGTGACACTAGGCCTCTGAATTACAATCGGCCAGCAAAGAAGAAGTCAGCGCGCCATGTTACTCTAAACTCCATTTTTACGACGATTTTGTCCATATTTCCTCTAACCACGGAAAAGTTAACTTGAAAATTCCAACTTTTTAAATGTTATCTTTTAGAATACTCTTGCCATGAGTGACACTAGGCCTCTGAATCACCATCGGCCGGCAAAAATATGCTTGCGCGACATTTAAATCTGAAGTCAATTATTATGACCGATTTGCCAACTTTTCCCCTAACCACGGACAAGGTTACGTGAAAATTCCGTGTTTTATAGCGTTATCATCTAGAATAATATTACGTTGAGTGACACTAGGCCTCTGAATCACCATCGGCCAGCAAAGAAGACGCCAAAGCACCATTTTACTCTAAACATCTTTTTTTATGACGATTTTGTCCATATTTCCCCTAACCACGGAAAAGTTTACTTAAAAATTCCAACTTTTTTAATGTTGTCCTCTAGAATACTCTAGCCTTGAGAGACACTAGGCCTCTGAATTACAATCGGCCAGCACAGAAGAAGTCAGCGCGCCATGTTACTCTAAACTCCATTTTTATGACGATTTTGTCCATATATACCCTAGCCACGGAAAAGTTAACTTGAAAATTCCAACTTTTTTCATGTTATCCTCTAGAATAGTCTTGCCTCGAGTGACACTAGGCCTCTGAATTACAATCGGCCAGCAAAGAAGAAGTCAGTGCGCCATGTTACTCTAAACTCCATTTTTATGACGATTTTGTCCATATTTCCTCTAACCACGGAAAAGTTAACTTGAAAATTCCAACTTTTTAAATGATATCTTTTAGAATACTCTTGCCATGAGTGACACTAGGCCTCTGAATCACCAGCGGCCAGCAAAGAAGAATTCAGCGCGCGATGTTACTATAAACTCCATTTTTATGACGATTTTGTCCATATTTCCCATAACCACGGAAAACTTTACTTGAATATTCTAACTTTTTTAGCTTTATCTTCTAGAATGCTCTTGCTTTGAGTGACACTAGGCTTCTGAATCACCATCGGCCAGCAAAAAACATGCTTGCGCGACATTTAAATCTAAAGTCAACTTTTATGACCGATTTGTCTACATTTCCCCTAACCACGGACAAGGTTACGTAAAAATTCCATCTTTTATAGCCTTATCATCTAGAACTATATTACGTCGAGTGACACTAGTCCTCTGAATCACCATCGCCCAGCAAAGAAGACGCCAAAGCACCATTTTACTCTAAACTCCTTTTTTATGACGATTTTGTCCATATTTCCCCTAACCACGGAAAAGTTATCTTGAAAAATCCAATTTTTTATATGTTATCTTTTAGAATCCTCTTGCCATGAGTGACACTAGGCCTCTGAATTACCATCGGCCAGCAAGGAAGAATTTAGCGCGCGATATTACCATAAACTCCTTTTTTATGACGACTTTGTCCATATTTCCCCTAACCACGGAAAAGTTTACTTGAAAATTCCAACTTTTTTAGCTTAATCTTCTAGAACGCTTTCGCCTTGAGTGACACTAGGCCTCTGAATCACCATCGGCCAGCAAAAAACATGCTTGCGCGACATTTAAATCTGAAGTCAATTATTATGACCGATTTGTCTACCTTTCCCCTAACCACGGACAAGGTTACGTGAAAATTCCGTCTTTTATAGCGATATCTTCTAGAATTATATTACATCGAGTGACACTAGGCCTCTGAATCACCATCGGCCAGCAAAGAAGACGCCAAAGCACCATTTTACTCTAAACTTCTTTTTTTATGACGATTTTGTCCATATTTCCTCTAACCACGGAAAAGTTAACTTGAAAATTCCAACTTTTTTCATTTTATCCTCTAGAATAGTCTTACCTCGAGTGACACTAGGCCTCTGAATTACAATCGGCCAGCAAAGAAGAAGTCAGCGCGCCATGTTACTCTAAACTCCATTTTTACGACGATTTTGTCCATATTTCCTCTAACCACGGAAAAGTTAACTTGAAAATTCCAACTTTTTAAATGTTATCTTTTAGAATACTCTTGCCATGAGTGACACTAGGCCTCTGAATCACCATCGGCCGGCAAAAAATATGCTTGCGCGACATTTAAATCTGAAGTCAATTATTATGACCGATTTGCCAACTTTTCCCCTAACCACGGACAAGGTTACGTGAAAATTCCGTCTTTTATAGCGTTATCATCTAGAATTATATTACGTTGAGTGACACTAGGCCTCTGAATCACCATCGGCCAGCAAAGAAGACGCCAAAGCACCATTTTACTCTAAACATCTTTTTTTATGACGATTTTGTCCATATTTCCCCTAACCACGGAAAAGTTTACTTAAAAATTCCAACTTTTTTAATGTTATCCTCTAGAATACTCTAGCCTTGAGAGACACTAGGCCTCTGAATTACAATCGGCCAGCAAAGAAGAAGTCAGCGCGCCATGTTACTCTAAACTCCATTTTTATGACGATTTTGTCCATATATACCCTAGCCACGGAAAAGTTAACTTGAAAATTCCAACTTTTTTCATGTTATCCTCTAGAATAGTCTTGCCTCGAGTGACACTAGGCCTCTGAATTACAATCGGCCAGCAAAGAAGAAGTCAGTGCGCCATGTTACTCTAAACTCCATTTTTATGACGATTTTGTCCATAATTCCTCTAACCACGGAAAAGTTAACTTGAAAATTCCAACTTTTTAAATGATATCTTTTAGAATACTCTTGTCATGAGTGACACTAGGCCTCTGAATCACCAGCGGCCAGCAAAGAAGAATTCAGCGCGCGATGTTACTATAAACTCCATTTTTATGACGATTTTGTCCATATTTCCCATAACCACGGAAAACTTTACTTGAATATTCTAACTTTTTTAGCTTTATCTTCTAGAATGCTCTTGCTTTGAGTGACACTAGGCCTCTGAATCACCATCGGCCAGCAAAAAACATGCTTGCGCGACATTTAAATCTAAAGTCAACTTTTATGACCGATTTGTCTACATTTCCCCTAACCACGGACAAGGTTACGTAAAAATTCCATCTTTTATAGCCTTATCATCTAGAACTATATTACGTCGAGTGACACTAGTCCTCTGAATCACCATCGCCCAGCAAAGAAGACGCCAAAGCACCATTTTACTCTAAACTCCTTTTTTATGACGATTTTGTCCATATTTCCCCTAACCACGGAAAAGTTATCTTGAAAAATCCAATTTTTTATATGTTATCTTTTAGAATCCTCTTGCCATGAGTGACACTAGGCCTCTGAATTACCATCGGCCAGCAAAGAAGAATTCAGCGCGCGATATTACCATAAACTCCTTTTTTATGACGATTTTGTCCATATTTCCCCTAACCACGGAAAAGTTTACTTGAAAATTCCAACTTTTTTAGCTTTATCTTCTAGAACGCTTTCGCCTTGAGTGACACTAGGCCTCTGAATCACCATCGGCCAGCAAAAAACATGCTTGCGCGACATTTAAATCTGAAGTCAATTATTATGACCGATTTGTCTACCTATCCCCTAACCACGGACAAGGTTACGTGAAAATTCCGTCTTTTATAGGGATATCTTCTAGAATTATATTACATCGAGTGACACTAGGCCTCTGAATCACCATCGGCCAGCAAAGAAGACGCCAAAGCACCATTTTACTCTAAACTTCTTTTTTTATGACGATTTTGTCCATATTTCCTCTAACCACGGAAAAGTTAACTTGAAAATTCCAACTTTTTTCATTTTATCCTCTAGAATAGTCTTACCTCGAGTGACACGAGGCCTCTGAATTACAATCGGCCAGCAAAGAAGAAGTCAGCGCGCCATGTTACTCTAAACTCCATTTTTACGACGATTTTGTCCATATTTCCTCTAACCACGGAAAAGTTAACTTGAAGATTCCAACTTTTTAAATGTTATCTTTTAGAATACTCTTGCCATGAGTGACACTAGGCCTCTGAATTACCATCGGCCAGCAAAGAAGAATTCAGCGCGCGATGTTACTATAAACTCCATTTTTATGACGATTTTGTCCATATTTCCCCTAACCACGGAAAACTTTACTTGAATATTCTAACTTTTTTAGCTTCATCTTCTAGAATTATCTTACGTCGAGTGACACTAGGCCTCTGAATCGCCATCGGCCAGCAAAAAACATGCTTGCGCGACATTTAAATCTGAAGTCAAATTTTATGTCCGATTTGTCTACATTTCCCCTATCCATGGACAAGGTTACGTAAAAGTTCCATCTTTTATAGCGTTATCTTTTAGAATTATCTTACGCCGAGTGACACTAGGCCTCTGAATCACCACCGGCCAGCAAAGAAGACGCCAAAGCACCATTTTACTCTAAACTCCTTTTTTATGACGATTTTGTCCATATTACCCCTAACCACGGAAAAGTTTACTTGAAAATTCCAACTTTTTAAATGTTATCTTCTAGAATACTCTTTCCATGAGTGACACTCGGCATCTGAATCACCAGCGGCTAGCAAAGAAGAATTCAGCGCGCGATGTTACTATAAACTCCATTTTTATGACGATTTTGTCCATATTTACCCTAACCACGGAAAACTTTATTTAAATATTCTAACTTTTTTAGCTTTATCTTCTAGAATGCTCTTGCTTTGAGTGACACTAGGCCTCTGAATCACCATCGGCCAGCAAAAAACATGCTTGCGCGACATTTAAATCTGAAGTCAACTTTTATGACCGATTTGTCTACATTTCCCCTAACCACGGACAAGGTTACGTAAACATTCCATCTTTTATAGCGATTTCATCTAGAACTATATTACGTCGAGTGACACTAGGCCTTTGAATCACCATCGGCCAGCAAAGAAGACGCCTAAGCACCATTTTACTCTAAACTTCTTTTTTTATGACGATTTTGTCCATATTTCCTCTAACCACGGAAAAGTTAACTTGAAAAATCCAACTTTTTAAATGTTATCTTTTAGAATACTCTTGCCATGAGTGACACTAGGCCTCTGAATCACCATCGGCCAGCAAAGAAGAATTCAGCGCGCGATGTTACCATAAAAAATTTTTTATGACGATTTTGTCCATATTACCCCTAACCACGGAAAAGTTTACTTGAAAATTCCAACTTTTTAAATGTTATCTTCTAGAATACTCTTTCCATGAGTGACACTCGGCATCTGAATCACCAGCGGCTAGCAAAGAAGAATTCAGCGCGCGATGTTACTATAAACTCCATTTTTATGACGATTTTGTCCATATTTACCCTAACCACGGAAAACTTTATTTAAATATTCTAACTTTTTTAGCTTTATCTTCTAGAATGCTCTTGCTTTGAGTGACACTAGGCCTCTGAATCACCATCGGCCAGCAAAAAACATGCTTGCGCGACATTTAAATCTGAAGTCAACTTTTATGACCGATTTGTCTACATTTCCCCTAACCACGGACAAGGTTACGTAAAAATTCCATCTTTTATAGCCTTATCATCTAGAACTATATTACGTCGAGTGACACTAGTCCTCTGAATCACCATCGCCCAGCAAAGAAGACGCCAAAGCACCATTTTACTCTAAACTCCTTTTTTATGACGATTTTGTCCATATTTCCCCTAACCACGGAAAAGTTATCTTGAAAAATCCAATTTTTTATATGTTATCTTTTAGAATCCTCTTGCCATGAGTGACACTAGGCCTCTGAATTACCATCGGCCAGCAAGGAAGAATTTAGCGCGCGATATTACCATAAACTCCTTTTTTATGACGACTTTGTCCATATTTCCCCTAACCACGGAAAAGTTTACTTGAAAATTCCAACTTTTTAAATGTTATCTTTTAGAATACTCTTGCCATGAGTGACACTAGGCCTCTGAATCACCATCGGCCGGCAAAAAATATGCTTGCGCGACATTTAAATCTGAAGTCAATTATTATGACCGATTTGCCAACTTTTCCCCTAACCACGGACAAGGTTACGTGAAAATTCCGTCTTTTATAGCGTTATCATCTAGAATTATATTACGTTGAGTGACACTAGGCCTCTGAATCACCATCGGCCAGCAAAGAAGACGCCAAAGCACCATTTTACTCTAAACATCTTTTTTTATGACGATTTTGTCCATATTTCCCCTAACCACGGAAAAGTTTACTTAAAAATTCCAACTTTTTTAATGTTATCCTCTAGAATACTCTAGCCTTGAGAGACACTAGGCCTCTGAATTACAATCGGCCAGCAAAGAAGAAGTCAGCGCGCCATGTTACTCTAAACTCCATTTTTATGACGATTTTGTCCATATATACCCTAGCCACGGAAAAGTTAACTTGAAAATTCCAACTTTTTTCATGTTATCCTCTAGAATAGTCTTGCCTCGAGTGACACTAGGCCTCTGAATTACAATCGGCCAGCAAAGAAGAAGTCAGTGCGCCATGTTACTCTAAACTCCATTTTTATGACGATTTTGTCCATAATTCCTCTAACCACGGAAAAGTTAACTTGAAAATTCCAACTTTTTAAATGATATCTTTTAGAATACTCTTGTCATGAGTGACACTAGGCCTCTGAATCACCAGCGGCCAGCAAAGAAGAATTCAGCGCGCGATGTTACTATAAACTCCATTTTTATGACGATTTTGTCCATATTTCCCATAACCACGGAAAACTTTACTTGAATATTCTAACTTTTTTAGCTTTATCTTCTAGAATGCTCTTGCTTTGAGTGACACTAGGCCTCTGAATCACCATCGGCCAGCAAAAAACATGCTTGCGCGACATTTAAATCTAAAGTCAACTTTTATGACCGATTTGTCTACATTTCCCCTAACCACGGACAAGGTTACGTAAAAATTCCATCTTTTATAGCCTTATCATCTAGAACTATATTACGTCGAGTGACACTAGTCCTCTGAATCACCATCGCCCAGCAAAGAAGACGCCAAAGCACCATTTTACTCTAAACTCCTTTTTTATGACGATTTTGTCCATATTTCCCCTAACCACGGAAAAGTTATCTTGAAAAATCCAATTTTTTATATGTTATCTTTTAGAATCCTCTTGCCATGAGTGACACTAGGCCTCTGAATTACCATCGGCCAGCAAAGAAGAATTCAGCGCGCGATATTACCATAAACTCCTTTTTTATGACGATTTTGTCCATATTTCCCCTAACCACGGAAAAGTTTACTTGAAAATTCCAACTTTTTTAGCTTTATCTTCTAGAACGCTTTCGCCTTGAGTGACACTAGGCCTCTGAATCACCATCGGCCAGCAAAAAACATGCTTGCGCGACATTTAAATCTGAAGTCAATTATTATGACCGATTTGTCTACCTATCCCCTAACCACGGACAAGGTTACGTGAAAATTCCGTCTTTTATAGGGATATCTTCTAGAATTATATTACATCGAGTGACACTAGGCCTCTGAATCACCATCGGCCAGCAAAGAAGACGCCAAAGCACCATTTTACTCTAAACTTCTTTTTTTATGACGATTTTGTCCATATTTCCTCTAACCACGGAAAAGTTAACTTGAAAATTCCAACTTTTTTCATTTTATCCTCTAGAATAGTCTTACCTCGAGTGACACGAGGCCTCTGAATTACAATCGGCCAGCAAAGAAGAAGTCAGCGCGCCATGTTACTCTAAACTCCATTTTTACGACGATTTTGTCCATATTTCCTCTAACCACGGAAAAGTTAACTTGAAGATTCCAACTTTTTAAATGTTATCTTTTAGAATACTCTTGCCATGAGTGACACTAGGCCTCTGAATTACCATCGGCCAGCAAAGAAGAATTCAGCGCGCGATGTTACTATAAACTCCATTTTTATGACGATTTTGTCCATATTTCCCCTAACCACGGAAAACTTTACTTGAATATTCTAACTTTTTTAGCTTCATCTTCTAGAATTATCTTACGTCGAGTGACACTAGGCCTCTGAATCGCCATCGGCCAGCAAAAAACATGCTTGCGCGACATTTAAATCTGAAGTCAAATTTTATGTCCGATTTGTCTACATTTCCCCTATCCATGGACAAGGTTACGTAAAAGTTCCATCTTTTATAGCGTTATCTTTTAGAATTATCTTACGCCGAGTGACACTAGGCCTCTGAATCACCACCGGCCAGCAAAGAAGACGCCAAAGCACCATTTTACTCTAAACTCCTTTTTTATGACGATTTTGTCCATATTACCCCTAACCACGGAAAAGTTTACTTGAAAATTCCAACTTTTTAAATGTTATCTTCTAGAATACTCTTTCCATGAGTGACACTCGGCATCTGAATCACCAGCGGCTAGCAAAGAAGAATTCAGCGCGCGATGTTACTATAAACTCCATTTTTATGACGATTTTGTCCATATTTACCCTAACCACGGAAAACTTTATTTAAATATTCTAACTTTTTTAGCTTTATCTTCTAGAATGCTCTTGCTTTGAGTGACACTAGGCCTCTGAATCACCATCGGCCAGCAAAAAACATGCTTGCGCGACATTTAAATCTGAAGTCAACTTTTATGACCGATTTGTCTACATTTCCCCTAACCACGGACAAGGTTACGTAAACATTCCATCTTTTATAGCGATTTCATCTAGAACTATATTACGTCGAGTGACACTAGGCCTTTGAATCACCATCGGCCAGCAAAGAAGACGCCTAAGCACCATTTTACTCTAAACTTCTTTTTTTATGACGATTTTGTCCATATTTCCTCTAACCACGGAAAAGTTAACTTGAAAAATCCAACTTTTTAAATGTTATCTTTTAGAATACTCTTGCCATGAGTGACACTAGGCCTCTGAATCACCATCGGCCAGCAAAGAAGAATTCAGCGCGCGATGTTACCATAAAAAATTTTTTATGACGATTTTGTCCATATTACCCCTAACCACGGAAAAGTTTACTTGAAAATTCCAACTTTTTAAATGTTATCTTCTAGAATACTCTTTCCATGAGTGACACTCGGCATCTGAATCACCAGCGGCTAGCAAAGAAGAATTCAGCGCGCGATGTTACTATAAACTCCATTTTTATGACGATTTTGTCCATATTTACCCTAACCACGGAAAACTTTATTTAAATATTCTAACTTTTTTAGCTTTATCTTCTAGAATGCTCTTGCTTTGAGTGACACTAGGCCTCTGAATCACCATCGGCCAGCAAAAAACATGCTTGCGCGACATTTAAATCTGAAGTCAACTTTTATGACCGATTTGTCTACATTTCCCCTAACCACGGACAAGGTTACGTAAACATTCCATCTTTTATAGCGATTTCATCTAGAACTATATTACGTCGAGTGACACTAGGCCTTTGAATCACCATCGGCCAGCAAAGAAGACGCCTAAGCACCATTTTACTCTAAACTTCTTTTTTTATGACGATTTTGTCCATATTTCCTCTAACCACGGAAAAGTTAACTTGAAAAATCCAACTTTTTAAATGTTATCTTTTAGAATACTCTTGCCATGAGTGACACTAGGCCTCTGAATCACCATCGGCCAGCAAAGAAGAATTCAGCGCGCGATGTTACCATAAAAAATTTTTTATGACGATTTTGTCCATATTTCCCCTAACCACGGAAAAGTTTACTTGAAAATTCCAACTGGTTTAGCTTTATCTTCTAGAATACTCTTGCCTTGAAAGACGCTGGGCCTCTGAAACACCATCGGCCAGCAAAAAACATGCCTGCGCGACATTTAAATCTGAAGTCAAATTGAAGATGTTTGCTGCCATAGGGTCTCTCAGACGGCTCCGGAATTTCCTGCCAAATGCTACTAAAATTGCGCTTGCTCAGTCGTTACTTCTCCCCATTCTTGATTATGCAGATATCTCCTATTTAGACCTAACCGAGGAGCAACTTAATAAGCTTGAGCGTATTCAAAATGCCTGCATTCGGTTCATTTTCGGATTACGCAAATTCGACCATGTTTCTAGTTTTCGTTCTCAACTCAAATGGCTCCCTATCCGTCACCGCCGTAAGTCTCACATACTTTCTTTACTCTTTTCTATACTTTTTAACCCTGCAACTCCCCGCTACCTCAAAGAGCGTTTCTCTTATCTTAATTCTATTAGATCCTCTCAAAAATTGCTCCTAAAAGTGCCATCTTCATCTTCCAAATTTTATAATTGCTCATTTACGTTCCAGGCCGTTCGTTTGTGGAATTCTCTCCCTCTCAACATTAAACGCGCGCAATCTATTGGTAGCTTTAAATCGCAACTTAAGGAATACTATTTATCTCTTGCTTAGGTTTTTAAGTTGACACTGTTGTTTCTTATTGTGTGTATTATATATGTATATATGTACGTATATGTATGTTTATTTTGTATTTTTTTAAGTATGTATATTCATATGAATGTGCTGTGTTATCTATTTCGTCTCTTTTGTTTCTATGCACCACCTACTGCTTATTGTTTTTCTCTAGTCTCCACTACCCAAAGGTTGTCTGGAAGAAATCGCTCATTAGCGATAAGACCGCCTGTTGTTACCTCTACCTAAATTTATCTAATTGTAAAATTTGTGCTTGTAACTGTATGAGGTGTGCAATAAAGAGTATTTATTATTATTATTATTATTATTATTATGTCCGATTTGTCTACATTTCCCCTAACCACGGACAAGGTTACGTAAAAGTTCCATCTTTTATAGCGTTATCCTCTAGAGTTATCTTACGTCGAGTGATACTAGGCCTCTGAATCACTAGCGGCCAGCAAAGAAGACGCCAAAGCATCATTTTACTCTAACTCCTTTTTTATGACGATTTTGTCCATATTTCCCCTAACCACGGAAAAGTTTACTTGAAAATTCCAACTTTTTTAATGTTGTCCTCTAGAATACTCTTGCCTTGAGTGACACTTGGCCTCTGAATCACTATGGGCCAGCAAAAAACATGGTTGCGCAACATTTAAATTTGAAGTCAATTATTACGACCGATTTGTCTACCTTTCCTCTAACCACGGACAAGGTTACGTGAAAATTCCACCTTTTAAAGCGTTACCTTCTAGAATTATATTACGTTGAGTGACACTAGGCCTCTGAATCACCATAGGCCAGCAAAGAAGAAGTCAGCGCGCCATGTTACTCTAAACTCCATTTTTATGACGATTTTGTCCATATTTCCCCTAACCACGGAAAAGTTTACTTGAAAATTCCAACTTTTTTAATGTTATCTTCTAGAATGGTCTTGTCTTGAGTGACACTAGGCCTCTGAATCACAATCGGCCAGCAAAGAACCACGGAAAAGTTTACTTGAAAATTCCAACTTTTTTAATGTTGTACTCTAGAATACTCTTGCCTTGAGTGACACTAGGCCTCTGAATTACAATCGGCCAGCAAAGAAGTATGCAGCGCGCCATGTTACTCTAAACTCCACTTTTATGACAATTTTGTCCATATTTCCCCTAGCCACGGAAAAGTTAACTTGAAAATTCTAACTTTTTTAGCTTTATCTTCTAGAATGCTCTTGCCTTGAGTGATACTAGGCCTCTGAAACACCATCGGCAAGCAAAAAACATGTTTGCGCGACATTTAAATCTGAAGTCAACTTTTATGACCGATTTGTCTACATTTCCCCTAACCACGGACAAGGTTACGTAGAAATTCAATCTTTTATAGCGTTATCTTCTAGAACTATATTACGTCGAGTGACACTAGGCCTCTGAATCACCATCGGCCAGCAAAAAAGACGCCAAAGCACCATTTTACTTTAAACTCCTTTTTTATGACGATTTTGTCCATATTTCCCCTAACCACGGAAAAGTTTACTTGAAAATTCCAATTTTTTTTATGTTATCCTCTAGAATACTCTTGACTAGAGTGACACTAGGCTTCTGAATTACAATCAGCCAGCAAAGAAGAAGTCAGCGCGCCAAGTTACTGTAAACTCCATTTTTATGACGATTTTGTCCATATTTCCTCTAACCACGGAAAAGTTAACTTGAAAATTCCTACTTTTTAAATTTTATGTTTTAGAATACTCTTGCCTTGAGTGACCTAGGCATCTGAATTACCATCGGCCAGCAAAGAAGAATTCAGCGCGCGATGTTACCATAAACTCCTTTTTTATGACGATTTTGTCCATATTTCCCCTAACCACGGAAAAGTTTACTTGAAAATTCCAACTTTTTTAGCTTTATCTTCTAGAATGCTCTTGCCTTGAGTGACACTAGGCCTCTGAATCACCATCGGTCAGCAAAAAACATGCTTGCGCGACATTGAAATCTGAAGTCAAATTTATGTCCGATTTGTCTACATTTCCCCTAATCACGGACAAGGTTACGTAAAAGTTCCATCTTTTATAGCATTATCTTCTAGAGTTATCTTACGTCAAGTGACACTAGGCCTCTGAATCACTAGTGGCCAGCAAAGAAGACGCCAAAGCATCATTTTATTCTAACTCCTTTTTTATGACGATTTTGTCCATATTTCCCCTAACCACGGAAAAATTAACTTGAAAATTCCAACTTTTTTAATGTCGTCTTCTAGAATTCTCTTGCTTGAGTGACACTAGGCGACTGAATCACCATTGGCCAGCAAAGAAGCCGCCAAAGCACCATTTTACTCTAAACTCGTTTTTTATGACGATTTTGTCCATATTTCTCCTAACCACGGAAAAGTTTACTTGAAAATTCCAACTTTTTTAATGTTATCTTCTAGAATGGTCTTGTCTTGAGTGACACTAGGCCTCTGAATCACAATCGGCCAGCAAAGAAGAAGTCAGCGCGCCATGTTACTCTAAACTCAATTTTTATGACGATTTTGTCCATATTTCCTCTAACCACGGAAAAGTTAACTTGAAAATTCCAACTTTTTTAATGTTATCTTTTAGAATACTCTTTCCATGAGTGAGAATAGGCCTCTGAATTACCAGTGGCCAGCAAAGAAGAATTCAGCGCGCGATGTTACTATAAACTCCATTTTTATGACGATTTTGTCCATATTTCCCCTAACCACGGAAAACTTTACTTTAATATTCTAACTTTTTTAGCTTTATCTTCTAGAATGCTCTTGCCTTGAGTGACACTTGGCCTCTGAATCACTATCGGCCAGCAAAAATCTTGGTTGCGCAACATTTAAATCTGAAGTCAATAATTACGACCGATTTGTCTAACTTTCCTCTAACCACGGACAAGGGTACGTGAAACTTCCGCCTTTTAAAGCGTTACCTTCTAGAATTATATTACGTCGAGTGACACTAGGCCTCTGAATCACTATCGGCCAGCAAAGAAGAAGTCGGCGCGCCATGTTACTCTAAACTCCATTTTTATGACGATTTTGTCCATATTTCCCCTAACCACGGAAAAGTTAACTTGAAAATTCCAACTTTTTTAATGTTGTCCTCTAGAATACTCTTGCCTTGAGTGACACTTGGCCTCTGAATCACTATCGGCCAGCAAAAAACATGGTTGCGCAACATTTAAATCTGAAGTCAATTATTACGACCGATTTGTCTACCTTTTCTCTAACCACGGACAAGGTTACGTGAAAATTCCGCCTTTTAAAGCGTTACCATCTAGAATTATATTACTTCGAGTAACACTAGAGTGACACTAGGCATCTGAATTACCATCGGCCAGCAAAAAAGAATTCAGTGCGCGATGTTACTTGAAAATCAATTTTTATGACGATTTTGTCCATATTTCCTCTAACCACGGAAAAGTTAACTTGAAAATTCCAACTTTTTTAATGTTATCCTCTAAAATACTCTTGCTTTGAGTGACACTAGTCCTCTGAATTACAATCGGCCAGCAAAGAAGAATTCAGCGTGCGATGTTACCATAAACTCCTCTTTTATGACGATTTTGTCCATTTTTTCCCTAACCACGGAAAAGTCTACTTGAAAATTCCAACTTTTTTAGCTTTATATTCTAGAATGCTCTTGCCTTGAGTGACACTAGGCCTCTGAATCACCATCGGCCAGCAAAAAACATGCTTGCACGACATTTAAATCTGAAGTCAAATTTATGGCCGATTTGTCTACATTTCCCCTAACCACGGACAAGGTTACGTAAAAGTTCCATCTGTTATGGCGTTGTCTTCTAGTATTATCTTACGTCGAGTAACACTAGGCCTCTGAATTACAATCGGCCAGCAAAGAAGAATTCAGCGCGCGATGTTACCATAAACTCTTTTTTTATGACGATTTTGTCCATATTTCCCCTAACCACGGAAAAGTCTACTTGTAAATTCCAACTTTTTTAGCTTTATCTTCTAGAATGCTCTTGCCTTGAGTGACACTTAGCCTCTGAATCACTATCGGCCAGCAAAAAACATGGTTGCGCGACCTTTAAATCTGAAGTCAATTATTACGACCGATTTGTCTACCTTTCCTCTAACCACGGACAAGGTTACGTGAAAATTCCGCCTTTTAAAGCGTTACCTTCTAGAATTATATTACGTCGAGTGACACTAGGCCTCTGAATCACCATCGGCCAGCAAAGAAGAAGTCAGCGCGCCATGTTACTCTAAACTCCATTTTTATGACGATTTTGTCCATATTTCCCCTAACCACGGAAAAGTTTACTTGAAAATTCCAACTTTTTTAATGTTATCCTCTACAATACTCTTGCCTTGAGTGACACTAGGCCTCTGAATTACAATCGGCCAGCAAAGAAGAATGAAGCGCGCCATGTTACTCTAAACTCCATTTTACCGTTAAGTGCGATAGCACTAGTATCTGACATTACAAAATTGAAAAAATATGCGTTTCGTTATCAAAGAAGCATGATATTATGCCATTATGAAACCTACTTTTAATATTCAAACTACGATCAAAAATGCAAAAAAACGCATTTTCAATCTTTAGGCGTTTTAATACAGTCGATTTCTAATTTAAACTTCCGTATTCGTAGGCTTAGATACTATTTTAATATTACAATGTTCTAACTTACCGAACAGTATCAAAACGCAGATAATGTAACTGTATACATTGACAGTGTCAAACCAAAAAACAATCCCGATGCAGGCCAGGGTGAAGTTAAACTTTATGTCAATGCCATAAGGACGTTAACGACTTGTCTTGCTGTATTGTAATCGCGGAAAAATCAACATAATGTTTAGTTATTTAGTATTTCTAATTCCCGTTTAATTTTTTTGCAATATTTGGTCTACTTTATTAATATCTGGGAGTATCCTGCTTGCGCTCTCTGGAATCACTATAATAACTTGCACATGGGTTCTAGAGGTGTCGTTTATGACCTTATGTAAGTGACCTAGTGACTTTGTTTGACATTTATTTTATTTTTATCCGATGTTAATTCAATTGAATTCTGAACTTAATTTTTAATTTACTTTTTAATTTGTAATTTAATTTTAATTCTGTGATCTAATTTAATTTGTAATTTATTTTATATTTTGTTTGCTTTGTGTTTTAATTGTAATTTAATATAATTTTTTGTTATATAATTTTCTTATTTTTATTTCGTAATGGTAATTCTATGGACATTTTGTCTGAAATAAATGAATTTTATTTATTTATTTATTTTATTTATTATTTTAATAAAACTAGCTGTGCCCGCGGCTCCGCCCGCGTGGAATTCGGTCTGTGTCAGTAAGCGGCTAATTCACCCCTAATTTCTCTCCCGCTACCCTGGAGGCGGAACTTGAAGTAAAGTTGACAGATGGATACGCTAGAGGATAGTAGTCCTAGTAATTATATTTTACAATTACCACTAAATGAAACTACACTCAAAATAGAATACTTTTTTTATCCTATTAATTTTTATTTTATGACGATTTTGTCCATATTTCCCCTAACCACGGAAAAGTTATCTTGAAAAATCCAATTTTTTATATGTTATCTTTTAGAATCCTCTTGCCATGAGTGACACTAGGCCTCTGAATTACCATCGGCCAGCAAAGAAGAATTCAGCGCGCGATATTACCATAAACTCCTTTTTTATGACGATTTTGTCCATATTTCCCCTAACCACGGAAAAGTTTACTTGAAAATTCCAACTTTTTTAGCTTTATCTTCTAGAACGCTTTCGCCTTGAGTGACACTAGGCCTCTGAATCACCATCGGCCAGCAAAAAACATGCTTGCGCGACATTTAAATCTGAAGTCAATTATTATGACCGATTTGTCTACCTATCCCCTAACCACGGACAAGGTTACGTGAAAATTCCGTCTTTTATAGCGATATCTTCTAGAATTATATTACATCGAGTGACACTAGGCCTCTGAATCACCATCGGCCAGCAAAGAAGACGCCAAAGCACCATTTTACTCTAAACTTCTTTTTTTATGACGATTTTGTCCATATTTCCTCTAACCACGGAAAAGTTAACTTGAAAATTCCAACTTTTTTCATTTTATCCTCTAGAATAGTCTTACCTCGAGTGACACGAGGCCTCTGAATTACAATCGGCCAGCAAAGAAGAAGTCAGCGCGCCATGTTACTCTAAACTCCATTTTTACGACGATTTTGTCCATATTTCCTCTAACCACGGAAAAGTTAACTTGAAGATTCCAACTTTTTAAATGTTATCTTTTAGAATACTCTTGCCATGAGTGACACTAGGCCTCTGAATTACCATCGGCCAGCAAAGAAGAATTCAGCGCGCGATGTTACTATAAACTCCATTTTTATGACGATTTTGTCCATATTTCCCCTAACCACGGAAAACTTTACTTGAATATTCTAACTTTTTTAGCTTCATCTTCTAGAATTATCTTACGTCGAGTGACACTAGGCCTCTGAATCGCCATCGGCCAGCAAAAAACATGCTTGCGCGACATTTAAATCTGAAGTCAAATTTTATGTCCGATTTGTCTACATTTCCCCTATCCATGGACAAGGTTACTTAAAAGTTCCATCTTTTATAGCGTTATCTTTTAGAATTATCTTACGCCGAGTGACACTAGGCCTCTGAATCACCACCGGCCAGCAAAGAAGACGCCAAAGCACCATTTTACTCTAAACTCCTTTTTTATGACGATTTTGTCCATATTACCCCTAACCACGGAAAAGTTTACTTGAAAATTCCAACTTTTTAAATGTTATCTTCTAGAATACTCTTTCCATGAGTGACACTCGGCATCTGAATCACCAGCGGCTAGCAAAGAAGAATTCAGCGCGCGATGTTACTATAAACTCCATTTTTATGACGATTTTGTCCATATTTACCCTAACCACGGAAAACTTTATTTAAATATTCTAACTTTTTTAGCTTTATCTTCTAGAATGCTCTTGCTTTGAGTGACACTAGGCCTCTGAATCACCATCGGCCAGCAAAAAACATGCTTGCGCGACATTTAAATCTGAAGTCAACTTTTATGACCGATTTGTCTACATTTCCCCTAACCACGGACAAGGTTACGTAAACATTCCATCTTTTATAGCGATTTCATCTAGAACTATATTACGTCGAGTGACACTAGGCCTTTGAATCACCATCGGCCAGCAAAGAAGACGCCTAAGCACCATTTTACTCTAAACTTCTTTTTTTATGACGATTTTGTCCATATTTCCTCTAACCACGGAAAAGTTAACTTGAAAAATCCAACTTTTTAAATGTTATCTTTTAGAATACTCTTGCCATGAGTGACACTAGGCCTCTGAATCACCATCGGCCAGCAAAGAAGAATTCAGCGCGCGATGTTACCATAAAATTTTTTTTATGACGATTTTGTCCATATTTCCCCTAACCACGGAAAAGTTTACTTGAAAATTCCAACTGGTTTAGCTTTATCTTCTAGAATACTCTTGCCTTGAAAGACGCTGGGCCTCTGAAACACCATCGGCCAGCAAAAAACATGCCTGCGCGACATTTAAATCTGAAGTCAAATTGAAGATGTTTGCTGCCATAGGGTCTCTCAGACGGCTCCGGAATTTCCTGCCAAATGCTACTAAAATTGCGCTTGCTCAGTCGTTACTTCTCCCCATTCTTGATTATGCAGATATCTCCTATTTAGACCTAACCGAGGAGCAACTTAATAAGCTTGAGCGTATTCAAAATGCCTGCATTCGGTTCATTTTCGGATTACGCAAATTCGACCATGTTTCTAGTTTTCGTTCTCAACTCAAATGGCTCCCTATCCGTCACCGCCGTAAGTCTCACATACTTTCTTTACTCTTTTCTATACTTTTTAACCCTGCAACTCCCCGCTACCTCAAAGAGCGTTTCTCTTATCTTAATTCTATTAGATCCTCTCAAAAATTGCTCCTAAAAGTGCCATCTTCATCTTCCAAATTTTATAATTGCTCATTTACGTTCCAGGCCGTTCGTTTGTGGAATTCTCTCCCTCTCAACATTAAACGCGCGCAATCTATTGGTAGCTTTAAATCGCAACTTAAGGAATACTATTTATCTCTTCCTTAGGTTTTTAAGTTGACACTGTTGTTTCTTATTGTGTGTATTATATATGTATATATGTACGTATATGTATGTTTATTTTGTATTTTTTTAAGTATGTATATTCATATGAATGTGCTGTGTTATCTATTTCGTCTCTTTTGTTTCTATGCACCACCTACTGCTTATTGTTTTTCTCTAGTCTCCACTACCCAAAGGTTGTCTGGAAGAAATCGCTCATTAGCGATAAGACCGCCTGTTGTTACCTCTACCTAAATTTATCTAATTGTAAAATTTGTGCTTGTAACTGTATGAGGTGTGCAATAAAGAGTATTTATTATTATTATTATTATTATTATTATGTCCGATTTGTCTACATTTCCCCTAACCACGGACAAGGTTACGTAAAAGTTCCATCTTTTATAGCGTTATCCTCTAGAGTTATCTTACGTCGAGTGATACTAGGCCTCTGAATCACTAGCGGCCAGCAAAGAAGACGCCAAAGCATCATTTTACTCTAACTCCTTTTTTATGACGATTTTGTCCATATTTCCCCTAACCACGGAAAAGTTTACTTGAAAATTCCAACTTTTTTAATGTTGTCCTCTAGAATACTCTTGCCTTGAGTGACACTTGGCCTCTGAATCACTATGGGCCAGCAAAAAACATGGTTGCGCAACATTTAAATTTGAAGTCAATTATTACGACCGATTTGTCTACCTTTCCTCTAACCACGGACAAGGTTACGTGAAAATTCCACCTTTTAAAGCGTTACCTTCTAGAATTATATTACGTTGAGTGACACTAGGCCTCTGAATCACCATAGGCCAGCAAAGAAGAAGTCAGCGCGCCATGTTACTCTAAACTCCATTTTTATGACGATTTTGTCCATATTTCCCCTAACCACGGAAAAGTTTACTTGAAAATTCCAACTTTTTTAATGTTATCTTCTAGAATGGTCTTGTCTTGAGTGACACTAGGCCTCTGAATCACAATCGGCCAGCAAAGAACCACGGAAAAGTTTACTTGAAAATTCCAACTTTTTTAATGTTGTACTCTAGAATACTCTTGCCTTGAGTGACACTAGGCCTCTGAATTACAATCGGCCAGCAAAGAAGTATGCAGCGCGCCATGTTACTCTAAACTCCACTTTTATGACAATTTTGTCCATATTTCCCCTAGCCACGGAAAAGTTAACTTGAAAATTCTAACTTTTTTAGCTTTATCTTCTAGAATGCTCTTGCCTTGAGTGATACTAGGCCTCTGAAACACCATCGGCAAGCAAAAAACATGTTTGCGCGACATTTAAATCTGAAGTCAACTTTTATGACCGATTTGTCTACATTTCCCCTAACCACGGACAAGGTTACGTAGAAATTCAATCTTTTATAGCGTTATCTTCTAGAACTATATTACGTCGAGTGACACTAGGCCTCTGAATCACCATCGGCCAGCAAAAAAGACGCCAAAGCACCATTTTACTTTAAACTCCTTTTTTATGACGATTTTGTCCATATTTCCCCTAACCACGGAAAAGTTTACTTGAAAATTCCAATTTTTTTTATGTTATCCTCTAGAATACTCTTGACTAGAGTGACACTAGGCTTCTGAATTACAATCAGCCAGCAAAGAAGAAGTCAGCGCGCCAAGTTACTGTAAACTCCATTTTTATGACGATTTTGTCCATATTTCCTCTAACCACGGAAAAGTTAACTTGAAAATTCCTACATTTTAAATTTTATGTTTTAGAATACTCTTGCCTTGAGTGACCTAGGCATCTGAATTACCATCGGCCAGCAAAGAAGAATTCAGCGCGCGATGTTACCATAAACTCCTTTTTTATGACGATTTTGTCCATATTTCCCCTAACCACGGAAAAGTTTACTTGAAAATTCCAACTTTTTTAGCTTTATCTTCTAGAATGCTCTTGCCTTGAGTGACACTAGGCCTCTGAATCACCATCGGTCAGCAAAAAACATGCTTGCGCGACATTGAAATCTGAAGTCAAATTTATGTCCGATTTGTCTACATTTCCCCTAATCACGGACAAGGTTACGTAAAAGTTCCATCTTTTATAGCATTATCTTCTAGAGTTATCTTACGTCAAGTGACACTAGGCCTCTGAATCACTAGTGGCCAGCAAAGAAGACGCCAAAGCATCATTTTATTCTAACTCCTTTTTTATGACGATTTTGTCCATATTTCCCCTAACCACGGAAAAATTAACTTGAAAATTCCAACTTTTTTAATGTCGTCTTCTAGAATTCTCTTGCTTGAGTGACACTAGGCGACTGAATCACCATTGGCCAGCAAAGAAGCCGCCAAAGCACCATTTTACTCTAAACTCGTTTTTTATGACGATTTTGTCCATATTTCTCCTAACCACGGAAAAGTTTACTTGAAAATTCCAACTTTTTTAATGTTATCTTCTAGAATGGTCTTGTCTTGAGTGACACTAGGCCTCTGAATCACAATCGGCCAGCAAAGAAGAAGTCAGCGCGCCATGTTACTCTAAACTCAATTTTTATGACGATTTTGTCCATATTTCCTCTAACCACGGAAAAGTTAACTTGAAAATTCCAACTTTTTTAATGTTATCTTTTAGAATACTCTTTCCATGAGTGAGAATAGGCCTCTGAATTACCAGTGGCCAGCAAAGAAGAATTCAGCGCGCGATGTTACTATAAACTCCATTTTTATGACGATTTTGTCCATATTTCCCCTAACCACGGAAAACTTTACTTTAATATTCTAACTTTTTTAGCTTTATCTTCTAGAATGCTCTTGCCTTGAGTGACACTTGGCCTCTGAATCACTATCGGCCAGCAAAAATCTTGGTTGCGCAACATTTAAATCTGAAGTCAATAATTACGACCGATTTGTCTAACTTTCCTCTAACCACGGACAAGGGTACGTGAAACTTCCGCCTTTTAAAGCGTTACCTTCTAGAATTATATTACGTCGAGTGACACTAGGCCTCTGAATCACTATCGGCCAGCAAAGAAGAAGTCGGCGCGCCATGTTACTCTAAACTCCATTTTTATGACGATTTTGTCCATATTTCCCCTAACCACGGAAAAGTTAACTTGAAAATTCCAACTTTTTTAATGTTGTCCTCTAGAATACTCTTGCCTTGAGTGACACTTGGCCTCTGAATCACTATCGGCCAGCAAAAAACATGGTTGCGCAACATTTAAATCTGAAGTCAATTATTACGACCGATTTGTCTACCTTTTCTCTAACCACGGACAAGGTTACGTGAAAATTCCGCCTTTTAAAGCGTTACCATCTAGAATTATATTACTTCGAGTAACACTAGAGTGACACTAGGCATCTGAATTACCATCGGCCAGCAAAAAAGAATTCAGTGCGCGATGTTACTTGAAAATCAATTTTTATGACGATTTTGTCCATATTTCCTCTAACCACGGAAAAGTTAACTTGAAAATTCCAACTTTTTTAATGTTATCCTCTAAAATACTCTTGCTTTGAGTGACACTAGTCCTCTGAATTACAATCGGCCAGCAAAGAAGAATTCAGCGTGCGATGTTACCATAAACTCCTCTTTTATGACGATTTTGTCCATTTTTCCCCTAACCACGGAAAAGTCTACTTGAAAATTCCAACTTTTTTAGCTTTATATTCTAGAATGCTCTTGCCTTGAGTGACACTAGGCCTCTGAATCACCATCGGCCAGCAAAAAACATGCTTGCACGACATTTAAATCTGAAGTCAAATTTATGGCCGATTTGTCTACATTTCCCCTAACCACGGACAAGGTTACGTAAAAGTTCCATCTGTTATGGCGTTGTCTTCTAGTATTATCTTACGTCGAGTAACACTAGGCCTCTGAATTACAATCGGCCAGCAAAGAAGAATTCAGCGCGCGATGTTACCATAAACTCTTTTTTTATGACGATTTTGTCCATATTTCCCCTAACCACGGAAAAGTCTACTTGTAAATTCCAACTTTTTTAGCTTTATCTTCTAGAATGCTCTTGCCTTGAGTGACACTTAGCCTCTGAATCACTATCGGCCAGCAAAAAACATGGTTGCGCGACCTTTAAATCTGAAGTCAATTATTACGACCGATTTGTCTACCTTTCCTCTAACCACGGACAAGGTTACGTGAAAATTCCGCCTTTTAAAGCGTTACCTTCTAGAATTATATTACGTCGAGTGACACTAGGCCTCTGAATCACCATCGGCCAGCAAAGAAGAAGTCAGCGCGCCATGTTACTCTAAACTCCATTTTTATGACGATTTTGTCCATATTTCCCCTAACCACGGAAAAGTTTACTTGAAAATTCCAACTTTTTTAATGTTATCCTCTACAATACTCTTGCCTTGAGTGACACTAGGCCTCTGAATTACAATCGGCCAGCAAAGAAGAATGAAGCGCGCCATGTTACTCTAAACTCCATTTTACCGTTAAGTGCGATAGCACTAGTATCTGACATTACAAAATTGAAAAAATATGCGTTTCGTTATCAAAGAAGCATGATATTATGCCATTATGAAACCTACTTTTAATATTCAAACTACGATCAAAAATGCAAAAAAACGCATTTTCAATCTTTAGGCGTTTTAATACAGTCGATTTCTAATTTAAACTTCCGTATTCGTAGGCTTAGATACTATTTTAATATTACAATGTTCTAACTTACCGAACAGTATCAAAACGCAGATAATGTAACTGTATACATTGACAGTGTCAAACCAAAAAACAATCCCGATGCAGGCCAGGGTGAAGTTAAACTTTATGTCAATGCCATAAGGACGTTAACGACTTGTCTTGCTGTATTGTAATCGCGGAAAAATCAACATAATGTTTAGTTATTTAGTATTTCTAATTCCCGTTTAATTTTTTTGCAATATTTGGTCTACTTTATTAATATCTGGGAGTATCCTGCTTGCGCTCTCTGGAATCACTATAATAACTTGCACATGGGTTCTAGAGGTGTCGTTTATGACCTTATGTAAGTGACCTAGTGACTTTGTTTGACATTTATTTTATTTTTATCCGATGTTAATTCAATTGAATTCTGAACTTAATTTTTAATTTACTTTTTAATTTGTAATTTAATTTTAATTCTGTGATCTAATTTAATTTGTAATTTATTTTATATTTTGTTTGCTTTGTGTTTTAATTGTAATTTAATATAATTTTTTGTTATATAATTTTCTTATTTTTATTTCGTAATGGTAATTCTATGGACATCTTGTCTGAAATAAATGAATTTTATTTATTTATTTATTTTATTTATTATTTTAATAAAACTAGCTGT
Organism: Pammene aurita; assembly: GCA_947086415.1. NCBI lineage: Eukaryota > Metazoa > Arthropoda > Insecta > Lepidoptera > Tortricidae > Pammene > Pammene aurita. Next base: position 22,857,776 of record OX352306.1, on the reverse strand, counting down.
GCCCGCGGCTCCGCCCGCGTGGAATTCGGTCTGTGTCAGTAAGCGGCTAATTCACCCCTAATTTCTCTCCCGCTACCCTGGAGGCGGAACTTGAAGTAAAGTTGACAGATGGATACGCTAGAGGATAGTAGTCCTAGTAATTATATTTTACAATTACCACTAAATGAAACTACACTCAAAATAGAATACTTTTTTTATCCTATTAATTTTTATTGGCATGATGTAAACGACATAGAATAGTAGGTGTATATCGGACGATACCACTTTTGTATTTATACGTTCATGTCCACGGCAAATATCATCCAAATCGATCCTCCCGTCAAATCAGTCTAAGCATGAAAGGTAAGAACAGGCGCGGTTGAAATGGGGGGGGGGGGGGGGGTCACAACTGCAGAAATGATTTTTTCTATTTGAGGAATTAGTAATCCTTAAGGGGTGATTTCCGGGATAACAATGCAAACAAAACCGGCCAAGAGCATGTCGGGCGATGCTCAGTGTAGAGTTTCGTAGATGCCGCCCTGTTACGAAACATCCGTTCAAACGGTCGTTTATTAATGGATATTTGGCGGCGCTTACGTCAGTGTACTATCTTTCTTTATTTACTTTCACTATGCGATTTTGACTGATAATTCAAAAACGGCTGAACCGATTTTATTCAATATAGTTTTTATTGAAAGTTCTTATCAGGCCTCACCAAATTTCAGCTTTCTAGTGCGAACAGTAACTGAGCTAGACCGTGGACAGACGGACGGACATGGCGAAACTATAAGGGTTCCTAGTTGACTACGGAACCCTAAAAAGAGATAAATAGTAGTTTATGTAACTGTTACGTAATAGGTCCTAATTATGTACAGAAGCATACACTGCTTTACCTTCACACATATTAAAAATCCCCTGAAACCATGCGTGCCGGCAGTCGGGGGGGGGGGGGGGGGGGGATATACAAATTATATAACTACCAAATTTCATCTTAATACGTCCGCGGTTATTGGTTGTTTCTTCCCCATGTAAACTTTCACCCCTTTTGCATCCGCTTAAAGGATAATTTCCGAGATAAAACTATTTTATTTCCTTTTTACTTAATTATCTCCATACCAAATTTTATCTAAATCGATTCTGCGGTTAATAATTCCCTATACAAATTTCCAACTCTCTTTTCACCCATTTAGGGTTGATTTTCGGAGTGAAAACTATCATTTGTCCTTTCTTGAGACCCATACTATACCAAATTTCATCTTTATCAGTTCAGCGGTTAAAAAATCGTCATACCAACTTCCAACCCCCTTTTCGGGCTGAAAGGGTTTATTTTCGGGATGAAAACTATTCTGTCGTTTCTCGAGACTCAAATTATCTGCATACTAATTTCTATTAAAAATCTCCATACAAACTTTCAACCCCCTTTTCACCCCCTCCAGGAGTTGATTTTCGGGATGAAAACTATTCTTTGTCCTTTCCCTGGACTCAAACTATCTCTACACAAAATTTCATCAAAATCCATTCAACCGTTTTCACGTGATAGATGTATAGATAGATAGTTTTTATTGAAAGTACATTTCAGGCTTCACTTCCATTATTTTTTTCAAATTTTTTGGACGTACGGTTCTAAAGTAAGATGGGGGGGGGGGGGGGGCTTTTTTCAAGATGAAATTATCGACCTTTGTCCTTTCTCGAGACCCATACTATCTCTATACCAATTTTCATCTAAATCTGTTCAGCGGTAAAAAAATCCTCATACCAACTTCCAACCCCCTTGTCACCCCTACAAGGGTTTGAAAACTATCCTATGACGTTTCTCGAGACTCAAATTATCTCCATACTCATTTCTATCTAAATCGTTTCAGCGGTTAAAAATTCTCCATACAAACTTTCAACCCCATTTTCACCCCCACCAGGGTTGATTTTTGGGGTTAAAACTATATATTATCCTTTCCCGGGACTCAAACTATCACTATACAAAATTTCATCGAAATCCGTTCAGCCGTTTTCACGTGATGCGCGGTCAAATAAACAGACAAACAGATAAACAGACAAAAATTCAAAAAATTGTTGGAACGTGTTCTGTTATCGATTCTAAGTAACCCCAGCCAACTTTTTTTCGATTATCTTCCATGTACAGACTTTCGACCCTCTTCAGCTTTATTATATGTATAGATGAGTATTTATTTTACATTGCGGTACAAACTATATGCGGTTTATATCAGGTGGCCCAGAATTGACGATCTCCTTTGCGGGAAAACTAAACTAAATACAGTAGGTCAAATTGCAGCTTGCAAAAATATGAATTAAATAGCATAGATAAGTATTGTTAAAAGCGGTAGTTGGTTGAAATTCAGTGTAAGTGGTCCATTGTTTGCATGTTGCTAGGTTCTTGTTTGCATCTAAGTACCGATTTTATTCGATATAGTTTTCATTGAAAGTACTTATTAGGCCTTACTTTTATGTGTTTTTCCAAATTTTTATACACTTTTTTAAACTTTCGGGCTTATCCAACGACACCGCACATGATACGGCTGAAGAGAAATCCAGGGTAACGTAATTACACCAACTCTTTTCTTTCCTGGATGATTCTTTCTCAAGCCTCAAAACAAGAGCCTTCTATGTAGAAAGTAAAGTGAAAAAAGTTAGATTAATTTCGTTAACAATGCCGTGGTGCCGGGATATGAAATCAAACATTTTTACAAAAATGTATGTCAGAGTTGAATGACGCATAGATATGTTTTTTGCTCGCCGGTGATAATGCAGAGGCCTATTGTCACTCAAAGCAAGACTGTTATAAAATATAACGTGAAAAAAGTTGCAATAATTACGTTACCTAGGCCGTGGTACCGGGAAATGTACACGAAATCGCCATAAAAATGTACAGAGTTAAATGTCGGGCAGACATATTTTATGCTAGCCGATGGTAATTGAAAGGCTATTGTCACTCAAGGCAAGACGATTCTAAAAGATAGTGAGAAAAAAGTTACAATAATTACGTAACCTAGGCCGTGGTACCGGGAAATGTAGACGAACTCGCAATAAAAATGTACTTTAGAGTTTAATGTCGGTAAGAAATGTTTTTTGCTGGCCGATGGTAATTCAAAGGTTTACTGTCACTCAAGAGATGACTATTCTAGAAGGTAATCTGAAAAAAGTTGCAATAGTTACGTTACCTAGGCCGTGGTACTGGGAAATATAGACAAGATCACCATAAAAATTTACTTTACAGTTAAATGTCGGATTCTTGCTGGCCGATGGTAATTCAAAGGCATATTGTCACTCAAGGCAAGAGCATTCTAGAAAATAACGCTAAAAAAGTTGGAATCTACTAGAAAACTTTTCCGTGGATAGGGGAAATATGGACAAAATCGTCATAAAAAAAAAGTTTAGAGTAAATTGGTGCTTTGGCGTCGTCTTTGCTGGCCGATGGTGATTCAGTGGCCTAGTATCACTCGACATAATATAATTCTAGACGATAACGCTATAAACGATGGAATTTTCACGTAACCTTGTCCGTGGTTAGGGGAAATGTAGACAAATCGGTCATAAAAGTTGACTTCAGATTTAAATGTCGTGCAAGCATGTTTTTTCTGGCCGATGGCAATTCAGAAGCCTAGTACCACTCAAGGCAAGATTACTCTAGAAGATAAGGCTAAAAAGTTAGGATATTCAAGTAAAGTTTTCCGTGGTTAGGGGAAATATGGACAAAATCGTCATAAAAATGGAGTTTACAGTAACATGGCGCGCTGACTTCTTCTTTGCAGGCCGATTGTAATTCAGAGGCCTAGTGTCACTCAAAGCAAGAGTATTCTAGAGGAAAACATTAAAAAAGTTGGAATTCTCAAGTTAACTTTTCCAAGGCTAGGGAAAATATGGACAAAATCGTCATAAAAATGGAGTTTAGAGTAACATGGCGCGCTGACTTCTTATTTGCTGGCCGATTGTAATTCAAAGGCCTAAAGTCACTCAAAACAAGAGTATTCTAGAGGATAACATTAAAAAAATTGGAATTTTCAAGTAAACTTTTCCGTGGTTAGGGGAAATATGGACAAAATCGTCATAAAAAAAAAGTTTAGAGTAAACTGGTGCTTTGGCGTCGTCTTTGCTGTCCAATGGTGATTCAGTGGCCTAGTGTCACTCGACGTAATATAATCCTAGACGAAAACGCTATAAACGATGGAATTTTCACGTAACTTTGTCCGTGGTTAGGGGAAATGTAGACAAATCGGTCATAAAAGTTGACTTCAGATTTAAATGTCGCGCAAGCATGTTTTTTCTGGCCGATGGCAATTCAGAAGCCTAGTGTCACTCAAGGCAAGAGCATTCTAGAAGAGAAAGCTAAAAAAGTTTGAATATTCAAGTAAAGTTTTCCGTGGTTAGGGGAAATATGGACAAAATCGTCATAAAAATAGAGTTTATAGTAACATCGCGCGCTGAATTTCTCTTTGCTGGCCGCTGGTAATTCAGAGGCCTAATGTTACTCATGGCAAGAGTATTCTAGAAGATAACATTTAAAAAGTTGAAATTTTCAAGTTAACTTTTCCGTCGTTAGGGGAAATATGGAAAAAATCGTCATAAAAATTGAGTTTAGAGTAACACGGCGCGCTGACTTCTTCTTTGCTAGCCGATTGTGATGCAGAGGCCTAGTGTCACTGAAGGCAAGACCATTATAGAAGATGACATTAAAAAAAAGTTGGAATTTTCAAGTAAACTTTTCCGTGGTTAGGGGAAATATTGACAAAATCGTCATAAAAAAAGAGTTAAGAGTAAAATGGTGCTTTGGCGTCTTCTTTGCTGGCTGATGGTGATTCAGAGGCCTAGTGTCACTCGACGTAAGATAATTCTAGAAGATAATGCTACGAAAGATGGAACTTTTACGTAACCTTTTCCGTGGTTAGGGGAAATGTAGACAAATCGGACATAAAATTTGACTTCAGATTTAAATGTCGCGCAAGCACGTTTTTTGCTGGCCGATGGTGATTCAGAGGCATATTGTCACTCAAAGCAAGAGCATTCCGGAAGACAAAGCTAAAAAAGTTAGAATATTCAAGTAATGTTTTCCGTGGTTAGGGGAAATATGGACAGAATCGTCATAAAAATGGAGTTTAGAGGAACATAGAGCGCTGAATTCTTCTTTGCTGGCCGATGGTAATTCAGAGGCCTAGTGTCACTCATGGAAAGAGTATTCAAAAATATAACATTTAAAAAGTTGGAATTTTCAAGTTAACTTTTCCGTGGTTGAAGAAATATGGACAAAATCTTCATAAAAATGGAGTTTAGAGTAACATGGCACGCTGACTTCTTCTATGCTGGCCGATTGCAATTAAGAGGCATAGTGTCACTCAAAGCAACAGTGTTCTTGAGGATTACATGAAAAAATTTTCAAGTTAACTTTTCCGTGGCTAGGGGAAATATGGACAAAATAGTCATAAAAATGGAGTTTAGAGTAAAATGGTGCTTTGGCGTCTTCTTTGCTGGCTGATGGTGATTCAGAGGCCTAGTGTCACACGACGTAATATAATTCTAGAAGATAACGCTATACAAGATGGAATTTTTACGTAACCTTTTCCGTGGTTAGGGGACATGTAGACAAATCGGTCATAAAAGTTGACTTCAGATTTAAATGTCGCGCATACATGTTTTTTGCTGGCCGATGGTGATTCAGAGGCATAGTGTCATTCAAGGCAAGAGCATTCAATAAGATTAAGCTAAAGAAGTTAGAATTTTCAAGTTAACTTTTCCGTGGCTAGGAGAAATATGGACCAAATCGTCATAAAAATGGAGTTTAGAGTAACATGGCGCGCTGACTTCTTCTTTGCTGGCCGATTGTAATTAAAAGGCATAGTGTCACTCAACGCAAGAGTATTCTAGAGGATAAAATTAAAAAAGTTGGAATTTTCAAGTAAACTTTTCCGTGGTTAGGGGAAATATAGACAGAATCGTCATAAAAAAGAAATTTAGAGTAAAATGGTGCTTTGGCGTCTTCTTTGCTGGCCGATGGTGATTCATAGGCCTTGTATCACTCGACGTAATATAATTCTAGAAGAAAACGCTATAAAAGACGGAATTTTCACGTAACCTTGTACGTGGTTAGGGTAAAGGTAGACAAATCGGTCATAAAATATGATTTCAGATTTAAATGTCGCACAAGCATGTTTTTTGCTGGCCGATGGTAATTCAGAGGCCAAGTGTCACTCAAGGCAAGAGAATTCTAGAAGAAAAAGCTAAAAAAGTTAGGATATTCAAGTAAAGTTTTCCGTGGTTAGGGGAAATATGGACAAAATCATCATAAAAATGGAGTTTACAGTAACATGGCGCGCTGACTTCTTCGTTGCTAGCCGATTGTAATTCAGAGGCCTAGTGTCACTCAAGGCAAGAGTATTTTAGAGGATAAAATTAAATAAGTTGGATTTTTAAAATAAACTTTTCCGTGGTTAGAGGAAATATGGACAAAATCGTCATAAAAAAGGAGTTTAGAGTAAAATGGTGCTTTGGCGTCTTCTTTGCTGGCCGATGGTGATTTAGAGGACTACTGTCACTCGACGTAATATAGTTCTAGATAATAACGCTATAAAAGATGGAATTTTTACGTATCCTTGTCCGTGGTTAGGGGAAATGTAGACAAATCGGTCATAAAAGTTGACTTCAGATTTAAATGTCGCGCATACATGTTTTTTGCTGGCCGATGGTGATTCAGAGGCATAGTGTCATTCAAGGCAAGAGCATTCAAGAAGATTAAGCTAAAGAAGTTAGAATTTTCAAGTTAACTTTTCCGTGGCTAGGAGAAATATGGACCAAATCGTCATAAAAATGGAGTTTTGAGTAACATGGCGCGCTGACTTCATCTTTGCTGGCCGATTGTAATTAAAAGGCATAGTGTCACTCAATGCAAGAGTATTCTAGGGGATAAAATTAAAAAAGTTGGAATTTTCAAGTAAACTTTTCCGTGGTTAGGGGAAATATGGTCAGAATCGTCATAAAAAAGAAATTTAGAGTAAAATGGTGCTTTGGCGTCTTCTTTGCTGGCCGATGGTGATTCATAGGCCTAGTATCACTCGACGTAATATAATTCTAGAAGAAAACGCTATAAAAGACGGAATTTTTACGTAACCTTGTCCGTGGTTAAGGGAAATGTAGACAAATCGGTCATAAAAGTTGACTTCAGATTTAAATGTCGCGCATACATGTTTTTTGCTGGCCGATGGTGATTCAGAGGCATAGTGTCATTCAAGGCAAGAGCATTCAAGAAGATTAAGCTAAAGAAGTTAGAATTTTCAAGTTAACTTTTCCGTGGCTAGGAGAAATATGGACCAAATCGTCATAAAAATGGAGTTTAGAGTAACATGGCGCGCTGACTTCTTCTTTGCTGGCCGATTGTAATTAAAAGGCATAGTGTCACTCAACGCAAGAGTATTCTAGAGGATAAAATTAAAAAAGTTGGAATTTTCAAGTAAACTTTTCCGTGGTTAGGGGAAATATGGACAGAATCGTCATAAAAAAGAAATTTAGAGTAAAATGGTGCTTTGGCGTCTTCTTTGCTGGCCGATGGTGATTCATAGGCCTAGTATCACTCGACGTAATATAATTCTAGAAGAAAACGCTATAAAAGACGGAATTTTCACGTAACCTTGTACTTGGTTAGGGTAAAGGTAGACAAATCGGTCATAAAATATGATTTCAGATTTAAATGTTGCACAAGCATGTTTTTTGCTGGCCGATGGTAATTCAGAGGCCTAGTGTCACTCAAGGCAAGAGAGTTCTAGAAGAAAAAGCTAAAAAAGTTAGGATATTCAAGTAAAGTTTTCCGTGGTTAGGGGAACTATGGACAAAATCGTCATAAAAATGGAGTTTACAGTAACATGGCGCGCTGACTTCTTCGTTGCTAGCCGATTGTATTTCAGAGTCCTAGTCTCACTTAAGGCAAGAGTATTTTAGAGGATAACATTAAAAAAGTTGGATTTTTGAAATAAACTTTTCCGTGGTTAGGGGAAATATGGACAAAATCGTATTAAAAAAAGAGTTTAGAGTAAAATGGTGCTTTGGCGTCTTCTTTGCTGGCTGATGGTGATTTAGAGGACTACTGTCACTCGACGTAATATAGTTCTAGATGATAACGCTATAAAAGATGGAATTTTTACGTAACCTTGTCCGTGGTTAGGGGAAATGTAGACAAATCGGTCATAAAAGTTGACTTCAGATTTAAATGTCGCGCAAACATGTTTTTTGCTGGCCGATGGTGATTCAGAGGCCTAGAGTCACTCAAAGCAAGAGCATTCCGGAAGACAAAGCTAAAAAAGTTAGAATATTCAAGTAATGTTATCCGTGGTTAGGGGAAATATGGACAAAATCGTCATAAAAATGGAGTTTTGAGTAACATGGCGCGCTGACTTCATCTTTCCTGGCCGATTGTAATTCAGAGGCAAAGAGTCACTCAAAGCAAGAGAACTCTAGAAGATAACGCTAAAATAGTTGGAATTTTCAAGTTAACTTTTCCGTGGCTAGAGGAAATATGGACAAAATCGTCTTAAAAATAAAGTTTAGAGTAACATGGCGCGCTGATTTCTTCTTTGCTGGCCGATGGTGATTCAGAGGCCTAGTATCACTCGACGTAATATAATTCTAGAAGAAAACGCTATAAAAGATGGAATTTTTACGTAACCTTGTCCGTGGTTAGGGGAAATGTAGACAAATCGGTCATAAAAGTTGACTTCAGATTTATATGTCGCGCAAGCATGTTTTTTTGCTGGCCGATGGTACTTCAGAGGCCTAATGTCACTCAAGGCAAGAGCATTCTAGAAGAAAACGCTATAAAAGATGGAATTTTTACGTAACCTTGTCCGTGGTTAGGGGAAATGTAGACAAATCGGTCATAAAAGTTGACTTCAGATTTATATGTCGCGCAAGCATGTTTTTTTGCTGGCCGATGGTGATTCAGAGGCCTAGTGTCACTCGACGTAATATAGTTCTAGATGATATCCCTATAAAAGATGGAATTTTTACGTAACCTTGTCCGTGGTTAGGGGAAATGTAGACAAATCGGTCGTAAAAGTTGACTTCAGATTTAAATGTCGCGCAAACATGTTTTATGCTGGCCGATGGTGATTGAGCGGCCTAGTGTCACTAAAGGCAAGAGCATTCTAGAAGATAAAGCTAAAAAAGTTAGAATTTTCAAGTTAACTTTTCCGTGGCTAGGGGAAATATGGACAAAATGGTCATAAAAATGGAGTTTAGAGTAACATGGCGCGCTGACTTCTTCTTTGCTGGCCGATTGTAATTCAGAGGCATAGTTTCACTCAAAGCAAGAGTACCCTAGAAGGTAACGCTAAAAAAGTTGGAATTTTCAAGTTAACTTTTCCGTGGCTAGAGGAAATATGGACAAAATCGTCATAAAAATGGAGTTTAGAGTAACATGGCGCGCTGACTTCTTCTTTGCTGGCCGATTACAATTCATAGGCATAGTTACACTCAAGGCAAGAGCATTTTAGAGGATTACATGAAAAAAATTGGAATTTTCAAGTTAACTTTTCCGTGGCTAGGGGAATACGGACAAAATCGTCATAAAAATTGAGTTTAGAGTAACATGGCGCGCTGACTTCTTCGTTGCTGGCCGATTGTAATTTAGAGGCCTAGAGTCACTCAAGGCAAAAGCATTCTGGAGGATAATATTAAAAAAGTTGGAATTTTCAAGTAAACTTTTCCGTGGTTAGGGGAAATATGGACAAAATCGTCATAAAAAAAAAGTTTAGAGTAAACTGGTGCTTTGGCGTCGTCTTTGCTGTCCGATGGTGATTCAGTGGCCTAGTGTCACTCGACGGAATATAATTCTAGACGATAACCCTATAAACGATGGAATTTTCACGTAACCTTGTCCGTGGTTAGGGGAAATGTAGACAAATCGGTCATAAAAGTTGACTTCAGATTTAAATGTCGCGCAAGCATGTTTTTTCTGGCCGATGGCAATTCAGAAGCCTAGTGTCACTCAAGGCAAGAGCATTCTAGAAGAGAAAGCTAAAAAAGTTTGAATATTCAAGTAAAGTTTTCCGTGGTTAGGGGAAATATGGACAAAATCGTCATAAAAATAGAGTTTATAGTAACATCGCGCGCTGAATTTCTCTTTGCTGGCCGCTGGTAATTCAGAGGCCTAATGTTACTCATGGCAAGAGTATTCTAGAAGATAACATTTAAAAAGTTGAAATTTTCTAGTTAACTTTTCCGTGGTTAGAGGAAATATGGACAAAATCGTCATAAAAATGGAGTTTAGAGTATCATGGCGCGCTGACTTCTTCTTTGCTGGCCGATTGTAATTCAGAGGCCTAGTGTCACTCAAAACAAGAGCATCCTAGAAGATAACATTAAAAAAGTTGGAATATTCAAGTTTACTTTTCCGTCGTTAGGGGAAATATGGACAAAATCGTCATAAAAATTGAGTTTAGAGTAACACGGCGCGCTGACTTCTTCTTTGCTAGCCGATTGTGATTCAGAGGCCTAGTGTCACTCAAGGCAAGACCATTATAGAAGATGACATCAAAAAAAAGTTGGAGTTTTCAAGTAAACTTTTCTGTGGTTAGGGGAAATATTGACAAAATCGTCATAAAAAAAGAGTTAAGAGTAAAATGGTGCTTTGGCGTCTTCTTTGCTGGCTGATGGTGATTCAGAGGCCTAGTGTCACTCGACGTTAGATAATTCTAGAAGATAATGCTACGAAAGATGGAACTTTTACGTAACCTTGTCCGTGGTTAGGGGAAATTATAGACAAATCGGACATAAAATTTGACTTCAGATTTAAATGTCGCGCAAGCACGTTTTTTGCTGGCCGATGGTGATTCAGAGGCATATTGTCACTCAAAGCAAGAGCATTCCAGAAGACAAAGCTAAAAAAGTTAGAATATTCAAGTAATGTTTTCCGTGGTTAGGGGAAATATGGACAGAATCGTCATAAAAATGGAGTTTAGAGTAACATAGAGCGCTGAATTCTTCTTTGCTGGCCGATGGTAGATCAGAGGCCTAGTGGACTCATGGAAAGAGTATTCAAAAATATAACATTTAAAAAGTTGGAATTTTCAAGTTAACTTTTCCGTGGTTGAAGAAATATGGACAAAATCTTCATAAAAATGGAGTTTAGAGTAACATGGCACGCTGACTTCTTCTATGCTGGCCGATTGCAATTCAGAGGCTTAGTGTCACTCAAAGCAACAGTGTTCTAGAGGATTACATGAAACAAGTTGGAATTTTCAAGTTAAGTTTTCCGTGGCTAGGGGAAATATGGACAAAATAGTCATAAAAATGGAGTTTAGAGTAAAATGGTGCTTTGGCGTCTTCTTTGCTGGCTGATGGTGATTCAGAGGCCTAGTGTCACATGACGTAATATAATTCTAGAACATAACGCTATAAAAGATGGAATTTTTACGTAACCTTGTCCGTGGTTAAGGGAAATGTAGACAAATCGGTCATAAAAGTTGACTTCAGATTTAAATGTTGCGCATACATGTTTTTTGCTGGCCGATGGTGATTCAGAGGCATCGTGTCATTCAAGGCAAGAGCATTCAAGAAGATAAAGCTAAAGAAGTTAGAATTTTCAAGTTAACTTTTCCGTGGCTAGAGGAAATATGGACCAAATCGTCATAAAAATGGAGTTTAGAGTAACATGGCGCGCTGACTTCTTCTTTGCTGGCCGATTGTAATTAAAAGGCATAGTGTCACTCAACGCAAGAGTATTCTAGAGGATGAAATTAAAAAAGTTGGAATTTACAAGTAAACTTTTCCGTGGTTAGGGGAAATATGGACAGAATCGTCATAAAAAAGAAATTTAGAGTAAAATGGTGCTTTGGCGTCTTCTTTGCTGGCCGATGGTGATTCAGAGGCAGTAGTAGTGTCACTTGCCGTAAGATATTTTTAGAAGATAACGCTATAAAAGATGGAACTTTTACGTAACCTTGTCCGTGGTTAGGGGAAATGTAGACAAATCGGTCATAAAAGTTGACTTCAGATTTAAATGTCGCGCAAACATGTTTTTTGCTGGCCGATGGTGATTCAGAGGCCTAGTGTCACTCAAGGCAAGAGAATTCTAGAAGACAAAGATAAAAAAGTTAGAATTTTCAAGTTAACTTTTACGTGGCTAGGGGAAATATGGACAAAATCGTCATAAAAATGGAGTTTTGAGTAACATGGCGCGCTGACTTCATCTTTGCTGGCCGATTGTAATTCAGAGGCAAAGAGTCACTCAAAGCAAGAGAACTCTAGAAGATAACGCTAAAAAAGTTGGAATTTTCAAGTTAACTTTTCCGTGGCTAGAGGAAATATGGACAAAATCGTCTTAAAAATGGAGTTTAGAGTAACATGGCGCGCTGACTTCTTCTTTGCTGGCCGATGGTGATTCAGAGGCCTAGATGGTGAACTCGATGTAATATAATTCTAGAAGAAAACGCTATAAAAGATGGAATTTTTACGTAACCTTGTCCGTGGTTAGGGGAAATGTAGACAAATCGGTCATAAAAGTTGACTTCAGATTTAAATGTCGCGCAAGCATGTTTTTTTGCTGGCCGATGGTAATTCAGAGGCCTAATGTCACTCAAGGCAAGAGCATTCTAGAAGAAAAAGCTAAAAAAGTTAGGATATTCAAGTAAAGTTTTCCATGGTTAGGGGAAATATGGACAAAATCGTCATAAAAATGGAGTTTACAGTAACATGGCGTGCTGACTTCTTCGTTGCTGGCCGATTGTAATTCAGAGGCCTAGTCTCACTCAAGGCAAGAGTATTTTAGAGGATAACATTAAAAAAGTTGGAATTTTGAAATAAACTTTTCCGTGGTTAGGGGAAATATGGACAAAATCATCATAAAAAAGGAGTTTAGAGTAAAATGGTGCTTTGGCGTCTTCTTTGCTGGCCGATGGTGATTCAGAGGCCTAGTGTCACTCGACGTAATATAGTTCTAGATGATAACCCTATAAAAGATGGAATTTTTACGTAACCTTGTCCGTGGTTAGGGGAAATGTAGACAAATCGGTCGTAAAAGTTGACTTCAGATTTAAATGTCGCGCAAACATGTTTTTTGGTGGCCGATGGTGATTGAGAGGCCTAGTGTCACTCAAGGCAAGAGCATTCTAGAAGATAAAGCTAAAAAAGTTAGAATTTTCAAGTTAACTTTTCCGTGGCTAGGGGAAATATGGACAAAATGGTCATAAAAATGGAGTTTAGAGTAATATGGCGCGCTGACTTCTTCTTTGCTGGCCGATTGTAATTCAGAGGCATAGTGTCACTCAAGGCAAGAGTACTCTAGAAGGTAACGCTAAAAAAGTTGGAATTTTCAAGTTAACTTTTCCGTGGCTAGAGGAAATATGGACAAAATCGTCATAAAAATGGAGTTTAGAGTAACGTGGCGCGCTGACTTCTTCTTTGCTGGCCGATTACAATTCAGAGGCATAGTTACACTCAAGGCGAGAGCATTTTAGAGGATTACATGAAAAAAGTTGGAATTTTCAAGTTAACTTTTCCGTGGCTAGGGGAAATACGGACAAAATCGTCATAAAAATTGAGTTTAGAGTAAAATGGTGCTTTGGCGTCGTCTTTGCTGGCCGATGGTGATTCAGAGGCCTAGTGTCACTCGACGTAATACAATTCTAGACGATAACGCTGTAAAAGATGGAATTTTTACGTAACCTTGTCCGTGGTTAGGGGAAATGTAGACAAATCGGTCATAAAAGTTGACTTCAGATTTAAATGTCGCGCCAACATGTTTTTTGCTGGTCGATGGTGATTCATAGTCCTAGTGTCACTCAAGGCAAGAGCATTCTAGAAGACAAAGCTAAAAAAGTTAGAATATTCAAGTAAAGTTTTCCGTGGTTAGGGGAAATATGGACAAAATCGTCATAAAAATGGGGTTTATAGTAACATCGCGCGCTGAATTTCTCTTTGCTGGCCGCTGGTAATTCAGAGGCCTAATGTTACTCATGGAAAGAGTATTCTAGAAGATATAATTTAAAAAGTAGGAATTTTCAAGGTAACTTTTCCGTGGTTAGAGGAAATATGGACAAAATCGTCATAAAAATGGAGTTTAGAGTATCATGGCGCGCTGACTTCTTCTTTGCTGGCCGATTGTAATTCATAGGCCTAGTGTCACTCAAGGCAAGAGCATCCTAGAAGATAACATTAAAAAAGTTGGAATTTTCAAGTTAACTTTGTCGTGGTTAGGGGAAATATGGACAAAATCGTCATAAAAATGGAGTTTAGAGTAACACGGCGCGCTGACTTCTTCATTGCTGGCCGATTGTAATTCAGAGGCCTAGTGTCACTCAAAGCAAGAGCATCCTAGAAGATAACATTAAAAAAGTTGGAATTTTCAAGTTAACTTTGCCGTGGTTAGGGGAAATGTGGACAAAATCGTCATAAAAATGGAGTTTAGAGTAAAATGGTGCTTTGGCGTCTTCTTTGCTGGCCGATGGTGATTCAGAGGCCTAGTGTCACTCGACGTAAGATAATTCTATATGATAACGCTACAAAAGATGGAACTTTTACGTAACCTTGTCCGTGGTAAGGGGAAATGCAGACAAATAGGACATTAAATTTGACTTAAGATTTAAATGTGCGCAAGCATGTGTTTTGCTGGCCGATGGTGATTCAGAAGCCTAGTGTCACTCAAGTTAAGAGCATTCTAGAAGACAAAGCTAAAAAAGTTAGAATATTCAAGTAAAGTTTTCCGTGGTTAGGGCAAATATGGACAGAATCGTCATAAAAATGGAGTTTATAGTAACATCGAGCGCTGAATTCTTCTTTGCTGGGCGATGGTAGTTTAGAGGCCTAGTGTCACTCACTGAAAGAGTATTCTAAAATATAACATTTAAAAAGTTAGAATTTTCAAGTTAACTTTTCCGTGGTTAGAGGAAATATGGACAAAATCGTCATAAAAATGGAGTTTAGAGTAACGTGGCGCGCTGACTTCTTCTTTGCTGGCCGATTACAATTCAGAGGCATAGTTACACTCAAGGCGAGAGCATTTTAGAGGATTACATGAAAAAAGTTGGAATTTTCAAGTTAACTTTTCCGTGGCTAGGGGAAATACGGACAAAATCGTCATAAAAATTGAGTTTAGAGTAAAATGGTGCTTTGGCGTCGTCTTTGCTGGCCGATGGTGATTCAGAGGCCTAGTGTCACTCGACGTAATACAATTCTAGACGATAACGCTGTAAAAGATGGAATTTTTACGTAACCTTGTCCGTGGTTAGGGGAAATGTAGACAAATCGGTCATAAAAGTTGACTTCAGATTTAAATGTCGCGCCAACATGTTTTTTGCTGGTCGATGGTGATTCATAGTCCTAGTGTCACTCAAGGCAAGAGCATTCTAGAAGACAAAGCTAAAAAAGTTAGAATATTCAAGTAAAGTTTTCCGTGGTTAGGGGAAATATGGACAAAATCGTCATAAAAATGGGGTTTATAGTAACATCGCGCGCTGAATTTCTCTTTGCTGGCCGCTGGTAATTCAGAGGCCTAATGTTACTCATGGAAAGAGTATTCTAGAAGATAACATTTAAAAAGTAGGAATTTTCAAGGTAACTTTTCCGTGGTTAGAGGAAATATGGACAAAATCGTCATAAAAATGGAGTTTAGAGTATCATGGCGCGCTGACTTCTTCTTTGCTGGCCGATTGTAATTCATAGGCCTAGTGTCACTCAAGGCAAGAGCATCCTAGAAGATAACATTAAAAAAGTTGGAATTTTCAAGTTAACTTTGCCGTGGTTAGGGGAAATATGGACAAAATCGTCATAAAAATGGAGTTTAGAGTAACACGGCGCGCTGACTTCTTCATTGCTGGCCGATTGTAATTCAGAGGCCTAGTGTCACTCAAAGCAAGAGCATCCTAGAAGATAACATTAAAAAAGTTGGAATTTTCAAGTTAACTTTGCCGTGGTTAGGGGAAATGTGGACAAAATCGTCATAAAAATGGAGTTTAGAGTAAAATGGTGCTTTGGCGTCTTCTTTGCTGGCCGATGGTGATTCAGAGGCCTAGTGTCACTCGACGTAAGATAATTCTAGATGATAACGCTACAAAAGATGGAACTTTTACGTAACCTTGTCCGTGGTAAGGGGAAATGCAGACAAATAGGACATTAAATTTGACTTAAGATTTAAATGTGCGCAAGCATGTGTTTTGCTGGCCGATGGTGATTCAGAAGCCTAGTGTCACTCAAGTTAAGAGCATTCTAGAAGACAAAGCTAAAAAAGTTAGAATATTCAAGTAAAGTTTTCCGTGGTTAGGGCAAATATGGACAGAATCGTCATAAAAATGGAGTTTATAGTAACATCGAGCGCTGAATTCTTCTTTGCTGGGCGATGGTAGTTTAGAGGCCTAGTGTCACTCACTGAAAGAGTATTCTAAAATATAACATTTAAAAAGTTAGAATTTTCAAGTTAACTTTTCCGTGGTTAGAGGAAATATGGACAAAATCGTCATAAAAATGGAGTTTAGAGTAACATGGCGCCCTGACTTCTTCTATACTGGCCGATTTTAATTCAGAGGCCTAGTGTCACTCGAAGCAAGAGTATTCTAGAGGATAACATTAAAAAAGTTTGAATTTTCAAGTAAACTTTTCCGTGGTTAGGGGAAATATGGACAAAATCGTCATAAAAAAAGAAGTTTAGAGTAAAATGGTGCTTTGGCGTCTTTTTTGCTGGCCGATGGTGATTCAGAGGCCTAGTTTTACTGCAAGTAATATAATTCTAGAAGATAACGCTATAAAAGATGGAATTTTTACGTAACCTTGTCCGTGGTTAGGAGAAATGTAGACAAATCGGTCATAAAAGTTGACTTCAGATTTAAATGTTGCGCAAACATGTTTTTTGCTGGCCGATGGTGATTCAGAGGCCTAGTGTCACTCATGGCAAGAGCATTCTAGAAGATATAGCTAAAAAAGTTAGAATTTTCAAGTTGACTTTTCCGTGGCTAGGGGAAATATGGACAAAATCGTCATAAAAATGGAGTTTAGAGTAACATGGCGCGCTGACTTCTTCTTTGCTGGCCGATTGCAATTCAGATGCATAGTGTCACTCAAGACAAAAGCATTTTAGAGGATTACATGAAAAAAGTTGGAATTTTCAAGTTAACTTTTCCGTGGCTAGGGGAAATATGGACAAAATCGTCATAAAAAAGGAGTTTAGAGTAAAATGGTGCTTTGGCGTCTTCTTTGCTGGCCGATGGTGATTCAGAGGCCTAGTGTCACTTGACGTAAGATATTTTTAGAAGATAACGCTACAAAAGATGGAACTTTTACGTAACCTTGTCCGTGGTTAGGGGAAATGTAGACAAATCGGTCATAAAAGTTGACTTCAGATTTAAATGTCGCGCAAACATGTTTTTTGCTGGCCGATGGTGATTCAGGGGCCTAGTGTCACTCAAGGCAAGAGAATTCTAGAAGACAAAGATAAAAAAGTTAGAATTTTCAAGTTAACTTTTACGTGGCTAGGGGAAATATGGACAAAATCGTCATAAAAATGGAGTTTTGAGTAACATGGCGCGCTGACTTCTTCTTTGCTGGCCGATTGTAATTCAGAGGCATAGTGTCACTCAAAGCAAAAGTACTCTAGAAGATAACGCTAAAGAAGTTGGAATTTTCAAGTTAACTTTTCCGTGGTTAGAGGAAATATGGACAAAATCGTCATA
This sequence comes from Pammene aurita, assembly GCA_947086415.1. Taxonomy (NCBI): domain Eukaryota; kingdom Metazoa; phylum Arthropoda; class Insecta; order Lepidoptera; family Tortricidae; genus Pammene; species Pammene aurita. The sequence continues at coordinate 22,840,146 of OX352306.1, read as the reverse complement.
AAAATGGAGTTTAGAGTAACATGGCGCGCTGACTTCTTCTTTGCTGGCCGATTGCAATTCAGAGGCATAGTGTCACTCAAGACAAAAGTATTTTAGAGGATCACATGAAAAAAGTTGGAATTTTCAAGTTAACTTTTCCGTGGCTAGGGGAAATATGGACAAAATCGTGATAAAAAAGGAGTTTAGAGTAAAATTGTGCTTTGGCGTCTCCTTTGCTGGCCGATGGTGATTCAGAGGCCTAGTGTCACTTGACGTAAGATATTTTTAGAAGATAACGCTACAAAAGATGGAACTTTTACGTAACCTTGTCCGTGGTTAGGGGAAATGCAGACAAATCAGTCATAAAAGTTGACTTCAGATTTAAATGTCGCGCAAACGTGTTTTTTGCTAGCCGAAGGTGATTCAGAGGCCTATTGTCACTCAAAGCAAGAGCATTCTAGAAGATAAAGCTAAAAAAACTAGAATTTTTAAGTTAACTTTTCCGTGGCTAGGGGAAATATGGACAAAATCGTCATAAAACTGGAGTTTAGAGTAACATGGCGCGCTGACTTTTTCTTTGCTGGCCGAGTGTAATTCAGAGGCATACTGTCACTCAAGGCAAGAGTATTCTAGAGGATCACATGAAAAAAGTTGGAATTTTCAAGTTAACTTTTCCGTGGCTAGGGGAAATATGGACAAAATCGTCATAAAAATGGAGTTTAGAGTAACATGGCGCGCTGACTTCTTCTTTGCTGGCCGATTGTAATTCAGAGGCCTAGTTTCAGTCAAGGCCAATTTTGCTGTGGTTACGAGAATACTAGACCGCGGTATATATAAGTTGTACGCAGACATATCCATTGCCAACGTAGTTTTTCATAAGCCTTATTGTCACTTTTATCCGTTTTGTTTTATTTATAGGAACATTAAACACCTGGTGATGGTTGCATAATCAGAATTCACTTAATTTCAGAAATAAACCGTTTGGCTGCTAACTTAGGAAGTTAGCGGCCAATGTTAAATTTACAGTTAATTAGTGCTTTTTGTCAAAAGAATTTATAATTATGTTGTTTTTATTTGATAGGAATTAGATTTGTAGCGAGTTTGCTTGCTTTTGACTGTTTTCTTGTTGAAAATATACTTGACTTCTTAATTTGGTCAGGTTATCATCGGCCGCTAACTTTGGCCGCTAACTTCACACCGGTGCGTTTATGCGGTATCGTACTTTAGTCTGAAAGTCGTAAAGGATCTTTGAATGGCGTATTCAATTGAAAGGTATATTATTGTTGACTGCCGATAAGGCGCTACTCCCATAAATTTTATTATGAAATAAACCTTATCAAAAACCGACAATGAGATACCTTCGTTAGATATGAGCTCCGTAAACGCAAACATCTTATTTAATACTTAGCTTGCCAAACGGGCATCGAATGTCGATAAGGGACCCTCTTGTTCATTTAGCTGTCAACACAGTGAATCCTCCTTTTTGTCAAGGGTCGGCAACGCTTATGTGATTCCTCTGGAGTTGCAGGCGTCCATAGGCTACGGTAGCTGCTTACCATCAGGCGAGCCGTAGGCTTGTTTACCACCGACGTGGTAAAATCTTAAGGTTTCAATATTATGATATTCTAGATGGCGTGGCGTGGTTTATTCGTGTGCTTGTAGTCACTCTTCCTTTTGCTACCAGGCAGTAAAATTGTATGGGCTTTATTGAGAATTCAAATACGAGTATATACCTTATTTTAATCATCTTCTCAGTTTCCTTTTTACGCCCTTTTCTAGAGGTTATGGGTCCAGCACGCTTCCACTTGATAACGTCACAAATTTTCGTGAAGTATGAAAAACAATGGTAAGAAAACATGGACGAATAAAACTAGGACAATATTTATACAAAATCACGATTCAATCATTTAAGCAAAAGCATTAGATCCACCTTTTGTGTTACTAACGTAGCCGTTCTATTGATGGATTCTATGGTTTAAATAAATAAGTAAAAACGTAGCTGGTCTCTGTTCCGTGCACAGATCCGCCATTGCAGTCCCTTACGGACTACGGCTTAGTCATTTTTGGTTTAACATATAAAGGTTGAACACGCCAAAACCTGGGCATATAAAAATAGCTACAGTTATTCGAAAAATGGAGATATTTAAACTTTTGAAACAACAATTTTCTCACAAGGAACTGGTCTATAAAATGATGATAGTTTTATTTTCTTTTATTTATTCGTTGGCAAAATGTCGAGCGTACAATATCATAAACGTGAACGCATTTTGCACGAACATGTAAAAAAATCCCATGTTAAGCGCGAAAAGGCTGAAATATCCACAATCTACTGTTGGTCACGTATTAAAAAGTTTCCGTGAACGTTTGACAATAGATAGAAAGCCAGGAAGTGGTGGGTTGCAGGGAGTCAAGAATACGAAACAGGAAAGAGTATTTTAAAGATTTTTGCCTCAAATCATACGATTTCATCTCGTGATGTTGCTAAAAAAGTGAAAATGTCTTAGTCCTATGTCCAAAAAGTGAAACAGATGGCAGGACTGAGGAGTTATAAAGCCCAGGCCGCACCAGATCGAGACTCAAAACAGAACTTCTCCGCAAAGATACGGTCGCGACAACTCTATGAAGATTTTCTTACAAAATTTAAATGCGCGGTGATGGACGACGAGACGTATATAAAATTGGATTGTAAACAAATACCTGGTCAAGAGTTTTATACTAGCAAATCTCGAACAGATACTCCTGAAGATTTTGAATTAAAAAATGAGGGCAATTTCCAAAAAAATACCTTCTTTGGCAGGCAATATGTAGCTGTGGTAAAAGAAGTCGCTCGTTTATCACCACCGGGACAATAAACGGCGATATTTATCAGAAAGATTGTTTACAGAAGCGTTTGCTGCCTTTTATAAGACAGCATGCCTCACCAACGCTGTTTTGGCCAGATCTAGCCAGTTGCTAATACGCAAAATCAGTTATGGAATAGTACAACGCTAACAGGATAATGGTGGTACCCAAAATATGCAATCCGTCAAATAGTCCGGAACTGCGGCCTGTTGAAGAGTACTGGAGTATTATGAAAGGAATTATAAAAAAGAAAGGCGGAGAAGTAAAATCGGTCCCTGAGCTACAAAAAATATGGACCTGGGCGACAAAAATCTTTTCTAAAGAGATGGTGCAAAGTCTTATGAACCGTGTGCGTAGAAAAGTTCGATCTATGGCTTACTGTGTAAACATTAATTAAAATTGAAAATGTGATTTTAGAATTCATTAAATTTGTCATTAAATGTGGTATTCATAATGTAGTTATTTATTTTCAAACTGGTTTAAAAACAAATTTTGCGTGCCCAAGTTTTGGCGTGTTCAACCTTTATATGTCATATATGTCAAAGTAACTGGACTTTAATAGACGCGCTGAACCTGAACCCGAAGGCAGAGACATTTGGAGGAACGTGACTTTAGTATAAGACTTTGGATTCGAACCCATGTTCGAAAAAAATTGCGCCTCCATGAGGGTTTAACAAGAAAATTAGGCTTCTAAGTATAAAATTAATTTTATAATGTCCACAGAAAAGACACAAAACCTTAACTCATACTAAAAAGTTTTGGACCCATTGGCATAAGTTTATTGATATAACCGGTGGTAGTTTTTTTTTTCTCTCTGACGTTCATAAGTGCATTGTAATGTGCCTAAATTGAAGAATAATAGTAGTTTATGCAACTGATACATAATGAGGGGCCTTATTATGTACAGTTGCATACATTACTTTATCTACACACATATTGCAAGTACTCAAAGATGGGTTCAGAAGCCGAAGGCAATTAGCATTGTTCATTTTTTTTGAAATGATGTATTTCGGAAACCATTTCGAGATATATCTCGAAATAGCAAATGTCCGAAACTGCTTGAAAACCTTATAAGGTTTTCAAGCAGTTTCGGACATTTGCTACTATATAATAATCAATGATTGAAGATATTTCCATAAATATATGAATGACCTTAGTTTGACCTTATTCGTGGCTGAATATGTAATGTCATCGGAAAATCAATAAGTACTGTTAAAATCAATAAAAGTTACTGAACCATAGTTCTTATCCGTCACTCACATAACTTTTCAGTTAAACTTAAATCGTTGGTTTGTTGCGATTTGAATGTTATAATTAATAAAATAAACAGTATATCAAAACCAAGTACATAATTACAACTTCAACTCATTTCGAAATGGAAAAATAGGAAAAACTATTATTTATTAAAGTGATAAGATAAAACATTGTGTCACACAACACAAAATAACTATAATGTTTCCAGGTAGCCCATTTTTCGAAAATGACCGAGATGGTAAACAATGATAAAATTTCGGAAATTAGTGGCGAAAAGTGGCGGCCCAAGCCTGCATTTCCAATATCTATGATGCCATGACTGCAGTAAGTATATTTGAAACTAGTAGTCATTCATGTATGGTAGTAAAATATCTGTCCCCGCGACTTCACTGGCGCTTTACAATAACACTATACCTAAGCTTACAATAATTTCACTTTGAATGATATAAATGAATATTGAATAGCTACGGGAGCTAGCTAGAGGGTGGACTTATCGCCATTCTTATGTCTGTACAGTTTAGATACCTAGTCACTAGTAGGCAATCTAGTGGTTTATTTATTACTAATGATTTCTCATTCATTTCAGCTCCACCAAATAAATTAGAAGGCATGCATATGAGAAGAAACATGCATTTGTTCGAAGTGTTACTAAGTAGAAGACTAAAATACAAACTTCTCGTGCCAAATTTGCATGCAGCAGTAAAATTATATCATCACCTCCTAACTTAAAGTTATACCAGAAAGCCAGAGGACAAAGACACCATATGCCAAAAATTGAAATTGTTCCTTGCTGTCACATATTTTCTCATTGATAGTTTTGTGAATTAAAATGCTTATGGACTAAGAGCTGGCCACGTCAGATATGACACAATAATGAGAGCAACAAAACCCGTTCGGTTAGATTGCTATACTTAACCTTATTGCTAGATCCGGGAATCTGGCAGCTTTTAATGGAAGGTTAGAGTGACAGACTAGCAAATTTTTTGAATTGGGTAATAGTAATATAATACCAAAATAGGTCAAAACTGCCGAAGTTGCCTCAGTGATAAATGACAGGGCCTATATTTTAACATAAGAACATAACATATTGCGTATTATTATTACGAACAAAAACAGTAGGCGACAAACTATGAATTACATTTATAAGTCGTTTGGCACTATTTTCCCGCAACAGACACTTTTTTGCAATATAATAATCTAATTATTTATACAAATTCCTCATATATTGCATCAAATCCAGAACTCTAGGATCTGTTTTCTAGAAGTGGTTTGCATTCCTTGACCTCCACCACTTTACAGATAAGACTTTACTTTCCAGATGTCCAGATCTACAAATAAGCATAGTGTAGCAAACTGACTAAATGAGTTTCGTTGCTCTCATTACTGTGTCATATCTGACGTGGCTAGCTCTCCGTCTAATATGTTTCACATTGTAGTGAATAATAGTACATTACTTACCTAGGGCTGTAAAAAAAAGAAAGCCCGAAATCGCAGGTATTTGGGACCCGAGCCGCAGGCGAGGGTTGTAAATATGCGATAGAGGGCTTTCTTTTTTACTGCCCGTGGTGAGTACACAATTTTACGTCTCCATCTGGCCATAATGCGAGTTTTACCGTAAGCGTAGCGAGCGGTAAAACTCACATTATGGCCAGGTGTGACGTAAAATATCTTGTCTTTATAAGTAACTTATCATTATATTACCATGGTGCAATGAATGATATTATGATTATGATCAAAAAATATTGCTACAGGTAAGCATATTGCAACATAATTAAATAAAATAGCATTATTATTTACAACAGTTGTTTTAATTGAAGAAAACCTTTCAAACCTTCGTGAAGGAATTCTTAGCATGACACTTTTTATTTACCATTTTCTCTGAAACCGCAAACATGTTTCTTTGTACATGTATGCAATTTTTACTACGCCAACCAAATCGCACAAAAAATGAAGTAACAAGTAGATATCTCATTTTCAATTACAACTGCTACCCGCTGGTCCATGAGATAGCGGTCTTGGACATGAACGTTTGGTGATTCTTGCTTGATGTTGAAGACAATGTTCACTGTTCACCTCTTGTGTTCTGAGCAGGACCACTCAAAGATGTTTATTCCTCCAGTTTTACCACCACTTCAATATCATTTTCATGTTTGATTTATTTTGTCATAAAAGTTTTAGGAACATATAATGTAAAGGATTTTCGGGATTCTCGTTGCCTACAAAATGAGGGCTTCGTATTTTGGTCCTTTTATAGCTTCTGGACCGGAATTCTCGCTGAAAGTGGAAATAATATTAGGGTTATGTTTACTGTCAAGATGCATTGAAAAATATTAATTAATATTCGTAGTTATTATTACAAATAACGTGTTGGGGTTATCAAAATGATATTAATGATACATATCTTGTACTTATACAACGTTATCTCACTGCGATTATTCATAGTTTTCGTATTTTAGCTAACCAAAGCATATTAGTACTGTTGGTAGGAAACTGTTAAAATAGTATTTTATACAACTTACATTGTTGGTGGTACTGGTTATCCTGTGGTGTATTGAAACACTAAGAAATGCATCAATACCTTTTTAGCACAATAAAAGGTATTTCCATCGAAATTTTCTAATAATAACAATGTTTATGTTTATTTACATGAAGTTTCACTTGACACGGTAATACTGACAAATGACGTCATGAAAATGACAACTATTTTTTTAATGAATTTGTATGCTTGTGCTTAATCAATTCAGCTAAGCCATGTAATTTACGAGACATCATATCTCATATTTTTAATAAATCATAAATAATTATAGGAGACACGAAATACAAAATCATTCAAATTAGTATCTTAAATTAACCTATATTTTCAGAAAATACAATAAAAATAAGGGTAAAAAAAAAGTGAACAATCCTAATTGACCTGCATTACTAGGTAGATAGATTTGAAACATAAGCAAAAACACAAAGCTTAATAAAAATAAATAAATTGGAACTGATAAGGAAAGTATACTTATTTATTATAATATAGTTAATAGTAAACATTTACATTTTCGCAATTAAAAATGTTTCGACAAACAATAACTGACAAGTTGATAACAGAAATAGCGGCCGTACAAACTTCTGTCGCGACTTTTTTTTTAATATTAGCCAACGAACGAAGTCCTTATTCTCATGTCATCCGAGATCAAAATGTCGTGCGGTTTATGTCAAATAATATATCGTACTGACGTTTCGTATCGACAACATTTTAAAATCTATGGATACTAGAATAGAAACCCATTGAAATTGTGTTGGTTTTGACAGCTGTTCCAAATTTGAAACTCATAACTTAACAATATTTGAGCATGTAAAGTTAAAATTACATTACTGCCACAGATAAGAAACTTATCATAGTGAAATCGTTTGTTGCAATGCTGGTCATTGCCTACGGTTTTTGAACGCATTTTAGAGGACTTACAATATGAGTGTAGATAAATATCTTTTATCTTTATCTTATCTTTTAAGGTTAAATTTTACCCGTAGTAAGTGAGTGAGTTATTTTAGCCCTAATCGACAAGAATAAAGTCAATCAGTCTGTAATAAAGTGATAACGAGGTCGAGGTTTGCGTCACACGTCAACTACGATCAAGAGATCATGTTCATCGTTGTGAGGATACGCCCACGTAAACTTGGATGGCTTTATATATACTATTTGTATATATTTAGGTAATGGAAGTATTTATAATATTTAAAACATTCACGTTTCGTACACATGTTAACTGTAGGAAATACAGACGGTAAATATTTTGTTTGTTTTGATTACCGGTAATTTTACCAATCTTTATTCCATAATTAACTAACAATCTAATCCAATCAAGAGTCTAAGGTGATTAAAACTAAATTGCAGTTGAACGTAGAAGGAAGATTTTCATCTTTCGGAGGATCTTCCAGAGCGAAATACGGCCATTCATTACAAAGTGATATTCCGCCCATTAAGTTACAAAAAGCTCATTGGTGCGATCCGGGGTTTGAAACCGCGACTTCCGAATTGTAAAACGCACGCCTTACCATTAGACTATTTATTTAGAAAAACTACCAATCATCGATAGTTATATATGTATATTTACCTCTCCCTGAATTACAAGCCGTACATTTTTTTTACCAAGAACATTTACATATTATGTACAAAAATTCAAAATTGAAAAAAAAGTTAAAAAATATATTGGCGGAATAGACATTTTTTTTTCTTTTCTATGACCTCAGGATTGTGTGGTTAATTTTTTTTCTATTTCCTCGCAGGCACCCTTGTATAAGCTCCAAGCTGGCTCGACCCCAGTGGGATGATTCGGTTCGTATTGTTTCCCATTTCCTCCACCAACCAGCCTTTTCTGGATTTAAAAAAACAAAGCCATCATCAATCATGCCAAAATTCCATCAAAATTACTGTAATGTTTTTACTGTTACAGTATTTGTTTTGCCTGTCTCCCTTCTGTTATCCACTGAACGGAGTCATGTGAACGGAATTTTAGCCAGCTACCTTCAGCTACTTAAGAGTGCAATGCTCTGGCAATTACTTTGTTAGTTTAAAGCCTGACTTTTCGGACCCGGCTATGTCCTTAAACTATAGGTACGTCCGGACACGGGTATGTCCTTAAACTACGTCCGGACACGGGTATGTCCTTAAACTACGTCCAAAAGAGAGGTATGGGTACTGCGAATGTCATCTCGCTATGTGTGGTAGGGCACAGCACAGCGAATGGCATCTCGCTCAAACCTGGAGCAGAGCCCGACTGGGGAAGTACCTCCACCTTACAGAAAACCACAGCCAAATAGCACTAGACCCTACTCATAGTGTTGTGTTCCTGCTGGTGGTTAAGGTGTCAAAGAGCTCAAAGAGGATTCAGTGCAGTGTGTTAACGACGAAGGCCCCTCTTGTTCCTTTCGCCTTCAACTGCACATTGAATCCTTCATTTTGTAGAGGGTCGGCAGCACGCGTGTGATACCTCTGAGTTGCAGGCGTCCATAGGCTACGGTAGCTGCTTACCATCCGGCGGGCCGAATGCATATTTGCCACCGTCGTGTAATGAAAAAAAAAACTTTGCTTAGACACCGTGACACCGTCTATAAATGACACACACACACACACACAGTATGAATAAATAAGTAAATAAGGAATCATTATTTTATGGAGATTTTTATTATTTTACTTATCTGAGGGTTTTCAATACTATTTTTAATGCATCCTCAGCCGAGCACCTCAAGCGTCGCAAGTATGCTGCCCTTGGCAGTAGTTACATGTTTGCGGCGTTTGGGGTCGAAACCCTGGGGCCATGGGGACCAAATGCGCGTCGCCTCTACAAAGAGATTTCGGCGCGTCTCATTGAGGCCTCTGGTGACCAGAGGGCTGGCCACTATTTTGGCCAACGGATAAGCATTGCTATCCAGCGTGGAAATGCGGCCAGCCTTCTGGGCACTCTACCTAGTGATGGGGACCTAGGTCAGGTTTTTTATTTGTAAGTTTTTAGTTCGATATATTATTATAGATTATAGATATTCTAGTTTTGTATAATAAATAAATTCCTTTTTTAATATATTATGCAAAATAAACGCCGTCGGTGCAAAATAAATAAAATACACTACAAGCACGTATGTAACTACGCTGTACGCATGAACTCCTTATCTACCTACCTACAGTTCTATACAAGAGTGTAAATAGTAAAATCCCGAAAAGAAATTGGCCAGCTGCGACAGCATTTTATCGTGCGCTGTATATTCAATTTGAAAGGTAACAATGACGCATGCATCGATGACCTGCATGTGTATCTTCCTTTTCCCTCCAAACCTACTGCTTATTTAAATGTATGTATGAAGGGACACAACACATTTACTCATGGATACTACATCAATATTCAATCGGACACGTAAACGCTATTATCGCGCCACGAAGACGTCTACTTAAAAGGTAAACTTTTAACCTTATCCCGCGCAGTTTCCACAGCGCAGCGAAGCTATTACTTGGCACTTAACGCAAGCTGTGCCGTGAGTGACGACCCCGTAACCCTGCCCAAGGTCACTCAGCATTAACGGCTTCTAGGTTGTATTATTCAAAACAATGGTGATATAGGAACGTTCTCATAAGCCGAGGAGTATTAGAGTCGAGATTGGCTGAATGGAGGATGTGCAGCGCGCGTGCGCGGTCCGCAGGTCGATACTGGTGACGTCAGTGGAAGACAGGCCTCAGTCAGCCGCTGCCGGCCACAGTGTTAACATGTGGTTGCAATGCGTGGCCGTGACGGTCCTTATAGCCGCGGCTTCTACCTCCGAGGTCTTCACCAACTCGTTCCTGGTGCGGTTCAAGCGATCGGTAGGTCACGAGGAAGCGAGCCAGGTGGCACTGCGCCACGGCTTCGACAGCCTCGGCCCGGTAAGTGACCACGTGATTAAGAGTAAACATAAGCACACACTCTTATTTTGTTAGTCGACAAGTACGAACGGCTTCGTTCTCGGGTCGGGTTTCGGTTAGCTGATTGTGATTACGGCCGAAGGCCGAGAATTAGGCTGGATAAGGTTAAATCTGAATACGAGTTGTATGTAAATATCGTTCACCTACCTTACTTATGCACGCGATTGTTTGTTAACGTAGGTAGTGCATTAAATATCGAGGAACTAATTTTCTGAAAAAAATAATTTTTCGGCTTAAAAAAATATTCCATATTTACTCGTATTTTCATAAAGGAGCTTCCCGCCATTCCGCCTCTAAATTATTATCTATCGAGTTAGGCACTTAAGTTCGGTAAATAATAACTTTATCTACGCTCATATTGTAAGTTCTCTAAAACGTGTTCGAAAACGGTAGGCAATGGCTAGCATTACCACGACCGATTTTACTATGATAAGCTTTTTATCCGTGGCAGTAACGTAATTTTAACTTTTCATGCTCAATTATTGATGTGCTATGAGTTTTGATAACATAATGTACACCTGCACCCTCCCGCGCATCCGCCGACAGCCCGACACGCGCCCGCGCGACCGCCGGCACAATCGAGTTGGCCATGGCGGTGCAATGGCGGCCATTCTATGGTTTCCGAATACGGCATTTTAGATAAATAATATGAGTGTAGATAAAGCAGTGTATGCAACTGTACGTAATTAGGCCTTAAAACACTCGTGTGATCTTATTATGAAACTCACCTGCGGCTCGTTTCATAAAACCACACTCATGTTTTAAGGACCCTTATTACGTAACAGTTACATAAACTACTAATAAACGCAACCTTCTTTTTACAATATTTTAGTTTTTATCGTTATTTTGTCCCCATTATTACGAAAAAAAATACAATTTCAACTAGATACCGCTTACCTGTTTTCAACCAACTTCAAGAGTTTTCAATTCGTGTGTATGAATTGTATGATCGATATAAGCTATTAATATATTTTTACTGTATAAAACACCATTTGACATAATTATATTCCGTATAACATAAGGTAGATATAGGTAATGAAGATTCGATATAGCAATTACCCATTATAATATATGTATAACATAACATCTACCGGTATAATATGTATATGAAGTACCTACCAAAATATATTTTTCCATCGAAATTAAGTGCTTATTCTGTTAGTTCACAGTTCACTTAACACACTCCTCGCTTCGCTCGTCGTTGCACCTACCTTGACTCCGTCAAATGATAATCTTCTGTTACTTTTCGAGCTTTTAAAATTGTATATCATAGATTATATCTCTATGATTATACCTACAGGAAATAATACAAATTTGATATCAGATGGTATTATGAAAAATTTACATTTTACTACCTAGGTGTTAGGTTGAAAGATGATATATCGAACTGTTATACCGAATGCCAGTTATACCCAATAATAATATGTTAGTTGTTGTCAATATACCCTCTGACCGTTATTTCGACCAATAATATATCAAAAGTTGTTACATAGAGTGAACGGCACCCTTTTAAATATTTTACTTTAAATTATTTGTCCGTCTATCCTACGTTTGTAAAGTAACGAAAATAATATTAGTCTTTTTATAATTGAACGAAAAATGGAAAAATTCACCGCGTCACTGAGGTTGAGTAAGCGTCGACAGCTCAGTTGGTTAGAGTGATCGGACCGGTGTTCCGAAAGGTCGCAAGTTCGAATCTTGCTCGACGTGGTGAATTTTTCCATTTTTCTTTAAATTATAAAATTGAAATTACGCTTGCAGACGTTTCTGCTTAGTACATAAATTAATTTAGTATGGGTTAGCGCATTGTTATCGATGTTATTCCAATGTGACTTGGAACTTCGATGCCGTTAACGTCTATATACACTTACGGTAGATGTCGCTACACGTCTTCCTGTCATGTAAGCAATGAAAGAACTGATGGAAAGATTCACCGAGGTTGAGTAAGCGTCGATAGCTCAGTTGGTCAGAGCGACCGGTGTTCCGAAAGGTCGCAAGTTCGAATCTAGACGCGGTGAATTTTTAAAATTTTCTTTCAATTATAAAACTGAAATTTCGCTTGCAGACGTTTCTGCTTAGTACAAAAATTAATATTATAAATATTAGTCGTCATATAAAGATGCTTGAAACATTTCTGCATCGGCAAAAAATACCGGTCATGCATTCCTTATACATGCCATACTATAGATAGGTGAATCCTCCTTTTCGTAAAGGGTCGGCAACGCGCATGTGACTCCCTTGGAGTTGCAGGCGTCCATAGGTTACGGTAGCTGCTTACCATCAGGCGGGCCGTATGCTTGTTTGCCACCGTGGTGGTATAAAAAAAAAAAGGTGCCGTACCTCGTTAATGTTCATCTTTCGGTTTGATGCAATGGTTGACTGGTAGAGTATGCCTTAAGGCATTAAGTCCGCCTCTTGTACACTTTTTATTTGTGCAATAAAGTTTAAATAAATAAATGTTCGTCGGGTAGGTACAGTTAGACCAAAGTAATTTTAGGTAATATAACTTACATGTAGGTACAGTCGAGGACAAAGAGATGTATACACTTTTGGACCTTATTGCGTTGTAATAAGGTCCAAAAGTGTATACATCTCTTTGTCCTCGACTGTACATACATATTTAAGTTCAGAATTGGATTAGCTGAGACATGTCGAAATGAGATCAGGTTGATATTAAATGTAACGTTCAAATTCAAATGCCACTCCTGATCGTCGGTAGTAGGTTTTAAAATAGCACCTTTTCGGATGATCACCTCTAGATCCTTGTCTACAACATGCGGGCAGTTCAATGTATTCTCTGTGTACGATAACCAAGCTGACGAAGCAAATCGAACCTTACTAAAGTCAAAGGAATTTGAAACTAAATATTATACAGTAGCAATTATTTTATTTTCAGTTAAATTCTAATACAGAGTGGATTGCACCACGCACAACTTACGAACTCATCAACGCTAAATATGGCGACGGAGCTGTCATCCCATAGAAAACTGTCAAACTTTTCATACAAGATTTTTTTAGCGATGACGACTGCTTGGTGCCGGCCCTTCGGGTATGGTTGCACCAAACCGCCTGTCACCGTTAAAACGTTCGCTAAATTAAATTGTATGGAAGTTTTCATAGTACCCTGCCGGGTGACGTTGATGAGTCCGTCAAGTGGTTGGTGCAACTGTCCCTTAGTTGACACTTGGTCACACCTGTTGCTACCATGTTGCTACCTAGAAATTAAAATTGAAGGTAGCAACTGAAAGGTTTGTTTGATGTAAGTACCTACTGGATCCATTTACTTGAAGTCGTAGGTAATATCATCATGCGGAAATTGAATGCTTACGGGATCCTGTCACTCCGTCAATAACAGAAATAGCATTTGTTGGGTCTTTAGACGGTAAATAGGGCGTCCTTGCTTTCTAGTAGTCCCCCAGAGACGATGCGTAGACGCATTTTATGAACGTAACATAATTTAGTCATAATATGTTTACTGCTGGACAATGATCTCCACAACGCCCCACACCTGCCCTCATACGATGTTGATCACATATCGACACCTTGTTAAAGGTAAGGCCTTCAGCGGTACTACGTCCATTATTATGACAAAAACGGGACTTAATCGCGTACACTTACTTTTATTATTTTCCTGACGTTTCGAGCGTGCCGTAACGCTCGTGGTCGCAGGCAGACACCACGCCTCCCTGCCTGCGACCACGAGCGTTACGGCACGCTCGAAACGTCAGGAAAATAATAAAAGTAAGTGTACACGATTAAGTCCCGTTTTTGTCATAATAATGAGTGAACATCGTGTAAGTTTAAATCAGTACTACGTCCAGTACGCGGTCCTCACACAAGTACATTTTCACCACGCTTTGTGGACTGGTAGGCAATCGTAATATAATAAAGCATTTACCGGCGTGTGCCGCAACCCATCTCACCGGAGAATGGACATAGTTTCGGGACATATACGGGTTCAAGATATATATTAATACAGCTATCATTGGATGTCATAAAATATTGATGAACCAAATAATCGTATCGATTGCCCTGTACTTTTATCCATCCGCATTCCGAGTCTTAAAACGTCGCACTAAACATACCGCCCTATTTAATTTTCCCTTCCACGTAATTAATTACGGTGACAATGCTGTGTTATCTCGTATCCCTCGTTTATATATCTTAGAATTCTATACTGTGGATCTCTTCTCCTAAATTTAAAAATAAATATATTAATGATATCTGCACGACACTTTTCAGAAAGTATAAAAAGTAAAATGTTAATAATAATTTCAAAATCAACACAATCAATTCAGCAGTTAAAGTTGGTCTTTGCTATAGCTTTATATTAACGTGATATACCTATTCCCTTTAAAATTCCTTCTAAATATATTTGGTATTGGACATTATTTGGTGTACAGGCTCTCAATTATTTAATCATGGTACTAGTGGAAATATATCTTGTTTATAAAGTTATAACGTCTCTTTATGAGGTCAATTATCTTACTTACGACGAGCATTTTGTTTGACTTGCACACTTCATTTTTGTACTGTTTCCTACCAATAATACTTACCTATATTAATTATTATGTACAATGTAATTTATGGATAACTGTTATTGGCCATCTCATTTAATGCTGTTGTTGTCCTGAACAGCAATAAATAAATATTTGTACCGATTTAAAGCTAAAATCAACAAAAGTTAAACTGGCCACATAAAACACAAAACTTGATTGTTGTCTTAGGAAGCAATAATACGAAACTTCGCAACTGAACGAATATTTACCTATTTACAGTCTTGACTTAACAACAACAAAATTTCCACGGGAAATTCGTAGGCTGTTGTATTTATTTAATACTACAGTATTTATTTATTTATTACAGGTTACGTACATATGTACGTAAATTAATCTCATCTCAATCAACAATCTGTATATACAGATTGTTACAGAAATACTATAAGGGCATAATTGGTACCGTATACCGATGACAATTAATGTAAGTAGGAGAAAAATTATTTGCAGGCATAAAATAATTTTATGGGACACGCGTGATCCCTGCAATCCAACCCACCATACAAAACATTTTTTTTAATACAATTGCTCAAAAAGTTTAGTTTTAGCTGCAAATCCTGCGTAAAGTTTGATTTTATGCACTAGTGTTAAAAAGTAATATGATCTGCGTGTGTAAAGTTTGATTTTACGCACGATTTGCAGATCAGAATTTTAAATAAATGAGTATTATGCGAGACTCGCTTATAAATGACCCACCTTCTGGACCCGGGGTATGTCCTTAAACTACGTCCGGACTTGGGTATGTCCTTAAACTATGCCAAAAAGAGAGGTATGGGCACTGCGAATGGCATCTCGCTTAGTGTGGTAGGGCACGTTCAGTAAATGTCATCTCGCTCAAATCTGGAGCAGAGCCCGACTGGGGAAGTACCTCCACCTTACAGAAAACCACAGCGAAATAGCACTAGACCCTACTCATAGTGTTGTGTTCCTGCTGGTGAGTAAGGTTGCCAAAGAGCTCAAAGAGGACCCAGTGTGTTGACGATGAGGGACCCTCTTGTTCCTTTAGCCGTCAACACAGTGAATCCTCCTTTTTGTAAAGGGTCGGCAACGCGCATGTGACTCCTGTGGAGTTACAGGCGTCCATAGGTTACGGTAGCTGCTTACCATCAGGCAGGCCGTATGCTTGTTTGCCACCGTCGTAGTATAAAAAAAAAAAAACCTGAACTACGCGCGATTGGGCATAAAGGAGTATTATGCGAGACCCAATAGTATTACTTGAACAACGCGCGATTGAATGAAGCTGTCTTTCGTACACTGACAGAATATAAATGTAATTTTATTTCATTGTAGCTTTTTCGCAATTGTATTAAAAAACGTTGTTCGACACACATGCGGAAGTGTCATTTTCACTCGTCCCGAGTCCCGTCACCCATGATGACTACTTGTGGCACGTATGTCTCAAATTCACGCAACCGCTTTTCTGAAACAAACATCATTATTAGGGTTCCGTACCTCGAAAGGAAAAATCGGAACCCTTATAGGATCATCTGTCTGTCTGTCTGTCAAGACTATTTTTCTCAGGAACGCGTAGAGGTATCAAGCTGAAATTTATATCAAATACTCAGGTCTATTGTCCCTTGGAGCTGTGAAAAAATCAAACTTAAAAGCCAACGCAATCAAAAGATACAGGCGTTTATGCTGCAAATTTTAGAGTTTTTCGGCACTCGCAAAACCTACGGGGTACTTCCCGTGAACTCAGAAACTTGGACATTTGGCACGAAGCAACGTCATTATAGCATAGACAATGGAAAAATTACAAAAAGTAGTTTTTAGTAAAATCATACTAAAAATATTTTTCTAAATTTTAAACTTACTACGTTTTTCCTCGTAAACGCGTGGAGGTATTAAATTGAAATTCATATCAAATACTCAGGTCTACATTACCTTTAAGTTGTAAAGGTTTGTACGGAACCCTCGCGAGTCCGACTCGCACTTGGCCGGTTGTTTTTCCTTCCTTGCGTTCAGGTCAAGATTATTTGATTTACACCGTTGAGTATACGACCCAAATCCGAATTAAATTTGGCAACTGCGGAATCATATCTGACGTGGCCAGCTCTTAGTCTATACGGTCTAGTTTTTCGTCATGCGACTCAACTTCACGAAAATAAATCTCTACACACGCACGCTCTCAATAGAAATTATCGAACAATATTAGACTCAGGCGATTTAAAATATTTCCGAGAGGGTGGAAACATTAATGTATGCAAAAATAAGCAAATAAGTAATAACGGGTTGTCAGTAATAAACTAGCACGTTATTGTACCGTGGAATAGCAAAGCAATATTATTGTAATAGATATTTCCCCTGGCAATAATTCTTTGGATCCATTTGAAAGCTCCCAGTTGGCAAGTAACGTGTTAACAACTAATAACGCAGACAAGCCAAAAAAAATTATAGTAACACAACGTAATGATGTGATAAAATACTGCGAATATGTACGTACGTTTTAAGTGATTACATATTGGTTACATTATGATTTAAGTGGGTAGACCGAGGTGAATCGGGTTACAGGGCGAAACGGGTCAAGTTAAGCTATAGTTCAAAATCTCTAAGAATTAACTTTTGACACTTCAGTATTGACGTAATTAGTGATGGGGCTAAAACGTATCGTTTGTCAAATTTAGCGATTATTTATGAATTGTTCGAATCGATTTTACTTCAACCGATTTTTTTCTTGTTATGCCTATATATTTAGTATCACAAATCTTCTCAAATTATAAGAATAAGAATAAGAGAATAAGAATAATCTTTATTGACTTAAGCCTAATACAAGTATAAGTAATATTTGCACAGTAGGTACAGTCAAGTGCAAAAATACGTATCGAAAAAATCGTCTCATAAATATGGTACTACGCACTTATTACAACGGAATAAGATACTATGGGACATATTTTTGAGTAAGATGAGTACACCCATATTTTTACACTTGACTGTACGCTAATAGCTTAAGAGAGACTTATGTATTAGGTTTGAAACAGTTTTACCGGAACTGAGCCTCTGTCTCCCGAACTAGGCGGATGCCTGTGACTCGGAAGTCAGTGATTCCACCGAGAATATGTGTTGAGATGTGTTGTATGCAGTTGTGCCTAATATACAAAAGTAAATTAAAAAGGAAAACATAACTATAACAAAGCAAAAATAAAATGATTTAGGAAAATATCATTTGATAATTGTAATCTACTAATTATGTATGGCATTATAATATTTCCATAATTAATACAGTATGATAAGAAAGTATTATGATGCTCCATAATTATGCTCAGTTATGAATTACGGTCTTTGGTAATTTGTAAAGCCTGATCAGGAATATAATTATAATCATTGTCACAAGAGTTCTGTTATTCTCATATACAAGGTGGAAAAAAATAATTAGCCCTGGAGGGGAACTACCTTAAAAAGTTGATATAGCTCAATTCACTGAAAGGAAACATTCTTTAATTTTTTTAAGGGACTTAACTGCATTTAAAATTTTGGGAGAAAGTACAGTTCAATAAAAAACTATTATTTTGTAATTTTTGCCAAAAACAATTTTTATGACAATTGATGCCAATCGATCCTATTTCCAACAAGGATAAAAATTTCTTAATACCAACCAAGTTTAGGACTCAAGAGAAGCCATACATAATAATAAAAAGGCTTTTCATACAATACAATTAGTATGAAAAAAAGTGAAAATTAAGAAAAAAACAGTGAATGCAGTTTTACTTTTTAGGAAAAATAAAAGAATGTTTCCTTCCAGCGAATTGAGCTATCTCAACGTTTTAAGGTAGTTCCCCTCCAGGGGCCATTATTTTTTTCCACCATGTATATGGCAACAGTTTAAGTTTTGAGCGGTTTTGTCATTTATTATTAATTATTCAACACTGAAGTATTACTCTAAAAACCGATACAATTACAGTAATGACCTTTTTTCACATCGTACTTCATTCTATATTCGTTTTGTTTTGGTTTTTATTATTATATATTGCCTATTGATTACATAATCGATTTTATCGACTTACGGAAATGTTATATGAATCGGAACAACAGACATGGTCACAACAATAAAAAAAAAAAAAAGGAGGCGTAGATCGCAACTGTTTGCATGCTAAATTGTTATCGTAAAATATTCAATAACTAAGATATGAAAAAATGTAACATTAATTAAGTAATGTTTATTAAAAGTGAAATATTGTGTTTACGTACATGACAAGCTGTAAAATCGTTATGGGATTTTGTTTGTAATTTCAAAGTACCTTGCGAGTTTACGTTCTACGGGCGTTGCGATGTGTCAAAAGTTCATTCTTACAGATTTTGAACTATAGTATATCAAATTCATAAGATCGCGTCACCTTACGGGAAGGCCAAACCCAACATTGAACGTCTGGTCGGCTGTCCGTGGCTACCGGCGGTCCTATGAATTCGACAAAATTGCTTCTTGACCCGATTAGCCCCGGTCTACCCTAAAGTCACTGGTTATTATAAAATATAGCGTTTGTCTAACAATTTCATTTCAGACAGACTATAATGTTTTTATAAAATCTAATCTAGCAGACGTACGTAATCTAATATAACTAGCGACTAAATAATACCTTTTGGGAATTCATTTCATAACGAGTAAACCGCAAAATGAGATTATATTTTTATGTGTTTGATGTGTATGTACTTATGTAGTGTATTTAGGAATTTCAGATTTTGGTGTTACATACATGAAAAGTCATTTATTTATTGGTATTTACAAGCTATAGATACCTTATAATACAAACAGTGTAGATTGTATATAAAAGTGTTTGGTTATAAGTTATAAATACTTATGAATGAACATAGCCTAGTTTAGGGATAGGTATATGATAATTGATATCTATAATGCAGTCAAAATTGGGCCCAAGGTCAATCAATGGTTGGTTAACCAAGTTAATGATGGTATTACTACTTATAAAGAATAGTTTATCGGAAAGCTCTCGAAATATTAAAAAAACGTAACCAAATTAAAACGCGATACAATTTGTCTGTATTAAAAAAGTATTCAAATCACAAAAAAGTTAAATACAAAGGTCGCCGAGATAAGGCCAAGATTACGAGTGCGAGATTTTACCGCTTTGTTTCATCTGTAGCTTATTGCCAGAATAGAACGGAAAATTGCGGTTTTATAGCTATTGCGGCTAAATGAAAAACAAATGCCAAACGGCTTTCAAATGCGGGCAGGTATGAAAGGAGATCGTCAATTCTGGGCCACCTGATATAAACCGTATACAGTTTGTTTGTACTGCAATCTAAAATAAATACTCATTTTATTACTAAAGTAGACAAAATATTGCAAAAAAATGAAACGGGAATTAGAAATACTAAATAAATAAACATTATGTTGATTTTTCCGCGATTAAAATACAGCAAGACAAGTCGTTAACGTCCTTATGGCATTGACATAAAGTTTAACTTCACCCTGGCCTGAAACGGGATTGTTTTTTGGTTTGACACTGTCAATGTATACCGTTACATAATCTGCGTTTTGATACTGTTCGGTAAGTTAGAACATTGTAATATTAAAATAGTATCTAAGCCTACGAATACGGAAGTTTAAATTAGAAATCGACTGTATTAAAAATGCGTATTTTTGCATTTTTGATCGGAGTTTAAATATTAAAAGTGGGTTTCATAATGGCATAATTGCTCCTTCGATAACGAAACGCATCTTTTTTTCAATATTGTAATGTCAGATACTAGTGCTATCGCACTTAACGGTGGTAAACCTTATCCCTTCGCAATAGGTGTTAGGAATGTTCAGTTAATAGTATCAACGATGGTTTGACAGCCGTCTTTGTTTACCGAAATACAGGAACTATAAATACGATCAAAATATGCCTTTTTATTATTTCATCATGATTCCCGTTTTGTTTTCAAGTCCGCTTTTGTACATTATCTTTAAAAAGTCGGTACTTTTTTTACATTAATATATAAATCATAGGCAAGTACGCTTTCAAATATTGTCCTTGTCAGATTCAAGTTTTAAATGCATGTTTTTTCAGTTTTCCCGTTAGATTCCGCAATATTTTTACCACCATCCTGATCTAGAAATTATGACGATTCTTTCAAGGTCAGAACTATTCCTAAACGGTGTTAAATAATCTGGGCCAGATCACCTAACAAAAATTGACGATCTCCTTTATATTAACTAGGCACATCACGCTGCTGCTGTCCTACTACGGTTTTGACACGGGTTCTTTGAAATGGTTTGATAGTTACTACCAGTGCACAGTGTGGAATTTTACATAAAAATCGGACATGGGTTAAATAATGGCCTAATATAAAGCTCAATTAATACTAAATATAAATATGTAATCCCCACTAGTTAAATCCTTATAGTTTTCAAGAAATCACATTTTTAAGATTGCTTTCAGAAACTCCAAAAAAATCATAGAAGTGGTAATATTTCATGAATACGTGCCTTTATAAACTTTCGTGTAATATTAAACGTTATATCTCTTCCGATTGATAATTTTAAGACCAAAAATATCCTTAAAAAAATATTCTGTACTGAGAAATTTGCAATTTAGTAGTTAAACTATTTAATTTTTTTAAATAAAAATTCAAAGGTATGCGGAAATAATTCTTAACTAGGGATCTTCTTTATACCATATTTAGTCGACATTATTAATTTGAATAACGTTAATGAAAGGATTTAGAATTTAAATATTTGTGTTAGGGCTGCTACTTGGTAAAGCGCCTGATTCATCGAACATAGCAAAGTTACCACATAGCATTTTATTATTACGAAAAGGGTACATAATTAAAAAAACGTGACGTTAACCACCATCATTTGTGTATTGGAGTCTAGAGGACTCAGAGATGGAGAAATTGTGTACCTACCTACAAAACCTACTTAATTTAAATTAGAGAAAAGTGACATGGGCGTGATGGACGAAGTAATTCAAATCCTAGAAAACTTTCATACAGGTATCAGGGTCATTCAGGTATCAGAAGAGATCTTATTCTCACTTTCTCACTCACTTTTTTTCCTTTATAAGCAGTATGGGAAAATGTCGCTTTATTCACACATGTGCAAATATTTTAGTAAAAGTTTTGACTTGTTTCTTCACGCGTTAGCTTGTAGGATAGAGTTTTACCTTGCCTATGCACACTGTTTTTTTCATTCCATAGAGCGTTTGCGTCACAAAGTTTTGTGACAATTTTTTTTTAAGACAAGCTTTTATCGCCGACTATACTTTTCTCTCGTCTACTACTCATCGAGACGATTCTAACAAACCTCTAAGCACAATGAATGCATTGTTTTATATAACCTAGTCCTTATGGTACCAAAACATTGTAATGTCATCTGAGTTAAGTAGCTACACTATATTTCAGCTCAATTGGGCAGCAGAAAATGGGTCAAATTGAAGCACCGTGAAGTCCTCGATCTATACGTATGGTGTTCAATCACAGACTACCTACTAACCTACTAATAATAACCAGTTGGATGACCGGAGCATAGTTAGGAATTTTACAGTAATTACTGTTATTCGATTTCTGTTTTATTAAACTAAATGTCGTGTGACAACCCTAAAGATCAGAATTATCAGAAAAACATAGAACTTTAATAACTTCCAAATCCAGAGACGAAAATTAATGAATTTTTGATATGATTTTTTAAGTAAGTAAAATAATATTTTTTTCTTGAAACTAACTTCGCTTACAGTATCAAAAGGTAATAAGACAGATATTTAGTTTTTTTATACAAAGTACAATATCTTTGTTATTTAAGGATTAGGAACATTGCTATTTGAAACTCAAATACTGTGTAGCAATATACTGACGATAAGCAGTAAAGTTCAAGACAACAACTAAAGCATTTGGAGAAAATTAAGAATTTAACTTTTAGAACAAAATTTAAGTCGGCACATTAATATGAATATCTTAAAAAGTATCATTAATTTGCATAGACAGACCTTGCCATTTCATCGAACACCTCTAAAGCTATCTAATAATGCCATAAACTGCCTCCGGTTAATGGCATGTCCGATTTTGGTGTAAAATTTCACACTGTGCAGTGCAAAAAGGAGGTTCCGCAAGGTTTAATTTTGGGTGCTCTTTTATTCATCATTTCATTATCACTACATATGTAGTATAAAACAAAGTTGCTTTCCGCTGCATGTCTGTCCTTATGTATGCTTTAAAACTGCTTTATAACTTTAAAACTACCTAACGGATTTTGATGCGGTTTTTTTAAATATATAGGGTGTTTCAAGAGAAAGTTTTATATGTATAATACATGCATAATATAGTAGAGAAACACTAATAGTTTAAGAGGTTCTAATGTTATGTCGTAAATAAACAAACACATTTTTTTGCGCTTACATTGCAAACGCTATCTGAATTACGTACATGAATAATGTACTACAGCATCGTACACCTTAAACGGGGCTACAAAAAAGTCCGCGTTAGTAACAGTAATATATGTCTATCTCTTGAAAATGAAAATGAAAAATGATTTATTGGTTACACTTAAGGTTTTCACTAGAAACAAAACAAGAACCTTCTTTTAAGTAAACAAATACTTGTGCCAGAAGGCTCTGCTCTTCTATTAATTATGAGGTAGCAGTTAACCAAATTCTTAATTCGTAAACTTATACATAATATAAGGAAAGGTAATTCAAATTATTAGTAATAAATTTTTAAACTTATACATAATATAAGGTAAGATATTCAAATTAGTTACAAGTTTTTTTTTTTTTACAAATATTGCCATACATATTTAAATTTTTAATAAATTTAAGCATGCGTGTGTGTGTGTATGTGTCAGTGGGTGCGCGTGTGTGTGTATGTGTGTGTGTGTGTGTGTGTGTGTGTGTGTGTGTGTGTGTGTGTGTGTGTGTGTGTGTGTGCGTGTGCGTGTGCGTGTGCGGGTGTGTGTTACATATTTATTCATTTATATTTTATTTTATTGCAAGATTGATTCAGTTTCGGCATATGTTAACTCTTAGGTCGTTATCTGTCGTTATCTCTTAGGGATAACCAACAGTAACCATGTTTATATCCCGCGCAAAGCAGCTAGTGACATCACGAGTGGTATCGAATATTGCGATTATATTAAAATCTACACTACTGCGATTATTAGAATCTAGTAGATCTCATAGATTACATACATAGACGCCATAAAAGATTGGTCGCCTTTACACTTTATCGCGACGTGCCACGGCACGGTAAACCTCTATGGTTTCATTCATAAATGAACCATAGACTCTATTTATGAATGAAACCATAGAGTTTCATTATGCCATGATACGTCACGATACAGTATACAAGCGACCATTATGTCGACGAGTATAAAGCGAGCTATTTTAGAGAGCCGTGGCAAAAAGCCGTAACGAATGCTAAGAAGAACTGTAACTCTTGTTATAATATACACTTCTTTTTAGCTTTGTTGTATATACAGCGTGCCCTTGAACCAACGTCAATACTTAAAGGGCTGATGGAACAGCTGATGGGCTATCAGATTAAGCAAATTTAGCATTAAAATGGATGGACCCGGGTATGTCCTTAAACGACATTCGGACACGGGTATGCCCTAAAAACTACGTCCAAAATAGAGGTATGGGTACTGCAAATGT
Source organism: Pammene aurita (assembly GCA_947086415.1). Classification (NCBI taxonomy): domain Eukaryota; kingdom Metazoa; phylum Arthropoda; class Insecta; order Lepidoptera; family Tortricidae; genus Pammene; species Pammene aurita. The sequence continues at coordinate 22,815,496 of OX352306.1, read as the reverse complement.
CATCTCAAATCTGGAGCAGAGTCCGACTTGGGAAGTACCTCCACCTTATAGAAAACCACAGCCAAATAGCACTAGACCCTACTCATAGTGTCGTGTTCCTGCCAGGTTGCTAAAGAGCTCAAAGAGGACCCAGTGTGTTGACGATGAGGGACCCTCTTGTTTCTTTAGCCGTCAACACAATTAATCCTCCTTTTTGTAAAGGGTCGGCAACGGGCATGTGACACCTCTGAAGTTGCAGGCGTCCATAGGCTACGCTGCTAGCTGGTTACCATCAGGCGGGCCGTATGCTTGTATGCCGTCGTCGTGGTATATTAAAAAAAGTTCTTTTTTCGAGAAATTGGCAAAATGACTCCTTTAAGCTTTATTATAAAGGTATAAACGTGCTAACATCTTGAAAATTATGCTTCTGACAGCTCATCAGGTGTTCCATCAGCCCTAAGTCTACGTTCGTTTTAGTGTCATCCGGCATAGACGGGTTAGAAGCTGAAAGTTAAAAGAGTAAGATGACTTTATTGTCATGACCACAAATGTGTCATGACCATAATCACCTCGCCCGTTTAGCTATTTTGCTGCTGACTCAGTCAACGTCAAAAATATGTATACATGTTTGAACCTTATTAATATTACAAACGACCGAGGTGCAAAAGTGTCAACATATTTTTGGCGTTGACTGTATATACACTCCCCAAATCCCCAGTTTCCCAAGTATCTACTTAGCTCCCTCGAGCTCCATCAAGAGCGATAACTAGGTCCGTCCATTTACAAATGAACATGCTATGTGCCAGTTAACTACATCGGGGTTATTGGGTCACTGCAGCATATGTGAGAACTTGCTCGTTTACCCCACACGATAAAGGAGACGGCCTAATGAAGGCTAAGATATAACATTAGCGCGATAAAAAACTTTGTGAGTTACGGTTTTAGTTCTCGAGCAAACTGCAATAGTGAACGCTATATAACCCATATAACTCTCCATTTATTTATATATTGGGATCTTTATTGCAAATATGGAATACTTATCGTGCAAAAGGCGTCCTTAATGCCGTAAAATTCTCTACCAGTCAACTTCAAAGGGCAATAGTTGGAGTTGATGCATCTAAGTAAATGAATAACGGAAAGCGCTAAAGTAAAAAAATATGTTCTGTTATAAAAGTATCTTGTAAATATCTTGAATCTTGAAAATTTTTAAATATTATAGGCGGCGTCAAGTCAAGATTAACAACACAGTTCTTTTACACGTGACTTGACGTGACTGATTGAATGGACGAGTGTTTTAAAAAATTAAACCAATGAAACTGAAGCGTTGCCGCGAATGTCAAAATTCTAAAATTGACCATCTGCCTCTCTGTCGTTCGGATATGTAAGAAAAAAAGAGAGATAGGTATTTCGAGTTTTGTAGTGCGTTCCGTCTAATGACTTGTTTGTTTTTTTAAGTATTGTTGAAGCACCACTGTTTAGTGAAGGCCTCCTCCTAAGATGACCATTGTTTTTTATTAAGGGTATCTTCCAAGTTTTTCTATGAAGTCACTGTACCATGTATTGGTCGACCTTTTTGAAGTTTAGTAACCCAGATTTAATTGTTTTGTTTTGTTTTACCTGCTTGCCCTGAAAACGAGCGCCATAACAAATGTCATGGCAAATGCTGAGCGACTCTCATTTTGGTATATATTGTAACTTATGTAATTCAATTGTAATATATGCCAGATAAACTTTCTTTATCAATTTCAAAGTGACTAAAATTAGATTTGTAAAAGCTTCAGCTTCACTTTAAATGTGCGCCGCAGCCTCACACGGCAATAATTGCACACGACGGCGGCCCGCCGGGAAATCTTACGATCAGTAAAATTTTAACGAAATACGTCGCAGCTAGAAAACGTAGCTTTATGTGGAAGAAACGTAATTGGCGATAGCGCCAGTTTCAGTTAACTAACGATATTTTAGGGCCAGCTTCTAATGCTGTAAATGTTAGCAACGTTTATTTTTCATGGGGCGTAGCCAGTGATTTATACAAAAAGGGAGATATGGTACTAGGCGCTCGATTGTGTGCCATCAAATGTAGGTTGCGGAACCTATATTGAATTAGTCGTGTGGCAGAGTCTCTCAGTCACACTTTGTGCAATGCGCAAAATATGGAGGCCTCCCTTGCATTCCCGTGTTAACTATATAGTTTTATCTCATTTGCCTATGATGAACATATTTATATTATAGCGGTGTGTAGCATTTTACAAGTGTGTAGGTGCTGGACCACATTTCAGTTTCGTTTATAATGAACGTCACTCATCTTCCTTTTTTGCTTATGTCTATGGGCGTAGCCAAGTTCTGACGCTACCCGTTTATTGACAACACCAGTCGAAACCGAAATATTGTATGGAAATGATGATGTGAGTTTTTGTTCCCATCTGTCACTACAGTTTTTTTTTCGACGGAGCAGGCTTTTAACTATTATTCCATTTAAGATACTTTACAAATTAAAAATAGAGGCAGATAGAAGGCGGTATTATCACTAAAGAAAGAACGATTCCCCAGACAATCTTAGAATAGCGTGAATCTAATCGAAAATAATCAGTTGAACAACTTTCTTCAAAGGATAAAAATAGGCTATGTACGAAAAATTCATCAACATTTTTTATTTTTTCGAAAGCTAACCGCTAAGCCTTAGGGGCTTAAATAAGATGAAAAGATCTTGTGCATAAGTCGGATAAGAATACCATGAAAAAAATCATAAAAATTTAATAGATTACACACTTACCTATCTAAATATGTTCAAATACCCATGAGACCTCTTTTAGGTCCTTGATCAAAATTGCAATAAGAAATTTGATTTTAAAATAGCTTTACATGCTTACTGAGACCTAGCAAATCTTCAAAGTTAATATTAGGTATATTATGTAAGTACGGCTTAAAAATCATTACCTACTTATATTTTGATCTAGACATATGCATATTATGCATGTATGTACAGTCGGTCGTGCAAGTAGCAATGTACCTATTCAGAATGATTTGTCACCACTCTATTGTTAAGAAAATTTTAAAAACTCACCACCTTAGCTAGTAGTGCTGCTAACAGTCGGGACTTTCTGTGAATTCAAGATCTATGTAACCATTGCTCTGTTTTGATATTCAAGCTGTCTAGATCCGTTCAATTGTCCTAATTTGTATAATCAAACCAATCTATCATTTTAAAGTACAAGAGCCGATTTGATCTTTAACTACGGAGATAAGATAAGATATCTTTATTTATACGTTATAAATTTGCCGTAAGTCAAACCTTAACATATTGATTATAGTGGTCGTAAGAGATTACAAATATGTAGTTCTCATAAAAAAAAAGAAATGCTCGTATCGTGAATGTATGTAGAAATGCTCGTTTATATGCGTGTCATTTATTTGGATTTTAAGTAGGCACTTGACACTGGATCAGCTTTCCAAATGACGAACTCGTGATTTTACAACTGTCGGACATTGAACGTTTAAGATAGAAAGGTCTAGCTAGATGTATACCGCCAAAGTCATTGCAAGAATTTACCCAAAACCCAAGTAAATTTCAACAAATCGGTACACGTGGTTTCATACTGTTTCCTGTAGTTTAATCTTTTTTCTATGGCTGAACTAAATATAATCATTATACATATAAATATTATAAAAGAACGCAATATTTTTACAGTAAGTATTTTTAAGTACCTACGTAAGTACGTTATGTGCCTATAGATATTTCCAGATCCCATTCAAGTCCCATATTCTCGTCTTTAAGCCCTTTAGTCGTATACGCTCGTCTTTGTTATGACATCCATTGTCTGCTGTCCATTGTGCAAGTTGTTTATCTATCCTACCCCGTTCAACGTGAAATGCACTTGAAGGAAGTGAGATAGCATGATAAAGCTGAATTACATCGTCTGCGTATTGTGATAGTTATATTGTGTGAGATTGAAGTTTACTTGTGAGATTCAATGTCGAATATGAATTGAGTCTTGATAGACTTAGTAAGTAGACTAACTGTACAAGTATATAAATGTATTTTTATTTTCGTGTAAGTTTAAATCAGTGCATTATATAGGTACATGTATGTATGCAAGCACCTTATTGTACGTAACAGAAGTAACAATATAAACATAATAGAAGAAAAACATACTAAAAAAGCGAACTTATCCCTGTAAGAGATCCAGGCGCGGATCCAGGATTTCGTTCAGGGGGGGCACTTTCCTTCACAAAAAATCTCGCGGTCCGCACCTACGGGCCCCGTATTATACAAGGTTTGCGTTTCCCCCCCCCTGTATCCGCGCTTGAAGAGATCTCCTCTACCCGTAGTTGTCTAGCAGTTCTATTAGTTTTAAAAGTAAATAACTATTTAATCTTTCAAGTGAATGATTGTTAAAAGAAACGAAAATCTCTTGGGGATTTGAATCCGATATCGGCCTATAAATACTTAGAAAAAATAGTTATATATAATAATACAATGACCTGACAACAATACATTTCATATCGACCGAAATAGCCTTATTTTCGATATCAATTCAATTCCGCTGGATCGGAAAAGCTTCTTTAGAAATATAAAAAGCTTCTCAGTAATAAACTTGTTTTCCATTCATTGTTGTTAACGATAAACATGTGGGCCGTGTGATCCACTCCAATACCACGTAGGTTGAATCACCAGACTGTAAAATTAACTTTCGTCTTAGATTCGGCAAACATTTAGTACAAGTGTCGCTTACAAGGGCTTTCTAGTGTGAATTTGGTTTGTAAATATTTTTAGACATATGAACAATTATAACTCACAAGTAATTACAATTTTCACCGCTTAGAGGTAGAATTTACAAACCCTTATGTGAACCTTTACGTCACAACTTTTAATGGTTTACGCTAGGCGTTGTCTGAGTCTCAAGGTGTCGATTGCTTTACTCTTTATATTAGGTACTAGTATTTTTTTTAAATAACAATTTGACGCGTCAGTGTTTTAACGATGAGGGACCCTCTTGTTCCTTTAGCCGTCAACACAGTGAATCCTCCTTTTTGTAAAGGGTCGGCAACGCGAATGCGATTCCTCTGGAGTTGCAGGCGTCCATAGGCTACTGTAGCTGCTTACCATCAGGTGGCCCGTATGCTTGTTTGCCACCGTCGTAGTCATTAGTAAATCTAGGATTTGAATAATGTTTTTTTTAAATAATGTAAAGAACATATCGTAACAAATTAAGCTAATGCCAATAAAGCCTAGCTTTCGTACTGTCGGTCAGATTTAGGGTTGTTCTATTAGAAAACACCTAAGATGAGGTCAAAAAAGCAAAAAAGGTTTATTTTTAGTTTCGTTGGTAGTAGTATTTAAAAAAACTATATTTGTGACATTTTCATTTTACTGGCGTAGTCGGTAGGATGTATTTAATTATTTATGGATTTTGTGTAGTCTTGAAAAGCATTCACTAATTTTGAACTATTTACCTGGGTACAATAAATAAAAGTAATGCAAAGATGAAGCCCTTAAAAGGCAACATGGCATGTCATTATTATGTAGGTAACATTTTACGTATTGTAATGACGAAATATCTTTACATAAACACAATTTTAATAGCTTTGTATCGGTGGAGTAAACTAATTGGACCAACCGCTGTTATTTGGTCACTATAATTTTAAAATTTGTTACTTAATTAACAACACGCCAAGTTCAGTACGAGCGTTCCATAATTCACCCATTTAATCATGCAATGGGTAGTATATTTAGACGTTAATTTTAACTTCCACTTTTTAAATACAACTGAGCCATTTATTGAATAGTAAATGAGTTCTACTTAAAAGCTAGACACATGTAACATAGTTATTTGTATTCACTTTTTTACACACTTTAATTTAAATATTACTTGTTAAATTTTAACTAGTTCCTGATCATGTAAAAGTAGGTATAGGCGGATAAAAATCCACGTATCCCTACCAGGGGGCAAATGGTACGAATATGCGGAAAAAATCCATTTGGCATCAATTAGTAGGGATAGATGGAAAAGTATCCCTACTAGTAGGAATAGATGGAAAAATATTCCACATATCCCCACTGGAGGGGATATCCCGGAAGGGATAGGTGGAATAAGCGAAATTATCATTGACAATGCTATAATACGCTAATACAAAGCTGATATGATGATCCAGCCGGAAAGTGAACTAAGGAAACTTTCTAGGATGGAACACTACTACATTGAGTTACACAAGAGACAAGGGGAACATATATGTATGTGTGTAAAGAACAGGAGGTGCTTTAAAAGTGTGTTCAAATAAATATTTTGGCAGTAGTAAGTTTTTTTTAAATTATGGGACTGATCAGCGATTGGCCCTAGTCTCACCTGATGGAAAGTAAAGACAGAGCCTAAGATAGAGCTCACCGGTTCAGTAATAGCCTGTTCACTCTTGCTTTAAAGATACCGAGATCGTATTTATCAGGACATTCCATTCCTTGGCAGTCCGCACCAAAAAAGACGAAGCAAATCATTTCAAGCAAGTTGAATTAGCATAGTATTTTTCACCTATTACCGGAATATTACCTACTTACAAACATATAATTTTCAATTAGTTATGTTATTATTTTGTTATGTTTATATTTTTTAATTGTTCTTATACGAGCATTAGCCAAGTTAGAAGTTGTATTTTTTTGTTACAATTCCCAAGACACCATTTCTCCTCTATCTTCGCTCACTTGAATTAAGTTTCGAGTATCATTCCACCACACCATTCGTAGGCGGGTATATACATATATTATCTTTAATTACAAAGAGAATCCTAATAGGGACCGTTTAATATTAATATTATACAGTGTAATCCTCCTCAAGGGCACTCAGTCAATTAAAACTTAGTACACTGCATGAATGGCTGAAAGAATTTGTTTTCCGGTTTTATATGTCAATAAAAAGCGTTTTTATCAACTTTAAGAGTGAATTTACTAAATAAAATAAATCTCTAAGAAAAGTCTTTACTGAAGTACCTACATAACATATTTTGTTGAAATTTTCCTTTTGTAAACACTTGTATTGTTCAATTCTATGCTATCACGCATGGCAAACCAAATGGAAGTTAATATGACCCTTCCGCAATTCTAAACAGAACGTAACAGTCACGTGCCCTGTTTTGTGACACAAACGCTGGACTTTGAAAAGGGACCATTTAATATTTCAGGTGTGTGATCAATATTTGCTTGAATATATCACATTGTAAGACAATAGGCAATTGGTTCGATTTTGTCGAACGAACGGAGCGTAAGCGAAGTGAAGTTCTTACAGACAATTTCGGACACAACAGAACTGTCAGCTGGCCTAGACGTCCCTGCATTTCGATGGCTTTTTGATTTTGAATAGTTGTTCCGCGATAACTTTAGTAATGTTTTTAGCAGAGGTACATATCATTTGAGAGTTCGTATATGAGCATAATCGATCAAGGGGATATAGAGCTAGAAGGTGTAAAAAAAATCATCAAAAGGGTCTTGTTATACTGAAGGAAATTGCGAATTCTCAGTTCGAGGCTATTCTTTGGTATAGATGGGCGAAAGATATTTTACACTAGGATCATAACCACTGGCTTCATATTTTTCAGTAGACTCTATTGCCTAGGTAATAAGGGTGATGGCTGGTAACCTCATTACGTAATTTAAAATGCAGAAAATCGAAAATGAAGGTTGCTTGTGTAAATCCTAAAGCAAATTCAACTCTAAAAAGGAATGAAAAGAAAATTTTGCGTCTTCTTTTCTTTTACATAAAAAGTGTGAAAAAGGAACGCCATCTGAAACAAATATTTCTACCAGTAAATTGTGAATAAACCTTTGTTCAAATTTTAAGGGTCATGACTTCGAAACAAATTAGTTACTTAAACATATTTCATTCGAAAACTAACTAGTTACGGGACTTACGGGTAATTTCTCGTTAGTCTTATTGTTTATTTTAACATAAATAAACTCTAAACTGAATAATCACAGCTGTGTTTGACTAATTATATACAAGTAATTATAAGTAAAATATTGTAATTGTAATTAATGATCAAATACTATAATTGTGATGTATTTTGACGTGTACGAGAGCATTACTGTTTTATTAATATATATTAAATTGAATTGAATGTGAACTTCATAAGACATGTCTTATCGTTAAAGCGATTGATGATGATGATGATGACGTTGATATCGTCCTGTTATCCCCCATTAGGGACATAGGGCACGCAGAAGAGTAAAGAATCAGCGACTGGTGTGGAAGAATGTTTGTTTTAGTTTTAGGAAACCAGTTTTAAACGAATATGGTCAATGTTACCTATTCATAAGCAATATTTTCATAACGCCTATGAGAAATTTTAAAAGCGATATTATTTTAAGCAGGGTTAATGTGTTTTACGAAAAATATTCCTTCAACCCTCATAATTAAATTAATGTACCTTCCTCATTACCTCGCCTTCTATATTACACATACACACATATAATGTGTTATTTTGGACTTTCTTTTTAAAATGTCTAAGAATAAACCTCTAAACGAGGGCGGGTGCAAATCTCTATGAGCCATACGAGTAAATTGAATAAGTTCATTTTGGAACATTTTGGGCTATTTTTTTGGGATTCGAGCGCTCGAATCTGACATTTTAAACTCTGAATAAAATTATGTTTTAAAAATAACAGCTATAGGAATTTAAAATCACGATTATTTAAACTATAAATTTCATGCAAAAATAATGGCGACAAACTCTTCTGTGCGATTGTTTTCGTACATAAAGTTTGAATTCGTGCGCTCGAAAGTCAAAAATCGGCCCTATGGTCTTAACCCACGAACTTAGAGAATTTAACCCGGATGGAGTAGCCATGTCTGTCATTTCCGATACAAAAAAAGTCGATTTTTTGGTCATATGTTTTCGGCAGAGGGGAACGCCTGTCAATGGCGACTCCGGTTGGTTGAATTCTCAAAGCCCACGAACGTCAAATTTTTGCCGGCTAAAAAGTACAAACCCTGATTATGTACCTCAATGAAACGCCTTAAGTTCCCGTGAGACTTGTTTGTGTTTTTTCTGCGATATTTAAATACTGTGACCATTATGTTAATTTTCCGGTCTCATCCTAAAAGTGGGTGTTAAAGGTCTATGGGGGATACGTAAACAATCTGTCACAATATATTTATTAGCGTTGCTTTTAAATAGCTCCTTGACGTCATGGGGTGACGCAAGCAATGCTGAGTGATACAGTGATATTGCTAATTCACTTTCTATATACCTATGTATACAAATGTATTTATGTCATGTGATAAAGCGAAAAGCATTGTGATGTATAATCAGATCACTATATCTTCCCCGACTGTGTGGACTTATGGAAAGCTAGCTGACACGTCATATTTATATGAACATATGGTGGAAGTTCCACCATTCCTGCTGCGAATTCCGTGCAACTGGTCGGATTCTAAAATATCGATTCAAGAAAATAGAGAAAATCCGGATGCCCTATTTCTGATTATTACCACTTTATAAAGGCAAATTTTAATATCTCGGCAAAGTGGAAGCGAATGGAACGATAACCCTCCCGGAAGAATAGGACTTACCATCAATCCTAGGCTTCTTATTGCATAGAAAATAATGGTATCAATTGAACAGGCTGAGAACCGGCTCACGAGCATTCTTACACAGATGTGGAGGGATAGAGTCTCCAAAACCCGACTGTGGAGCTGCAGTGCAGGACATCGAGCACATCATCCAGCACTGCCCACTTAGCAAATACGACGGGAACCCTGCAGACCTGTTCACCTTCGACCGTGACGTGATCCAGTGGATACACAACCTAAAAATATCTTTGTAAACGTCTGACTAAAAATGCCATAGGAATAAATAAATAACCACCATATTTATAATCACCATTATAATTTTTTTAGGGCATTGGAAATATATCTAGATAACTTTTACCTTATAAATTATATTTACTTACATTATAAATTATATTGTTAGGGTTCCGTACCTCAAAAGGATAAAACGGAACCCGTATAGGATCACTTTGTTGTCCGTCTGCCCTTGATCCTCAAGCTATTTTCGGGTAGGCTATGCTTGAAGATGTTGACTTTCTCGATAAGGGAAAAAACTGAAAAGGTATTTGTCGATACACCCACTTCGTCCTTTTATATACACGCGGGTACATGGCTACAAGTGTTTACGTAGACGGTGTTGTCTTAGGAAAGAGCGTGGCAAGACGGAGTAGGGGCCAGATGGAGAAGTCGGTCTAAAACGGCGACTGGTTAATCTAATCATCAGCGCTTTGATCCTGACGATATGCGTTGATGTTGGAATTATTCGTGATATGAGTAACTTAAAAACAAGACTACGTTGTACACCCTGATTCAAAATTGCATGGACAATTTATGAATGAATGAATTCATTCCTTCAAGATAAAAGCGTACTCCCATCTTAAAGGGGGTGATTGCAAAACATTTTATTGCGCGTATTGAATTTCTGGTTTGTAGGGGTGGCCGCATGGGGACGAAATTTCATAGGAGAGGGATGGCTTTTGTACATATCGCATATCAGATCCATATCACATCATCCAAAACTAAAAAAAACAAATACTATCCGATTTCAATGATTGTAAGTGCATTTTTCCTAAGTTCTCGTCCACCGATGAAAAAATATCAATAATTGTCCGGCTTCCAACTCTGATAGCTCGATAACTGTCCGGCCGGGGCGGATGGCAATTTGTATCCAGTGTCTGTATGTGATGTAGAACAAGCATGCAAATTTTCAAGCGTTCTCGTACAGGGCGCCAGTCGCACCTGGAGGGAGGGCATTAATAGTATTTTATGCAACAGTTGAATAAGAGGGGTCAAAAAAGGTGAGTGGCGTGGGTAACAATTAGGGATGTTACGGAGCTTCGCCTCCGCATCCGTAAAGGCGGAACTTCCGTTAGGTTTTACACCTTCGGATTCGCTTCCGCATTCGCTATTTTTTATTTCACACCTCCGCCTCTGCCTCCGACTCCGTTATTTTTTTACCGAAGTTTTACCGGAGCTAAAGGTATTGCATTTGCCGCGGCAGCGCAGCGCACACCTACAATTTTTGACTTGTGGGGGATTTCCGGGAATTACTTACTTACCTATAATTCACGATCGCCCCTTTTTAGGGTTCCGTAGTCAACTAGGAACCCTTATAGTTTTGCCATGTCTGCCCGTCCGTCCGTCCGTCCGCGGATGATCTCAGCGACCGTTAGCACTAGAAAGCTGAAATTTGGTTCTAATATGTATATCAATCACGCCGACAAAGTGGTAAAATAAAAAGTGGAAAAAAATGTTTTATTAGGGTACCTCCCCTATACGTAAAGTGGGGAGTGATTTTTTTTCATTTCAACCCTAACGTGTGATATATTGTTGGATAGATATTTAAAAATGAATAGGGGTTTACTGAAATCATTTTTTGATCATGTAAATATTTTAGGAAATAATCGCTCCAGAAGTAAAAAAAAATGTGTCCCCCCCTCTAACTTTTGAACCATAAGTTTTAAAAATATGAAAAAAATCTCAAAAGTAGAACTTTATAAAAAATTTCTAGGAAAATTATTTTGAACTTGATAAGTTGAATAGTTTTTGAAAAAAAATTACAAAATAATTTCTGAACTAAGTTTGTAATTTAACCGTATAAGCAGGTGTTTATTGTACCTGTAATTTCTACAAAATCACAATGAAATGACGAGCTTTTAAATAAAGTAACAACGGTGAAAATCGGTTCACGCAATAAAGAATTATCTCATAAAAATCATCTTCCATACTTTATGCTCGCGCGCAATAGTTTACATAATCTGCCGATATATGTCGCTGAACGTGGAACGCTCATATCATATCCTACATGGCGGTGTTATTTTGACTCTTAAGTGGGTACTGTGACGGACGGAAAACTACGGAACCCTACACTGAGCGTGGCCCGACACGCTCTTGGCCGGTTTTTCTCTTATAAATTCTTATGTAGGTATTATTGCTGCTTCACTTTCGTTTAACGTACTCATTAAAGACATGCAAAGAGTGCAGCCAGATAACAAACTACGAAGTGCATTGCCGGGATAAAGTTCGGTTTAGTAAATAATGTTCATTCAACTAAGTAATAACATAACTTACGTACGCTTTATTGCGGCGGGCCAGCTTTAAATTTTCATTGATTAATTTCATAACATTATATTTAATTGGTATAATATCATATCATATCACATTATGTTTGCATTTCACTTATGTTTCGCGTTGATATATTCGTTATAAACGAATGAAAATTTATCTAAATATAAAAAACCGGCCAAGAGCATGTCGGACCACGCTTAGTGTAGGGTTCCGTAGTTTTCCGTCCGTCACAGTAAGTGTCCCCACTTAAGAGTTAAAAAAATGGGCCCATGATTGGGTTATTTGAAAGCACGTCATTTCATTGTGATTTAGCAGAAATTACAGGTACAATAAACACCTACTTACAGGGTTAAATTACAAACTTAGTTCAGAAATTATTTTGTAATTTTTTTAAAAACTATTCAACCTATCAAGTTCAAAATAATTTTCCTACAAAGTTTTTATAAAGTTCCACTTTTGAGATTTTTTTCATATTTTTAAAACTTATGGTTCAAAAGTTAGAGGGGGACACATTCTTTTACTTCTGGAGCGATTATTTCCAAAAATATTTACATTATCAAAAAATGATTTTACTAAACCCGTATTCATTTTTAAATACCTATCCAACAATATATCACACGTTAGGGTTGAAATGAAAAAAAAAATCACTCCCCACTTTACGTATAGGGGAGGTACCCTAATAAAACATTTTTTTCCACTTTTTATTTTATCACTTTGTCGGCGTAATTGATATACATATTAGTACCAAATTTCAGCTTTCTAGTGCTAACGGTCACTGAGATTATCCGCGGACGGGCGGACGGACGGACAGACATGGCGAAACTATAAGGGTTCCTAGTTGACTACGGAACCCTAAAAAGACATTTAGTTACACATAATTAAAGCAAAAAGTTTGATTGTATTGTGTTGTTTAATTAAACTTTCCCTTCAGTTCAATACATCAACCTTCCATTTAAGAGATACTCGGCTCCGGCTCCGCATCCGGTAAACCTCCGGATCCGGTAAACCTCCGGATCCGGCTTCGACTTCACCTCCGGCTCCGGATCCGACTCCCTTATATAAAAAAATTATCCGGTAAACCTCCGGATCCGGCTTCGACTTCACCTCCGGCTCCGGATCCGACTCCCTTATATAAAAAAATTAAACTCCGGATCCGGCTCCGGCTCCGGTAAAGCCGCCTCCGTAACATCCCTAGTAACAATTTGAGCCGTAGGCGCAGCCGGAGGCGAAAATTGTTAAGAAAAACACCACGAACATTTTTTGACCTACTTATACGACGTTGCATACATTACTTTTTCTACGACTACACTTACTTTTACATAAAATGCGAAATTGAAAACTTCATGGATATTGCAGTTATTTTGTCAACATAATCAACAATCATTTAAGTTTCACCTTTTAAAACACAATTTTTCAAGAATTCTAACATTACTAACACAAATACTTCATCGTTCATTCAATCGTTCTTTGATCAATTATTAAAGAGCTACAGAGATTAGTAAAAATACCTAAATTACTTTTAAAATTTGCGATTTGCCCCTACAAACGAACGGGAAACGTAAAAAACTACAAAGTAGGTATGTGGTTCTTTTAATTTTTCTTTTTTAAAGTTTATTTTTCTAAAAACCGGCCAAGATCGTGTCGGGCCACGCTCAGTGTAGGGTTCCGTAGTTTTCCGTCCGTCACAGTAAGTGTCCCCACTTAAGAGTTAAAATAACACCGCCATCTATCTAAATACATAAAAGAAGAAACTGACTGACTGACTGATTGACTGACTGACTGACTGACTGACTGACATATCAACGCACAGCCCAAACCGCTGATTCTAGAGATTCCAAATTTGGCACGTAGGATCCTTATAAGGTCTAGGGATGCACTAAGAAAGGATTTTTCAAAATTCACCCCCTAAGGGGGTAAAATGGGGGTCCAAAGTTTATATGGCGAATCAAGATTTGTTAGACTATTTTATTCGAAACTTCACAGGAGTATTCCTAACGATAAATGAGTAAACAAGTGTTTCAGGTTTTTTGAAAATTCAACCACTAAAAGGGGCAAATGTGGTCACAAAATCTGAAAATCAACATGGGTATCGTATCCTTTTTGAGTACTTATAGTACGCGGGCGAAGCCGCGGGAAAAGGCTAGTGTAGGATATGATATGAGGGTTCCACGTACAGCGACATCTATCGGAAAATTAAGTAAACTATTGCGCGCGAGCTTAAAGTATGGAAGATGATTTTTATGGGATAATTCTTTATTGCGTGAACCGATTTTCACCGTTTTTACTTTATTTGAAAGCCTGTAACTTCCACAAAATCACAATGAAATGACGTCATTTCATTGTGATTTTGTGGAAATTACAGGTACAATAAACACCTGCTTATACGGTTAAATTACAAACTTAGTTCAGAAATTATTTTGTAATTTTTTTTTCAAAAACTATTCAACCTATCAAGTTCAAAATAATTTTCCTAGAAAGTTTTATAAAGTTCTACTACTGAGATTTTTTTCATATTTTTAAAACTTATGGTTCAAAAGTTAGAGGGGGGGGGGGGGACACACATTTTTTTTAACTTCTGGAGCGATTATTTCCGAAAATATTTACATTATCAAAAAATGATTTGAGTAAACCCCTATTCATTTTTAAATACCTATCCAACAATATATCACACGTTAGGGTTGAAATGAAAAAAAAAATCACTCCCCACTTTACGTATAGGGGAGGTACCCTAATAAAACATTTTTTTCCACTTTTTATTTTACCACTTTGTCGGCGTGATTGATATACATATTAGTACCAAATTTCAGCTTTCTAGTGCTAACGGTCACTGAGATTATCTGCGGACGGACGGACGGACGGACGGACGGGCAGACATGGCGAAACTATAAGGGTTCCTAGTTGACTACGGAACCCTAAAAACGCTGCGTTTATTTAGGTTTCTTAGGTTGGCAGTAATTTATTTTATATTTATAGTCTTGTTTGCACGCGATTACGCGATACTATTTTGGCGCTTTTATAGAACAAGTGTTATTTTGGGGAATAGACTAGATAGATTGTTCATCGAGTATATTATCTATGTTTTTATAAAGGTGTTAACGAATGTATAAATGACAGATAAAAGTACAGGAGTAGAATTTTTTTTATTATATAACCAGCGTACGCACTTTCAGGCAATCGCTGTTTCAATCAGTTGCCTCGCGATCCTTTGTTTTCGCACCCCCCCCTCTATTTCCGCCCCAGTCCAAGTTGGGTCAGTTCGGGTTGCACAGGGCGGTTCCTCATCACTTCGGGAGCTCAAATACCGCGAGCCACTCTCACTACGCTCTGAATAAATCTTATATAATGTTTTATTATCAACAAATATCTATATAATACCTAGCGCAATGTCAAAACCTGTTAGAAAATATTTTTCACTGTAAGTAATTAGATTATATTCTCTAACTAAAAAAGAAAATCGCACTTGTGAGTTATCGAAGCTCAAAACTGTTCGCGTACTTATTTACACAGAACTTCCATCTTTTTAACTACCTACCTACAAAAAGTGTATACATTTTTATGGTCTGTACATCCTGTTTTCCCATCGTAATCAAATTCCCAAATCAGCTGTCATTTCGGAATTTACCCACAGCTTTACGAATGATCGATCATTTTAGCTGGTTATTTAATCAACGTGTCGAATTGGCCTTAATTGATTGCATGAATTCGATTTTATGAATGAAATTATGATGTTTCAACAAAGTTTTGCTGTACATCCATAAGTCCTGAATTCCAAGCAATTGTTGCTCGTTTCCAAGTTGACGAGGGTCCAATTTGCGTCACAAATACTTCATAATTATTAGGGTCTTTGCTCGAAGCCACAAATTTCCCTATTAGGAGTAGGACAATACATTGCTTCGGAAAACGGGAAACTATACGAAGGTGGGTCCTATTGTAAGGTGGTACTGAACTCTAAGTTGCAAGGCGTATACAAGTTGTGACAAAAATACTTGTGATCCGTTTCAGTGCATAATTGCTATTGTATTCTAATTATGAAAAAGCAGGGAAAAAAAATATTCACGCGAAATAACATTTTGGTTTGGTATGGCGGGTCGGCCGGCTAGGATGACGTGAACCATACAAAAAAAATTTTTTTTTTGTCCAAAAAATGTTTGTCCTAGTTTTACTTAGTACGATGCGTGATCGTCTTTTGTTATTTCGTCACAGGATATTTGCTAGATGAATTAGGCTTTTAAGAGTTTAACCGTATCAAGCAAAAAGACGAGAACTTTCTCAAATGAATAGGCTTACGAGTATTAAGCTACTACAGATGTCGCACTAGTATTTTACTAACATGAAAATTTGTAAGTAGGTTATGTAGTTATGTGTATGGTTGTTGATTAGTAAGTTAGGTAGGTATTTATAAACAGTTGGATTAAACTCAAAAAGAGCATACGCAAGGCATTCTAACCATATCATTCAGTCTAACCGTATCAAGCAAAAATACGAGAACTTTCTCAAACGAATAGGCTTACGAGTATTAAGCTACTACAGATGTCGTACTAGTATTTTACTAACATGAAAATTTGTAAGAAGGTTATGTATGTGTTTGGTTGTTGATTAGTAAATTAGGTAGGTATTTATAAACAGTTGGATTAAATTAAAAAAGAGCATACGCAACGCACTGACTAATACACTGGTAGATAATTAGAAGGAGTCTCTTTCCTTTCATGACACTGTTTACGTATTATACCTACGTCAGAATAGAAAATTGTTTTCTTATCTATCAAATTTTAGATTGAAAGCCAAAAAAGCTAAAATTAGCGTCCTACGCGATTTCAAACTGAGATACGAGGAGGCATGCGGATTGCGAATCCGGATCCGATTTGTAAACTTCAGGAGCTTCAGCTTCACGCATAATTCCAAATAACCACAAATATATATATTAAAAAAGGTATACACAGGGTTTAATCCAGTTTTCGTTAAAGTCAATCTCATTAAAAACACAAAAAAATACAATATGGACCAAATTCATAACCATTATGCTTTTTTTACCTCAAAAAATGCGTGAAGCTTCTTACTTCATCTTACACTATCATCAGTGAACGATAAAAGTAAAGAAATTGTATTAACTCTGAAAAATTATCTCACATTATCGTCGGTGTGTATATGGCATCGGTTGCGCGGCATACAAGCTATAACAAGCAAGCCATTTATTTCGGTATAACCGCGCATGAGGTTAGACGTATACAATTTTTTTTAGCCAATGAAGACTTTGACAAATCAAAACTTTTTTAAATAGCGGGAAATTGCGTATTAAAGCCGCCTGGGAATGGGGTAAAGGGATACCTCTCAGGGTAAATTAGCACCGTTTTTGGGAGCCATATTTGCAATGAGGACGCCGTCCATATGTTATTTCATCGTCGCTTAGCAGTCTGACTTGCAATACATTAACATTGTCTCGTCTTTAACCAAAAATTTATACTTTAATATACGTCACTATTGCCAAAGATACCGACAACGTTACATCGGTAGACATAACACAATTTACCTGCGTCACAGCAAGATCCGCGGCACCCCAAGGCTGGACTATTTTTAGCAATGCACTCATCCATTACGCACCTACAACGCAAAAACAACCCTCATTAGTGCGTGAAAAAACTTTCCCAGTTTTGGAAAAGGTTACAAGGCTGCTAATTGAGATGTATTCAGGGTAATTCAGTGGACATAGTCGGGACAACGCGATGAAGTATTGTACGGGAAACTTACTTAGTCAAGTTAGTATAAGAAAACTTGTATTTTATTATAGAAACTGTGTATATATTCTATAGGTACCTACATATTATCCTACACGTATTTTATGAAATCATAAATCAACTTCTACTTGGATGATAAGATGAGTTTTATTTTTGTGACTAGATTTAAATATATCCTTTGTCACTTTAACTTATGACCAGACATAGAAGTTTTAGTGGCAGGAATGAAAATGTCTTAGGGACTTCCCAACGATATTAATTTATCGATAAATCGTTATGACAGTTATGATGTACATATAATATGAATTTGGAAGTTGTATATATTATTATATAATATACAGCATAAACTTATTATAAATCGTTTATGAAAATGGTTGTCATTCGATTTGTTTTAGTTGTTAAAATGATTTCTTGGATTAACTACAATAATATGGCCCGGAATATCAAAGCAATATTATTGTAGTTAATAATATTCCGCAAAGTATCGCCTGAGTCCATAAATTATTTCCTGCTTTTTTTTGTAACTTTCTAATAAGTGTTAAAATATAACATAGGTAGTTATCAGCATTACAGGTTAATTTATACTTTACTCGGTAAACTTAGTATGTGCTATGAAATGTCACTTCGAAAGTTATCGATAAATTTATTATTGGAAGGAACTCCCTAGTTTTTGCCACAAAAACTTCTATGTCTGCTTATGACTTGGTCAAAAAAGCCGTTATAGATATACATATAAATATATTCAAATATGTGTATTCTAAAATGTCGGGTCTGGAAATATAACAATGTTACCTAATTTAGTTACAAAATGGGACAAAAGATTGTTACGAAACTACTACATCTTACATAAGTAATATCTTACCGGCTAAACAGTTGGCTTGTCCTAATATTCGTATTACATTTCTTTCTGTAATATTAGATAAAAAAGTGATGTAGCCAACAATCATAGTCGTACAAATCCAAACGTAAGTATTTGCCAAGTTTATAGCTACGATTTTCAAAAAGTTGGAAGAAGTCTTAGAAAAATCTGGAAAAAATATATCCGTCTGAAAACCAGCGTTGCGATAATTTTACTGCAGCTTTAAATATGCAGGTTGTGAATTGTGATATCTACTGTTTTAAATTAGGTAATGTGTTAGTCGGGGGCGTATTTACCCTAGGGCCAAGCGGGCCATGGCCCAGGGCGGCATAACGCCAGGGGCGGCGTGAGCGCCCCATGCCCTGGGTTCAGGGCGCCGGTCAGTCAGGTACCGGGCCATAAGGCCCTTGAGGGCTGGGCGCCAAATCTGAAAATACGCCTTTGTTGTAGTTATTTAATGTTGATTGGGATTTAGGTTTTTATTAATTGAAGGTATCGCTGAAATTGTTGTGATGTTAGTTAAACAAAGTTTGTCTAAAGATGTTGGAAACGAAAAGTTTAGATCCTCATAAAAAACTCTTTGCTACTAAATAGTCTCACCAAACACTAATCCGTGATGTACAGCTACAGGTTGTTTAATGGACACATTACCGCATAAGTGGTTTGTGTGCGATCATAATATATTGCGGCCTAATTGGGTGTAGGCATTGTACCGAATGGTTCGGTAAATACTGACTCTGTAAAGGTTGGATAACAACTTAGGTTTCTGCAAACTAAGCAGTGAATAAACTCCATCGAATAATATGATTTGTACAAAATTTAACGAGCGTGGCAAATTAAATTATACTTCGGTATTTAAAATTCAAGAATTTCGTTACTGTTTTTCAACATTGTAACTAATTGAAAAATTTGCTTCGAGCTTTTTATAGTAATAACTTATCTTATGGTACAATTACTAAGTACTTGAGGATTTCACAGGCCTTTACATTCCCCTCTTTTGGTAGCTTTCATGACGATACAGATCCAACACGCAGAGGCCCTTTGGATCCTTTGCTTTGTAGAACATACCCCAGGTAGAACCCATTCATATATATTATCAACATGGAAAGTGTAATGAATGGGCTATGGTGCTAAACTTAGCTGGGTCAAAGATCTATTGTAAAGAGTTCCAGAAATCTGCTATAACAACGTTGAATTGAAACATCACAATCGAGGCAGGCGGTGACTAGCGGCGAGTCATAGCGATTGACAGACATAATTTCTTTATTTATTATTACAACCAAGGACAATATTAGTACCTAGACAGATGATATCAATACAAAATCGCGTACCTACTGCATGTAATGTGGTGATCGCACTAATTTACACTCATATGCACAAATACAGGTGATCCGTTTAAGGGCATAATTAGTATCGTATTGCGACTAAGAAGAAGTAGGAGAATAGTAGTTTATGTAACTGTTACGTAATAAGGCCTAATTACGTACAGTTGCATATACTGCTTTATCTACACTCATATTATTTATTCTAAATGCCGTATTCGGAAACCATAGAATGGCCGCCATTGCACCGCCATGGCCAACTCGATTGTGCCGGCGGTCGCGCGGGCGCGTGTCGGGCTGTCGGCGGATGCGCGGGAGGGTGCAGGTGTACATTATGTTATCAAAACTCATATCACATCAATAGTTGAGCATGTAAAGTTAAAATTACGTTACTGCCACAGATAAAAAGCTTATCATAGTAAAATCGGTCGTGGTAATGCTAGTCATTGCCTACCGTTTTCGAACACGTTTTAGAGAACTTACAATATGAGTGTAGATAAAAAAATTTATTTGCGCGAAAAATTTTTTTTCTTACTTTTTCATAACCATGAGAATATTATGCCATTAAAAGGATCATCAGCATGTTTATTACACCTTGTCTATTAAAGAGCCTACTACACGATCGCCCACACTAGATACTACTACCCGATCAAGGTGCTCCGACCGGTTGGACTAGGGTTTGCTCCCGGTACTCGTTTTCTATACAAATCCAGTACCGGAACCGGGAATTCCCGGTTTTCACCATACAAAATAAGAACCGGGAGCATTCCCTAGGTTGGACCAAATTATGACAACCACCGACCAAGGTAACCTTGGACTGTCGGAAGCTACATTGACAACCGCCCTTAAAGAAGCTCGGGCGCTACACTGCGACAATGGCTGTGTAAATAGCGATATAAATTCATTTATGCATATGATATGCAACAACTTTGCTGAACAAACATCAACTTAGAAGTATAACTACAGTGTAACTAAGCTTTAGAGAAAAAGGAGTTATATAACTCACCCCACTCTGGGCCTCGATTCGACATGGCATAACTGACAGTCGCTTGCGAGACAACTATGATATCACACTTTTGTGACAGCTGAAATTTGGGGTGGAATCACTCAAGAGTGATATCTAAAATGGTGGCTATAGCCATAGACAAAACGCTCTAGCGAGACCTACTGACAGCTTGACAGTTAGGTGTGGACACGTGTGGACCACGGATCAGAAGACAATCCGGATAGTACTTTTACTATATTTCCCTAACCACAGTTGAACCTTATTACCGAGCAAAACAGTCGTTCGTAGGTCACCAGTAAAAAGTAATAAAAACGGTCCGATAGAGAGCATAATGTAGGGGGCGGTGTCTCACTCGCACAATGCTGCCAACTTATGAAACTTACCAATGTGGTTTTATTTATCTACATTTATTTTAGTAACACACTAGAAGTTACTTCCTACTTATAATAATTTATTGCAAGATTTGAATTAATACTTTGTTCCCTTTTAGCTGCTTTGAATTTTTTTACGACGTAAATATTATTCATTCATTAAATTAAAGAGTTGCAATTAATATTGCAGACAGTAGTAAGTTTTGTAATATTTAAAATACGGTCTGGTATCCCTATCCCATCAGTCTCATCACTGACATAATATGTCACTGATATTATTTCAAATGACGCCGCTCAGCTCAACAACATTTCGTAACAACATTTTTAAGTAAAAATGGTCAAGATATGTTGCGTAAAAGGCTGCAGGGGTGAGACTTTACAATAAAGTAGACTTTCCTTTCACCGGTAATCCACAATCATTCAATTTTACGATTTAACAACAAGTTAAGATTGTCAAACAATAGGGTGACTATGATGTCGGCAAGCTGAGGGTCGGTTTTGTTGTTTTTACAGAAATGTACAGAAGTACATGGTCTGTTCCTAAGTATTACTTACACAGGACAGGAGTGGCCCGCGGGTCTTTTTAGGCCCTTTCGAAAGGATCCTAAAATGGCACAAGGCCATACAAAAAATTGTAGTAGTGGTAGTATAATAAATAAATATTATGGGACAATCTTACACAAATCAACCTAGTCCCACAGTAAGCTCAATAAGGCTTGTGTTGTGGGTACTAGACGACGATATATATAATAGATATATACATATAAATACTTAAATACATAGAAAACATCCATAACTCAGGAACAAATATCCGTGATAAACACACAAATAAATGCCCTGACCAGGATTCGAACCCGGGACCTTCTGCTTCATAGGCAGGGTCACTACCGACTAGGCTAGGAGGCCGTTAAAATATATTTTATTGTATAACATTTGTACAACAAAGAAAAATACAACAGGAATAATATATACAATATTTGTACATGGAAGAGATCTCTTCCAGTCAACCATTGAGCAGTTTGATGTTATTGATGTTTTCTTTATTTACCTTTAAGTATATTAAAGTCGGAGAACTGTCCACATCAGATATGACGCAATAGTGAGAGCCACGAACCCCCTGTACTTACTTAGTTTTAGTTTGCTACACTAACTATCCCCTATTTTAAGACGCGGACATCTGGCAATTGTTCATCGGTGTTATGCAAACGAGTAGTAAGAAATAAATATCTTACAGTTCTAGGTTTGATGCAGTGCAGTATCATGTAATTAATAAGATTATATCATTTTCAGGAGTTTCTGTTAGGGGAAAATAGTGCAAAATGACGTTACGTTAATGTATTGTTTGTCGCCTACCTACTGTTTTCCGTAGCGATACGCAATGTTTTTAGTTTTTTGTTATTATATTAGCGATAGGCTTCGACAGTTTTTACCTGAAATATTTTGCTGGTCTGTCACTCTGACGTCCTCCGATAAATAGCTGCCAGATGCCTGGATCAAGCAATGAGTTTAAAATAGTAAACTAATTAGAGGGGTTCTCTGCTCTCATTATTGCGTCAACGTATCTGAAGTGGCCAGCTCCTTAAGTCAGTAGAATGTATAAGTTCCCATATGAACTATGAGACTTCTCTTTCTGGACAATACTTACTAGACGACAAGCATATTTAATTTTATATTTATCTTCATACTATCCGAATCCCACATACATCATAGTACATATGGTCACTCTACTTAGAATGAGATGCAGCCCCCTACATTACCCTCTCTTTCGGCCTCACTTTGTGGTCGAAGTATGACCTCCAGATTGTATTTAACTTCATGGTGTGGACAGATGAATATCACTCTATCCACTATCGATAGAAGTGTGACATCCACGTCTCTCAGTTTGGCATGGCCCTGGTTTATTTTTGGACTCCTGATTCAAAAATTAAAGAAGAATGAGACAATTTTTTGAACTTTCGGGACGCTTATTTCCTAAAAATAAAATCTTAATAAAAATGTTAATAGAAACTTCAAAATTATTTTCAAATACCTTTTGATTGATTTGCTACACATTGATACTAGCAAATTAAGTAACATGTATGAAGTGCCCTACCAAAAAAAAAAATGAAATTTTACTGAAAAGAAAAGTAGCGGCACACAAAACACCCTGGAGGTGTGATTTTTATTTTCATTTAAATACCATTTGCAACATAAGGACTCATGGACGGAGGACCAGTCGGAAAGAAAGGTAATAAAAGTATGATGCAACTAAAAGAGTTTATTTTGGCCATTTTAGTTAGGGAACCTTAAAAAGTATTTTTATATAATTATTGTCTTTCGGTTAGGGGATCGACTACTATGAAAATATTCTCTAGAGCAAAGGGAATATTCCCAGGAACATTGGGAATAAACCCAGGGAATACTGGGAATTTACTTTTCCGCTAGAGTTACTGTGCTTGATGTCCTGGTAAAGAAAGAGTTTTGTTTTAACCAATTCCTTGAAACTACAATAATTATGTGTCCATACAACAATTTCCAAATTCCCCAATATTCCCTCGAGATGGGAATATTCCCGGGAACACCTCATTACTAACCGCATTGGCAACACCAGTCGAAAAGACAGTAATATTTTTTTTGTATAATTGTATTACGTGCATTGTACAATTGGAGTAGGATTCGGTACATATATATATAATACCCACTTTGTAAAATTGCAATAAAACATAGCTTATTTTTTGAAGCTACGTATATTTTTGTTTAAAAATTAATCTCATATTTTGTAATCTCCTTCCCCGGTTTAAAAACGCGCTACCGTTGTTTAATCGCCATTAAGCTTATTATTTGCCGATCCGATAATCTTCGTTCACCGCAACATTGGCGGGAACGTGCCGGAGCGCACAAAAATGGCGGCCGGGCTGTTTGAGTCACGTTCTGTTCGTTGGTAAACTTGAATAGCAAACACGATGTATTTTGCTTGTGTTGTTTTAATGGTTTAATTAATTTTAGTTGCAGGAGCACAGCATATCTACAAAATGAGGGTTACCTTTTACCTTACCTTTGTTTACTCAACAGTTGGCGCCACTATAGACGGAGGCCCTGAAATACAGCTGTAAAAAAATGTTATTACGTTCTTGGAAACGAATTTTATGTTTTTACGTTTAAATAATCTATATAAAACAAAGTCGTGTCGGTTACACCATTTTAACTGAATTTTATTTTCTTTCTCCAATATTTTAATAGTTATTCGGGGCCGGGATATATCCAAAAAATCAGTTCTGGTTCAAAAAAATGGCGTTAGCGGTACGAAGTTCGCCGGGTCAGCTATTATTAATACAATAAGACCGTACTGTAAAAATATTGACGACGAGGCAGTGTAGCGCAGTTCTGGAGGAAATTTGTATAGAGCATTCCGGGGGGCAAAGGGGAACCGTGTTACCCCGAATTTAACGCGAGCGAAGCCGCGGGCAAAAGCTAGTTAAAAATAATTCCGCGAATCCCACTTAATTACTGTGGCATTTGACAGATCTCCGTCTACACTCGCGCCTCTAGCGGAAAATTCATACGTGATAGTGTATCTGGAACACGACCCTGCGTTCTAAAGTCAGATACTATATGTAGCGCGGAAAGCGGCCAAGTTGAAGTGGGACTGGGCTGGTCATGGTTGGAGTGAGTGCCGCCGGATCCTCTGTTTGACTCGACAGAGGATCCGGCGGACCTCCTTCAGAGCTAAATCGATATTGTAATTTATTTTGATGTTTGATAAATACCTATGTAAATTATGTAGTGCGAAAACCGTGAATTGAATGAATAAATCTTTTATCGAACGAGCGGAGCGTAAGTGAAGGGAAGTTCTTACAAACAACTTCGGCTACTGGGACGTCTCGAAATTTCGATGGCTTTTTGATTTTGAGGGTTTGTTCCGCGATAACTTTAGTAACATTTATCTGATCTTTATGACATTTGTTGGGGTTGTAGCAGAGATACATATAATTTGAGAGTTCGTATATGAGCAGGATCGATCATGGGGTTGCGGAGCTAAAAGGTGAAAAAAAAATCTTTAGATGGGTCTTGTTATATTGGTCATCAGTGTCATCACGTTTGCAAGTAAAACGCGAGTTCTCAGTTCGAGGCGGACTTAGTAGTTATAAATACAATACAATACTGGAAATAACAGATCACTAAAAGTAATTAGCGGGGACAGAATCACTGAGCACTATGTAGGTGGTGACGAGTACCTAATAATAAGACACAAATGTTTATTATGTAATTCTAATTACCAAGATTAAAGTAAGACTACTGTACTCAGCTGATTACTGAGTTTCTTTAACACACTGGCAATTAATAAATAGGTAAGTTAAGAGTAGGGTAAAAGGGTAGATAGATTAATATAAAACTTTTTCACTTCTCATGCTCTAAACGAAGGGAAAGTGATTAATTTCCGCTCTAAGTCGTTTTAGTGATCAAATAATTCAAATTAGTAACTATATTTTTTTATTTTTAAACTCAGAGAATTTTACTCTGATATTTGACTTCCAATATCATAAAACTCATAAACTACTAAATTAACGATTCTTTTAGCCCAATTGCGCCCTCAGTCGCTCACCAATTGTTTTATTCACAAGCCACTTCAGCAGATGAAATGTGTTGTTGTCAAGCAATATTTAATGACAATCACCTTGCGAAACACAAATAACAAGGCTTTGCAAACAAAGTTGTTTTGTAAGACAACACTTAAAATTGCTTGTCGCCGAGGCCCCAGGCAAATTCGAGTAAATTTGATAGACTTTGTCACTTTATAATATATACATAAATATAAATGACGGATAGGGACAACTGATTATCAACAGCAGTTTAGGGAGGTCGCGCCAGTGACGAGTACGAAATCTGTATCGTTACAAAAAGTCGCAGTCGACTTTTTGTAACGATACAGATTTCGTAATCGATGCTGAATCGCGACTGTATCGATGCTGAACCGCGACTGTATCGATGCTGAATTGCGACTGTATCGATGCTGTAGCGCGATAGTCGCGATGTAGAATCGTCTTTACGTGTACGATGGTTTATGACCAGCGACTGCATCGCGACTGTAGCGCGGCCGTTTTGCTACTGCATCGCTACTGTATCGCTCCAAAAAGTCGCGCGACCCCCCTTAGACTTGTATAGTCTAGAATGCTGATATTATATAAATAACGCCACTACAATTCATTCATAATTTGTCCATGCAAATTTTGAAAATAACATTCCTAACAATGAGCTCACACTTTGAATATAATAATTAACTTGAGGATGTATCTTGTAGCCTAACTGTTGGCAATCTCTACGCTTTCAAATAAATACGAAATAGGTATCTAGGTAATTAAATGCTAATTCTCCGTGAAGTGTTAAAAGATATTTCTTAAAGGGATAAGTTTATCTTTGTAAAAGTACTATGCGTTTTTCCCATCGAGTTAGAACAAGATTTACCTAAAATATGGCTCTTGAAAATTGGTAACCGGCCAGTATTATCACTGACTAAATTCTAATAAAACTGACCGAGAAAGTGCTGTACGAGTCGTTCTTACAGCACTATAGTGGGGCCATTTTTGGGCTGATTGTGTATCCCATTCTTTCTGACATTGCTTACATAGTGGTTTTTCCTCTTTTATTCCCTTTAGTTTTAAAATAAAGTGTTTTACTACTACTTATGTTAAGACATGTGGTGATCAGCTGATTAAAAATGTCTTAACAAAATGGCACTTAAACATCTAGCTGAGATGTCTTCAAATATTTATGAGCACATTGGCCGCTCTGATATTATCTGTTGGCGACTGTATTTCAAGTTAAAATGCCTATTTACGAACGTCACATGACTGAGGTTTATGGCTTATGGCGTTATGGCACACGATAAACGTCAAATTTTGCAAATCCCTTCTAATTCCTATAGCAATAAAGCCTAAACATTATCCAGATTCAACTGCAAGCCCGTAAAACCTATATCAGGAGATAAAAGGTGTTTTACTGCAGAGCTTTAAACCCCATCGCTTCCTGATTCGCTTCTTATAACCAGTATATAGTGGTTCCCATTGACATGTAGTTTATGTAAACCTCAAGCTCATGCTTATACTCGTTCGAATAGTGTCAGTATTGGAATATTAGCCCAGTACGAAGTACATTGAGATAAAGCGGAGGGGTTTTCGCATGTCATGTTTACTCAGTGAGTAATGATTTTAAGAATCACGGTTTCGTAGTGTTGACGTTTACCCGTTGTTCCTTTTTATTATCGTTCCTGTTTACATCAATAAACATGAAATTTGTTAATCTTTAAAATAGCATTGTAAACAAAAGGGATTACATGGAAGTTTAAAAACATCTTTGTAAACGTAGCACGCTGCTGTGTTAACGTAAAGCGAACTCAAAGTGTCAAATAGCTAAGTTGCATTATGTATTCTAAAGACATTTGTGTTACCTACTTAATTCGAAAGGTAGGCTTAATAATGAGTTACTTGAAACTAAGGTTTATATTATGGTTTCTTTTATATCACTTTGCTAATAATTGTATAGTCCGCATGATGGTTCGCGGTTATCTTAGCATTTAAATGCTTGTAACTTTGACGGCGTTACAAGCGTTGCTCTTTATGTACAGTCAGCAACGATAGTTGTCAACGAAATAAGATGACAAAAGTAACTAGACACATAAATATTACCTGCATAAGTTACTGAACAGCGTCTCGAACACTTGTTTGTAGTTTTTAAATCATTAAAATAAACCAGTACGAACAATGAAGCGAGCAAATATTAATCCAATATGTGAAGGTTTTTTTAATTATTCTCTTATCTTAACT
Source organism: Pammene aurita (assembly GCA_947086415.1). Taxonomy (NCBI): domain Eukaryota; kingdom Metazoa; phylum Arthropoda; class Insecta; order Lepidoptera; family Tortricidae; genus Pammene; species Pammene aurita. The sequence continues at coordinate 22,787,329 of OX352306.1, read as the reverse complement.
TAATTGTATACCATAAGTAGGTATAAAGTATAATCCTAATGCCTTAAGGCACTGTCTACCAATCAACCAAGAGGCCAAACAGTAACAATACTGTTTTATAAAAAAATAGCTTAATTTACTTATCAATAATCCCAAAATTCTAAGTATAAATTATACTCGTATATGCCAAAGTGAGAATCATTAAAACAATGTTTTAGTAATCTTAGCCGCCAAGACGGACCTAAAATTAGACAGAAACAAAATGGCCGCCCGTCATTGTGTGAATAACCAATGAGCAAACTCCGAAGCGATTACACTGTTAAAATATGCAAACGAGAGATGGCTAGCGCCTCTAGGGCATATTAAAACTGATTTTATCTGTATTTAACATTTATCTTCAGCCGCAAGTTTGATAATTTATTAGTTGTGAGCGTAAGCAACGGCGTGAACGAAATTATGTAAAAGGGTTGGTACGTGATTGCACGTTTAGAGGTGAGTTTACTATCTTCGATCCCGTGCGTCGTTGCTTTACTTTGCTAAGGTGCCGAACTTTACCTGGCTTGAAAAACAGTGATTCTCTATCAAACAGCTGTCTATAATATAGGCTTCTACAGGATGTAACAAAAATACTGGTGATCCGTGTAAGGATATTAGTATCGTATTGCGAGTAAGAAAAAGTAGGAGAAAATTTTTTGGACGCGAAAAAAAAATATTTTGTACGGGAGACCGAGGCCGGCTGGGACGACGTACAATAGATATTTGTACAACAAGAGAAGAAAGCACAGTGTGGTATTTTCGATCAGATTTGACTATTTTCATTGTTTATTTCATCGCATTAGTCTCGTCAAATAAAAGGTCAGAATGAAACTCCCAAATTTCTATCATGCGTAGTTTTGGAGATAATCAAAAACTTGAGAAATGTTCATAGAAAACATAGAAACGAAATTTCTTATTTTACGTGCACCTTTTTTGTGTGAATCTAATTTAGATCTATTAAGGATATATTGAAGTATACATTTCGTCAAAATAAAGTTAAAATTTATTATTCTGGGTGGCGATATAATTTTTTTATACATATTGAAAAAAAATTTTTTAGTCGATAATCCTACAATTCTAGCATTTTATTTCTAAACGAAACTGTTCTATGCTATAAGAGGCAGTACTGAAAAAAAAATTGAATGAAAATAACGCAGGATTGCCGAGATATGCATTTTTTAATATTTGGGTCAGGGCTGTCACCTACAACTCCGGTGGTGTACCTAGGTAGGTAACTGGGTACCTACATAGTTACAATGTCTGGAAATCCAATGAATTATAATGATTAATCTTAATTGTTTTGATATTTAAGCATTTATTCAGTACATTAAGTATTTAGAAGATACATTTTTACACCACAAGGGATGTGTTGTTATAATACTAACCAACATAGTCTTGCCTAAAAGCCTTTGCACGGACAGCATTCTCAGATGGGAATAGAAAAGCATTTGCACAAATTTTAGGCATAGCTGAATGGCTTGTAGACGATCTGCACACAATTTTGGTCGCACTCTCGAGTGGGTTACCAATAGATGCAAACAAGTTTCGTGCGTTTTGTTGGTCTTTGGCTGAAAAATATGTAAAAAATTACAAGTGGTTCTACATGTCAGTCACTTTGCATAAAATACTTATTCACGGTTGGCAAATAATTATAAACAGCCCATTACCCATCGGAATACTGTCCGAACAGGCCGGTGAATCCAGAAACAAATACTGGCGTTATGACAGAGAGCACCACACGAGGAAAATCAATAGGCAAATTACACTCCTAGATCTTTTTCGGCGTGTGTTAGAGTCTTCTGATCCTTACATTTCACATTTATCTCTGAAAGACCGTTTAAGTAAACAGAAGCGTCAGCCTATTCCGGCAAAAGTTTTGACCATTTTAAAACCAATCGAACCAAATTCTTCCATTGCAACAGAGGAGTCGGATTTGTCGGAATTGGGGTTAAGCACGGACTTAATTCTCCCTACAGAAGAAATTCTAATTAATTCGGATGATGATGATGATGAAGTTGACGACTGAAGATCGTCTTCTCTTTTTTCACTTCGATTGCGAGAAAATAAGATAAAAATAATTATTATTTACACACAATAACTAAACTAAGGTGAAATTATGGTTTAACTTGACGGTCTTTTAATTTTTTTAACTTCTTTGACATAGATACAAAATATAAACACCGCAAATAAATGCCACAGACAACGGTATAATTTTATAGCTCTTTAAACAGTTTAAACACGCTTTAAAGCGCTTCCATAAAATAAATAAAAATCTTTGTAATGATTGTGAAGTAGGGACTAAAAACACCTCATCTTTTGAGAAATAGATTGCGTTTCCTGATTGGTCAATTTTAACATTGCTGTATTCTGATTCGTTGATATTAATTACAATGTTTTTTTAAAGGACTTAAATTATTTACACAGTATACGCACCAAAAAATTATCTAGCGTTCCGATTAACTTCGATATGTGTTGTGATTGGTGGATTTAATATGGTGAAGTGTTCCGATTGGTCAATTTAAAATGTTTTGCAAATCATAAATATGTATAGGTACATATTAGCCCTAGAGGCTAAATGTACTACTTTAGTCCGCCTTGGTAAGCATAATATGACACATTTTTTGAGCATGAGAAGTGAAAAAACTATATTACGGTATTATGTCTTAAAGTCAATCATGACAACCCTATTTCCATAGAAATCGGTAAAAAACTTAGAAATGTTATAAATCCTAAATCCCGCAAGATTAGCTTTTGAAATTTTGAGAAATTATAGTTAACCATATTTTAAATACACTTAATAAAAAATAAAACGCTAATATTGGAAAATATAGGAGAAATAAAAAAAAATGTTTGAAAACTTTAGTAACTTCTAACTTTTAACTGAATGGTACTAAGATGCTGAATTTTTTGCACAATTAATGAGTATCTCTCACTAAAACTCAGAAATAAAAATTGGAACTATAGTGACGGTACTTCAGTAATTATGCCAATAAACATGTTTTCTTAAGGTCATTGACCTTGTCAACAAAAAAATATTATGCATTAACTACGCCAGATAATCATTCGGGAGTTTTACACTGGGATGCAGGATATTATAATGCGTATTATAAAAATATAAAACGAGGGTGGTCAAAACTGATCGAAAATCCCACACTGTGGAAAGTTCATATTTACTTCGAGTGCTAATTTTGAGTCCTGAGCAAGCGAAAGATTCTAATTTAGAATGTTGAGCGTAGAGAGGGACTCAAAAGCACAAGATGTAAATAACTTTATTCTCATGTTGAACACACTATTTTTACCTCAGCAGTGAGAGGACATGGAAAAATACAACCTGGGTGATGCTTAATCTTTCCTTGTCACTTTTTTCACTTGTATTTATTATAATATTCTTACATTTGAGTTCAAAAACGTCAATTATAAGTTATTAACACAAAAAATAATCAAAATAAATTAAATATTTTTAAAATATCTATACCGCCATTTTGACTTTTGGCAACTTTTTTTATCTGCGTTCCGTAACTACTGTTTGATCACAATACGAAAGATTGTTGTAAGTAATAATATTTTTCACATGATAATCTTGTAATTTTTCCGTTTATACTTGTGATCTTGAAATAAAGAACGTAAATTATTTTAGGTGGTGTATGGTTAAACATTTCAAAATTAAAATTTGTTTAAATTATATTTACAAATTAGTACTTCTGCGCATTTCGGAACGTTTCGTTCTGACTCTGTTTCAGGGGTCGAATCGAAAGTTCAGAATACGAATAAAAATTAAATAAAATTTGATTGAATGACGTTTAAAATATTTCTGTCTCTCTCTATTTACTAATGACGTGAAAAAGACAACACGAATAGCTTCCGAGTATTTCGAATTTGTATTAGACCTCGCGCGCGGATTGACATTGTAATTCCAAGGTCAACAAGGTCATTTTGTCTCACGCTCGCAGCAAAATTGAGTTTTGCTCACTGTTTTTAGGTGTCAAAGAACCCTCGTTCCTGCTGCTGAGGTGAAAAATCATTTTTTTTTCACGAAAAAATTTTCTTAGGTTCTCATAATTAGAATACGATACTAATGATGCCCTTAAAATGATCACATTTTTGTTACATCTTGTATAACGGTAAATTTTCTAGAAATTAGAAAAACACAGATGCTTGGTCAAGAAACACAAGTTTATATATATAGATACTTATTTTAAAATTGTATTCTACCATTTCACTAATTGATTAATGTCTCAATGCTCAGTAAAAGTTTAGTCTAGATTTCGGTACAACTTCCATTTTATTAAGATAACGCAACAGGTCTTCGTTTCCCCGATCCTTTGACAAAGCTCGCAGTCTGAGTAAATCGAGCCCTTTTATCTTTCATCTAAATACCTCTTTTGACGCCTCGAGCAGAAAACCATTGCCCAAAAGAAATGGAAGAGATTAGATGAAATGGTACTCGGGATAATTCTTGGTGGTAAGATTTCAGTAAAAAACTTTTTTCTTCTTTTTGTTTCTTTACTACTTTTGATTTTGCCTTAAAATAGCGACGTATTTTTACTTCAGGGCCAGTAAGTATGGTAATGAATTTCTGCGTCTGGTTTATGATAGATTTTAGGAAAGTACTACCTATGTAAGAATATTTTCACTGTTGTAGAATCATACGAGTAGGATCCATATCCTTGCCTAAATGTAATAAATCTTACTCCAAAATACCCTGATTATCAAAGCCACAGAAGCGAATATTGGAAAATTTCCTTTTTCATAAAGCAATAACTTTATAATTGAGTTTATGTTAGGATTCCCACATATGTAGGGTCCGGGTATTGAAAGCTAAATTGTCAGAGCTCAACTTTTTGAATGTTTTCTGCGGTATTCTTTAGCTCTTTTTTCACCCCAACATTAGTTTAGAAAGTTGCAAATTTTAAAGGCTAGCTCGTCTAGGGTGGGGCTGTGTTTTGGCCAAAAACTTTCGTAAAATGAATACATTTTAGGTGTGTAAGTATGTATACATAATACCTATAAATGTATTCTTTATTAGAAAAAAACCGGCCAAGAGCGTGTCGGGCCACGCTCAGTGTAGGGTTCCGTAGTTTTCCGTCCGTCACAATAAGTGTGTCCGTCACTTAAGAGTTAAAATAACACCGCCATGTAAGATATGATATGAGAATTCCACGTACAGCGACATCTATCGGCAAATTAAGTAAACTATTGCGCGCGAGCTTAAAGTATGGAAGATGATTTTTATGGGATAATTATTTATTGCGTGAAACGATTTTCACCGTTTTTACTTTATTTGAAAGCACGTCATTTCATTGTGATTTTGTAGAAATTACAGGTACAATAAACTCCTGCTTATACGGTTAAATTACAAACTGAGTTCAGAAATTATTTTGTATTTTTTTTCCAAAAACTATTTAACCTTTCAAGTTTAAAATAATTTTCCTAGAAAGTTTTTATAAAGTTCTACTTTTGAGATTTTTTTCATATTTTTAAAACTTATGGTTCAAAAGTTAGACGGGGGGGGGACACATATTTTTTTACTTCTGGAGCGATTATTTCCGAAAATATTTACATTATCGAAAAATGATTTTAGTAAACCCCTATTCATTTTTAAATACCTATCCAAAAATATATCACACGTTAGTGTTGAAATGAAAAAAAAAATCACTCCCCACTTTACGTATCTTAGGGGAGGTACCCTAATAAAACATTTTTTTCCACTTTTTATTTTACCACTTTGTCGGCGTGATTGATATACATATTAGTACCAAATTTCAGCTTTCTAGTGCTAACGGTCACTGAGATTATCCGCGGACGGACGGACGGACGGACGGACGGGCAGACATGGCGAAACTATAAGGGTTCCTAGTTGACTACGGAACCCTAAAAAAGGAAATCGACCTCCGTATAATAAAAAAAAAATACTTAATCTTAATTGACTAATTGTTTGTGCGTGTATGTTTTTGTATGCATATGTTATGTTAACTACTTTACCTTAAACAAAAACCTTCTACAACAGTAATTGCATCGCTCTATCGCTCCACATTTTTTACACACTTGCCGCTAAAATAGCACGCTGTAAATAGCAGGGGCTCATTCTCTGTAATTCTTCAAGTGACCCTCTTAAAGTGAAAATGAAATTTGACAAAAGCCGCCAAAGCTGAAGACGCCAGTTCAAATCTGGCCTCGGACACCGGAGGGTTTGGTCACTTTTTCTGAAGTATATGACATCTATTTTCAATTTGACAAAAGCTTATTTCTTTCTGTTACTGCCTAATACATCCGATCCCACGATTTCTGACTTATGAAATTAGTTAGGCAGGAATTGGAATATGTCAATGTGTACCAACAGGCACATTCCTACATTTATACAATTTAACATCCATCCATAAATGCTAACCTATGCTAACAAAAACTTAATTCAAAAAAAGAAATATATTTTTTATAGGCTCATTTTTCTGAAGCGCCTCGCGCTCATGAAATTTGCTTATTAAACATAAATAACCTTGCCTTGACTCATATCCATATATATTATGAGGATTCATAAATTAATCTTGGACTCATATTCCTATAGCTATCCAAATATCCGACTCGCTTTTGTTTAACCAGTATAAAATTGAACATCCATCTTAAGCTCTGAGATTCCGGAGGTGCGAGGATGAGGTGAGAGTGTTTTGGCCGGGATACATAAGAGTTTAAGCTGTAAAATTATCTGCAGACAACATCTTGTCATACTCTGGTACTTTAGCTTTGACTTTTAAAATTATTAAAATAATAGCCTCCTAATTGTGATGACGATACATGTTGAATTATGCAGTAAAATTTAGTTGATAGGATCCAAATAAAGTAAACATTTGAAAAATCTATTGAAATGGTTCAAATCTCAAAATTTTACGATTTTCTAAAGTACGAAATTTAAAAAAACCGGCCATGTGCGTGTCGGACCACGCATAGGAGGGTTCCGTACCTTCAATGGAAATAAGAACTTCAATGGAAAAAAAAAAGAACCAAACTAATACCAAAAGGTCGTGTCTGATGCCTATGGAAGAAGTTTTTTGGAGATAACTCAAAAATGGCTGAACCGATAATGCTCCAAACAATTTTCGTAGAACGAATATGATAAGGCGCATCTCCTCAATTTTTTTCATATTTTTTGGACTTGCGGTTCAAAAGATACAGGGGGGGGGGGACAAGTTTTGTTGTGACTTTAGTTTTGATAAACATGCAAATATCTGACTTTAGTTTCATTTCTTTTGTGTTGCTTTAATGCAATTGGCCCCATATAGACATTTGATCGTCACCGATACCGACACTGTGCGTTGATATGTCAATCAGTCAGTCAGTCAGTCAGTCAGTCAATCAGTCAGTCAGTCAGTTAGTCAGTTTCTTCTTTTATATATTTAGATGTTACTCACAGAGAGCCCGTCAAGGGGGTCCTGGTGCGGAACGTATTAAAAAACCCTTCAAATTTTTTAACAGGTTCTGTTATTGATATATACGACCTAGAGACGAATCGAAACACATCCTAATTTGGTACTTCGAGCGCTTATCCATGCTAGCGCCGTACCGAATAAATCAAATAATACAACGGATGAGCCAACGAATGATCCTCTCCAATTTAGGTAATAATAAAATCATGTTGTTAGAAATACACATACGTGAGCGGTTGTGGAGGTGGGCGATTTTAAATTTCATTCATCATCATCTCGATAATTTTCTCGTAGGTACGAGTTAACGATAATTTGTGTGAATATTTTAATGAATATGTTTCACGTGTTGCGGATACTACGTACCCATAAGTTGCTAACAGCTTAACAACTTTTAATCCAATTAGAGATCAATTCAAAGGTAATCTGATTATAGGACTACTTCAAACTTTTATGCGAGTGAAAATAGATGTCATATACTTCAGAAAAAGTGACCAAACCTTCCGGTGTCCGAGGCCAGATATAAAAATATTGAACAAAATAATTTGATTTGCTTCAAGATTCAAGGTTTTATGCGAGTATTTACTCCGTGCTGTAAGTTTGTACAGTGGACGTCAAAGATATGTTTACACTTTAGCACCTTACTCCTTTGTAATAATACTAATAATAACGTGCAAAAGTGTAAACATATTTTTGACGTCGACTGTACCCCCCACCTCGCTACCGTTTGCTCGTGTAAGCAATCTACGAGTAAATAGGTATTAACGAACCTTCGGATGGCAATCCTATGTACACGTTACAATAATAGTAGTTTACGTCACACTCGTTTACGTAAAACTCACATTATGGCCAGATAATGTGAGTTTTACCGCTCGCTACGCTTACGGTAAAACTCGCATTATGGCCAGGTGGGGACGTAAAATTGTGTACTCACCACGGGCAGTAAAAAAGAAAGCCCTCTATCGCATATTTACAACCCTCGCCTGCGGCTCGGGTCCCAAATACCTGCGATTTCGGGCTTTCTTTTTTTTACAGCCCTAGGTAAGTAATGTACTATTATGTAACTGTTACGTAATAAGGCCTAATTACGTACAGTTGCATTCACTGCTTTATCTACACTCATATTATTTATCCAAAATGCCGTATTCGGAAACCATAGAATGGCCGCCATTGCACCGCCATGACCAACTCGATTGTGTCGGGGAGGCGCGTGTCGGGCTGTCGGCGGATGCGCGGGAGGGTGCAGGTGTACATTATGTTATCAAAACTCATAGCACATCAATATTTGAGCATGAAAAGTTAAAATTACGTTACTGCCACAGATAAAAAGCTTATCATAGTAAAATCGGTCGTGTTAATTGTGTCTAGCCATTGCCTACCGTTTTCGAACACGTTTTAGAGAACTTACAATATGAGTGTAGATAAAGTTAATTAAAGGTATTTTCTCCATTGTGTGTTTGTCCTTCTTTCCGAAAAACAGAAAATTGAGTAAACTTATTTATAAAACCTGCCCTAAATATAAATACAGGTTGTAACAAAAATGCTGGTGACTCTTTTAAGGGCATAATTGGTATCGTATTCTGATTATAAAAAACTTTTCTTGCGAAAAAAAAAATTGTATAGAGGGTTGACGTATCTCATACAAAAAAAATTTTTTTCGCGTCCCATTTTGAAAGAAGAAAGAAAGGAAGAATATACATTTATTTACGTCACACCAGTTCAATTATATATGCAATTTTATAAAACGGACGATAAACAGGACCCCCACTCAGCGTAATGCCACGGCGGCGGCGAGCCGCGGCGCTGATTTTCAGTGGGGACCTAACTTATAGCTAACTTATGACTAACGAGTAACGACACAACTACAGACAAAAATTAAATAAATAAAAAGTAACAGGCAACACAGAAAAAAGAAAAAAAGAAACAATTGGGAACAATTATGTGCACGAATCAAATACATTTTGTAGAGAATTTGTCCCCCTTTTTAGGGTTCCGTAGCCAAACGGCAAAAAACGGAACCCTTATGGATTCGTCATGTCTGTCTGTCTGTCTGTCTGTCTGTCCGTCCGTATGTCACAGGCATTTTACTCGGAAACTATACGACGTATCTGAATAAAATTTACACATACGGTGTATTTTGTATGCAGCTACTTAGTTATGTAGTTAAATTTGAAAAAAAAAATATTTTTAGGGGGGCGCTCCATACAGGTAACTAAATTTAAAAAAATAATTTTTTACCAAATATCAACATGTGACACATCAATCGATAGGTCTTTCAAAATAACATTGAAGTTTTTTTGACTATTTTGTGATTAAGTGAATATTTTCTGAAATAATCGCTTCGAAAGTCAGAAAAGTTGTGTAGCCCCCCCCGTAACTTTTGAACCGTAAATTCAAAAAATATGAAAAAATTTGAAGAGATGCGCCTTATCATATACTTTGAACGAAAATTGTTTTGAACATTATCGGTTCAGCCATTTTTGAGTTATCTCCAAAAAACTTCTTCCATAGGCATCATCAGATACGACCTTTTGGTATTAATTTGGTTCTTATTCCATTGAAGGTACGAACCCTCCTATGCGTGGTCCGACACGCACTTGGCCGGTATTTCTTTTCTTACTCGCAATACGATATCAATTATGCCCTTAAACGGATCACCAGTATTATTGTTACAACCTGTATAAAACTGTTGCTTTACCTAAAGACACTTCTTATTTTTCTTTTCTTTAAGGTGTTTTCAACCGACTTCAAGATTTTGAAGGAATGGGGGTTATCAATTCGTCGGGATCTTTGTTTTTTTTTTTTTTCATGTATGTTCACCGTTTATCGAAGGCGACTGGACCGATTTGGAAAATTCTTTTTTTGGTTGAGAGAGTATACTTCACAGTTGGTCCCATTGTAACCAGGTCAGGATCTGATGATGGGATCCTGGAGTCGAGGGAAATCTTCAACTATTATAGGCACACCTATAGTGATTTGAGTATTTTTTACAGCAGCTCGAGCATTTGCTTTTGGAAAGGTGGATGCTAAGTGAAGTCGGTTCTTTTTTGTATAAAATGATTAAAATTATTGGTTACATAAGATAAGTACCTGGGCATATTAGAATTAGCATCCTGACGACCGGTGTTGTACATGTAAACACTAAATAGTATATATCTGCGCCAATTAAGTTTTAAATCTTTGTCAATTTACACAGTTAAAATTAAGCTAGCTAAATTTTGTAACCCAGTCGTCAGGAGGTTAGGGCTACACTTTAGGGTAATTGTTTTGAATTACATCTAGTTAAAACACGTGTATCGCCACGGGAGCAGTTATAAATACGAATGTACGGTGATTATGTAAATACAGCTGTATGTTAATGTAACCTTTACCCTTAGAGAGCCAAAGCTTAACATTTATTATGAGTGTAAGGCGTACGAAATATAAATAATATAATCAACGTTAGCTAGGTTTATATAAGTAACGTAACTTGTTTTATACTCGTGCTATTACTAGTGACCTGCCCCGGCTTCGCACGGGATAAAAAATGGTTATTGTGGGTTATCCCTAAGAGATAGACATATACCATCGAGGACTTTTCAACCGACTTCAAGATTTCGAAGGAGGAGGTAATCAATTCGTCGGGATCTTTGTTTTTGCTATTTTGTTTTTTTTTTTTTTTTTGTTTTTTTTTTATGTATGTTTACCGATTATTCGAAGACGGCTGGACCGATTTGGAAAATTCTTTTTTTGTTTGAAAGAGTATACACATTCACAGTTGGTCCCATTGTAACCATGTCAGGATCTGATGATGGGATCCTGGAGAAATCGAGGGAACTCTTCAACTATTATAGGCACACCTATGGTGATTTGAGTATTTTTTACAGCAGATCGAGCATTTGGTGTTGGAAAGGTGGATGCTTAGTGAAGTCGGTTCTTTTTTGTTTAAAATTATTTGTAGACCTGTAGTGCATTATTCATGTATACGTAATTCAGATAGCGTTTGCAATGTAAGCGAAAAAAACCGGCCAAGAGCGTGTCGGGCCACGCTCAGTGTAGGGTTCCGTAGTTTTCCGTCCGTCACAGTAAGTGTCCCCACTTAAGAGTTAATAACACCGCCATGTAGGATATGATATGAGAGTTCCACGTACAGCGACATCTATCGGCAAATTAAGTAAACTATTGCGCGCGAGCTTAAAGTATGGAAGATGATTTTTATGGAATAATTCTTTATTGCGTGAACCGATTTTCACCGTTTTTACTTTATTTGAAAGCACGTCATTTCATTGTAATTTTGTAGAAATTACAGGTACAATAAACACCTGCTTATACGGTTAAATTACAAACTTAGTTCAGAAATTATTTTGTAATTTTTTTTTCAAAAACTATTCATCCTATCAAGTTCAAAATAATTTTCCTAGAAAGTTTTTATAAAGTTCTACTTTTGAGATTTTTTCATATTTTTAAAACTTATGGTTCAAAAGTTAGACGGGGGGGACGCATATTTTTTTACTTCTGGAGCGATTATTTCCGAAAATATTTACATTATCGAAAAATGATTTTAGTAAACCCCTATTCATTTTTAAATACCTATCCAACAATATATCACACGTTAGGGTTGAAATGAAAAAAAAAAATCACTCCCCACTTTACGTATAGGGGAGGTACCCTAATTAAAAAAAAAAATCCACTTTTTATTTTACCACTTTGTCGGCGTGATTGATATACATATTAGTACCAAATTTCAGCTTTCTAGTGCTAACGGTCACTGAGATTATCCGCGGGCGGACGGACGGACGGACGGGCAGACATGGCGAAACTATAAGGGTTCCTAGTTGACTACGGAACCCTAAAAATGGGTTTATTTACGACATCACATTAGAAACCTCTAATATCATCAGTGTTTCTCTACTATATTATGCATGTATTATACATATAAACCTTTCTCTTGAATCACTTTATCTGTTAAAAAAAACCGCATCATAATCCGTTGCTTAGTTTTAAAGATCTAAGCATACATAGGGACAAACATCGGAAAGCGACTTTGTTTTATACTAGATATGTAGTGATACTCCAGCCTGGAGGAAAAATACTTACATAGTACATGGTAATTCAATCTCAATGTGTATTATTTTTATATGTTAACGATATGCTTAAATACTCGGGTCGTAGCTCAAGTAAAACTAATATATGTGTTTAAATGTAATAATAAACGAGTAATTTTCCGTTACACCACCATAACTTTCGACAAAGTCTCTCAGTGAAAGGTTCTCAATGAAACCCATTTAAGGTTAATATCAAGGCTGCGATCGAATTGGTTATAACTTTGTGATCAGTCAATTCTGTCGCTCAAACCAATCAATGTTGAAAAGTTTGTATGACCTTCTACCTTAATTAAGGCCAAGATCTATGAAGTCTTATTGAAGTAGGTACGCAAAGCGAAAGTTAAACCGCTTTGCAACAAATTAGAATTCGTAATAGTTCCAAAAGTTTGTACTTATATAATTCATACAATTATTCACGTAAAATATCAATGTACTCGTACTTAACTTTTTTACTAGTATATTTTTAGATGTCTGATTTCTTATTGCGTTTAATAGGTAGGTATAAATGTTTTTTACATTTGTTTGCATATTTATTTTCAAACCGTACGTAATCATTATTGCGTGAACGTTAATCCTTTTTTATCATTGTCGGTAAAAAGTATTCCTTTGGTATACTTTCATGTGGAAATATTGTTTATCTACACTCATATTGTAAGTTCTCTTAAACGTGTTCGAAAACGGTAGGCAATGGCTAGCATTACCACGACCGATTTTACTATGATAAGCTTTTTATCTGTGGCAGTAAGGTAATTTTAACTTTTCATGCTCAAATATTGATGTGCTATGAGTTTTGATAACATAATGTACACCTGCACCCTCCCGCGCATCCGCCGACAGCCCGACACGCGCCTCCCCGACACAATCGAGTTGGTCATGGCGGTGCAATGGCGGCCATTCTATGGTTTCCGAATACGGCATTTTGGATAAATAATATGAGTGTAGATAAAGCAGTGTATGCAACTGTACGTAATTAGGCCTTAAAACACTCGTGTGATCTTATTATGAAACTCGCCTGCGGCTCGTTTCATAAAACCACACTCATGTTTTAAGGACCCTTATTACGTAACAGTTACATAAACTACTATTGTTGGTCATGTTTAGATCTAGAGGTATGATTTTATTTTTACACACTTGTGTAGAAATTTCTAGTCTATTGTTAGTATATTTATACAATAGCACAGAGTGGGTAGGGTGTTTGAATACGAGTACGTTTATCGTACATATATCTAGACACGCGGCAGCGTGTCAAGCCAAGTTCAAGCAAAGGAACTGGCTAGCCAGCGCCAAGTGTATATTTACACGAACCACTTGGTGCCACTTTTGACCCTTCTATAACTCAAAACCTCTTTAACGTAAACACATACAACTACGTGTGTTTAATTATATCCATAAAAACCCAAATCCCAAATCTAGAAGCCCAAATTTCATGAAGCTAGCTCAAACGGTTATAAAGATATGAAGGTCAAAAAGTCGTAAATTTTAGCACTGACTGACTGAAATATAGTACCCAAACCTAACCTACTTCCAGATGACCTAGAAGGATGAAATTTGGAATCCAGCTCGGTAATTGTGTGTAAGCGTAGGAAAAAATCTAAAAATAAAAAAAAGTAAAAAAATAGGGGGGGTCCCCATACAAACATTTTTTTAAAAATTGTATCGTTGGAACCGCTACAAGCAGATATTTGAAACTATCCCAATATATGTATTATTATATTTGCTATATAACAGAAATATGAAAATAAAGTTGAGTCAAAAAATAAGTGGTGTCCCCATACAAAAAACTTGTAATACACGCTAAACGACCGGCCCACGGTTTGTCGTCGGCGGCGCGCTGCACCACATAATTATACACAGAACAGAAATAAAGAGAATGTAGACAGTAGCATAAAAAAGAAAACCATGCAGCGGAAACGCAAGAAAAAACATTAAATCTCAATACCTGCCTAGTTTTCTTTACAAAAAGTAATGATATCCCACCAAAAACATAAATGTAAAAAAAGAGAGCCAAGTTCAATACAAAAATTATGCTTGTCTGTGGGCTTCGCCGAAAAAAGAATGGAGATCTAAATGAGTGCCAAGTTCTATGCAAAATCCAAATATGTATTTATAGGAACAAAATAACATTATGAACAAGTATTAAACTCTATTTCTTTGCTTTATTGGATACCTATAACAATTGCTGTTATTTAAAAATGTGAGATCTTAAAGTAGGTTAGATTTGACTTGGCCAGTTTTTATCAGAATTAAATATATATATACACGGTGTAACATGAGGAAACCGAATAATTTTAACAGCGTATTCCTGATCATAATTGGAGACTAAAATGTCGTATAAACTTTTCTGGAATTCGCCTAGTTTCAGAGTTACTACCACTTGAATATAAAAACATTTTTTAATGTGACTCAGTGCAAAACGCTTTTTTGATGGCGATTTCACCCTTTATGGGGTCTAGTCTAGACATTCTTATTGACAGATATCAAAGTGCCAAGGAATACTTTACGTAAACTATTTTTTCGAAAAACATGTACTAATTTATTTTAATCGACATCTTTACCAATAACATTTATGTTTTTATGTTAAACACAAACACAAAACACACAAAAAAAAAGCAAAAAAAAAATATTTTTTTTTTCTTGAAATCCAGAAAAGTTTATACGACATTTTAGTCTCCAATTATGATCAGGAATACGCTGTTAAAATTATTCGGTTTCCTCATGTTACACCGTGTATATAAAGGTTGAACACGCCAAAACCTGGGCATGTAAAAATAGCTATAGTTATTCGAAAAATGGAGATATTCAAACTTTTTAAACAACAATTTTCTCACAAGGAACTGGGCTATAAAATGAGGATAAATTTATTTTCTTTTATTTATTCGTTGGCAAAATGTCGAGCGTACAACATCAAAAACGTGAACGCATTTTGCACGAACATGTAAAAAATCCCATGTCGAGATATCTACAGAGATATCGCGAAAAGGCTGAAATATTCACAATCTACGGTTGGTCACGTATTAAAAACTTTCCGTGAACGCTTGACAATAGATAGAAAGCCAGGAAGTGGTGGGTTGCAGGGAGTCAAGAACAAGAAAGAGGAAAGAGTATTTTAAAGATTTTTGCCTTTTATCATACGATTTCATCTCGTGATGTTGCTAAAAAAGTGAAAATGTCTCAGTCCTATGTCCAAAAAGTGAAACAGAGGGCAAGACTGAGGATTTATAAAGCCCAAGCCGCACCAGATCGAGACTCAAAACAGAACTTATCCGCAAAGATACGGTCGCGACAACTCTATGAAGATTTTCTTACAAAATTTGGATAGGACGACGAGACGTATATAAAATTGGATTTTAAACAAATACCTGGTCAAGAGTTCTATACTAGCAAATCTCGAACAGATGCTCCTGAAGAATTTGAATTAAAAAAACGAGGGCAATTTCCAAAAAAATACCTTCTTTGGCAGGCAATATGTAGCTGTGGTAAAATAAATCGCTCCTTTATCACCACCGGGACAATAAACGGCGATATTTATCGGAAATATTGTTTACACAAGCGTTTGCTGCCTTTTATAAGACAGCATGCCTCACCACCGCTGTTTTGGCCAGATCTAGCCAGTAGCCAATACGCAAAATCAGTTATGAAATGGTTCAACGCTAACAGGATCATGGTGGTACCCAAAATATGCAATCCGCCAAATAGTCCAGAACTGCGGCCTGTTGAAGAGTACTGGAGTATTATGAAAGGGATTCTAAAAAAGAAAGGCGGAGAAGTAAAATCGGTCCCTGAGCTACAAAAAATATGGACCTGGGCGACAAAAATCTTTTCTAAAGAGAGGGTGCAAAGTCTTATGAGCCATGTGCGTAGAAAATTCGATCTATGGCTTACTGTGTAAACATTAATTACAATTAAAAATGTGATTTTAGAATTCATTAAATTTGTCATTAAATGTGGTATTCATAATGTGGTTTTTTTATTTTTAAACTGGTTTAAAAACAAATTTGGCGTGCCCGAGTTTTGGCGTGTTCAACCTTTATATATATATGTTGAATAACTTTATAAAATGACTGATGTAATGAAAACTGGCCAAGTCAAATCTAACCTACTTTAAGATCACACATTTTTAAATAACCAATTGTTATAGGTATCCAATAAAGCAAAGAAATAGAGTTTAATACTTGTTCATAATGTTATTTTGTACCTATAAATACATATTTGGATTTTGCATAGAACTTGGCACTCATTTAGATCTCCATTCTTTTTGCGGCGAAGCCCACAGCCGAGCATAATTTTTGTATTGAACTTGGCTCTCTTTTTTAGGGTTCCGTAGTCAACTATAGTTTCGCCATGTCTGCCCGTCCGTCCGCCCGCGGATAATCTCAGTGACCGTTAGCAATAGGAAGCTGAAATGTGGTACTAATATGTATATCAATCACGCCGACAAAGTGGTAAAATAAAAAGTGGAAAAAAATGTTTTATTAGGGTACCTCCCCTATACGTAAAGTGAGGAGTAATTTTTTTTTTCGTTTCAACCCTAACGTGTGATATATTGTTGGATAGCTATTTAAAAATGAATAGGGGTTTACTCAAATCATTTTTTGATAATGTAAATATTTTCGGAAATAATAGCTCCAGAAGTAAAAAAAATGTCCCCCCCTCTCTAACTTTTGAACCATAAGTTTTAAAAATATGAAAAAAATCTCAAAAGTAGAACTTTATAAAAACTTTCTAGGAAAATTATTTTGAACTTGATAAAAAAAATTACAAAATAATTTCTGAACTAAGTTTGTAATTTAACCGTATAAGCAGGTGTTTATTGTACCTGTTGTAGTGTATACTAGATATAATTATGTACTTAGCTCATAGGATGTATATATGAACCATTTACTCATGTATTGATGCCAGTAATAAAGTATCATTTAAGCTGAACACTCGTTTCCACTCAACTCCGAACCCTCACCTTACATGGCGACCCTGCCAGGATAATATTAGTGGTACTTGCGTGGAATCGAAGATCGTCGGTGCTCGCAGAAGCCTTATTGTCACCTCCGGCCGCAGTTTAAGCGATGATAACCTTTTCTTTCGATTTTGTGGCGCCCATGATAAAATTCTTGATTAGCCACAATTAATTAATTGTCTACCTATACTTGCACTATGTTTACATTATAATAAATTGTGCTCTCAATATCTCCCGGTGACTGACCGCACGCGCGACACCGTATATGGCGTAATTTCTACAAAATCACAATGAAATGATGTGCTATCAAATAAAGTAAAAACGGTGAAAATCGGTTCACGCAATAAAGAATTATCCCATAAAAATCATCTTCCATACTTTAAGCTCGCGCGCTATAGCTTACTTAATTTGCCGATAGATGTCGCTGTACGTGGAACGCTCATATCATATCCTACATGGCGGTGTTATTTTAACTCTTAAGTGGGGACACTTACTGTGACGGACGGAAAACTACGGAACCCTACACTGAGCGTGGCCCGACACGCTCTTGGCCGGTTTTTTACATTTATGTTTTTGGTGGGATATGTATTAAAAGGACTTCTTATCTGTAATATCGTTTATTTTTGTGTAGTTTTACTTTCAGCACCATGTCATAAGTTCGCCAAGACCGGCCTTGCGTTTTGTTTCTGCAGTGACAGGTGCGTTTTGTTTCTGGAGCCTCTGCGTTGTGGTCTATTTCTCATTCCCATAACTCCTTATTCTCTTCATAACTCCTTGTGGTCATGATATTCGCTAACATATGTATGTCGGTATTTACAGACCATATGTACTTATAATGTTTGCTCAGTAGTACAATGATAACGCTATAATAAAGTTTCTGCTCTTATGTGTTACAAAAGTCCAACTAATGTTTATTAATAATCATAAGTTCATAATCATAAATATATTTATTGGTAATATTCAATTACATGTCAAACTTAATTATAGCATATACCTATGTATATGTATTTCAATATATATATATATATATATATAAACATATCGTACATTTATTTGCCTGACGTCTTACAACTACTAGAGAACAGCTCTGTATGGTCGAAGAACGCCTGCTCGAGAAGCCATTTTTTGAGCTTTGCTTTAAAAATCGGGGTACTAGGTGCTGAGGTTATATCGGCCGGAAGATAGTTGTATATCTTGCGTCCCAAGATGTGAGTTAGTTTTTTTGTTTTAATGAGTTTGCGAAACTCAAGCGTCAACTTTCCAGCATAGGCACTGCGCATCGGGGATCGGGTACCTGCGAGGGACCACGTCCGTGGTCCTAGGCGTCGCGTCTAGTTCTTCTCGCGTAGTCACCGCAAGTTGCAGGTTGAAAAGTGACGGCAACGTTAAAATCCTAAGGGATTTGAAATGGGGTTTCGGGTCGTCTGATTGGGGCACGCGCGCAATAGATCTTACTGCGCTCCTTTGCAACCGAAACACCCTTTCCCGACCTGCAGCCGTTGCCCATAGCTCGACTCCATATTATAGGTGCGCATGTACGGACGCGAAGTAGCAGGAACGAACGACTTCCCTTGGAAGGATTCGCGCCAATCATTTCAATGCGTAGCATGCTGTTGATAGCTTCTTGCATGTGTTATCGATTTGGTGACTCCAAGTTAGGCTTCTGTCGAGCTGAAACCCCAAGAATGCTGCATTTGTGACTTGGTCCATAGGGTCACTGCTGATAAAAACCGACAAGTTTCTAGTCTGCCGTCCAGAAAGATCAAAGTGTATGTAGTGCGTTTTCTTCATGTTTAGAATCAGACCATTATTATTAAACCATTTTGTTACTGCTGCAGCGGTTTATTTAGTTTGCTCTCAAGTTCTTCATGAGTTACAAGTAAAATATTAACTTAATTAACAAAAAAGATAAAAATGGATATTATTCAACACTAATGTTGAATCATATCTAAACTAACGGCTATCAAAACTTGTTTGCTATTGTCGGGATAAAAATAATAATAATCATTTCTCTTTTTTAACTCCACATTTTATGAATCTGCAAGTCATTATTTCTTTGTTTGCTTCTATGTCTAACAACTATGGTTGTAATCATGTTGTACGTATGGTAAAGGGAGGAAATCTGAAATTCGTACCTGTATTTTTAAACGGGATTCTTACATTACATATGCGTTACTATGGTTTTCCCGAAAACAGTAATAACGTAGCTGAACAAAACCACGCTATCGTGTTACACGGTTGAGTGCTATCGAGTGCGTTCACGATTGTGAAAAGGAACTCAAATGACAAAGAGCACTGTATCAAGAGCTAGCGTTCACAAGAAGGTACAATTATGCGGAAGGTTATCTATAGCTGGATTCAAAGAATAATACGGATTATGTTTAAGTATTCAAGAAGTTGCATATCTAAAATGTACTAGTGTCCTAGAGCGATTTCATTTCATTTATTATTCAAAACAGTTACAGAGCATAACAGTAAAAAACTAAGGCACTGCGAACTAAGAAATAAACATATAAAATAACTTAATACTAGTTCGATTTAGGCGACGCAACTGCGTGTCTCCGTTGCGTCGTCTGATGTGGCGTATGAACTAGAAACTAGTTAATGAGCACGGATTAATTACCTTGTTTTTGTCGCTGGAAAATGCTTGAAGCATACCACCCAGTTCGGGTGTTGATGTGGGACTTCTGGACAGGCCAGACTACCCACTAAAAACCAGCGGTTTACCCTCAACAACTTTATGATATAACACGTCGTAGGTTTCGCTTTGCGTATAAATACAACTGTGGGGACGGATTAATTAACAAGTCATATTAATAAAACCAAACAATCCTTTGTTTAATTTTGTTTCTTTCTAACGATACAAATGTTATTTTGACGGACAAACGATTATTAACGACATTCTAGACTTAATAGTGTAAGTAAATAATTATGTAAATTACTAAGAAGACATTGTATTGTACATTTAAATGATACAAATACATGTATACTTACCTACATATTAGGAGATTATTTTTAGGAAAGTATGTTAAGTGTACGAAAAATTTATCACTGGTAATGTCAAAGAAAACTGTGTTTTAACTAAAACGCGAGATCAACATACCAAAATGCCACTAAGGCGTTAAATTAAACTTTTTTACCCGTAAAATGGGTATCGGCTATAACAATAAGAGTCATTGGTACTATAAGCCACATTGGCCTTTATTACCAGGCGATAAAGTCTGTTTTCATTAGAGCGTCACCATGAAGAGTAGGTGTCATAAATCCGAGCACATTGCAGCAGTATATTGAAGCTGGCAGCTAATCTCGTGACGGGTTGGATAAGAAACTAGCAGTCGGTATACTTACAGATCTCTATAAATATTTACCGTACCTGTCTTTACAAATAAGCGATGCTACAGTACGACACAGCAAGTGCGATTTTCTTTTTTAGTTAGATAATATGATATGATTACTTATAGTAAAAAATATTTTCTAACAGTTTATGACGTCGCGCTAGGTATTATATACATATTTTTTAATATCAACATGAAAAGATTATACACATATATTTTCCTTTACACTATTGCATTCAACTATTTCAACATCATCTGTCATTTTATAGCAGTTTGGTCAATAGATTATGTGAGCATAATCGAAAACAATTTGTCAAAATAATAGGTATATCATTTTTATAAAGCTAAGGTGGTTCACAATTCACACACAATGTATGTCCTTAAACTACGCCCAAAAGAGAGGTATGGGTACTGCGAATGTCATCTCGCTATGTGTGGTAGGGCACAGCACAATGAATATCATCTCGCTCAAATCTGGAACAGATCCCGACTGGGGAAGTACCTCCACCTTACAGAAAACTACCCTACTCATACTGTTGTATTTCTGCTGGTGAGTTAGGTTGCCAAAGAGCTGAAAGAGAACCCAGTGTATTCACGATAGGGACCCTCTTGTTCCTTTAGCCGTCAACACAGTGAATCCGCATTTTTGTAAAGGGTCGGCAACGCGCATGTGACACCTCTGGAGTTGCAGGCGTCCATAGGCTACGGTAGCTGCTTAATCAGGGCCGTATGCTTGTTTCCCACCGTCGTAGTATTAAAAAGAAGTATCTACTCTAATAAATTATCTTTATCTGTGTATGTCCGTTACATTACAAAATACTCGTATTTTATTTGACGATTTTAAGGAAACGGTGCCATATTAACAAATTGAATAATATAATATAACATTATACTTTAATTAGTTTGCCCAAGAAGCCCTCGCGCAATCTAATAAAACCAAGCCAACATCCTTCAGACTTAAATGAATCCGAGTAATTCAGAATTACAATATTCTTTTCAAGGATATTTACCGTACTAATAAGCTTGATTAACGTCGCAAGCCTTGTAGAGCGTTTTCCGGAGTAATTTTGTCCCAGGGCCGCGATTCGAAAAATAAACACACACCCTGGACAGACACAGGTCCAACCCAACTCAACTCAACGCTATAACGACATTGACATTTGCTATTCGAACAGATTTTCATTCAACATTGGTCTCACATCGGTCTCACATTGGTCCAATATGTGACCAATGTCGTTATAGCGTTGAGTTGAATTGGGTTGAGCTGGGTTGGAGCTGTGTCTGTCCAGTGTGTGTGTTTATATTTCGAATCGCGGCCCAGGGGTAATTGTTGACATTGATGCTTCAATCACGGTAAAATTTCCGGCTTCCGTACCTAAGGGTAAAACCGCGACCCTATTACTAAAACTCCGTTGTCCGTCTGTCCGTCTGTCACCAGGCTGTATTGCCGCTATAACAATAAATACTCAATTAATTTTGTATTAAGCAGAAACGTCTGCAAGCGAAATTTCAATTTTTCAATTTTTTGTGCGTCGATGGCTCAGTTGGCCAGAGCGGTCGGACCGGTGTTCCGAAAGGTCGCAAGTTCGAATCTTGCTCGACGCGGTGAATTTTTCCATTTTTCTTTCAATTATAAAATTGAAAAATAAATACTCAAATACAGAATAAAATAAATATTTAAGAGCCCATATAACAGACATGATTGTTTTTCCGTTTTAATAGATAATGGTACGGAACCCCTCGTGCGCGAGTCCGACTCGCACTTGGCTGTTTTTTACAGTTAAATATTGTTTTGTAGACATTGAGGCTCAATTTCACGAATATGTATTACCTCTTACACAATATCTACATTCAATTGTTTAGGCTGTACGTTATCGCTGGCCCAATATTATTTTTCTAATTGAAATTTAAACATTGTCATAGTGACACTAAGGGCCGGTTGCACCAACCGTATATTAACGTCGACGTCATCGTTAAAAAATCTTGTATGAAAAGTTTGACAGTTTTCTATGGGATGACAGCTCCGTCGCCATATTTAACGTTGATCAGTTCGTTACGTACTTATGCGAGGTCCAACCCACCCTAAACCTAATTTAACTACCCTGAAAATGTAACATAGAACCCTGTAATATTTGACCAGCGGTCTGTCAGCCTTTGTGTAACGCTACCACCTCTACTGTTTTAATACCTATATATCTGATGCGTAGGTATCATATTGGACGGAGAGCTGGCCACGTCAGATATGGCACAGTAATGAGAGCAACGAAATCCCTCTAGTTAGTTTGCTATATTATAATTGTTTCTAGATCCGGACGTCTGGCAGATGTAAAGTGGTGGAGGTCAAAGAATGCAAATAACTAGAAGAAAACAAATCTTAGAGTTCCGGGTTTGATGGAATATTATGGGAAATTATGTAATTAATTAGATTATAATAAGCTAGAAATTATGTATAATGCAATTTATAGTTAATCGCCTACTATTTTTGTTTCCGCAATAATACACAATGTTTTTGTTCTAATGTTAAAATATAGGCCCTGCCATCTATAAATAACTCAACTTCAGCAGTTTTTACCTATTTTGGTATTAATTTTTTCCAACTGTTTTTTTTTTGGGTCTGGCACTCTGACCTCCACCCATTAAAAGCTGCCAGATGCCCGGATCTATCAATAAGGATGGTAAAGCAATCTAACTAATCAGGTTTCGTTGCTCTCATGATTGTGTCATATCTGACGTAGCCAGCCCTTAGTCCATATTAAGAGGCACACGTTTAGCAATTTGATAGGAAAAATCCTACATTATTGCCTGTGGACGTTTCCATCATCATCTCTCCCCCAAAGGGGAAAACAAAACTTATATCAAAGTAATTCTTCCATGTAGCCTACACATAATCAATTAGATTACACATAAATTGGATTTGGAGCTACATGATTGATTATTTACCAAAAGTTTCATATGAACTTATAAGGTAAATAGATTACGTCTATACAAGCCTCTAAGTTTAGTAATTACTTTGTAAATCAGTATGGTATTTTAGGGTCTTTACGTATCCCTAACTGTATTAATAGACGGAGAGCTGGCCACGTCAGATATGACACAATAATGTGAGCAACGAAACCCCTTTAGTTAGTTTATATTGTAAGTTCTCTAAAACGTGTTCGAAAACGGTAGGCAATGGCTAGCATTACCACAACCGATTTTACTATGATAAGCTTTTTATCTGTGGCCGTAATATTAACTTTACATGCTCAAAAATTGATGTGTTATGAGTTTTGATAACATAATGTACACCTGCACGCTCCCGCGCGGCCGCCGACACGCGCCCGCGCGACCGCCGGCACAATCGAGTTGGCCATGGCGGTGCAATGGCGGCCATTCTATGGTTTCGGAATACGGCATTTAGGATAAATAATATGAGTGTAGATAAAGCAGTGTATGCAACTGTACGTAATTAGGCCTTATTACGTAACAGTTACATAAACTACTATTGCTATACTATACTTATTTCTAGATCCGGACATCCGGAAGCTGTAAAGTGGTGGAAAGTGGTCAAATAATGCAAATATCTTGAAGAAATTAAATCCTAGAGGGTTTGATGCAATATTATGGGAAATTTAGTAATTAATTAGATTATATCATGTCCAGAAGTTTCTGTTAGGGGAAAGTAGTGCCAAATGATGTATAATGCAATTTTTAGTTAGTCGCCTACTGTTTTTGTTTTCGCAATAATAGACAATGGTTTTTAATCGTATATTAAATATAGGCCCTGTCCACTATAAATAACATAACGATGGTAGTTTTTACCTATTGTGGTATTACTTTTTTCCAACTTAAAAACTTTGTTGGTCTGTCACTCTGACCTCCACCCATTAAAAGCTGCCAGATGCCCGAATCTAGCAATAAGGATGGTAAGGCAGTCTAACTAGACAGGTTTCATTGCTCTCATTATTGTGTCACATCTGACGTGGCCAGCTCTTAGACCATAACTAGCGACGGAAACTGAGCTGCCCGTCGGATATATATGGCAGATGTATCTAACGGACTTAGGTAACTAATCTGCATACGTGTGATGGTTCGGGGCACCAATACTAAAGTGATGTAGCAAAATAAATTACCGACAAAAAATATATCGATGTTAATTGTCAACATCATGATGTTAGTCAACATAAATAAATATTATTTATTTTCTTCGTAATAATCGTAGCTGTTTTTATTTATTTTTTATTTTAGGATCACCAACAAATAATACATCATGCTTAATTAATTCATAGCAGCTTAAGTTGATAACAGATAGATGTTTATCTAATTATAGGTAACCACAGCTAATTCAAGTATTTTAGGACATGCAGTATTAAAAATTAAACGGTGTATTTACAATATGTGAAGCTAAACAAATACAACAATTTATAATCATAAACAACACCTTTTGAACAAAAAGTGGTTTATTAAATTAAATTATATAATTTATGTATGTAGTATAGTAGTCCTTTAGTCGAAACAAGCCAAAGGAAAAAGAACAAGATTATATTTATAAAAAAAAAACAATTTTGCGTGCACACTAGAATACTACCTCATATATTATTCTTACTCTAGCATATGAATGGCACTGACAGAAAATTGCCTTATTTAGATTGAAATTACATCCGCATAATTTTATTATCTTAATAGGTTCGATATCATAGACGTAGAACTAGCCACGTCAGATATGACACAATAATGAGAGCGACGAAACCCCTTTCGTTAGTTTGCGATACTATGTTTATTTCTAGATCCGGACATCTGGCTGCTATAAAGTGGTAGAGGTCAAAGAATGCAAACCACTGTAAGAATACAAATCCCAGAGTTCTGGTTTTGATGCAGTATTATAAAAAATATGTAAATGATTAGATTATATCATTGCCAAAACTTTCCGATGGGAGTATATAGTCCAAAACGGCGTATACTTGATGTAATTCATAGTTTGTCGCCTACTGTTTTTGTTTCCGAAATAATACGCAATGTTTTTGTTCTAATGTTAAAATATAGGCTCCGCCTTCTATAAATAAGACGACTTCGGCAGTTTTTACCTATTTTGGTATTACTTTTTTCCAAATGAATAATTATGCTAGTCTGTCACTCTGATCTCCACTCATTAAAAGCTGCCAGATGCCCGCATCTAGCAATAAGGATAGTATTGCTATCTTACAAGACGGGTTTCGTTGCTCTCATTATTGTGTCATATCTGACGTGGCCAGCTCTTAGTCCATCAGACATGATATCAACGCTATCGCCTTTTTATACTTAGTAATCGAGGATTTCCAATGACCACGTGTATTAATATATATTCATCGACATCTTTTTTATCGATATCCAATCCCTAGAACTTGTCCCCAGTTAGCACAGGTATGCTAATCTGTTATTGTGTGGTAGGAATTGTTCACGGATCTGGCTGAAGACAGATCTCCGGCTGACACTCCTCTGTCCAAATGCCGCCAACCATTTACGGATTATCCGCCGGATGTCCGGCGGATATGTATCTGCCGGAAATATCTGACGGACAGATTTCTACGAGTAACTCAAGCTATTTGCTAAAAACTTATCCTCCTACACCAATTTACACAAGTCTCTGTTTGGCCCAATGGTTGACTGGTAGAGAATGCCATTTGGGATTTAGTCCGCCGTTTGTACATTTTCATTTGTTTTGTGCAACAAAGTTTAAATAAATTAATATTTGCTCTATCTCCAATCGTTCCGAGTATGTAGATGCACTCAGGTAATGTAGTGACGTCATTTAGAGACACGACATAAATGAAGCTATAAGTAACACATGCACTATGCTGCATATGCGCGATATAATCCGATTACTCGTAGTGAGGAGCACTTGTAGCTTGTCCGTACCGAGTATAACGAGTTTAGGTCTGGTGAAATCTTCTTATGGACTAAGAGCTGGCCACGTCAGATAGCCAAGTGAGTATACAGGATGTAACTAAAATACTGGTGATCCGTTTAAAGGCATAATAGGTATCGTATTGCGAGTAAAAAAAAGTGGGAGATTTTTTTTTTAAACTGGATTTTTTTTGTATGGGACACGTAGTCCTAGCCGGCCAACCCTCTATACAAAAGCATTTTTTTCTCGTGCGAAAAAAATATTTTTTAGTTTTTCATAATCAGAATAGGATACCAATTATGCCTTAAAGAGTATCACCAGCATTTTTGTTACCCTTGTATAAGTACGCCCTAAATATACTCAATCTAGTTACATAAACAGCTCCGTGGTAAATGTAAGGTCAACGGGGAAATTGCGTCCTTTGAAGTGTGTTTTTTGTTTAAATACAGATTAGATGTAAATACTTTAGGTTCAGATTTAAATTACATGAGGAAAGGTCGCCTTTTGTACAACTGCTTTTACACTTACCAGCTTCTAAATATCTTAAATAAAATAAAAAATAATAAAATTACTACTATAGGACAATCTAACACAAATCGACCTAGTCCCACAGTAAGCTCAATAAGGCTTATGTTGTGGGTACTAGTACTAGACGACGATATATATAATAGATAGATATGGATAAGTACTTAGTTAAATACATAGTAAACATCCATAACTCAGGAACAAATATCTGTGATAAACACACAAATAAATGCCCTGACCAGGATCAAACCCGGGACCTCCTGCTTCGTAGGCAGGGTCACTACCGACTAGGCTAGGTGGCAGTCTTGCTTTTGTATTTGTATTTTGTAATAGTCTTTATTAACAATCTTAAATCTAGTTTTACAGTTTTGTTTAACTTAATCTAAATATATAATTTATATATAATATAATGCGTTTTTTTTCTTCATTTAGACATCGGTAAAAATTGTACTTGTGGATTGTTTTGCTTTAGCATAGGCCTCCGCAACCACTGGAAATGTTTGGGACATTTCCAGTGGTTGCGGTCGTGGCTTGACTTTCGCCATAATGGACCCGCGACCGCTTTAAGGTCTTGATCCCATCTGCGGAACTGCCCTCCTTGTTTCCTTGATCCCTCTCTGGGATACCTACCATTCGCACATCAGTTTAGTCCATTTTCCTTTTTTGTTTCTTATAAGATGACCTGCCCAGTTCCCTTCAGCTTTCTAATAGTATGTGATACATTTGCCAGTTTAGTTCTTTGTCTGATGTGTTTCAGGGTCATACCTTGCTTTAGTTCTAGTAAAAAAGTCAGTATCAATCACAAATCAGTCCTAAAATGTAATAACCAAATACTAGTAGGCAATTGCGTACGTAAGTCACGCAAAAGATAATCCTATTCGATCCATAATTTTATCCATGGTAAACCAATATCATCCGATTCAGTGACTTCACAAAAGCTCTTTAGAACTCGATGATTTATCATATTTCGGGAGGTATAAAACGTTGATTTGTTATCGTCTATCAAAGAAAAACGTGATTTTATTCATATTATACCAAAATGTTGCAAAAAAATATACGTTCATTTATTACGGTAATTTAAGGAGATCATAATCATAATTACAAGGCGTAGATGACTACTACATACTCGTATATATGTCTCGGTTTGGCCCCATTTTGACCAATAGATAATGCCATTTGGCATTAAGTCCGCCATTTGTATACATACATTTCGGTATTTTGTGCAAAAATTGTAACCAACTATTTACTAAATTACTTGACACGGAAAAGGTGTGAGCTAGAAAACTTATTCCAACTACCTATTTAATTAAAGTTCCACGAGTAACTTTCACGCTCCATTCAGGGTATGCGTATAACACCTACTGTTTTGTAGGAAAGGTGTATTATTACACCGCACTGTACGCTATATCTATTTACGCAGTATATAGTAAGCAGTTACCGTAGCCTATGGATGCGTATGGTTTGAAGAACCATACGCGGCCGTAGGACTGTAGCCTGCTGGGAAAACCTCGGCAGGGAGTTCATTCCACAGCCGCAGCGTTTGTGGGAGGAAATTCCTCTTAAACCGTACAGCGCGCGACATTTTGGCTTCCGGGTGTGAGGATGAACACCCTGCCAGCGGCGTGCGGTGCGGTGATAAAAAGCTGCTGTGGGCATCATATCAAATAGTTTTTCAGAGCACAACTCATTGTACAAGCGATAGAACACACGGAGGCAAAGTTTCTCCTTAGAATCAAAGGTTCAATATCGCTGGTGAGTTTGGGATCGTCGCCGATCCGCACAACGCGCCTTTGCACCGAGTCAAAGGGCCCAAGCAAATTTAAACGAATACATGTGAGACATCTCTACCTATATAATGGGATCTCTACCGATCATTACATAAAGGGATAAGCCTAATGTTAGTGCAGCTAATAAATGTATACATAGGTATACTTAAAATGAACACCAAATGGTCTACAACATAAATTAAAACGCGTTAACAAAATGGTAAAAAATTTGCACCTCTGCATTTTAGGGTGATTGGTAACATAGAATCTGCTCACAAAATTTTACGAGAATCAGATGAGAAATGCGAGGATAGAGGAGAATAGCCGGACAAATGCTGGACGGACTTGGGCAAACATGTTTTCATATATTTAGTATGAAAATAAGCGCAATGTCCACACACAAGCCATAAAGTCGCGTGAATAATCGAAGGTTAAAGAACGTCGCCTGCGATGGCATGGACATGTATTCCGCCGCCCTGAAGACCATATGGTGCGAGTTGCCCTGAGCTTACCAGCTACAGCGCAACGCGCTGGAAGACGACCCGCCACCTGGTTGACGACGGTCCAGAAGGATCTGAAAGATAGGAGTAGAAAACACCGTAGCTCTAAATAGAGAACAATGTAAAAGACAAGGAGAACCGACCCCAGATAATGGGGGCTTGGAGAAAGAAGAAGAAGTAGACTTACGAAAACATTTTTGCCCAAGCTGGAACAGAGACGTTCGCTATCACTCAGTCAATTATGATGAGGATATACAGACTACTGGCACTTTTTATTTTACGGAATACTTTCGATTCGGCACGGTGTAAGCGTCGACTACAGAGTAAATAGTTTGGGCTGCGGGTATAGCTCCGGAAAAGTTACCCCGGATACCTGTGAACTAATGCAATATTCCTGTATTCGAGGCAATAAATTACAAACTATACGGTTCAGTTTCGTAGAGCGTAAACATAGTAACTTTAGTCGAGAATAATGAACATGTGTTATATTTTGTGAAACCATACAAATTTAATTCATTGTTATTTTTCAATAGCAAGTTGAAGTTATTCTATAGTAAGCCTAAAAGTTCGTTTTTATAAAATTTCGCCTTGGGTCACCTCCACATGGTTCGTTTTTGTAGAGATGACAATATGATTAAAGAAACATAGTGGGATTATTTTAATCATAAAAGGTACATAAAATAACTTTAATTTAATAAAATAACTTAAATAAACTAAAATTAACTAACTTAAAAATACAAATAATTAAAAACTTGTCTCTTAAAGCGGCCCCTGTTGCATACTTCGCAAAGTACCGAGGGCTCTGGTAACATATATTTCCTTGTTGAATTGCAATAAATACGAATGCATTAACCAAGGAAGCCGCTAGCTTGTTTGTCCCTTGTGATTTTGACCAGCCTTTTGCCTAGCTGTCGGTACAGCCGTTACGTTGCTGAACCCCACGGACCGAGGGTCTCCATGCCGAAAGCAATACAATTGTTAACATTACGTAACATAATAATTAATCAGTATCAGTGTGGAAAAGCACATAAAACCACAAGTTAACAACGGAACCTTTGTACAGTCAGCAGCAGAAGTAGCTTAATATCATATTATTTTAAACAACCAACCCGCTTCGCCACCTGCTACTCGTACAGCTGCATAACGACAATAATTATTAGCGCATACGTTACGCCGCTTATCCAAATACAAATATAGTAAAGCCAAACTATGAGTTGGTTATTACAAAGAGGGACCGCATCCGGAAGCGGCGACGGAGCGCGAACAAGACAGCGCTGTAGGCATTCAAAGCGCAATCTCGCTCACACACCGCATCCCGAAACCGCAGCAGTGTGATTACCGCCTTATTCGCTTCAGACGTCCGTTTGATCATTAGGCGGCCTAGAAGCTCTGACTTGATTATAATTACATGCCACAGAAAGCTTTAGACTTGATTATAATAGTACCTATTATCGGGTATTCAGAAGTATTCTGAAATTGTACCTTATGAACTATGAGAGCTGGCTTCGGAAAATGGTGTACAATTTTGAGAGACACAAATTATTGTAGTTAGTTTGCTATACTATTATTATAACTAGAAGCCGACGCCTAGCAGTTTATCGAGTGTCGAGGTCAGAGTGACAGACAAACCACACTTTTCAATTGAAAAAAAAAAGGAATGCACAAAATGTCGAAATTATCTTATTAACACGGCAGGCAATTTCTTGCAAATTTTATTATTACAAAATGATTTTTCACATTGATATTTTGCACACTATTGCGTAAACCGCAGCCACCGCAGGGTGACGACAATATATTTGCCGGTTTCATGTCAAAGATGCATTATTGTCGGTTGTTAATAAATTTCATTTCTAAATGATTTTTTATGGCAGTAACGCCTTATTGACAACCGACAATGATGTACCTTTGACTTGAAAACGTTACAAATAATATTTAAAGTCACCTGGCACTACTTTTCCCCAAACAGAAACGCCTGGCAATTTCATATTTCTAATCAAATGTATATCCATACTAATATTATAAATGGGAAAGTGTATGTGTGTGTTTGTTTGTCGGTTTTTTGTTTGTCCGTCTTTCACGGCAAAACGGGGCGACGAATTGACGTGATTTTCTAAGTGGAGATAGTTGAAGGGATGGAGAGTGACATAGGCTGCTTTTAGTCTCTTTCTAACCCCCCACTTCCCTAAAATGGGGGTGGAAGTTTGTTACCCCGAATTTAACGCAAGCGAAGCCGCGGGCAAAAGCTAGTTATTCATAAATAGTACCGTATAAAACCCAGAACGCCATTAATTAAATATTGAAGTGATCCGCATATTCTTACCTTTACCGATAAACAATCGCGAGATCTATAATTAAGGATAGTATATATCAGATTACAACGGGGTTTGGTTGATCTCAAATTTAGGTCCTTTCTGGCGCTAGCTCTTCGTCTGTTACCCGAAACTTATTATCCTTTGTGAAGAGTTTTCTAAAGCGGAATATACCTTTGTATAATTTGCTTTATCCCGAGTTCCGGAGTTAAGAACAATGTCTGAAGTTTTTGCGGTTTTATTTCGCTTAACAATAGTCTTTTCCGTGTCACATTTGGGTAATTTACGTTTTGTTTCATGAAAATTCAGGACACGTAGCTGCTCGGCTGCTTATTAAAAAACTAATTATAGATAAGATTTTCAAGCTGAAGTCATTTGTGGAAAAATATGTAACTGGCATGCTATTTTTACCGTTAGTATTATTAGCTTCATTTCAACAATGCCAAAAAAGTAAATACTACTTACTACTACTACGACTACTACTACTACTACTACTACTACGAATACTACTACTACGACTACTACTACGACTACTACTACTAATACTACTACTACTACTACTAATACTACTACTACTACGACTACGACTACTACTACTACTACTACTACTACTACTACTACTACGACTACGACTACTACTACTAATACTACTACCACTACCATTACTACTACTACTACTACTACTACCACCACCACTACCACTACTACTACTAATACTACTACGAATACTACTACTACTACTACTACTACGAATACTACTACTACTACTACTACTACTACTACGACTACTACCACTACTACTAGTACTACGACTACTACGACTACTACTACGACTACTAGACTCTTTTCACAAACGATATGGCACTAGATCTACTCGACGCTGCCTTTTGGAAGTACATCCACACAGAACTGTTGCTTTTACAGGCTGTTTTCGGTATCTCGCAACCAAGTGTTGGAACAATATCCCCCCACCTGTCAGGCGCCTTAAAACAAAGGCAACCTTTAAATACCATTTTAAAAAAGTACTAATAAATAAGCAAATAACAGGTATTCCACACGGATACTTGGTTTCAGATTACCGAATATAGCCTGAATGGAGAATATATGTTTTCTGTTATCTTTTTACACTACCTACACTTACACTACATTACATATCGGTATCAGCATACACCGCATTTTCTTTTTCTTTTTTACACAAGTAGATACATTAAGTTAATCATAGTGAAAATTAAGATATTTATACTTTTATCATACATGTGACGTGGCCTGGGTTCTGGCAGAATACCAGTGCTTCGCCCGTAAGAGTGAAGCGTATTGCTGAGTCAGAACCCTTTTGTATTCCTGCAACGCACACAGAAATCGTTTTTTTTTTTTTTTTGGTTTCATATGTGTAACTATTTTTATAGCTTCTTTCTTTTTAGGATGTAATTGATGTACCATCGGGTTCAAAATTGCATGGTCAATTTATCAATGAATTCATTCATAAATTGGCCATGCAATTCTGAACCCGATAGTACCTACCTAACTGTGTGTATATTGTGGCAAGCAAATAAAGAATATATCTATCTACTACTACTACTACTACTACTACTACGACTACTACGACTACTACTACTACCACTACCACTACCACTACCACTACCACTACCACTACCACTACTACTACTACTACTACTACTACTACTACTACTACTACTACTACTCAGCAGCATAAAGTAGTACGTGAGCGTCTAAACAGGAATACAGGATGTTTTTTCTCTTTCACTCACATTATGCCAGGTAATTAGATAGGTGTATTTACAACTTGTTTGACTGTTTTTGTAAATGGCTGTTTGTTTTCTAAATAAAAATTTAAAAAAACTTGCATTATGGAACAAACTACAAAATCGTAATTTTTGTTTGATGTTCATACATTTTCGACCGATCAGATGTCGATCCCGTTTTCTATGGGTCAACCATTTCGAGTGGTTGGACTGATAATAAGTTTTCGAGTATGATCTACCTAATCACCTTGCCCAATATGGCTAAGACGCGCCTAAGGCTGCTCTTAAGTTTTCTTATTGTACCATTTAAAAATACTATTTAAATAAATTTAATTAAAAAAAACATTGATATCAGTAAAAAAATATATAAGGCGGATATTAAAGCGGCTGAGGGAGAGGCAGCGACCCCCGTTCTGGGTCATGGCTCGCCCAACAGGTCTCCATCACAATACAACGCGGGAACGCCGCGAGTGTGATGGGAACTTTTGGACCGGGCATTACGCAGAATGGGTTTTAGTTAATTAATTTGTATTTAGTTTAGTCTTTTGATAAATGTGTTATGTATTATTTTTTCCGCTTGCAATAAATTTATTATAATACTAAAATAAGGTAATAATAATTTAAGTTTATAGAATTGATGTATTTTATAAATTATTATAGACGATTGTGTTATCCCATTTTTTGTAAAATAGGTATTACTCGTGCATGTATGTAATGACATTCAAAAAGTGTTCGTAATGAATTTACTTTGAATAAATTATTATGATATTTATTTAATCGTATTGGTCGCTTTAAAAATTCACAACTGATATTTACAAATTTATACATTTATGATAATCTTAACTAAGTACTAATCTTTTATTAAATAATATGCTTTTATTAATCAGTCTATAAATAATTAATTATACATAACATATGAATGTTTTAGTCGATACGGTCTGTGTATCTTATGGTATGTTATCTCTTGTTGCAGCTGCTTGGTTCGGACACGGACTGGCACTTCGCGCATCGGGGCCTCCCGCACGCGCGCCCGCGCAGGTCCATCTCGCACACCCGGCTGCTAAAACAGCATCCACTTGTAAGTACCATCATCAACACGGTTAGGGTTTCCCCGCATCTATCGACGCGGATTCGGCAAAATCCCGTGGAAAAAAGCTTTATGTTCACGCAATAAGAGCAACAAAGACGCCGACGCGTCGGCAGGCGTCGGCCGAGCCGATCCGAACCGAACCGTGCCTTGTAAGCTTTGTTTATTTATTTAGGGGAATCGTAAGCTTTGTTTATTTATTTATTTAAGGAGTTCCAACAGCAAACATATCTAAATATATAAAAGAAGAAACTGACTGACTGACTGACTGACTGACTGACTGACTGACTGATTGACTGACTGACATATCAACGTACAGCCCACACCGCTGGTTCTAGAGATTCCAAATTTAGCACGTAGGTTCCTTATAAGGTCTAGGGATACACTAAGAAAGGATATTTCAAAATTCACCCCTTAAGGGGGTAAAATGGGGGTCCAAAGTTTGTATGGCGATTCAAGATTTGTTAGACTATTTTTTTCGAAACTTCACAGGAGTATTCCTAACAATAAATGAGGAAACACGTGTTCAGGTTTTTTGAAAATTCAACCCCTAAAAGGGGCAAATGTGGTCACAAAGTTTGAAAATCAACATGGGTATCGTATCCTTTTTGAGTACTTATAGTACGCGGGCGAAGCCGCGGGAAAAGGCTAGTATACAATAAACACCTTAAGTAGATAACTCACAGATAGACGAATTATACGAATATATATGATAAGACGTCACCGGACTCCGAACATAACAAGTTGTTGTCAAACGCTCTGACTAAATATGGAATTTAAAAATGTTAATAGTGCATTTATTGAAATGCCATTAAAATTATAAACTGCCATTGGGCAGTGCTAGTGTTATTTGGAAAATAAAAGTTATGTGACCTATAATTTCAAACAATTGGTGCTAGTGGAAGTAATAATCACAAGTAATTAACCACAAATCAAAAGACTTTCAAGTACAATATTCTTAAGTACCCCACGAAATGATAATACTGATCTTCTGGATTTGAGAACGTCGTAAGTACGCGCTATGATTGTGACATCGGGCGCGCAGTGCAGTTTACGGAGCATTTATTAAAGTGCAATTGCAACCAGATTCATAAAAGGAAACGGGCGCGTATTAGTATGTGCGCATTTATTGCCGTGCTTCCGTATTAAATACATAAATTACACGTACTAATATTAATATACACACTGAGTGGGATTTGTAATTTGATGTCAACCTTTCAAAACAAAATGATTGATTCAGTATCGGAGTGGTCCTGTTGTCAGTCAAAGGACCCTAGTGAAAAGGGTGTGCAATGCCTTAACTGTGAAAGAGCGTTTCATTATAGTTGCCTCTCTCTGGACATGACCGCTGGACATGATCTGAGCTCCTGGACATGTGTTGCGTGCACCTCAAAGGCACCCAAGGAAATGAGAGAGGACTGCACTCCTACCAGATTTAACGTAAACACCACTGGACGCAGCAGTAAGAGACCAGCGTTGCAGTCTCCTCCGGATGCATCAGCTGTATCCATTACCGAAAGTGGCATACGCACAATTGTTGAGGGCGTAATGGAAAATCAACTAGAGGTGCTATTGGGAAAATTGACATTGACTATGGGGGTGCTGCTCAAGACCGAACTAAAATCGATACGAGAAGAGATTAAAGATATAAAAGGTTCTGTCGAGTTCATGAGTCTTCAATATGAAGATATAGTAAGAGAAAATAAAGAGAATAAACAGAAAATTAAGGAACTGCAAGATCAGAACGAGAAAATGGCCACAACTGTTAAGGACATGGCAGGACGTTTAAATAACTTGGAACAAAAAACTCGTGCTAGCAATATTGAAATACAATGCGTTCCTCAGAAAAAAAATGAAAACCTAATTCAAATAGTATCGGACATTGGAAAGGTAATCAACAGCGAGGTTAAAGAACAAAGACATTTCTCATTGTACACGTGTGATGAAGTCTACCAACAATAATAGTCGACCAAAATCCATAATCGTGCAGTTCGACAGACCAAGACTCCGTGACTCATTTTTAGCTGCATCTATTAACTTCAACAAGTCAAAATCTACTGCTGATAAACTAAATACAACACACTTGGGATTAGCAGGAGAAAAATCTCCTATATACATTACTGAGCACCTAAGTCTTGCGAATAAGGCTTTACATGTAGCGACACGAATCAAGGCTAAGGAAAAAGGATACAAACACGTGTGGGTCAGAGGAGGGCGCATATATGTTAGAAAAACTGACGTTACAGAGTACATACTTATAAGAGACACTGAATCATTAAATAAAATAGTTTAGACTATTATTATATAAATAAATAAGCATTTTATATACTGTTAAATAGTTGTAAAAGTGAATAATATTAAGATATACCATCAAAATTCCCGCGGTTTGCGAACAAAAACTGAAGATTTCTATCGCAATTTAAGCTGTTCTAATTATGATGCAATTGTTTTAATAGAGACTTGGCTGAATGACAATGTTCTTAGCTCTGAACTTTTTGATAAAAGATATTTTGTTTTTAGACGAGATAGATGTGTTACTAGATTTAATTGCAAGAAAGAAGGAGGTGGAGTTTTAATAGCTGTGTCCAAGAAATTCAATGCTGATGTAGTGCACAATTGGTCTAGTGAGTGTGAGGACCTGTGGGTTATCGTTGATCTTGGGTCGAGTTGTAAGATTGCCCTATGTGTAGTATATTTACCGCCACCAATTCAAAAACTAACTTTAGAGCACTTTATGGACAACTTTAATTATGTAGTAGAAGAACATCTTAACGGTTACAGTACTCTCTTACTAGGGGATTTCAATGTGAGAACTATAAACTGGAATATTGTAAATAATTCTGATAGCTCTAAAATTGTGCCCAATTCTAAGTCACACCAAGATTTCATTGATTTTACGCATATAAATAACCTCAAACAATGTAACACTTGTCACAATGTCCAAAATAAAGTCTTGGATTTGGTTTTTGTCGATCAACTCCAATGCAATGTAATGGTGGCCGCGGATAGCCTATCCAAAGTGGATCCTCACCACCCTCCTCTGGATATTTTTCTGGAGTTTAATTCTAACAATACTCTAAAAACGAATAAAACAAATGGGTATAACTTTCACAAAGCTAATTATGATAGTATCAAAACTGAATTGATAAAAATTAATTGGCATAATTTGTTCAAGAATATAAAGAACCCTAATCAAATGCTTGACATATTTTATGAACATTTAGACAGGATTATCAAAATGTTTGTTCCCACAATAACCAATAATACCAAACCACCATGGTTTAATAGAACTTTGGAAAAGTGTATCCGTGAAAAAAAATAAGTACCTTAAAAGATTTAACACCTATCAAAACCCACTTGATAAAATAGGCCTACAACTGTGCAGTAAACGCTGTGAAAAGCTGTCTAAGTACTGCTACAATTTGTACATTAACTATGTAGAACAGAAAATAAGTGCACAACCAAAGTATTTTTGGTCATACATGAAAGCTAGACGAAAAGAGACGAGTGCATACCCTAAGACAATGTCAGATGGTGTTGACTCGACTGGTGATGGCAACAGTATTTGCAATATGTTCGGCGTCTGTTTTTAATCTGTTTACTGTCCTGTTGGGACGTCACCAGATGCAGTCAATACCTCCGCTTATCTGTGTAGTTTAACAGATAATTCTGATTGCTTCTCCGCCATACAGTTAGACTCAGACACAATTTTAACTACACTAAAAAAATTAGATGTGTCTAAGGGCTCGGGATCGGATGGCGTTCCCCCCATTTTTCTTGTGAAGTGTGCCACCGAGATAGCAATCCCCCTTAGCATTATTTTTAACACTTCACTTAACTCAGGTATCTTTCCAGGCCAATGGAAACTTGCAAAAGTGGTTCCAATATATAAATCAGAATCCAAGGCTTTAGTGAGCAACTATAGGCCAATTTCGATTCTCCCAACTATGGCCAAAGTCTTCGAATCATTAATATGTCCTAAAATTCAGAGTTACTTCAAAAAATACATTTCTCACTGTCAACACGGCTTCACTTCTGCAAGATCTACCAGCACTAATTTAGTAACATTTATAGAGAACACCATCGAATCCGTAGACTCTAAAAAACAAGTGGATGCGGTATACACCGACTTTAGCAAAGCCTTTGATAAAGTTTCGCACAACGTGTTAATCCAAAAGCTTTCAAAATACGGTTTTACGGGTTTATTATTAAAATGGCTAGAATCGTACTTAGTTGACAGACATTTTTACGTTGTGGCTAATGGATACGAGTCCAACACTTTCCATATTACTTCTGGCGTTCCCCAAGGCTCGCATCTGGGACCCATTCTCTTTAATATCTTTATTAACGACTTGCCTAATTCCCTTACTGATAGTACACCGTACATGTTTGCTGATGACTTAAAAATAGCACGAGTGATAGACAGTAAGCATGATGCCTTATTACTTCAGAATGACGTCGACAAGCTAGTTGAATGGTGTAAAAATAATGCTATGGAACTTAATATCAAAAAACCGGCCAAGTGCGAGTCGGACTCGCGCACCGAGGGTTCCGTACAAACCTATAACAAGCAAAAGTTGTAGTATGTTTATTACTTATTTCAATTTAATACCTCTACGCGTTTACGAGGAAAAAGGTAGTAAGTTTAAAATTTCAAAAAATATTTTTTGTATGATTTTACTAAAAATGTCTACTTTTCGTAATTTTTCCTTTGTCTGTGCTATATGAAGTTTCTTCGTGCCAAGTTTCAAGTTTCTGAGTTTACGGGAAGTACCCTTTAGGTTTTGAGTTTCTTGCGAGTACTCAGTTTCAAAATATGCGACTTAAATTGCTATTTCTTTTGATTGCGTTCACATAAAAGTTTGGTTTTGCTACATCGGAAAAGTCCTATAGCCCTGAGTATTTAACATGAATTTAAATTTAATACCTCAACGCGTTTACGAGGAAAAAGGTAGTAAGTTTAAAATTTCAAAAAATATTTTTTGTATGATTTTACTAAAAATGTCTACTTTTCGTAATTTTTCCTTTGTCTGTGCTATATGAAGTTTCTTCGTGCCAAGTTTCAAGTTTCTGAGTTTACGGGAAGTACCCTTTAGGTTTTGAGTTTCTTGCGAGTACTCAGTTTCAAAATAAGCGACTTAAATTGCAATTTCTTTTGATTGCGTTGACATAAAAGTTTGGTTTTGCTACATTTGAAAGGTCTTATAGCGCTGAGTATTTGACATGAATTTCAATTTAATACCTCCACGCGTTTACGAGGAAAAGGTAGTAAGTTTAAAATTAAAAAAAATATTTTTTTGTATGATTTTACTAAAAATGTCTACTTTTTGTAATTTTTCCATTGTCTATGCTATATGACGTTGTTTCGTGCCAAATTTCAAGTTTCTGAGTTCACGGGAAGTACCCCGTAGGTTTTACAAGTGCCGAGAAACTCTAAAATTTGCAGCATAAACGACTGTATCTTTTGATTGCGTTGGCTTTTAAGTTTGATTTTTTCACAGCTTCAAGGGACAATAGACCTGAGTATTTTATATAAATTTCAGCTTGATACCTCTACGCGTTCTTGAGAAAAATGGTCTTGACAGACAGACAGACAGACAGACAGACAGACAGACACACAGACAGACAGACAGACGGACAACAAAGTGATCCTATAAGGGTTCCGTTTTTTCCTTTCGAGGTACGGAACCCTAAAAATGTTCGCAAATAACTTTTACACGTAAGTTAAACCCCATACGACACAATTACAGTATCAATGGCTTATGTTTAAATATAGTAGATAATATAAGAGACCTTGGAGTCATAATCGATCAAAAATTAACATTCATTCCCCACATAAACTCAATAATAAAAAAAGCATCGCAATCTCTTGGCTTTATAATCAGAAATAGTAAATCTTTCAAAAAAGCAAAAACCAAAGTTTTCCTGTATAACTCGCTAGTACGTAGTACACTTGAATACTGTGGAGTTGTATGGCGTCCACATTACGCGGTGCACAGTCTTCGGATAGAACGCATTCAAAAGCGACTTTTAAACCACTTGGCGTACTGTGGAGGTGTGTCTAGGAGGATAAAAGCATATGTTGCCCGTCTCAAATATTTTAACATAAAATCATTAGAAAGTAGAAGAAACGCCACAGACCCGATGTTTTTATTTAAAATTTTAAATGGATTTATAGACTGTCCCGAACTTTTGTCAAAACTTAGATTTAGAGTACCATATCGATACCCTAGAAACCCTATCAACCTTCTATCTCCGCCTTTTCGAAGTACTGCCCTAGGCTCAAATTCTCCAATTCCAAGACTATGCAAGCTTCACAATGACAATAGTAAAATTGATATGTTCTGCACTTCTTTACTCAACCTAAAATGTCAACTTAGTAAATTAGTGGTTAATTAGTTAATAAGTAATTTCGTTTGTTAAACAACTTTTGTAATTGCATGTAGTGTTTACCTCCATTTTATTGTACACTTAGCTCTAATTTTTCAAATCAAAATTTATGTAAACATGCATCAGTGTAACAGTTACTGGTAAACCAATAAAATAATATAAAATAATAGTAGTTTATGTAACTGTTACGTAATAAGGGTCCTTAAAATACGAGTGTGGTTTTATGAAACGAGCCGCAGGTGAGTTTCATATTTAATAAGATCACACGAGTGTTTTAAGGCCTAATTACGTACAGTTGCATACACTGCTTTATCTACACTCATATTATTTATACTAATTGCCGTGTTCGGAAACCATAGAATGGCCGCCATTGCACCGCCATGGCCAACTCGATTGTGCCGGCGGTCGGGAGGGAGAGTGCCGGCGGTCGGGGGGGAGCGTGTCGGCGGCCGCGCGGGCGCGTGCAGGTGTACATTATGTTATCAAAACTCATAACACATCAATGTTTGAGCATGTAAAGTTAAAATTACGTTACTGTCACAGATAAAAAGCTTATCATAGTAAAATCGGTTGTGGTAATGCTAGCCATTGCCTACCGTTTTTGAACACGTTTTAGGACTTACAATGCGAGTGTAGATAAAATAAAATATTCAATACCCGACGATATGTATTGCACGTCGTTATTTGGATAGAGGAGCCGACGAATTAAAATAATAAGATTTTTGTAAACCATGTTTGGGACGAACACTAAAAATGAGTATGAAAA
The DNA here is from genome assembly GCA_947086415.1 of Pammene aurita. Taxonomy (NCBI): domain Eukaryota; kingdom Metazoa; phylum Arthropoda; class Insecta; order Lepidoptera; family Tortricidae; genus Pammene; species Pammene aurita. The sequence continues at coordinate 22,745,560 of OX352306.1, read as the reverse complement.
TGCAAGTCATTATTAATTGAGAGTCTGAGATCTCTTCTGACGACGCATTGATTTTTGGAGGTACGATTTTAGTATTTTAAGGCGCATGAAATCACGTAAAATGGTAACGTTATTTTCAAGGCTCGAAACTAATCAACCAAAATTTCTGAAAAGAAACACCACACTTCACTTTTATTTAGTTAATATTATATTTATTGGCTAGGCCCAATACCCCTTCTTCTTTAATATCTTGTAGTGGAATAGATGTTTTTTAAGTATCTTCTTTACCTCTTTTACAAAAAAACTAAAACACTAGTAAAGTTTAGTGACAACATAAGTTCAAGTTCATGTCGCAATCCCATTATGAACTAGCTGGAACTTTAAATTCCAACATTGACTCTTTGTACCGATACCTAAAAGTTGTAACTTTAGTTTCTGGCTCCCGTAATCCCTGCCTCAAAGGACATTGAACAAGCTCTCTCTTCCGCCCGAAACCCTGGGCCACATTCCAACTTTAATACACGTTTAGATACGATCCAACTTCAACACAACTCCAATGCATATCATTGCAACATTAGAAATATCAGAATTTGCTTGAAAATTATTCCAATACAATTTCAATATTGGTTGATTATTTATTGTGTGTTGGAGTGACATTTGAGATATATTGTGTTTGTAATGTATTGTTTATGCATTTTAAAATTAGAATGCGGCACTCGGAGCTACAGCTACAGCCTACTTTACTATTCTGTATCTACTGAGGTGCAATTTATAACTGGGATTGTTGAGAGTCAAACCTACGATGCACCAGTATTATAGACAGAGACGTTAGTAGTAGAATTTGAGGTACAGTCAGCAGCAGAAGTACCTTAGGTTAGGTTAGGTAACCTAAGGTAGGTTGTAGGTTGAGGTTTGTAAAATGAGCTTGACACGACTTTATTGTTAAGAGAATAAGAGCGTGTGAAGGTCATTATGAACACCTCGCCCGCTTAGCTATTTTTACAGCTGACTGTACGGCAGTTGTGTTTACAACTTTACAGGTAGGGCGAAGAAAACAGTTTGATCTGTTCTTATCAATTGATTTTTGGAGTACGAAATTGGTGTTTTAATTTAAGGAATATTATATTCGGATAATCTTTACCTGCTTTTAGCAGAAAACAACAATACTACTAAAGATATGTTTTAGGTTAACACGGACGTAAAGTGCGATACCGTCAAACGTGGCAACTTTACCTTCTGTGGTAATTTTACCATACCATATTTTCTTGCTAAAGTAGACATTTAATATAATTACTGTATAATTAAATAGATAATCGTTGCATTTTAAAGGATCAACCTTACCTTACCTTACCTAAAGTGAACTTAGAGTTTTATATGTTATTTATATTTCGTAATACAATTTTCATGATATAATAGACTATGGTTTTATACAAGAGTAGGTAAAGATGCCACGTTTGACGGTAATAAACAAAGGATCAATAGTTCGACAACAAAGGATCGATAGTTAACAATACGTTCAAGTTCATACCTCATAATCCTGTTATCAACTAGGCTACAACTTTAAATTTTTGCACCAACTCCGTGTACCGATATAAGCTGTAACTTTCTTTTCTGGCTCCCGTTTAATCTCTGCCTCAAAGGAGACTTACGCCTCCGCCCAGAGCCCAGAACTATAGCCTACTTTACTATTCTCTATCTACACTGCAAAACATATAACTACCTAAAAGCAAATTCTTCAAAATTTGTAAAAAACAATATTGCACTTGCCAATATGGGCGATGTAATGCAACTAACTGGTCATACAGGGGGGGAGGGCCACCAGGGCAATTGCCCCCCTGAAACGCAAACCTCGTATATAGATAAATTAACGAGAGCATGGAATTGCATATGTAGTAGTATTGTATGTTTACAGGCATTCTATATTTGAATTTTCTGTTTTCTCGTACTATCAGCATAAAAAGAGGTTTGTTATTATTATCGAAGAAGTAAATACCAAAATAATGTCAGTGTCAAATTGTGAATATTATATAATACGTTGTGCATATATTTTTACGTCTGATTTTATTGTATTCTCATAATTATCAGAATAATTTTGTGTCAGCCCGTACGACTAAGTGTAAGTTACATAATTTTCAAAAAATATGGCAGTGAGTAATTTTGGTCCGATTGCGAGTCAAAGTAAGCAAATTATTTTTAACTGTTATAAATATTTTGAACTTGAACTGAAGAAAAATTTAAATTCCCCTTACACCGCTGCCCAGTTAGTTGAAAAAGCTACAGGTGTTTGTCTCTCTACTGTTTATAACATTGTGTCTGAGAGCAATAGTGAGAAATTCGCAACAACAAAGAAATTCACCTCCCCGAGAAATAAAAAGTTACGTACTTGTCCGTCATCAGCAGTAGACGATTTTGATCAGGAAGTCATCCGGAGAACTATATACAATTTTCATCTGTCCCATAAGCAATTTCCAACCTCTGTGTTAAAATCCGATTTAGATTACAAATTTGGCATTTCCACCTTACGAAAACAAATACAAAAATTAGAATTTAAATGGAAAAAGACGGATGACAACCGAAAAATATTAATGGAGAGACACAACATACGACTGCTAAGAATAAATTACCTTACCAAAATTGCGGAATATCGGTCTGAAGATAGACCACTACTTTATACTGATGAAACCTACATTCACACTTCACATGTGTCCGGAGAGGCTTGGACCGATGGAACAGAATTTGGTGTAAAAAACAAATCAGTACAGGCCAGCGGTTAATAATAGTGCACGCAGGAGGAAAAGATGGTTTTATTCCCAACGCTTTGTTAACGTTTAAGGCAAACCAAAAAACGGGAGATTACCGTGACCAGATGAACTTTGTCAACTACGAAAAATGGTTAAAAGAAAAATTTATACCGAACCTTAAACCGAATAGCGTACTTATCGTAGATAATGCGTCCTATCACAACAAACTTTTTAATCGTGCTCCAACGTCAAATTCTCATAAACAAGAAATGATGGATTGGTTGACAGAACACAACATTTCGTATAGCCCGTTGATGTACAAAACCAGTTTGTATGATTTAATTAAACAAAATAAAGAGCGGTTTCGTGAGTAGGTACCACATAGATGAAATTTTAAAAGAACATGGCCACTCCGTTTTACGATTGCCACCGTATCACCCGACATTCAATCCGATCGAAAATATTTGGTCCATGGTAAAAGGATATGTAGCGAAAAGAAACGTTTCATTAAACATGCAAGGCATTATGAGTTTAGCAACTGAACGAATGAATACTATTACTGCTGAGGACTGGGAAAATATTTGTCGCCATGTCGAAAGTGAAGAAAATAAATATCGATGTCAGGAAGGGGAAATGGATCGAATTTCAATCAATCTTATTATCAATACTTGTGACAGCTCAGATGAAGAACATGATAGCGACTAAAAGCAAAAAACCGGCCAAATGCGTGTCGGACCACGCATAGGAGGGTTCGTACATTCAATGGAATAAGAACCAAACTAATACCAAAAGGTTGTATCTGATGCCTATGGAAGAAGTTTTTTGGAGATAACTCAAAAATGGCTGAACCGATAATGTTCAAAACAATTTTCGTTGAAAGTATATGATAAGGCGCATCTCTTCAAATTTTTTCATATTTTTTGAATTTACGGTTCAAAAGTTACGGGGGGGGCTACACAACTTTTCTGACTTTCGAAGCGATTATTTCAGAAAATATTCACTTAATCACAAAATAGTCAAAGAAACCTCAATGTTATTTTGAAAGACCTATCGATTGATGTGTTACATGTTGATATTTGGTAAAATTTTTTTTTTAAATTTAGTTACCTATGTATGGAGCGCCCCCCTAAAAATATTTTATTTTTTCAAATTTAACTACATAACTAAGTAGCTGCATACAAAATACACCTTATGTGTAAATTTCCGGGTAAAAAAGGGTTCCGTTTTTTTCCATTTGGCTACGGAACCCTAAAAAACAGAGGACTACTACTTATTCCATTTCTTAAGGGTATGTAATTTTATTAAAGTAAGAGAAAATTATTCTCCTTTTGTTGCAAACGGTACAACCACTACAAATGCAATTCCATGATCTCGATAATTCATATATACTAAGGGGGCCGTAGGTGCGGACCGTGAGATTTTTTGTGCAGGAAATTGCCCCCGCTGAACGAAATCCTGGATCCGCGCCTGCAACTAGTTCACAGGTAAGGTCATAACCATACAAATACCAATATTTAAAAATTACCAATTCTAATACTTCTAGGACGCCAGAAGCCTTAATAATTATAATCCTAGCTTAACCATAAATTTGTGTTTAGTTTATTTTAAACATTTACACAACACAACACTTTTAGTTATTTTCTGGTGTTAACTGTAGCAATACGAGTAAAACTGCCAATAGATTTAAAATCCTTCTACTAATTAACACTGTATTATTAAATATGTATAATGACTGTATTTAATCAAAATAAGTTTCTAGCAAGTATTTTTAGGTTACTTAACTTAAGTTTATTTTCATACTTTATTAAAGTTGTTTTATGGACCGATCTGTTAAATAAATTGTATATCAAACATAATATAACCTTGGTAAATATCCGCACAATAGGTACTCCAGTTATATAGGTACTGTACTTAACAATGACCTTCAAGGTCTGACGTCCGACATTGCCGATGGGCCTTTTCAATAAGTAAAGAGCAAATAAAAGGGTTACTTGGAGCTTTTGCGTCATCTTTTATTGTCTATAGGTAAACACATAGTATGCCAAGGCCCGCCTGATTGCATAGAAGCTTCTCATTCAGCTGATATGAGTACTTTGAAAAATATAAGGCGAATAAAGGAAGCCACTACCACTAATACGTATTCGCAATTAAACTCTTAGGTATACAATATGTATATATACAGGGCCCGATTCGACATGGTATAACTGACAGTCGCTTGCGAGACAACTATGATATCACTTTTGTGACAGTTGAAATTGGGGTGGAATCACTCAAGAGTGATATCTTAAATGGTGGCCATAGCCATAGACAAAACGCTCTAGCGAGACCTACTGGCAGCTTGACAGTTAGGTGTGGACACGTGTGGACAGGATGGATATCACTCTATCCACTAGCGATACAAGTGTGAGTGACATCCACGTCTCACAGTTTGGCTATAATAAAAATACTGGTGATCCGTTTATGGACATAATTGGTATCGTATTTGAACCATGTCGCGCAAATTATGATTATAGAAGTTGTAACAGAAATAGTGGCATAATTAGGAATATGCATGATTTTTTTGAAAGACGTCATTCGATTCTATTTCCCTGTTGATTCAAATGTCTCTAATAAACCTACTATCTATGATAGCCCTGAAACGTTAAAAATGTAAAAATACGTTAGGCGTCTGCGCCGCGCGTCAAAACGCCCCATACAAAAAGTGTGCGGATTGTGACGTCACCCTTCACAAAGTTGCAGAAAACTTTTTGGAAGGAACAAGTTTTTGTAAGATTTTTGTAATTTTAGGCACGAAAAAATGCGTTTAGCTATATAGTTGTCATACATTTTTTTTACACATAACATAAGTAATCGAACTGAAGTTTCGAAAATACATTTGATGTATAAAAAAAATGCCTAAAATGTTACGTTTTCAAACCGCAATATCTTTAAAAAACTGTTAAAAATTATTACGGATTTCCACTTATTTATATTAGTTTTGGGTTGTTGAACGTGTTTATGCAACAGATTCAATTAAATATTTTTCATGCATGTTCTCTATTGGTATTGGTATCTGTATTGGTAATTGGTATATTGGTATAACTATATCAACGATGTCATCCGGAGGGCCCTTGTCAGTGCCAAACTGCCGGGTGTCCTAGAGCCCAGCGGTTTGGCCAGGGATGACGGCAAGAGGCCCGACGGCATGACACTGGTGCCTTGGAGTATGGGCCGCCCATTAGTTTGTGACGCTACATGCGTTGATACCATGGCACCGTCCCATACTCCAGGCACCAAAATTAGTGCTGGTGCTGCGGCATCCTCGGCCGAAGACCTCAAGCGCCGCAAGTATGTTGCTTTAGAAAGCAGCTACATATTTGCGGCGTTTGGCGTTGAAACTTTAGGGCCGTGGGGGCCAAGCGCGCGCCGACTATACAAAGATCTGTCGGCACCATCGACATATAATATCAAGACGAGTAAAGGCAAGCAAAGTTCATGTGAAAACACGACCCATTTTCACGTTTACAAAACTAAAATGTCTTATGTCTTATTAACCAATCAAGTACTCATTCTTTAAGCATATTTTTTTGTGTTAACCTTAATTCCGCAAAGGTTTCATGCCATTTCACCAATAAGAAAAGTTGCCGTGTTGTGAGTGGTCAAAATCAATTTGACAATGAAGTTTAATTGGACAGGACATACTCAAATGAAATGACTGAAATGTCAAGTTAACGTATATTAAATACGCCTAAGCTTGACGTGGATGGGTTCACGTGATAAATAATAATGCAATCAAGTAACAATTTATTTTTTAGTGCATTTTTCATTACTTATGTAATATACGTAAATTTAATCATTCTTGGAATAAGGAATAATATGAAAGCCTTCTATTCATCCTTCATTTATTTATTAAAAGTGCTTAATTACATTATAGGGACTTACATACTACAAAATAAGCATAAATTAACATAAAATAGTAAAGATTTTGAACTATTTTACAATTTTATAAATCCGTTACATTAAGGAGACCCTCTTGGTCTCAAGCAACTTATTGTTAAGCAATTAAGGTGATTATGTAAAAAAAACCATTATTTTTTAACTTTATTTATGACCAGACTAGAAAATAATAGCATACCTTCAATATAAATAGTTAAAATTCTCTTTGCTTCCTCGTTTTTTAGAACTAAAAAAATTACGGATGAGTTCATTATGTGTACTATTTATTTTAGCAGGCTTAGGCAAATACAAATTAGGCAAATAAAAAGACTATGATATGAAGGTATAGCAATCATTATTAATGAAAAATAAGAGTCATACCTATTAATCAGTTGTACTAGGAATGGCACGGCCAGAATGGTATGATTTTACCAGAGTAAGTATGGTAGGTACTAATTCGAAGGGTTTTGTTCTGTCGATTTCGTTGACTTTACTTAATATTAGTGATTTGAAAAAAAAAACTTTAAACATACACATACTGTTGAATTGAAGTCATCATTATAACAGAATTTAAATTATGTTTAGTAGGTAAGTAAAACCGACTGAGGTGGCATATTCAGATTGTTTATGAACTAGGTATCTCATATTCCCAATATATAAGTACAAGGGAGACATTTCAATATTATCAAAGTAGTATAATATTGATAAGGATTTATTCCAAGGACCCATACTGTATATCGAAAAAAACAAACTGAAAAGATTCTTAGTTAACAACGGAAACCTAACTGCTATTACTACTAGGTAATACTTATAAATGAACATTCATTATACTTTTCCTCAAATGAGTTATGTTTACTTTTCCAAAACTTATATTGCATAACATCGACCAAGTCCGTAATGTATGAGAATATCTATGCGTGATTTACTTACCGATGAAAAGAAATATCATCATCTTTGGCGCCTGTGTGGCTCCTGCACTAATGCACGGCACAAGCCGGCATTTTAATACCGATATATTACCGAAATTTCATGGGCCGAAAAAACTAATATTTTGACGACATGACAATTTCAAAATGTTTGACATGACATTAGGGCACCGCTGTCACAAGCTCCGCCCACTTTGGCACCAGGAAAGTGGAGCACATTTTGAGCGTTGATTACGCTTCCTTACTTATTATTCTTCCAAGGTCGGCACGCCTAATAGAGGCTTCTGGTGACCAGAGGGCTGGCTACTATTTTGCTCAACGAATAGCCATCGCTATTCAGCGTGGTAATACGGCCAGCCTTCTGGGCACCTTGCCCGTTGACAGCGATCTGGGTCAAAATTTTTATCTATAATTTTAAGTAGGTTAAATTACGTTTATTATGTATTTGTTACACATACTGTTATATGAATAAAATATTCAAATCGTATATTGGCATTGGGGCTAATTATGAAAAACTAAGAAAAAAATGTTTCGCGACAATTTTTTTTTGTATGGAGGGTTGGCTGGCTGGGACGACGTGTCCCATACAAAAAAAAATATTTTTTCCCGTCGAAAAATGTTTTCTCCTACTTATGCCCTCAAACGGATCACCAGTATTTTTTTTATTTTTTATTCTTTATTTCACAAAAGGTACATTTAATCAATTTCACCTATTTTACCCTCCTGTACTATTAATTTAGGTACGTACTTATGTGGCTGTGGGAGGCAACCATTCCTATCTGCCAGATAACCTAATGCGGACGATTGTTGTACCTATTGCTAAAAACAGAACTGGGGACCTGGCAGATAGAAACAACTACAGACCAATTTCGTTGGCAACAATCATGGCAAAAGTACTTGATAGTGTGCTTTTTCAATTCATATTTTTCAATTTTGCAATTCACAGCTAAAAGTCATCTAAAACTGCAAATGGGTTTTCGACCACAGTTATCTACAGAATCTGCAATCCTGTGTCTTAAGAGCACTGTCAGGTATTATGCCAATAGTAAAACCCCGGTGGCAGCCTGTTTCCTCGAACTATCTAGGGCTTTTGACCTGGTTTCCTATGATCTCCTGTGGGAGAAGCTGCAAAACACCAGTTTACCGCAGGAAACCATTCGAATGTTTAAGTACTGGTATGGAAACCAGGTCAACAGCGTTAGATGGGCGGATGCCCAGTCTGACGACTACAGGTTGGAGTGCGGGGTGAGGCAGGGGGGGTTGACCTCGTCTTCGCTCTTTAACCTGTATGTTAATGGACTATTCGAGGAGCTCAGCAGGACCCATGTCGGCTTGTCTGTGTCACTCGAAACGGTCTCACTTTGTCCATATAAAGTTATTAGTACTTCCTAAAACTACAAAATGTACGCTATCTATGTATTACTGAAAGAATGAAGTGTCAGTGTAATAGATGATGCACGCTGTTCCGATCCGCGTCTTACACGACACTTCCGGCACTCCATTTTGTATAGAAAGCGTCACGTGATCCTCGGAGGTCACGTGATGTTCTGTATACAAAATGAAGTGTCGGCAGTGTCGTGTAAGACGCGAAATGGAACAGCGTACATCAACCTGTAGTTTCACTACCTAAACTCATCCACATAAAATAATTTAAAGTTAAATATTTAACTAGAAACTGAACAGAAATAAAGGTTAGCAATCCCCGCGGGCTACTAATAAAAATGTAAATCTTATAACAACGGTGCAATCAGTCTGGCTCGCTGATTAAACATCTGGCTGATAAACGATCGAATCTGACGTCACCAACTACGTAGCTATTAAAATAGAAGGCTAATTGGCACTTCTGACATGACCTTTACCAGATACTATTTTTTTTAATACCACGCCGGTGGCAAACAAGCATACGGCCCGCTTGATGGTAAGCAGTTTTACGTGCGCGTTGCCTACCCTTTAAGAACTTATACACTTTCGTTACTACGGTACGCTATTGGTTACTAGATGGCGCTGCAGCGCAGATGTAATTTCCTCCTACATTTTGGGTATCTTTGGGTTGCTCTCGTTCAGATGGCGCTTCCAACTTGGAGCCTCAAAGTTCTTCTCCTCAAGTTCTTAGACTGTGGCTGTCTATATATGTATAGTCTCTGCCTTGGTGATTGTAATTAAGCATATGTTCGGAGAGTTTTCGGAGTCTGAATTCAGTGCTGAATTCATACCAAGTGTGTGCCATGATTTTTTTTTAATATAATTGTTGGCTTGGAAACTGAAGGACCAGCTACAAGTCTGTGGTTGTGGTAAATCAGTCGGGGCTACTGTGTGGCATTCCTAAGTAGTTATAGAGCGGTAATCTAGAAGGTCCCCTGGGAGTACGGTCTCAGTGGCGCGTTTGTCGGTTCATGTAGTGATGCCACATAATAATTTAACTACTCACAAAGGTAATCTTTTACAAAATCAATGTATTTTGTGTATACTGTTCTCCATTTTAAACGACTCAGCTGTGCCCCAGTACCTACTTGCGATCCAAATTTAGGTTTGTAATTAACTGCCCGTCCTGGCTGCGAACTTCGCACCACTCGTAAGCTACTCCTCTCTGTGCCCCATCACCATTCCACTTCAATGTCCAATTCGATTTTCACGAAAGCTTTCCATACGGTTCTATCTTCAGCTTTTCGGACAGATGTCTGCAGGAGTACGAAACTACTACTATACAACTCTTAAGATCTTAACTGTGACCGTGGCGTAAATAAACGAGTGGGATTTTGATAACCACCAAAAAGTATCGAATACTAGGTTTTTTTTTCAATTTAAGATCAAAATAATTAATTAAATCGCAGAGTTTCATGGGTACTTAACTTCTAAAGCCATTTATGGCTTATTTACAACAAGAGTTCGGACTAACTATGATTATTTTTTCTAACAGTGTATTTACAGTTTTACAAAGCGTAGTCGTGATTATTCGAAGACATAAAAAAATCTTACATCCTTAATTGATTAATGCTAAGGCCGTATTTATCGTATTGTTGAGTTACCCACGCTTGGTGATGCGCCGAACTGTCACGTGTAATGAAAGGATTTAGGCAACGTTCACTAATGCTACGGCCACACTGAAGGGCGAAGATTAGTGTCGCATTGTCGCGATAAAAACTTCGTGGTACAACGAACACGAACTACGTGGCAACATATTGTCGCAATAAAGCTTCGGGCGAACTAAATCGGTCAATATTTTCATACACTTGAAATGAAGTTTCTAAGTGTAGCCACGTTCAGGATCTTGTCGCGATAAAATCCCTTTGATGTGCGAAAAAACCCGACAAGAGCCCGAACACAGTTCGTGTTCGCCCGAATGATTCGCGATAACAGTGAGTTCACTGTTATCGCGTGGCTACACATGTCGCGACAGGTCCAACATTCGCCGAATCCCGTAAGTGTAGCCGTAGCATAAAAACACCCTCATACATTTGTACTTGTCGTGCCGTCTGTCAAGTGTCAACAGTGTCAACCCGCTGGAGCACCCCTCAGTTTGTACCTAAGTACAATCACTGTGCATTGTGACTAGGGAATGCAAACCGGTTATCTTTAGTAGAAAAATAACCGGTATCAACCGAAAAACCGGTTATTTTTAGCATGTAAATAACCGGTTATTTTCATACTAAAAAAGTAAACTAATTGCATTCCCTAACGGTGATGCACCCGCGGTTACCAATGTACCGACAGTCACGTCGTTAATTGTCGCAGCACACTTTTCAACATATCAATGATATTTGATCATATGGACTAGACGGAGAGCTGGCCACGTCAGATGATGATGACGTGGCCAGCTCTCCGTCTAATAATGGTGATCACAAGCTGAGAAATCTTCAATTTATATAAATTATCTACAACAATTAAAGATAGGTATATTTACATATATCAACTAAAAGAGTTTTTTGAGTTTGGATGTGGCTGTGATACAGAACCAAAGGTTTATGCGCATCACATGTTTGTGTGGTGTACCTTTATAAATACACTAGCTTTTTCCCGCGGCTTTGCCCGCGTACTAAAAAAGGAGGTTCTCAGTTAGACTCGTATGTTTGTATGTAGGACTGTAAGTTTGTCCGCGATAATCTCGCGTTTCGCTGAACTGATTTAGATGCGGTTTTCGGAAAAGTATTCGTTACATTCTAGAGGTTTCGGTATATCACGTTTTGGTGAAGGAGGTTCCCTCATTTTTTTATTTTAAAGAAATGATTGCAATAATTGTCTAATTGTTACGCCATCAACGACTTACTACTACTGAGAAATTATGATTAATACAGATTTCTACTCTTGAATAAAAGCTTTTCCCCGCGACTTCATTTGCGTGGAATTAGTAATACACCCTCCTTTTTACCCGCTTAAGGAATGACTTCTGGGATAACAACTATTATATATCCTTCCCCAGAACTCAAACTATCTCCATAGCAAATCATCTAAATAGTTTCATCGGTTATTAATTTCCCATACAAACTTTCAACGCCTAAAGGGTTGATTTTCGAAATAAATACTATCCTATATTATTTCCCGCGACTCAATCTATATAATATGTACCAAGTTTCATTTCAATCGTCTGTTCAGCGGTTAATAATTCGCCATACAAACTACCAACATCTTTTCTACCTCTCTCAGATTGATTTGCGGGATAAAAAATATTCTGTTTTGTTTCCTGGGACTCAAACTGGATATAGTTTTATCTAAATCGGTTCGCGGTAAAAAAATCTCCATACAAAACTCCAACCCCCATTTCACCCTCTTAAGAATGATTTTCGAGATTAAAACTATCCTATGTCGTTTCCCGGGACTCAAACTATCTCTATACCAAGATTCATCTAAATCGGTTCAGCTGTTAATAATTCTCCATAAAACTTTCAACTATTTTGTAACTATTTTGTCCCTTCCCGGGATACAAACTATCTCTATACTAAGTTTCATGTAAATTGGTTCAACGTTTAAAAAATCCCCATACAAACTATCATTTTACATACAAACCCCCATTTCACCCCCTTAAGTGTTGATTTCGTAATCAGCGACCCGATAAACCATAGAAACAATACCCATGTTGATATTTAAATTTTGTTACCATTTTCCCCCTTCTATGGGTTGAACTCTCAAAAAAGCTGAAGCACTTGTTTACTCATTTATCGTTAGGAATACTCCTGTAAAGTTTCGAATAAAAAATTTAACTACTCTTGTTTCCTATAAAAACTTTGGACCCCGTTTCCCCCCTCAGGGGGTAAATTTTTAAAAAATATTTCTAAGTGCATCCCTAGGCCTTATAAGGAGCCTACGTGCCACATTTGGAATCTCTAGAACCAGCGGTTTGAGCTGTGCGTTGATCTATCAGTCAGTTTCTTATTTTATACTAGCTGTGCCCGCGGCTCCGCCCGCGTGGAATTCGGTCTGTGTCAGTAAGCGGCTAATTCACCCCTAATTTCTCTCCCGCTACCCTGGAGGCGGAACTTGAAGTAAAGTTGACAGATGGATACGCTAGGGGAAAAAATATTTTACAATTACCACTAAATGAAACTACACTCAAAAATTAATACTTTTTTTTATTATACTATTTTTTTTCGCATGATTTAAACGACTTAGAGAGTAGTAGGTGTATATCGGACGATACAGGACCACTTTTGTATTTATACGTTCATGTCCACGGCAAATATCATCCAAATCGATCCTCCCGTCAAATCAGTTAAAGCATGAAAGGTAAGAACAGGCGTGGTTGGAAGTGGGGGGGGATCACAAATGCTGAAATGTTTTTTTCTATTTTAGGTGCACTTGGAGGGGGGGGGGGGGGGTCCATGACCCATGCAATTTTAACTCAATCGAAAGTAGTGGCTACCCCCCCTTTTAGACGTTGAATTTTTATAGGTTACGTATAACCTGGCTGGGGATTTTCTTGAATTGGAATTAGTAATCCTTAAGGGGTGATTTCCGGAAAAACGATGCAAAAAAAACCGGCCAAGAGCATGTCCGGCGATGCTCAGTGTAGAGTTTCGTAGATGCTGCCCTGTTACAAAACATCCGTTCAAAAGGTCGTTTATTTGGCGGCGCTTACGTCATTTTACTATTCGGCACTTCCTTTCACTATGAGTTTTTGACTAATAATTCAAAAACGGCTGAACCGATTTTATTCAATACAGTTTTTATTGAAAGTTCTTATCAGGCCTCACCAAATTTCAGCTTTCTAGTGCGAACGGTAACTGAGCTAGACCGCGGACAGACGGACGGACATGGCGATGTAACTGTTACGTAATAAGGCCTAATTATGTACAGAAGCATACACTGCTTTACCTACACACATATTAAAAATCCATTGAAACCATTAGAATGACCGCCATTACTCAAGCCAATGCGTCAATGCGCCGTGTCGTCAAATGGTTGCAACGGAAGACCAGCGCTGGCCCTGCCGGCATTTAACGCTGAGTTGCGACCATTTCGTGGCAATTAATGTTTCGGGTTGTATATGTTATTGTTTATGATGTTTTTTGTAATTGTCATGAATAAATCTTTCATTCGTTCATTCATTCATTCATTCATTACACCGCCATGACCAACATTGCGCCGGCGGTCGGGGGGGCGGATTTTCATTACGTTACCGTAGGTAATTAATTTTCATACGTTTTTACCACACTGTCAAAGATAATACACTGATGTTACGTTACTGGTTGCAATAATGTTGGTAATTAATTACATACAGTTCCGAAAGCGGAATAGAGGATTTATGATATTGGTGTAGATCAAGATATTTATTCGTCAATGTAAGCACACTACAATGCACTAATGAACGTCAGAGAAAAATAAAATAGGTGAGTGTCGAGGAAAGTGTGTGAATCGAGTGCGATTGGAACGAAGTTATGTTATTTAATTTTATTTCATTTTTGACTTTATCGTAAATTTAGTTTTTTTTTTTAATTTTAGAAATTTTAGAAGTTTTGGAAATTTTGGAAATGTTAGAAAGTTTGGCAATTTTGAAAAGTTTTGGAATGTTTGGAAATTTTGCCAATTTTGGATTTTGGAAATTTTAGAAAATTTGGGAATTTTGGGAATTTTGGAAATTTTGGAAATTTTGGAAATTTTGGAAGTTTTGGAAATTTTGGAAATTTTGGAAATTTTGGAAATTTTGGAAATTTTAGAAATTTTGGAAATTTTGGAAATTTTGGAAATTTTGGAAATTTTGGAAATTTTGGAAATTTTGGAAATTTTTGACATTTTCGACATTTTTAAAATTCTCGACTAAGGTTATTCTTTAAGGTTCTCGACTTTTTTCACTTTTATCACTTTGTCACTTTCACTTTTCACTACACTTCACTTCACTTTATTCTATTTTATATATTTTTTATTTCATTCCATTTTACATGTTTCTCAATCGTATGGGTGTCGCGTTTTCGTGACGTGACGCTTTTTCGTCACGTGACTTTTTTTCGCATAGGCCCCCATCCGCGAACCGTCCGATAAGGAACTTCGTTCCAAAACTACCACCGATTCTAACGCTACACCTCTGGCCCAAGAAGTATTATCACCGAAAAGAAATTCGACTGGACTTATTTTTTTCAAAAGAGTAATACATTATTAGATCTTAATTATACAAAATAATGCGTAGTTCTTCAAGAAGACATTGATATGTCTTCTTGAAGAACTACGCATTATCAGCTTGAGAGACAGATAATGTACCTATTGTTTAATTACAAAGAAAAATAAATCCTAATCTGACTGCTTCACAAAACGTTTAATATGTTTTCCTACCTAAACGGTGTCCTATAAAAGTTAGATGATTTTGTAGTAGTTTTTTGGTTTGGGCCATGCATCTTTGTCCGTCATATATAGCCCTCGAACCTGCAATAACCCTATGACATTCATGACATTTTCAAATATTTATTAAGAGCTGGTAAAGGTAAATTTAAAGCATCGACGGGTAACATGTTATAAATATGAACACCTTGACCAAAAAATTACAAATTATTTTAATACCAACTTTCAACATACAAACTTTCAACCCCCTTTTCATCCCTTCCAGGGTTGATTTTCGGGATGAAAACTATTCTTTGTCCTTTCCCGGGACTCAAACTATCTCTACACAAAATTTCATCAAAATCCGTTCAGCCGTTAACTAATAAAAAATTCTTGGAACGTGTTCTGTTATCGATTCTAAGTATCTCCAGCCAACTTTTTTCGAATATATTCCATGAACAGACTTTCGACCCTCTTCAGCTTTATTACATGTATAGATAGTTTTTATAAAAAGTACCTTTCAGGCTTCACTTCCATTTTATTTTTTTATTTTTTGGACCTACGGTTCTAAAGTAAGATGGGGGGAGGGGGGTTTGAAGATGAAACTATCCTTTGTCATTTCTCGGGACCCATACTATCTCTATACCAATTTTCATCTAAATCAGTTCAGCGGTAAAAATTCCTCATACCACCTTCTAACCCCCTTTTCACCCCCACAAGGGTTTGAAAACTATCCTATGACGTTTCTCGAGACTCAAATTATCTCCATACTCATTTCTATCTAAATCGTTTCAGCGGTTAAAAATTCTCCATACAAACTTTCAACCCCATTTTCACCCCCACCAGGGTTGATTTTCAGGATTAAAACTATATATTATCCTTTCCCAGGACTCATACTATATCTATACAAAATTTCATAAAAATCCGTTTAGCCGATTTCACGTGATGCGCGGTCAAATAAACAGACAAACAGATAAACAGACAAACAGACAAAAATTCTGAAAATTGTTGGAACGTGTTCTGTTATCGATTCTAAGTATCCCCAGCCAACTTTTTTTCGATTATCTTCCATGTACAGACTTTCGACCCTCTTCAGCTTTATTATATGTATAGATATTTCGAAGAAGATTGCAATTTGGCACAAATACTTTCAAGAATTTTCATGTCCACAATATTAGATTTCAAAATCGATGCCATTTTCGTAATTAGCGTCCCAAAAAATCACAAAAACGACACCCATATTGATATTTAGACATTTCAACCCCATTGTACCCCAACAGGGGAGATGGTATTTCACGTCCGCCACGTTGGATTTTAAAATCGTTGTTGTTTTCGTAATCAACAACCCGATAAACCACAGAAACAATACCCACGTTGATTTTCAGAATTTTTGACCACATTTCCCCCTTTTAGGGGCTGAATTTTCAAAAAACCTGAAACACCTATTTACTCATTTATCGTTAGAAATACTCGTGTGAAGTTTCGAATAAGTCTAACTAATCTTGTTTTGCCATACAAACTTTGGACCCCCATTTCATCCCCTTAGGGGGTGAATTTTGAAAAATCCTTTCTTAGTGCACCTCTAGACCTTATAAGGAACCAACGTGCCAAATTTGAAATCTGTAGAACCAGCGGTTTGGGCTGTGCGTTGATATGTCAGTCAGTCAGTCAGTCAGTCAGTCAGTCAGTCAGTCAGTCAGTCAGTCAGTCCGGCAGTCAGTCAATTTCTTCTTTTATATATATAGATATACTTACTCGGATTTGAGACCAGGCCTCTCAGCTTCGCAATTACAACCGACTAGGCTGAAGCAGTCGTCTTATAAATAGCCTAAGCATCAAGGCAACTTTAATACACAAAACAAAATGTCCGAAATTACAAGACGCTCGTCCCCGGCTCCCTCAGCGTGTGACAACCCTAATCAGACCCACCCACGTCACCGCGCTATATTTGGTTTCGTTATATTAAAACTAACTTGTTTGAGCTGAAAGACATGAGTAGGTCTAGTCCACATAAGCCAAGGTCATATCCATTGGACAAAATGTTTCCCACTATTTTATACGTATTTTTATGTAATGATATTCTGCAATTAATAGGTCAACCCTGACAGCCAGCTGTTTCGATTATCTTGTAAACCTAAATAAATTCATAGATGACAGCACCAACTCTCTCGCTGTACCAGAATCGTGTAAGTAATTCGGATAGGAGGTGCAAGCACGTACTGCTTATGCCGTTAGAGTATGGTCAACGGCGCCTAACCGTTTCAAATTCAGAGATTGCAATTATTTCTTATCTGCTGAGTGAGTACCTCTTCACGCCAATATGGACCATATGCGGCGTGTGCCGAGCCTACTGTAATTCAACTGATGCATCCAACAGGTTCCTTTTCCCAATCATCTGCGATCACTTGCTGCTAGCAGGGGCCCGTTTCTCAAAAGCTTGTAACTTGTAATACAAGCGGATGTCACTTTTCGACATCTTTAGCTAGAAAGGGACTACATAAAATATGATACAGTAATGAGAGTAGTCAAACCCCTCTTGTTAGTTTGCTATACTATCCTTATTTCGAATCCGGGTAGATGTTCATTGGTGGAGGTCAGAGAATGCAAATAACTTGATGAATACATGTCTTAGAACTATGGGTTTAATGTAGTATGGATCTTTTTAATTAGACTATATCAATGCCAGGCATGTCTAGGGTGAAGTAGTGACAAGTGAAGGCGCGGGGATTCCTTCACAAAAAATCTTGTGGTCTGCACATATGGCCCCCGTAGGCGAGCCTTGGGTGTCAATTTTAATATACATTATTAAAATTGATTTTTGGAACTTTAACCAAGGGGAATACCCAATACGTACAAGAAGTGTACAAAGGGATGACAATTTTCCACAACTTTTATGCGGACGATGTCGTGTTATATTACCTACTTTTCCAATTTTACTCTGTGACGTAATTCAATGCCAAACATATAACCTCACTTATCACTGGTTTCGTGTTTTTACTTATATGTGTGTATTAAAAAGAAACCACACTAATATAATGTGTTTACATTTGTAATCCGCTGATGTAAAACGGCAATTTCATTTTCCCTTATTCGAGAAATACAAGCATAGTAAACGAGTGTGAGCTTATATTTTTGATCTCGAATTACGTCACAGAGTGTAAGTTAGTTCTCAGCTTTACGATTCCAAACAGTTGGTCTTCACTCAAGTCTCAACTTAAGTCTACCATTAGTCGTATAAGATACACTCTCGGTTGGAATCCTGTAATTGCCAGGCTGAATAGAGTGATTAGCGAATGTGACGCCGCTAAACTCGAGCCGAATTGCTAAATTAGTCTGCTCTTTAAAGTAGCTGTGCCTGATATAATATAAGATATTATATACAATTTAAATAGTGTGGTTTCTCTCTATTCAAGAGTAATTTATATAAATTATGGAGTAGGTCAGGGGACGTAGGTAGGAGGACATATGCTTTGTAAATCTTATAAAGTAGACATATTTTGTATTAATTAAGTACAGCCTTTTATCGCTTTTAAATCAACTGAACATAATTTAATTAAATACAATATTAAATATGTCCTGTCTGCTGTTGTTCGTTTTTGTAAAGGGTCGGCAACGCGCATGTAACACCTCTGAAGTTGCAGGCGTCTGTAGGCTACGGTAGCTGCTTACTATCAGGCGGGCCGTATGATTGTTTGCCACCGTCGTGGTATAAAAAAATATGCTTTGTAGTTAGCACTTCCAAGCACATAAGTTTTACTCTAAAGTTAAAGCTTTAAAATAGATTTATTTTCTGTTAATATTTTTTATGTGATATAATTATATTACATAATAAACGTTTTAATTCCCACGTTTTATTATCAATAAACCAATACCGTTATCCTCCAGGCTGTTGCCAAGTGCCAGATTCACGACAGCCGCCAAATCCCAACGAGTAATAAAGATTCTTACTTGCAAACAACAATAAAAGCCGCGTTCACAAAATGGCGGCCCAATATCACAATATGTCCACCGGGATTAAAGCTTGATTGATGTACTTCGCAAATCTGTGCTACTTATACGCTATATTACGCGTCAAATAAATTGATTCACTGAGAAAACGCCCATCTATCAATCTTTTTGGTTCAACGTAATATTTATCGGTAATATATCATATCAATTTAATGGTGACAGGTATTAAGATGATTTCCGTGTCTGGATTGACATTTAGCATTTGGAGTGTCTTGGGTAGCATTACCATAGCATTACAGGGGGATTAGCCAACGTGGCAATCGTTAACGCTCCGTGGTGTAGCGTAGTCATCTCTCTCTATCACTGTTCCATATTGGTGTGATGTGACAGTGACAGTTGCGTTTCGTTCGCTACGGAGCATTTTTTTTACGGAGCGGAAACAAGTTTTTTTTTAAATAACCGACAAATTTATAAAAGCTTCATCTATCGACTGTGTGTTCAAACGCGCATACACCGTTTCTGTTCCGTCTCTGTTAGGGCAGGTTGCACTTAAACCGTCTGTTAACGTCATTGTTAAAGTTTGATTGTGTGAAATGTTTGACAGTTCTCTATAGTATAGTTTGCCAGCTCCTCCGCCATATTGAACGTTGACCAGTTCGTTCATTGTACGAATGTACGTGTTGCAACACGCCCTCAATGTTTATTTAGTTTGTATTTGGCTTGATATTAATTTGATATTTATCAGGATTGGAGCCGTCAAAAGTAAAGTTT
Organism: Pammene aurita; assembly: GCA_947086415.1. Classification (NCBI taxonomy): domain Eukaryota; kingdom Metazoa; phylum Arthropoda; class Insecta; order Lepidoptera; family Tortricidae; genus Pammene; species Pammene aurita. The sequence continues at coordinate 22,725,537 of OX352306.1, read as the reverse complement.
GGTTAATTCAGATCATCCATTTCTTGCTATAAATTGTTTAAAAAGTTCATGTTTAAACGTTCGCCATCAGTATGAAACGTCAAAAGTTTTTATGACTTTGGCTGACAGAACTACAATTTGTATAAATATCACTTGGATGACAAAAAAAGATCGTTTTGATAACAAATCCGTAACAAATCCTGTTTGTAAAGCTAGAATACGCTCTTACACTTACCTATCTCGCAGTTAAGTACATGGATATACGTGAAGGGTACACGGAAAAAACATGTCTAGTATTGTGTAGTCACTTTTTTTGTAAAATGAGATTTTTATATCAAAACTAGCCTTTTCCCGCGGGTTCGCCCGCGTACTATAAGTACTCAAAAAGGATACGATACCCATGTTGATTTTCAGACTTTGTGACCACATTTGCCCCTTTTAGGGGTTGAATTTCAAAAACCTTAAAAACACGTATTTACTCATTTATCGTTAGGAATACTCCTGTGAAGTTTCGAATAAAATAGTCTAACAAATCTTGATTCGCTATACAAACTTTGGACCCCCATTTTACCCCCTTAGGGGATGAATTTTAAAAAATCCTTTCTTAGTGCATCCCTAGACCTTATAAGGAACCTACGTGCCAAATTTGGAATCTCTAGAACCAGCGGTTTGGGCTGTGCGTTGATATGTCAGTCAGTCAGTCAGTCATTCAGTTTCTTCTTTTATATATTTACTAGCTGTGCCCGCGGCTCCGCCCGCGTGGAATTCGGTCTGTGTCAGTAAGCGGCTAATTCACCCCTAATTTCTCTCCCGCTACCCTGGAGGCGGAACTTGAAGTAAAGTTGACAGATGGATACGCTAGGGGAAAAAATATTTTACAATTACCACTAAATGAAACTACACTCAAAAATTAATACTTTTTTTTATTATACTATTTTTTTTCGCATGATTTAAACGACTTAGAGAGTAGTAGGTGTATATCGGACGATACAGGACCACTTTTGTATTTATACGTTCATGTCCACGGCAAATATCATCCAAATCGATCCTCCCGTCAAATCAGTTAAAGCATGAAAGGTAAGAACAGGCGTGGTTGGAAGTGGGGGGGGATCACAAATGCTGAAATGTTTTTTTCTATTTTAGGTGCACTTGGAGGGGGGGGGGGGGGTCCATGACCCATGCAATTTTAACTCAATCGAAAGTAGTGGCTACCCCCCCTTTTAGACGTTGAATTTTTATAGGTTACGTATAACCTGGCTGGGGATTTTCTTGAATTGGAATTAGTAATCCTTAAGGGGTGATTTCCGGAAAAACGATGCAAAAAAAACCGGCCAAGAGCATGTCCGGCGATGCTCAGTGTAGAGTTTCGTAGATGCTGCCCTGTTACAAAACATCCGTTCAAAAGGTCGTTTATTTGGCGGCGCTTACGTCATTTTACTATTCGGCACTTCCTTTCACTATGAGTTTTTGACTAATAATTCAAAAACGGCTGAACCGATTTTATTCAATACAGTTTTTATTGAAAGTTCTTATCAGGCCTCACCAAATTTCAGCTTTCTAGTGCGAACGGTAACTGAGCTAGACCGCGGACAGACGGACGGACATGGCGATGTAACTGTTACGTAATAAGGCCTAATTATGTACAGAAGCATACACTGCTTTACCTACACACATATTAAAAATCCATTGAAACCATTAGAATGACCGCCATTACTCAAGCCAATGCGTCAATGCGCCGTGTCGTCAAATGGTTGCAACGGAAGACCAGCGCTGGCCCTGCCGGCATTTAACGCTGAGTTGCGACCATTTCGTGGCAATTAATGTTTCGGGTTGTATATGTTATTGTTTATTATGTTTTTTGTAATTGTCATGAATAAATCTTTCATTCGTTCATTCATTCATTCATTCATTACACCGCCATGACCAACATTGCGCCGGCGGTCGGGGGGGCGGATTTTCATTACGTTACCGTAGGTAATTAATTTTCATACGTTTTTACCACACTGTCAAAGATAATACACTGATGTTACGTTACTGGTTGCAATAATGTTGGTAATTAATTACATACAGTTCCGAAAGCGAAATAGAGGATTTATGATATTGGTGTAGATCAAGATATTTATTCGTCAATGTAAGCACACTACAATGCACTAATGAACGTCAGAGAAAAATAAAATAGGTGAGTGTCGAGGAAAGTGTGTGAATCGAGTGCGATTGGAACGAAGTTATGTTATTTAATTTTATTTCATTTTTGACTTTATCGTAAATTTAGTTTTTTTTTTTAATTTTAGAAATTTTAGAAGTTTTGGAAATTTTGGAAATGTTAGAAAGTTTGGCAATTTTGAAAAGTTTTGGAATGTTTGGAAATTTTGCCAATTTTGGATTTTGGAAATTTTAGAAAATTTGGGAATTTTGGGAATTTTGGAAATTTTGGAAATTTTGGAAATTTTGGAAGTTTTGGAAATTTTGGAAATTTTGGAAATTTTGGAAATTTTGGAAATTTTAGAAATTTTGGAAATTTTGGAAATTTTTGAAATTTTGGAAATTTTGGAAATTTTGGAAATTTTGGAAATTTTGGAAATTTTGGAAATTTTGGAAATTTTTGACATTTTCGACATTTTTAAAATTCTCGACTAAGGTTATTCTTTAAGGTTCTCGACTTTTTTCACTTTTATCACTTTGTCACTTTCACTTTTCACTACACTTCACTTCACTTTATTCTATTTTATATATTTTTTATTTCATTCCATTTTACATGTTTCTCAATCGTATGGGTGTCGCGTTTTCGTGACGTGACGCTTTTTCGTCACGTGACTTTTTTTCGCATAGGCCCCCATCCGCGAACCGTCCGATAAGGAACTTCGTTCCAAAACTACCACCGATTCTAACGCTACACCTCTGGCCCAAGAAGTATTATCACCGAAAAGAAATTCGACTGGACTTATTTTTTTCAAAAGAGTAATACATTATTAGATCTTAATTATACAAAATAATGCGTAGTTCTTCAAGAAGACATTGATATGTCTTCTTGAAGAACTACGCATTATCAGCTTGAGAGACAGATAATGTACCTATTGTTTAATTACAAAGAAAAATAAATCCTAATCTGACTGCTTCACAAAACGTTTAATATGTTTTCCTACCTAAACGGTGTCCTATAAAAGTTAGATGATTTTGTAGTAGTTTTTTGGTTTGGGCCATGCATCTTTGTCCGTCATATATAGCCCTCGAACCTGCAATAACCCTATGACATTCATGACATTTTCAAATATTTATTAAGAGCCGGTAAAGGTAAATTTAAAGCATCGACGGGTAACATGTTATAAATATGAACACCTTGACCAAAAAATTACAAATTATTTTAATACCAACTTTCAACATACAAACTTTCAACCCCCTTTTCATCCCTTCCAGGGTTGATTTTCGGGATGAAAACTATTCTTTGTCCTTTCCCGGGACTCAAACTATCTCTACACAAAATTTCATCAAAATCCGTTCAGCCGTTAACTAATAAAAAATTCTTGGAACGTGTTCTGTTATCGATTCTAAGTATCTCCAGCCAACTTTTTTCGAATATATTCCATGAACAGACTTTCGACCCTCTTCAGCTTTATTACATGTATAGATAGTTTTTATAAAAAGTACCTTTCAGGCTTCACTTCCATTTTATTTTTTTATTTTTTGGACCTACGGTTCTAAAGTAAGATGGGGGGAGGGGGGTTTGAAGATGAAACTATCCTTTGTCATTTCTCGGGACCCATACTATCTCTATACCAATTTTCATCTAAATCAGTTCAGCGGTAAAAATTCCTCATACCACCTTCTAACCCCCTTTTCACCCCCACAAGGGTTTGAAAACTATCCTATGACGTTTCTCGAGACTCAAATTATCTCCATACTCATTTCTATCTAAATCGTTTCAGCGGTTAAAAATTCTCCATACAAACTTTCAACCCCATTTTCACCCCCACCAGGGTTGATTTTCAGGATTAAAACTATATATTATCCTTTCCCAGGACTCATACTATATCTATACAAAATTTCATAAAAATCCGTTTAGCCGATTTCACGTGATGCGCGGTCAAATAAACAGACAAACAGATAAACAGACAAACAGACAAAAATTCTGAAAATTGTTGGAACGTGTTCTGTTATCGATTCTAAGTATCCCCAGCCAACTTTTTTTCGATTATCTTCCATGTACAGACTTTCGACCCTCTTCAGCTTTATTATATGTATAGATAGAAGATGTAGAGCTTGCAATGAACTTATTACTAACAACTTCTGTTACAGCTGTAAATTTTAACGTATATCCACTTAACTGATAAAAACCATAGTTACGAAAAAAGTATGGTTAATTGAATCGTTCCAAACTTTAAAAGCGCTATAACTCAAAATGTTGTTAAAGTAACTAGACATGTTCTTTCCGTGTACAGTCACCGGCAATAGTATCTTCCTACACGAAGGCCGCAAAAATATGTGACACGCTCTTATCTGTTGTAGGGCCGTAAGAGCGCGTCACATGTTTTTGCGGCCTTCGTGTAGGAAGATACTATTGCCGGTGACTGTACCCTTCAAGTGTGATACAACTTAATAATTAGAGAAAGTTGTTTTTCTAAAATACCGCTTACGTAAATTCAAGATAAACAACTTGAAAACGTATAACTGAGTTATTACTTAGTCGAATTTTTTGGGTACTTTCATAAGCTTCACCCTTTGCGAGGCTTCAAAACAAGATGAAGGGCAAACACGTAAAAACTTGTTGTGATTGGTATCGCGCAGTTTGACCGACAAACACGTTGAACTCACAGATCACTTTCCGTCTAGATCATAGAGTAATAAGTAAGCATAGAGTGCTCACTGCATACATGGCTAATGCATTAGCATTAGTATTATTATTAAATAATTAAACAAACTTATGAGCGACGTTTGCCAATACCAGCTATTATTCAGATATAAAATTGAATATGTATTAAACTTGTTTGAAGCTAGCTTGGTAAGTTTTACAGCATCTTCCATACGACTTGAAATATAATAAGGACATCACACATTGGCGTTTCCATGCTTTCTATACTAATTTTGTATGAGGCCGCAATTTATTGAGCGACCAGGATTACTACCTGCGTACTTCATGTAAATTAGGTGCAACGTGCGATTATCAACAAGAATTGAGTTTTAGAACTGTTCTCGTATAAAAAAGTGTAAGTTGAAACAGTGCAGTATTAACAGCCACAGTTTTTGAAAGAACTTTTTGAAACTCCAACTCTGAAGCGCCATCTGAACGAGAACAACCTAAAGATACCCAAAATGTAAGAGAAAATGACATTTGCACTGCAGTACAGATACAGATCTTTATTGGTAAAAACACATTTTACATGTCAATTTCAATATATTGTTAAAATTATTTTGTATTTGTCACTTTATTAATACAGTGTTTGGGTCAACGATTTCCCCGTATTTATAAATTCATCGATGCTGTAGTGCCATCTAGTAACGCGCTTCAGAGTTGGAACTTCAAAAAGTTCTTAGAATGTCCCGAACTATTAAATACATACTCTCTGGTATTAACAAGTGTCTAAGTGTGGAGTGTGGACGTACTCGCTGTCTTCGTAATCGCGTTTAGTCCTTTTAAATTTCGCAGTAAAAGTTCTTACACGAACTCCGACCTTTGTCTGCATTTTTCTCTAGACTAAAATCGCTTTAGGAAGGAACAATCGGACGCGACCACTCCAACTCGCTGGACCGATCTCATAACCAAAGGCAGACATAGTACAGTCACCAGTAATAGTATCTTCCTGCACGAAGGCCGCAAAAATATGTGACACGCTCTTATTTGTGGGGCCATCAGAGCGTGTCACATATTTTTGCGGCCTTCGTGTTGGAAGATACTATTGCCGTTGACTGTACAATGGTTGAGTGCGCTCGCTCCGTGGACAATCGAATGAGCTGAAGACGTCTCGCAAACTCTGCCTATTGTGGAAGAGAACGAGGACAACAACCGTAAAGTCGAACCATTATCACGACCACTCGAAGAGTGAACGACTTAGAAGAGAATCATTTTGCGTGTCAATATTGCTATGTGGGTCGGGCGAAGTCAAAACACCGGATAACTTATATTTTGGAAAATTGAATGATACACCATCACCTTCAAATGCCGAAAACAATATCCCCGCTTCCGACGTTCCATTTTAAAATCTGAGATAGCGTTTTGCTACCGCTTTCATACAACTTGTTACGATATTGTACTTTCCATGTCACACACCGTTCATTCCACAGTTCACTCTCTCAATCAATCACTCACTCGTTCCTTACGTTCCAATCTGCGCATCCTACAGTTATTAAGCATTAATGCGGTTTCTGCTCACGCTTAAACAATTTGTATTAAATTAGGAGACTTAATACGGAAGAAGGAGAAGAGAGAGATTTAATACGGAATCTGTAGCTGCAAGTCTATAATCACTTAATCAGAATGCTCGGAATGCAATCTGTGAGTAGTGTGGACATAGCGTGTAACGCAAAAAGTGTTTGTTGTTCCTAATACGACCAGTGTGCAGAAGACGATGTTTGAACATCTAGCTCATATACAAGATATCTCTATACTCCGCTTAGCGCGTTATTTCTTTGAAACCCAAGCTGCCAAAAAGAAGGGGTGAGGGAACACGCAATTTGTTCCGTGGGGCGTACGAGAGAGTCAGATATTAATGGTTGCCATGGAGACGTAGTTTACGGTCACTTCCAATAATTAGTGTCTCACTGTAGAGTGAAATTACCTCAAGCCTGGCAGCGGGGGTCGCCCGGCTATGCGGGATCTTGGGTTAATTAGTCTATGATCTAGGTAGACACGTGGCAGCGTGTCCAGTCAAGTAATACTTACATGCCACGCTGGACCATATTCTAACTTGCTAACACATTTGAACACGATCCAACGTCAATACAAATCCAATGCATTGACAACGCAATACAGCTAGCGCCTAAAAGTCTGAATCAGAAATGTCAGAATTTGCTATATTACATATTTAATAAGTATTTATTTCAACATAACAACACACAACAATAAAAATATAATAAACACTCTAAACTACTTAAAACTAGAGATAAAAAAATTTGGTCCAGATCACTGTCAACGAGCAGGGTGCCAAGGCTTGCTTGAAAATTATTTCGATGTAACTCCAATACAACGTCAATATTGCTTGATTTTTTGTTGTTTGTTGGAGTTATGTTGAATAATGAATGTGTTTTTAATGTATTGTTTATGTATTTTAAAATTAATACGGCACCTAGTTACGTTTTATAAAACTGAACTTTACAATTTTACTGTCGCTCATTTTCTAACATACAAACCTTTCAAACGCGAACATGGTAGTTATACTAAGAACAGGATTAATCCTATTCGTAGGCAGGGTCACTAACGATTAAGCTAGGAGGCCGCTAATAAATACCGCAATTTCCAATGAATATCAAGATTAATATAAAAGATTTATTATTACACAAATGCTTACAGTACAGGAAAGGAGCCTGGTGATTCATTAAAGACATCTACATTGGGATGACGAACAGCCAACTCATTCAAGAGTAAAAGTGCCCGATTGGTGGGAGCGTTGCTATCTTGACGCGTACGCACCCCGTCTATATGGCTAAGTTTCCGCCAAAATCGGGGGGGTCATAGTACCTACCTGGCTCGCACTCGCTCGCAACCTTGAAGCTCCCTAAAAGAACCTTGGATAAATAGCAAATTCTTAATGGTTAATTTAATTAGCTTTGTGTTAAAAAAAAATAATACGTTTAGATTATTTTCTAATTCCAACCACCACCGACGACTTCTGGCCCTGGCAACTTATAACACGCGTACACTGCGGACCGACGAAAAGATAGTGGAACTGGAGGAAGGATTGAGCTAGTTGCGTTGAGATGTCATAGGGTTATCTGAAGTCCGAAGAGAGGGGGAGGAAACGATAATCCTAAAGTCCGGCAACTTGCTTTATTTCCGGGAGGGCGACCAACAGTCCCAGGGAGGTGTCGGGTTCATCGTCCATAAGTCCCTCGTGAACAACGTGGTGAAGATCGAGAGTGTGTCGACTAGGGTGGCGTACCTTATACTCAGAGTATCCAAGAGGTACTCGTTGAAGGTCATACAGGTGTATGCGCCGACTTCGGCACACTCCGATGACGAGGTGGAGGCTATGTATGAGGATATATCGAAGGCCATGCATAGCTCCAAAACCTACTTCACCGTTGTTATGGGGGACTTCAACGCGAAACTGGGCAAGAGAGATGGTGAAGAACTGAGAGTGGGGCAATTTGGATTTGGAAGTCGGAACCACCGGGGCCAACTACTGGCTGGCTTCTTGGAGAAGGAGGGACTCTACATGATGAACTCCTTCTTCAAGAAACGTGAGCACAGGAAGTGGACCTGGATGAGTCCCGACGGTGCAACTAAAAAGGAGATTGACTTCATCATGTCGACGAAGAAGCATATATTCAATGATGTCTCTGTGATCAATACGGTTAAAACCGGAAGTGATCACCGTCTGGTGAGAGGCACATTGAATATATGTTAAGCTAGAGCGCTCTCGACTGATGAAGTCTACGCTCCGTCCAGCAGCACTTCAAATCCAAAACCCTGAGAACTTTTGGCTGGAACTCCAAAACCGTTACGATTGTCTAGGCGGCGATGTGGACGAATTCAACGACGGGTTTGTGGAAGCTGTCCATAGCACTGGGTCTAAGTATTTTAAGGCCCAGCGGAGCAACAGAACCAAAAGGCTCTCTGACTCCACTCAGAAGCTCATCGAGGAAAGGAGAGGAATGGTTCTACAATCCTCAGCAGATGCGTCATTATACCGGCAGCTCAATAAACGGATTTCTAAGTCCCTTACCCGTGATTTGCGCCAATTCAATACAAGTCGTATTGAAGAGGCCATTGAGCAGAATAAGGGCTCTAAAGTTTTCGCAAGAGATCTGTCTATTGGGCAGAGCCAGCTCGCCAAATTAAAAACTGAGGATGGTAGAATCGTTTCATCCAGACCCGAGCTTCTGGGGGAGATAGAGGACTTTTATGGACAGCTATACACATCAACTAGCAGACCTGAAGTTGATCTGGCGGAAGACCCTAGAGCTAGACTGACCCGACATTATACCGAAGACATCCCGGACATCAGCCTGTACGAGATTAGAATGGCTCTTAAACAGCTCAAGAACAATAAGGCTCCTAGTGAAGACGGAATTACAGCCGAACTTCTGAAGGCGGGTGGTAAACCGGTCCTTATGGCCCTTCAGAAGTTGTTCGACTCCGTTTTACTAGAAGGGAGAACGCCTAAGGCATGGAACAGAGGTGTGGTGGTATTGTTCTTCGAAAAGGGCGATAACGCGTTACTGAAGAACTACCGACCCATTTTACTTCTGAGCCATGTCTATAAGCTGTTTTAAAGAGTCATTACGAACCGTCTCGTACGCAGGCTAGATGACTTCCAGCCTCCCGAACAAGCCGGTTTCCGAAGAGGCTTTAGTACCGTAGACCACATCCATACGCTCCGTCAGGTTATACAAAAGACTGAGGAGTATAACCTGCCCCTCTGCTTAGCGTTCGTGGACTACGAGAAAGCCTTCGACTCGATCGAAACCTGGGCTGTACTACAATCTCTCCAGAGGTGCCAAGTGGACTATCGCTATATCGAAGTGCTGAAGTGTTTGTACGAGAACGCCACTATGTCAGTCCGACTCCAGGACCAGAACTCGAAGCCTATTCCGTTGCAGCGGGGAGTCAGGCAGGGAGATGTTATTTCTCCTAAACTGTTTATCGCTGCACTGGAGGATGTTTTCAAGACTCTGGACTGGAGAAGGCTAGGCATCAACATAAACGGCGAGTACATCACTCACCTTCGGTTTGCTGACGATATAGTAGTCTTGGCTGAGACCATGGAGGATTTGAGTACGATGCTCGATGACCTCAGTAAAGCCTCCGAGCGAGTTGGTCTAAAGATGAACATGGATAAGACGAAGATCATGTCAAATACCCATGTAGCACCAACTCCCGTTACAATCGGAGACTTTACACTCGAAGTTGTGGACGATTATATATACTTAGGACATACTGTCCAGTTAGGTAGATCCAACTTCGAGAAAGAGGTCAATCGACGAATCCGACTCGGTTGGGCAGCGTTCGGGAAGCTACGGCACATCTTTTTGTCCAATATTCCGCAGTGCCTCAAGACGAAAGTCTTTGACCAGTGTGTGTTGCCAGTGATGACATATGGAACTGAAACGTGGTCGCTTACAATGGGCCTCATAAGAAGGCTCAAAGTCACCCAAAGGGCAATGGAGAGGGCTATGGTTGGAGTCTCTCTGCGTGATCGCATCAGAAATGAGGCCATCCGCAGCAGAACCAAAGTAACAGATATAGCCCTCCGAATCGCTAAACTAAAGTGGCAGTGGGCGGGGCACATTGCTCGTAGAACCGATGGCCGTTGGGGCGGAAAGGTTCTCGAGTGGCGACCACGAACCGGAAGGCGCAGCGTGGGTAGACCCCCCGCAAGGTGGACTGATGACCTGGTGAAGGTCGCGGGAGTCCGCTGGATGCGGGTGGCGCAGGACCGGTCATTGTGGCACTCTTTGGGGGAGGCCTATGTTCAGCAGTGGACGTCTTTCGGCTGATATGATGATGATGATGATGATGATTTTCTAATTTGCTATACGAGTCGGTTTATCTCCAGAATGATCAAGAATTTGGGAAAATTATATAGGAATAAAAAAGGATTTTAAGCACTGTGATACTACATCTACAATAAAAACATATTTATATTATAGATTTTGATTTAAGCCTGTATCTTTTTACCAACAGATATACACAGCAGTCCAACAGCCCGGCTTCAAGCGAGTGAAGCGAGGGTTCCGCCCCCTCCGGCTCCCGGAGACCGCACCCGCCGACGAGCCTAGGGACCCCTATTTCCCTCTGCAATGGTAAAAAATAAAAATAGTAGTTTATGTAACTGTTACGTAATAAGGGTCCTTAAAACATGAGTGTGGTTTTATGAAATGAGCCGCAGGCGAATTTCATAATAAGATCACACGAGTGTTTTAAGGCCTAATTACGTACAGTTGCATACACTGCTTTATCTACACTCATATTATATATATTAAATTAAGTGTTCGGAAACCATAGAATGACCGCCATTGTACCGTCATGGCCAACTCGATTGTGCCGGCGCTCGCGCGGGACCAATCGAGTTGGCCATGGCGGTAACATTATGTTATCAAATTCGATGTTCCAAATTTGAAACTCATTGCTTAACAATATTTGAGCATGCAACGTTAAAATTACGTTACTGCCGCAGATAAGGAACTTATCATAGTTAAATCGTTTGTTGTAATGCTTGTCATTGTCTACGGTTTTTGAACGCATTTTAGAGTACTTACAGTATGAGTGTAGATAAAGATATTTATTATTCTATTCAGGCAAATTATGTACAATGCAACTAGAGAACAAATCAAATTATTTTTAATAAATATTTTTATTTTCAAGTAGACACTGGGTACTATATTTATAAGGGTAAATTTCATAAGCATTTCAGCAGCCGGTTTATTTGTGTTACGAATGTATGACAAAAAAGTGGCTCGTAATTCGTAAAATACAATTTTATATGATAGATACACTAATTGCGAATATTTTTTTATAAAATATTATCAACTTCATGTCATCGACTCATAACACAATTGAACCGGCGATTGAAATGCTTGTGAAATTTACCCATAAATTTCAATACATTTCATATACAAAGGAAAAAGTGACCATGGCCTACGGTGCCCAGGGCTGTGTATATGACATCTATCTGACCTTCGTATATGACATCTATTTAGTATAAGTACATCACAATGCACTTGTGGATGTCAGAATAAACACTACTACCAGCTTTAACTCTACACCTCTGACACGAGAAGAAGTATGATCGGCAAGAAACTCAGCGCGACTTATTTTTTTGAAACAGTAAATAATAAATCTTAAAAATACATGCAACACATCAAAGCAGTTTAAAAGAGAAAGACATTGTAGGTATAAAAGAAAAAAAGTTAACCAAATGTGACTGCTTCACAGGTACCTGAAGAACACGGGTCAGAACGGCGGCAAGCCCAAGTTGGACCTCAATGTGGAGGCGGCGTGGGCGCTGGGGTACACGGGGGTCAACGTTACCACCGCCATCATGGATGACGGTAAGTTAGCAGTTTTAGGGTTTACTGCCTCAATAGCTAAGACCCGGTCCCTTATAGAAATCAGAAGTATTTTGTATTTAGAGTTCCTGTTATAGTATTTTAGGCAAAGAGGGGTCAAAAGAGGTGAGTGGCTTGGGTAACAATTTGAGCCGTAGGCGAAAATTGTTAAGAAAAACGCCACGAACATTTTTTGACCTACTACGATGTTGCATACAATACTTTTCCTACGTCTACACATAGTTTTACATAAAATGCGAAATTGAACACTTCATGGATATTGCAGTTATTTTGTCAACATAATCAACAATTATTTAAGTTTCATCTTTTAAAACACTGTATTTCAAGAATACTAATACAAACACACACAGTCGTTATTTAATCAATTATCAAAGAGCGACAGAGATTTGTAAAAATATATTATTTTCAAAGTTTGCGTTTGCCACCACAAACGAATGGGAAACGTAAAAACTTCAAAGCATCTACAAACTATGCCTGTGGTTTTTATAATTTTTTCTTTTTTAATGTTTTTTTTTCTAAAAACACTGCGTTTAGGTTTCTTAGGATGGCAGTAATTTATATTATTCTAAAGTCGTGACTGCACGCGATTCTATTTTGGCGCTTTTATAGAACAAGTGCTTTTTTGGGAAATACACTAGATAGACTTTTTTTTTGTATATTATCTATGTTCTAATGTTCTATTAATAGGTGATAACGATTGTATAAATGACAGATAAAAGTACGGGAGTAGAAAAAAACATATGTGATATCTTTTGTGTCTGTTTATTGGTCTGTCACAGTTAATTTCGTTAAAAACTATCAGACCGATAGACTTGAAATTTGGTACACATAATTACATAGGTCGGTGCCTCAAAATAGAGCAATGACGCGTAGTTACAGTGTCCGCGAGGAAACCGGATGAATTGAAGTGAAAAACAAAGTCCAACGTGGGTCAGTTCGGGTTGCATAACACGTACGGAGCTTATATACCGCGAGCCATCCGGTTGCCTCTCGGACACTGTAACTACATAAATAAGTACTAAGTAGCGCCAGAAATACTAAACTAATTGGAAATTCATATAAATGTACAACAAAGTCTGCATTAAACCGGTTCACATTAGAATCGTTCCTGGAAAGCTATTTGCATAGATTTTACATTTAAATTAGCAGTCTTTAAACAGCACTTTTATTTTCCCTCGCCGAGATGAAAATGAGTTAACGAGGTCCTTTGTCCCCGACAGCTCGATCGTTGTGTTGACCTAATTATTAATAAATTTCCTAAGTCTAGCGCATCAAGTTTTTTTTATAGAACAAGGGGCTTTTTAAAAGACATTTACTTTATTTATTAATGTTTAACTTTCACTGATAGGTTTTAAAAAGCAATGAAATACTCGTGGATATCAACTTTTATCTGGAATATATAATTTTATAACTGATACGAATAACGTGTTGTAAGTTTTATATTTTAAACTGACAGTGAATTTCGATGCCTTTATAGTATTGCATTGTATTAGATGTGAGCTGTATAGCTCCAGAGTGGGTAATAAAACATTCTTCGAATACGGACCCTGGTTCGTCAAAAGTAGTATGGGTGATAAGTGCACAACCTCAAATTTTGATGCACAAGTATAAAATTTGACACAGTTATTTCATGTCCCCAGACAAGCTGATTAAGATCGGTACCCCAAGGTACCCCCCCCCCCTTCTGGCACCGGGGAGGGGGGGTTAAAATACCACTCCACCCGGCTTCATTCAAAAAATTCTAACTGTTCACGTTTAGCTAATAGGTCAAGTTTGGTATCAATTTCGGATAAAACGACTACGTAGAATTCGTTTCTGGTATTAAAAAATACAATTTACTGAGTAATATTTAAAAAAAACATACGAAAATCGAAAATCTCAACAAAATTTTTCATTTTCCAGTCATCATATACACCGTGGGCCCATATAACTAGACAGATTTTAACAGTGTATTCCTGATCATATTTAGATACTAAAATGTCCTATAAACTTTTCTGGAATACGCCTAGTTTCAGAGTTAATACCTTTTAAAAAAAAATACTTTTTTAATTATAACCCATCACAGAACGCCTTTCTAATGGCGTTGTTGCCACTATTGGACATAGTTTAGACGTCCTTATTGACAGATATCAAAGTGACAAGGCAAACTTTGCAGAAACTAATTTTTTACAAAAAAAAATGTACCAATTTGTTTTAGGCGATAATTTTATTAATAACATTTGCTTTTCATGTGCAATAAACATCCAAAAATTGAAAAAAAAAACGAAAAAAAAATTTTTTTTTTTGGCGAAATTGACCTAAAGTCACATAATATTTTTTCCTTCTTTTGGTCTTAGAAATTCGTGCTTAAGATCTGTCGGGTTATTCCAGCCCACGGTGTATATTAATTTGCTAGTTATTTTCATACACAAACAATACAATATTAAATCATATTTTATGTAGATTCAAAAAAATATAACATTTGAGAACCTTTACTAACAGTAAATGGCATTATAAAAAAAAATTGCGTCGCGCGTCGTGAAATTATTTTTACCGCCGTCGGCATCCGCGGGCAAAATATCCAAATAACGCACTTTGGATAGGTACCATGTAAACTTGTTATTTATTGAAATCGATTATTTATATAATATAACAAAGATAAAAACCGCACCTGACGGAATGTGGCATTCCGTCAGAATAGGGACCTTTAGTATAGGATTTGAGTGCGCAACCTTTTTTCCTTGTGCTAAAATAAGACAATTTATAATAAGAATAAAAAACCGTTACTTATTTAAATTTAAGAAATGTGGACTTCCGTTAAAAAGGTAACGTAGAAAGATTGGTGCTTATATTTGTATAATATTACTGCTTAGCGTCAGTCATTATATATTTTCCGCGTATTCTCAAGAAACGCATTCTCGATGATCGTGTTTGGTGGGTTTTGTTCAGGCACGATTGGCACGAACACACTCTCGCCATCGATTTCGGTCCATCGCTTTCCTTACCACATGGTAGAACTTCTGAGAGGGTTCCTCACCTTTGAGTTGGTCAATCCATCGTGCTGGTGAACGGCCCAGTATTACCAACAACGATTAATCTTTCCAAACTTTCGTCCTCGCTTCTCATTATATGGCCAAAGTAACTTCGAAAGCGTCGTTCACAGATTGTCACACTTTAACAAGAAACGCAAAATAAATCATAAAATTAATAAGACAGTTAACTACAATTTAATTATACATTTTGTGTTTCATCATAGTGCCCTCCACAAAGACATACGAGTAGCTGGGTACATTTATTTAAATGTACACTACGCGTAGTAAATGCTGATATAGGGTTGTTTCTGTTGGTGGTATATTCTCCAGCTGACGATCTTTTTTCGTAAATAAGTATTTCCGGCATTAGGCCACTTTACATGGCATTTCTTGACCTGCAAAAGGCTTTCGATTGCATCCCTCGTCAGATGATATGGTGGACACTAAAGGTGAAGAACGTGCCACAAGTCTATGTTGACATTATCCGGGATATGTACCGTAACTCGGTTTCTCTAGTGAGGACCGCTGTTGGCGACACTAAACCCTTCCCGATCACAGTTGGCGTGCACCAGGGCTCGGCCCTTAGTCCTTTTCTGTTCAGTGTTGTGCTTGATGCTGTTGCGGCGGAAATCCAGGACCCGCCACCGTTAGCACTAGAAACTGACGGACGAGGACAAACAGGAACTAGAGCGAAAGGTGAACCTATGGAAGGGATCGCTTGAGAACGGTGGTCTAAAGCTAAATGTCTCGACGACCGAATACATGGCCTGCGGAAGTACTGATCCCGTTCCTATCAAAATAGGGAACGAACTTGCCGTGAAAACGGACAAGTTTAAGTACCTGGGATCCGTACTGCATGAGTCCGGGTCCATTGACCACGACATCCGAGCCCGAATCAGCGCAGCTTGGTCTAAATAGCGAGAGGTCACAGGAGTCATCTGCGATCGCAGAATTTCGCTAAGACTGAAGGGGCTAGTGTACAAGTGCATCATCCGACCGGTCTTAATATACGGAAGCGAGACGTGGCCGGTTCGTGGAAGGCATATTCAGGAGCTTTGCGTTACAGAAATGAAGATGCTGCGGTGGATGTGCGACGTTACACGTGCTGATCGCATTCGTAATAAGTACATACGCGGCAGCCTCGCAGTTCGTGACGTAGCGGAGAAGCTCCAAGAATGTCGCCTTCGTTGGTTCGGTCACATCTCTCGCAGGCCACCAGACTACATAGGGATCTAAATCTAGCCCTGGACAGCCCTCGACGCGGTCGCGGAAGACCAAAGAAGCGCTGGCTGAATGTCGTGGAGGCCGACATGAATGAAAACGGGCTCGTAAAAGAAGATGCCCAGGACCGTGCAAAGTGGAGGAAAGCGAGCAGGAAAGCGGACCCTGGCAATAGCCAAGATAACGCTAGGTAGAAGAAGAAGAAGTACTTCCGGCATTCATTTAGTGTTGAGCAGAGACTCGGCCTGCAATAATATGAGTAAATTAAAAACGTTTAAATTTCAACATGTAATCGTAACTTGAACTCTTCAATAGGTCGCTTACTTCAACTACAGGAATTGTAGGTTCATATTAGCACAGGGGAAAAAACACAATTTTATCGCATGCCACTCTATTAGGTTCAGAGTATTGTGTTATAATAGCCATACATTATTTTATAGTTTATACATTCGGCAAACTAAACTCTATTTTGTTTCTATGAGGCCCTGACAAAGCATCAGTCTTGCCCGTGTTCCATGCATTCACTGGATGCGACACAGTATCCTTATTTAATGGAAGAGGTAAGAAATGTGCCTTTGAAGCTCGGAACGCCTTTAACCCGGCCACACAAGAATTTAAACTACTTCAAGATGGAGCAATAGCAGAAGTCAATAGCATTCTCCAAAAATATGTGATGATTTTGTATGACAGGTAAGCGACTTATTGAAGATTATATAATGACTGAAGCTAAGCAATACTATTATATAAATATAAGCACCAATCTTTCTACGTTACCTTTTTAACAGAAGTCCATATTTCTTAAACTTAAATAAGTAACGGTTTTAAGGGTTCCGTAGTCAACTTGGAGGAACCCTTATAGTTTCGCCATGTCTGCCCGTCCGTCCGTCCGTCCGCGGATAATCTCAGTGACCGTTAGCACTAGAAAGCTGAAATTTAGTACTAATATGTATATCAATCACGCCAACAAATTGGTAAAATAAAAAGTGGAAAAAAATGTTTTATTAGGGTACCTCCCCTATACGTAAAGTGGGGAGTGATTTTTTTTTTCATTTCAACCCTAACGTGTGATATATTGTTGGATAGGTATTTAAAAATGAATAGGGGTTAACTAAAATCATTTTTCGATAATGTAAATATTTTCGGAAATAATCGCTCCAGAAGTAAAAAAATATGCGTCCCCCCCCCCCCCCTCTAACTTTTGAACCATAAGTTTTAAAAATATGAAAAAAATCTCAAAAGTAGAACTTCATAAAAACTATAGGAAAATTATTTTGAACTTGATAGGATGAATAGTTTTTGAAAAAAGATTTCAAAATAATTTCTGAACTAAGTTTGTAATTTAACCGTATAAGCAGGTGTTTATTGTACCTGTAATTTGTACAAAATTACAATGAAATGACGTGCTTTCAAATAAAGTAAAAACGGTGAAAATCGGTTCACGCAATAAAGAATTATTCCATATAAATCATCTTCCATACTTTAAGCTCGCGCGCAATAGTTAACTTAATTTGCCGATATATGTCGCTGTACGTGGAACTCTCATATCATATCCTACATGGCGGTGTTATTAACTCTTAAGTGGGGACACTTACTGTGACGGACGGAAAACTACGGAACCCTACACTGAGCGTGGCCCGACACGCTCTTGGCCGGTTTTTATATATATAATCGATTACAATAAATAACAAGTTTACATGGTACCTATCTACAGTGCGTTATTTGGATATTTTGCCGACGGCGGTAAAAATAATTTCACGACGAACGACGCAATTTTTTTTTAATGCCATTTACTGTTAGTAATGGTTATTAAATGTTATATTTTATTTAATCTACATAAAATATGCTTTAATATTGTACTTTTAGTGTATGAAAAAAACTAGCAAATTAATATTTATGATGACTGGAATATAAAAAATTTAGTTGAGGTTTTCGATTTTCATATATTTTTTTAAACATTACTGAGTAAATTGCATTTTTTAATACCAGAAACGAATCCCACGTGGTCGTTTTATCCGAAATTGATACCAAACTTGACCCATTAGCTAAACGTGAACAGTTAGAATTTTTTTAATGAAGCCGGGTGGAGTGGTATTTTAACCCCCCCTCCCGGCGCCAGAAGGGGGGGTACCTTGGGGTATCGGTCTTAATCAGCTAGTCTAGGGACAAGAAACAACTGTGCCAAATTTTATACTTGTGCATCAAAATTTGAGGTTCGACGTTTTTATGTCGCTTAACAACCCCACTAAAGTCGACTTACGATATCCGTTAGTAAATAAATAAATAAATATTAAATAAATATTATAAGACAATCCTTACACAAACCGACCTAGTCCCACAGTAAGCTCAATAAGGCTTGTATTGTGGGTACTAGGCGACGATAAATATAATAGATAGATATAGATAATTACTTAAATATATAGAAAACATCCATAACTCAGGTCCAAATATCTGTGATAAACACACAAATAAATGCCCTGACCAGGATTCGAACCCGGGACCTCCTGCTTCGTAGGCAGGGTCACTACCGACTGGGCTAAGAGGCCGTTAAAGTTATAAGTTCTAAATTTATACTAAGTATATCCAGGGACGTATTTACCCTATGGCCAAGAGGGCCATGGCCCGGGGCGGCAGGCTGCCAGGGGCGGCGCGAGCCGCCCCGTGTGCTTGGTTCTGGGCGCCTTTTTCGATGCTGAACTTCAGTTAGGTACCGGCCCATAAGGCCTAAGAGTTATTTTAAACAAACAATTTCAAAACGCCACAATCTAAATAAACATGAAGGGCGTTATCTTGTACTTATGCCGCCTTTTCATCTCTGCCATTACCATGTATTAGTTGTATCACATAAAGTAAACTGCAATTTTTCCTAAAAGGGCGGACAATATAACCATGCCTGGTTATTTAACTAAGCTTCCATTTTCAGTCAGTAAACTTAATCAAGTCATTAAAAGCTGATCGTTGCGAATCCGCGATACGGGTCTATAATCTTTCCTGATCTTAGCGTTCGTCCAATCTAGTATATTTTGCACCCTCCAGAAACTCGGTCGTCAAGGTACTGGGAATGGTAGTTTCGGTATGGGTAATGTTTGGGAAAGATGGTAGGCTACGCCTACAAGCCTATTGGACCGGGCGGCCACTGTATGATCACTTGCTTACCTCATCGAGGAGCTGCAGTTTGGAACCTTAATCAACGAAAAAAAAATGTAGGTCACAAATCACTTGGTCGAACAGCTCTCAGTCTGGTCCATTCCGTTTTAGTGGTGCAATTTTTGGGGTGTTTTTACCTCATCGAGTAGCAAGATGAAACCAACCTCATTTGATTGCTAAAGTGATGCTCTTTCAATATGTTTCGGTCGGAAACCACTCAGCCTAGTTCGTTCCGTTTTCGGACACTTTTAGTGGTGCAGTTTTTGGGGTGATTGTTCCGTCCGTAGCCGAAATTTCCGGCCCTATATTAATAAAATTTGGTGTGTAAATGGCTTTTATAACCCGCCATATATTGGAGCACAAGAATTTGTTTTAAAAACATTTTTGGGGGTGGACTCCATACATGTAACTATTATAACTGTTGAATAAAACAAAAACAAGTAGTGAAAAAGAAATTACTGATTTGCAGTTCGGTACGTTTACAAAAAATAGTTTAAGGCAAGGATGATTAAGACATGGATTGACAATGCCTATACAAAATCGCGTTCCCTTATTTCAAGCTAAAGCACTAGCGTCATCTATCGGTCACCACAAACACTAAATTCCTACTTAACCTTTCTGTTAAGCCCATTGGTTGACTGGTAGAAAATGCCTAATGGCATTAAGTCCGCCTTTTTGTACCATCTTATTTTGTGAAATTAAGATTAAATTAATTAATTCTAGTTTCTAATATTTTGTTCAGCGATTAACGCTGACAGAATAACTCGACTCTAGACTCAACAGATGGCGCTGTAGCACTCAGTACCGAAAACAGACGTATAGCCTGAAGGTTCGAGGAACGCGATTTTGTATAGGCATTGTCCATCCATGTCTTAATTATCCTTGGTTTAAGGTTACCTAATTATTTTTGTATACAATAAATATTTAATAAGATATTTGACTATAACATTTTATTCTCTTTCTAGCTTCTAAAATATGCAATTAAAAAATAAATCCAGGAGATAGCTGTTAATACACTCTTTCATATAAAATTAATTTAAAAACCAAAACCGAGAAGGCTGAGGGCTCTCCGACCAAGTGATTTACCGACCTATAAAACTTTTACTTTTCGATTAAGGTTCCAAATTGCTCCTCAATGAGGTAAGTGATCATACTGTGGCCGCACGGTCCTTATACCACCTTGACCTTACACATACACACGTTACCCGGTCCCATTACGCCTTTTGCACATCTTCGTAGTGGATCGATAACGCAGTACAGCGCAGCACGTTTCGCCGTGAAACCACAGCGGATCGAGAGCGAATCAAGAACGGAATCAAAACCGCGGAACCTCGCCGCACAAACTCGTACTTATTTCGTTCTCGATCCGCTGAGGTTACGCGCCGAAACGTGTAGCGCTGTACCCGCTACGCAGATGTGCAAAAGGCGTCAACAGGGTGTTTTTAGGGTTCCGTAGCCAAAATAGCAAAAACGGAACCCTTATAGTTTTGTCATGTCCATCTGCCCGTATATCACAGCCATTTTACTCCGAAACTGTAAGACGTATCATAATGAAATTTAGACATAAGGTGTATTTTGTATGCCGCTATTTAGTTAAATTGCAGAAAAATATTTTAGGGGGGGGGGGCGCTATATACATGTAACTATATTTCAAAAAAAATTTTTTTACCAAATATCAACATGTTGCACATCAATCGATCGAAAATAACATCGAGGTTTCTTTGATAATTATTTGATTAAGTTAATATTTTCAGAAATAATCGCTTCGAAATTCAGAAAAATTGTGCCCCCCCTCCCTGTAACTTTTTAACCGTAAGTCCAAAAAATATGAAATATGAAGATGCGCCTTTGCACATACTTTCTCAGAAAATTGTTTTGAATATTATTGGTTTAGCCATTTTTGAGTTATTTCAAAAAAACTTTCGTAGGCATCAGATACGACCTTTTGGGATTAGTTTGATTACATTATGCGTGGTCCGACACGCACTCCGGTTTTTTCCAAGTTTGACCGTACACTAAGGGTTCAGAATCTGAAAAAAAATTTAATATTCTGTCTGGTTAAGTAACAGGGGCGGCAAATTTTTCTGGCCCGGGGCGCCAAATTTCCAAATACGCCTCTGAGTATATCGTTCTACGATTACATAATGTAGGTACCTGATTCAATTAATAAAAATAGAATCGTTTCACAAAAAAGACATGTCTTTTTATGGGTCATGACCCATCACACCTAATCAAATAAAAAAATATAATTGTACTCAATGTTAAAGATAGAAAGAGTAACAAAAACATTTTAGCAATGAATACCAATTTCTGGTGCCGTATTCTAATTTTAACAATACAATAAAGACGCAATCTATTTCAAACATAACTCCAACACACAACAAATAATCAATCAATATTGAAGTTGTATTGGAATTGCAACGGAATAATTTTCAAGCAAATTCTGATATTTCTGATTTAGACGTTTAGGCGCTATTTAACTGGGTTGCTACTTATATATCCGGAAACAAAAAAACAAACAAACGTACACGGCTGAAAATGGTTTTATTGTTTTTCAAAGTATTCCCCTTGATGATCTATGCACTTTTGCATTCGCGTGAACCAATTTTTAAAGCACTTCTGCCACTCCGCCTGAGGTACCTCCATAACGTGTTGTTTGAATGCGTCGACAGCATCTTCAGCGGTCGAAAATCGTTGACCGCGTAATTTATTCTTTATATTTGGAAATAAATAAAAATCGTTGGGTGCCAAGTCAGGGCTGTACGGCGGATGACCCGTTAATTCCACATTTTGACCCTCCAAAAATAGAGTTGTTTCGCGTGACATATGACAGCTGGCATTGTCATGATGAAGAATGATTCTTCGTCGCTGGTTAGTTTTACGAATTTGTTCAAATACTTCCGGTAAGCAAATGGTCGTGTACCACTCTGAATTAACCGTTCTAAGGTTTTCTAGTGGCACTGTAGCTACATGGCCATTAATACCGAAGAAGCAGGCCACCATTTGTTTCAATGTACTTTTTGCACGAGTAACTTTCGTAGGGTTCGGCTCATTTTGAAACACCCATACCGTTGATTGTTGCTTCGTTTCGGGATCGTATGCATAGATCCAGGATTCGTCACCTGTATAGATGTTATAAACGGCTTTTGAGTCACCACGGTTATATTTTTTTAACATTTTATTGCACCATTCGACGCGAGCATCTTTTTGCTCTTTTGTTAAGTAGTGGGGTATCCAACGCGAACAAATTTTTTTTACAGCCAAATAATTATGTAATATGCTATTAATGCTGGTCATAGAAATACCCAGAGTCGCCTCTATCTCGCGGTACGTAACATGTCAGTCGTCCATTATAAGTTTTCGCACAGCCTCGATATTTTGTTGTACAACGACCGATTTCGGGCGACCTGTCTTAACTTCGTCCGTAAGCATACTACGTCCACGATTGAACTCACTAAACCAGTGATACACAGTAGTTTTAGATGGGGCTTCATCACCAAAAGTTGAAGTTAGTTGATCTATGCACTGTTGTTGCGTTAAACCACGCCGAAAATCATAATAAATCATAGCACGAATATTTTCACGAGTGAATTCCATTCTTGCTGCGAGATGACATTTAAAACCCGTCAAAACCAAAACACGAGCGTTAATAAGAAAGAAAAAATATACCGGCCAGTACTTAAAAAAGTTCAAATTTTACCATGGAGGTCAAATATGCTATTTAAGAAGATTGTAATCCCGGTTTCCGGATATATAAATAGCAGCCCTCGTATTAAATAGTTAATGGATCGTTTCTAAACAAGTTTTAAAGTTAGAATACCGCCCCAGTACAAAACAAACCTATCTAACAGGTTCTCGGCAGGGAAAGTGAAAAATGCGTCATTATATCAACACCAGTGCTTCAGAAAACTAATTTAGTCGCTCGAAGAATGCGTGAACATTTTCCCAAGTCATTTACGTCGTGCAAACTTTGATTTGTAAACAAACTTGCGCCGAGTTGGCGCGACTCAAAACCTCATTTATGTTTAATTTGGGGACTCCGTTTCACTTAGTCAGTGACATTGCTATGACAATTTGAATTGAAATAGTTACAATTCAAAGTGTAGAGTTAGTCCGGAAAGAGAAGTGTCGTGGTTTATATGGGAACTCAAACATTCTCTGACACTTCTGTCTGTTTCCGGACAGACTCTAACTAGCTGAATAACTTTTTGTAATTTTGTTAACTCATTCTAGGCCAAGCAAATAAGATCTATAAAAAGTGTTTTGAGGAATTAATTCCCAGCAGGCTGGAAATCGCATTAATACCTGTATGTGGTCCTAATTGCATGTAATCCGAGTTGGCCCAATCCCACGAGGTGTGCATAACTTTTTAGCGAAATTTTTGTTCTTTGTCAGTTTTTTTGCTTGTAGCTCGAAAACGATACGTCCGACAGAAAATGTCATTCATTTCAATATTAAAGAGGGTTAAATTCTGCGTCGATTGAGAAACTTATCTTTTAGTTCTGTTCAGCAGTACAGCCGAAATCAAAAGTTATAAACCGGGAAAATGTCTCATTTAATTGAAAAACTCATATTTTGACTTCCATGCCACATATCTTTGAAACAGATGACTCCTGTTGAAAAACCTATAGAATAAAAGTTGTAGAGAATATAATTTAACGTTATATGGACTTCTCAATTTTCAAATATAGTGATTTTGAAAGACTAAATGCCATGAAAATTGAGATGTCTATATATTGTGAAATTGTATTCTCTTCAACTTTTATTCTATAGGTTTTTCAACAGGAGTCATCTGTTTCAAAGATATGTGGTATGGATGTCAAAATATTAGTTTTTCAAATAAATGAGACAGTTTCCCGATTTATAATTTTTGATTTTGGCTGTACCGCTGAACTGAATTATAAGTTAAGATGCTCATTCGACGCAGAATTTAACCATCTTTAATATTGATTTACATGATATTTTCCTTCGGAGGTACCGTTTTCGAGCTAGAAGCAAAAAACTGACAAAGAGCAAAAATTTCGCTAAAAAGTTATGCACATCTCCTGGGATTGGGCAAACTCAGATCACATGCATTTAGGACCAGATGAAGGTATTAAAATGATTTCAAGCCTGCTGGGAATTCATTCTTCAAAAAAATCTAATTTTCTTAGCCTATTCAGCACATATGAAACACTGTTTGGGACTCACTAATTACGTGTAATTAATAACCTGTGGGTTTAAGCATATATCTAGACACACGACAGTGTGTCCGCCAAGTTCGAGCAAAAAAAAGCGACACACCGGCCGTGGGTTATATTACACGAACCATTTCGGGCCAATTTCGACCACCCTATAACTTAAAACATATTTTTCACACCACCTGCTTGACAATGCCAAATTATATATCATGCAAACCTCACCGAAAGCAAATCATTATAGCCCTTGGCTTTAGCCGGGTTATAATGTTGTACTAAATCTCATTATAACCCGCTGGTTAATAATGTGATTTCACTTCCCATAGTTCTTATTGTTATGTGCTTAAAGTCTAATTTGGTAAAGTCCGCACGGTGCACAGCCCCGCGACGCCAGCCGGGGCCCGCACCGCCGCGTCGAACTGATTTGAAAATCGAATTTATTCGGAAAATCGTGCTGGCCACCTTTTTTAAATACCTAAAACAAATGCCGCGAGTGTCATAAGACGCTGCAGTATACAGAGTAAAACTGCAGTAAAATGGACTAATGTATCAAGAATCAATTTTTAGGGTTCCGTAGCCAAATGGCAAAAAACAGAACCCTTATGGATTCGTCATGTCTGTCTGTATGTCTGTCCATCCGTATGTCCCAGCCATTTTACTCGGAAACTATACGACGTATCTGAATAAAATTTACACATAAGGTGTATTTTGTATGCCGCTACTTAGTCATGTAGTTAAATTTGAAAAAAAAAAAAAATTAGGGGGGGCATACCCGTAACAAAATTTTTATTTTTTATTTTTTTTACTAAATATCAACATGTGACACATAAATCGATAGGTCTTTAATAATAACATTGAGGTTTTTTGACCATTTTGTGATTAAGTGAATATTTTGTGAAATAATCGCTTCGAAAGTCAGAAAAATTGTGTTCCCCCCTGTAACTTTTGAACCGTAAGTCCAAAAAATATGAAAAAAAATTGAGGAGATGCGCCTTGTCATATACTTTCTACGAAAATTTTTTTGAACATTATCGGTTAAGCCATTTTTGAGTTATCTCCAAAAAACTTCTTCCATAGGCATTGTGCATTCCTGCTATGTGTGGTCCGACACGCACTTGGCCGGTTTTTACTTTTGATTTACTTTAATAAAAATCTGTTTCTAGTAGCCTTAGCTATTTTATTGTCTCGCAAGAGGTGAAAAAGTAGAGCATACTCCTCGGGGATAAAGCTGTTTTTGTCACGGGCGCGCTTGAACCCCTCACTGCACTCAGGACTCAGTCTTAATTCCCTCGCTTCGCTCGGGAATTAACTCATAAACCCCTCGCTGCACTCGGGAGTAAAATCTGGAGTCCTTCGTTACGTTCAGGATTCAATATTGCGCCCGTGACATAAAACAGTGCTTTATCCCCTTGGTGTACAATCTACTATTATCTACGCATATGAAATTTCGAGTGTCTGTTGACATCCCCTTAATTGTCTAGAATACAAAATTTCATTATTCTACCTATAGCAGTTCTTGAGATATTGACGTCAGAAAATCGCTATTTTTACTATACACTCACTCACTGACTCATCAAAAACCTAGACCACTTCCAATGGTCGTACTGACTTCAAATTTGGCATGGAGATAGGTCTTAAGGTCAAAGTAAAGGGAAAAATCTGAAAACGGCCAAGTGTGAGTCAGTTTTAAAAATAGCGAAGGTGTAACTTTGTTCTACTATGAAGTCATAATGAACTAAATGGGTCTATCTTCCAATGGTCGTACCGACCTGAAATTTGGCTCGAAGGTTTGTCTTTAGGTCAAAATAAAGTAAAAATCTGAAAACGGCCAAGTGTGAGTCAGTTTCGAAAACAACGAATGTGTAATTTTGTTCTACTATAAGTAGGTATGGAGTGGAAATGAGATAAGACTTATTTAAATGTAGGTACATACCAATTTAAGACAATACATGTTTGTCTTAAAGACAAGAACAATAAAATTGTTCACCACTCTGTGTGTGTCTGTTGCGGGAACCGAACCCACGATTTACGAAGTGCAAAGCAGGTCACTAGGTACACTAGTTGCGCTAAATCAGTCAAACAAAAATGAAAAGACTATTTTTTCTCGCATAGTCTAAATAATTTCTAATTTTACAACTAATAAAATCGCAGATTCAAGAACATGGAAATCATATATACTCTAAGATGGAATTATATATACTACTGCCCATCTCACCCTCCGATACGCCACGGGATGAGATGGGATGGTGCACTTCTAGGGCTACATAATAGGCCACCAATTATAATACCTACTGGTAGGTAGGTATTACCAAGTTATTAATTATCTATGTAGGTAGCGTACTTACAAACAGAATAAAGTACGTTATTGATGTATGTAATTATATGTAAGTAGGTACATTTTATAGGTGAAAGAGCCAGTTTATTTGTAAAAATCACCTATAAATAAATAGTAAAATAGAATTAGACGCTTAGTATAAAGGGTTATAGTATAAAGTACATACCTAAGTGGAATGAGACATTTCCTAAAGCAAAAGTGATAAAAAAATAATAAAGAACCTACACCTAACAAAAATAAATGAAATCCCATCAAAAACATAAATGTGAAAGGCTGCCAAGTTCGATACTATGGGAATGCTTCGCCTATAAAAGAAGTGAGATCTGAATAAGTACCAAGTTCCATAAAAATACCTCAAATCATAAATAGTTATAGGAATGCACACTTGATTTCCAGCAGTTTTTAAGGTACATTTTGAATAAGTATCACGTTACATAGAATTACCTAAAATTATAATAGTCAGAGAAACGCACACCGGTTTTTTTAGCAGTTTCCTGATAACATTTATTATTTTCAGTACTTTTTAAATGATGTTACTTGGCAAGTTTTCACACACCACACACCTTTTCAATGCAATGAATCGACACCTTTGGACTGCAATGTGTCAAGTATACAGGGTGGTCCAAACCTTGACGTCAAAAAAATTTAGAAACGATTTCAAGGACTTTTGGTTATTTTAGAAACTGCTAGACCCTAAGTTCAAAAATGTACCTTAAAAACTGCTGGAAATCAAGTGTGCATTCCTATAACTATTTATGATTTGAGGTATTTTTATGGAACTTGGTACTTATTCAGATCTCACTTCTTTTATAGGCGAAGCATTCCCATAGTATCGAACTTGGCAGCCTTTCACATTTATGTTTTTGATGGGATATAAAAGCTACTGGACTTTTATATAGTTAAACCCAAGCCAAAATGAAAATTGTTCATCGATAGCCAAACGAAAA
The DNA here is from genome assembly GCA_947086415.1 of Pammene aurita. Classification (NCBI taxonomy): domain Eukaryota; kingdom Metazoa; phylum Arthropoda; class Insecta; order Lepidoptera; family Tortricidae; genus Pammene; species Pammene aurita. The sequence goes on along the minus strand of OX352306.1, from coordinate 22,697,501 downwards.
GTAAAAAATGTATAGATAAAAAGCATAAAAAGGACAGATTCTGACGAAAAATAACGCTACAATGTTCATACATTATCCTGTAACTGCATACGAAGCATGGCTGTTATTATTTCCAACTCTGTTGATAGTTAGTCAGAGTTTAAATTTAAACAAATATTTTTTTAGTCATGCAGTAAAGGGTAAATTAGATTGGCATTGTCGATAGACGATTGACTCTTGGCTAGACCATAGTACATTCCAAATAAAAAAATCCGATTTTGATTCGAAAGAACTCGCTCTATACCACAATTGTTCTTATAACTGTTTTTTACTACTTATAATTTTTTTTTCAAATATCGAGATTAGATTTCTAAAGTTCTAGTGCTGATCTAAATCTGTAAAGTCGACTGTAGTAACTACGAACTCCCATCGCACCGACGGTCGGGAGGAAGACGGTCCTCCTCCTCGACCATTGTATAATATTGTATGAAAATCCATTTCAGCATCCGCGACGATGCTAAAATTTGCGACCTAAAGGCTCCATCGAAAATTATGCACTAGTAGTTCGGTCTACAAAGTTTCAATTCAAGCAAATAGTCGACGAGTAGAAAAAATACAATGAACTAACTGATGTTATGTTAATTTTCTTGTTACAGGTGTGGATTACATGCATCCAGATTTGAAATTTAATTACGTGAGTATTTTTGTTTGTTTATTATTTTTTTTATAGTTACATTTGTTTTTTTCTAGGTGAAGTATCATTTCAATGTGGACCACGTAGTTTATGTTAATTTATAGATTGTACTTTGGCATTCTTATCTTTATTGAAGAACTCATAGAACATCGAAGTCATAGAACTTGGTTACTAGAATTTTAAATTCACTCCTGTTTTCCACTTTTTTTAAGAACATTCCTAACCATACCGTATAACAAGCGTATTGCTATATGACATAACCCAACTAAAACAATTTTGTACCTTATGTTGTGAGCGGTAGGTCTAGAATTGAATAAGATTTCTTAAGAAAGTAATGGGGTTGCTATACTGAGATGGTTAGGCAGTGACCTTTAGCGTTTTATTTTTTATCAGCTCCCGTGCTCTAGCGGATTTAGGTAAAGGTCAAAGTTGGTTCCTCTTTGGCGATTATCACACTAGCCCAGCAACCGCATGCGGCGACGGTGTGACAGCGCTATACACACGCAGAGGGCTATCTCGCTCGCGCACCGGCGCCGCAAGCGGAAACCGCAGCAGTGTGAAATAGCTTTATCGATATCGTTATCTTCACATAAAAATGAAAGCACTTCACATAAAAATGAAGATAATGATATAGATATAAAGATATTTAACATTCAATAATTACCTAAGTATCGTAAGCGTCTACTTTCCGCACGACAGGAAAATAAAACGAGGGAGTACTAGCAAAACTAGTAAGTACAAATAAAGACTCGGCTAGTAATTTGGCTGCGGGGAAAGTAATGGATTAATGAGACGAGTGATATGGATGGTGACGGATGATTCGCTGGATGAGAGTAGCCTAAATTCCAGAGCCAGGTCTTTGTACGCCCGTCAAATAAGGCAATTAGAATTTTGGGGATTTAAGGTTAATATAAAAATGCGAGTATGGACCCGGAGTATGTCCTAAAACCACGGCCAAGACCACCGGGGGATGGGCAGCAGCATCCTCGGAGTGCGGTGGAGATACTGCGATCGCCAACCCGCATGCCAAGCGTGGCGATTACGGCATTCACCCCCCATGATAAGAACCAAAAAACCACGGCCCCGAGTGTCCGGCGACCCCCGGTGCCCTGGTTATGGTAGCGGCCAGGGTACTAGCGGGGTCAGGGGTGCTAAGAATCTCCGGCAAAGATCCGGCTACCACCACCGACGACTTCTGGCCCTGGCAACATATAACACGCGTACACTGCGGACCGACGAAAAGATAGTGGAACTGGAGGAAGGATTGAGCAAGTTGCGTTGGGATGTCATAGGGTTATCTGAAGTCCCAAGAGAGGGGGAGGAAACGATAATCCTAAAGTCCGGCAACTTGCTTTATTTCCGGGAGGGCGACCAACAGTCCCAGGGAGGTGTCGGGTTCATCGTCCATAAGTCCCTCGTGAACAACGTGGTGAAGATCGAGAGTGTGTCGACTTGAGTGGCGTACCTTATACTCAGAGCATCCAAGAGGTACTCGTTGAAGGTCATACAGGTGTATGCGCCGACTTCGGCACACTCCGATGACGAGGTGGAGGCTATGTATGAGGATATATCGAAGGCCATGCATAGCTCCAAAACCTACTTCACCGTTGTTATGGGGGACTTCAACGCGAAACTGGTCAAGAGAGATGGTGAAGAGCTGAGAGTGGGGCAATTTGGATTTGAAAGTCGGAACAACAGGGGCCAACTACTGGCTGGCTTCTTGGAGAAGGAAGGACTCTACATGATGAACTCAGGAAGTGGACCTGGATGAGTCCCGACGGTGCAACAAAAAACGAGATTGACTTCATCATGTCGACGAAGAAGCATATATTCAATGATGTCTCTGTGATCAATACGGTTAAAACCGGAAGTGATCACCGTCTGGTGAGAGGCACATTGAATATATGTGTTAAGCTAGAGCGCTCTCGACTGATGAAGTCTACGCTCCGTCCAGCAGCACTTCAAATCCAAAACCCTGAGAGCTTCCAGCTGGAACTCCAAAACCGTTTCGATTGTCTAGGCGGCGATGTGGACGAATTCAACGACGGGTTTGTGGCAGCTGTCCATAGCACTAGGTCTAAGTTTTTAAGGCCCAGCGGAGCAACAGAACCAAAAGGCTCTCTGACTCCACTCAGAAACTCATCGAGGAAAGGAGAGAAATGGTTCTGCAATCCTCAGCAGATGCGTCATTATACCGGCAGCTCAATAAACGGATCTCTAAGTCCCTTACCCGTGATTTGCGCCAATTCAATACAAATCGTATTGAAGAGGCCATTGAGCAGAATACGGGCTCTAAATTTTTCGCAAGAGATCTGTCTATTGGGCAGAGCTAGCTCGCCAAATTAAAAACTGAGGATGGTAGAATCGTTTCATCCAGACCCGAGCTTCTGGGGGAGATAGAGGACTTTTATGGACAGCTATACACATCAACTAGCAGACCTGAAGTTGATCTGGCGGAAGACCCTAGAGCTAGACTGACCCGACATTATACCGAAGACATCCCGGACATCCGCCTGTACGAGATTAGAATGGCTCTTAAACAGCTCAAAAACAATAAGGCACCTGATGAAGACGGAATTACAGCCGAACTTCTGAAGGCGGGTGGTAAACCGGTCCTTATGGCCCTTCAGAAGTTGTTCGACTCCGTTTTACTAGAAGGGAGAACGCCTAAGGCATGGAACAGAGGTGTGGTGGTATTGTTCTTTGAAAAGGGCGATAACGCGTTACTGAAGAACTACCGACCCATTTTACTTCTGAGCCATGTCTATAAGCTGTTTTAAAGAGTCATTACGAACCGTCTCGTACGCAGGCTAGATGACTTCCAGCCTCCCGAACAAGCCGGTTTCCGAAGAGGCTTTAGTACCGTAGACCATACGTAGAGCGTATGGATGCGCTCAGTCAGGTTATACAGAAGACTGAGGAGTATAACCTGCCCCTCTGCTTAGCGTTCGTGGACTACGAGAAAGCCTTCGACTCGATCGAAACCTGGGCTGTACTACAATCTCTCCAGAGGTGCCAAGTGGACTATCGCTATATCGAAGTGCTGAAGTGTTTGTACGAGAACGCCACTATGTCAGTCCGACTCCAGGACCAGAACTCGAAGCCTATTCCGTTGCAGCGGGGAGTCAGGCAAGGAGATGTTATTTCTCCTAAACTGTTTACCGCTGCACTGGAGGATGTTTTCAAGACTCTGGACTGGAGAAGGCTAGGCATCAACATAAACGGAGAGTACATCACTCACCTTCGGTTTGCTGACGACATAGTAGTCTTGGCTGAGACCATGGAGGATTTGAGTACGATGCTCGATGACCTCAGTAAAGCCTCCGAGCGAGTTGGTCTAAAGATGAACATGGATAAGACGAAGATCATGTCAAATACCCATGTAGCACCAACTCCCGTTACAATCGGAGACTTTACACTCGAAGTTGTGGACGATTATATATACTTAGGACATACTGTCCAGTTAGGTAGATCCAACCTCGAAAAAGAGGTCAATCGACGAATCCGACTCGGTTGGGCAGCATTCGGGAAGCTACGGCACATCTTTTTGTCCAATATTCCGCAGTGTCTCAAGACGAAAGTCTTTGACCAGTGTGTGTTGCCAGTGATGACATATGGTACTGAAATGTGGTCGCTTACAATGGGCCTCATAAGAAAGCTTAAAGTCACCCAAAGGGCAATGGAGAGGGCTATGGTTGGAGTCTCTCTGCGTGATCGCATCAGAAATGATCCATCCGCAGCAGAACCAAAGTAAACGATATAGCCCTCCGAATCGCTAAACTAAAGTGGCAGTGGGCGGGGCACATTGCTCGTAGAACCGATGGCCGTTGGGGCGGAAAGGTTCTCGAGTGGCGACCACGTACCGGAAGGCGCAGCGTGGGTAGACCCCCCACAAGGTGGACTGATGACCTGGTGAAGGTCGCGGGAGTCCGCTGGATGTGGGTGGCGCAGGACCGGTCATTGTGGCACTCTTTGGGGGAGGCCTATGTCCAGCAGTGGACGTCTTTCGGCTGATATGATGATGATGGTGATAAAAATGCGGATCGCAGATATGTAAGAATGGTAACAACAATATAGAACTAAAGCACGGCAAATAAAATACGAAGTCCCCAATTAAACTCTAGAACACTTCACGGAGCGACACGCCGCTTTCACATGGTGAGCCACGCGTAATGCGGGCTCGAGTCCTTTAGAGGCGACTGGTGGCCGTATTCCAGGGCGACACTCCGGTTTCACCTGATGAGCCATGCGAAATGCGGGCTCGAGTTCTTTAGAGGCGACTGGCGGCCGTATTCCAAGGCGATACGCCGGTTTCACTTGGTGAGCCACGCGAAACGCGGGCTCGAGTTCTTTAGAAGCGACTGGCGGCCGTATTCCAAGACGATACGCCTGTTTCCAATATCTGCGTTGGACAGTATCGCAGTTTCGGCCGCAAACGCTTGACGCCCCTCCGACGCGGTACACGAACGCACTTGGCGTTGGATATCAAAAAAAATACTAATTCCAATCACACCCAACAAATAATCAAACTCAGATTAAAATAGGAAAAAAAGGTATGTCAAAATGGATTCTGACAACTGCACAGCTCGAGGTTCACAATCTATCTGTCTTCTCGACTAAAACAAAAACTATTCCAAACTCCTACAAAGTTTGAATTTAAAATTGATGCGAATATCCTCTTTTCTCAGTCGTCAGCTTCTTTCAAAATAAAGAAGGACACATCATATTTTGATATCGGCGCCACCTAACATAAGTAGACGAACCACGATCTAATCTACCCTAACTCGCGCAACTTGGCTGGTAAACAAAATTAATAACGCGGATAGTCCGAAGGGACGCCGCAAGATGTAGCTGGCGTTCTTTCGGCATGCTACAGCAGACGCCTTTGAGGTGGCTCTAACCGCGTACTTCCAATTCGTAGCACGTCTACGGCGTAGCGTAATCCGTAGCGGGCGTAGCACTACGTTGTCCAATAAATTGTGGCCTTTATGAAATAGAGGTTTAGGTAGCCTCTTATTCATAAACTGTTTGTTAAATAGCAAAACGTTATTTCACTAAATAGGGCTTGTAAGACGTTTATGAATAAGTTATATATCATTAACTTCCCAGACGGATAGATTATTCAGGTTCACTTTACTAAGCAAATGAGAATAATAAATTCTTAAAATAGATATTATGGTGCTAGAATGGAGTGAGTGACTCAGCAGTTTAGATGAAATGGGAGCTTTTAACCTGAGTTTTTTAAAATTTTATTTATCAAACAGTAATTACATAATATATCAAAACATAATTTTTCGCCAAACTACACAACAGTTTGTTGACGAACAGCAGCACACTTCCTTATCTACTGTGTAACTTCACTATGCAAATAGGAATAATAAATTCTTAAAATAGATATTATGGTGCTAGAATGGAGTGAGTGACTCAGCAGTTTAGATGAAATGGGAGCTTTTAACCTGAGTTTTTTTTTAATTTTATTTATCAAACAGTAATTACAGAATATATCAAAACATCATTTTTCGCCAAACTACACAACAGTTTGTTGACGAACAGCAGCACACTTCCTTATCTACTGTGTAACTTCACTATGCAAATAGGAATAATAAATTCTTAAAATAGATATCATGGTGCTAGAATGGAGTGAGTGACTCAGCAGTTTAGATGAAATGGGAGCTTTTAACCTGAGTTTTTTTTAATTTTATTTATCAAAAAGTAATTACATAATATATCAAAACATAATTTTTCGCCAAACTACACAACAGTTTGTTGACGAACAACAGCACAATTCCTTATCTACTGTGTAACAATTACAAAAGAATCTTATCTAAGTAAATATTATAACCTAATTCTTTAACTAACTACAACTATGTTCAAAACTTTTATTTACGCTCATAAGAAAACAAAACTACAGGAACATGCATTTATAACATGTAGCTAGGTGTGTAGTTAAGCTCTCTACTTTTCATTTCAACTATCAGAAAAGTAAAATACATGTGTATTTTAGAAAACAAAACTATTTACATAATCTTTTAGTAATCTGAGGTTAAATATTTTAGTTAGTTGAACATAGTTTATTTAACAATCTTTATTTCTGACAATAGGCTACTTTCCTATGAAGTCAAATCATCTACTCTTAAGGAAACGTCAAAACGATTTGTTACTATGGAGTTTATATGGGAGACTAATATTGTAAGACACAATACTATATGATAAATACATCTCCTTTATAAAAGTTTAACCATTATAAAATCATTTTAAGCGCAAACACAGTTACACCTGGAATTTCCCGTGTATTTTTGAAATTTACATTTTATGAATTCAACGAAATAATTATATTACTTTTATTACGAAGTTTATCTAAGTATTGGAAAGTACTCAATGGCAGACAAAGCTCTGAATAAAAACCGTACGATAATATGACTAACTTTGACTTCCACGACACAGGCTTTGCCTAGTGTGGGAGTCGCTGATATGTTGTTAACTGTATATTTAAAAATTTTTGGTCAATAAAACATTTTTACTTTTTTTTTACTTTTACTATATACAATGTACAATGGCATAAAAAATTTAAGTAATAGGTACCTAAGTTATATACTCGTATATCTTACCGACATATTTCACGAAGTACATGCATTCCGGTGCGCGAAATTTGGCCATAAACTTAGACCGAAAGAGAATCAATGAATATACATTTATTCGACTTTATATACTGAAAAACAGGTTGATAGGACATTAAAATGTAGTAACTACGCAGTTTTAAGTGATATGACATAATGTTCCGTAGATAAGATACACGCGCACCATAAAGAAGATCGTTACCACAGCTGTGATACTATAGAACGGCAATTTAACTTTATAGACGGAGAGCGGGCTACGTCGGATATGACACAATAATGAGAGCAACGAAACCCCTCCAGTTAGTTTTCTATACTATGCTTATTTCTAGATCTGAACATCTGGCAGCTGTAAAGTGGTGGAGGTCAAAGAATGCAAACCACTTAAAGAGTTCTGGGCTTCTGGGTTTTACGCAATATTAATAGATTATGTTATTAATCCTATGTTTAATATACATTCCAAAATCTAAGATTTATTTATTCTAATGTTATTAATTAGATTATATCCTAGCCAGGTGTTTCTGTTTGGGGAAGTATTGACAAGTGACGTATAAGTTTGCCGCCTCCTGTTTTTATTTCCGCAATAATACGCAATATATTTTGTGTTAATGTTAAAATGGCCTATAAATATTTTAACATATAAAAAATTAAAAATATATATTTATTCTTCAATTTAGGCACATTACAATGCACTTATGAACGTCAGAAGTTCTATACGTCTCTATAAATGACACTTCGGCAGTTTTTAATTATTTTGGTATTACTTTTTCCTAATTGAAATATTTTGCTGGTCTAACACTCTTACCTCCACTCATTTAAAGGTACCAAATGCCCGCATCTAGGAATAAGGATAGTATAGCAAACTAACTACCTAGACGGGTTTAGTTGCTCTCATTATTGTGTCATATCTGACGTCGCCAGCTCTTAGTCTAATTACAATTTGATCTTACTTTAATATTTATTTAATAAGCACAACATTTAACACCATTACAGAAGGTATCCAATGCGCTGATAAATTAAGATACTTATTGTACAGTCACCGGCAATAGTATCTTCCTACATGAAGGCCGCAAAACTCACTTTAGTTGGATATATTGATCATTTTGCATCCTAACAACTAAATTTTATTGCATAAATCAATATGTGTCATCATGCCTATTTTAAGATTCGAATCTAATCGCAATTTTTGCATTTGTATTATTTTTGAGCTAACCACTCCAAATTGTTTGACCATAAACTAGGCACTTCACCGCCTTATTTTAAACCGTAAAAGTTAACCTTGCGGGACAGTTTTGAAAAAAATACTTTAAATAGTTTCAAAAATTTACTTAATTGGCACACGCATAACTGGATATCCATGTTTAAGTGGCTTATAGTTTAACATGCCGTTATAAATATATGTTTTTTTCCTGTTTTTTATTGTTTTTTTTTTCTCTTGTTTTGATTAAGATATTCTTACTTTGGGGATGTGATCGTGGCGTCAATGCGCCGTGTCTTCAAATGGTTGCAACGGAAGACCAGCGCTGGCCCTGCCGGCATTTAACGCTGAGTTGCGACGATTTCGTGGCAATTAATGTTTCGGGTTGTATATTATGTATTGTTTATTATGTTTTTTGTAATTGTCATGAATAAATCTTTCATTCATTCATGTTTCTAAAATAATGCTTTAAATGTTCATCCTTATATTTTTTTTTTTGAAAAAAAAAATGGTATTCAATATTTATATGACGTTCTAAATAAAACATTTTTTTTTAACGTCGTAGAGCGTGTCACATATTTTAGGGGCTTTCGTGTAGGAAGATACTATTGCCGATGACTGTTTATGATATGTACGTGATAAGTACGTACACTTATTTAAAAAAAAAGTTACACAGGAGCGCACAGTAGTAATAAATAATATTACAATTGAAATGTGACTTTCACATTCACTTTTACTTTGACAATACTTGTATAGTGCATCTCGCTTGTATTATATTTTATCAACCGACTTCAAGATTTCAAAGGAGGAGGTTATCAATTCGTCGGGATCTTTGTTTTTTTTTATGTATGTTCACCGATTATTCGAAGACAGCTGGACTGATTTGGAATTTTTTTTTGATTGAAAGAGTATACTTCACAGTTGATCCATTGTAACCAGATCAGGATCTGATGATGGGATCCTGGAGAAATCGAGGGAACTCTTCAACTTTTATAGGCACACCTATAGGTAGTGATTTGAGTATTTTTTTACCGCAACTCGAGCATTTGCTTTTGGAAAGGTGTATGCTAAATGAAGTCGGTTCTTTTCAACCGACTTCAAGATTTCGAAGGAGGAGGTTATCAATTCGTCGGGATCTTTGTTTTTGCTATTTTTTTTTTTTTCTTTTTTTTATGTATGTTCACCGATTATTCGAAGGCGGCTGGACCAATTTGGAAAATTATGTTTTTGTTTGAAAGCGTATACTTCACAGTTGGTCCCATTGTAACCATGTCAGAATCTGATGATGGGATCCTGGAGAAATCGAGGGAACTCTTCAACTATTATAGGCACATCTATGGTGATTTGAGTATTTTTTACAGCAGATCGAGCATTTGGTGTTGGAAAGGTGGATGCTTAGTGAAGTCGGTTCTTTTTTGTTTAAAATTATTTGTTTAAAATTATTTTAGTGCGAGTATGACGCGCTGGGGTGTCGAAATGAGATCAGTTCGTAAATTTAAAATTGCCGTACCTTATCTTACCGTGACATTGCTTCGCATTAATTTAACGCTACACTTCCCTTTCCGAGTTCAAAGCCTGCGATAGAATGACGAGCTCACAGAATACCACTAATGTTATCTGCTTCTCAGTTCAGTGAACACTAAAATAATGTTGCCTTTGTATTGGTCAGGGCTACAATCAGTGATAAAGTCAGCAGGAAAAATAGCTAGTAAGTGAACGAGTAAGAGTAAGAGCGAAACAAGATATTTTTTTACAAGCTTTTCATTATTTTTCAACCGGCTTCAAGTTTTTAAAGGAGGATGTTCCCTATTGGTCGGGATCGGAATCTTTGTTTTTGCCATTTTTAGGGTTCCGTACCTCAAAAAGAAAAAACGGAACCCTTATAGGATCACTTTGTTGTCCGTCCGTCCGTCCGTCCGTCTGTCAAGACCCTGTTTCTCAAGAACGCGTGAAGGTATCAAGCCAAATCAAACTTCTAACCCAACGCATTCAAAAGATTTCGCACGCAAATTTCCGCAATTTTTCGAAACTAACGAAGCAACGTCTTATAGCACAGATAAAGGAAAAATTGGGAAAACCGTAAATTTTTAGTCACATCAGTACAGGTTTGTACGGAACCCTCGGTGCGCGAGTCCGACTCGCACTTGGCCGGTTTTTTTATGTATGTTCACCGATTATTCGAAGACGGTTGGACCGATTTGGAAAATTCTTTTTTTGTTTGAAAGAGTCCCATTGTAACTAGGTCAGGGTCTGATGGTGGGATCCTGAAGAAATCGAGGGAACTCTTCAACTATTAGAGGCACACCTATAGCGATTTGCTTTCGGAAAGGTGGAGGCTAAGTGAAGTCGGTACTTTTTTTTAAATTATTTTTAGGTATGTTCACCAATTATACGAAGACGGCTGGTAATCCAGTAGTTATGTCGAATTAAGTTAAGGGTAGCTGGAAAGTAATCCAAACTCAATGGAACTTTATCGGGTAGTTTGGGGGTATGCCACGAAGACTCTCATAAGTTTTCGACCTCGAGGACCTTGTGGAATTTGGAGGGGGGGCAAAACCCTATTTTTTTTTGGTTTTTCACTTATATCTCACAAATTAAGCACTTTTTGTGTACACCTTGTATGGCAAAGTTAAAGAGCAATAAATTTACTGAAAGTTAACTGTCATACCAGATTTTCAGGCCAAATATTAACGAAGATACAGTCGAAAAAGGTTATTAAAATTTTTAAAGTAGTTTATCTGGTATTTATCATTGCTATGTTAATTATGTCGATCAATCACCAATATTAACGTCTTTGAAAACCTATAACATCGGAACTTTGTGGATATATTATTTTTCGTTATGCTGTCAAGTGTCATCATACATTAATAGCAATTAATGTCCTGTGGATATTAAGAAAAAGTGAAGTTAAATCCTCTCTATTGCACACCTCAGAAAAAGAAAACATCATACCAAACCTTTTTACATATGAAGAGAGGCAAACAACAGGCGGCCTTATTGCTATTACGTGATTTCTTCCAGACAACCTTTGGATGTATTATTTTTCGTTAAGCTGTCAAGTGTTATGACACTTGAAAAGTCATAACTTTTCAGAATTGCTAAAAAAATTATGCTTCCGCTGCCATATTGGAATCTCAACAATAAATTGGCTGTATCTTCGTTAATATTTGGCCTAAAAATCTGATAAGACAGCTAACTTTGTGGAAATTTATTGCTCTACAAGACTTTGCAATACAAGGTGTACTCAATAAGTGCTTAGTTTATGAGATATAAGCGAAAAACTGAAGAAAAAAAAAAGTTTTTGCCCCCCTCCAAATTTCACAAGGTCCACGGGGTCGAAAACTTATGAGAGTCTTCGTGGCATACCCACAAACTACCCGTTAAAGTTCCATTGAGTTTGGATTACTTTACAGGTGAAATGTACATAACTGCTGGACTTATGGCCTGAATTGGAAAATTCTTTTTTTTTGTTTGAAAGGGTACTTCACAGTTATTCAGTAGTTAGTAAAATAAAAATATAGCAAAAACAAAGGGCCCGACAAATTGAGCACCTCCTCTTTCGAAATCTTGAAGTCGGTTGAAAAACAATGATCCCGACAAATTGAGAACCTCCTTCGAAATCTCGAAGTCGGTTGAAAATGAAATTTTCGACAAAAACTTATTAACACCTCACCATCTAAGCTACCGTTCGCTACTATTTAACGCTCCAAATGCTACAAATTTAATGGCGACATTATTGCCATTGAAAATGTAGCAAATATATAACGTTTACAACCTTATTCGAGGAATCGGAACAATATTAACCACATTGAATAGCATAGCCAAGATTACTTACCATAATAATTTATACCTTGGTAAATTTAATATCTGAGATGAGTATGTAAGTTCAGATAGTACGGTACAGTCAGCAACAATAGCTTGGCGGGTGTGGTGGTACAGTCACCGGCAAAATTATCTTCCTACACGAAGGCCGCAAAAATATGTGACACGCTCTTATCTGTAGCCATAAGAGCGTGTCACATGTTTTTGCGGCCTTCGTGTAGGAAGATACTATTGCCGGTGACTGTACCTATATATAATGTGATCTTGGCCTATATAAGGACGAAACCCGAAATCCCAGATAGGGTTACTTCTCAGGAATACTCTATAACAGATATACAAGGTGCCCGCGAGGAAACGGAAAACAATTAACCATGCACTCCTGAGGTCATAAGAAGGAAAAAACATTTTACAAGATGATTCATGCGACGTGAGCAGGAACAACCCTACACACTTTTAACGATAATGAACCGACCCCCATCATGTTTAAGTGAAACAATAACGCCCTTCTATTTTTATTACCTTTTTGTTTCGTAGAAATTTTATTCTTTGTAATAATGGTCACCCCACATATACAAAACAATAAAGATAATACCTCTTTAACAATCATGACAGCACTTTGTGTCAAACATATCACAGAAATCAAGAGAATATCAGTACTCGACGGAGTATTCTAACTGTACAGTGACCATGCGTGTCGTAAATAATTTAAACTTTTTATTTTTACTTTAAATTTTTATTTGCGCTTATTACACTAATACTGATATCAAACAATAGCTTATTATTAATTGAATCCGTAGTGTTAAGCCTGCTCACGCCTCATGAATCACCCTGTATAAGTTTAGGTCAATGCCACAAAAAAAAAAATTGTATTTTTTTGTCGACTTTTTGAATGTTTTTAGACATCATATCATAAGTAAATGTTCTTGAAAAAATTATCAATAAATATGAATGGTTTCAGATACCGTAATGCATAATGTACGTTTCAGATTTGTTCAATGGCTAAGGACGCCCTGTTTAAGACTGTTTCATAACGAGCGACGTTGAATTAGGTAAATTAGAGTAATTTAGATATGTATACACATAGGTATAGGTACATAAATGTACATTATTCAGTATGTAAATTATCGCAATTTTAGTCAAACGTACTTTCAGATAGCAATAAAAGCTCATCGCGCGGTTTTGCGGATGAAAATACAGACATGACTTGAGTAACTTTAAAATACATTTGTTGTAAAATGTACAAAATGCCATTCGTCTTAGTTAGCGTATTCTAATTTAATTTGAAGGTTCAATGCCGAATTTTATGACACCCATTTCGCTGCCAGTTGACGGCCTAAATGTTGTTAAATTAATGAATATTTACGAGAATTCAGAGGCCTGAGTTATATAGTACTGTTTAACACATTTAATAGGTGTTTACTTTTAGCTTGATTTTTATAGCTGGTACAGTGCCATGCGTTTGTGTACTTGGTACCGTGTTACCTATTTCTTCTTATTTGAATTTCATTATTCTAAGCAATCCAAAAAATACAATAAAATGTCAGCAATACAAACAGTATACGTAACTTGAAGAACAAATCAAATTATTTTAATAAATATTTTGATTTGTTTATTTTAAATAGACACACTACACAAATTATAAACTTATATAGATGTCATATACAACGGAAAAAGTGACCTAGGCCTCCGGTGCCCAGGGCTGGGATCGAACCCTCGTCTTCTGCATTCGCGGCAGAATACAGAAGACGCTGTATATGACATGTATATACGTTTATATATAAGTAAACCTTGTATAAGAGTAATTGCCCAAGTGAATATTAACGAGTGCCTTTTAGTGAAACTTACGCTAGATTGAAATGTAATACTTATTAATCTAAAACTAAATTTTGTCAGTTTTTTTTGCTATACATAGGCTTTTGGACATAGCTACAGTATATAGAGTAAGTACTTTAATAATAATAATATATCTTAGCCTATATACGAGGGCCGTTTGAAAAGTCTTTTAAAAAACTATTTATTAAACCTTTTTTTTGGTAAATGGCATTAACACTGGCTGGCACGATCTTTCAATTGATAACTGACGAAAAATTAAGAAAAAAAAATAAAGATACATCACTTTTATCGTTGCTTAACTGAGATCACCTACGCATTTTTGTCAACTATGGAAAAATCTGAATTTCGTGCCGTTATTAAACACTTTTTTATGAAGGGTTGCACTGCTGCCACTATAAAAATTGAACTTGATTCTGTTCATGGCAATAATGCACCGACGTTGCAAACCATTTACAACTGGTTAAATGAATTTAAACGTGGCCGGTCAAGCACATCTGCTGCTCCACGCTCTGGTCGTCCAATCGAAGTCACTACTGAAGACGTTATTGAAGAAGTTCATAATATCGTACTCGACGACCGCCGAGTGAAGGTGCGTGAAATAGCTGAAAAGATAGGCATCTCTACTGAGCATGTACATAAAATCCTACACGAAGATTTAGCCATGACTAAGCTGTCTGTACGATGGGTGCCACGTTTGTTGACGATCGAACAAAAACTCGAACGAAAGCGAGTTTCAAAACTGTGTTTGGATATGATGAAGCGTAATCCTCGAAACTTTTTGAAACGATTTGTCACTGTGGACGAAACTTGGGTCCACCATTACACGCCCGAGTCAATACAACAGTCCAAACAATGGATGGCTGCTGGTGAACGTGCCCCAAAGAAGGCAAAGACTGTTTTGTCGGCTGGGAAGGTGATGGCGACAGTTTTCTGGGATAGC
Source organism: Pammene aurita (assembly GCA_947086415.1). NCBI lineage: Eukaryota > Metazoa > Arthropoda > Insecta > Lepidoptera > Tortricidae > Pammene > Pammene aurita. The sequence continues at coordinate 22,682,421 of OX352306.1, read as the reverse complement.
GAAGAAATCATCATGATCGACTACTTAGCGAAGGGGAAAACTATCACCGGCCGTTATTACGCAGATTTGTTAGACCGTTTTAAAGCCGAATTGTTGGAAAAACGACCAAGATTATCTCCGAAAAAAGTACTCTTTCACCAAGACAACGCCCCAGTGCACACCTCAACTATTGCAATGGCAAAAATCCATGAATTAGGCTTCGAGCCGGTTCCTCATGCTCCATATTCACCGGACTTAGCTCCGTGTGATTATTACCTATTCCCAAATTTGAAGAGATAGCTTGGAGGACAAAAATTTTTGACAAATGAAGACTGTATAGCAGGTGTGAATGGCTATTTTGCAGACCTCAACGAATCCTATTTTTTGGAGGGGATAAAAAAATTGGAAACTCGCTGGAATAAGTGTTTGGCCCTTGAAGGAGATTATGTTGAGAAATAAATGTATTTTGTATAAAAAAACCGATGATTTTTGACTTTTTAAAAAAACTTATCAAACGGCCCTCGTACGTCCCACAGTGGGCACAGGCCTCCTCTCATGCACGAGAGGGATCGGGCTATAATTCCCAGGCTAGCCCAAAGCGGGTTGGGAACTTCACATATACTTCTGAATGTCTCCGTGAATGTATGAATTCTAGGATTTGTTTTCTTGAAGTGGTTTGCATTCATTGACCTCCACCACTTTACAGCTGCCAGATGTCCAGATCTAAAAATAAGCATAGTATAGCAAATTGACTCGAAGGGTTTCGTTGCTCTTATTATTGTGTCATATGTCACGCGAACAGTTTTTAGCTTCGATAACTTACAAGTGCGATTTTCTTTTTTAGTTACGGAATATGATATGATTACTTATAGTAAAAAATATGTTCTAACAGTTTTTGACGTCGCGCTAGGTATTTATATAGATATTTGTTAATAACAACAAGAAAAGATTATACAAGATATATTTTCCTTTATCATACTATTGCATTAAACTATTTCAACATCATCTGTCATTTTATAACAGTTTGGTCAATAGATGACTCACATTTATTTATACATTCACAATAGATTAAATAGGTAGAAACTTAAATAAACTATGTAAATAACCTAAAATTAACTTACTTAAAAATACTAAAAACTAAAAATCTATCTCTAAAATGGGCCCCTGTGGCATCGTGCCGAGGACGCTGGCAGCATTTCCTCGCTGAATTGCAATACTTATGCGTTGAGCGAGGAAGCTGCCAGCTCGTTTGTCCCCTGTGACATCGACCAGCCGTTTAGCTACCTGGCGGTAAAGCTTTTGAGCTCCGGGACCCCACGGACCAAGAGTCTCGACGCCAAATGCAACAAAGTTGTAATTGGCGTCGAGGCCCCCGTATTTTCGCCTTTTAAGAGCCTCGGCCACCTCCGCCGCCGCGCCAGCTTTATTCATGGTACCGTGGAGGTGAGACGGTGCCAGCGTGTCCACGCAAGTCGCGTCCCACACTAGCACCCGTCCCAAACTCCACGGAATCAGTGACATCCCGTCAGGCCTCTTGCCATCGTCTCTAGCTATACCGGCCGGCTCGAGTATCGCCGGCACATTGACGGTGGCAAGAGACCGGCGGATAATGTCGTTTAGCGCAGCGTGACGAGAGAGGCGGCCCGCGCTCCGCTGACAGGAGAGTCCGTGGTGCCCTAGCTGGTCGACGTCCTTACCACAGGGGCATCTGTGCGGTGCGCATACTTGTGTCCCCAAGCGCAGGCCAACCGCCAGCCGGAGGGTTTCAGGGGCAAGGTATGTCCCTGTGTTAGGCGAGGGATAGGCACTCAGCCAGTGGCCAGCCTCTCTACATCCGACGGCGGTCAGGCGAGCGCGTTCAGCTCCAGTGCTCTGGTTTAAAAGAGTGGTGTATGTTAATTTAGATAGGGCATCGTCCCAGCTCCTTTGGGATTTTGGATTATAGGGGAGATTTTGCCCCGGGCAGGCGGAAAGCCAAGCTTTTCTGGCATCGTCCAAGCCTGAGATCTCATAGTTTGAAGGTGAACCCCTTAATATTTTTCCTATGAGATCAGCAGAGCTGTGAACCGATGAAAGAAAAGCCGGCAGTGCAACACTTGAAATTTTGCGTAATCCGATACCGCCATACCGGACGGGAAGGGATGCTTGGAGCCAGGAATTTTCAGTGAGCTTTAAATTTAGAACGTGCTCCAAGTTTGTTTGAATTAAAGAATCGAGAGGTAGTAGTAAATTTTGATGGTTCCAGAAAGGGCTACACCGGAGCATGTAGGTTAATTTTGGCACGAAAAGGCAGAATTTGATAATAAAGAGGGCCGAATGGGGACTGATTTCTAACAGACGATCGGCACAATTTTGAAATTTCGTAATGGCACTGTTTATGTAAGTAGGAAATAAAGTATTGGATAGAGGAGTTCCCAGGAGGCTAAGGTTATCATTGGTGACAATTTTAATATTGGGAGTTAAAGTGTTAAATTGATCGATAATGCTAGACTCGTTTAAGGAACTATCGTGGATGTACAGTTCACACTTGTTATAATTTAGATCTAAGCCAATGGATTCAAATTTTGTTTTAAGAGTAGAAAGGTCCAAAAGAACAGTGTCCAAGTTACCTCCTAGGGTGCCGTCGTCCAGATACCACACGTTGAATTTTGATTTTAAATTTTGTATGATAGGATTTATGGCTAAACTAAAAATTGCCGGCCCGAGGGGGTCACCCTGCTGGCATCCAACTTCAGAGGAGAGTTCGTGGTTTTTGTACATTAATTTTGAGGGATCAGCATAACAATGGAGGAGGTAGTTGTATAATTCTGGTATATTACTTCTAATTTCGGCCAGCAAGGTGTCCCTGTTAACTGAATTAAATGCGTTCTTGACGTCGATTTTAACTAGTACTTGACATTCGGCATTGGAGAGGTAGGTGCGAAGAGCGTGAACGGCAGCTTCACACCCACCTCTTGTGCCAAACCCAAGTTGGATTGGTTCAAACTTACGCTGTAATTTGGAAATAATATATCGAACTGCAATTTTAGATGTTAAGCGTCTTAAAGTCGATCCGATTGCGATCGGTCTCACGCCGCCATCTTTTTTTGTGAGAGCGATCAAATTGGCTCCGTAAAGGATGGGTACTATATCTGCATTGACGCAGCCACTCAACATGAGGTTTACTAAAGTACTTAGTGAGGTGATAAGTTTTCTGCCAGCATCACCTACACAATGTGCAGTGAGGTATTTTAGATGCTGTGGAGAAATTCCATCCAAGCCAGCCGCCGAGCCGGTTTTGAAGCTAAAAATAGCATCAACAATGTGCTTATCCTCGACTTGTAGGCAGTCTTTGGATGGAGTCGGTGGGTCTAAGAAAAAGGGAGTAGTCGGAGCTGGGGGATGTTTAGAACGCAGGGCCGAAAGGGTGTCGTCATTGTCAGGGGAAAGAGTGTCGCTAGAAAATAATATTCTTGCAGCGCCTTTAAGGTCACCGTCGCTTATTTTGTTTTCCACTATTTTTGCAAGATTGAATGTAGTTTTGCTGTTATTTGAGCTATGCCGTGGAGGTATACTGGTAGATAGATGAAGAGGATTGGAACAGTTATTTTTAATTTTTTGAGTAAGAGATAGCTTCTGGTCATCGGTTGATGCGTGGAGGGTCTGGAAAGAGAAACTAAGGAGATTCCGCCAAGTGTCGAAAGTGTTTAACTGTACGCATTGGTCGATGAGATAGGTCAGGTGGGTGGCGACGGTGATCCGTGCGCCGCGCGGAATCCGTTTCGTAATTGAAATGTTATTTTTAAAGTAACTTAGTTCCGTGTGTAGATTATTGGAAGGTAGATGGCTAGTTGAAGGCAATTGACTGGCAGTATCAGGTGGAGGTGGAGAAATTTGAGACAAACATTTTCTGTGAGTTTTGGAAAAGTGGATTTTTAAGCCTCGAGATGATGGAAACGATTTTGGACATAAACTACATTTGTTACTTGAAGCAGCCGGTTGTGTGGAGGCAAGCATCCGCACCTAAAAATGTTATTGAATACAAAACTATAAATATGTATAAAACAACTTACTTACGTTAGGTTACGTAAATATTCAACTTATCCACTAAAACTTAAATATAAAATAAACACATAAAAAGTCAATTCTGACAGTAACTGTCACTGCAGCGGCATCGGGGTTGCACCGGGGCGTAGTCTCTGCTCGCATGCGAACCTCCTTTTCCTTTGGTTTTTGCTTGAAAGTGATTTGGTATTTTCGCAATACGTCTGTAGCTGTAAGTACGTTGCTGTACGGTGACGGAAATGTTGCTGGCACCGGAACTTGTGCAGTCGGGTTGCTTGAATGATATCCTTCTCTGATCCTTTTTGCAATGACGCGATTTTTATAGAGAGCGAGAGATCGTATGTTGTGTGATACCTATATCAATATAATATCTTTATATGATTTCGGCATAAACTCTCTGGATTTCGGATATCGGTTGTAGATGAGTGCCCACTGGCCCGCTGGCAAAGGATTGCGTCGCGTGATGCCTCTTTGGAAGCGATGTGCTATTTATTTATGGAATTTTCTTTTACAAGGAAATAAAATATAAGTCAATAGATTATGTAAGCATAATCGAATTACAAATGGCTAAGACGACATATGCTCTTGACAAAACCATTATAAAATGTGAAGTTATGTTGCAATAGTAAAAAGGTGGAGAAAAATAAAACTTACATAATCTTTTCTATGTGTAGCAAACAAATACATGTATTAAACCTAGCGCAATGCTAACAATTGTCAGAAAATATTTTTTATTATTAGTACTTAACGTATTCTAACAGGTCACAAAATAAAATCGGACTTGTGATTTATGTCATTTTTATAGGTTAAAAAGGTGTTCCCGTACTCCACAGTAACAAATGACGTATAACGAAATTCATACTTTGTCTCCTGCTTTTGTTTCCGCAATATTACGATATATCCTCTGTTCTAATCTAATATTAAAATATAGACCCTGCCCTCTATAAACGTGACAACTTCGGCAGTTTATACCCGTTTTGGTATTACTTTATTCTATTTGTAAAATTTCGCTGGTCTGTCACTCTTACCTCCACCCATTTAAAGCTGCCAGATTAGGATTAGGAATAAGGATAGTATATTATAGCAAACTAACTAGACGGGTTACGTTGCTCTCATTATTGTGTCCTATCTGACGTAGCCAGCTGCTCTTAGTGTATAAGAGTTTTCTAAGTAGTATCCAGTTACGAAATTTATTGAAACGACTCCTTATAACTCGCTCAAGTGAGTTGCTACTTTACATGCTCTCGTCTAAAGTTTTATACGAGAATACGGAGTGAAACAAAATGCGCTAACTTTGTACAAAGTTATCTACACATGCAGCTCGAGAAATTTAAGGACGCACACAACAGAAGACTGTTTGTGCAGCTGTCATTTGTACGAGTCTGTTAGCTTATCTTTTTATAAGCTTGTATTTAGTTTCACCTCTTCCGTTGTCTTTAATCAAGTCTTGCAAGTTAAATTTGACCCATTTCCCAGTTTCCGATTGAGCTGAAATCTTGCATGCGTATGTGTAATGCGTGACAAGGCAATATTATGATGACATGGAGCTAATTTGATGGAGCTGGAAGGTGGCCATAGGAACGCCTCAATGACTGAACATTATCCCGTCGTGTTTGGCTCATTTAAATCCTTGCATTCGTCTTGACGAGCAGCTAGAACCTGTATAAAGAAAAGTACAGTTACCAATAAAAAAAGCTTATTTCAAAACTGAAATTTTTGAATTAAAAAAAAGTTTTTTTTTCTTCTTTTAGTTATAAAGAAGTATGTAAGATTTTGTTTTCAATTAAAAAGTTTCAGTATAATGAGCTCTATAGACCTTGCAACAAATCGCAAACGATTTTTGATACAATCCCGACAAATTGGGTGCAAATTCAGTCTATAAAGTCCATTATTCAATCATTTCATTCATTCAATTGTTAGATTGTCTATGGTTTCAGACATTTTGAGACCGATAGCAGAAAGAGATAGCAATAGGTGTCTGTAGCACCATGAATGAATGGAGGTACAGACACTAGGTGTATTTATTATAGCATAAAGCATATTCTCCGTTGTTCATCGTAACTTTATAAAAATTACTTTCCACCCTAGGGCGGGAAAAGTTATTTTTCACCTGGCTATCTGCTTATGAAAATCATACTTTTCGAACAGGAGAGATGAAAATGTTTTATGTTTTCGCAAATGCGGATAAATTTATTGCTAGCCTTGCTAGCTAGCATTAGTCAGACTTCGACTTCTTAAACTTCGACCAACAATGTAAAGAAGGTACAGGTATAAACAAAACTGAAAATATGGCTCGTGAAAATTTATAACCGGCCAGTCTATACCGGAATAAGACTGTCAGAGAAAGTACCGTACGAGTCGTTCTTTACCTATTGTGGGACCATTTTTTGGGCTGATTGTGTATCCCTAGTATTTATTTATTTATTTATTGTAAAAAAATCATTTACACAGCATGACAGTTAGTACTAATGCACTGTGAAATTTAAGACAAATGTATATAACTATATACCTTACAATATGCTTATACAACATTAAACTATTAAAGGTGTACTGACTAGTACAACAACAATAACAAGATAAAAAATATCAATACTAACAAACCTAGAATACAGAAGATTCACGTTTATCCATCGCCTCACAGAACCTCATACACGCTTCACGCAAAAACATCCAACTACTCGCAAAAATATCACATTCCGGTGCTGATGCGAGGAGCGCGCTAAGGTATTGTAGAGCGCGAACCAGTGGAGATTGGCTATGGGAAACAGTGCGTGTGTCAGGCATAGCGATTAAATTCAGATCTCTAGGTCGAAAATTGAATCTGGCTCGAGCTATAGAAGGAACGAACAGCCGTACGAGCTGTGCAACTAACTCAGGACAGTCCGAATTTCCACGCCAAGTGCTACAGGCAGTAATCAACAGCCCATAGTTACGCCTAACTTCTAAAGAGTTAAAACCCAAAGAGCCAAGCAAGAATTTTGTAGGGTATAGATATGGGTAATAGTGATATATTTTTTTATAGAAGAATCGCAGAAAGGCCTTCTGAATTTTTTCCAAAAGCAAGATATACGTGACCTCGTGCGGGTTCCACACGATAGCCGCTGCTTCCAGTTTGCTTCGGACTAATGCAGTATACACCAACTTTATAGCTCTGGGGTCATAAAAATCTCGCGCATTCCGGATAACAAATCCCAATCTCCGATAGCAATCAGCAGCCAAGACTTTCATGTGCTCATGAAAGTTTAGTTGCATATCAAAGATGACACCCAAGTCGCGTACAGATTGAACACGGGTTATGGCTGCAGGCCCCAGGAGGTAAGTAGCGTGCAAAGGACTATGGGTACGGCTAAAAGTCATTACCGAACACTTGTCGGTATTAAAGAGTTGACGAGTTTGTTGAGACTGATGAACACGGTCAATGTCCTCCTGCAAAGATGCACTGTCAGAGGGTTCTTGTACGCCGTAGATTAGCTTAAGGTCGTCAGCGTACAACAGACACCTAGCAAACTTAGGGACTGAGGCTAAATCGTTTATCATAACTCCGAAAAGAAAAGGACCTAAAATCGAACCCTGACTAACTCCGGAACACGTGTGATAGGGCTGGGAAACAAAGCAACCATGCTGCACATATTGCTGTCTGTCGCGTAGATAACTAGCAAACAACCGGAGTAACTTGGGCGAGAAGCCAACACTACATAGCTTACTCAACAGTATGTCGTTATCCACGCGATCAAACGCTTTTTTAAAGTCCAGGTACAGCACATCCACCTGTATTCCGTTATCTAAGTGCTCCGAGATGGAGTAGACCATGGTTAACAGGTTCGTTTCAACTGATCGCTTTGGCCTAAAACCGTGTTGAGAGTCACACAGATGTGGTTTAACTTGAGGGGCAATAAGCCTATTCACGACTGACTCAAATAATTTGGCAGTTGATGAGAGTATAGCAATAGGACGGTAATTCTCGACACTAGATGTTTCATTCGATTTAGGAATGGGGCGCACACGTGTAACCTTCCATTTACTTGGATAAACTCCGGTATTAAGGGCCAGGTTGAAAATGTGTACTAGCGTATTATTTGATCCGTGTTCTTAAATGCACATATGAGACAGTCTGCATGAAAACGTATCTACTATTTGGTGGAAGACGCTAGCGTTGTACTGATTTAATGTTGTATTTGAGCAATAAAAGCATAAGCGCCCAATGGCACCTTTTGATATAGACAGTCACATATAACTTTAACTACCTTCGCATAACTTTTCTTGGGATATTTTTTACGAGCTACTTTTTAAAATATATAAAAAATCTAACATTAAAATAAATTACAACTACGACTCGTAATCCAGTAACTTTATACAATCATCGTGTGCGTCAAATCTGCAAAGTCTGCAAAAAATTAAAACTACCGGATTTGACGCACTGTACCCAGTACTTTCAGGCCACAAGGTTCCAGGATTATCGAGAAACTTCGCTTTTAGCTCGATCATAGAGTAGAAATTTTTACTACGTATAAACTGCACTATATATTAAGAACCTTGTTTCGGAATGCGCCTAAACTAAAAGTGGCCGTGCGTCGCCTGGATCTATAACTTATTTACGTGTTCGTAATCACAGCATTGGCTTGGTGCCGTATTCTAATTTTAAAATACATATACAACACACTAAAAACACAATCTATCTCAAACATAACATAACTCCAACACCCAAAAATAATCAACCAATATTGAAGTTGTATTGGAGTGGTATCGGAATATTTTTCAAGCAAATTCTGATATTTCTGATTCTGACGTCTAGGTGCTAGTGGTATTACCTAAGTAGTTAATGTATTAGAGTTGTATTGAAGTTGGATCGTGTTTAAACGTGTTTTCAAGTTAGAATATGGCCCAAGGAATAAAATGAAGCGGTACGGCGAAATCACGCTGATTGTACTCGAAAACACTGTACATTTTTCACGTTCAAACGTATGTGACAAAACTTCCAATACTTTAGGGCCGATCCACACATTGCACCGGCTTGAATTGAATGAGATCGCGTTTTTTTAATATGGGACTGACCAGCGATTGGCCCTAGTCTCACCTGATAGAAAGTGGAGACAGAGCCTAAGATGGAGTTCACCGGTTCAGTAATAGCCTATTCACTCTTTCTTTAAAGATACCGAGATCGTATTTGTCAGGGAATAGTGAGAATATAGATGGCGGGAGCGCATTCCATTCCTTAGCAATCCGCACCAAAAAAGACGAAGAAAATAGTTGCGTGCGGACAAAGGGAATGCTAACAACGAACGGGTGCATTCGCTCCCCGCGCCTGGTAGTCCAGTGATGGAAAAAGGAAGTGGAATCAGGTCATGAAGTTCTTGTGCGAACTCCCCGAAATGTATCCGATAGAACACCGATAGACAAGCGACTCGACGGCGATGTTCAAGGCTCTGTAATTTTGACTTGACAGCTGGGTCATCGCCAAAAAGCATAACGCATAGCATAGCGTATAACTATGTTCCTTAGATTGATCGCCGTTGGCTCAACGTTAGGATTGGGCGTTACGTCATTACTCACTGGTGTGAACACGTGACCATTAAAACTTGTTGGTTGCAGAATGCCGAGGCGTCGTACGACTTTAGCAGTAACGACCCGTACCCATATCCGCGGTACACGGACGACTGGTTCAATAGGTGAGTTTATTGTAAATATTTAAGAACTTGTGAGATGCCGATTTTTATAATTCCGATTTTAAAATGCCCGATCCATCAAAATTCCGTTCTTTAAAATTACGAATAGAGTATTTTTTCTACACCCATATCATAACTTCCCTATAATATGTTCAGAAACGATAAGCTAACGGCCTATACTAAGCAACCTGTATCTGTGTTGCATCGTTAAATTTACTTTACATTATCGATGACTGATATTTTAATTACATTCAAATTTCGAACGTCTTCTGATAGGTATACCCTCGGTTAGTCTAACAACTTTTCTTCGATTTTTCAGTTCGTGTAACAACTTTTAATACAACGATTGATTTTCCTAAAACTCACTTTATATAAGCTCATTTAACTATTGATTATTGTATCGGAAATCGTTTTGTCCGAACTTTATTTTAAATTAATCTTGTTTCAGCGAATATGATTATACCTAATAATCATGTCGTCGATTTTCATTTTAACTACATTGCAGAATATGATTTTAATTAGTTTAATATCTAGTTGGCATACTACTGAAACCAACTTTAAAGCTACACAGCTAGGTTAGTTAGACTAAGCTCGCGACCATAACAGAAACTAAATGCTGTTAGAAACTTTTCTTACACCTACTTAGGTGAGGTTAGGTTAGAAGTGCAACCTCAGTAGAAACAAATAGCTGCCGAGAAAGTAGGTTAGGTTAGGTTAGAACTGCGACTCTAACAAAAACTAACGGCTGCCAAGAAAGTAGGTTAGGGTAGGTTAGAACTGAAACCTCAGCCAAAACGAATAAACTTGATTAGGATAGGCTAGCGCACAAAATTCCAATGAACTAGTGAAATCTAAGACTTAAACAAAATATAATTATACAAACTGAATATTCGACATATACCAATGAAAAATAGGTGTAATAAAAATTAGACGAAACCATATTATACAAAATGGATAGTATACGAATTTTAACTATAAAACTTTCGTGAGACTCTAACATATTAAAAATATTTATAACGGGTTACTCACGTAACATGTCGAGCAAAAATCGACTTAAATTACGTGAGTAACCCGTTATAAATATTTTTAATAGGATAGTATACGAAGTGAAATTCGACTAACTAAATAAAATTTTGACGAAATGAATATGTAGGTATGCAAAGTGAATTTAGATGAACTGAAATTACACGAACCGAAATTAGGTGAAAAGTTATTAGACAAAACGTAGGTGCACCCTTCTGATATACCTACCGACTCCAGAAGATGTTCGAAATTTGAATCTAATTAAAGTATTGGTACTTATGACTTATGACAATCTAGTTGGTCATGATTTGAAATCTAGTTAGCCATGGAGGTGCGGTAATTCTAATGAATCTCAACACGTTATTGAGGAGTTATAATATGTTTAAATATATAATAGTAATGTATGTAACTGTACATAATTACGCATTAAAACACTCGTGTGATATTAGTATAAAACTCACTACGTTTTATAAAACTACACTCGTATTTTAACGCCCTTCATTATGTAGCAGTCATATGAACTACTATTATATAATCATACCGTAACCATTCAGTCGAATACCGTGCTTAGACTACGAAGTTTGCAGGGTTTTATATCAACTTGGCTTGATGATCTATTTTGGATTATTGACCAATTTATATTAAATATGTTTTTTTCTCGAAAGCGGCTACGTATTCTTAAAAATTATCTACAAAACTGACAAGTTTTATTCATAAATCAAATTTAGAATGAATTTCTGAATATTTTTAGAACTAATTGAAGATTAGAAAGCCGAAGTTGCCGTACAATTTGGTTGAATCTAATTTATTTTGTCATTTTAATTCCTGCAGGGTTTTTCCTAAATAGCGGAGGAGTTTTATATTTCAGTACTTAATAATATTCAATTTTGCAAATTATTTTTGGACCATTAGTCAAATTGAAGATTCATATTATTTTTCAACTTTATAGTGACGTAAGACGTAATTCAGAAAGCTATACTTTTTTCTTGGCTTATACATAGTATTATCACAGAATTCCATCCCTGACACTAGATATACACCATATACAAAAAACCGGCCAAGTGCGTGTCGGACCACGCATAATGGAGGGTTCCGTACCGGCTATCAAAAAAATTTATATCGCAAGGTCGTATCTGACTATGTACGTAGTTTTTTGGAGATATATCAAATACGTCTAAACCTGATAATGTTCAAAATAATTTTCGTGGAAAGAATATTTAAAGATGTATCTTCTTGAATTATTTCATAATTTTTGGACTTACGGTTCAAAAGTTACAGGACACAACTATTTTAACTTTCGAGTGATTCTTTCTGAAAATATCTACTTAATCAAAAAATGTTCAAAGGAACAACAATGTTATTTTTCAAGACCTATCGATTGATATGCGTCATGTTGATATTTGGTAGTTTTTATTTTATTTTATTAGTTATATGTATGGAGTGCCCCCCTAAATATTTTTTTTCAGCAATTTCAGTACAGAACTATGTAGCGGCACACAAAATACACCGTATGTTATAAAGATACGTCTCATAGTTTCCGAGTAAAATGGCTGTGACATACGGACAGACGGACATGACGAAACTATAAGGGTTCCGTTTTTACGATTTTGGCTACGGAACCCTAACAATTGGGGGAATTCTATTAATTCCATATAATGTGAGTCCAGCTCCTATGCTTTATATTTTTAAGTACAGTGAGACGTCAAAGATATGTTTACACATTTGCTCCTTAGTTCTTTGTAATTAGGTGCAAAATTGTAAACTTATTTTTTAAGTCGCCTGTGCATATGGGATCTGGACAGGACAATCCCGTAACTTACAACTTATTTTGTATACATACTTATAGTTTTCCAAGTGTCCAATGTAAATCAGGAAGTTACCTTTGATTCCGGGAACTGCGTTGAGCAGAATTGTTGGTTGTCGTCGGAGACCGTTGGTGCTGGTCACAGCCTCTCCTTGCTAGCTAGAGTGGACTTAAGACCGTTACCTTGAGTCGCACAACTTAAACCTCCAATTTATGCACGGTGTCGTTGGTCGTGTCGTGTCGAGAGGAATGGTGCTTTTCCAATATTACGAGAGCGAAAGGTTGTCTCTATTCCGCGACGAATAGGTATCGCCAGGAAAGATGAGGTGAATGATTACGCACACAGCTACATTAGGTACTGATTGCAAAAAGTTAATGAATGAAATGAATGAGTGAAATGAATGTAAATGTAATTAAAAACACGATATATTTTAGAAAATAAGGCAGTACAAACAGTATACTGATATCTAACCTTTATTTATCATTCAGATACCTCTTCTTTCAAATAAAACTAATTGAAACTGAAAAAATTGTGAATATCATTGCGAACACATAATTATATAATACAAGAGATGTGTTTTATATGAATGATATGTATTATCCTAAAAAATCTTAAAGTATTACCTAAACGGAAATTTTTCAACTTAGTGTAAATCTTGCAGTTCACTGTTGAACTTGCTATTGGTACTAAAAACGGACAGTAATTTCAAAATCTCGCTGTCATTTACATGACATGTTGTCGTGTGCATGACTTCAACTAACATAGTGACACCTATACGATACGACATGCATGACACTGATTTTCCTGGTCAACTGACAGGACGAATAATTTTCAAATTGTCACTGTGACACGATGTTGCCACAAAAATTTACAGTAACAAACAAAAGTGTTTTCTATTGAATTTAACTAAATGAAATCATCAAAATGTCACTTAACTTTGAATAATGTTCCCTTTTTATATGCAATTTAAGTAATGCTTTTACCTATAGCCCTTTGTTCTAAAAGCCAGTGTGGGATGTAATGAAATATTTCTCGTTTAAACTCATTCCATTGAAATCCCTTTGTTTTACGTTAAATAGTTGTGTTTTGTTATATAATAACTTTTACACAAGTTGCGATTTTAATTTTAATTTGTCCTTTGTTTTTCCCTTTGTTCGTACTTGACTGAAAAGTTAATTGAACTACGTATACAAAAGCTACAATTGTAATTGCTTAAATGCTTTCTCTTGTTATGCATTAAGGAAAAATATAAGTTTTTTGTGATTTCATAACCAAACAGATTAGACGTTAAGCATTTTATTAAGAGATACATGAATACTCACTTTGAAGATTACTAAAGCAAAATGAGGACAATGGAAATGGGTCACTTTGACTAAAATTGTAAAAAAATAGTGGTGATCCGTTTAAGAGCATAATTGATATCGTATTGCGACTAACAAAAAGTAGGAGAAAAATTTTTTTGACGCCAAAAATTTTTTTTTTTTTAACCCGTCATACAAAACCTTTTTTTCCTTAGTTTTCCATAATTAGAATACGATACCGATTATGCCCTTAATGATTACTAATCACAAGCATTTTGTGTTACATCTTGTAGAAATTTAAATGCCTACAGTACAAGGTCCCCAATGAAGGAGCTAGGAATTTTGGTATTGACTACTATTTGTCTAGGTGCTATGACTTTATTAATAAAATGCCGTTGATTATTATTTGTCCCTGCCATATTGACATTTCTGTTTATTAGAAAGAGAGATAATTTAGCAGAGGTATGATAAGCTACTGGACTATAATACCGGCTAGGTGAAATTTAGTCTATTTAGTCTTATAGTTATTAAAACTTGGAATTAACCGTCAGCTTTTAGATTTATTGTTTTAACAAATAACTCCTATAAATACTCCTTCTTCTTACCTTATTTTATTAAGCTTTCATTATACTTCTAACTTCTAAAAGTATATTTTTTACTAAAGGTAAAATAAGACTACATAATGTAATAGTTTTGCGACAAATTACGTACAGTCAGCATAAAAAGTAACTACGCAATCGAAGACGTCAAAAGCTCTTATTCCCTTATACTCGTAAAAAGGACTTTTGACGTCTTCGTTTGCGTAGCTACTTCTGATGCTGACTGTATATCAATGAAACTTTGTTTATAACTTTATCTTGACACTAGAAATGAGGATCTGCTGAGTCCTACGAAAACGTAGGTCGGTGCCTACCTAACCAAGTGCGTGTCGGACCACGCATAATAGAGGGTTCCGTAACTTCGAATAAAAACAAACTAATACCAAAAAGTCGTATCTGCATTTGGAAGAAGTTTTTTGTAGATGGTTAGAAACTCAAAAACTTAAAGATAGCAGAACCAATAATATTGAAACTAATTGTCGTAGAAATTAAATGTTAACGCGCATCTTCTTGAATTTTTTCATATCTTTTTGACTTATGGTTCAAAAGTTAGAGGAAAAATTAAATACACATTTTTTTTAGACTTACGAAGCGGTTATTTCTGAAAATATTCACTTAATCAAAAATATTTAAAGAAACCTCAATGTAATTTTTAAAGACCTATCGATTGATGAGCACCATTTTGATATTTGGTAAAAAAAAATTTGACAACCCTTCATATCTCGCAAAATTGTTGATCCTATAAGTATGGGTATGTATGGTCTCATTCGATTCAGCGCAATAAATACATAGAAAATAATTTTAAACAAAAAAGAACCGACTTCACTTAGCATCCACCTTTCCACAAGCAAATGCTCGTGCTGCTGTAAAAAATACTCGAATCACTATAGGTACACCTATAATAGTTGAAGAGTTCCCTCGATTTCTCCAGGATCCCGTCATCAGATCCTGACCTGGTTACAATGGGACCAACTGTGAAGTATACTCTTTCAAACAAAAAAAGAATTTACCAAATCGGTCCGGCCGTCTTCGAATAATCGGTGAACATAGATACATAAAAAAAATGTTTATTTCCTGCAGTAAAATTTACCAAGGTTTGAGCGCTCGAAATAATAAGCAGTTCTCACAAGTAAACCTACTATTATGCAAAACTTGAGGCTATTATTCTGGCTATTTTGAAGTTGAAAACTCCACTTCTAAACTCTTAGCAAATTAAATGATTAGTTCAAATACTTTGAATAGGTGGGATTCAACGCTGAATAAAGTTGGCACCAAGTTTAGCATTTCAAAGGTAATTCGACTTATCGTGTTTAATTCGAGTGGTTTCGTCACTCCAAGCTTTCATTTAAATGGGAATAGTTAGTTTATAAATATACAAGGACCAAGGTGTGTGCAGTACCTACAACAGTATCTTCCTTAACGAAGGCTGGAAACAATTACGAGAACGTGTTTTTGTATAGACATTGAAGTCTAGGTATTCTATGGTCTTCGATACATCCAGTCTAGGGCGGAATGAGAAAGTTTTGGCAAGTACGTGAATAGGCAATTTGAGAGCGTGGGAGGAAGGAAACTCCCTATGCCCTATATTACGGATGGCCTTGACTGAGAATTCATTTTATAGCTCTTTATTTGAATACATATTAGGTAGCCTAGTCTATAAAACAAAATGTAGCTATAGTATATGCAGTAGGTATAGTATACCAAGTATGTAACTAATTGAAAAACAATTGTTTTTTTTATACCACGACGGTGGCAGACAAGCATACGGCCCGCCTGATGGTAAGCAGCTACCGTAACCTATGGACGCCTGCAACTCCAAAGGAGTCACATGCGCGTTGCCGACGCTTTACAAAAAGGAGGATTCACTGTGTTGATGTCTAAAGGAACAAGAAGGTCCCTCATCGTCAACACACTGGGTCCTCTTTGAGCTCTTTGGCAACCTTACTCACCAGCAGGAACACAACACTATGAGTAGGGTCTTACTTCTATTCACCTGTACAAACCGCAACTCTCTTAACTGTACATCGGTAGACCTTATTATAAAAGGCATAAGGTCCACCGATGGGCAGTTAACAGTGTGGGCGATGGTACCATAACGTAGGGGTACGAATTTTATTACATTTACATTTAACGTAAACTTATATCTAAAAAGATATTAAGGAATCTAGGAAGGAAGGGTAGGGTTGCCTCCGCTAAGACGAACAAAGGTAAAGCTGGGCATTACCTTATCTTATCTTGATTTATGTACATAATAGAAATTATTTAGATATTGATAGTAGAATATCTCACATAGATAGTATTGAACAGAACTTGAATGATCGGCCGTCAGATTTAACATCATGTAGTGTCTTTAGGTAATCCATGGTGACTTGCTAGTGGTTTAGACTGTTAAGCGTGGACTGACAATGATATCTCATATCATTGTCAGTCCACGCTTTGTCAGCAGGAACAAGTTAAATGGGCCGTCGCGCTTAAGGATCGTCTCGTATATTATGCTATATCTCGTATATTTCTTCAATGGGGTGCTATAATTTGCTATAAGAATTTTAGTAAAAATGGTTTTCTTCTCCGCAGTCACGGCACGAGGTGCGCCGGAGAGGTCGCCGCGGCGCGCGACAACGGCGTCTGCGGCGTCGGCGTCGCGTATCACTCCAAAGTTGCCGGTGAGTACTTCACCACTCCAATACTACACCGAGAATCAGCTTAAAACTTCGTTTGTCTTACTCTCACTCGGTCGCTCGAGTACAAATACCATGAATCGCCAGGGGAACCAACAAGTTCAAAAATCAAGACGAGGCTGCCGATAATATGCATTCAGAGGATTCTGACCTACTTCGCTCATATAGGGCGGGCTGAAGAAAGTCATGGTCGGTAAAGTCGAGGGATACCGTCGCGGCAGATCGCCCGCCCGTTGGTCAGACCAAATTAAACGTGACACGGGCCTATCCTTTACGTGCTCTGCTTTACGTGCAGTTGAGGACAGAACCGCATGGAAGTTAAGAACGTAGTGCTTTAGCAATGAAGAACAACGACTAAGAAGAAGAGAAGAAAGATCGTTCGAGTATTCTTAAGCGATACAGATCATACAGATGCAAATCGACAAAGTAACTAACGATTGAAGTTGCTTACGGTATATATACCCAGGAGGCCGTTTAGAACTTAGAATTACAAAGTTGATATCAATTAAAAATATATTTTATTTTTTTAATTTTCAAACAAGCATACGGCCTGCCTGATGGTAAGCAAGGTTAACCATAACCTATGGACGCCTGTAGCTCCAGAGGATTCACATATACGTTGCCTACCCTTTAGGCTGCGTTTGCGCCAGAGATGTACGGTGCGAGGATGCATAGCGAGGAACGGAATGTTGTGAGTGTTTCCATCAGAGATATGCGCGGTAGCTGAGCAGTGCGAGGGCGTGTAGCCTAGAGCTCCCGCTACACGTGTTACGCGCGGAGACGAATACCCGTGTACTTAAGACCGGCCGTGCTAAGGAACCGGTTTACACGAACCGCCGTTGGAAACGTCTCCAGGAAACGTTTCCAAGAGACGTTTCTCAGATACGTTTCCGCGGGTACACGGGTAGTTAATACCGGCCCGAATTTTTATTTTATTAGTTTCTTATTCGTAGCTTTTAAACGACTCGACCCGTACCTCCAGCACTCGGACCCGTACTCGTCAAGGACGTTTCCAGATCCGCGTGTATTTAAGAAACATTTCTTCGGCTACCCGTTTACCCGTAGAAACGGATCTTAACTACACGTTTCTTAATTACACCTGCGAAACGGGCCAGAAAACCTTGTAGCGTGTTATTCAGAAACGGGTATTCGAAACGGGTACACGAGACCCGGATACGACCGGGAGCCCTAGTGTAGCCTCTGACAAACGCCGTCTAGTAACTGATAGTTCAGTTAGTACCTAGCAACACATTCCTCGCACACATGCTTCCCTTGTTTTGTATGTACAAAATCCACGCTCGCTGAGCTGTTTCCACTAGAGCTGTGCTGAGCGAGGATAGGTAAATGAGGCGTTTTTGTTGGTTCATGAAAAACACATTTCTCGCAACGCATCTTCGCACAGCTCTAGTGAAAACGCAGCCTTAAGAACCTATACACTCCTTTTTTGAAGAAAATTCAAACTCAACTCAGATTACAAAACATAAATATAATGATTATTTATTGCACACCTCAAATTAAAGAAACAAAGTACACAACTTACAAACAGAGAAGTAGAGGTAAAACAATTGACAGTCATATCGCTAAAAAGCGGTCTCTTCCAGACAATCTTATCTATCACGTATCAAATTGACATCGAAAAATAACAAAACATTGCCCCCTGATGCTAATACTGCAGGCACAGTGATCGTATATTTTTCAGCAAAACCGGTGCAATGACGCTTTTTTGTGAAATTAACCAACATTCTGTACATTATTACTTAGTTTTAAATGGCTTTGATATTATTTGATTCTTGGTACAAACATTTAATAGCCTCAAAATAATAATAACCCTAGCACTGCACGAAAATGCTGGAAAATCTGCGGTCACTGGTCAGTACCCTAACAGTACAGAAGCCGCTGGTTCCCTTGAGTACGAGTACAATTAGCAGCAGAAGTACCTGACTAATGAAACAAAATAAGAACAAAAAATTGTTGAGCCGCTCAAACACGTGTATTGATTATTTCAAATGTCAACCACCGTTAATGAAATGTTAGGTAACTAAATTCCCAATTTACGCTTCAGCCTTTTCTAAGAATTTCGTATTTTTTGTTCTCGTAAAACTAAACTCACGGTCGACTTTTCCAATGGGTTTTCCTCCTCAATTGTTGATTAACTCAAACGTCTTGTACCTCCCCCCCCCCTTAATTTTAACCTTTACCCCACTTTTAACTAACTTTAATTATTATTAACGACTAACGGAAAACTTAAACGTAAACTTAAACTAATGGCCAAACGCGTGATCAGTCTAGGGAAAGGACACCTATGTTGTACCGTAGTAACCCATTTTCTTTTAACGTGAGATCAGTTATTCCTCGGACTGCGGAGGAAATAGCAACCTAACCCCTTGTAAATCCCTAGGAGGATAATAAAACGCATAAAATGTACCTGAATTACCTAATTAATAAGTAATAGAATGAGAACACAAGAAACAGAGTCTCTTGGTATAAAAATTTCAGAATGATAATTTTTTATTGTAAAATGTAAGGTAAAATGCTTAAAAATAAAATATATTTTTTGGTCCCCAACGGCCTATTAGTCCTTAGGATAACAAGGATGTAGCAAACTTCCTGGAATAAGTCCATTTTAAAACCTACATATATTATAGAATTTACTCCTATCAACATCTGAGTGCTAAGCTAAGCGTGAATATCACACTAAGGTACTACATCCTTGCCCGATGAGGTATTAAGGCTCCTGCAAAACTCATCAGTCCAAGTCAATGAGGCTTCCTAGTCCTACCTGCCTAACCCTAGGAGTGTAAGACCCTTCGAGCGACTCTACTAACGGTTTGAAAGCTTAGGTGACGTTGTGATGAAGAAAACCGCCAAAATATTCATCGTCAACCTTTTAGTCTCATTTAACAACATGAGAACAAATCTAAACGCCAAAAACCCTTGTTCATCCCATAAACTGTAAACTGAGTCATTATTTCCGAGTTTTCTAACATGTAGAACCAAGAACCAACCTTAGTTGTTGACCACAAATTTTATGAAGTCAAACTAACCAATTTAAGCATTATGTAACTTTGAAATAATACAATGGACTGCTCTGCTTGCCACTGACCAAATCAGACTACTGTTTCAGAATGATTTGTTATTCAGAGTTATATGAATACTATAAAACCAATGAAATGTATTTATACCTTTATTATACCAGAAAACTCAAAAATAGACTTGAAAATATCGCAAAATATTAGAATACTGCTTTTAAAACGTTAAAATCAAGATAATATCCGAAAAACCGTTATTCATAAAGAATAATGCTTTCCAAAACATGAAAGGCTTTAAGAAAAATGCCTATTTCCCCATAGTGTGTGAATTTAAACTATCACTAACCCCATCTGTTTAGTGTTTCTGGAATATCTGTCGTACTTACCATAGCCCAAATATTCCAGACAGTACTCAAGTGTATCCCTAATCCTAAGCTGTAAAACTTCGGCCAGTGAATCCGAGATTGCAAAGCTATCAATTGGTGTGGTGTAGGTCTCCCCTTCCTCGGCTAAAACGCTAGGGTGGAGGAAGTAAGTCCGGTCCCTATCTGGTGTATATAAATAATATTTACATATATTTAACAAGACTCGAGCACAATCTCTGTAAGACTTCGACAAGTCTTGTCACAAGCTGGCCAGCAACTTAACATCGAATTGAGGCCCTTATCTAACCTTACAGCTGGCCTCTCGTATTCAGTGTGGCACCACATGGTAATGTAACGTTACTGTGTTGTTAAAAAGCAACGCCGAGCTTCCACATGCTCGTCACAAAACTAGAACTCCAGCCCTGTCTCGTTTGACAGCCGTTAGGTTAAAACAGAGCTGAATAACCGCACTTTTTGGTTTAGACAGTAACTGGTTCTATTATTTAAATAAACACTCAAGAAAATTAACATGATAAGTGATAACTAAACTCCCATTAACATAAGTTAAAAACAATTAAAACCACAAGAAATAGTAAACGAAACTTTCACCGCCGCAAAACATCTAGATCTACATATCCGAGATACTTTCAAAGTTTCCCGGATCCGCAAAGTCTAGATTTAACTCTGAGCCGAATCAAAATCATATAGATTAAAGCTCTAGCTCAAAGCTTCGCGACACTGAAAATTTCACTCACACGTACCAATAATAATGATTTCCTAAACCAGTCACTTATCCGTTCGACAATTAAGATTTGAATGCCCCAGCGCGTCCCTTGCACCCCTATTTATAACTTTTATTGGGTACATATTGGGGACGTAATGGTTACTTAATGGATACAGCTTGCTCAAGTCGAAAAGGTCTTAAATTTTCTTGCCCTTTAGTTCATTTTAAATCTTATTCCTTCCGTTTAAGGTTCGAACTCATTTAAATTCCATTCTTTTCCAAAATTTATATTAAATTAATGTTAATATTAATTTGACTCAAGTCAAATTGATCGTAACTCTCTTTGGCCTTCTATTTATTATATGTCTTCTGCTATTGACTTAAGGTTCAATTTTATTTGTTATCCCGTCAAAATTAATAACTTAAATCTATGTTCCCATGCAAAACTTTTGACGGAGAGCCAACCACAGAAATCACGACCTGACAATGAAATCAATGAAGTCTCCCAATTAGTCCTCCATACTATGCCCACCTTTATATCCGGAATATCTGGCAACTGTAAAGTGGTGGAGGCCAAAGAATGCAATCCACTTTAGTAAAACCAACCCCTGGAATTCCGGGTTTGATGTACTATTATAGTTACATTAGTTTCCTAAGTACCATGTAAAACCTTGCCTTATGTAAGACCTTATGTAACACTTATTATGAAGCAATTAATGAATAAATTAAAGAATTACGAATTATTATGAGAAATTATATATAATAACTAGATTATCCGATATACCTCGGTGGTCCTTTACCTATTTTGGTATTAATATTTTCCAAATCAATAATTTCGATAGTCTGTCACTTTGACCTCCACCCATCAAAAGCCGCCAGATGCCCAGATCCAGTATCAAGGATAATATAGCAATTAAACCAGACGGGCCCTGAACGCTTCCCCCACCATGCCACTTCCAAACCGGTCAGCTCCTAGTCTATCAGAATCAAAACAAAACATTTCCTGGTATTTTTAAATGAATTCCCAAATTTATTAAATAACATTTTATTGATTTTCTAGGAAAGGATGGATCTTGACGCGTGAAAAGGGTCGTAAGTCTTCTTGCCTTTCTGTCCTATATTTATCTTATGCCATTTTCATAAGGTTCGATTTTATTTGACCTCTATTCATGGGAAACAAATCAATAAAAATATCCTTGACTCAAATGAAAAGGATCGTAATTATCTTTGGCCTTCTGTTTACTTTATGTTTTCTGCCATTGTCTTAAGGTGTAAATTTATTTGACAACGTCTCACTGATCTGCATTTTAATAATATGAATTTTATTGTTTGTCAATTTTCTTCTCTGTAGTTGCTATGAGAACCAAACAAGGTTATGTACATGGTAATAATAGTACATAATATATCTATTTTTAATATACGAAAATTGCCGCTTGATGTTTCTTTGGATTAATTGGTTATTGTATTGAAGTAATAATTTGTCACGCCCGGCCCATTACTAAGCAATTTTCGTGATTCTTAACCTTTATCTTTGAATAAAAAAAATGATAATAAAGATCCTTAATGTTCATATTTTAATAGACAACCATGTCCATAATACATATTTTTATTACAGTAGATAGTACCTGAACGAGGTATGTATTTAGTTACAGTCTCGGATCCCGTGGCCTCATAAAGAGATTAAACAATAATGAAGTTGATTGCTAATACCTCCTACGTTCCGGTCGCGTTGATTGCTCACTTTCCTTTGGATAATCCATTCCGATGAGACCGGTGGAATTGAATTTAAAAGGGTTGGTTTTGATGAAGCGGCTCTTTTAGAATAAATTAGAACAGATCGATGACGGAGAATTAAAACTATGATGGTCTGGTATAACAAATTGTATTAGTTAAGGTATTGAATTTGGTGTTAGTAAATTCGCGTCTCAATTATCTGTGGGCGTACTCTTAAAAAGAAAGGGCATTATTTTTTTTAACAAAGTCGATTGTCTGCTTCTGTCTGCTGAATCATCCCTATTTGACAGTCTAAACCACTAGCAAGTTACCATGGATTACCGGTCTAAAGACACTATGATGTCAAAGACGGCCGACCATAGTAAATAGTTGGCAATGCTAAAGTTTCTTGTTTAACATCATAAACAAGTCTACACTATTTATATATCGAAAACATGTCACACTGAGAATTTTTTTAACAACTCCAAATTTTTTTAAGAATTTTTTTATCTATCCTACAACTCGAAACCTAAATGTCCTAAATGAAACTGAAATCGTGAATTGTAAACTTGTTGTAATTGCCACCTGAATCTCGCCTCCTCACTCGAAATTCGCCCTTATTCCCTTGTAATTACGTCCGGATTACAACACATTATCCTCGCTCCGCTGGGCCGCATGATTGGCACGTTGGTTTCGGGCCATGTCACCGAACGTTGAGGCTTTTTATGGGACATAGCCGACATAGGCCATGTTTTCAGAAAAGATTCCAGCTTTTTTTGGAACTTTATTGCATATTAGTTTGACGGATTCACTGTTTATTCTATTTCAATATTATTGCGTATCCTTATTTAGTTCTTAAAAAGTCTACTAATTTACATTCAATGGAAATTAATAAACTTCCCAATTATATGAATATACTTAGTTGACATTACCATACTTACTATTTTGTCAGATAGCAACCAAACTCACTAATTGCAAAAAAATTATTAAACGAATATCAACCTTGTTTTGTTACTAGTAGTGTAGTTTATTGTGGCTATGAACTAGGCTAGTCTAGTAGTTTATCGCAACAAGTGGTTATTTGGTGGTGAGTTAGTAAGTTTTCTTCTTTGAATTTGGAACTACCAGTCTAAAGGTCAAGCTGTAGAGCTGCTATATTAGTTCATATTGAAATTTGCTATGACATTTTACTAAGGCGTTTCATGAATTCACTTTAATAAGGAATTATGGCGAATGTTAATCCCACGCAGATGAAGTCGCGGGTAAAAGCTAGTTCCCTATATAGGTATAGCTCCAGCACGCACGGAAGTGTTGAAATAATTGGTACGCCGTCAGCTGCTGAAGAGAAACGCGCCGGGCGTTACTAAATAAATAATATTTCTTTAAGCTATCAGCTAGAGCAGCTATTGGAAGCTACTAAAGGAAGGTACAATTTTACTGAAAATTTAAAACGCTTAGAAAGCCAAAGTGGCTCTCTATGAAGGAAACCCTCTACCCCGTCTGAAACCCGGTAATACTAAAATGTTCTAAGCTCTGATGACTATACATACTTACCTCCTGAAAGGAACACTACAACCCTGCGTTAAATACTACACAACTATAACCCCAATAATCTAATTTCCTATATAAACATGATTTGTCAGACAATTTCAGCGGTTTTTCCTAACAATGGCTCGTGAAAGTTAGTGGTAGATCCCTAGTTATGTAGTAACCCGATAATTTTTAGGAGACTGATAAAGAGGTTGTTGAAACAAAACAAGGATATTTATTTTAAACTTTATTTCCTATAAATGGTACTTTACAACGAAAAGACATTAAGTAAATAGGTATATAAAATTAATTAGTAAATTAATATTATTCGGTTATAAGTTCAAGCTGTTGATGCAGGAAGGTTAGTGGTAAAGCTGTAGAATGGAGTCAGGATTTCTGTAAAAGAAAAGACTATTCGGTAGTTTCCATATAGACAAAGTCTTCCCAATATTTGCGGTGAAGATTAATGCTAGAATATTAATTTGTAAAATTTTGTTATTGATGAAATTAACTCTTGTCTTATCTTATTTGAATATTTTATTTTAATACAAGCAAATATGTTTTTTTTTTATTTATCCCCTACGCCCTAAAAGCGATAGTGTTAACGAATACAGACAATAATTATACAATTAAATTATTTTCTTAGAAAAATTATTTATTTATTTTAAATATAGTTAGGAAGGGTAGCTAATGTGTGATAGGGGTTTCTTTTCCCAAATACACACGCCTGTAGTTCGTGCGGTGGGGTAAACTATCTCATAACCTATCTAATTATTATTATTATTTTTATATATTTTATTAAAAATAAAATATTTTTATTTTGTCTATCAATGACTTTATTAAGTGAAGCTACCAACGTTTCGTAACCTACACACCAGAGGAAAGAAACGCCAAGAAAACCTCTGAGATGCCTAGCTAATTAATTAAATCAAAATTAAATCTAAAATTCAACCAAAGGGACTGTGGTCATGCCGAAATAAATCATAGAAATATGTCGTGTTAGGCAGTTATGCTAATTCAAACTTCAAGAATATGCAAATAGTATTGTACGTAGAGTAGGGCATTGTTTCTAACTACCGAACTCTTCATCTAATTATCAAATTTTACAGATGATGTACACTATTGAATTGAAAGCCTGAATTAACTTATGAACTATTTTCGTTCAGTTGTAGTTGATATGGATCCCCATAACTCACTCCAGCACGACTCAATCTCTCAGTTGAATTCCAATACTTTATTGTAGTGGCTTTCTCTTTGCCAATAATTGTATTTCCAACAATATAATAATATTTATTCATTAATTATTGTGAATGGTGATAAGGTACAAGTCTCACTATGTCAGAGAACATTGTTAAAATTTTCAATATATTTTTATTTTACAACTCAATGTTGGTACAAGGTTAGATGGCTTATTTCAGCTTAAAAGTAATAAATAATTTCAGTTATATAAATAGGCTCCTTCATAGAAGGATCAAGGTAGTGGTTATGAAGAATGAACATAATTGTTCAATGGTTAATGTCGGTTTCACTGTCATACATGAATAATGTTACAATCACACAAGTAATAATGACTTTAGTTCAAGTCAATGCTTCTATACCAAAGCATATGTACCGTAAGTATAATAGAGAACACAATCTTTTAAATTCATAAATCAGGTACGTAAGACACGCTAAAAATTGTTCCCAAAATAGGGTAAACGTCTTAATATATACTCAATTAAATTCATATGCCGCAACCGCAAAATATAAAAGTATCACGCATTCCGCAATAAAATTCGCAAAACGTATAAAATTATAACGCATACGCAATATAGGATATAGGATAAACGCATCCACAAGACATATAGAAATATAACGCATTCCGCAACCGTATAAAAAGATAACGCATACGCAATATAGGATAAACGCATCCATCCCTATTTCGATAAATTCGTAAAATGTTTCCGCATACTCCGTTAAATTCCGTACGTATATATATTGCATATAATAATTCAACCAAATTTCACATAAATTAAATACAAGAACCACAGAAATAAGGAAAATGTTCATAATATAACAGTCAATTAAAAGCACTTACTCAACTCCATGGCCTAAAGAGAATACACAGAAAAGAAATAAATTTTATAAGTGAATAGGTTTTGCCTCACCAAATTGGACTTCTTTTGCTGGTCCTATTGGCAGCTCAGGGCGGGGCCTCGGTGCTTGCAGCTCGGCTTGTAGACAGAAGTCGGAGTCTCGTGGTTCAGGATATGCTTGTAGTTCTATTTCAGCGGCAGAAGTCAGGTCGTCCCGTAGTCTGTAGGTAGAAGTGTTCGCAGCTCTGGTCGAAGGCAAAGTCCCTCCCTACGGTACGCCCTTCCCTTATATAGCATTAAAATTACGTATATAAACGCTAACTACCCCCGTGACGTCAGAGAGGTCCGAAACGTCCGCTTTGTGGTAGCTTGGTTAGATTGATCTAAGCCAATTTGAACCTTATTGATCCTTTAGTTCATGCTATTTTAAAGACCAAATTCCTATACTTAAGTGACCTAGTTCGATAACCTCCTATCTCCCATAGGGAATGTTTTTCTTGAATATCTATCCAATTATGCAATTTCCAATGAAAATTTATATAAAAATAGATGAAAACATTAGCCCCGCGTATGATTTAATAAGCCCCTGTAAGTATTAATGTCTATTTTCCCCGTAAAATGCCAATATATCTTTGTATGCCAATTTGATTCTTATGATCCCTACGCTACATACTTCTATAAGAATCAAGTTCCTATGAGCGCCCTACCCTTTTTGGGAAACCTAACCTCTAAGAAAACTATTTTCTTTAATTCAAACAAAAGTATGTATTTCCTAAGGTGTATTTATATAATCTATGATGAAGATAATTTTTCTGCATATATTATGACCAGATCCTATCGGATTTACTGCGTATTTACTTTGTAAAATACCAATATAAATTTTATAAGAAAATTCGCTTTTTATCCTAATTTTCATTACTTTCCTTTATTTGTTTTGATCAAAATTGTGTTTATCACACGTTTATAAGCTAAAACTAGCCTAGAATTCCATCAAACATCAGTAATCTCTACAATCTTTTTACGACAATTTTCGATCATAAAATTTGTCTATTTTAGCGCTTTACCGAATCGAACTCGTTATGTTTTATAAAAACAAAGCTCCCAACTTTATTTATTTCCGTTATTTAACTTCATAATACGAGTTTTTACATAATAATCCCAAAATCGATTTTGGACGAAAAGTAAGTTCTTAGTTTTTTTTGTGCTTAATTCGTTCAATTCCGTTAATATACTAGCTGCAATATAGCTTTAATCACTTTCCCTTTCATTTAAGTATTGATTTATAACAATAATTAACAAATTAAAAACATAACCTCTCCATTTGGACAAATTTTCAGACAAATCTAAAATATCATTAGATACTACTTTTTGTTATTGAATAAATCATCAATAGTACATTTATTCTATACAATAAACTACATTTCATCTCGAAAATCCTATTAAAAGTATCGA
The DNA here is from genome assembly GCA_947086415.1 of Pammene aurita. Classification (NCBI taxonomy): domain Eukaryota; kingdom Metazoa; phylum Arthropoda; class Insecta; order Lepidoptera; family Tortricidae; genus Pammene; species Pammene aurita. The sequence goes on along the minus strand of OX352306.1, from coordinate 22,654,441 downwards.
TTTATAACAATAAATAACAAATTTAAAACATAACCTCTCCATTTGGACAAATTTTCAGACAAATCTAAAATATCATTAGATACTACTTTTTGTTATTGAATAAATCATCAATAATACATTTACTCTATACAATAAACTACATTTCATCTCGAAAATCCTATTAAAAGTATCGATTTCCATCATTACTTAACGAACAATATTCTCAGTTGTCGGTCATTCCCTTCCCTAGGTAAACTTACAATGAGAATAATATGAAATTATAAGAAACTGATGATAAAGCAATTTGTAATCAAAATACTAATTTCTAAATGGGTAAAAGAACCTGTATATGTTACTAACAGTTTGTACTATGTCATAAAATGTCTTTAGTAAATTATCTATTTTTGTCCTTAGTACATATCTCAAGAATGAAGTAAATATTTTTAGAACATACTTTATATACGACACCCTGCCATCCTATGAGTTTAATTTTACCTAATAATATATCCCCCATTGAAGGAATCGATCACAAGATTGCTAAAACTCTATGACAAATCTAGTGCGGTAACCAAATTACTGTTTGTCCACTGCAAATGGTACAACGGATATTTCAGATAATAATTCCCCAAAATGCTGCATACTTATCCTGTTAAGTTGTTATTCATAGCCTCTGTTCCTGTGAAAACTAAAACATACATTAAATATCTACACAAGCTGCATATATAAATTACATATGAATGCCACTTATGGTCAAAATGCCATTTTAAATACCCAAATAATAATAATAATAACCATTATTTCTATCTAAAATACAACTATGTAAAATACATAATTAATCAACCAAGATCATGAGTGTTTCAAAATCTTGCCAATCAACGGTGAACAATATTTAGCAAAACTCTATGGTATCAATTGCTTATGCCATAATGCAAAAATAAGTAATAATATAAATATAATTATATTTAAACATAATATAATTTATCGAAACTGTGAGAAATCCTAGTAAGGATTTCAGGTTTTATATTTTCCAAATATTCTTATTTCCTGAGAGCAATGATAATAGCTTATCATTAAAGTTCAGGTATGTAAGGTTGATAATAAAACACATGATGCTTATATACTTCCATATATTTTATTTCCTTTGTCAGATCATTAACTTGATCTTTTCTTACATACTAAAATAAAACCAATATGTAATAAGGTGAGCCTCCTCCCTTATACATACTATGTGAATCATTTATTTTTCATTTTTTCATGACTTTACTCATGAAAATATCATGTAAAAGCTTACAAATGAAGCTCTATCAGCCTTTAAAGTTATTTTCCTATTTTTCATACTTAGAGGACCCTATGGACCTCTACACCGCTTTATTATATTAACTCTCACTTGATTACGATTGGGACGAAATATAATTACAATTCTGCGAAAATACTTTTCTGTTACTGACGTCGCGGTAGTTACGAAACAAATCCTCCGCTTCGCTTAGCTTAGATGTAGATAAATATAAGAATATGTATTCTTATCTCTAGAGAATATCGTATTTTCCGTGATAAGAATAGAGTGAGTAGGTACCTATTGTTAAAATCTCCAAGGTTCTTAAGTTTCACTAGGGTGACCCCATAACATTTCATTAAGCAGGTAGTTTTGTTATAATATGATTAGCGATTTATAGATAAGGTTCTTGAACGAAAAAAATTGTCTTAATTTTATAAAATAACATTTTTTTATAATTACGTTACTGCTATAGATCCATTAATATAGGTAGTATAGTCTGGCAAACCATTTCTGTCAGTAGAAAAACGCGTCAAATTTGAAAAATCGCGGGTTGGCAACACCTCTTTGAATAATTCGATAATTGTGCATAATTTGTGTTTTATCTGTGGCATGTAACTTTTTAAATTTAAAAAAAGTTAGTTTTGTTTACTTTCATTTTAAAGTTTCAGATTGCGTTTTTTATTATTTACATATTAATGTAATATCTGCCACCACTGTTCAATAAATGAATGTACTTACTAAGAAAGCTCAGCTAGGATATTAATATAGGTTGTGTACCTGAAATACCTTATGCAGGTATTTTGCGTGATAAATGTGGCTTTGAGGTTATGCAGAGTTTTGTATTGAATTATCATTTGAAGTTCTTTCTTTCAGTGTAAATCGGATAATTAAAGTGAAAACTGGTGCCAAATGAAGTCCAAGAACGTTTGGTGCTCAATATTGTCGAAAGAAAGCGGTAAAAATCAGGTTTTATCAAGCAGTACTACAAGCACCAAGCACTCCGCTACTTTCCGATATTTTAACAAGTCTTTGTAATGTTTTCCCTTGATATACCTCAGCAATGTGTACAATAAATAAACACCAAAATCTCACGTGTTTTATTAATTAATTCATGATACACTTCGTACAATAGGTAAGTACCTAAAAATAGTCTTAAAACAATGAAAGGAAAACATAATAATTAGGAGTATTACTGAGTAATACTCCTAATTATTATGCAGCTAAGTAAACTTATTCCATTCTAAGCTGAAAAGTTGTATTTTCTAGTAGATATGCTCGTTTTCCTCGACTGGCCTTATGATTTTAGCAATCAATGTTTGTTTCCTTGTGGACCCAAGGTTTCAACACTTTTAACTATTGTATTTTGACCGCATAATTTTCACCTCCGATCTTCTGTCCTTTTTAGATGTTGGTTATTTCAATTTCTTCGCACATTCTAATTCATACAAAAGAAATACACAATAATAGGTATATCATGTATCAGACTCAGAGTTATCAAATTATTTTATACAATGCAGAGTTAAAATTCTCCACAAACTTCACTGACATTATGACAGACGTACCTACGGAAGAGCGTGCCCATTTTGTTCGATCTACATTGCTGCTTTTCTATGGAGCAATGCTGCTTTCCGATTCGCCCTAGAGTGTTGCTATATTTTTGTTTGATGTACATTGCTACTGCGTTCGTTGGCTGGCCAGACTATAGTAAAAAGTAGTAAACCACAGGCTATAAATGCTTCGCTTCCTTTGTCATCGACGCTTGTCTATGGCCACGGCTGTCCCAAAGTCCAACTCTACACACGTGGCATTTTGTCGCGCGATTATGTCAGTCAATCTGTAGACCGTATTAAAGCGGCCTCCATAGGACGGAATTAGGAAACGTTCGAAGTTTTAAATTGTTTTTGTGTTTATGTTTATAATTTTTTTCCTGTTTTTTATTGTTTTTTTTTCTTGTTTTGATTAGGATATTCTTACTTTGGGGATGTGATCGTGGCGTCAATGCGCCGTGTCGTCAAATGGTTGCAACGGAAGACCAGCGCTGACCCGCCGGCATTTAACGCTGAGTTGCGACCATTTCGTGGCAATTAATGTTTCGGGTTGTATATGTTATTGTTTATTATGTTTTTTGTAATTGTCATGAATAAATCTTTCATTCATTCATTCATTCATTTGGGACGCCTTTTTGATGTAGTTATTATAATTAATAAATTTGATGGCAGGGTGTATGATACCTAACTAAATAACCTACTCAAATTAAGTACTTCTTAATAAGTTCCAGATTTCTATTTTGTGCTACTTATAAAAAAAAGAAACATTCGCAATTATTCTAAACACGTTTTCTTAGTTTTCCACATATCCTCGACGATTCTACATGTAATCCTAGTATGTAACCCAGCTTCATTTATTAACTTAACCTGTGAGATCTCTTACAATTGCTGTATTATTTTCCCAATATCCTTACAAAGTAGGACCTTAACCTTCTCTATACATAATCGGATTGACCCCTTGCTGGACTATTTATCTTGCTAGGACCGTCCGGCCTGACTCATAAATCAAAGGAATCGGAAAGCCTATTCATCGAGCTATATCTGACCGAAAACAATAAGGCCTGTTGCTGAATATAACATAAAACCTGTTTACGCACATGATAGGCATGACGAATTTTTTCAGGTATCAATCGATTCGTTTTGTCGTGAGGACCAAATGTCTATCTATGCATATAGATATTTACATGTAACATTACATGAATGTAAAATGTAATTTCTATTATAATTGCTTCTATCTATTGCTTTGTGATTTTACTTCAAGTTTTTACCTTTTTGTGGTAGCAGGAAACGAATAATATAATAGAGGCGTCGCGTCGATTTATCTAGATAGATGAGCTCGATTGCGCGCGATAACCGGTGATAAGGATTCCATTCAGCATGTTTGTGCAGCTCTCCAAAATGCTATAGAGCAAAATAACATGTTACAAGTCGTTTGGGATGAGAAGTTTTATTTACTGAACGTAATTTTACAAAGAGGCATGCTTTTGTCGACAAAATTATATTCATTTGATGACGCGAGTGCATCGATCTACCTCAAGAACCCTGCGGGACCCAGCTCCATTCAACGTTGAGGCTCTGAAGACCCCATTGTTGGAGGAGTGGAAGCCATACCCCAGTATTGCTTCAGGAAGCTAATAAGGTCAATGAAAAGGTCGTTTATTGTGTGTGTGAAAACTGATAAGGATGCCAATACCTGGTACAAATTTTCGCTGAATTAATTTATTTTTCATGGAAAACGCATTTTACTGCCGTTTCCCTGTAATTTTTCAAGGTGTTTTCATAGAAACACGATTTTTTAATTTTGAGTCCCGAAATGGTATTGGTATTTTCCAATGGTACATTAATTATGAGCTTTCATATGACACCATTTTGTTCAGGATTCTTTTCATTAAAACAAGTAACAACCCAATTTCCGAACGCAATTTTGCGAAGAGAGGCACCTCTTCAGAAACAGTAACTCTTATAATGGTTATTAAATCTCTCGTATCCGTATTATCTAAGAAGCATTTAAGTATAAAGTGAAATAATCATCAGTGACGTATATTTTTAGCGTAGGTGTACGAGTACATATTTGTGTTAAAACGTGTATAACAAAGTACCGAGGAATAAAGACTACCTACCCAATTTCAAAATTCAACAGTCTTTACTAAAGTCAGATCGCAAGTGCTGATGATATCAACTGTTCCTAAAAATCCCAAAAAGACTCGTCCATTGTAGAAAATAAAAGGCAAAAAACTGTATAATATTTTGACACATTTTCACCACGTAATAATGTATCATCCTCGATCGACCTTTTGCCCTGGTGTGTTAATCCAATCGCTTCCCAAGCACGAGTGAGTGATAAAGCGAACTTGTAGGTAGGTAGCCGCCGGTTTTTTCTTCTTAAAAAATATTTCTTTTTATGGCGCTAATTCATTTCGTGTTTGCATAATTGGATTTGCATATTTTAGTCGTGTCAGTACCGATTGTGGCGATTACCATTTTATGGAAAGAAATGCAAGACGATTGTTTGGGCAAATATCGATAAACCTCGAAGGGATGTGGTACCAGTATAGTTGCCAGTAGTGCAAATATTCAGTTATACCCCTTTTATAATTCACGCGTTCTTTTCTAGTCGTCGTAATTAGTCGCTTTCTCGTCGACAGTCGATTGGGCGCTCCTGGTGAGAACTTTTTCTTTGACCTTTGATTGACCTGAAGGTCCCGGTAAAATCGCTCTAAGCGATATTGCTCAACGCCCGTCCGCTATATATATACAGGGTGTAACGTTACACCCTGTATACAGAATGGTTCATTGGACGTGAGCAGGATTTACACTACAATTCAGTTAATAACAAGCTATTGTTTTGTATACCATTATTAGGGTGCGCTTCTACCAGAGATGAGCGAGGATGCGTTGTGGGGAATGTGTTTTTAAGAACCAATCATAGAGCTGCGCTGTGCGAGGATAAACAAATGAAGTGATTGTATTGGTGCTTAACAAACACATTCCTCGCAACGCATCCTCGCTCATCTCTGGTGGAAACGCAGCCTTAGTATGTTTAGCGCTCATTTTTTTAAATATAAAAAAAAAGTTTAAAAATATTTACGACACGCATGGTCACTCTACAATTAGAAGACTGTCGAGTACTGATACTCTCTTGTTTTTCAGTGGTTCGAGTCAAATTTAATGTTATCGGATCGGATCTGATTACTTCTGACTCATCGTATCTCACTTAATTTGATAATTATTTTTTTCATAATCAAAGCGCAGTCATAACTGTTAAGAGGTTTATCTTTATTGATTTGTTTGACCTTTATCTTTATTGGTGGACCATGAAGACAGACAATAAAATTTGTACGTAACAAAAATAAAAAATAAATGCAAAGGCGTTAGTGTTTCACTTAAACATGACGGTGGGTGATTCATTATCATCAACTTAAGTGTGTAGGGTTGTTCTTGCTGACATCTCCTGTATAGGTCAAAACAAATATCTCTTGATCGTTAGGGTGATGAATGAGCCTGCATTATACCGGCTCAGGCGTTTGTTGCCTAAGCAAATGTCAGTGGCGTGTTGCCGGGAAATTGAATTGGTAATTTGAGTGTGATCGAAGGCTTTGCGGCGCGCTGTGTGCAATTTGAGGCGTGTTGTTGCAAATGGATGTGTTTGGATTGAAGATTGAGGCGGTGCAAATATAGCTGTGTAGTGATTCACACTAAGGCGATTATTTTGTGTGGATTGAGAATGATACCTAATTGAGAACATGCGGTAAAAAGATTTAATTGAATTTGTTGAATAAACACGTTCAACAACACCAATTTAATATAAAAAAGTGGAAATCCTCTAACATTTTTGTAAAGATATTGCGGTTTAGAAACGTATAATTAGAGCCATTTGCGGTTTAAAAATGTATTTTCAAAACCTCAATTCGATTACGTGTTCTAACAAGAAAAAACACTTGTATGACAACTATATAGGTAAACGCATTTTTTATGCCAATAATTACATATTGAGTATGTAGTAGGTAAAATTAGGTCACCGTGTCTATTTTAATCACTCCTAGTGCTAGTTGGATATAATCTAGGAAGGTGAATGTGCTAAGTACTCGATATTACCACGTTCACCTTTCTAGCACCGATGAGATCGATATCTACGATGATGGTTATAATTAGGTATGTATTATAGGTAAGAACAAACTATTTCTATTGAGAATCAGAGCTAGGTTCTGGAGAGCGTTTTGAAGGATTATAAGAATTGTAGCCTGAAATCATTGTTTATTTTTCTTTCTAACTTTGTTTACTAAATTTGTTGAAAGAGAGACAAATAGAAATGAAAGGATAAACAATTATAAAACGCAGTCCTAGCATATCATTGAAATTATGCAGATTCAGATATCATAAACTTGTTTATTTTACCTCTTCAAATGATCTTCTTTTTTTTCATAGGAATCCGGATGCTCGATCAGCCTTACATGACAGATCTCATCGAGGCCAACTCGATGGGCCACGAGCCCCACAAGATCCATATCTACAGTGCGTCTTGGGGCCCCACAGACGACGGCCGCACAGTAGACGGCCCCAGGAATGCCACCATGAGAGCAATCGTTCGAGGAGTTAATGAGGTAAGTTAATTAGAATATTTGTGCTGAGGTAGATACATGTAGCCCCACAGGATCTGCATTTATAGTATGTCCTAGGGCCCTACGGACAAACGGTCGCACCTTAGACGGCCCGAGGAATGTCATGAAGGCATCGTCCATGAGTTAATGAGGAACGTTTGTGGTGATTAGGTATATCTACCTATCGGTCGCCATCAAATATATCGGAGCTGCCAAGGTACTCAAAATATCTGAACATGCACTTTATCGCCTTGACAATAGAGGCGTCGTTTAGATATTTGGGACCACCTTGGCTGTTCCGATATATCTGATGGCGACTGTACGTGTAGGTCTCAGAATGTCCACATATATGTACATCGCGTACTGGGCCTCTATAAATGGCAGCCGTATAGTGTCAACGGGCAAAGGAAAGCCAATATGATATATCCCACAACAGTTGCAACCTGTTACGATGTGTGGCCTGCCTTGTGTGGCCACAGCAGTCTATGGGCATTTGCAACTGCGGCCACATGCTCCTACAAACATACAGGTTAAGGGCCAAATTAGAGCCCCTCACATCCATGAGGTCACGATTGTTGCATCGTCGGTAGGCCGAGAAATAACTACATTTAAGGGTCCGGAACGTTTTTTTTTTCGATTTCACTCAACTTTCTGATACCATTTTGCAGTAACTAATAACTCTAATAAGACTTCTATTCTTTTGTATATCCTTTTAAACTGCATAAGTAGAACACTTTTTTGGGTTTTATTTTTCATGAATAATTAAATTCACCTTAATCTAATAGCTGTTTCACAATTTTTGCTTACAGAATAGCTGTTTCACAATTTTTGCTTACAGAGGTGAAAAAAGATTTTTTTTATTAGAATATGTTAAACTAGTATGTTATAGTACATTATGATACAAGTGTGCTAAGTTGATCATTACATACGAAGCGATATTGTGCGCACGAACACATGTGAGTGCGCATAAGGAAGCTGAGCTTATGTAATGATCAAGCACACGCGTTTCATACGACGTTTTTCAACACACTTGCGAGGAAATAACAGAATAGTATAATTAATAACTTTTCATAAATACATTAATTGTCAGAATGTTTACAGGATAGAGGTACTTACGAACTTAAGATAATTAAATTTAACTAACCTTTTTTGTGATGTTATTGAGTATCTGGAACTCTTTTTCAAATAATTTCATATAATTAAAGACTTCACATTTATTGTACAATAAATTATATTATTTTTTCTTACGTATTGCTCACTAGATTTTAATGATGACATTTTACTAGTATGTATCACAATTTTGAAATATATCCAGAAGTTAAATTAACGCTAAAGTTGTCTTCTTATTCATTGAAAATATAATTTGTTTAAATTAATAAAACACGACGAGAAAAATCTAACAAATAAACAATGATTTGAGGTTAACTTATAAATGGCGCGCAATTTTCTTTTTTGGATGTGCGTGCAGCTTGAGGCAAAGGCGCGGACGTATAATGCCAAACAGCCAATATTAAAACAGACAATTCGTGTTTAAAACGTAATTTATTGTGTATTACGAGTAATATAATAAGTTGAAATGATTCTTATTCACAATCAGGATTGTATAATTTGTATTCTATCGTAAATGTGTATATTTTTAATATATTTACTTTTTTTTACTTTTTTAGAATGTAAACGCATAAAAAGTTAAAAAAAAGTATAGGTAATACCCGACTAAATTACAACGATTCGTCTGCGTACGTACAACTTGGTAATAGAGTACAAACATCACATGATCTGATTATTAAATTATTCCACTAGTTGGATAATTATTGTGAAATGCACGCGTGTTTAATATCTAGGATTATGAGCATAAAAGCGGTGGAATAAGAACCTCATTACGAGCAGGTGTGTTGAAAAATATATAAAAATGTTGGGAAATGAGTGGATTAAGGAAGAAGTGGACCCATTTTTTTCATTTTCATACCTTTTTTTTTTAAAGTAAGAGTATGCTTTAACTGCAGCAATTTTAGGAAAAAATGCCGAAGTTTAGGTGGTATTTGGGGATGCATTAAACTATTTGAAAAAAAAGTAGTAATACACTTGACGTTATGCTCTAATTAGATAATATAATACACAACAGAGGGCATAAAAATTAAATAAAAAATCAAGCGACAAGTTTGCACGAATCAACTTCCCCATTAAACAAGCTCTGTAGGAATTGAGTTTTCGTGTATTAAATAATAATATACATGTACCAAAAGTATTATTTTGTAATAACAAAGCTTCAAACTATGTTATCATTTGATTTGCATTTGCAATTCATGTGCGTGAATTCATTATTAGCGTTTTTTGTTTTCAAATCGTTACCGAACTCTCAAGATAAGGAAAGTTTGATATGTGGGTAAATTTATCAATAAAGGATTTTGCGTCTGACACGCTAGGTTCTAAAATAATATAAGGAAAACTTGGCCGAAGAACGTGCCGTTCTTCTATAAAACTCCGTTATCCATGTTAGCCCTGTTTAACTTTCAAACGAAACACTTCGTGAGTAAAGTACAAAATATAATAATAATAATAAAGCACTTAACTCGATGTAAATTGAGAAATTGAGCGCTCACCCTATTGAACTATCACATAGTTGTTTGTTCAAAGACGCCCACCCATCTGAGTTCATAAAGTAGTGAAAATGATGCCTTGTAGGCTTGGGTCATGTTATTTACGTGTTTATACACCACTTAAGTATCCTTTGAAAGTAAAATGTTTAAAATCCTCTCACGTTACACGAGTAACAGTGAAATTCCTAGAAAATTTAATTTTAGTAAAGCTATTTATCTCGGTATTTTAACGATAATTTCACGTATACAAAAGTTAATTATTATCGTCTACCGTCTATTTATTTGGTGAACGTTGATTAAAATTTTACGGATCTTTATTCAATACTTTCAGAAAACTTTCAGGAATTTGTCCTAAAATTCACTTGGCTTAATTAGATGGCGTAATTTTGTGTTGATTTTCATTAATGAAGCCTGCTGGGCTTAGATTTCAAATTTGCTGAATATTTAAACGACTCCCAGGGAAGCATGTTGCATAATAACTGAAGGGATAATTTTAATGTAGGTATGTATTATCATAGCGTTTGTAATAAAAGGAAATGTCGATGTTTACCTGTGCGAAAACTGCGAAATACCTTGTGGCGTATTCTAATTTTAAAATACACAAACAATGCATTTTTTTTAAATTATTAACTTGACTCGGAGTCGCAAGCTCGTTTAATCCTAAGCGGAGGAAAAAATTGGCCCATAGTTTCCATACCTCGTTACTGCACAAAACTAACACTAAAAACTTAAATTACTTAAATAAAACAAAAATTAAAACTACTAAAAATAAATATAAATCTAAATTTTCTTACAAACAATACATTAAAAACACAATCTATCTCAAACATAACTTCATCACACAATAAATAATCAATCAATATTGAAGTTGTATTGGAGTTGTATCGGAATAATTTTCAAGCAAATTCTGACATTTCTGATTCAGACTTTTAGGTGCTAGCTTCATTGCGTTGTTAATGCATAGTAGTTGTATTGAAGTTGGATCGTGTCATAACGTGTTTCAAAGTTAGCATACGGCCCCTGGCAGGAAAAATCATAAAAGGTACAGAAAATTCCTACCTAAAAAAATAAGAATAGCAGAAATAAAATACTTAATTATAGTTTAAGTTAATTATTTGTTTTTTTAGGTGCCATTTGCAATAATGCTTCATTTGTCTTAAAATTACACTACCATGTTTAGCTGACCTCTTCTGCCCTAGTAATTATTCTTATAAGAAGGTCAACTTACACTGGATACATTCTTTTTTTACATTAATTATAGCAAAATAATAATAAAAATAGTCAATTAGTCTATCTAGGCAAACCATAAATAAACGCATCTCTTAGATTTGATTAAGAGTGTAAAATAATTTTGTCCAGCTAGATCGGGCGTTTGGGCCATAGTGCGCCGCCGCGGCGTTGTCTGGAATAAATCGCATTTTTTTGCGATATGACCGCCTGTCGTTAGGTCTGTAGTTAATTTTAAGTGTATTGTAAAAACTATTTTACTGTTCTTATGTATTGGTACAATAATAGTACATTGTGCACCAAGGGTGGGAAGAAGGATATTACTAACGAGAGTCTATTAGAAGCCCGACTCCGAAGGCGGAGGGCTTTTGATGACTCGAGTTTGTAATTCCCTTCCTGCCCGAGATACACACAATGTTTTTCATCACATTTGCGAGGAAATAAAAATATTAATAATTTATTAAAGTTCAAAGTAATCGTACAATTAGTACTTATTAATACTGTTCAATATTAACAGTAAGCCATTAAAATGTTTTCCGAAAATGAAGTGGCCTTTTTTTTACGATTTTCTATTTCAATAAGTTTTCGTATGCTTCATTATACTTTTCTTTTAACTTTTCTGGAAGCAAATTGTCGTTGATCACTTGAGCCGCACTTAACAATTCCGGTGATGTTGATTTTAATGCACATCCATCTAAGTCTGATTCTAACGAGGAAGTCATGTTTAGTTATTTTTTTGTGCCTAACAACGAAATATGCTTTGAAAACAACAATAAAATGAATAGTTTGAGTAGTTTGCGCTAAAAGTGATTGTCAACTTTTAAATACCTATCCTTTTTTTTTTCAACAAACTCTTCCACAGATAATGCCAAGAACTGCGTTTAGTTTTCAAATCTACACTAACAGATTGTATCTATCGATTTTCAAAATTAAATTTGTTAGAAGAATTGTAAAGTCACTGAAGAAAAAGAACATTTTAAATATAATGCAATTAAATGTCCTTACCGTATAAGTTTAATATCCAGTAAAAATAGTTTGTAGCAAAATTTTCAAGATAGGATATAAACCTTGGCGGGAATGAAACCTCCTTAGTCTAGTCGCAACTGACGTGAAGTTTCTATGTATATTTTAAAACTAAACTTTTCCGCCCGTGGGAGGAAAATCGGCCATAACTGGTCTGTAAGCCTGCGTGTAATATCAGTATTGACGAGCAAGTGTGATGAAATAGTACATTACATCAGAGGCCGGGAAAACACAGATTTCCGGCCAAGTAGGTATAGACGGATAGAGATACGAGGCCGTGAATCCGTTTTCACGCCGAGGCATGTATAGTGCTTTTCTCAAACATGCAATGAAATAAAATAAAATAAAAAACCAAAAGAACAATGCTTTATTCAATCTAAAAAACGACCATGAAGTAAAAATTAAAAAGTTAAAATCAGCTGTTCGTAAAACCTGCCGCCATCTTTGACGCTGTCTGAATGAGGTTGGACGTTAAAACAAAACAAAAAGTTACTTTGCAGGCCTAGGCCTGAAAAGTTGTATGAAATCCCATTTTTAGGCCGCCTCGAGATGCTGCGCCCGAAAAAGGATACTTCCGAGTCTATTATAAGGAACGTAGAGAATATTTCATTGCATGTTTGAGAAAAGAGTATTTACTTAACTAAACGAGTGTTTACTTTTACCGCCCGCCGAACTAACGGCACATTATCTTTTATCTTCCCTATTCATAGGTTATTGATCAATTGTTTTTATGATGTCGCCTACTGTGCTTTTACTAAAACCACTTCTCATTGACCTCCGCTCTAACTTTATATGAAAGCAGAGTAAAAATATTTGTTATCTTTGTGGGATCATCCAACAAACTATGCAAATAAAACCCAGTTGAACTAACATTGACGTGTACTTATTTATATGCCAATTTACTCACTGACTCACTCCATATAAAACTGCGGTAAATATAATAAGGGCTCCGTTTTTGCGATTTTGGCTACGGAATCGTAAAAAACACTAATGTGTGAAATCAATCTTACGCTAACGCTAAAAGCCCTGTTACATTTGTCCTAGCTAGCTTCCTAAATGAGTTAGTGACTAAGTTTAATCAAGTGTAACCGCATTTAGCAAGCAAATTTACTATTGAAAAAAGTTAGAATCCTAATTAGGTTGCTACTTATATATCCGGAAACAAAAAAACAAACAAACGTACACGGCTGAAAATGGTTTTATTGTTTTTCAAAGTATTCCCCTTGATGATCTATGCACTTTTGCATTCGCGTGAACCAATTTTTAAAGCACTTCTGCCACTCCGCCTGAGGTACCTCCATAACGTGTTGTTTGAATGCGTCGACAGCATCTTCAGCGGTCGAAAATCGTTGACCGCGTAATTTATTCTTTATATTTGGAAATAAATAAAAATCGTTGGGTGCCAAGTCAGGGCTGTACGGCGGATGACCCGTTAATTCCACATTTTGACCCTCCAAAAATAGAGTTGTTTCGCGTGACGTATGACAGCTGGCATTGTCATGATGAAGAATGATTCTTCGTCGCTGGTTAGTTTTACGAATTTGTTCAAATACTTCCGGTAAGCAAATGATCGTGTACCACTCTGAATTAACCGTTCTACGGTTTTCTAGTGGCACTGTAGCTACATGGCCATTAATACCGAAGAAGCAGGCCACCATTTGTTTCAATGTACTTTTTGCACGAGTAACTTTCGTAGGGTTCGGCTCATTTTGAAACACCCATACCGTTGATTGTTGCTTCGTTTCGGGATCGTATGCATAGATCCAGGATTCGTCACCTGTATAGATGTTATAAACGGCTTTTGAGTCACCACGGTTATATTTTTTTAACATTTTATTGCACCATTCGACGCGAGCATCTTTTTGCTCTTTAGTTAAGTTGTGGGATATCCAACGCGAACAAAATTTTTTTACAGCCAAATAATTATGTAATATGCTATTAATGCTGGTCATAGAAATACCCAGAGTCGCCTCTATCTCGCGGTACGTAACATGTCGGTCGTCCATTATAAGTTTTCGCACAGCCTCGATATTTTGTTGTACAACGACCGATTTCGGGCGACCTGCCTTAACTTCGTCCGTAAGCATACTACGTCCACGATTGAACTCACTAAACCAGTGATACACAGTAGTTTTAGATGGGGCTTCATCACCAAAAGTTGAAGTTAGTTGATCTATGCACTGTTGTTGCGTTAAACCACGCCGAAAATCATAATAAATCATAGCACGAATATTTTCACGAGTGAGTTCCATTCTTGCTGCGAGATGACATTTAAACCCCGTCAAAAACAAAACACGAGCGTTAATAAGAAAGAAAAAATATACCGGCCAGTACTTAAAAAAGTTCAAATTTTACCATGGAGGTCAAATATGCTATTTAAGAAGATTGTAATCCCGGTTTCCGGGTATATAAATAGCAGCCTATGTAGGACACTAAAAAAAAGTAAAGTGTAACAATGCTTTAAACAAAATTTTGAGTACTAAACTGTAGAGGAACGGGCAATGGATAAAATGTATTCTTGACGATTTATAACAGTGTTTTTTCATCTGTGTTACTAGCCTACGAATGTTATATGAAGGACCATTAGGGTTGAGTTACTCAGCTCAGTCTGTTTAATTAATTAGTATCCTAATTAGCCTAATTACTTAATTAGATCCTGTGCTACTGTGATATCTCAGGCAGAAGATTACACCCACTGTGCTATATAAACGTCAATGACATTTTTGTTAACTTACTAGAATAATATTAGATTTGTCTTATTAATTCGTAAGCAAAAAAACCGGCCAAGTGCGTGTCGGACCACGCATAGGAGGGTTCCCTACCTTCAATGTATTAAGAACCAAACTAATACCAAAAGGTCGTAACTGATGCCTATGGAAGAAGTTTTTTGGAGATAACTCAAAAATGGTTGAACCGATAATGTTCAAAATAACTTTCGTAGAAAGTATATGATAAGGCACATCGCCTCAAATTTTTTCATATTTTTTGGACTTACGGTTTAAAAGTTACAGGGGGGGGACACAATTTTTCTGACTTTCGAAGCGATTATTTCAGAAAATATTCACTTAATCACAAAATGGTCAGAGAAACCTCAATGTTATTTTTAAAGACCTATCGATTGATGTATCACATGTTGATATTTGGTTAAAAAAAATTTTTTGAAATTTAGTTACATGCATGGAGCGCCCCATAAAAATATTTTTTTTTAATTTAACTACATAACTAAGTAGCGGCATATAAAATACACCTTATGTGTTAATTTTATTCAGATACGTCGTATAGTTTCCAAGTAAAATGGCTGTGACATACGGACGGACAGACAGACAGACAGACCATTCATTAAAAAAAAAATTAAGAAGCCTATTAAAATGAACTGTCGGTAGTTGACCTAAATGCCAAATAGTTATAATAAATATTAAGTTCGTGTACTCAGATAGAATTAGCTTTCTGGCCCAGACAATTCCTATTGGACGGGATTTTTTTTTGTATAGATCAAAGTGTCAGGAATTGATACAAATCAGGAATTTATAAGTGAATATTGGGTGCCAAAAAAAATGGCAAAAATTGTACTAACCAGTACCATTTTTGCCATTAAGACTACAGCTCGGACAAAAAAAACTGTAATAAATGTGCGCAATAAAAAAACAAAGAGAATGAACCCCGGTAGAGCAAAATCGGTCCAGAGGATCGTCCGCAATTCGCAAAAATACGTTTCTTTTTGCAAATATTGTAAATTCAATAACTCGCGTTCCGGAAGTGATGGAGAGCTGAAATTTGAATATGATGTCAGTTTTGTGGTCCTCTAACTACTGTTAAATTTTCAGATGAAAATGTTGTAAACTTTTTGCTAAACGTGACCTTTTTTTAAATCGACTATTTATTATTATACTAATTATAATATATGCGAATTAAAATACCCTCCATTTTAATTTTCGAAAAACGTTATAATTTCGGTTCTTATGCATTAAGGAGGAGTTGAACTACAAATTTCCAAATTTACAGATGATTTGACAAAGAATAAAGTTGTTTAAATAATCTATGAAGTTCAGGCACTTTTTGCGCGCGCGGCGGCGGCGCGCCGCAAATAAAACCACCACAATATAGTACACAAAGAAGTTACGCAAATAATAGGGTACATTTACGTTGTTATTTGCATATTAACACTTATTTGTAACTGAAACTATGTCTACGTTACCCGTTTTTTCGCCAAAATAGCTATAAGTATAAATAGATTAAGAAAATGATCCGGGTATTAACAAAAGTTAGTTAAGAAGATACAATTGGATATGAAACTCTGTGTGAGGAACCGTATTATACGCGGACGAAGTCGTGGGCGGAAAGCTAGTTTTTTATATATAAATTAATTATTTATTGTATTATGGAAGTTCAAATAAGCAATAGCAAATTCAAAAATGAAGAAATTATCTTAGATGGTGTCGTGATTATTTATTTTTATAACCTAGCATTATATGTAGTACTTATTGTAGGAGTATGTGTGTTGTTCTGTTTATTTAATTTTAATTTTATCTATTTATTTTTTAGATAACAAGAGATCCGTTAATTGTTAGTTGACCTGTGAATTAAGATGTTAGTACTTATGAACACAGCAAGGAACACAGTTATTCATAGAGAGTTTCATATCCTATTTTATCTTCTTAACTAACTTTTGTTAATCCCCGAATCATCTTCTTAATCTATTTATACTTCTAATTATTTTTACATATTTTTTAAAGTGGGGCATTCCACTCATACAATAGTATGTTATTCAATCAAATACAAACACTGAAAACATTGAAAAAATAATAGTAGTTAGCACCTAGATGTCGCTTACGGCTGCTATAAAGTCGATGTAAAAATAAATGCAAAAAGATGATTGAAGGCATTGAGAATTTCGTCAACTCAGTAACTGAACCCATAGCTTAATTGGTAAAGCGATCGAGCCCCGGTAAGGCGTATCGATGCGAGGTTCAAATCCTGCTGGGTTGATTATTTTTTCAATGTTTTCAGTGTTTGTATTTGATTGAATAACATACTATTGTATGAGTGGAATGCCCCACTTTAAAAAATATGTAAAAATAATTATGAGTTGATAGCAGCGCCATCTATTATTTCCGTTGTGACACTTGTAAAAGGGTCGGCGGGAAGGGTATCTAACTCTAGTAGTTAGCACCTAGATGTCGCTTACGGCTGCTATAAAGTCGATGTAAAAATAAATGCAAAAAGATGATTGAAGGCATTGAGAATTTCGTCAACTCAGTAACTGAACCCATAGCTTAATTGGTAAAGCGATCGAGCCCCGGTAAGGCGTATCGATGCGAGGTTCAAATCCTGCTGGGTTGATTATTTTTTCAATGTTTTCAGTGTTTGTATTTGATTGAATAACATACTATTGTATGAGTGGAATGCCCCACTTTAAAAAAAATGTAAAAATAATTATGAGTTGATAGCAGCGCCATCTATTATTTCCGTTGTGACACTTGTAAAAGGGTCGGCGGGAAGGGTATCTAACTCTAGTAGTTAGCACCTAGATGTCGCTTACGGCTGCTATAAAGTCGATGTAAAAATAAATGCAAAAAGATGATTGAAGGCATTGAGAATTTCGTCAACTCAGTAACTGAACCCATAGCTTAATTGGTAAAGCGATCGAGCCCCGGTAAGGCGTATCGATGCGAGGTTCAAATCCTGCTGGGTTGATTATTTTTTCAATGTTTTCAGTGTTTGTATTTGATTGAATAACATACTATTGTATGAGTGGAATGCCCCACTTTAAAAAATATGTAAAAATAATTATGAGTTGATAGCAGCGCCATCTATTATTTCCGTTGTGACACTTGTAAAAGGGTCGGCGGGAAGGGTATTTAACTCTAGTAGTTAGCACCTAGATGTCGCTTACGGCTGCTATAAAGTCGATGTAAAAATAAATGCAAAATGATGATTGAAGGCATTGAGAATTTCGTCAACTCAGTAACTGAACCCATAGCTTAATTGGTAAAGCGATCGAGCCCCGGTAAGGCGTATCGATGCGAGGTTCAAATCCTGCTGGGTTGATTATTTTTTCAATGTTTTCAGTGTTTGTATTTGATTGAATAACATACTATTTATACTTATAGCTAATTTGGCGAAAAAACGGGTAACGTAGACATAGTTTCAGTTACAAATAAGTGATAATATGCAAATAACAACGTAAATGTACCCTATTATTTGCGTAACTTCTTTGTGTACTATATTGTGGTGGTTTTATTTGGCGATACGATGACCAAACAATAGAGAACATGCATGAAAAATATTTAATAGAATCTGTTGCATAAACACGTTCAACAACCCCAAACTAATATAAATAAGTGGAAATCCGAAATAATTTTTAACAGTTTTTTAAAGATATTGCGGGTTGAAAACGTAAAATTTTAGGCATTTTTTTTTATACATCAAATGTATTTTCGAAACTTCAGTTCGATTACTTATGTCCTAACAAGAAAAAAAATGTATGACAACTATATAGCTAAACGCATTTTTTCGTGCCTAAAATTACAAAAACTTGTTCCTTCCAAACAGTTTTCTGCAACTTTGTGAACGGTGACGTCACAATCCGCACACTTTTTGTATGGGGCGTTTTGACGCGCGGCGCAGACGCCTAACGTATTTTCACATTTTTGACGTTTCAGGGCTATCATAGATAGTAGGTTTATTAGAGACATTTGAATCTACAGGGAAATAGAATCGAATGACGTCTTCCAAAAAAATCATGCATATTCCTAATTGTAATAGCTCACTCTGGAACATGGAAATGGAACGGAAATAGCAACAATAATTCCTAGTAAATCTCATACAAAAATAAAAAACCGGCCAAGAGCGTGTCGGGCCACGCTCACTGTAGGGTTCCGTAGTTTTCCGTCCGTCACAGTAAGTGTCCCCACTTAAGAGTTAATAACACCGCCATGTAGGATATGATATGAGAGTTCCATGTATAGCGACATCTATCGGCAAATTGAGTAAACTATTGCGCGCGAGCATAAAGTATGGAAGATGATTTTTATGGGATAATTCTTTATTGCGTGAACCGATTTTCACCGTTTTTACTTTATTTGAAAGCACGTCATTTCATTGTAATTTTGTAGAAATTACAGGTACAATAAACACCTGCTTATACGGTTAAATTACAAACTTAGTTCAGAAATTATTTTGTATTTTTTTTTCAAAAACTATTCATCCTATCCAGTTCAAAATAATTTTCCAAGAAAGTTTTTATAAAGTTCTACTTTTGAGATTTTTTTCATATTTTTAAAACTTATGGTTCAAAAGTTAGAGGGGGGGGGACGCATATTTTTTTACTTCTGGAGCGATTATTTCCGAAAATATTTACATTATCGAAAAATGATTTTAGGAAACCCCAATTCATTTTTAAATACCTATCCAATAATATATCACACGTTAGGGTTGAAATGAAAAAAAAAATCACTCCCCACTTTACGTATAGGGGAGGTACCCTAATAAAAAAAAAATTTTCACTTTTTATTTTACCACTTTGTCGGCGTGATTGATATACATATTAGTACCAAATTTCAGCTTTCTAGTGCTAACGGTCACTGAGATTATCTGCGGACGGACGGACGGACGGACGGACGGGCAGACATGGCGAAACTATAAGGGTTCCTAGTTGACTACGGAACCCTAAAAATAGTAAATCTCTATAAAAAAATTCAACCCCTTTTTTACCCTGTTAGAGGTTGAATTTTAAAAAACGTTGAAATCAGTTTTATTGTTTTTTAATTATTAGTAAACTCTAACTCAACATTTAAAACCCCATCCATACAAACTTTCAACCCCCTTTTTACCCCCTTAGGGGATGAATTTTGAAAAACCCCTTCTTAGTGGATACTAACGTTATAAAAACTACTTATTGTGAAAAATTCAGCTCTCTAGGTCGAACGGTTCGGGCTGGGAGTTGATTTAAGTGAGTCAGTCAGTCAGGACTTTTACGTTTATATATATAGATAAATAAATAATATTAATGATGCTGGGGCGCCTGATATTAAATATTTAGTAACAAGGTTCTCTTAAATGTTTCAGGGCGGCCAAGGTACTAAATATCTGAACATGTACTTTATCGCCTTGATAATAGAGGCGTTGTTCAGATATTTGTGACCACCTTGGCCGCTCCGATATATCTGGTGGCGACTGTACAAAAAAGGTTTACCTTAATTCATAAACTCACGCGAAAGAGTGACCCCTAGTGAGTAACTCCTAGACGTCCTAGTCTAACTAATATCGTGTTAAGAAGTAATGTAATCTTAGTAATTGTATCTCGCTGAATTCAAAGACTTAGAATAATCCTACCTATATTTAACCCTTTCACTAAACATTACTTTGTACCTGAAGATCGATTTCATAATAAGGGTTGAGAACTATATAAGTATAGGTTAGATAAGGGAAAAGGGAATCGAACGGTAATCCGATATTTTCCTAAGCCTAATGGATTCCTCCGTCAAACCACCTATTTCCCCGGCCGCTTACGTTTCTTATTGGAGGGCGGTAATGTGGCAAACGTTTTTGCAGTCGTCTTTTGTTTTTCATAAATAATATGAAATAGTAAACGAAAGAACGAAAAGGAATGAAAACATACCGGTATATTAGTATGGAGCTAATACCCTGTTTCCGAACCCTGATAATAAGATTATTTTCGAATAATAAATATAAGCTATTGCGATTTCCTGGTGCTACACCAATTGGTCTTTACTTTGTTTGACTGTAAATTTTTATGTAATATATTGTGTACGTCATGAATAAATATCTTGAATCTTGATTAATTTCTAAAGTCTATCTGACCCTGAAGTTAGTAGTTAAAGTTGCATTTTGGTAAATTTCCTGAAACAGTTCCTAACTTTAGGTGTAGTAGGTTACCAATGTAATACATTTTCCAGATTTCGCAAATATATTAAAAAAATTTTTCGCTAGCAGCTCGTAGCAAAATATTTCGGTACTCGTGAAAAAATACATACATTCCGCCTACAAATCAAAAATTACTATTATTAATTATAAAAATGCAAAGTAAAAAGCGATTAAAGAGGCAAGCTCTGGGAATTTACACTTAACTGAGTACCATAACTGGGCCGCGATTCGAAAAGTAAACACACACACTGGACATACAGCTCTAACCCAACTCAACTCAACGCTATAACGACATTGACATTTGCTATTCGAACAGATTTTCATTCAACATTGATCTCACATTGGTATCACATTGGTTACACATTGGTTACACATTGGACCAATGTTGAATGAAAATCTGTTCGAATAGCAAATGTCTATGTCGTTATAGGGTTGAGTAGAGTTGGGTTGAGTTGGGTTGGAGCTGTGTCTGTCCAGTGTGTGTGTTTATTTTTCGAATCGCGGCCCAGGCCAGTTAGCAATCGTCACAAAACTGACGGCCACGTCGTGCTTTAAAGTATTTTTTTGTTTAATAGAATAGGTGTTTTTATCCGTAGTTAAACTAGCTAGCTTAAAACTTAATCGCTTAATCTCCTCAGGACAACTTCTTCACTAAAGCCGTTGTCTGTCTTGTCACTCAAGAAACAACAGCTAAGTATTTAGCAAATATCGATTCTAACTTCTCATAAACTAGCCTTTAAATACCGACTCTTGGTTATGCTGTCGTAATACTCTTTAAGATTGTTTTAAGAAAATCAAACTATTTTCCATAAATTTGCAACTTTCTTTGTGAAAATTGCAATAAAATTAATTCAATTGATTGTGTTAATAACTTAACATTTTTGGACCAACAATACCAACATAGAACGTTAAATGGAACAATAGGGATGATGAGTATGATGACACATGTTGAATTATGCAATACAATTTAGTTAATATGGTGCAAAATTATCAATATATCCTAATAAAGTGAAAATTAAGAAAATCTATTGAAATGGTTTAAAGATTGCATCATAATTTTTTTTTACGGTTTGTTAAAAGTAAAAAAAAAAAAACATTGATACCGTTCGATTCTTCACATTTCACTGTAAAATATATACAGACCATATACATAAACGCAACATTTCACCATAAAAATAGCAATTTTATTGTGAAATTGTATTTTTCCCATACTTTAAGCAGGGCGACAATGTGACGTCACTTTTGCATATCATTTTGTTACGAGCATTTTGAGAAACAAGTGCAAATCTTAGTAGACTTTAAGTCCAATTTCTGACATTTAGTCCTTACAACAAAACGAATCGATTGATACCATACAGGAAATAAAATACATCATGCCTATTGTACTCATAAATATTGTATTACCATCAAATTGATAAGTAGTGCAGTAAAACACTTCGTAAATTGCATTAACACGTTTAATTTAGCAGATTAAGTAAATTATTTAAAATTAGCAATTTGGTCCTTCGAGCCGGATAGAATGTAATTAAATTACAATAATCAGATTATTTAAAATTTGTACTTCACATAAAAATGACGATAACGATATCTATATAAAGATATTTCACATTCAATAATTTCCTTAGTGGATAGAATGTAATTAAATTACAATAATCAGATTATTTAAAATTAGCACTTCACATAAAGATGAAGATAACGATATCGATAAAGGTATTTCACATTCAATTATTTTCTTAGTATCGTAGACCCGGATAGAATGTAATTAAATTACAATAATCAGATTATTTAAAATTAGCACTTCACATAAAAATTACGATAACCATATCTATATAAAGATATTTCACATTTAATTACATTCTATCCACTAAGGAAATTATTGAATGTGAAATATCTTTATATAGATATCGTTATCGTCATTTTTATGTGAAGTACTAATTTTAAATAATCTGATTATTGTAATTTAATTACATTATATCCGGCTCGAAGGACCAAATTGCTAATTTTAAATAATTTACTTAATCTGCAAAATTAAACGTGTTAATGCAATTTACGAAGTGTTTTACTGCAAATTGGCGCCCGAACAGGGATAAAGGATCTGAGCCCACAGGTATACATACTGGCTGATTCCGATTCCGAGCACATCGGAACTTATCATATTAAAGATATTCTCAAATAATTTATTTTTGTTTGAGCATTTCCGTGCTCCTTTTTCCATGATCCCATCCCAGCCGTCATGTCTTGGACCGCGTGATGCGTTAGATAGATTGTGAACCTCGAGCTGTAGAGTTCTCAGAATCCATTTTGACATCCCATTTTTTTCCTGATTTTTCCAGAGCGACACTCAACTAAAGCACGGCAAATAAAATGCGAAGTCCCCAATTAAACTCTAGAGCACTTCACGGAGCGACACGCCGGTTTCACCGGGTGAGCCCCGCAGGATGCGGGCTCAGATCCTTTAGAGGCGACTGGCGGCCGTATCCTAGAGCGATACTCCGGTTTCCAATATCTGCGTTGGACAGTATCGCAGTTCCGGCTGCAAACGCTAGACGCCCCTCCGACGCGGTACACGCACGCACTTGGCATTGGATACAACTTAATAATAATTCCAATCACGCCCAACAAATAATCAAACTCAGATTAAAAATCAGGAAAAAAATGGGATGTCAAAATGGATTCTGACAACGCTACAATCTATTTGTCTTCTCGACTAAAACAAAAACTATTCCAAACTCCTACAAAGTTTGAATTTAAAATTGATGCGAATATCCTCTTTTCTCAGTCGTCATCTTCTTTCAAAATAAAAATAGGACACATCGTATTTTGATATCGGCGCCACCTAACTATAAATAGACGAACCACGATCTAATCTACCCTAACTCGCGCAACTTGGCCGGTAAACAAAATTAATAGCGCGGATAGTCCGAAGGGATGCCGCGAGATGTAGCTGGCGTTCTTTCGGCATGCTACAGTAGGTATTACGTATTTTCCTTGTCTGAATAGGCCCTCAGAAGTGTCAAGGCTTGCAAACATTCGAATTCTATTTTGGTGTGTCGTGAGCGTTCCATTTCCATGGCTGGCACCATCATTTCCTCTCCATCCGTTTTAGCGTGCCCATTGTAAACGTGATTTACTAGGTGTACGGAATACCTTTCTAAAGGTTATTTTAGATCGAATCTGATATTATATATTTTTTTAGATTCTGTGAACATACCTACTCTAATTCACGCACAACTAGGTATATATTCTAATTATGAAAAACAAAGAAAAAAATTTTTCACGCGAAAAAAAAATTGGTTTTGTCGGTCGGCTGGGATGACGTAACGTGTATCTTACAAAAAAAAAAAACCTGTCCAAATTTTTTTTCTCCTACTTTTTTAGCCGCAATACGATACAAATTATGACCTTAAACGAATCCCCACTATTTTTGTTACAACCTATATAGACCACGCACAACTACCTCACATTACGTGCATAATTCATTCATAGACGGCCGCTAGTTTTATTAAAAGGTGCCATTTAAAGTTTGATATTAACTTCACCTCTTTTAAAGAACTGAAAGTTTTTACTAGGTAGATTGTAAGATGATTAGGATTACATCCAGTTCCCGATCTACGATTGTGCCGAAGTGCTATGCCTAAGTAATTTGGATGACAATGCGCTGTTATGGTAACAGTCGCCATCAGATATATCGGAGCGGCCAAAGTAGTCACAAATATCTGAACAACGCC
Organism: Pammene aurita; assembly: GCA_947086415.1. Taxonomy (NCBI): domain Eukaryota; kingdom Metazoa; phylum Arthropoda; class Insecta; order Lepidoptera; family Tortricidae; genus Pammene; species Pammene aurita. The sequence goes on along the minus strand of OX352306.1, from coordinate 22,629,580 downwards.
TCTATTGTCAGAGCGATAAAGTGCATGTTCAGATATTTTTCAGTACCTTGGCCGCTCCGATATATTTGATGGCGACTGTACCAACGAGCTGGCCTGATGAACGAGCTGGTCTGATGATAGAGAGCGAAGGTGGCTATAGATAATCGCAACCTCGATAAGTCGATAAGTAGTACCTAAATAGATGACTATTGTTAGCCATAAAAGCATTTATCAAAAGCGGAATGTATGAAATATTTTGATTGTTCTCGTATTACGAGTAAATATGACATTTGGTAGGTAATTTCAGTTTCTTACTGTATTTAAGAAAATAATACATTTATTTCCGACTCACGTTCCAGACTTCTAGTACTTCAGCTCTTATCGCTGCAATAAACCATTCCTTTTTGTTTTTATCCTTTGTGTAAAAGTTCTAAGAGATTTACGCTCAAGAGCCTGATGGTCGGGAAGGGTTATAAATCGAATAGCAACTTAAATTTATGTAGGTACTATAAAAAGGGGCTAGCAATAAATTCTAATTCTAGTATTTATTCCACAAGAACTTAGGTCGCAAAGACCCTTTTTAGGCTAGATTAAAGTCGCTTAGAAAAATTGGGACCATTGGTGGTTTACTAATATGTGGCCGAAAATTGTATGGCAAATTATCAGTTCCCAAACAATTTTTCCCATAGGCAGAATCATCATTGGCATATTAATCGATTCGCATATTTTTATTTGGCATACTACCCTAACCTAACCTATGCTATAAATAAAACTATGCGAAACAATTCATTAGGTAAACTGCTATGCTAACTAAAGTTGTGCGATAAGTTGTTTGTGACATGAAATTAGGCGATAGGATTATCGCCGAAATGGCAGTACACCAATATACACAGCAAAATATCAAGGATACTCACAAAAAGAGCTACGAAGCACTTAAATATTTAAGAGCTTTGTAGCAAATCCTCGCTTTGAATGAGTGGTAACGACAGGGATTTTGTCGACGAAACGAGCCGTGACGAACCGACGAGATAGCCACGCATTCTATTGGCAGCTCAAGCAAGGGAGTCGAGTTCTCGTATCAACCAGAGTAACATGCCCTCGAGATTCATGAAAACTATGTGTTATTGGAGAGCGCTTTAGTAACTGGCTATTTTGGTTGCCCAAAGCAAACAGAATACTACCTAGTATACTCGTATATAAGTAAGTATAATGGATGTACAAGCCAAGACATTGTTTATACCTAGATATCGAAAGCGTTTAATACCTTGATTTCAATTTCGTTTTGACTATGTTTTTGTTTCAATATTAATTAATTAATTCTGGTACAAAAGCCGAGGTATTATGTAGGATTGTAATTAAGGGAAATCAGTATACGTAAGTACCTACTTTTATAGGACTTTTTAGTGGAGTACGGGAACGCCTTTTTAACCTATAAAACGACATAAATCACAAGTCCGATTTTATTTTGTGACCTGTTAGAATACGTTAAGTAATAATAATAATAAATATTTTCTAACGATTGTTAGCATCGCGCTAGGTATAATACATGTATTTGTTTGCTACACATAGAAAAGATCGAGAAAGAAGTATCGCTTTTTACTATTGCAACATAACTTCACATTTTATAACAGTTTTGTCAAGAGCATATGTCGTCTTAGCCATTTGTAATTCGTTTAGAATTCAAGGTCACTTATATTTTGACAAATTGTTTTCGATTATGCTCACATAATCTATTGACCAAAATGTTATAAAATTACAGATGATGTTGAAATAGTTGAATGCAATAGTATGGTAAAGGAAAATATATCTTGTATAATATTTTCTTGTTGTTATTAACAAATATCTATATAATACCTAGCGCGACGTCAATAACTGTTAGAAAATATTTTTCACTATAAGTAATCATATCATATTCTCTAACTAAAAAAGAAAATCGCACTTGTGAGTTATCGAAGCTCAAAACTGTTCGCGTACTGTACTATTTAGTGAACGTTGTAGTTCAAATGTATAACTCTGTAGGTATCTAAATACTATCAAAACTAAAGACTGTTATGTTTCAGTTATAAACGTGACTATTTAATTTTATATTTTCAAAACGTCGAGACACTAGGTCCGTGGGGCAGGGATGCGTGCGGGCTCCACAGGGAACTGGGCAAAAGATTGAGGGAGGCCACAATGACCTTCGCGCAGGCAGCTTTCTCGCACAAAGACTCGCTATAGCGAGTCAACGCGGGAATGCTGCCTGTGTGATGGGCACCTTACCGAGGAGCCAAGGTTTAGAGGGTCGATTTTAGTTATATATTTATTATTAGGGTTCCGTACCTCGAAAGGAAAAAACGGAACCCTTATAGGATCACTTTGTTGTCCGTCTGTCTGTCTGTCTGTCTGTCTGTCTGTCTGTCTGTATGTCTGTCTGTCTGTCTGTCAAGACCATTTTTCTCAGGAACGCGTGAAGGTATCAAGCTAAAATTTATATCAAATACTCAAGTCTATTGTCCCTTGGAGCTGTGAAAAAATCAAACATAAAAGCCAACGCAATCAAAAGATACAGTCGTTTATGCTGCAAATTTTAGAGTTTTCGGCACTCACAAAACCTACGGGGTACTTCCCGTGAACTCAGAAACTTGAAATTTGGCACGAAGCAACCTTATATAGCATAGACAATGAAAAAATTACAAAAAGTAGAAATTTTTTGTAAAATCATACAAAAAAATAATTTTTAAAATTTTAAACTTACTACCTTTTTTCTCATAAACGCGTGGAGGTATTAAATTGAAATTCATGTCAAATACTCAGAGCTATAGGACCTTTCAGATGTAGCAAAACCAAACTTTTATGTCAACGCAATCAAAAGAAATAGCAATTTACGTCGCATATTTTGAAACTGAGTACTCGCAAGAAACTCAAAACCTAAAGGGTACTTCCCGTAAACTCAGAAACTTGAAACTTGGCACGAAGAAACTTCATATAGCACAGACAAGGGAAAAATTACGAAAAGTTGACATTTTTAGTAAAATCATACAAAAAATATTTTTTTAAATTGTAAACTTACTACCTTTTTTCTCATAAACGCGTGGAGGTATTAAATTGAAATTCATGTCAAATACTCAGGGCTATAGGACCTCTCAGATGTAGCAAAACCAAACTTTTATCTCAACGCAATCAAAAGAAATAGCAATTTAAGTCGCATATTTTGAAACTGAGTACTCGCAAGAAACGCAAAACCTGAAGGGTACTTCCCGTAAACTCAGAAACTTGAAACTTGGCACGAAGAAACTTTATATAGCATAGACAAAGGAAAAATTATGAAAAGTAGACATTTTTACCAAAATCATACAAAACATATTTTTTTAAATTTTAAACATACTACGTTTTTCCTCGTAAACGCGTAGAGGTATTAAATTGAAATTAGTAATAAACATACTACAACTTTTGCTTGTTATAGGTTTGTACGGAACCCTCGGTGCGCGAGTCCGCCTCGCACTTGGCCGTTTTTTTAGCATACAATAGAAACACAGATTACGCAATATTTTTCTGCACGAAGTAGCCAATATCAAATAATTATTTTTGCGATGAAGGCCATCAACGCACAAGGTCTTTGTAGTGTCATCTTGATTCTTGAATGTGTGTAATAGCAGAATTGTATTTGCGTCTCGTTCTCTCGTTAACGAAAGAACCAGACGCAGATACAATCTGAGGATGCGTCCGTCTATGCGTAGACCATAAAGTTATTATTTTAAACTGGAGTATACTCTTCGGCCACAGAGTAATGCCGAAAGAGAGCGTAATAGAGGCGGCTGCGTTTCATTTTGACCACAGATATCTCAAAGAACAGATCCGAAAAAATAAGCCAGACGTTTTTTTCATATAGTTGTCTCTTTGGTTATTTATGGTTAATCAAGATGAGTTAGAATGGGACAGATAGTATGACCTTTTTCGGCTGTTGACGAATTGTCTCGATTTAAAACTTAACCAAACTGTCCAATTAACCTAGACGTCAAACACAAAATTGTAGCAAAAGACGGTTTCTTGCAAGTTATCGTGCTATTTCTGAAAATTAAGCTGTATACATTGAATATTCATTATTTATATGTAGGCAGAAATGTCGTGCATAGTTCCATACCGCCGGAGGTGGTTCAAACCAGCGAAGAAGTCCGGAGAAAATACCAGTTTCCATCGGTAAGAAACTATTGTTTTCATTTCAAAATTTTCAAACTCATTATGTAATATATTAGTCTCGGATAACTGCACATGCTGGATACTATAAAATAAGAACCTTTTGCGTAGTTCCAAGTTGATTTTATTGAAATTTATTGGTAAAATTCAATTTTTGTAAACAACGCTAGTGTTGTAACTGAATGAAAATAATTATGTCGATATTTTATCGATATGAAATATTTATCTAGGCAAACACAAAATATTATTATATTAAATTATTGTTTACTAGTGACTGCAACTGCTAACTGAAAGTTAGCTGTCATACCAGATTTTCAGGCCAAATATTAACGAAGATACAGCCAATTTATTGTTAAGATTCCAATATGGCGGCGGAACCATAATTTTTTTAGCGATTCTGAAAAGTTATGACTTTTCAAGTGTCATAACACTTGACAGCTTAACGAAAATTAATACATCTAAAGGTTGTCTGGAAGAGATCGCTTATTTGCAATAAGGCCGCCTGTTGTTTGCCTCTCTTCATATGTACACAGGTTTGGTGTGCTGTTTTCTTATTCTGAGGTGTGCAATAGAGAGGATTTAACTTTACTTTTACTTAATATCCACAGAATATCATACATTAATTGCTATTAATGTATGATGACACTTGACAGCATCACAACAAATGATATATCCACAAAGTTCCGATGTTATAAGTTTTCAAAGACGTTAATATTGGCGATTCGATCGACATAATTAACATAGCAATGATGAAATACGGATGAGCTACTTTTTAAATTTTAATAACCTATTTTCGACTGTATCTTCGTTAATATTTGGCCTGAAAATCTGGTATGACAGCTTACTTTCAGGAATTTTATTGCTCTTTAACTTTGCCATACAAGGTGTACACAAAAAGTGCTTAGTTTATGAGATATTAGCGAAAAACTGAAAAAAAAAATAGCTTTTTGTCCCCCCTAGAAATTCCACAAGGTCTGCGAGGTCGAAAACTTATGAGTGTCTTCCCTGCATACCCCCAAACTACCCGTTAAAGTTCCATTGAGTTTGGATTACTTTCCAGCTACCCTTAACTTCATTCGACATAACTGCTGGATTATGATGCATATGGAAATTGCATGTTCGGTCCAGTAGTCCGGTCCGCCTTAAATTCGGTACACTAATTGAGATTGATTAATGAAGACACATTTCACGGATCCCTAATGAACGCACATTTATCCTGTTTCGAAATAAATCTAATTCCCTATTGCAAATTCTCTCAAATTGCAACGATGCGTGGGCTTCAGCAAATTTGATATACGAGGCGCAATGAAAACGGGTCGCCTTGTATGGAAATTTTTATTACTAAGTTGTACGTTTTCATCATCTCTTAGTACCTACCTAAATTTAGAATTATCATTCAGAATTAGAAAAGCTGACTAAGGCTAGTGTTCCATCTTTTGTGGCTTTCTATTTGTGCGGACCGACATGTTTTGTTGTTTTTATGGGAACTAATAAATTTTATGACACTCTTCTTTTCGCACAGTCTTTCTACAAAATTTCTCCTACTGCAAAAAGGATTGAGATCTGTTGCTTCTGCTCTCCGGCACACCGGCTTGGTTTTACATTAGATCTCAATACTTTTTGCAGTAGGAGAACTGCGTTGCGAGACTGGCATTTTTATACATGTAATGTTTTTGATGGGATCTCATTTCTTTTTGTAAGTAACTAACCAATACAATTTAATTATATAGTGTGTAAAATAGCAATAATTTTTGCAACAGAAAATAGTACTTTATGTAACTGTTACGTAATTAGGCCTTAAAACATGAGTGTGGTTTTATGAAACGAGCCGCAGGCGAATTTCATAATAAGATCACACGAGTGTTTTAAGGCCTAATTACGTACAGTTGCATACACTGCTTTATCTACACTCATATTATATATATTAAATTAAGTGCTCGGAAACCATAGAATGACCGCCATTGCACCGCCATGGCCAACTCGATTGTGCCGGCGGTCGGGGAGGTGCGTGTCGGCGGCCGCGCGGGCGCGTGCCGTTGGTCAGGAAGGAGCACAGGATTTACATTATGTTATCAAAACTCATAGCACATCAATATTTGAGCATGTAAAGTTAAAATTACGTTACTGCCACAGATAAAAAGCTTATCATAGTAAAATCGGTTGTGGTAATGCAAGCCATTGCCTACCGTTTTTGAACACGTTTTAGAGGACTTACAGTGTGAGTGTAGATAAAATACTTTGTTATTATCGCATATATTTATATGGGTTACAATGTTAACTGTGCGGTTTGTAAAACTAGACAACCCGACTGATATTGCGGTATGTTTAAATCTTCCGTGGCTTTATAGTCTAAACCCTAAAAGTGTAAAAAATTTGGAGCTTGTGGGACTGCTAGAAGTACCTTATTGTTATGTAACCTTGTTGATTGTGAATCAGTGATTCAGTGAGTCAGTGAATCAGTGACAAAATTAAGGAACTTTGACTTGCAATAATTCTTAAAGTATATGTTGAAATTCAATGATCTTGGGAATATATCTTCCTTGTTAACACAAGGCCTCTTTATTGCAGAAATTACGGATTGCCAGCTTTATCGACAACAGAATTAAAGGTTGAACACGCCAAAACTTGGGCACGCAAAATTTGTTTTTAAACCAGTTTGAAAATAAATAACTACATTATGAATACCACATTTAATGACAAATTTAATGAATTCTAAAATCACATTTTTAATTTTAATTAATGTTTACACAGTAAGCCATAGATCGAACTTTTCTACGCACACGGCTCATAAGACTTTGCACCATCTCTTTAGAAAAGATTTTTGTCGCCCAGGTCCATATTTTTTGTAGGTCAGGGACCGATTTTACTTCTCCGCCTTTCTTTTTTAGAATTCCTTTCATAGTTCCGGACTATTTGGCGGATTGCATATTTTGGGTACCACCATTATCCTGTTAGCGTTGTACCATTCCATAACTGATTTTGCGTATTAGCAACTGGCTAGATCTGGCCAAAACAGCGGTGGTGAGGCATGCTGTCTTATAAAAGGCATCAAACGCTTCTGTAAACAATCTTTCTGATAAATATCGCCGTTTATTGTCCCGGTGGTGATAAACGAGCGACTTCTTTTACCACAGCTACATATTGCCCGCCAAAGAAGGTATTTTTTTGGAAATTGCCCTCATTTTTTTAATTCAAAATCTTCAGGAGTATCTGTTCGAGATTTGCTAGTATAAAACTCTTGACCAGGTATTTGTTTACAATCCAATTTTATATACGTCTCGTCGTCCATCACCGCGCATTTAAATTTTGTAAGAAAATATTCATAGAGTTGTCGCGACCGTATCTTTGCGGATAAGTTCTGTTTTGAGTCTCGATCTGGTGCGGCCTGGGCTTTATAACTCCTCAGTCCTGCCATATCTTTCACTTTTTGGACATAGGACTAAGACATTTTCACTTTTTTAGCAACATCACGAGATGAAATCGTATGATTTGAGGCAAAAATCTTTAAAATACTCTTTCCTGTTTCTTATTCTTGACTCCCTGCAACCCACCACTTCCTGGCTTTCTATCTATTGTCAAGCGTTCACGGAAACTTTTTAATACGTGACCAACAGTAGATTGTGGATATTTCAGCCTTTTCGCGATATCTATGTAGCTTAACATGGGATTTTTTACTTGTTCGTGCAAAATGCGTTCACGTTTTTGATATTGTACGCTCGACATTTTGCCAACGAATAAATAATAGAAAATAAAACTATCATCATTTTATAGCCCAGTTCCTTGTGAGAAAATTGTTGTTTCAAAAGTTTAAATATCTCCATTTTTCGAATAACTATAGCTATTTTTATATGCCCAGGTTTTGGCGTGTTCAACCTTTAAAATGTTTGTTTTGCTCGACTTGGCGGGGGCACTGCAGTATCCCCAGACACATTGTGATCGTGCCGCTCGGACCAGCAGAGAGCTTAGCCAAGATAACAATCGTTTGCAGAAAACGAATCGAAACGCTATCCGTCTCTCTACCGCGCTAATATTATGGAAGAGTGAGCGAGAGCATGTAGCGTTTCGTTTCGTTTTCTACAAACGATTGTCATCTTGGCTACAGTTAGGGTTTGCAATTATCCGGATATTATCCGAATAATACGAATATTATCCGGATAATTCCATACAAATTACTATTCGAAATATCCGACTTGCAAGCCCTAGCTACAGTGCCAGGTCTGCGGTCACACGCCTAAATTACGCTTAGATTTTCTCTCAATATGTGTTGTTTATTGTACACAGGGTCGGAATGGTCTGGGCAACATCTACGTATGGGCCAGCGGAGACGGAGGCGAGGACGATGACTGCAACTGTGACGGCTACGCTGCTTCCATGTGGACCATCTCCATCAACAGGTAACACCACCACGTGTACAGTCTATTGTACATAGTCTTAAAGGTCTGGGCAAAATCTACGTGTGGGCACGCGGAGACGGCGGGGAGGACGACGACTGGAACTGTGACGGCTACGCTGCATCCATGTGGACCATCTCTATTATTCGATTCTATTACCAAGGCGTAAAGTCTTGAATACATGTCTTTGTTATATTAAATGAATCCATATTTTCAGACGTAACTAGCTATCAAAGTAAACCGTGTCAAAAGGTAAAGTTTTTTCAAAGTTTAGCCAAACTATGAGAGATAAATCGCCATCTGTCACCGTTAAAACATTCGCAACATTTCAACGTTAAAAGGTTGGTGCAACTGGCCCGTAGTCATTTATGTATAATATTTTAAATATTACATGTCAAATAACGTTACATTAGATAGTACTTATTGATTATAACATGATTTATTATTATTATTTAGATATTAAATTAAGTGCTTGCGTAATTACATTTTTATGTTGATGCTCTGAACAACATTCACATATAGTAAACTTAACTAACCCTTGGTCGGCCTTTGAAGTACCCAGTTAAAAGTCAACGATGGTATACTCGTTGCTTTGTAAGTACAAAGCTTGACGCGTAACAACTAAGGGCTTTATTAGCCAATTTCTCCAAGCCAAAAAATGCTTGACTGAACGATTAGCGGAGTTTCCTCAACTTCACGAAGTTGCTCCTCGCTTTAATTACGGGGAAAAGCCAATTATGCGACGACCGTAGCTTCAGATAGGTTCTGAAACAAGTTTATAGTGCTCGATGAATATTAACAGGATAACGGTAAACAGTTTTATTTACAACGGAAAATAATTAGGTATTTGGGAGAATAATATTTTAACGTATGGATGTGTTGAAACGTTTCGCCATCATTTTTGATCATTGAAATTATGTGGAATTGGTTTTTTATATGAATACATACGATACCATGTTTAATACCTAGTTAAAATTAGATTTTTAGGTACAGCTAGGGAATCATTTCCAACCCGGAGTAATGAAAACCGATACTTTTACCGAAAACTTGCCGGATTTCATGAACCTAATACTCCAAATCATAATTCGCTATATGCGTGATTGTGGTCTACACCCGTGTGTATGGGACATATTCGATGTGTCCGTTGACTTCTTTTTAGTTTATTGAATGTTTGTATTTCTTACACTTCCACACACATTAACCCAACCAGTCCAAATACACACTTTGGACATTGTCAATTATATAAGATTAAGGTTCGTGTGTTCTTGTTTTCGTCTTTTTTCATCAAGATACCGATAAACTCTTATAAGTAACCGCCACTAGGAAAATTTGCTCGTTCTGATTTTAGTGCAATCAACGACGGTCAGAACGCGCACTACGACGAGTCGTGCTCCTCCACCCTGGCTAGCACGTTCAGCAACGGCGCAAGGGACCCGAGCACCGGTGTAGCTACCACTGACTTGTACGGCAAATGCACGGCCACGCACTCCGGGACGTCAGCTGCGGCGCCTGAAGCCGCTGGAGTCTTCGCTCTAGCTCTCCATGCCAAGTGAGTCATAATTGAAACCCAAACTAGCACGTTCAGCAACGGCACAAGATACCCGAACACCGGTGTAGCGACCACTGAATTGTACGGCAAGTGCACGGCCACGCACTCCGGGACGTCAGCTGCGGCGCCTTTAGCCGCTGGAGTCTTCGCTCTAGCTCTCCATGCCAAGTGAGTCATAATTGAAACCCAAACTAGCACGTTCAGCAACGGCACAAGAGAGCCGAACACCGGTGTAGCGACCACTGACTTGTACGGCAAGTGCACGGCCACGCACTCCGGGACGTCAGCTGCGGCGCCTGAAGCCGCTGGAGTCTTCGCTCTAGCTCTCCATGCCAAGTGAGTCATAATTGAAACCCAAACTAGCACGTTCAGCAACGGCACAAGAGACCCGAACACCGGTGTAGCGACTACTGAATTGTACGGCAAGTGCACGGCCACGCACTCCGGGACGTCAGCTGCGGCGCCTTTAGCCGCTGGAGTCTTCGCTCTAGCTCTCCATGCCAAGTGAGTCATAATTGAAACCCAAACTAGCACGTTCAGCAACGGCACAAGAGACCCGAGCACCGGTGTAGTGACCACTGACTTGTACGGCTACGCACTCCGGGACGTCAGCTGCGGCGCCTGAGGCCGCTGGAGTCTTCGCTCTAGCTCTCCATGCCAAGTGAGTCATAATTTAATCTAAACTAGCATGTGTAGTAACTGCACAAGAGACAGCATCGGTATAGCTAACACTGACTTGTACGGCAAGTGTACGGCCACTCACTCCAGAACGTCCGCTGCGGTGCCTGATGCCGCTGGAGTTTTCGCTCTAGCTCTCCATACCAAGTGAGTCACAATTGAAACCCAAACTAGCACGTTTAGTAACGGCGCAAGGGATCCGAGCACCGGTGTAGTGACCACTGACTTGTACGGCTACGCACTCCGGGACGTCAGCTGTAGCACCTGAGGCCGCTGGAGTCTTCGCTATAGCTCTTCATGCCAAGTGAGTCATAATTGAAACCCAAACTAGCACGTTTAGTAACGGCGCAAGGGATCCGAGCACCGGTGTAGTGACCGCTGACTTGTACGGCTACGCACTACGGGACGTCAGCTGCAAACTAGCACGTTTAGTAACGGCGCAAGGGATCCGAGCACCGGTGTAGTGACCACTGACTTGTACGGCAAGTGTACGGCCACTCACTCCAGAACGTCCGCTGTGGCGCCTGAGGCCGCTGGAGTCTTCGTTCTAGCTCTCCATGCCAAGTGAGTCATAATTTAATCTAAACTAGCATGTGTAGTAACTGCACAAGAGCAGCACATCGGTGTAGCTAACAATAACTTGTACGGCAAGTGCACTGCTACGCACTGGCCGCTGGGGTCTTCGCTCTGGCGCTTCATGCCAAGCAAGGATGATTAAGACATGGATGGACAATGCCTATACAAAATCGCGTTCCTCGAACCTTCAGGCTATACGTCTGTTTTCGGTACTGAGTGCCACAGCGCCATCTGTTGAGTCTGGAGTCGAGTTATTCTGTCAGCGTTAATCGCCGAACAAAATTTTAGAAACTAGAATTTATTTATTTAATCTTAATTGCACAAAACAAGATGGTACAAATGGCGAACTTAATGCCATAAGGCATTCTCTACCAGTCAACCAATGGGCGTAACAGAAAGCTTAAGTAGGAATTTAGTGTTTGTGGTGACCGATAGATGACGCTAGTGCTTTAACCTGAAATAAGGGAACGCAATTTTGTATAGGCATTGTCAATCCATGTCTTAATCATCCTTGATGCCAAGTGAGTTACGAGTCTTTAACGTAAGAGGGTAAACTCTTAAAACTTGCGTCTACCGTTTCAAGGTTGTCAAACATAAGGTGCCGTACTCTAACTTTAAAACACGTTTAAACACGATCCTACTTCAATACAACTCCAATGCTTTAACTCCGCAATACAGCTTGCGCCTAAACGTCAGAAATATCAGAATTGTTTGCTTGTAAATTATTTCAACGCAACTTCATTACAACTTCAATATTGGCTGATTATTTGTTGTGTGGTGGAATCATGTTGGTGATATATTGTGTTTTTAATGCATTGTTTATTAATTTTAAAATTAGAATACGTCACCTGGAGACCATTGACGACCTTCAAAATTAAATGAACATAAGACGTGCGATCATAATATCTATACCTAGCGAAACTGGGCTAAGTAGAAACTGTAAAACATTATGTAAAACTGTTTTAATTTTTTTTACAGTCCAAGTTTAACATGGCGGGACATTCAGCATTTGACCGTGTTGACATCAAAGAGGAACTCACTTTACGATGCAAAGGTTTGTGTTATTTTTACTAGAATACAACGAGAATTTGATAGGTAAGTACAGTCGCAGCAGCAGAAGAAGCTAAGCGGGTGAGGTGTTCAAAATGAGCTTAACACAAGGATGATTAAGACATGGACTGACAATGCCTATACAAAATCCCGTTCCTCGAACCGTCAGGTTATACGTCTGTTTTCGGTACTAAGTGCCACAGCGCCATCTGTCGAGTTATTCTGTCAGCGTTAAGCGCCGAACTAAATATTAGAAACTAGAATTTAGTGTTTGTGGTGACCGATAGATGACGTTAGTGCATTAACCTGAAATAAGGGAACGCGTTTTTGTATGGATATTGTCAATCCATGTCTATATCATCCTTGGCTTAACACGACTTTATTGTTAAGAGAATAAGAGCGTGTGAAGATCATTTTGAACACCTCATCCTTTAAGCTACTTCTGCTGCTGACTGTACCAACCATGATAGCTGTGTGCAGGGGCCGTATTCTAACTTTAAAACGGCTATAGACACGATCCAACTTCAATACAACTCCAATGCATTAACAACGCAATACAGCTACGGCATAAACATCTTAATCAGAAATGACAGAATTTGCTTGAGAAATATTCCAACGCAACTCCAATAAAACTTCAATATTGGTCGAATGTTTGTTGTGTGTTGCAGTTATGTTTGAGATAGGTTGTATTGTTATTGTATTGTTAATGTATTGTTAATGTATTGTTAATTCTTACGGTTCTAGAAAAGTCTAGAATAGAAGTAATAAGGATAGCAGCTTTCCAGAATATCTTATCTGTGTGTGTCCTTACGTCTATTTTATTTACCAAACTTATTATACGTATTATGGTGTAGGCACGTTCCAAGTGTAATTTGACGTTTTTACGACGATTGGTAATTTTTGCGAGCACATCCCACACGCGTCAAAGGCTGGCTCAACTCTCACTTTCCCGAAGATACTCGTAAAGTGGGTGTTCATACTGTTCAATGTTCATCCCACTTAAGAAGTTTATTACTTTGTTTACAATATTGAGTATGAACTTAGTTAATAATAGCGTGGAACCCTTCTCGGTTACAGTAAGTAATGATCTCTGGGGTAGTTAATTACGTTTCGGTTTCGGTAATTTAACTAGTTGCTAATCATGTTTCTATATATAGTAACTATGTAACAGCACTTATTGAAATATCTTACGATGTTTGGATAAAATATACAGGGTGTAACAAAAATGTTGGTGAACCGTTTAAGGACATAATTGATATCGTACACTAATTGAGAAAAAAAAAGCACACTTAAAAAGTTGGTTTTGTATGGTGGGCTGGCTGGGATGACGTGTCCCATACAATTTTTTTTTTTGATTCATAATTTTTTTTCTTCTACCTTTTCTCAGTCGTAATACGATACTAATTATGCCCTTAAACGGATCACCACTATTTCTGTTACATCCTGTATATTCCCGTTACTTGAGAATTTACGAGTATAACATTAGCAGGGTAGATAGGTAAATATGTATTTAATATTTTGCTGTTATAGACGGAGAGTTGGCCACGTCAGATATGACACAATAATGAGAGCAACGAAACCCCTCTAGTTAGTTAGTTTGCTATACTATGCTTGTTTCTAGATTCGGAGATCTGGCAGCTGTGAAGCGGTGGAGGTTAAAGAATGCGAGTAACTTGAAGAAAACAAATCTTAGAGTTCTGGGTTTGATGCAACATTATGGAAAATTATGTCATTAATTATATTATATCATAGCCAGAAGTTTCTGTTGGGGCAAGTAGTGCCAAATAACGCATAATGCAATTTATAGTTTGTCGCCTGCTGTTTTTGTTTCTGTATTAATACACAATGTTTTTTGTTCTCAAGTATAGGCCCTGCCCTTTATAAATGACACAACTGCGGCAGTTTTTACCTATATTGGTATTACTTTTTTCAAACTGAAAAAAATGTTGGCCTCGCCCTCTGACCTCCACCCATTAAAAGCTGCCAGATGCCGGGATCTATCAATAAAGATGGTAAAGCAATTTAATTAGTCAGGTTTCATTTCTCTCATTATTGTGTCATATCTGACGTGGCCAGCTCTTAGTCCATTAAGGCTTAAGCTGTTTGCTAAAGTTCGTTGTCAATAATTTCTAATTTTCTATAAGCTCTTGTTTACTTCTAGGGCCGTTTCCACTGGACAATGAACGGCGTTGGTCTCGAGTTCAACCACCTCTTCGGCTTCGGGGTTTTAGACGCCGGGGCCATGACGGCGCTGGCTGCCAACTGGCGCTCCGTGCCGCCGCGGTACCACTGCGAGGCCGGCTCCGTCAACACTCACACGTGAGGATATAGAGAATTCATCCTTACTTGTCTTATCATGTAAACAAATACTTCTCAAAGACACAGATAGACAGATGATCCACTTTTAAAGAAGCAGTTTAGTAATATAACTTTTCCACAAATATGCCGCTAAGACGAAATCGAGCGCACAACCCAGGCGAATTCATGCGTTATATGAATTCGCCTGGATTTTGCGCAAAAAGTGCACCCGCGTGCCATCTTTTGGCCGCTAATCGACAGAACCACTAGATACTTCAACCTAAATAAATGTACAAGTAACTTGGAATGTTTCAGTCAAATTCCGTCAGAGGGCAGCATCTCCCTCCGCATCGAGACGACGGCGTGCGGCGGCTCGCCCAGCGAGGTCCGCTACCTGGAGCACGTGCAGGCTGTCGTCAGTGCCAACGCCACGCGCCGCGGAGACCTGGAGCTGTTCCTCACCAGCCCCATGGGCACGAAGTAAGTTCCTTCATGATCCGTAGCTCCCTCATACAGCATCGAGACGACAGCATACCACGGCTCACCCAGCGAAGTCCATAAACATAACGGCATAAAATCAACAAATGTACATAAGTACAGAACGCATTTACGTCTCAATCCTGAAGGCTTAAGCTGGACACACAACAGCTCCTCTCTGTAACATGTCTTCACAGGATACTACAGTGCTGATATTTAGAAAAAATAATTATCTGGCAAAGTGGATGGCAGGCGACCAAGGGGACCCAGTCCTAAACGTGGTCCGACCAGGTGGCCAATGAATTTCAGTTGCCGATGTCACAGGCCCTTCACCAAGCAGAAGACTGCAAGAAATGGAGGGGCCTTTTGCAACGTTTCCACCGAAGCTATGATCCTCAGCAGTGAGGGATCGACTTAAGGAGGAGGAGGAGGGACAGAACGCACTTATACGTGAGAATGAGGTAGTGTTACAACGATCATTTGAAAGCAGCATAATAAATATTGGTTCCTGCTTGAGGCCAGTGCCGATCAATTTTTTTTACGTTTTACTATTTGATTATAATTACTCGTATTACGTCCTACCTGATGTTCTTACTTTATTATTCAATTTCCAGGTCGATGATACTGAGTAGGCGAGCCAACGACGACGACAGCCGGGACGGCTTCGCCAAGTGGCCGTTCATGACCACGCACACCTGGGGCGAGTACCCGCAGGGCACGTGGACTTTAGAGGTACCACCTACATAATTAACCACCTAACAAATTTAAACAAAAATAACTGACTTCACTTAGCTAAGCTAACTCCACCTTTCCAAGAGCAAGTGTCCGAGCTACTGTAAAAATACTCAAATGACCATAGTGTGCCTATAATATGTGAAGAGATCCCTCGATTCCTCCAGGTTTCTATCATTAGATTCTGACCTGGTTGCAATGAGACCAACTATGAAGTACATATACTCTTTCAAACCAAAAGAATTTTCTAAATCGGACCAGCCGTCTTCGAATAATCGGTGAACATACATAAAAAAAACCGGCTGAGTGCGTGTCGGACCACGCATAATGGAGGGTTCCGTACCTTCAATGGAATAAGAACCAAACTAATACCAAGGTCGTATCTGATGCCTATGGAAGAAGTTTTTAGGGTTCCGTACCTCGAAAGGAAAAAACGAAACCCTTATAGGATCACTTTGTTGTCTGTCTGTCTGTCTGTCTGTCTGTCTGTCTGTCTGTCTGTCTGTCTGTCTGTCTGTCTGTCTGTCTGTCTGTCTGTCTGTCTGTCTGTCTGTCTGTCTGTCTGTCTGTCTGTCTGTCTGTCTGTCTGTCTGTCTGTCTGTCTGTCTGTCTGTCTGTCTGTCTGTCTGTCTGTCTGTCTGTCTGTCTGTCTGTCTGTCTGTCTGTCTGTCTGTCTGTCTGTCTGTCTGTCTGTCTGTCTGTCTGTCTGTCTGTCTGTCTGTCTGTCTGTCTGTCTGTCTGTCTGTCTGTCTGTCTGTCTGTCTGTCTGTCTGTCTGTCTGTCTGTCTGTCTGTCTGTCTGTCTGTCTGTCTGTCTGTCTGTCTGTCTGTCTGTCTGTCTGTCTGTCTGTCTGTCTGTCTGTCTGTCTGTCTGTCTGTCTGTCTGTCTGTCTGTCTGTCTGTCTGTCTGTCTGTCTGTCTGTCTGTCTGTCTGTCTGTCTGTCTGTCTGTCTGTCTGTCTGTCTGTCTGTCTGTCTGTCTGTCTGTCTGTCTGTCTGTCTGTCTGTCTGTCTGTCTGTCTGTCTGTCTGTCTGTCTGTCTGTCTGTCTGTCTGTCTGTCTGTCTGTCTGTCTGTCTGTCTGTCTGTCTGTCTGTCTGTCTGTCTGTCTGTCTGTCTGTCTGTCTGTCTGTCTGTCTGTCTGTCTGTCTGTCTGTCTGTCTGTCTGTCTGTCTGTCTGTCTGTCTGTCTGTCTGTCTGTCTGTCTGTCTGTCTGTCTGTCTGTCTGTCTGTCTGTCTGTCTGTCTGTCTGTCTGTCTGTCTGTCTGTCTGTCTGTCTGTCTGTCTGTCTGTCTGTCTGTCTGTCTGTCTGTCTGTCTGTCTGTCTGTCTGTCTGTCTGTCTGTCTGTCTGTCTGTCTGTCTGTCTGTCTGTCTGTCTGTCTGTCTGTCTGTCTGTCTGTCTGTCTGTCTGTCTGTCTGTCTGTCTGTCTGTCTGTCTGTCTGTCTGTCTGTCTGTCTGTCTGTCTGTCTGTCTGTCTGTCTGTCTGTCTGTCTGTCTGTCTGTCTGTCTGTCTGTCTGTCTGTCTGTCTGTCTGTCTGTCTGTCTGTCTGTCTGTCTGTCTGTCTGTCTGTCTGTCTGTCTGTCTGTCTGTCTGTCTGTCTGTCTGTCTGTCTGTCTGTCTGTCTGTCTGTCTGTCTGTCTGTCTGTCTGTCTGTCTGTCTGTCTGTCTGTCTGTCTGTCTGTCTGTCTGTCTGTCTGTCTGTCTGTCTGTCTGTCTGTCTGTCTGTCTGTCTGTCTGTCTGTCTGTCTGTCTGTCTGTCTGTCTGTCTGTCTGTCTGTCTGTCTGTCTGTCTGTCTGTCTGTCTGTCTGTCTGTCTGTCTGTCTGTCTGTCTGTCTGTCTGTCTGTCTGTCTGTCTGTCTGTCTGTCTGTCTGTCTGTCTGTCTGTCTGTCTGTCTGTCTGTCTGTCTGTCTGTCTGTCTGTCTGTCTGTCTGTCTGTCTGTCTGTCTGTCTGTCTGTCTGTCTGTCTGTCTGTCTGTCTGTCTGTCTGTCTGTCTGTCTGTCTGTCTGTCTGTCTGTCTGTCTGTCTGTCTGTCTGTCTGTCTGTCTGTCTGTCTGTCTGTCTGTCTGTCTGTCTGTCTGTCTGTCTGTCTGTCTGTCTGTCTGTCTGTCTGTCTGTCTGTCTGTCTGTCTGTCTGTCTGTCTGTCTGTCTGTCTGTCTGTCTGTCTGTCTGTCTGTCTGTCTGTCTGTCTGTCTGTCTGTCTGTCTGTCTGTCTGTCTGTCTGTCTGTCTGTCTGTCTGTCTGTCTGTCTGTCTGTCTGTCTGTCTGTCTGTCTGTCTGTCTGTCTGTCTGTCTGTCTGTCTGTCTGTCTGTCTGTCTGTCTGTCTGTCTGTCTGTCTGTCTGTCTGTCTGTCTGTCTGTCTGTCTGTCTGTCTGTCTGTCTGTCTGTCTGTCTGTCTGTCTGTCTGTCTGTCTGTCTGTCTGTCTGTCTGTCTGTCTGTCTGTCTGTCTGTCTGTCTGTCTGTCTGTCTGTCTGTCTGTCTGTCTGTCTGTCTGTCTGTCTGTCTGTCTGTCTGTCTGTCTGTCTGTCTGTCTGTCTGTCTGTCTGTCTGTCTGTCTGTCTGTCTGTCTGTCTGTCTGTCTGTCTGTCTGTCTGTCTGTCTGTCTGTCTGTCTGTCTGTCTGTCTGTCTGTCTGTCTGTCTGTCTGTCTGTCTGTCTGTCTGTCTGTCTGTCTGTCTGTCTGTCTGTCTGTCTGTCTGTCTGTCTGTCTGTCTGTCTGTCTGTCTGTCTGTCTGTCTGTCTGTCTGTCTGTCTGTCTGTCTGTCTGTCTGTCTGTCTGTCTGTCTGTCTGTCTGTCTGTCTGTCTGTCTGTCTGTCTGTCTGTCTGTCTGTCTGTCTGTCTGTCTGTCTGTCTGTCTGTCTGTCTGTCTGTCTGTCTGTCTGTCTGTCTGTCTGTCTGTCTGTCTGTCTGTCTGTCTGTCTGTCTGTCTGTCTGTCTGTCTGTCTGTCTGTCTGTCTGTCTGTCTGTCTGTCTGTCTGTCTGTCTGTCTGTCTGTCTGTCTGTCTGTCTGTCTGTCTGTCTGTCTGTCTGTCTGTCTGTCTGTCTGTCTGTCTGTCTGTCTGTCTGTCTGTCTGTCTGTCTGTCTGTCTGTCTGTCTGTCTGTCTGTCTGTCTGTCTGTCTGTCTGTCTGTCTGTCTGTCTGTCTGTCTGTCTGTCTGTCTGTCTGTCTGTCTGTCTGTCTGTCTGTCTGTCTGTCTGTCTGTCTGTCTGTCTGTCTGTCTGTCTGTCTGTCTGTCTGTCTGTCTGTCTGTCTGTCTGTCTGTCTGTCTGTCTGTCTGTCTGTCTGTCTGTCTGTCTGTCTGTCTGTCTGTCTGTCTGTCTGTCTGTCTGTCTGTCTGTCTGTCTGTCTGTCTGTCTGTCTGTCTGTCTGTCTGTCTGTCTGTCTGTCTGTCTGTCTGTCTGTCTGTCTGTCTGTCTGTCTGTCTGTCTGTCTGTCTGTCTGTCTGTCTGTCTGTCTGTCTGTCTGTCTGTCTGTCTGTCTGTCTGTCTGTCTGTCTGTCTGTCTGTCTGTCTGTCTGTCTGTCTGTCTGTCTGTCTGTCTGTCTGTCTGTCTGTCTGTCTGTCTGTCTGTCTGTCTGTCTGTCTGTCTGTCTGTCTGTCTGTCTGTCTGTCTGTCTGTCTGTCTGTCTGTCTGTCTGTCTGTCTGTCTGTCTGTCTGTCTGTCTGTCTGTCTGTCTGTCTGTCTGTCTGTCTGTCTGTCTGTCTGTCTGTCTGTCTGTCTGTCTGTCTGTCTGTCTGTCTGTCTGTCTGTCTGTCTGTCTGTCTGTCTGTCTGTCTGTCTGTCTGTCTGTCTGTCTGTCTGTCTGTCTGTCTGTCTGTCTGTCTGTCTGTCTGTCTGTCTGTCTGTCTGTCTGTCTGTCTGTCTGTCTGTCTGTCTGTCTGTCTGTCTGTCTGTCTGTCTGTCTGTCTGTCTGTCTGTCTGTCTGTCTGTCTGTCTGTCTGTCTGTCTGTCTGTCTGTCTGTCTGTCTGTCTGTCTGTCTGTCTGTCTGTCTGTCTGTCTGTCTGTCTGTCTGTCTGTCTGTCTGTCTGTCTGTCTGTCTGTCTGTCTGTCTGTCTGTCTGTCTGTCTGTCTGTCTGTCTGTCTGTCTGTCTGTCTGTCTGTCTGTCTGTCTGTCTGTCTGTCTGTCTGTCTGTCTGTCTGTCTGTCTGTCTGTCTGTCTGTCTGTCTGTCTGTCTGTCTGTCTGTCTGTCTGTCTGTCTGTCTGTCTGTCTGTCTGTCTGTCTGTCTGTCTGTCTGTCTGTCTGTCTGTCTGTCTGTCTGTCTGTCTGTCTGTCTGTCTGTCTGTCTGTCTGTCTGTCTGTCTGTCTGTCTGTCTGTCTGTCTGTCTGTCTGTCTGTCTGTCTGTCTGTCTGTCTGTCTGTCTGTCTGTCTGTCTGTCTGTCTGTCTGTCTGTCTGTCTGTCTGTCTGTCTGTCTGTCTGTCTGTCTGTCTGTCTGTCTGTCTGTCTGTCTGTCTGTCTGTCTGTCTGTCTGTCTGTCTGTCTGTCTGTCTGTCTGTCTGTCTGTCTGTCTGTCTGTCTGTCTGTCTGTCTGTCTGTCTGTCTGTCTGTCTGTCTGTCTGTCTGTCTGTCTGTCTGTCTGTCTGTCTGTCTGTCTGTCTGTCTGTCTGTCTGTCTGTCTGTCTGTCTGTCTGTCTGTCTGTCTGTCTGTCTGTCTGTCTGTCTGTCTGTCTGTCTGTCTGTCTGTCTGTCTGTCTGTCTGTCTGTCTGTCTGTCTGTCTGTCTGTCTGTCTGTCTGTCTGTCTGTCTGTCTGTCTGTCTGTCTGTCTGTCTGTCTGTCTGTCTGTCTGTCTGTCTGTCTGTCTGTCTGTCTGTCTGTCTGTCTGTCTGTCTGTCTGTCTGTCTGTCTGTCTGTCTGTCTGTCTGTCTGTCTGTCTGTCTGTCTGTCTGTCTGTCTGTCTGTCTGTCTGTCTGTCTGTCTGTCTGTCTGTCTGTCTGTCTGTCTGTCTGTCTGTCTGTCTGTCTGTCTGTCTGTCTGTCTGTCTGTCTGTCTGTCTGTCTGTCTGTCTGTCTGTCTGTCTGTCTGTCTGTCTGTCTGTCTGTCTGTCTGTCTGTCTGTCTGTCTGTCTGTCTGTCTGTCTGTCTGTCTGTCTGTCTGTCTGTCTGTCTGTCTGTCTGTCTGTCTGTCTGTCTGTCTGTCTGTCTGTCTGTCTGTCTGTCTGTCTGTCTGTCTGTCTGTCTGTCTGTCTGTCTGTCTGTCTGTCTGTCTGTCTGTCTGTCTGTCTGTCTGTCTGTCTGTCTGTCTGTCTGTCTGTCTGTCTGTCTGTCTGTCTGTCTGTCTGTCTGTCTGTCTGTCTGTCTGTCTGTCTGTCTGTCTGTCTGTCTGTCTGTCTGTCTGTCTGTCTGTCTGTCTGTCTGTCTGTCTGTCTGTCTGTCTGTCTGTCTGTCTGTCTGTCTGTCTGTCTGTCTGTCTGTCTGTCTGTCTGTCTGTCTGTCTGTCTGTCTGTCTGTCTGTCTGTCTGTCTGTCTGTCTGTCTGTCTGTCTGTCTGTCTGTCTGTCTGTCTGTCTGTCTGTCTGTCTGTCTGTCTGTCTGTCTGTCTGTCTGTCTGTCTGTCTGTCTGTCTGTCTGTCTGTCTGTCTGTCTGTCTGTCTGTCTGTCTGTCTGTCTGTCTGTCTGTCTGTCTGTCTGTCTGTCTGTCTGTCTGTCTGTCTGTCTGTCTGTCTGTCTGTCTGTCTGTCTGTCTGTCTGTCTGTCTGTCTGTCTGTCTGTCTGTCTGTCTGTCTGTCTGTCTGTCTGTCTGTCTGTCTGTCTGTCTGTCTGTCTGTCTGTCTGTCTGTCTGTCTGTCTGTCTGTCTGTCTGTCTGTCTGTCTGTCTGTCTGTCTGTCTGTCTGTCTGTCTGTCTGTCTGTCTGTCTGTCTGTCTGTCTGTCTGTCTGTCTGTCTGTCTGTCTGTCTGTCTGTCTGTCTGTCTGTCTGTCTGTCTGTCTGTCTGTCTGTCTGTCTGTCTGTCTGTCTGTCTGTCTGTCTGTCTGTCTGTCTGTCTGTCTGTCTGTCTGTCTGTCTGTCTGTCTGTCTGTCTGTCTGTCTGTCTGTCTGTCTGTCTGTCTGTCTGTCTGTCTGTCTGTCTGTCTGTCTGTCTGTCTGTCTGTCTGTCTGTCTGTCTGTCTGTCTGTCTGTCTGTCTGTCTGTCTGTCTGTCTGTCTGTCTGTCTGTCTGTCTGTCAGTCTGTCAAGACCATTTTTCTCAGGAACGCGTGGAGGTATCAAGCTGAAATTTATATCAAATACTCAGGTCTATTGTCCCTTGGAGCTGTGAAAAAATCAAACTTAAAAGCCAACGCAATCAAAAGATACAGTCGTTTATGCTGCAAATATTAGAGTTTTTCGGCACTCGCAAAACCTACGGGGTACTTCCCGTGAACTCAGAAACTTGAAATTTGGCACGAAGCAACATCGTATAGCATAGACAACGGAAAAATTACAAAAAGTAGAAATTTTTAGTAAAATCATACAAAAAAATATTTTTTTTAATTTTAAACTTACTACCTTTTTCCTCGTAAACGCGTGGAGGTAATAAATTGAAATTCATGTCAAATACTCAGAGATATAGGACCTTTCAGATGTAGCAAAACCAAACTTTTATGTCAACGCAATCAAAAGAAATAGCAATTTAAGTTGCATGTTTTGAAACTGAGTACTTGCAAGAAACTCAAAACCTAAAGGGTACTTCCCGTAAACTCAGAAACTTGAAACTTGGCACGAAGAAATGTCATATAGCACAGACAAAGGAAAAATTACGAAAAGTAGACATTTTTAGTAAAATCATACAAAAAATATTTTTTTTAATTTTAAACTTACTACCTTTTTCCTCGTAAACGCGTAGAGGTATTAAATTGAAATTCATGTCAAATACTCAAGGCTATAGGACCTTTCAGATGTAGCAAAACCAAACTTTTATGTCAACGCAATCAAAAGAAATAGCAATTTAAGTTGCATATTTTGAAACTGAGTACTTGCAAGAAACTCAAAACCTAAAGGGTACTTCCCGTAAACTCAGAAACTTGAAACTTGGCACGAAGAAATGTCATATAGCACAGACAAAGGAAAAATTACGAAAAGTAGACTTTTTTAGTAAAATCATACAAAAAATATTTTGTTAAATTTTAAACTTACTACCTTTTTCCTCGTAAACGCGTAAAGGTATTAAATTGAAATTCATATCAAATACTCAGGTCTATAACACCTTTCAGCTGTAGCAAAATCAAACTTCTACGTCAACTTTTACTTATATACCTACAGGTTTGTACGGAACCCTCGGTGCGCGAGTCCGACTCGCACTTGGCCGGTTTTTTTGGAGATAACTCAAAAATTACTGAACCGAAAATGTTCAAAACAATTTTCGTATAAGGCGCATCTTCTCAAATTTTATACATTTGGACTTACGGTTCAAAAGTTACAGGGGGGGGGACAAACAATTTTTCTGACTTTCGAAGCGATTATTTCTGAAAATATTTACTTAATCACAAAATGTTCGAAGTCACCTCGACGTTATTTTTAAAGATCTATCGATTTATATTTACACTAGCTTTTGCCCGCGGCTTCGCTCGCGTTAAATTCGGGGTATCACGGTTCCCCTTTGCCCCCCGGAATGCTCCATACAAACTTCCACCCCCCATTTTAGGGAAGTGGGGGGTTAGAAAGAGACAAAAAGTAGCCTATGTCACTCTCCATCCCTTCAACTATCTCCACTTAAAAAAATCACGTCAATTCGTCGCCCCGTTTTGCCGTGAAAGAGGGACAAACAAACAACCGAACAAACACACACACTTTCCCATTTATAATATTAGTATGGATGTTGATATCTGGTAAAACATATTTTTTGAAATTTAGTTACATGTATGGAGCGCCCCCCTAACAATTTTTTTTTTGCGATTTAACCACATAACTAAATAGCGGCATACAAAATACACCTTATGTCTAAATTTTATTAAGATACGTCTTATAGTTTCCGAGTAAAACGCCTGTGACATACGGACGGACGGACGGACAGACGGATATGACGAAACTATAACGGTCCCGTTTTTGCCATTTTGGCTCTTTGGAAATCTTGAAGTCGGTTGAAAAGGGTTCTAGGAGTGGTATTTCACAGTTTTTGAACGGACGGTTAATGACGTCGGTGGCGTCAGTGGCCCAACTTGCCGATGCCGTGAATGTCCGTCATTGGCGCCAAATGGGGAAGGCAACTGTCAAAGTGACATCTCCAACATGGGTCCTTAGAAAAGCTAAATTTGTATGGCGCGAAGTAGTTTTTATTTATGTTCGCGAAAATGACTCAATGTTTTGTCTCGATTTGCTCCGAAATTGAAATCCACCGGTTTCTGAAATGTACTAAAATTAAAATGCTGTAGATTAACACGATAGGGAAGGTTTTTGCCTAAGAAAAGGTTTTTGACTGCATACTAGTTAAGGACCATTCATCTTCTGTCTCCTCTCATTGTATGTGTCTCTTTCTCTCATTGTATGGAATCTGGAACAGCGCCCTCTACCAAAAGTTTTCACCGGCCTTCCCCATTGAATGCATTGATTTATATAAAAAGGGAGATATGATACCAGGCGCTCGATTGTGTGCCATCAAATATAGGTTCCGGCACCTATATTGAATTAGTCGTGTGGCAGAGTCTCTCAGTCACACTTTGTGCAATGCGCAAAATATGGAGGTCTACCGTGCATACCCGTGTTAACTATATAGGTTTATCTCTTTTGCTCATGATGAACATACATTATAGCGGTGTGTAGCATTTTACAAGTGTGTAGGTGCAGGACCACATTTCAGTTTTGCTTAGGTACTATGAACGTCACTCATCTTCCTTTTTGTTTATGTCTATGATTGAATGCCGTATTTTGATCACAGGCCCGTTTCAACGGCGGCTCGTCGCCCTCCCTGGCCGCGGGCTGGCTGCGCGGCTGGTCGCTCGTGCTGCACGGCACGCGCGCGCCGCCGTACGCGCAGCTGCAGCCGCAGGACCCGCACTCCAAGCTCGCCGTGGTCAAGAAGGCGCACGAGGACGCTCCGCACTAGACGGATGTAGCCGAGAGATGCCGAGAGGATAAGGATCGGTTTATGATCAGGTTTACCGTTATGTCAAAGTTATCAAATGAACCCCGGACTGCTTGCTACCAGAATAGAAAATTGTGGCATGTAATTAAACCCATACAACATTTTTGCAGATTATCGATTCGATGACAACGTTTCTCAGATATATACAGCCTTGGCCAGAAGTGTTGAGCATAGCAGTTTGTTGTTTACAATTTTGATATTAAGTATTATTTCCCTATTATAACAATGTACGATGACGTAAAATGTTATATTTTATTTATGTATCTATCAAACTTCACCTAATAACAATTTCAAAGTACCTATAAAATGTGAAAACTTAAGGTTCGAATTCGAATTTAAGTCGGTGCGACAAATTGCTAATATTCTATGCAGTTACTACTAACTTCAACAAAACATGCCTGTTCAGTTTGAATTAATTAATAAATTAACTTCAAAAAAGATAGAAACGCTGGACTAAAGTTTCGAGTTTTGTATGAAAATCGCAAGGGTGCTCAACACTTCTAGCTAAGGCTGTATGTATATGTATGGACAACCAATTTGATTCCTAGGCCACTGTAGAACCCTGTCGTAATTACAACTGCCCGTGGATACGTATAAAAGTTGCTATTTACTACTATTAAACTACCTATTATGACAAGGTGCCAGAGTCGCCTAGGAAACAAATTGCTTGACTGTACCTTTGGTCTAACTAACGTTCTATTAGACTTATTAGAATTCGGAAATCAACTTTCTCTGTGAAACGGAAAACGGCGTTATTTTACACAGAAAATAAGTCATCGATAAAATTAATCACGGAATATTTATTCTATTTATTAATTACTAGCTTTTGCCCGCGGCTTCGCTCGCGTTAAATTCGGGGTAACACGGTTCCCCTTTGCCCGCCGTAATGCTCCATACAAACTTCCACCCCCCATTTTAGGGAAGTGGGGGGTTAGAAAGAGACAAAAAGTAGCCTATGTCACTCTCTATCCCTTCAACTGTCTCCACTTAAAAAATCACGTCAATTCGTCGCCCCGTTTTGCCGTGAAAGACGGACAAACAAACAAACACACACACTTTCCCATTTATAATATTAGTATGGATTGAAGCCAAAGTAGAGGCTTGTTAGCAACAACGTGACCCAATTTAACCCGCGACACGTATTTTCTTAGTTGCTATACTGGCTATATTTGCGATTTAAGAGAAAGTCACCAGCAGATTACCTAATTCATAACGGTAAACGCGATCATTTAGGGCAAACGTTACGTACCAAATAAATTGAAAGGATATTGCGAGAGCTCGCTACTTAAGTGTACCAACGGCTAATGTATGCGATGTCAACAAGAATAATCAGGATTATAGTTAACATCAGTTCGGTGAGAAAGATTAAGTATATTTAACAGCAAAACCAAATTAATGATTGAGCACTAACGCCAAAGTATTATAATTCAGAGTAGCTAAAAAGTTGTTGAAACCGGATTGAACGTCAAAGATACTATTTTAAGTTCAGATTTGCTAATAGGTTACCTGTATAAAAACTGATAAACTGTACCGTACTCAATTAGTTCAAAAAACTCCGGAAAATGCTTAAAAATAATTTGTGTACCTACTTACTTCTAACCTTCCGTTTACCCCAGCTTTTTGCTCTATTGAGCCTGGGGTCCGCTCGGCAACCTAATCCCAGGAATTGGCGTTGGCATTAATTTCGAAACGTACGAAAGCGACTGCCATCTGACCTTTTAACCCAGAGGAGAAACTAGGCCTTGTTGGGATTAGATCCGGTTTCCTCACGATGTTTTCCTATAACGAAAAGCGACTGGTAAATATCAAATGATATTTCGCACATAAGTTCCGAAAAACTCAGTGGGACGAGCCGGGGTTTGAACCCGCGACCTTCGGATTGAAGGGACCTACTAACTTCTAACATACCTATATTGTCGTGGCGTCTTAATTTAGAACAAAACACAAGAATAAGCTGTGTTAACGATTGCATTTTTGAATTGCTACGGTGGGAAGGGAATTGATTTTGTTGTAAAAGGTTGAAAAATAGAATGCAATCTGGTTATAAACGAAGTACAATCAGGCTATGTTCCACTAATAACTTGGGAATGTAAGTAATACATCCTATAAATCAGTCTAGTCAGCTTTGGAAGTAAGAAAGTTAAAATGGAGTTAACCATTGAATTGGTAAAGTAATTGCGACGAAAGGTGCAGGCCAAACGATCATGGGCATGGGTGATCTTATCAGAGTATGACAAACGAGTTTATAACAAGAATTAACGCTTCTGCTAGTGAAAATGTGTAGATTTGAAAGACATTGTTTTTGTTTTGAGGAATTTTCATTCAGTATTTGAATTAAAAATTAGATTTCATACCTAAACGTAGATGTGCTCTGAGAAAAAACATTAAAAGATTAGTGTATCTACAGTCATTGGATTGATGACTTCGTTGCGTTTTCGTTGTTCTTTAAATATCATAAAATATTAAGGATACAGTTGATTAAGTAAGTAAAACGGTGTTTTTCAATCGTAATTTATGTACCTCTATCGATAAAAATTTGGAGTACCTATGTACATTGTAGCCAAGATTGAATCAATCTTTTGAAAAACATTGCTCTATAATGCTTAACGTGCGATGCAAAAATGAAAGATGTTGATGTCTATTTCTAAAGTTTACTCCATGCGTATGAATGCTACCACCTTGTCTTAAAGTTCGTATTTGCCTGGCACATATTTGGGGAGTTTAAAATTATTTTTGACTTTACTGAGTAATGATTTTGATTAATTTACGTGCCTGCTACGTAATCGGCCACAATTGTATATATTTTTCGATGTAGGTACGTACTATCAAAGTACCTAGACATACATAACAACTTATTTTGAATAAAAAAATATGTAAATTTGTGGCCTTTACTTTGAAGTTCAAGAGCAGGAGGAGAATTATTGTTGGTTGGAATAATTCTTACTCATATTATTTTATGTAACTACCTACCTATTTATTATAGCTATGCGTTAAAAAAATGTTAAATTATGTATTAGTTAGTATCTCATGGCGACATTTAATTTAATTTCTGGGGCCGTATTCTAACTTTAAAACTCGTATAAACACGATCCAACTTTAATACAACTCCAATGCATTAACAACGCAATACAGCTACGGCATAAACATCTGAACCAGAAATATCAGAATTTGCTTGAGAAATATTCCAACGCAACTCCAATACAACTTCAATATTGGTTGATTGTTTAATGTGTGTTGGCGTTATGTTTGAGATAGGTTGTGTTGTTATTGTATTGTTAATGGATTTTAAAATTAGAATCCGGCACCTGGAATAATTGTAGTATCTTATTCAGGTCATTTTTATTAGTATCAGTGAAATTGTTTTTATAATTTAGTTACCAATGTTACTTTATTGAATGGTCTGTGGGTAAATTATGTAGGGTGATTGTGCTAGTTTCCCGTCCAGGTCTAGTTTATCGTCCATCTTATTAAACTGCAAAAAATATACGGGAAAAACTTAATAAGTTCATTTATTTATAGTTTACTCTTTACTAGATTCTTTAATATTAAGCCTTTATTTTGGGAAAATCTTGAGTATAAATATAAAAATAAGTATGGGCAGAAAACTGACATATGTGGACGAAAACTAGCACAATCACCCTACTCAGCTAATTTTGGGTATAATGGGGGTAAGAAAGTTTCTGTTACAAATTATTTTTGGATGATATAACATATCAGATCGAACAAAAAATCTATTTTACGATAAATCCGAATTGACCATTAGGTACCATATTATCTATATATTCGCTTAATATTTCAGGTCCAATGTTTTATACAGACTTCATTTAATACCTACGCTTATATTTTTAATTAATAAAAACAAAACTAGAGACGTTTTGCTGAAACGTTTCTATCTCTTTGACGTTTTTAAGTTTTTAGAGTTTAGTTTGTTTCTTTTTAATAGTCAAATAGGCAGCATTTGTCCCAGCCAAATGACGTCCATTTGACAGTATCCGATTTCCGTGGCGCATCCTCTCATGTCACCCAGCATGCGCCAGGGAGACCAAGGATCCATAGATTAGGAGTTATTGATGCTGACATAAGGTATATAATAAATATATTTATTAACATAGAGGTAATTATGCGATCAAATAACTTCCTTTCGGGCCAAGTGAACAAGATTATTTACGATTACCTCTGGCTCCTTATATATTTTCTTAACATAATATTTTTATTATTAAATACAATAAATAAAAAACAATTTAACGTGTTTTTCAATTCTTATTACCAATTGAAAATAAAACTGTGTACGCTTCAGCGTAATACACTGGCACAGTTAATGCTGTTTAGGTAGTCGTTAGAACATAAAATTATATAAAGAAGTCTATAATGTACCTACTAAGAAATATATAGAAAATATAATGTGATTTGGTGTTGTATATGAATTAAATGATGTTTTTGTAATTGCTACTCCTTTCCCTTTCTTACTGTTCAAGCAAGTATCCCGAGGTAGTCTAATCTCTAATAAAGATATATTTGAAAGTTTTCTTCGGTCGTTTAGTTTGTTAAATAAATACTTATCCACGTGACCCACTAATCAAGTGTTCAGTCTAGGTATTTAGGTATTTATTGAAGATTTGTAACCTTTGGAACTTGTACAGTTTGTCCGGCGGCTTAATGATAAACGCGCCATACTTTAAGTATGGAGCAATTGTACTTAAACCGCCGGACAAACTATACAAGAACGATTAAAAAAACTAAACACTACTCTAGTACATACATGGCTACCTAAGAGCACGCGACCGAAACAGGAATACACTTAGCCAACGTGGCAATATTTAACGCTCCGTGGCGTATCGTAGTCACCTCTCTGTATCACTCTTCCATATTAGTACGACAGTGTCATTTGCGTTTCGTTCGCTACGGAGCGTAATCGATTGGCACGTTGTCTAGGCGGGCTTAGCCAACGTGGCAATCGTTAACGCTCCGTGGCGTAGGGTAGTCATATCTCTCTATCACTTTTTCATTTTAGTGTGACAGTGACAGTTGCGTTTCGTTCGCTACAGAGCGTAAACGGTTGGAACGTTGGCTAGGCCTTTAGAAGGGAAAACGCCAATAGAATACTACGACGCAAGTAGAGGGATCTACATCATTATAAAGAGAGAAACGTTTAATAGTTTTCTGCTGAAAACGAAAAAAAATATAAATGAAAAAGATTAGGTACCTATACGGACCAAGTGGTATTGGTAAGTACTTAATCTCTTTTTAGGGTTCCGTAGTCAACTAGGAACCCTTATAGTTTCGCCATGTCTGCCCGTCCGTCCGTCCGTCCGTCCGTCCGCGGATAATCTCAGTGACCGTTAGCACTAGAAAGCTGAAATTTGGTACTAATATGTATATCAATCACGCCAACAAAGTGGTAAAATAAAAAGTGGAAAAAAATGTTTTATTAGGGTACCTCCCCTATACGTAAAGTGGGGAGTGATTTTTTTTTTCATTTCAACCCTAACGTGTGATATATTGTTGGACATTGATGTATTATGTATTCTACTAGATGAGCTATCTAGAACAAATTTTGTGCGCCATGTTTGGCGGTTGACAGCTGTCACTGAATCAAAGTGTAGGTTTAACAAAACAGACGTGACACTATTTTGACAAAATTCATATTCTGCCTAAACACATTTTGTAAGGAAACGTAAGTAACTAAATAATTGTTTTATTTGTATCTAATGTTTATTTTGCTCCTTACCCTAGAGTTTAAGGAACGAATGGAGAAAAATACTATTTTTGCTGACAAGTGCCTTTCAATACGAACTTTGAGGGTTAATGATCCTTGATATTTACTTAAAATTACATTGATTTCCTCGCACGTCGTAAGTATGTATAACATGGGTGATATTTAGATATTTAAGTTTTAAATTTAAATCATAAAAATTTTTGCTATGTATTTTACTCGCATTAACAATTTTAGCAAATTCGCCCTCGTTGTAAAATAAAAATTTGTTTAATGAACTAAACATTACCTAACGTACTTATCTAAAAATTGTTGATTACGTAAATATGTTTATGCTGAGTATTATTAAACAATAATGTAGGTAAATCAAGTGTAGGCACATATGTTGTTACTTCTGCGACATTAATCTGTGCGCCAAGGAATATGGCGTCGCAACGCCAACATTAATATTTTAAATTAGTGTAACACCAATCTTTGCACTTACTTACCTATGAAACGTAATTCCATGGCTTTTATTACTATTTTTAGAATTATTTTTACAGTTTGTTATCATGCAAAAAGCCTTTACGTTTAGTATTTGATTTTTAAAAAAATTTGACACTTGCGTGTAATCATGTCAGTGGTCCAACAGCTAATGTCAGACTTTTAGTGATTTTCACTACAACTCATGGTACAAATAATTTCTTTATCTACACTCATACTGTAAGTACTCTAAAATGCGTTCAAAAACCGTAGACAATGACAAGCATTACAACAAACGATTTAACTATGATAAGTTTCTTATCTGCGGCAGTAACGTAATTTTAACTTTGCATGCTCAAATATTGTTAAGCACTGAGTTTCAAATTTGGAACATCGAATTTGATAACATAATGTTACCGCCATGGCCAACTCGATTGGTCCCGCGCGAGCCCCGACACAATCGAGTTGGCCACGCCGACACAATCGAGATGGCCGCGGCGGTGCAATGGCGGCCATTCTATGATTTCCGATCCGAATACGGCATTTATAATAAATAATATGAGTGTAGATAAAGCAGTGTATGCAACTGTACGTAATTAGGCCTTAAAACACTCGTGTGATCTTATTATGAAATTCGCCTGCGGCTCATTTCATAAAACCACACTCATATTTTAAGGACCCTTATTACGTAACAGTTACATAAACTACTATAGGGATATCATCTCCTGTTACTCAATGTTGTTGGATAGGTATTTAAAAACGAATAGGGGTTTACTAAAATCAAATATTATTTCTTGTCAGGTCAATGTCAAGTCGGGAAAAAAAAATTGTCTCCAAACTAAAACGAATTTTCTAATGTATTTATACGGTCTGAATACAAATTAAATACAGAAATAATATTGTTAAATAAATTATATTCACATATACAACCAATAATATTCAATATCCGCCGGACTGTTTAGCTTCACAGCTTCCATAGCCCCGTTGTTATATGGTTGTTACCAATATTTTGTGCGAAAATGCTTTGAATTTATTTATTTTGTATAAATCGTCATATTTACAATATGATTCTTGGATTATATAATATATGAAATGATCATGGATTGGCGCGACAATTTTATGAAAACTAACCTGTAAGCGACGCCTGCCTCTTAGACTCCAGTGCCGGCGCGGCGCTTCCCCGGTCTCTTCACCGAGTTCAAAATTTATATTTCGAGAGAAGAAAGAAGGATTGGATTGCGCGCAGAGACTACGCCCTCCCGTTGTGACAGCGTCTACTATTGTGTCATCCTTTGACTTTTGAAGCCAGTTTTCCTTGTGTTATTGTTTTATATTTTAATTTAATTACTTAAGTTGTGTTCTTTAATCATCGTAAGTCTATGTATAATTTTGTAGAAATTTATTTATTAAGTAGGTATTTTAACTCACAGCTATATATTTTAACAGACAATCATGGAATGTTGTGTTTGCAATAAGAGTTTCCAAACAGCTAAAGGCCTACACATACATCAGTCTCGTATCCACCACGTTCGTGTGTGCCTAAATTCTTCCGTCCCGAATGCCCAAAGCACCAATCACTCCTCAACATCATCATATCAATCCTCAATCCCACTCCAGTCTCTTCTCGGCCGTCTTAAACAGTCTACGTCGTTAATTAAGCGTATACCGCGTGGAGCCAGGCCCGTCGTTGCTGAAGCCCTGACCTCCACAATTAATAATTGTGTAAACAAAAACAATATACATTCCTGGCGCGATCTGTTAACATTTGCGTACAAAATTTTACACGTTTCAGATAATAACGGCAATATTAGTCTAACTCAGAAAATCAAAAACAATATCCTTGTACCTGAACTGCCTTCAACCTCACAGACATCCCGAGATCGGGGTACAAAATATAATTTGTGTCAAAAAGTCGAGGATAAAGTGCATGACGGGGACCTAAAAGGTGCTGCTCGGCTCCTTTTCTCGAACGACACCCTCGCTCCCGACACTCCCGAAACTATAGCTACCTTACAAGATAAGCAACCCTCAGGACATACCACACCTATCTTTGCAGATTCTCCTTCCGATCCTTCAGCTTGTCTCCATGCCACGGAGGACAACGTATCGTCAGCCCTCGCATCTTTTCCAAAAGGGTCCGCATCCGGCTTGGATGGCATCTCAGCTCAGCATCTTATTGACCTGACGAGTTATGGTTCTGGGGTAGCTGGCGAGCAATTGACGGTAAGCATTGTAAAACTTATAAACCTCATGCTCCTTGGAGATGTCAGCCAAGAGGTTACGCCTATACTATACGGGGCCAACCTTATAGCTCTCTCTAAGAAGGACGGTGGCGTGCGGCCTATTGCCGTTGGTTCCACATTCCGGCGATTGGCAGCCAAAGTCTGCGTACGGCACACACGTACTAAATTACAAAAACTCTTTGAGCCCGTGCAGGTCGGTTTTGGCACCCGCGGAGGCTGTTAAGCAGCAGTCCATGCCGTACGCACCTTTATTCAAACCGATTCATGTGAGGTACTACTAAAGATTGACGTGAAAAACGCTTTCAACGCCGTTAACAGAGACACCCTACTTAACGAAGTCAAAATTCACGTGCCAGAAAGGAGATCGTCAATTTTTGTTAGGTGATCTGGCCCAGATTATTTAGGACCGTTTAGGAATGACTCTAACCTTTAAACAATCGTCATAATTTCTAGATCAGGATGGTGGTAAAAAAATTCCAAGTCTAATGGGAAAATTGAAAAATCATGCATTTAAAACTTGAATCTGACGAGGATAATTTTTTAAAGCGTGCATGCCTATGATTTATACATTAATGTAAAAAAAGTACTGGTTTTTTAAAGAAAATGTACAAAAGCGGACTTAAAAACAAAACGGGAATCATGATGAAATAATAAAAAGTAATATTTTGATCGTATTTATAGTTCCTGTATTTCGGTAAACAAAGACGGTTGTCAAACCATCGTTGATACTATAGTTCAAAATCTGTAAGAATGAACTTTTGACACTTCAGTATTGACGTCATTAGTGATGGGGCTAAGACGTATCGTTTGTCAAATTTAGCGATTATTTATGAATTGTTCGAATCGATTTTACTACAACCGATTTTTTCTTGTTATATGCCTATATATTTTGTATCACAAATCTTCTCAAATTATAACAATAGGAATAAGAGAATAAGAATAATGTTTATTGACTTAAACCTAATACAAGTGTAAGTAATATTTGCACAGTACGCTAATAGCTTGAGAGAGACTTATGTATTAGGTTTGAAACTGTTTCACCGGAACTGAGCCTCTGTCTCCCGAACTAGGCGGATGCCTGCGACTCGGAAGTCAGTGATTCCACCGAGAATATGAGTTGAGATGAGTTGTATGCAGTTATGCCTAATATACAAAAATAAATTAAAAAAGGAAAACTTAACTATAACAAAGCAGAAAATAAAATTATTTAGGAAATGATCATTTAATAATTGTTATCTACTAATTATGTATGGCATTATAATAATTCCATAATTAATACAATATGATAAGAAAGTCTTATATTGTCTATTGATTACATAATCGATTTTATCGACTTACGGAAATGTTATATGAATCGGAACAGCAGACATGGTCACAACACTAAATTTAAAAAAAAGGAGGCGTAGACCGTAACTGTTTGCATGCTAAATTGTTATCGTAAAATATTCAATAACTAATATATGAAAAAAATTAACTTTAATTAAGTTATGTTTATAAAAAGTGAAATATTGTGTTTACGTACATGACAAGCTGTAAAATCGTTATGGGATTTTGTTTATAATTTCAAAGTGTCTTGCGCGTTTACGTTCTACGGGCGTTGCGATGTGTCAAATGTTCATTCTTACAGATTTTGAACTATATTAACTGAACATTCCTAACACCTATTGCGAAGGGATAAGGTTTACCACCGTTAAGTGCGATAGCACTAGTATCTGACATTGCAAAATTGAAACAATGATGCGTTTCGTTATCGAAGGAGCATGATATTATGCCATTATGAAACCCACTTTTAATATTCAAACTCCGATCAAAAATGCAAAAATACGCATTTTCAATCTTTAGGCGTTTTAATACAGTCGATTTCTAATTTAGACTTCCGTATTCGTAGGCTTAGATATTATTTTAATATTACAATGTTGTAACTCACCGAACAGTATCAAAACGCAGATTATGTAACGGTAGATATTGACAGTGTCAAACCAAAAAACAAACCCGTTTCAGTCCAGGTGAAGTTAAACTTTATATCAATGTCATAAGGACGTTAACGACTTGTCTTGTTGTATTTTAATCGCGGAAAGATCAACATAATGTTTATTTATTTAGTATTTCTAATTTCCGTTTCATTTTTTTGTAATATTTTGTCTACTTTAGTAATAAAATGAGTATTTATTTTACATTGTAGTACAAACTGTATACGGTTTATATCAGGTGGCCCGGAATTGACGATCTCCTTTATAATTTCCTTTTACAGTAGACATGAGTAGTTCGCGAATGAGTGATTCAAATGAAGTACTTCACTTGGTGTCACTCTTTCGTTCACTAGTTCAGTTCGGATTCTTATAGTTCAATACTTCAGTATATCAGTTCATAAAATCGTTTACCTACTCACTCGCTCCGAGCGAGAGTGAGTGAAATGGAATGGACGGACACCGCACCACATCTCGTCGTCATGATCTCGAATAGAACCGAACGCGGCCGAAAGCGACCGAAAGATGTTGGTCTACTCACACATACCACTGGAGCCATATTCCGTTTCACTCGACAGTAAGATGCACCTCTAGAGTTACTGAACTAAATTGAACTAGTGAACTAAAAGAGTGATATACTTCACAGCGAACGAAAGATGCATATCAATCTTTTCTTTTAAGTGACACATTTTGCGCATGACTATTTTACAGTGTTACCATAGTCCGTCCAAATTGATTCACAAAAATAGCGAAATTCTCTCGGCCATGGGTTGCCAGCAAGGCGATCCCCTAGGTCCCGCTCTATTTAGTCTGGCTATAAACACAATCATCCACAGCCTTACATCCAAGCTGAACGTGTGGTACTTGGACGACGGCACCCTTGGTGGAGATTCACAAACCGTTCTGGCAGATCTATCTAAAATTATTCAAAGTTTCAACGATATCGGCTTGAAGCTTAATTTCGATAAATGTGAATTGTACATTACTGAAAATGTAGAAGTATCTCTGGCAACCCAAATACTAGAAAGTTTTAAAAATTTAGCCGTAAATATCAAAATATTGTCCAAGGACAATTTGCATCTTCTCGGCTCACCCATCTTTGATGAGGCCATCCCCTCTGTTTTAGCAAATCAATTTCTAAATTTCGTGATAATTCGGAACGCCTAATCAAAATTAGTAGCCACTCCGCCCTATTTATTTTAAAATTTTGTTTACTGGTTCCCAAATTTACTTACTTACTCCGTTGTTGCCCCGCCTGGAAATTCAGTCATCTAATCCATCCCATAGATAACCTCATCAAGTCACAATTACAAACAATCCTAAATGTCCGATTTAATGAGGAAGCACGGTCCCAGGCTTCCTTGCCATTAAGATTTGGCGGTCTGGGAACTCGCAAGATCTCAAGTGTGGCTCTGCCCGCATTTTTGTCTTCAATTCACGGCACGTCAGATCTCGCAGGTAAAATCCTTAAAGCCCCATCGGCTACAAACTGCGAGATCGCGTGCCTGAATGAAGCCAAGAATGCCTGGCTAACCGGCTTGGGCCTAGAGTTCCCATCCAGACCCGAGAGGCAAAGGGCCTGGGATACCATAGCTTCTGCTGCCACTCTAAAATATTTTATAGACACTTCTTCAGGAAAAAACCGCGCAAGGCTTCTGGCAGTTTCAAGGTCAGAGTCTGGACACTGGCTCCACGCGTATCCTTCACCCAACACTGGCACCTACATTGACCCAGGAACCCTCCGTATAGCTATTGGTCTCCCGGTTGGGGCTGACGTATGTGTGGACCACAGCTGTGCCTCATGTGGGGCCCCCGTAGACGGCCTCGGCCACCACGGACTCAGTTGTGCTTCGGGAGCCGGCCGCCTGTCCCGTCATGCGGCACTAAACGATATCCTGAGGAGAGCGCTCGTCAGCGCCAACGTCCCCGCCGCTTTGGTACCCCAGATCGTGCGGGACGATGGCAAGCGCCCCGACGGGATGTCGTTAATCCCCTGGAGGATGGGCCGCGCGCTGGTGCGGGATGCCACCTGTACCGACACGCTGGCGGCGTCCTATCTTCCAGCGACAAGCAGGCGTGCCGGGGCGGCGGCTGACACCCGAGAAAATGTAAAAATTAATAAATATAGCTGTCTCGGCGCCAACTACGAGTTCGTAACTTTTGGCGTCGAGACACTTGGTCCGTGGGGGAGGGGGGCGCGAGGGCTCCACAAGGCGCTCAGCAAACGCCTCAGAGAGGCTACAGGTGACCCTCGTGCAGGCGGCTTTCTTGCGCAAAGACTTGCTATCGCAATTCAGCGCGGGAATGCCGCCTGCATAATGGGCACCTTACCGAGAGGGCCAAATTTAGAGTTAAATTTTAAATTTATTATTTTTAAGTAGTTTTATTTATAGTTAATTTAATTTTAAGATTTATTATTAGTATGTTTTATAATTAATTGTAACAACTTATTCAACTTGAATAAAATTCAATACAAATCATTTTTTGATAATGTAAATATTTTCGGAAATAATCGCTCCAGAAGTAAAAAAAATGTGTGTCCCCCCCTCTAACTTTTGAAACATATGTTTTAAAAATATGAAAAAAATCTTCAAAGTATAACTTTATAAAAACCTTCTAGGAAAATTATTTTGAACTTGATAGGTTGAATAGTTTTTGAAAAAAAATTAAAAAAGAAATTCTGAACTAAGTTTGTAATTTAACCGTATAAGCAGGTGTTTATTGTACCTGTAATCTCTACAAAATCACAATGAAATGACGTGCTTTCAAATAAAGTAAAAACGGTGAAAATCGGTTCACGCAATAAAGAATTATCCCATAAAAATCATCTTCCATACTTTAAGCTCGCGTGCAATAGTTTACTTAATTTGCCGATAGATGTCGCTGTACGTGGAACGCTCATATCATATCCTACATGGCGGTGTTATTTTAATTCTTAAGTGGGTCACTTACTGTGACGGACGGAAAACTACGGAACCCTACACTGAGCGTGGCCCGACACGCTCTTGGCCGGTTTTTTCGTTATATTTTATATTAGGTAGTATTAAATACAAGGAGAAAATAAAAAAGGTATAACCTGTAAAGCTATATTACAATAAGTTTAACGATTTGCGGCAGTATTTCATTATAAACCGTCACTAGCTTAGACTATACAAACACATAATATCGATACCACAGCGTACGTTACACTTAATACTACTTAAACTATTAACACTATATACAAATTTAAATTCATCAAAATGTTGGTCTATTCAAAGGCACTGCATAATTCAATGTTTAAGTACTTAATACAAATTCGTTGTCCAAACTCTGGTTACATTATAAATACACTAAAAATAACTACGAGAACATGGCAACATTATGTACATTTTTTAAATCTCAAAAGTTGTTTAAAATGTGTTAGTCACAAGAAAAAATTGAATAGCAAGGAATGTTTGATAATAAAAACAAGTACCTATTAATTTTGTCATTTCTTTTACACATAATATAATATGGAATATTTAGTCAATGAAATTTACACAACAGCAAATGCGTTTGGTTCTATTGTACATTATAACATTAAACAACCTATGCCTAATTATACAGTTTTAAAATTAAATAATAAATATACTACGTAATATTGTTAAGTAGCTAATTGAAATGATATAAAGTATACACGCACGTTATACGACATAAGAACATCTTTGCGAGGGTTTAGATAATTAACAAAAAAATTGAGAAATGTGTATGAAGGTATGAGCGCGCTCGTTATTTTGCATTTAGGTTTATTGATGCTTCTCCATACAAATTGGTATCATTTGTTACAAGTCTAAGTAGTCATATTAAATAATTTACTTAGAAATAATTATCCCATTTTTGCTTAGAGAACTCAACCAACCGGAGCCATGACTGTTATTTTCTATACAAAAAAAATCTGCCGATTTTTGCGGGGGAGGGGAATGTCAAATGTATATATATTCGTACGTAACATACAAATAGCTACGTCAGATAAACATCAGTCCATACAATAATTATGTCTACTGGTCATATTTTTTCGGCAGAGGGGAACGGCTGTCAATGGCCGCCCCGGTTGGCTGAATTCTCTAAGCATTATTGTGTAGTACAAATACTAAACTTCTTCCATTTTGTAACTTGAACATAACCAGTACCTTCAGTTTGTTACAAGACGCTGCGCTGCGGAAACAGTTTGACACGCGTCTAAATTGGGGTGTGCCCCATACTCGTTTTCAATACAATTGGGTACTTTCCTGGGTAAAAAAAATATAATTCTATTTAGTCCGTCAGTTAGATTATCAAAAAAGATTGGACACGTATTTTTTTATTTTGTCAATCAAACAAAAATTGGTGAAGATATAGCCCGTTAAAGTTCCGCGTGACGTCACATTATACTAAAAATTGTACTGAAATGTGACGTCACGCGGAACTTTAACGGGCTATATCTTCACCAATTTTTGTTTGATTGACAAAATAAAAAGATACGTGTCCAATATTTTTTGATAATCTAACTGACGGACTAAATATTTTTTTTTAGGAAAGTAGCCACTCGTCATACAAAATCAGATCAGGGAGCATTCCCTTATCTAAATAAAATGTCACCCTGTAAATAATTGAAGATTTTACATACACGGTGCCCGTGAGCATTGCGAGAGACTTTAACAGTGTATTCATGATCATATTTAGAGAACAAAATGTCCTTTAAACTTTTCCGAAATTCGCCATAGTTTCAGAGTAAATACTACTTACAAAAAATTGCATTTTGAATTGTTTCTCAGTGTAAAATGATTTTTTGATGGCGATCTCACCGGTATGGGGCATAGTCTAGACATCTCTTATTGACTGATATCAAATACCTAAGAAACACTTTTCATGGACTAGTTTTTACGAGAAAA
The DNA here is from genome assembly GCA_947086415.1 of Pammene aurita. Taxonomy (NCBI): domain Eukaryota; kingdom Metazoa; phylum Arthropoda; class Insecta; order Lepidoptera; family Tortricidae; genus Pammene; species Pammene aurita. The sequence goes on along the minus strand of OX352306.1, from coordinate 22,589,338 downwards.
AATGTAGCAATTTACTTTTTCCGTTACTTTTTTCTAATGACATTTACTTTTTATGTAGAACAGCATTCCAAAAAACTAAAAAAAAAAAAAAAAAAAAATTTTTTTTGGCGGTTTACAACAAAAGTCATATAATGTTTTTTCATTCTTTTGACCTCAGAAATGCGTGGTTAAAATCTCTCGCAATGCTCACGGGCACGTTGTATAACATATATAATACTCATACATTGGAACGAACCTTAAGAAAAGGCTAAGGTATGAAAAAACAACGTGTTATCACTACAAATACATATTTGTAGTGCGAGGTTAAAACATTTTGACGTCTAATTAAGTGAAAATAAAACGTAACCAATATTTAGTTATCATACACTATAACACTATAAGTTTTGGCTAACACTTTGCACTTGATCATTGTCACTTTCACTCACTGCTACATTTTAGCACTTTAAATAATGTATAACAATCCAATACTTCTGTAACCAGGATCCATAGGCTGATTATTGTAACATACTTCTACGCTTCACTTGCGCAATTTGGCAAATATCAATTCATCTCTCTTATTTTTTGGTAATATGAAAGAGATGGCGTAGTAGTTGACAAACAGAGTAAAGCAAAACCTTGTGCCATGATTGGCTATCAGTCCATCCAAAATTGCCATTCAACAGGCTTAAAGGCTATTACGTACACAAATGAGACATTGTACTAAAATATCCAAACAGCATTAACACCGCCCGCGGATTTATTACGCCTTTTAGTTACAATCGAATCAAAAAGTACTGGCCATTTGATCTTTAATTGTCTGACAATCCACTGTTTTTCATATTTAACTGGCCCGCTGCTGATTAAGCAGATAACGCGTGTATTCAGTACCTTCTGTATACTGTTGGACTGTTTTTTACAATATCATGACATTTGTGTTCGTTTAAACGCCTTGTTCATTGTAGTGCCTGCCATTTGGCACGTCCACACCGCGCTCCGAGATCCCGTTCAGGCCGTTCGTGTGCCCACGGGAGCTTAATTGTCAGAGATCTGCAATATAAAACTTTATTAGCTTGTGAGTAAGGTTCTATTTTCTATAAATATTTGTAAGACATCTCCAAGTGAAGATAGACTATGGAATATGTTTTTTAACGGGAATTTTCGTCCAGAATAGTGAGGTAAATAAACGTGAACATTAACATTTTGAGCGCCAATGACGCCCAGTAACGTCATCGGTAAGTCGGGCCACTGTGCCACCGACGTGAATAGCCGTACGTCAGTTCAAAAACTACCCATTTATAATGTTTGGCGTTATTACTTAGCTTACCAATTTTTTTGGCTCTGGTATTCGGGGCTTGGTGTATTATTTTGCCACCGCTAGGTCAAAAGGTTAAGCCTTGAAAAGTGAGATATAATTTACATTCGCTTGGATATGGATACATACCCATAGTTTCTTGCTGTAGCTCTAGTTTGTACGCAGGGTTGTCGTACGGCGGAAGCGACGACTCCCTTGGAGCAGTAGGTACGGCTGTAAGCAAACAAAAATGCATTGATGATCTCAATGACAAGAGAATCAATCAGTCAGCAGACTAAGGGCCGGTTGCAGCAAACCGTCTGTTAAAGTCCACGACACCGTTAAAAAAAGGGTGGGTTGCATGCACCACGCATAAATAACGAGCTGATCAACGTTAAATATGGCGACGGAGCTGTCATCCTATAGGTCAATCTTTTAATACAAGATGTTTTTGACGATGACGTTGACGTTTATAGACTGTTTGTTGCAACCCGCCCAAAGAATAAGTAGCTTAGGATGATTTGTTTAAGATGCGTAGTTGCGTGTCCTAGCTAGAGGCAGCCTGATTGCCTTTATACAAGGCAACGATAACGCGTTAAATAGTTTTATTTAACACTTCCATTATAGCAGGCGCAGAATGGAGAATCACAAATATATCATACAGCCAAAGTACGAATTGAAAGGTGAAAGCTGTCCTAAACATTGTTTAAGATGGGCTTGGTAGGTACGGTTATAACAACGTGTTTGAACAGTTGACTGCAAAGAGATCTATCCACTTTTGGACCTTATTACAACGCAATAAGGTGAAAAACGGAATACATCTCTTTGTAGTCGACTGAATACTGGCTAAGCGCCCATTTCTGCAGCAGATCTTCCTTGTACGTGGAAGTAGAGAAAGGACGAAGCACATTGTGGGTGTTACTTAAATAAATAAATAAATATTATAGGACAATCTTACACAAATCGACCTAGGCCCACAGTAAGCTCAATAAGGCTTGTGTTATGGGTATGGGTAAAACGTAGATTCTACTCCTCAAACAATGAAACGTTTGTTCTACAATTTAAAAAAAAATGAAGTTTTTATATTGTCTCTTTTTCATACATACTAAATAGTATTTTCAATGTACGTTAAAATCCGTCTAATTGACATTGCTTGTCACTCTTGTCACCCAACAGAAATAATCAATTTCGAAGTACATTGCGTGTTCGAATAAACTTTAAAGTGAAATAAAAATCAAATTATAAGTTATTTTTAAAAGTCGCTGAACTAATATTGTCCAGTTTGAGGAGTAGAATCTACGGTTTAATTTATTGCCCCTATTACAGGAAACACCCGGTATATAATAGAGAAATATGAATAAATACTTAAATACATAGAAAACACCCATAACTCAGGAACAAATATCTGTGATAAACACACAAATAAATGCCCTGACCAGGATTCGAACCTGGGACCTCCTGCTTCGTAGGCAGGGTCACTGCCGACTGGGCTAGGAGGCCGTTAAACTTACGTGTGATGGGTACAGATCGCGGGCGATGTCTCCGAACGACGACCAGCAGCAGCAGCAGCGACGTGAGCGCCCCGAGCGCCGCCACCACTCCCACCGCCACCAGCGCGCCGTAGTAGTCGCCCCGCGGCGCCATCGCCCCGCCCACTGATGACGCTTCGATGGCATCTAGAAAAGATTTTGAACTTGTAGACCAGTTTTTTATATAAAGCCGACCAGAAATATATGATTATGCGCCATGTTGCGGAATTTCGTAGGAACTAATTTCTTACACTGGCAACAATTTTAATGACAGAATGATATGCATGTGTGAGTGCATGTGATAGGCTGTCACTGTTGTCAAATGTCATTGAGACGGTTTACTTCAATAATAATAAAGTGTTGAATATGGAATAATAAACGACAAAAATATCTCAAAATTATCCATATTCAAGAGCGAAACAATGTTAATACATAGGCTGCTATTTATATATCCGGAAACCGGGATTACAATCTTCTTAAATAGCATATTTGACCTCCATGGTAAAATTTAAACTTTTTTAAGTACTGGCCGGTATATTTTTTCTTTCTTATTAACGCTCGTGTTTTGTTTTTGACGGGTTTTAAATGTCATCTCGCAGCAAGAATGGAACTCACTCGTGAAAATATTCGTGCTATGATTTATTATGATTTTCGGCGTGGTTTAACGCAACAACAGTGCATAGATCAACTAACTTCAACTTTTGGTGATGAAGCCCCATCTAAAACTACTGTGTATCACTGGTTTAGTGAGTTCAATCGTGGACGTAGTATGCTTACGGACGAAGTTAAGGCAGGTCGCCCGAAATCGGTCGTTGTACAACAAAATATCGAGGCTGTGCGAAAACTTATAATGGACGACCGACATGTTACGTACTGCGAGATAGAGGTGACTCTGGGTATTTCTATGAGCAGCATTAATAGTATATTACATAATTATTTGGCTGTAAAAAAAATTTGTTCGCGTTGGATACCCCACAACTTAACAAAAGAGCAAAAAGATACTCGCGTCGAATGGTGCAATAAAATGTTAAAAAAATATAACCGTGGTGACTCAAAAGCCGTTTATAACATCTATACAGGTGACGAATCCAGGATCTATGCATACGATCCCGAAACGAAGCAACAATCAACGGTATGGGTGTTTCAAAATGAGCCGAACCCTACGAAAGTTACTCGTGCAAAAAGTACATTGAAACAAATGGTGGCCTGCTTCTTCGGTATTAATGGCCATGTAGCTACAGTGCCACTAGAAAACCGTAGAACGGTTAATTCAGAGTGGTACACGACCATTTGCTTACCGGAAGTATTTGAACAAATTCGTAAAACTAACCAGCGACGAAGAATCATTCTTCATCATGACAATGCCAGCTGTCATACGTCACGCGAAACAACTCTATTTTTGGAGGGTCAAAATGTGGAATTAACGGGTCATCCGCCGTACAGCCCTGACTTGGCACCCAACGATTTTTATTTATTTCCAAATATAAAGAATAAATTACGCGGTCAACGATTTTCGACCGCTGAAGATGCTGTCGACGCATTCAAACAACACGTTATGGAGGTACCTCAGGCGGAGTGGCAGAAGTGCTTTAAAAATTGGTTCACGCGAATGCAAAAGTGCATAGATCATCAAGGGGAATACTTTGAAAAACAATAAAACCATTTTCAGCCGTGTACGTTTGTTTGTTTTTTTGTTTCCGGATATATAAGTAGCAACCCTCGTTAGTGTATATAATAAACTGCTGTAAATAATACACTCGGGAAATGAAATTATTTCGCTGTGAAACATTTTCAAATTAACATCAAAGCTGACAGGTAAACAAATCAAGATGTCACCATACCATAGAGAACTGAACTGTTGCCGTATAAATGAGAATAACAGCGCCCTCTTGACAATAATCATATATTTCTGGTCAGGCTTTACATATATAGTCTGGCAAACCATTTCTGTCAGTAGGAACGCGCGGCAAATTCAAAATACGTACATGTGGCAACCCTTTGTGATGAGACACCGTATTTCATGAGTATTCATGACGAACATTTAAATTCACATTGAATTTTTTTCTAGTGCATTTCACTCTCTCATCTTAAGCGCGAGTGAGATAGAACTCTTTCAACGCTCCCAATTAAATTTAAATTCATTTTTAAGGCATATGTCAATTGCCTCAACCAGATTATCTGTTGCAGTTGATGACAGATCAGACGAAATATATCCGTCTCCTTCTTACACACCGTAAATGTCAACTAATGAAAGGGGCGGAAATAACAACTAAAATTAAAAACATTAAATTTGATGATCATTGCTGCTTTTTTCAGTGATTCTTAGTGTTGTCATACTTTGCTTTGCTTTGCTCGCTGTACATTGCTACTGCGTTCGTTGGCTGGCCAGACTATACAGTGTGGAAAGATAACTCGGGCCCTGGAGGGAACTACCTTAAAACGTTGAGATAGCTCAATTCGCTGAAAGGAAACATTATTTTATTTTTCCTAAAAACTAAAACTGCATTCACAGTTTTTTTCTTAATTTTCACTTTTTTCCATACTAATTGTATGAATTTTTTATTATTATTATTTATTGGTTCTCTTGTGCCCTGAACTTGGTTGGTATTAAGAAGTTTTTATCCTTGTTGGAAATATGATCGATTGGCATCAATTGTCATAAAAATTATTTATGGCAAAAATTACAAAATAAATAGTTTTTTTGTAAACTGTATTATTTTCCAAAAACTTGTAAATGCAGTTATGTCCCTTTAAAAAAACTAAAGAATTAGTGTCCGACCGAAGTTTCTGTTTCGGTTTCGGTTTCGACCAATTTCGGCCAAAAAAGTGATTTCGGCCGAAGTTTCGGTTTCGGCCAGAATCCGGCCGAAACCTTCGGCCGGGCGGAAATTACTTCGCAGCCTCTCGCGGCTCTCGCATCGGGAGCGCTCGGCTTAATTCGGGCGCGCTCGGCCGGGTAGGTATAGGTAATGCATCGGCGGCCGGCCCAGCTGGGACTATAGACATATAAAATAATTTTAAACAAAAAAGAACCGACTTCACTAAGCATCCACCTTTCCAACACCAAATGCTCGAGCTGCTGTAAAAAATACTCAAATCACTACAGGTGTGCCTATAATAGTTGAAGAGTTCCCTCGATTTCTCCAGGATCCCATCATCAGATCCTGACCTGGTTACAATGGGACCAACTGTGAAGTATACTCTTTCAAACAAAAAAAGAATTTTCCAAATCGGTCCAGCCATCTTCGAATCATCGGTGAACATACATAAAAAAAAAAAAAACAAAAAAAAATAGCAAAAACAAAGATCCCGACGAATTGATAACCTCCTCCTTCGAAATCTTGAAGTCGGTTGATAAGGAGACGGAATCCCACGAAGATAAAACTGTGATTCTATGGAATCATTATGATAAGCCGCGATCTCGTGCACACACACTCACTTTTGACGTTTGAACCAATCACCGCTCGTCCACGAGTTGTATATGTGTGCGTGTCGCGCGTAAATATGAAGAAATCGGCTTATTATGGAATCACAGTTTTATAGGCCGCGAATTAGTGAAGTCTTGATAACTGCAGTAAAAGAATACCGTATTAACCGTATGACTATCCCTTTTCATAATTTACCTCTAATTATATCTATTTTCATTAAAAATAAACGTTTTTTATTATGCTTAACAAAAAAAGTAACTGTTCTCATATAAGAAACCCTTGCAATAACCTTTTTCTTAAGATTTGTACAGTAATTTTGAATATTTTGATACGTCTTCAAAAATTTCGGTTTCGGTTTCGGCCGAAATCAGAAAAAAACCGAATATTCGGTTTCGGTTTCGGTTTCGGCTAAAAATCGTGTTTCGGTCGGACACTAAAGAATGTTTCCTTTCAGTGAATTGAGCTATCTCAACGTTTTAAGGTAGTTTCCCTCCAGGGCCCGACTTATCTTTCCACACTGTATATGAGGTACGAAGTCAAAAATGAAAATAATGTATTAAAAAATGATAAGTCTACATTGTTCAAAAGTGAATATGGTGTAGGTATTAGTAGGTACTACCCGTAATTTAAGGGCATTTTCACTTAACTGTGTATGTACTATTCACGGCCGGTTAGCAGTCGTCACAAAACTCGTCAATGTCAATTCCCATACATTTTGTCAGGATAGTGACGGTTAGACGTCACTGAAACACAACTTAAGTCGTGCTTTAAAGTACGGTCACGTCTGAAAATATGGATACATTTAATGTGACAAAAACATGTATCCAAGACTTTACGCCTTGGTAATAGAGTCGTGACTACATATTTTTGTCACATTAAATGTATCCATATTTTCAGACGTGACTGTACAAGTTAAAATATAAATGCCCTTAAATATGATACGAATGGTTTTATTTGTTTATTTGTGATATTTTAGTTGTTACTCGTAGGTAATATGCCTACTTCTAAATGTTAATACATATCACATTTTTAACACTTACTGTCAATAGGCTCCGGCGAGTCTAGCGATTTTGTGTTAATTTCTAGCACGTTACTGGTCTTCACTTTTCCATTTGTAAGGAACAGCTCAAGCCAAACTCGGCATCTGAAAACAAATATACATAGATTTAGTGCTAATTTATATGTACTACCTATTTAAGTTCACGTGTTGATCAGCAATAAGAGATGTGGTTAAAATATACTCGCACCTAAGTAACAAAACTTGCACGATTGTTTAGACTTGATATACCATATTAGGACCCTGCCAATAGACGTCAGTAAAACTCAATTAATGATAAAAAAATAACGCAATACGTTCAATAATTAATAAATCCTATACGGCGTACACTTTTTCAACTCTGATCATCGCTACCAGAAATCCCGGCCACCACGGCTGATGACGATTGTAGAGGCGCACCCAGCGCTCCGCCGGGGCGGGGATACCGCGCCATGTGAGCTCCGCGGCCTCCGAGCCCACGGAGCGGGCTTCTAGCCGCACGGAGCAGTTGTAACGTTACCTAGTGTCGGGCTCCAGGCCGGAGAGCGTGATGGCGGGCGTCTGGTCGCGGGTGGCGAGGCGGAAGGCGTCGTGCTCGCGGCGGCCGGCGCCGCACGCGTGCGCCGCGCGGTACACGCGCACCCAGCGCTCCGCCGGGGCGGGGATACCGCGCCATGTGAGCTCCGCGGCCTCCGAGCCCACGGAGCGGGCTTCTAGCCGCACGGAGCAGTTGTAACGTTACCTAGTGTCGGGCTCCAGGCCGGAGAGCGTGATGGCGGGCGTCTGGTCGCGGGTGGCGAGGCGGAAGGCGTCGTGCTCGCGGCGGCCGGCGCCGCACGCGTGCGCCGCGCGGTACACGCGCACCCAGCGCTCCGCCGGGGCGGGGATACCGCGCCATGTGAGCTCCGCGGCCTCCGAGCCCACGGAGCGGGCTTCTAGCTGCACCGACCAGTTGTATGGGTCTGGAAGGATAGGAGTTTGGGAAAGAAATAACACATACACTTTTGAAAAAGGCACAAAAATTTCAGAATGTTAAATCTGGCTCAAGGACCCCTTTGTTGAAATGCGTGGCAACGATACCCATTTTTTTTATTTAGTAATGCTTTATGCTCATTTTTATTAAAAATTTCGCGATGCGTCTGCATAGGTCAAGCGTCAAGCTCGTCCGCGAGAAATTATACGCGCTCAAATTTGAGGGCGGTTAGCCTGCGTGCAACCGGGAAAAAGGTATACAGGGGTACAATCATTAACCACCGTTCATATAGAGCGAGGTGATTAGGTAGGCCATACTGAACAACTTTTACTATGGGACCAACTTCAAAATCGCGAAAAAAGTTTTTGGCTGTTTTATACATTTCGGCTGATCACATGTTGTTGTTTCTATGGGGAAGTCAAAAATTTATTCGCAATTTTGGAGTTGTTCCTATAGTAAAAGGTGTTCAGTGTGGCCCCTACCTTAATAACCTCGCTCAATATTATTTTCACCTGAATAGTTTCTACGGTAGATGATTGTTACCAAGTTTTTACTATGAACAGACGACTAGAACATATAGTGCAATAATTGGAGCATTTGCTTTACAAAAGGTGGAGTAGAAAATGTTTTAATGGTTTTTGGTAGGCTATAGGGGGGTTATTAAAATACTAGATTTGAGACCTTGAGTGGGGGGGGGGGTGCGTTGGCCGCCATCTTGGTTTAAACGTGCCATAAGTCCGTTTTTGAACCTTGGCGCTTAAACGGTTATCAGTATGCCTAAAATTTCTATGCAACGTATAAAGAACATAAAATTGTCTACAATATTTCCATACACAATACATCTGTAAGTCTTACAGATGTAAAGATACAGGGGGTGAAAAGGTATATTTTCTTATATCATAAGAATTTTATTTATTAGCTTCAAAGTTTTGTGCTTCGAGATAAGGAAATGAAGTCTCTACCACAGTTTTGTCATCTTCTAATGATTCTTTTAAAAGATATTTAAAAGTTGAATTCACCCCTGGAGCGCTTATAGAGGGGGTGAAAGTAGTAAGTCTCACACACAAAATCAGTGTTCTATTACTCATCATAAAAAACTACTAGGCGTTGTCAGGTATAGCTATGGATCAATTAGGGTATAATTCATTTAGATTTGACAAAAAACATATATGCTTTCATACAAATAAAAATTTTTTTAAAGAACTTTCTTTAAAGCACTTTTATTTTTAAAGCACTTGCTTGAAAATATTTTTATTTTTTTAAACTTCATATAACTGTCAAGTTATTATTAAAATATCGTATAGGCTTTAGCATTTTTTACATAATGCTTGAACAGTTGACTTTATGACAAAAATGTCTACGAGAAGTATAAAGACAATGAGTATGAGTAATTTTTTCCTTCCTGTAACTTTGTATCTTCTAAGACGTACAAAATAAATACAAATAAAAAAAAAATAGAGTCTTTATAATTTTCGTAGACATTTTTGTCATAAAGAGAGCTGTTCAGGCATTATGTAAAAAATGCTAAAGCCTATACGATATTTTAATAATAAGTTGACAGTTATATGAAGTTTAAAAAATAAAAATAAATTCAAGCACTTTCTTAAAAAAATATTTTTTTTCTATGAAAGCGTATATGTTTTTTGTCAAATCTAAATTAATTATACCCGAATTGATCGATTGCTATACCTGACAACGCCTAGTAGTATTTTATGATGAGTAATAGAACATTGATTTTGTGTGTGAGACTTACTACTTTCACCCCCTCTAGAAGCGCTCCAGGGGTGAATTCAACTTTTGAATATCTTTTAAAAGAATCATTAGAATATGACAAAACTGTGGTAGAGACTTCATTTCCTTATCTCGAAGCACAAAACTTTGAAGCTAATAAATAAAATTCTTATGATATAAGAAAATATACACTTTTTCACCCCCAGTATCTTTATATCTGTAAGACTTACAGATGTATTGTGTATGGAAATATTGTAGACAATTTAATCTTCTTCATACGTTCCATAGAAATTTTAGGAATACTGATAACCGTTTAAGCGCCAAGGTTCAAAAACGGACTTATGGCACGTTTAAACCAAGATGGCGGCCGCGCCCTCACCCCCTCAATGTCTCAAATCTAGTATTTTAATTACCACCCTATAGCCTACCAATAACCATTACAATATTTTCTACTCCACCTTTTGTAAGGCAATGTATGGAGATGATTCCCCAATGATTGGATTAATAACAGTTAGGTAATTTTAGGTTACTCTAAGAAATTTGAAGAAGTAAAATTTGCAATAATCGAAACATAAGACACGTATTGTAGCCAGGTAAGTTTCTCTAAATTTTGTAACGACGTCACAAAATACTTACCAACGTAAGGAGCGGTAGTAAACTCCAGCACAGCGGGGTCATGCAGCTCAGTGGAGGCGTGTGGTGGCGGCACCAATACCAGGGACGCTTCATATCGACTGCCCGGCCGTAGCTCCTGCAGGAACACGGAGTCTCGGCTGTGGTGGAGCAGTTCCGTCATGCTGTATATTGGGTTGCCTACGGGACGGTAACTGGAAAGATATCGTAGATAATAATGAGGTTAAAAATATGGTAAATGGTTTTACTGTATTTTTAGGATTCCGTAGCAAAAATGGCAAAGACGGAACCCTTACAGTTTCGTCATGTCCGTCTGTCCGTCCGTCCGTCCGTATGTTACAGCCATTTTACTCGGAAACTATAAGTCGTATCTTAATACAATTTACACATAACATGTATTTTGTATGCCGCTACAAAAAATATTTTTAGGGGGGCGCCCCATACATCTAACTAAATTAAAAAAAAAAAAACAAATATCAACATGTGGTATATCAATCGATAGGTCTATAAAAATTACATTGAGGTTTCTTTAAACATTTTGTGATCAAGTGAATATTTTCTGAAATAATCGCTTCGAAAGTCAGAAAAATTGTGTAACTGTTGTGGGCCCTGTAACTTTTGAACCGTAAGTCCAAAAAATATGAAAAAACTAGCTTTTGCCCGCGGCTTCGCTCGTGTTAAATTCGAGGTAACACGGTTCCCCTTTGCCCTCCGTAATGCTCCATACAAACTTCCACCCCCCATTTTAGGGAAGTGGGGGGTTTGAAAGAGACAAAAAGTAGCCTATGTCACTCTACATCCCATCAACTATCTCCACTTAAAAAATCACGTCAATTCGTCGCCCCGTTTTGCCGTGAAAGACGGACAAACAAACAAACACACACACTTTCCCATTTATAATATTAGTATACAGTGTGGAAAGTTAACTCGGGCCCTGGAGGGAAACTACCTTAAATCCTTGAGCTAGCTCATTTTACTTAAAGGAGACATTCCTTTATTTTTAAAAAGAAATAAAACTGCATTCCAAGATTTTCTAAAACTCGCTTGCCTCGCCCGGGACTCGAACCAACTAAAATTAAAAAAACATACACACCATTTTATTATACTAATCGATAGTATTAATATTCAGGATAAAATTTCTCTAACAAACATTTGGTCTTAAAAATAAAAACAATCGTTAAATCTAACATTAACTTTATTTTACTACTCGTATCAATTTGTTACACTTAAATTATTTAACTGATAAATTGTTCGAAATGAGCCCCGTGGTTCCGTCTACACAAAATTAGTCGCCGTTGAAATTCATTTCTTGTAGCCTTCATCAAAGTGTTGTGGTGTATGCTCCTAATAACATTTTCTACCGCAACCCTTAGCTCTTGAACGGTTTCATAGCAAGTTTCATAAATAACATTTTTTACATGACCCCATAAAAAGAAGTCCATGGGCGTCAGGTCTGGACTTCTTGCAGGCCATCTAATCGTCCCCCTTGTACCTATCCAGGTATTGAAATGTTCATTGAGGTAAGCCCTGGCAATTCTGCTGTTGTGGGCAGGTGCACCATCTTGTTGAAAAATGATATTATTTCGTTCCTCTTCTGGTAGAAGGTTTAATTGATTTTGTAGAAGCTCCAATATTTCAATGTATTTTGCTGCATTCAGATGTCCTTCGTAAATGTGCACCAAAACAACCATATTACTTTTGATTCCACACCAAACATTAAACGAAAATCTGACCTGATTGTTCGTTTCACGGACACGGAATGGATTTTGACGACACCAGTAATGATTGTTATGTCTGTTATACATTCCATTATTACTAAAATTTGTTTCGTCAGACCACACAATGTAGTCTAAGAAATTTGGGTTGCGGGCTATTTCTGTTCGAATATCTTCACAGAACTGTAATCTCCTGTCACTACATAGGCTGCTATTTATATATCCGGAAACCGGGATTACAATCTTCTTAAATAGCATATTTGACCTCCATGGTAAAATTTGAACTTTTTTAAGTACTGGCCGGTATATTTTTTCTTTCTTATTAACGCTCGTGTTTTGTTTTTGACGGGTTTTAAATGTCATCTCGCAGCAAGAATGGAACTCACTCGTGAAAATATTCGTGCTATGATTTATTATGATTTTCGGCGTGGTTTAACGCAACAACAGTGCATAGATCAACTAACTTCAACTTTTGGTGATGAAGCCCCATCTAAAACTACTGTGTATCACTGGTTTAGTGAGTTCAATCGTGGACGTAGTATGCTTACGGACGAAGTTAAGGCAGGTCGCCCGAAATCGGTCGTTGTACAACAAAATATCGAGGCTGTGCGAAAACTTATAATGGACGACCGACATGTTACGTACCGCGAGATAGAGGCGACTCTGGGTATTTCTATGACCAGCATTAATAGCATATTACATAATTATTTGGCTGTAAAAAAAATTTGTTCGCGTTGGATACCCCACTACTTAACAAAAGAGCAAAAAGATGCTCGCGTCGAATGGTGCAATAAAATGTTAAAAAAATATAACCGTGGTGACTCAAAAGCCGTTTATAACATCTATACAGGTGACGAATCCTGGATCTATGCATACGATCCCGAAACGAAGCAACAATCAACGGTATGGGTGTTTCAAAATGAGCCGAACCCTACGAAAGTTACTCGTGCAAAAAGTACATTGAAACAAATGGTGGCCTGCTTCTTCGGTATTAATGGCCATGTAGCTACAGTGCCACTAGAAAACCGTAGAACGGTTAATTCAGAGTGGTACACGACCATTTGCTTACCGGAAGTATTTGAACAAATTCGTAAAACTAACCAGCGACGAAGAATCATTCTTCATCATGACAATGCCAGCTGTCATACGTCACGCGAAACAACTCTATTTTTGGAGGGTCAAAATGTGGAATTAACGGGTCATCCGCCGTACAGCCCTGACTTGGCACCCAACGATTTTTATTTATTTCCAAATATAAAGAATAAATTACGCGGTCAACGATTTTCGACCGCTGAAGATGCTGTCGACGCATTCAAACAACACGTTATGGAGGTACCTCAGGCGGAGTGGCAGAAGTGCTTTAAAAATTGGTTCACGCGAATGCAAAAGTGCATAGATCATCAAGGGGAATACTTTGAAAAACAATAAAACCATTTTCAGCCGTGTACGTTTGTTTGTTTTTTTGTTTCCGGATATATAAGTAGCAACGTATCTCCGGGATGTAGTTTCTGCACCAATCGCCCATCACGATAACATTTGTATTTGTATTTTTTCAGAACTTTAAGTACACTAGTATGGCTGGTGCCTATCTCTTGAGCAGCTTCCCTGCTTGAAGCTTTCGGGTAACACTCAAAGTATGTCAAGATGTTTAACTCAATATCGCTATAGTCCAAATTTTGTTGTTGCGGGTGTCCAGTCTTCTTTTTAAAACTTCAAATGGTCAGTAAATTATTCACCATTCGAGACAAAACTTTTCTAGATGGTAGTTCTCTGTCTGGATACTTCTCGCGATACCACTGCAGAGCTAAATCGTAGCTCTTGTTGCAAACAAAGTAAGCTTCTAATAACTCGAATTGTTCTTGATACGCCATTATTCGATAAATACGTAAGGGAAGCAATACTACTTAAATAAAATCTGTTGATAAAAATCGTTCGAATTTTAAAATAATTGTCCCGCATTGCAAACAAAGTCAAACGTTCCATTTTTAAACTTTTACACTGAACGCCTCGGATCATGTAAGAAGGAAATGTGCATAGAGGTATTACCACCATTAAACGATTTTCTTATCGAAGATTTCAACAAGATACTTAGCGATAAATTAGCAAGCGTGTACTTCATACGAAGTCTTTGAATGTTAGAGAGATAACAGAATTGTTACGTGTCTTTTACTTGTTAAAAGTGAACAGTAACCAAATGTTTGTTAGAGAAATTTTATCCTGAGTATTAATACTATCGATTAGTATAATAAAATAGAGAGTGTGTGTTTTTTTTAATTTTAGTTGGTTCGAGTCCCGGGCGAGGCAAGCGAGTTTTAGAAAATCTTTGAATGCAGTTTTGTTTCTTTTTCAAAATAAAGGAATGTCTCCTTTATGTAAAATGAGCTAGCTCAAGGATTTAAGGTAGTTTCCCTCCAGGGCCCGAGTTAACTTTCCACACTGTAGATTTGAGCACATACTTTATACTAAAATTGTTTTTAACTTTATCGGTTCAGCCATTTTTTGAGTTATGTTCAAAAAACTTATTCCATAGGCATCAGATATTACTGTTGGTATTAGTTTGGTTTTTATTCCATTGAAGGTACGGTAGCCTCCATTATGCGTGGTCCGACACGCATTTTTATTTTCTTATGCGTGTGGAGTGTATGGATTTGACATATCAAAACAATAATTAAGGTTTTAATATTATGTTATTCAATGCCTATTATGTTATAATGCCATTATTTGTTAGTTTAAATATTAAATAATTTTGCTATGTACTACATTGCTGGGCTTGATTCGACATGGCATAACTGACAGTCGCTTGCGAGACAACTATGATATCACACTTTTGTGACAGTTGATGGTGGCCATAGCCATAGACAAAACGCTCTAGCGAGACCTACTGACATCTTGACAGTTAGGCGTGGACACGTCTGGACAGGATGGATATCACTCTATCCATTAGCGATACAAGTGTGACATCCACGTCTCACAGTTTGGCATGTAGAATCGCGGCCCAGCAATGTAGTACATAGCAAAATTATTTAATATTTAAACTAACAAATATAATTATAATTGCATATTATAATTGCAATTTCCAGGATACCTACATACGGAATAACAGGATGAAAAATAAAATAAAAACTTACCGAACTTGTATGGCGTCAATAAATTGTAGGTCTTCCTCGGTGAATCGTCTCCAGGTGATATGGGCTACGGAGTCATTGAGCTCTTGAACTGCCAGTCTGCTCTCAACTACTCTCCTCTTCACTTCTACCGGTGCCACCTATTCATGAAAGGTGAACTTATGTTAGATGTTTTTATTGTATTTTAGACCAATGATAACAAATAATTTAATTAGTCTGGATAACCAGAAACCGCAGTCATAGTTCGGAAGTAGGTTATTCCTTTTTTTTATGGTGAGGGTACTAGCGTAAGAAAATGACACTGTCTACGCTTGAAGTGAGACAGTCCTTGGTCAAATTATATGATAGGTACACAATTTAAAGTTAGGAAACGGTTGGTCTTAGCATGTTAGCATCAGCAGAAGTGGTTAAACGGGTGAGGAGTTCAAAACGATCTTGGCACACTCTTATTTTAGTAACAATAAAGCTGTGTCTGCTGTTCTGCTGCTCACTGTGCAGTCACGAACCCGGATTGTTGAGCCACTTGCCTTTGTTCGTAATTTAGCCGTGTAATAAATGAATGATGTAACTGACAGTTGACAGCTAGTCGTTAAAATCGGTCATATACAACACGGCAAAATTACGAACAAAGGAAATTGGCTCAACAATCCGGGTTCGAGACTACACAAGTAGTAGAAATCACTTACCGTAGGCAAGTCAAGAGTGCGGATGCTATATATCTCGCTCTCCGGCTCCACGGGCAGATTATGGAGGTACAGCTTTCCTCTCATCTTGTAGACTGTCGAAGGTTTGAGGCCGGTCAGACGGAACTCTAGACGGGAGGTAGTGAGGATCTCGTCTGCTGGTGCAAACACTTGGGAGTGCCAGTGGGTGATTTCTTCGTCACTGAAATAAAATTGGTTAGCATGATAAAGACTATTTTATGTGAGGATCAAAAGTAAGCATTTCGCAATTGCAAAGAGCAAATAAAAAGTCATAGATTAAAGTCGGTTCTTATTAAATAATTTTAAAGGTCATCAATTTGTCTATATTGTAGTCATGAGTAAATACTGAATTATAAAAGTATATTTCATTTTGCTGCTTGGTTTTTTCGCTGAGTCCGAGTGGTTCAACTAACATAAACATCTGGCCACTCTAACTGACAAAAATACTTACGCTCAGAGTGGTTTCGCGCTACGCCTGATCCGAATCCGATCCGAACCCGTGAAAATATGGTATGGAAGAAATCGGACGTATCTAGTACGTAAATTACCATAGAAATAGTTCTACGGCTACTTCGGACCATATTTTCACGGATTCGGATCGGATTAGGATCGGACGTAGTGCGAAACCGCTCTCAGTATATCTCAACTCGACGTTGCCACGCAGCACCGGTGGCAGTCCGAACAGCACCTACACAGAAGTCTGACACCAGGGTTATCACAGTCAGCTTCTTTAAATTCAATACTTACGCCCTGTCAGTATATCTCAAGTCGACGCTGCCCCGCAGCCCGACCAGCACCGGAGGCAGTCCGAACAGCATCTTCACAGAAGTAGGGTAGTCTGACACCAGGGTTATCACAGTCAGCTTCTTTAAATTCAATACTTACGCCCTGTCAGTATATCTCAAGTCGACGCTGCCCCGCAGCCCGACCAGCACCGGAGGCAGTCCGAACAGCATCTTCACAGAAGTAGGTGAGTCTGACACTAGGGATATCACGGTCAGCTTCTTGTTTTCGTTGCCTGGTGGTACAGTTATTCCGGGTAGTAAAACTGGAAATAAATTTATTTTAGATTACAAAAAAAAAGCCAAAATTATCCCAAGCCAGAATTATCTGGCTTCGAAGTTACGGTTTCGGATTAGAATTTCTGTAAAGACAATTTTTTTGTCATTGGAATATGAACCCTGAGAGACAGTGGTCAGGGTGGTATATTACTTTTGTTGTTCTTAATTTAGTACTGTGGGAGTATAAGGCCATCAATGTTTTTGTAGCAGAGAAAGGACGAAGTTTTCGGTATTGAGGTACAGTCAGCAACGAAAGTTGCCGAACCATATAAGATTGAAAAATAACCTGCCTGCATGTTTACGGCGCTGTTCAGTAAGTAACTTATGTAAGTACGTGACTACCAGTAACTTACGTGTCTAGTTACTTTTGTAATCTTATTTCGTTCGTCAACTTTCGTTGCTGATGAGTGCAACTACGGTCTGATAATGCAGGCCTTAACAATCAGTGTGTCCGAACGTTCGTAAACCTTAGATTAGATATTAAAAAAAGTGTAACTTCGTATAAAAACTTACCTGGTGGTAGCCCGTTCACCAGCGGGTTAACCGGTCGTTGTATTATATGGTTCTGCCCATCATCTTCCTCCGGGAAGTGTATGGATTGGTCTGGTGGCACGGTGGGCAGGAATGGCGCTTTCGGTATATGCGTCTGGGTGGAACTCGGCTCATCTGATGGTGGGGTCTGACCTGGAATGCATTTTTGTGGTAACTGATGATGTATTTTATGTATCAATAAACACCCACATTAAAACACAGAGTGTAGGTATGGTTTAATAATAAATTACACTCCTTGTATTTTTTGAAAGATGAGCTAATGATATATTATAGAAAAAAATATTTCGAATGAATTTGATAATTCAAGAGTTAGAGATCAATAAATGAATGCGAAGTAGACATACAACATACAAAATAAGCTACTACATAAATAGTCCAGTATCTACAGTCCGTAAAACTAATCGATTACACTAAGATGGTTGTTAGACGTTAATATGTTCATAGGTATGTTGTAAGATGCAGGAGTTAAGAAAATTATTAATAAGAACTTTCTGAACCAGGGGTCTCCAAACTACGGCCCTTCTAATCTGGCCAATTTCAAAAATAATTGAATAAAGCCAAGGCTCTCGAGTGAAAGTTTGGAACCCCTGTTCTAAACCAAAGAATGGGTAGGTATTTTACTAAAGTAGAACTAATCAAAAGCATTAATAGTTGCGTTTGCACACGACATAAAAAGGTCAAATACGGCTTTTCGTGAGCCGAAGTTTTCCTATCGCATGATTATTTCTTAGGATCCGAGGATGGATTTGAAAAGTGGAGCCACCAAGAATTTTGATGTAAATTTTATAGGGGATATCTACATCAGTTAAGCTACTAGGTCAAGTTTGGTATCGTTTTCGTATAAATCGCTATCGGGGATGCCGGATTCTTGGTGGCTCCACTTCTCAGATTGATCCTTGGGCCCTAAGGAATAATCATGCCGAAGGAAATCTTTTGTTCACGAAAGGCCGTATTTTTTCTGCTACAATGGCCACTATAAGTAAGATATTCAGTTTATTCCGAGTTTTAGTTAAATTATTAATGAGAGTTGAAAATTAAAGATGGGTTTTGTTAGAGTTTCGCCAAACTACGTTGTACATTATTAGTAACGTCACAAAATAGCGTCAGTTAAGTCACTTTAAAAGTCAGTCAGTAGCCTCTATACAGATACTAGAAGGATCTAACACCTGGCGAGGGCACTGACCAGTCAATCGGTTTCTGTCTGCCGAACGTTCTAGATTCCGATTCGCTTCTGACTCCACTTCCATCTGACTTAGAAGATTCTCTAGGTCCAAAGGTGAATAAGGTTTGATTTGTTTGGTGGTTTGGTACGTAGGTTCTGCGTTCAAATTTTGCACAGCTCTCAGTAGTACATTTTCGTAAGGGTTAGGCGATTTCGTCAATACGTGCAGCTTAGTATTATGCTCCCAGCGGTTTTTGTCAGTCATCGGTTTCGGTATGGGCAAACTCTCTAGTAGTGGTGTCATGTATATTCCATGTGCTCTGTCATTTGTCTTAGGATGAGGAATGCTAGTGGGTATGGGAAGCGAAAAACGCTCAGGATTGAACACTGTTACATTACGCTCTACTGTTTTGAAATGTGAGACCGAAGGTGTACCATAGACTTTTGGGTGCACGAAATTTTTTGATAGTTCTGAAACCATTTTTTTGGCTGGCGTAAAATAAATTGGTTGGTGAAATTTAGAATGATTCTCATGAGGTTTAATGGGTTGTTTTTGTAATTTATTGTGTGCATTTGAGGGTAGTGGCGAATGGTGATTAGGGAGGGGATTGTGGATGATTTTGTAAATGGGTTGGTTAGGAGGGGGAGGTTTAAGAGGAAAGACCGAAAAGCGGTTGTCATGTTTATCGGGCTGTCTTGCGTTATCAGAACTTGAATGATTGTTCAACACAATAGGTTCACCGCTGTCAAATGGAACGTTTAGATGCTCAAAATTGAAGAATGTGAGGTTTTCGTTGGACTGATTGTAGTCTTCGGGTTCTGTAATGTATTGTTTGAGGTTGAGGCGTCTGTAGGGGTCGTTGTCAATGGGAACGCTCTGTCGCGATGGGAAGGCCACGGCCAGCGGCGGCGACGTGTCTGTGTTTAAATGGTCTCCAAACCCAGCTGTAAGTAAAATTAATTATAACAGGCATCGTTAGCAGTCAATATTGTTAGGCGGCTTTCACATTGGCGCCGCGTCACGCTTCGGTGAACGAGACAGCGCTACACACATGCAGAGCGCTATCTAGCTCACACACCGTCGCCGCATGTGGACACCGCATCAGTGTGCTAACCGCCTTATTCTACTGATAAGTTGGCATCAATAAGTTTTGGTTACATTGGTAACATCGATGGACTTTTAACGTTGTCTGTTTGAGTGATCATGATTGCTCATGCAAAATATAATTAAGTAAGTTTAAGACATGCTTTAAATATAATGAGACTGATATATGATGTATGTGACTGTGATCTTCGAAATGAGGCTTTCTGCAATTATGATATGAATAACCTGAAACAACAATTATCGTGAAATCCTTTTTTACTTATATACTTATAATCCTTTATCTATCACCTACATATATTTTGCATCGCTAAATAATTAGGACTACCTATTCTTTTAAAGCACCGCTAATAAAATTGACACGGGCCGCACTTCGTTAATAATTGTGTACCTACATAACAATTCTGAATATAACGAGTATAACGACCTAATCGACCTACACATATAAAATAGCCAGGGAGGCTCGCAGCCCGCCCGTCGACCGCTGTTCTAAAGCGTCCCTATTCTCGAGATAAAATATGGTTTTCTAAGGGATTTGACCACCGTTCATTGAAGCCTTATCCATATGCTTTGATTGCCATGGACGCGGCGCAGAACGCTCCGACAGTAGCTGCCGTACGAGTTGGCACTCAGTTTGCATTGTTAAGCTACTACAGCAGTCAAATTGTATATTAAAAATGCAAAGCGATCGCGCTTTGCATTTTTAATATACAATTTGACTAAAGCTGCATTTTTGGTACGTTATTTAGTTGAATTCCGAAAAACTTGCAGATTTTTATTTTTAATGAAAGTGGGAAAACTAAAAATAGGGCGAAAATCTCGCAGTCTCTTGCGTATTACGAAGGGAGCACATTTTATTTTTGATACAGTTTCATACTCCTCTAAGAGACCCAAGTAACATACCAAAAATACAGCTTTATATCGCAATTTGTTTTTTTAAGGAAATTTTGTTAACAATTGGGTACTTTCCTGGGTAAAAAAATATTTCTATTTAGTCCGTCAGTTAGATTATCAAAAAATAACGGGCTATATCTTCACCAATTGTTGTTTGATTGACAAAATAAAAAATAAGTGTCCAATATTTTTTGATAATCTAACTGACGGACTATAGTAGATTGTTTGACAAGGGTCTAAAGTAGGCCATATTACCACGAGGTGGTTATTTTCCCGAACGAAGTGAGGGAAAATTGTTCGAGTGGTAATATGGCTTTTAGACCAGAGTAATGCATACTATTTTTCACTTCGATTGCGAGAAAATAAGATAAAAATACTTAATATTTACGCACAATAACTAAATTAAGGTAAAATTATGGTTTAACTTGACGGTCTTTTAATTTTTTTTAACTTCTTTGATATAGATACAAAATATAAACACCGCGAATAAATGCCACAGACGACGGTATAATTAGCTCTTAAAACAGTTTAAACACGCTTTAAAGCCTTAGAGAATTCAACCAACCGGAGTCGCCATTGACAGGCGTTCCCCTCAGCCGAAAACATATGACCAGTGGTCATACACATGTATGGACTGACGTTTATCTGATGTAGCTATTTGTACGTTACGTACGAATAGCCATACATTTGACGTTCCCCTCCCCCGCAAAAATCGGTAGACTTTTTGTATAGAAAATGACAGACATGGCTACTCCATCCGGGTTAAATTCTCTAAGTTTAAAACGCATCCAAAAAATTTTAATCTTTTTTAATGATTGTGAAGTAGGAACTAAAAAACACCTCATGTTTTGAGAAATAAATTGCGTTTCCTGATTGGTCGATTTTAACATTGCTGTATTCTGATTGGTAGATATTAAATACAATGTTTTTTTTAATGACTTAAATTATTTACACAGTATACGCACTAAAAAAGTATCTAGCATTCCGATTAACTTCGATATGTGTTGTGATTGGTGGATTTAATATGGTGAAGTGTTCCGTTTGGTGAATTTCAAATGTTTTGTAAATCATAAATATGTATACATTTTAGCCCTAGAGGCTAAATGTACTACTTTAGTCCGCCTTGGTAAGCATAATATGACACACTTTTTGAGCATGAGAAGTGAAAAATATATTTTTTAGGAAAGTAGCCAATTAGACTGGTGTATAAGCGGGGTTAGAATATTACCGTGCGGTACGCAGCCCCACTGCTGGCAGCAGTCGTCGAGGGAGATGTTGACGGGCGCGGGCCGGTGGCCGGGCGGGCAGCGCAGGCTCTGCGGGGGCAGCGGCGGCAGCGGCGAGCACACCTCCTGGCAGTCCAGCTCGCCGTTCTCGCAGAAGCAGCGCATGGAGCAGCCGGAGAGGCTGGTGGGCACGTCGGTCCAGTTCGGGATTCTGTGAAAGATTGTTACTTTTAGCTATGTATGTATATTTAGAGAGAGGGCGCTGCAGTGCCGCTGTAAACATCAACTCTGTGTTTATTAGAAGTTTTTAAATCAATTATTTAAGTATTTTTACTCGAAATGCTACGTAGAAGTGAAAGTGATACATAATGGTCAATGTGAACTTAAAGTGCACCATAAAAATTTAAGAACAGTGCAAATACGAACAAAAACAATACAACTCGTTCCGCTAACTTTTACGCGTGATTAAACTGTTTTCAGTGCATCAAAGTGACAGTAATACACACAGGAATTTTGTGATTTTGTGATCTATTATAAACGAACTGATTGAACGCTCATAGTGCCAGAAAAATCAAAAAATAACCTCAAATCATTCTCCATAACGGTACTTTATTATACTCGTCATCAACTCATCACATAAACAACGGACAATTGAATCGCCATCTAGCGGAGAATAGCAACATTCAAAAAACAGCCTCCTGCTTTACCGACAGGGCAAGAATAGTACCGCCAACAACCTCAAGTGGCGCACCTATCTACGTGAAGTTAGTTCCGACACAATCCGCAAGTTGTCGCTACTGTCTGCGTTAAATTAGTTTCGCTACTCGCCGCATGAACAACTATTAGTATTCCTTCTAAAAATTAGTTCAGCTACTTGTCGCATGTCGCTACTATATTCGCAAGGCATACTGCTTTATCGCCAATACCATTTTAGTACCATTACTAACTGCTAGTTGTCGCTGCTGTCTACGTGAATCAGTATACAAATATGGAGGAATTAAAACGTATGTTACAGGACATGCAACATGACATAAAACAACAAAAAATCGACATGCAAGAGATGAAGGAAGAAATAAAGAAGACAATAAACGAAAGTATCAACGAAAAGTTCAACAGCCTGGAAATTAAAAACAAACTTCTAGAGGATAAAGTCGAGGTACAAAACGCAAAAATATGCACTCTTGAAAGACACATTCGTCGCAAAAACCTGCTTTTATTCGGTTTAGAAGAGCGTGAAAAGTCTTACCACGAGTTAGAAAATATGATAATAAATATAATAAACACCCACTTTAACATGTCTTGCGACAGCGGCACCATAGAAGCAGTGAGAAGATTAGGGAAAAAAGGAGACAAGAGCAGGCCTGTAGTAATATCTTTCAGTACATTGGGATTTAAAATAGAGGTTCAGAAAAATAAATCCTGTCTCAAAAACACGTCTTACTATATTAAAGAAGACTACCCAATAGACGTTTTGAATAGGAGAAAAGAACTGCAAAGCGAATTACACAAGGAAAAAGAGGCAGGCAACACAGCTTTCTTAAAATACGACAAGCTCATTGTACTGAAAAACAAGAAAAGTACTTTCCGCAACCAGTCAAATAAAAGAAACTTATCTGAATCCCCTGAAGCATCTACAAGATGCAAAGGACAGGTTCAAAATAAAAACAAACAGCCACAAAAGAAAACCAAATCTACAGATACGAGGGACTACTTGTCACAAAGTCCAAAATTAACTGCTACAACAACGGACTCAACCCATAGGCAATTGCCAGAGCATAAAACAGCATAGCAACTACAGCCAGATCCCCTACCCCCTCCTCATCTCCCAATACGGCCGGTCACCGCGGGAGATTCAGACCGCAACCCTCCAAAGGAAAATAATTACCACATTTGCACTTTCAACGTGAAATCGTTATCGTCAACGGAGAAACTTATAGAGCTAAAAACTGCACTGAAAAATATCAAACACGATATAATAGGAATAAGCGAAGTCCGCCGACTTGGCGAAAATATTATTGAAGATGAACACTACATTCTATATCACATTGGCAAAACTAAAGGCCTGTATGGAGTGGGTTTTTTAGTCAAGAAAAAACTTAAAAACAATATTATTACATTTACAGGAATATCTGAAAGAGTCTGTGTACTTGAAATAAAGCTGGAAGAAATGTCGTTTGCAATAATCCAAGCATACGCGCCTACGGAAAACTCATCTCAGGAAGATATAGACAAGTTTTACGACGATATTGGCAAAGCTCATGACTCTACCACAATTAAAAATGTAATATCTATGGGAGATTTTAATGCACAAATAGGAGTACCTAAAAAACAAGAGCACTCAGTTACCGGCCCATACGGCTACGGAAAAAGGAGCAGTCGTGGCGAAAGACTCATCGAATACGCCTTTGAACACAATTTAAAAATAGTAAATACCATGTTTAAGATAAAAAACACGAACAGATGGACTTGGATATCTCCTGATAAAAATACTAAAAATGAGATCGACTATATTTTGACTACAAAATCCCACCTTTTTGCTAAATTCGAGGTATTATCATCGGTTCCCTACGGGTCAGATCACAGAATGCTCCGGGCAACCATTAACCTAAAGAAAGCGAAAAAATGCAGACGCAAGTTTTCAAATAGATCGTCAACATTGAAATCTTTAAAGGAGCGAGAAAATTATCTTAAAAACCTTAACAACCTTATACCAGAAATTATATCTACCAGTAATAATTACAGCGTAAATGAATACTGCCAAAAATAATAAACTCTATATCTAGAAGCTTACAAGGTAATGAACCTCGCGAACAAAGTAAAATCTTATCACCACGTGCTCTAGAACTTATGAAAGAAAGAAGCACTTTACAAAACAAACAAAAATTAAGTAACTCGGATAAAGAAAAACTTAAAAATCTGTACAAAATGACTAATAAAGAAATTAAAAAATGCTATAACATTCACAGAACAAACACAATACAAAAACACCTTGAAAAATCACGATCTGCCAAGAAAGCAAACAAAGAATTAAATAAATCGAAAACATGGATTGCGTCACTTCAACCCGGCTCCGACGTGTGTAAACCGCGGTCAAAAGTCATTCAAACTGCTACAGATTTTTACGTCAAACTATATAGTCTACCGGACTCCTCTGATCAAACTGAATTAGTTCCTCAAAGGAGGAATACCTCCCCAGTTCATAAATTTGAAGAATCTGAAGTTTTGAAGCAAATAGTAAAGATGAAGCCAGAAAAAAGCCCAGGGCCCGACGGCATTTCAAACGAATGTATAAAGTTTGCAAAGACTCTACTTTTGACACCTTTAACAATACTATTCAATAAAATATTGACCGAAGAAATAGTACCGCAGTCATGGACGGAATCTGAAATTATACTACTGTATAAAAAAGGTGAACCAAAGGATATTGCTAATTATCGCCCAATAAGCCTCATGTCCTGTCTCTACAAATTATTTGCCTCCAGCCTTCTAGACAGAATATCACCTCATATCGACGCACACCAGCCGATCGAACAAGCCGGTTTTAGGTCCGGATTCAGCACAGTTGATCATATACAAGTAGTCGATCAAGTAATTGAAAAATATTTAGAATTTCGCAAATACTTATACGTAGCTTTCATCGACTACAAAAAGGCTTTCGACTCTATATCCCATAACAGTATTTGGACGGCATTGCATACACAACAAATTAATGAAAAATATATAAATATATTAAAAAACATATAGCAACAGCAACAACAGTTCCAGCAGAGTGCGACTAGAGCGATTAGGAAACCAATTCAAGATCATGAGAGGTGCCAGGCAGGGGGACCCCATCTCGCCTAAGCTTTTTATAGCCGTCCTTCAGTAGATAATGGCGAACTTACCATGGTCTAAACAAGGCATCAGTATAAATGGGAAACTGTTAAGCCACCTAAGGTTCGCTGATGACATTATACTGTTTTCCGAAAGCCCGCTACAACTTAGTACCATGATAAACGACTTAAATGAGGCTAGTTTGAAAGTCGGGCTTGAAATGAACCTCGACAAAACAAAAGTCATGACGAACAATCAGTCTATACCGATCCTAGTAAATAATATACCTCTCGAGTTCGTCAACAGCTACGTGTACCTGGGTAAGCAAATTTCGTTTAATAATACAAGGAATCACGAGGAAGTCGATCGAAGAATAGCGATTAGCTGGAAAAAGTACTGGGCTAACAAAGAAATCTTTAAATCTTCGCTTCCTTTACCATCCAAAAAAATTGTTATGGATTCTGAAATTTTACCATGCCTTACCTACGGCTGCCAGACTTGGACGTTCGATCTCACAACCAAAAATAAATTACAAACTACTCAGAGACGAATGGAAAGAAGTTTACTAGGCATAAAATTAAAAGACAGAGTGAGAAATACTGAAATTCGCAGAAAAACCAAGGTCACTGACGCGCTGACCTTCTCCCTTAAAAGAAAATGGAAGTGGGCAGGGCACGTGGCAAGATACAACGACGACAGATGGACCTTAAGGTCAGTAAAATGGGCTGGCCCACTAGGCAAAAGAGGCAAGGGCCGACCGCGTGGCAGATGGTCGGACGACGTAATTGCCACAGCGGGCCCAAATTGGCTTAAGAGAGCCGTAGACAGACAGGAGTGGAACTCTTTGGAGGAGGCTTTTACCCAACAGGGATCTGCACATTAGTAATAATTTTTTAAATTATTTAAACATAAATTTTATTGAATCTTTTCTTTATTTAATGTGTAGTTTTTTAAATAAAGCTTTTTTATTTTTATTTATTTATTTATCTATGTATATTTAAGTTTCTAACAAGCCTGAATATCCAGCTAAAAAAAAACACTTTTTCGAAGGAAGTAGACAGGAAAGCTATCTTGATGACTCCGTTTGACATTTCGAGGAAAACTACTCGGCTAGGAATTTTTTTAGGATTTCCTTAGAGATAAATACACTTTACACAGGCCCTTGGACAGTGGTATGTTTTCGTCAAATGTTTTCTTTAGCTCGGCGGCGAGGGCGGCGGGCTGGGCGCCCAGCGCACGCAGCCCTTGGACATGAGCTCGAGCCCCACGTGCGAGGGGCACTCGACCGCGACTCGCTGGTCTTTTGCACACACATGATACTCACGGCACACCGTTGTAGTGGCACGTGCCATCACTGAGGCAGCGCGCGGCGCGCGGACAGCAGTTCGGCGGCGAGGGCGGCGGGCTGGGCGCCCAGCGCACGCAGCCCTTGGACATGAGCTCGAGCCCCACGTGCGAGGGGCACTCGAGCGCGGCGCACTCGCGGGTCTCGTCGCCCGTGCACTCGCAGAGCTCAGAGCAGCCGATGTGGAACTCTTCGCCTGGGAAATTGGTTTTGTATGAGCCAAAACTAATAGAGTGAAATATCCGGTTGTATTGAAAGGTCATGGTGTAGGGTTAGAACTAGGGCTCCCGGTCGTATCGTATCCGGTTTTCGTGTACCCGTTTCTGTATAACACGCTACACGGTTTTAAACGGGTAACCGAAGAAACGTTTCTTAAATACACGCGGATCTGGACACGGCCTTGACAAATGGCTGGAGGTACGGGTCGAAACGTGTCGAGTTGTTTTAAAGCTACGAATAAAATTAAAATAAACCTTATTTGAATCAGCTCTAACTACTTCGGACCCGTTCGGGCCGGTATTAACTACCCACGGAAACGTGTCTGAGGAACGTCTCTTGGAAACATCTCCAGGAAACGTTTCCAAGAGACGGCGGTTCGTGTAAACCGGTCCCTTAGCACCGCCGGTCTTAAGTACACGGGTATTCGTCTCCGCGTGTAACACGTGTAGCGGGAGCTCTAGTTAGAACCAGTGTAGCTTTTTTTCTCTTTTACTTTGATCTGAAACTATCTGACGGGTAAAAGTACCCGTGTGGCCTACTTACTGAATAAATGTTTGAGTTTGAGTTCATATGAATGTCGCTAGCTCAAAATTAAGTACTTTTTAGTCGTATAAATATGTTTGACAGAGTACGAGGTATTTTACTTCCAAAATAGACGGGTACTACGAGTAGATATTTTTGATAAGAAAAAGGATTAAAAGAACTTTAGATTTTTCTTAAAAGTGATCTTCCGATACGAAAACCGGCGACAATATCAAAATAATTATAGACAAGATGTGTTAGAATTATTGAAGGAGTCCGAACTCTTTATCAACATTCGGACTTTTTTTTAAATATTCCTACTGTTATTAAATTAAATTATCAACACTTACCAACTTCATAAAACTTGCCATCCTGATGGCATCCGATCTTCTTATTAACTTCAACCAACTCTTCCGGCGGCTTATTCACCGCCATATCCATCGAGGTTATCGTGAAATTAAACCTAGTTCCCGTCTCTTTCGTCTTCAAAATGTAGTTCTTTCCACCATCGAGGTTTAGAATCAAGTTGTCGTATCTAAGTTCTACGTCTCTGAAGGTGGCGCCTCCGTCGTCAGATAGTAGGAGATGGATAGGGTCTTCGCTGCTGTTGGTATGCATGAGGGTTACTTGAACGGAGTTGTTTTGGAGAACCTTGATGGAGCCGATAGGTTCGGTTAGCACTAGTGGACGCATGGATGTTGATGTTGGATGTTCCTCCGTGAGATTTTGTTTCTGGAAGGACAAATATATATTTTTGCGGTAAGACGTCCGACTTTCAAACCGTTCAAACTCCGACTCGTACCACTGAGTTTTTTGGAATTTATGTATGGAATATCATTTGATATTTACCAGTCGCTTTTCGCTGAAGGAAAACATCGTAAAGAAAGGACCTAATCCCGATAAGGCCTATTTTCCCCTCTGGGTTGGAAGGTCAGATGTCAGTCGCTTTCGTAATAACCACGCCTACGCCAATCCATGGGATTAGGTTGTCAAGAGGACCCCAAGCCGGGACAAACGCTAGCTCGAAAACGAAGCATTATATTTTTACAGTAAACCCGAATCAAAAAATAGCGTGTTTATTTTGCTTATTTTTCTGAGGCATCATTTGTGGAGGGCCATATATAGTACACAATCGGAGAACTAACAAAACTATAAATAGTAATATATAGTATTTATAGATAACAGTATTTATAGTAAGTATTATTTCCCAAATGTCTAACCCACATGTGGCCCCGACGGAAGAACAGCGCTGGCCCTCCAGGCTAACCATTTCGTGACAAACGAATCGTTTTTAGCCTTATTCATTAAGTACATGTGTACCATTTATTTAGGCTTAAGTATTACGTCTTTTAGTTAAGCTTAAGTTAGTAAGTTAGGCTTAAGTATTAGTATTAAGTAGAGATGGTGATGGAGTTGGAAGTCGGAACCACCGGGGCCAACTACTGGCTGGATTCTTGGAGAAGGAGGGACTCTACATGATGAACTCCTTCTTCAAGAAACGTGAGTACAGGAAGTGGACCTGGATGAGTCCCGACGGTGCAACTAAAAACGAGATTGAATTCATCATGTCGACGAAGAAGCATATATTCAATGATGTCTCTGTGATCAATACGGTTAAAACCGGAAGTGATCACCGTCTGGTGAGAGGCACATTGAATATATGTGTTAAGTTAGAGCGCTCTCGACTGATGAAGTCTACGCTCCGTCCGGCAGCAGTTCAAATCCAGAACCCTGATAGCTTTCAGCTGGAACTCCAAAACCGTTTCGATTGTCTAGGCGGCGATGTGGGCGAATTCAACGGGTTTGTGGAAGCTGTCCATAGCACTGGGTCTAAGTTCTTTAAGGTCCAGCGGAGCAACAGAACCAAAAGGCTTTCTGACTCCACGCAGAGAGTCATCGAGGAAAGGAGAGAAATGGTTCTACAATCTTCAGCCGATGCGTCACTATACCGGCAGCTCAATAAACGGATCTCGAAGTCCCTTACCCGTGATTTGCGCCAATTCAATACACATCGTATTGAAGAGGCCATCAAGCAGAATAAGGGTTCTAAAGTTTTCGCAAGAGATCTGTCTATTGGGCAGAGCCAGCTCGCCAAATTAAAAACTGAGGATGTTAGAATCGTTTCCTCTAGACCCGAGCTTCTGGGTGAGATAAGAGGGCTTTTATGGACAGCTATACACATCTACTAGGAGACCTGAAGTTAGTCTGGCGGAAGACCCTAGAGCTAGACTGACCCGACACTATACCGAAGATATCCCGGACATCAGCCTGTACGAGATTAGAATGGCTCATAAACAGCTCAAAAACAACAAGGCACCTGGTGAAGACGGAATTACAGCCGAACTTCTGAAGGCGGGTGGTAAACCGGTCCTTATGGCCCTTCAGAAGTTGTTCGACTCCGTTTTACTTGAAGGGAGAACGCCTAAGGCATGGAACAGAGGTGTGGTGGTACTGTTCTTCAAAAAGGGTGATAACGCAATACTGAAGAACTACCGACCCATTTCACTTCTGAGCCATGTCTATAAGCTGTTTTCAAGAGTCATTACGAGCCGTCTCGCACGCAGGCTAGATGACTTCCAGCCTCCCGAACAAGCCGGTTTCCGAAGAGGCTTTAGTACCGTAGACCACATCCATACGCTCCGTCAGGTTATACAGAAGACTGAGGAGTATAACCTGCCCCTCTGCTTAGCGTTCGTGGACTACGAGAAAGCCTTCGATTCGATCGAAACTGGGCTGTACTACAATCTCTCCAAAGGTGCCAAGTAGATTATCGCTATATCGAAGTGCTGAAGTGTTTGTACGAGAACGCCACTATGTCAGTCCGACTCCAGGACCAGAACTCGAAGCCTATTCCGTTGCAGCGGGGAGTCAGGCAAGGAGATGTTATTTCTCCATAACTGTTTACCGCTGCACTGGAGGATGTTTTCAAGACTCTGGACTGGAAAAGGGTAGGCATCAACATAAACGACGAGTACATCACTCACCTTCGGTTTGCTGACGATATAGTAGTATTGGCTGAGACCATGGAGGATTTGAGTACAATGCTCGATGACCTCAGTAAAGCCTCCGAGCGAGTTGGTCTAAAGATGAACATGGATAAGACGAAGATCATGTCAAATTCCCATGTAGCACCAACTCCCGTTACAATCGGAGACTTTACACTCGAAGTTGTGGACGATTATTTATACCTAGGACAGACTGTCCAGTTAGGTAGATCCAACTTCGAAAAAGAGGTTAATCGACGAATCCGACTCGGTTGGGCAGCGTTCGGGAAGCTACGGCACATCTTTTTGTCCAATATTCCGCAGTGTCTCAAGACGAAAGTCTTTGACCAGTGTGTGTTGCCAGTGATGACATATGGCACTGAAACGTGGTCGCTCACTATGGGCCTCATAAGAAGGCTCAATGTCACCCAAAGGGCAATGGAGAGGGCTATACTTGGAGTCTCTCTGCGTGATCGCATCAGAAATGAGGTCATCCGCAGCAGAACCAAAGTAACCGATGTAGCCCTCCGAATTGCTAAACTGAAGTGGCAATGGGCGGGGCTCATTGCACGTAGAACCGATGGCCGTTGGGGCGGAAAGGTTCTTGAGTGGCGACCACGAACCGGAAGGCGCAGCGTCGGTAGACCCCCCACAAGGTGGACTGATGACCTGGTAAAGGTCGCGGGAGTCCGCTGGATGCGGGTGGCACAGGACCGGTCATTGTGGCACTCTTTGGGGGAGGCCTATGTTCAGCAGTGGACGCCTTTCGGCTGATATGATGATGATGATATGATGAAGTATTACGTCAGGAATAAACGATTTTCTTAGGTGGTTTGGTTGCTCCTCTGCTTGCATACCATATTCCACGGCAAGCTCTCTGTCTATTACTGTTGAGTTGTGGGTTTCCAGTGACCTCTCTTACCTCAGCAGCGGCCGTGGAATTAGTGACGTTGTCAGTCTGGTCTTCGTGGACATCTTGCGACACGTCGCACACTTGCACCTCACAGCAGGCGTCTTTGGGGTCCTGGACGTTGATGCACTTGTCCGATTGGGGGAGAGGAGGACACCTGAGGAAGGTTAGTGTAATAAAATGGACTAGTTATATAACATCTTACAATAAGTGTACGGCCTAAATAACCAGCGTTCAGCGGCGCGGTCGGACGGAAAATACCGTAAAATGGGGTGTGTAGGGTTCGCGGGGGGAGTTGGGTTGCGAATCCAGAATTTCTTTTTTTAGTAGCTACTTTAATTTTCGGGCTCAGGTTGCTCTGAAAGGAATTTGATTATATTTTTAGTCATATTTTTTCTTCTTTTCGCAACACTAAGCTGCCAAATCAATCATACAATTTTGAAACACAAATTCACTGTCAAAGTTGATGCTCGAAAGCGGCGGATTTTTAGTTGAATTTAACTATGTTTTTATGTGATGTTTGCCAAAGTAAGTGTGCATCCACCTTTCGGATATCGTTTATATACTTACATGGCTTATTGGAAACAGAAAAACATAAGTTATATTTTCTTTATTTATAATGGTTTTAACATAGAAAACGATTCAACCGCATTTGAGGATTTTTATGGGGAGAGCAGGGATGTACTGAGGGGTGAGTTGGATCGACAACGGGGATAGATGGGTCATGAATGGGGAGAGTTGGTGTTACGAACGGGGTGTACCGGGATGATAGAGGGGGGAGTTGGTGTTCGTAGTTCAGGGTTGTCGATTTACATAAGTAGTCAAAAGTGTCTTACATTATGATAAAATCACATATTTATTTAATTAGTCTAAATATACAATCTTTCTATTAACAATATGGGTTAACAATAAATTATTAACTTAGTCAAAAAGCCCGCCCCGCGCCACTCCCGGCGGAAAAGTGCCCATATGTTTGTGTTTGTATTTTTTTTTTTCATTCATGTGTTTGCACACAAAATTGTGACACTACTTCGATAGACGTTTCTATCTGTCGACGTGTCATAGTGTGTCATGCAGGTCGTTAATTTTATATTAATGTTTTTGATGGGATTCACCTGACTAATTCCGTATAGATCAAAGTATTTTTTTTTATTGATGTAAATAACTATTTATACGTCATACCTCAACTACGGGGTGAGCTGGGTTTGCCTACTATTATGTATTTTTCGTTAAAACTATGCAATGAAGCAACAAATTATCATTGACAAACTAAAATTCATACCTCCGGAACACTTTTTTGTATATAAATCAAAGTACCACATATAAAAATAAACTTTTATCCAGGTTTGAACTTCGATTTCGACCCAACTCACCCCATTTTACGGTAGACGTTGAGCGTGGCGTCAAAAGTGCACTGAGGCCATTCGCATGCGTTTCCATTTGTTTAATATGAACGCTGCGCCGGACTGTTCACTCTCGCGTGTCCACTCGCTTTGTACGCTAACAGTGTAAATAAATTTAAATTGTAGCTAGGGTTTGCGATCCGGATACCCGGATACCCGAAATATCCGGATACCCGCTCACTTTAGGATCCGGATCCTACGTCTCAGGATCCGGATATTACGGATCCATTCAATTATTGTCACTAAAATTATTCATTCATAACTAGTTATGCTCATATTTTGTTTTCGATTACTATGTATTACTCTACAGTCTACATTGTGTGAATATACCTTATATACCCCATATAAAATAAATTGAACACGTAATTTCTGAAAAATAACTATTACTATTGCTACATATTAGAGTTTGAGAGTTCATTTGCTTGGAAGAGTTAGCGTGGTTTCTCTTTATCAATGTATTTATCAATGTTAATGTTCCTTTTAAAGACTGATTTACAAAGTTGATTTTAAATAGATATACTTTAACTCGACTCGACTGATTTATGATTAAGATTATCCTAGAAATCCTATCTAGGTAGCCTTTACTAGCTAGTAAACAATTAATATTTACATTATTATATCTAGTAATACTATACACAAAGTGTCTTTGTTTGAATTTTTTTATTGAATGTTGATTAATATGCATATACATTTACAATTACATATACATGTACATTTACATATACATTTACATATACATGTACCACACACATTTCTTTTACTACAGTCACTACAGAGTTTAATTTAATCGTTAGAAACTAGCATATACAATTGTTCTTTTTAATATTGTAAGATGTTGATTATATGTAACTAGCCCTTTCCCGCGGCTTCACCCGCGTGCTATAACTAAGTACTCAAAAAGGATACGATACCCATGTTGATTTTCAGACTGTGTGACCAGATTTGCCCCTTTTAGGGCTTGAATTTTCAAAAAACCTGAAACACGTGTTGACTCATTTATCGTTAGGAATACTCCTGTGAAGTTTCGAATAGAATAGTATAACAAATCTTGATTCACCATACAAACTTTGGACCCCCATTTTACTCCATTAGGGGGTGAATTTTGAAAAATCCTTTCTTAGTGCATCCCTAGACCTTATAAGGAACCTACGTGCCACATTTAGAATCTCTAGAACCAGCGGTTTGGGCTATGCGTTGATATGTCAGTCAGTCAGTCAGTCAGTCAGTCAGTCAGTTTCTTCTTTTATATATTTAGATGTAAATGATTTTATTTTTTATAGCTTACATGTACCAGCTTAGCTACAATACTAAATTGTTAATTATTAAGATTCTTTTGTTAAGTTAGACTGATTGTTATTATTTAATAAAGACCAGAGTTTACCGAGTGTTTATATCATATAATTGTATTATTTGTGATGACATTGATAATTTTTTCTATATTGATTTTAGAAAAAGTAATAAATCCCATTGAACCAATGATTTTCATCGTTTAATTAACGGAATCGTTTACCGTAACGTCAGAATTTAAGATTTTATTTTTCGGATCCGTAATATCCGTATTATCCGGATACCCGGATCCGTAATTTTTTTGGATCCGTAATATCCGGATCCGAAAAACTGACGGATCTTGCAAACCCTAATTGTAGCCTAACAACATACGAGATAACGAGTTTAATCAATTAATTTGAGAAAATTATATGCATTATCATCTACAGTCCATGTGATACTCATAATGAACAAAAAACTCTCAGACTCAGAATGAATTGTAAATCAAAACTCTCTATTATTTGGTTTGTGATAATCCTTCTTTTCAAGATTGCGTACTAGTATAAGTAAACGTAGCGCGGAAAAATATCGCGATGTTGATGGTCATTTATGAAACCTAAATAAACTCGATACCCAGCAGAGAAAAAGCGATAACATGAAGAGCCATCTGGGATATCGCAAATACTAACCTCGGTTTGCAGGTGACGACCGAGTTTTTGTCACACGTGCAACGCTGCTCGCAGCCCACGTTCCACGTGGTCCCCACGAGGTGCGTGTCGTTGCCATACCTGCACACCTCTAGCTTGGTCATGTTTGTGTCTGCAATAAGGTAAACAAATAGTAGTTTATGTAACTGTTACGTAATAAGGGTCCTTAAAACATGAGTGTGGTTTTATGAAATGAGCCGCAGGCGAATTTCATAATAAGATCACACGAGTGTTTTAAGGCCTAATTACGTACAGTTGCATACACTGCTTTATCTACACTCCTATTATATATATTAAATTAAGTGTTCGGAAACCATAGAATGACCGCCATTGTACCGTCATGGCCTACTCGATTGTGCCGGCGCTCGCGCGGGACCAATCGAGTTGGCCATGGCGGTAACATTATGTTATCAAATTCGATGTTCCAAATTTGAAACTCATTGCTTAACAATATTTGAGCATGCATAGTTAAAATTTCGTTACTGCCGCAGATAAGAAACTTATCATAGTTAAATCGTTTGTTGTAATGCTTGTCATTGTCTACGGTTTTTGAACGCATTTTAGAGTACTTACAGTATGAGTGTAGATAAAGTTAATTTAGGATTTAGCCGTGGCAGTCTTTATAGTCTTTAGTTGTAGTTTGTAGTCCGAGAACGGATGAGAATAAGTTTTTGGCGCACGCAATGATGCTGCAGCTCTCATTAACATTACAGGCGTCTCGAAGCATAGCGGGTGGTTGAGCGCCTGGCCGTGGCGAATGTATGGATGCTTGCAACGAGGGGAGCAACTGAACGTGCTACCTGGCGTGCATACGCGCTTGTCTTTACATTTGGACTTCTTGCGTTATGGCAGGGGACTGCCTAACAAAAGGGAAACTTACCTCCGTGTCCAGTGGCGCACGCAACAATGCTGCAGCAATCATCAACAGGCGTCTCGAAGCACAACGGGTCGTTGAGCGTTCGGCCGCGGCGGATGTAAGGATGCTTGCAGCGAGGAGAGCAATTGAACGTGCCGCCTGGCGTGCATATGCAGGTCTCTTCACATCCACGGTCGACGCGGTCTCCGACCTGGGATATGCCATGTTTAGGTTTAAGGTGAAGTTGATTCAGAGCACGGGCAAACAAGGTTTGGAATGAAATATCAACTAAGTGATATCTATCGGAAACTGCAAAAACTAAGATTGTATTATCTTTTATTTTAGTTGTATCTTGAAGATATTATTTGCAATTGTATGGGACTCGGATTTTGATTTTATAATTTGCAAACTTAACTCTTATTTTGCATGTTTCCGCCTATAAACTTAAAACATTATTATTTATTAGGTAAAGGGAGGTAGTTAAAGTTTTTTGAAGAGGTCCTAAACGTAGGAAGAGGTGTATAAGTAACATTCATATAACATAAAAAAAAATACTAAACCCGGAAAGAATGCCCATTACTCCATTCGAAACTAATATTCATAGTCATTGCAAAAATAAGAACCTAACTAACTAACCTTATAATTGATTCCATTTTCAACACAGAGAGCATCTACTTCTTTCCCTTCATCAGAATGATCCGCTTCCATCGCAGGATGGAATGGCGCTTGCAGATTCGCATAAAATTTATCCGGCAAATCTTTACGAGGCTTAGGAACTTCTATCTTAGCGGGTTCAAAATCATCGTCCCCATCTAAATTGACATCGCTAAGATCAGTAATTTTTTTACTAATATCAGAATTGTTATGTAGTGTTAAGGCTAAATTCTTAAGTTCATCTATGTTTAGATTTAGAAGTCTTCCTTTTGATTTGGGTGATACGATGATGGTTTCGTCTTCAGTGGTGGTTTCTGGGCTTTCTTCGGAAGGCACTTGAGATCTGGTGGGGGGTGGTGGCGCGCGGCGCGTGGTTGTGAGGGGAGGTTCGGTGAGGTTCTCGACCATCGTTACGACTTGTGATGCAGCCGCTGCCTCATCTTCTTCCGCTGTTAGTTTACCTGGAAAGAAGGCATTAAATTAGAGGAATATTGAATTAGCAGATTGTTTTTCAAATAGCTTTGATGTTTCCTCGTTTAATATAAGTCATTACCAAATACTTTAATACAAACTACAAAAAACTGATTTCCGAGAATCTTACTATACCAAGTTTCGAGGCAAACATCATGTTAAATTCATATAGCGTTTATAATGCTTCCACTTTGCCGCTGGACGCTGCCCCGTCAACATAGAGTAAATTGTAATTACTAGAGATCTTCTAATTTAAACTAGATTTATAAAATAGGGATTGGTTTACTCAAACGACATTTTTGTTAAAGCTAATATTAAATATCACTATTTACGATAGCATACAGCACTACACAAATCGATATTAAAAATACGAATGAAAGGCAATAAAATGAAAAAAAAAAGCATTTACAGTTCACCAAACATCGGCTACAAAAAGCATACCAAATATCGTCTCCATTTGATTAAGTATTTTAACATAAAAGTTCTAAAAACTGGAGCAAGGTCAGTAGGCGAGAGGAACCTGCACATCAAAGATACGGTTATTCCTTCTCTGCAATTTACAACTTTATGACCACGTAATAAAGACTTTGAATTATAAAGCGATCGGAAATTACTCGATTGAATCCGCTAACGGATTCCGATCGTAGCTGTCTTGTAAAGTTCGATTGAAACTTCACAAACAATCATAAATTTGCCGACGTCGAAAAGTAAATTAGGACATTCTCGTTCTTGTGCGCTTTGTAATAAAGATTTTTGGAGCCATGCGTGTAAGGATTTTAGTTTTGGTACACGATGCCGAGACGTATCGACAAGCACGTAGAGTCGTAGACAATACAACGACTTTTTGAGCGTGAGAACCGCATTTCGTGATTGGACTTAATTGGAATAATACTAAAAATCTAGAGTCAACAGTAGAGCACAAAACAAAGTAGTATCAGCAATATGGAGCGGTTTTTCATCACGTGCGTAAGTGGTAATTTTATCATTTAGAACAATTATTTTGCATCTCAACAAATGGAATAATGTTTGTTATAACAGGTGAGTATTTTGTTTTAAAAAATATTACAAACACAATGGTAGTAAATAACATCTACTAACTTACTAGTATTGTAGACACAATTGTTGATTAACAATGTTTGTTACCAGACATGTTTAATTATTCATTAATGCTAATAAGTATTTCTCGCGTGTAGAAATTATAGTTATTAACAATGCCCATAAAAATATCCCATTCGATAGAAGCCTATCTCGATGTTGTCACAAATAAAATACTTTATGAACTCACCGAGTACCATCCTTTTCCTTATTGTAAGTAAATAAATAATGCTAGTAATTTGCAACAGTACCGGGCCGGCATTAACAATTTAAATGTTACTATCCAATTATTAGATTCGCCACAACAATACATTATTTACATAATGGCTACACACATGAGTTCACGGACCAGTCGGCCCTAACACTTCAACATTCACAAGATATGTGACATGCATACATTGCATGCGATGCATGCAGGCAGTGCCGTGCCGTGTGCCTATTTCCTTTGGTTGCACGCGCGCAATCACTTCGAAGAATCGAATTTATAAGTTCGACATTGTTGACTTTGGAGTTTTGAAGGACTTTGCAACAGTAAAATGTGGAGCTACTACCATAAGCCTTTTATTTTTATATACAAATTGACGAATTGTTGTTTAATGCTGACTCTCTACACTTTGCCAGTTTGATACTGCAGTTAACGCACCTAGTTGACTTAATTTTATAAATTCTAATCACTTTAGTAGTAGTTCAAGTCCTTCTGTAAAGCGAATCACTTAAAAAAAATGATGGACACTTAGTATATCGAACGGATTTTAAAACTTGCAAAAATCCTGTAATTTGACATCCTGGGAAAAAAAGCAAATTTAATCCGAAACCGTAATTTTTCACGCCCAACTGCAGGTAAGTACAGATGCCCTAAGGTGGCGACCTCAAACCGACCCGATGTGGGTTAGCCCAAACAATCGCCGACCGGTTCTGTAAGGGCCAGCGCACACTGCCGCGCCCAGTTTTTCTAATAGTCGATTGGGTAGGTTGAGTTGAGTATAAAATTATATCGGTCTAGAATTGTCAGTAAGTTAGCCAAAGTACATTAATCTGTTTTGGTCATTTTGCTGGTTTTTAGTTATTAATTGATGCTTAATTCTGTTTCTAGTAGGTACCTAATTTGATGCCTAAAGCCTACATTAGTAATTACAACATGGAGTTGACAGATTTGCCGTAATATATAAGTACTACTCGTAGCATTTACGTTAAAATACCTATGCAAATTTACCGCTACCTAATTTCCATTAAATTGTGGTCTAACATAACATAATAAACGCTCCTTACCTATTGCGCTTTTGCATGTACCTACTAGTTATCGTTCAATATTGCAGGTATATGATAGGTACTTCCAAGTAAATAGGTACTCTGTTGAACTACGAGCTGGTAATGTAGTGATAAGTGAAGGTTGAGCGAATACGTTGGAGGAGAGCGGTGTGCATTTCAGCCAAATTAAGCCGGGTTCACACTTGTCTGATGTTTTGTGTCGTGACGCATCAGAACAGTAATCGAAACAACACATCATACAAATGTGAACCCGGCTTTAGGTCCTCTGTTGGAAATAATGAACTGATGATATTTTATTTATATTTATTTTATTTATATTTAGCTGTGATGATTCACAAAGTATTTTAAGATTAAGTAACTTTTGTCGAAAAATAACAATTCTGCTCAGAATTTTGAGGGGTATCGATAAAAAAAGGATCGATTTCCCATACAAAACTTTACAGTTAGTTTTGTGTCAGTCTATACAAAACTTATGTAAAAAAGTGTCGCAGATTTGTCAATTTTTATTTTTTTCTTTATTTACAACTAAATCAGTTTATTTAGGCCTTGTAATTATTGAAGTTTTTTTTATAACCCAAAGCCTTATATTTTTATTTGACAAAAAAGTATAAGTTAGTAAATACATGAGAGGTATATGTTTTTCTGAAAATTTCCAGCTGTCGTAAATACTACCCGTTGATGGAATTTCAATGACTCAAATATATGTGATATGTTCAAGTAAAAGGTACTTGTAAAGTTGTCGGTTGTCGATAAGGCGCTACTGTCATGAAAATTCATTTAGAAATAAACCTTATCAACAACCGGTAATGAGGTACCTTTAACTTGAAAACGTTACATGTGTGCCTGGCATGTTTTAGTTTTTTTTACACATTGTCTCTGTTAGGTCAACCACAACATTACACAGTATAAATTCAGCACAATCATTTCTAATGCTCTATTTATTTGGATAGCTATTAGTTACAGCGGTTTGGTTCGTTTAATTCACTTAAGCTTGACGAATCAACAATCTAAATGAGTGCGGTCACGAGACGCGTTTAACTTGAATATTATCGAACTTCTTAGAACCCTGTCGAGCGCACTATTCGCCAACAAACTGTCCGCAGTTTGACGAAAAAAGATGTATACCATAAAATGGGGTGAGTAGGGAGAAAACTGACATTCAAACCTCGATCACATTTTATTTTTACATATGTAAACTGAATGGTA
Source organism: Pammene aurita (assembly GCA_947086415.1). NCBI lineage: Eukaryota > Metazoa > Arthropoda > Insecta > Lepidoptera > Tortricidae > Pammene > Pammene aurita. Next base: position 22,548,477 of record OX352306.1, on the reverse strand, counting down.
TATATATACTCGTATAATAAATGTTCCGGACGTTTGTATTTTAGTTTATTTATGATTTTGGGTAGTTCCATTTCCTAACATTACTGATCACAAAATCCCTCCTCACCCCGTAGTAACTCTTAGTTGGAGTGAGATGGGATTTCATACAAAGGTGATTTTGGAACATTGTTAGATCGATTTTTTTTTCTTATGAATATCAACATACGAATACATTATTTAGGTAGTAGTAGCCTTTAAAAACCATCTCACCCTCCTGGCATCCCCTCTCTCCCCATTCCTAACCCAACTCTCCATACAATCCCTACTCACCCCATTTTACGGTGCCTACCAAGTTTTCTATTGAAAAATCTTTTTTTTTTAATTAAAAACTGGCTTAAGCCCGTGACTATGTCTGCGTAGAACTTATTAATTGCACTGTAATAAAAACGTCAAAATAAGCATTCTTATAAAATTTATTAGCAATATACCTATGCTAGAAAATCGGGATAATATTCGTAGTTTTTTCTGTCCAGAAAGCTACGCTAGGCTAACTACAGGTAGGTATTAAATAGTATTAATCAACATGTCACGTTTCATTTTAGGTCTTGTAATTTTATAATTTAGGTTTACGACGTACAAAAAATATGTTTACGGTTTTCTGAGTGGCCTACGTAAGGTACGAGATTGAAAACCTTAATTATGTCACTATTGTATACAATACTTTTTCTACGAGTGCTCAAAATAGGCAAGCCAGTAAGAATTAAGTTCGACGCATAGCTTACAACCCATAGAGGAACTATACAAGTTAGTAACATTAATCTCCCGGTGGATTGTGGCGAACGGTAAGGGAGGAGGACCCGGTCATGCTATACTATTGTATAAAAATCAATTTCAGCATAGTCGACGATGCTAGAATATGCGACCACCGAAAAGTATGCGCTAGTAGTTAGGTCTACAAAATCACGCAAAATAGGCACGCTGGATGTCGATTTGCGGAAAATGTCCAGTAAAACTAACTAACTAGGTCTACAAAGTCTCAATTCAAGCATTATAGTCGAGGAGTAGAAAAATTAGAATATGGCATCGAGGCTCTCACGGGCGCTAGAGGATACATAAGCTCTCCAAAATATATTGTAGGGTAAATACCTATTTCCTAAATATCGACACAAGAGCTTTATAATAGAAACAAGCAACGATACCTATATGTCCTTACAAACTTCAGTGTTAATTTATAAATATAATATTAACTACGGACCTACGATGTTGGTTGACCGGTTATTGAAGCGGACCAAATATTCTACTATGACAACGTACAATGTACGAAGTCAGACGTTTATGGTACGAGTAGAAACATAATTGACGATCGTATTTGGAGGTGAAAAGAGTTATTTCATTGCCTCAACGTGATTGATTGAACATTACATTGTAATGGTATAAATAGATGAGAAGTATTTGAACTGACTGGGAACATCAGTTATGATCATCGAAGTCATTAAAAATGATTATTGAGAAAAAAAATAGTTAAATGATTTTTTTCTTCATTTCATTTTTGTTTATCAGTTGGGTACAAGAAAGAAATAGCAGTCGTTCAGATTTTTTACTTTGTATAGACCGGGAAAGTGCGAAAAAGATGAGAAGTATTTGAACTGACTGGGAACATCAGTTATGATCATCGAAGTCATTAAAAATGATTATTGAGAAAAAAAATAGTTAAACGATTTTTTTTTTCATTTCATTTTTGTTTATCAGTTGGGTACAAGAAAGAAATAGCAGTCGTTCAGATTTTTTACTTTGTATAGACCGGGAAAGTGCGAAAAAGATGAGAAGTATTTGAACTGACTGGGAACATCAGTTATGATCATCGAAGTCATTAAAAATGATTATTGAGAAAAAAAATAGTTAAACGATTTTTTCTTCATTTCATTTTTGTTTATCAGTTGGGTACAAGAAAGAAATAGCAGTCGTTCAGATTTTTTACTTTGTATAGACCGGGAAAGTGCGAAAAAGCGCTGGTGGCCTGGCGGTAAGACTTTCAATCCGAAGGTCGCGGGTTCAAACCCCGGCTCGTATCACTTGGGGATCAATGTTACTCTGCGTCCGTAGGAAACACCTTAGTAAACCCTACACGTGATCCCTGGGTGGTGCTAAAAGAGTAACAAACTTGGCAGCTGGACTGTCCCATCTGGACCTCGCAGCACTCACTGGATTTTCTTTATCATCTACTTTCCCACTACTACTAACCCATAGAAGAAATGCCTATCTATATCCAGTGACATGTAGCCATACGATAAAAAAAATCACTGAGTTTTTCGGAACTTATGTACGACATATCATTTTTCTAATTACTTTAGCAATCATGTATAAATATATTGAGGGATCAAAATACTGTATGTTTTTCATCATGTTGCTTGTGTCCGGAGCCTTTCTAGCGAATAAAATACGTGTCTAATGGGAGTAATGGGCAATGTAATGGGTCGTTTAGTGTAATCTGACGGCGTGGAATGTGGCCCCTAGTAGATGTGTCGTTTGGACGCTTCGGGCCGCGTGTTAGTGTCTCATTTAGGGAACTTTAACTTTTTTCAGTCAACTTTTACACCTTTTTTGAGCAAGTTTTTTTTTGACGCATTCTAATATATTTAATATAAAAATTCCTAGAGTTCTCATTTTTATTACAGTATTTAACATTGAAAGACATCTATGTATACCTAAGCATGCGAGGCATATTGGTATCACCCACTAATTTAAATAAACCGGCCAAGAGCGTGTCGGGCCACGCTCAGTGTAGGGTTCCGTAGTTTTCCGTCCATCACAGTAAATGTCCCCACTTAAGAGTTAAAATAACACCGCCATGTAGCATATGATATGAGCGTTCCACATACAGTGACATATATCGGCAAATTAAGTAAACTACTGCGCGCGAGCTTAAAGTAAGGAAGATGATTTTTATGGGATAATTCTTTATTGCGTGAACCGATTTTCACCGTTTTAACTTTATTTGAAAGCACGTCATTTCATTGTGATTTTGTAGAAATTACAGGTACAATAAACACCTGCTTATACGGTTAAATTACAAACTTAGTTTAGAAATTATGTTGTAATTTTTTTTTCAAAAACTATTCAACCTATCAAGTTCAAAATAATTTTCCTAGAAAGTTTTTATAAAGTTCTACTTTTGAGATTTTTTTCATATTTTTAAAACTTATGGTTCAATTTTTTTTTACTTCTGGAGCGATTATTTCCGAAAATATTTACATTATTAAAAAATGATTTTAGTAAATTCCTATTCATTTTTAAATACCTATCCAACAATATATCACACGTTAGGGTTGAAATGAAAAAAAAAATCACCCCCCACTTTACGTATAGGGGAGGTACCCTAATAAAACATTTTTTTCCACTTTTTATTTTACCACTTTGTCGGCGTGATTGATATACATATTAGTACCAAATTTCAGCTTTCTAGTGCTAACGGTCACTGAGATTATCCGCGGACGGACGGACGGACGGGCAGACATAGCGAAACTATAAGGGTTCCTAGTTGACTACGGAACCCTAAAAAAATAGTGTGAATGGCGAATAAAGTTACAAGTTTATGTTACAAATATCAAAATGAGTAAATGTTTATGTTAAGTATAAGAACGTACTTTAACTAACATATTTACTTTAGTTTTTATTTTAGTTAGTAGATTATAGGTAGTTTAACATAAATAGTTGAGTAGGAAGCTGTAGACAGTATATAGAGAGCGCGGGTGGCCTGGCGTGGCGGTAAGACGTCAGACTTTCAATCCGAAGGTCTCGGGTTCAAACCCCGGCTCCTACCACTGAGTTTTTCGGAACTTATGTACGAAATATCATTTGATATTTACAAGTCGCTTTTCGGTGAAGGAAAACATCGTAAGGAAACCGGATCTAATCCCAACAAGGCCTGGTTTCCCTTCAAGGTTGGAAGGTCAGATGGCAGTCGCTTTCGTAAAAAACCCACCCACAGCCACAACCTACGCCAATTTCTGGGATTAGGTTGCCGAGCGGACCCCAGGCTCAATACAGCAAAAAGCTGGGACAAACGCTAGGAGTAAGAAGAAGAAGTTGGGTAGAAAGCTCGGATCGAACAGAACATTTTTACCACAGTTATTAAGTAGAATCTCTAACATTTCAAATATTTATGTCTGCCGATTCCGTAATGCATCCAATCGAGGAAAATGCCGCCGCAACGCAAGCCTCGCCGAAAATGCAGTACAGTTGATGACTAATAAGTATGTCTCTATGTTCGCAAACGCTACGTCAAGTCAAGCTTGCGTCCGTCTCACATATGTGCTACATCATACGAGTAGCACACTGATTATTTTTATTTTTCATCCGGTTTATTTGGGAGCTTTTACTATCTCGAAGACCATTTTGGCTTAGGTTCGGGTACTAGTACAATGATAATACAATGCTTCAAATACAAAGATTATTTAAAATCATGAAACGTTTCAATTTATGGCACCCTTTGGAGAATTTTCTTTTTCAAGATCAACAAGATATTTTTACACCAGTACTCTAAGTTGCAAACAAGCATACGTTGCTGCTGATAAACAACGGCAAACATTTTAGGACAAAATTAATTTACGCTCTAATTAACAGCTCAGTGAGCTGTTTCTAAGTTGAGGAAACGAAATACTATCGCGACTAGGTACCAATTGGGAGTCTCCATAAAAATGATCTGTTTTCATCTTTGAGAATTCAACCTACCGGAGTCGCCATTGACAGGCGTTCCCTCTGCCGAAAACATATGACTAGTGGTCATACACATGTATGGACTGACGCTGATCTGACGTAGCTAATTGTAGGTACGTTACGTACGAAAAGCCATACATTTGACGTACCCCTCCTCCGCAAAAATTGGCAGACTTTTTTTGTATCGGAAATGACACAGACATGGCTACTCCATCCGGAATGTCTGCTTGATCAGTGATCACTAATTACGTCAAAATGTTAATACCCGGAATAAGGTTTTAAAATACATAGAATAGGGTAATCATGGTATCAAATGCATCTTAAAATGCTTAAAATACCTTAGTGTTTTGGCAAGAGCCAGGTAGAAAGGTTAAAAATCTGTGTACTGTGTCTCTTCGGTATCGCCGGATGTTTACCGGTCCGGTTAACCCTCCCGCACGTTGCCGGACCAGTCCGGATTACGGTGGCAATGTTACGCCAGCTTATTGAGCAGGAAGTTTAAGGTTAAGTAATTGATAATTATCCGCGGTTCGGTTTTATCGTAACTCGTCTGGCACATAATCAGAGTCCGGTTACGGGTATGTTTGCGGAAGTAATTGTACTGATTTTATAAGGAAGAATCGGCTTTGTTTAAAATTGCGTTTTTTATGAAACAGTGACGTCATAGAATAGTTTAATAACTACCACGGATTTTTACTTTATTCTGGCCAGTCGAATAAAACAAAAACCTTAAATTTTGGCTACAGATTGGTATATTTTACCTACTCTACGAGTATACTAGTTGTTTATGCTTAACAATAAGTTCTAATTACAAATATAAATAAATAAATAAATATTATAGGACAATCTTACACAAATCGACCTAGCCCCACAGTAAGCTCAATAAGGCTTGTGTTGTGGGTACTAGACGACGATATATATAGATAAATACTTAAATACATAGAAAATATCCATAACTCAGGAACAAATATTTGTGATAAACACACAAATAAATGCCCTGACCAGGATTCGAACCCGGGACCTCCTGCTTTATAGGCAGGGTCACTACCAACTAGGCTAGGAGACCGTTAAAAATAATATATGAATGAAGAACCTGGGGGCTCAGCCAAGATGACAATCGTTCGACAAATATTCGGCCTTACAAAATAATTATTACTTTGTCCCCTTGGCTTGTGAGACGACAGGGTGTTGGGGGGCGGAGGCTATGGTTTTTATGAGGGAAATAGGCAGCGTGCTAGGGAGAGGGGGTGTGATGCTCGCGTGGGTTCTTTCCTGGCGCAAAGGCTATTCATCGCCATCCAGCACGGTAACGCAGCGAGTGTGATGGGCACCTTTGCGCCGGGAACGACTCGCGGTCCCCGCGAGTCTTTGAGTAGTTTAGCAGGTTAGCCTAAGCTAAGAAATTTTAATGTAATTTATAAGGACGTATGTATTGACATAATCTAAAATGTACCTACTACACTACTATAAATTTTTGCCAAATAAAGTGATTTCCTAACTTACTCGTATAGGATTTTCGACTATCCAAAATGCTGATCAAAATAGCAAGTTATCCTAGGAACACATGACTCAATAGGTGTACGTTCTAAAAAACAAAATTGACTAGGTATATAATTAAACAAGATGCCATGTACATGAGTATCGGAATGAGGTGAGCAAGCTTTGAGAACGCCATTTAGTAGCACATAATTCTTAACTGTCTGAAAACGAGTGACCAAAGTGGACAGGAACATTTACGCTATTGTAGGACTTATTATTCATAGAATTATGGCTATAGTCGCGTGAAAACAAGGAGGACTTTGTTTATTTTGTTTTGACTCTCGGGTATGGAATTGCCTAACTATTTGAAGGGGAATTTTAGACGCAAGATTAATCACACATGAAAATGTTTCATGCAACCTTAGTATTTATACGAAGAAAACCTCGTTAGTGTTTAATTTATTTTGTACCTAATAGAGCAAGAGTTAGGCCGTAGGCAACCCTACCTCATCGAGTAGCAGAAGTAAATAGGCTTATTAATTATTAATATCATGGAAAAGTTATGTATTTTAGTACTTGGTAGCCTGAGCTAAACTTGGAGCAGTACAGTCAGCGAAATCATCATTATAAAATCTACCTCATTAAGTAGCGAATTGAACCTTATGCCTTTCGAAAGTACCAATCAACCTGGTAATAACAAAAAATGGTAGCAAAAATTCCTAAAATGTCAGGTTTGCGAATTTTTTGGCACTTCTCGATGAGCACTATCGCATGGGCTAAGTGCCCATTACTTGCTAAATGATGAAGTAGATTTTGTCAAAAACTAAGGTCATATTTTGCTGACTGTACAAAATGCTCCAATTTTAGCTCAGGCTACCAGGTACTTATCTCCTTATACCATTCAGCTCCCAATGCTCTTTTAATCTACTCTCATATAATGATATATACTTACTCGTGATACTATGATCAGTATAGGAAGATATAAAGATGGAGATATCCATAATAGAGAACAAGCATGAAAAATATTTAATTGAATCTGTTGCATAAACACGTTCAACAACCCCAAACTAATATAAATAAGTGGAAATCCGTAATAATTTTTAACAGTTTTTTGCGATATTGCGGTTTCAAACCGTAAGATATTGCGGTTTGAAAACGTAAAATTTTAGGCATTTTTTTTTTATACATCAAATGTATTTTCGAAACTTCAGTTCGATTACTTATGTCCTAACAAGAAAAAAAATGTATGACAACTATATAGTTGCACACATAGCTAAACGCATTTTTTCGTGCCTAAAATTACAAAAATCTTACAAAAACTTGTTCCTTCCAAACAGTTTTCTGCAACTTTGTGAACGGTGACGTCACAATCCGCACACTTTTTGTATGGGGCATTTTGACGCGCGGCGCAGACGCCTAACGTATTTTCACATTTTTGACGTTTCAGGGCTATCAATTTTATTAGAGACATTTGAATCTACAGGGAAAAAGAATCGAATGACGTCTTCCAAAAAATCATGCATATTCCTAATTAAGCGACACGTGCGCAATAGGCGTGAAATGCAGTCAACACTGAAGAGAGCTGTGTTTATTTACGCCACACGCCTGAATGGACATGGCGTTCTGGCGTTTTCGCGGGTGTTGTCTGGTGTGCAGGCGCGGATCCAGGATTTCGTTCAGGGGGCAATTTCCTTCACAAAAAATCTCGCGGTCTGCACCTATGGCCCCCGTAGTATACGAGGTTTGCGTTTCAGGGGGAGTGGGGGAGGGGGGCAATGCCCCCCGTTTACCCCTCGCCCCGTATCCGCTCCTGGATCCATGACACCATAAATTGTAATAGTAGGTAATTGTACAGAGACGAAATCTAAATCTAACCGTTTAAAATACTATTTTTGAAATAACGTCACTGTATAACGTATACCGTTATAATAAATTGCTAACGCAACTTCTAACTCATTTCTAACGATAGGGCTATTACCTTTAGTTTTTTAAAATACGAAAGGTAGGTTTGATGAAATACATACTCAAAAGCGAATAAATCATCTTATTTTTAGCTATAAGTAACGCTAACAAAAAATAAGGTTCGACTGAATCAGTTTCCGTTGTTTAAATCTACCCACAAACTATGCACCTACAATACCTCAGTACGATATTCTAAAGCTTAATGCTTATGTAGTGTTGGCCCAAACAATAGTGAGATTCAACAGTAACGCGAAGCTTAATGGAAATATCGTGACATTATTATTAAGGGTCTCAGTCTGTCGTTAATGCATCACGAATCATCAAGGTTGTATGAAAGGGACCTTTTAACGTAGGTCGATGCAGTCATCACCATTAGGCGGAGGTGTTAGTGGCAATCTTCAATAGTAGTCGAATCAAACTGAGACTCAACTGAATTTAGTAACACGATACTAAAGTACCTATCTATGCTTCGTTTTTTGTCAGATTAGAAAAATCGTGCGATTGTCGTAATGCGATCTTTGGGAAAACGATTTTAAATTACTTACGCCATTTCGCATCTTATTGGCTTAAGCGTATCACTAATAATGGAAAAAGAGATCTTATTAAAAAATTTCCCTCATGGCTGGGAAAAATAAAGACACATTGACGAAATGGACCGTTATTTTTCTAATCTAAAAAAACAGGGATATAAGTATATGTAAACGAGGATATAGTAGAGATAGGTAATCTGTTTATGCACTCAAAAGCAATCAAAACATGAAAATTCCTTCAAAAACGAGCCATTTTGTAAGAAAATTTTAATAAGAATTATTAAACATGTAGGTGCATGTATGAATTAAATAAAATCAATTATGTTTGTACATATGGTACATAGCGCACATTCTACACGGATGATGATGATGGGAAAATACAGACGAAGGGTCAAGCGGAGAAAAGGGACGAAGCTTGACATTTAAATAGGCTAGCTCTACAGCTAGCCGTAATAGCAAAAAGGTAAAAGACGTAAAAAGGAAGAAAATTATACCCATATTTTGTACAAATTGTGAATTGTTGTGTCGGACAAGACAAATTACTTAATAAACATGGGTAAGTAACAAGACTAATAAGTGATTTCCCGTCTCTAAAGCATTTCTCATGTTTATTCAAATTACAGTCACTCAGGCATAACAATGTCTCTCCATTTTTTACATAACTGAAACATCAACCGCTTAAGAACCTCTTTTTGTTTATGTCTATGCTTAAGAACGTTCACGCGCAATTCACACCCCACCGAGTAGGATAGGAAGCCATTTACGAAGATGAGGAAATTGAAATGTAATTATAGAGATTATTGTTCGTTTTGCATGATACTTTACTTGGAGAATTTCCGTGATAATGCATATAAGAATCGTTAATTTAACTGCTGAAACTTTTTTGCTGATATGTATAATTTTAAACTTATATCAACTCAAACACTCGTAAAACTTGCGTCAGTTCTTATCTTTGAATATTACCTATTATGTATGTCTTTTTAGGTTTCCGTACCAAAATGGTAAAAAAGGAACCCTTAGGCGGCTCTGTCATTCTATTAGTTCTAAAATATTATTTATCTATTATGCTTACCATAGTCAAGAGTAAGGTCGTGACTATTATAATTTGATGGGCTGACACGAACTTTTTGATGGATGACTAGTTTATGAGTTTTATGACAGAGTTCATAATATCTAAATTCACATCATCATCTGTACATAAACCGAAAATCGTAAAAAATGACAATAAGAAACTTAATACACCTTAAAGCAAGAAAACATAAATGCAGACAACAGAATAAGTAAAAGTTTGTAAATACATAAGTAACATTTAAATAATACAAATATTTCAAAGAACAAAGATGACATCCGTTCTCAAGGGAAATAAAATGCAAGTAAAATCACTGCGCGGAAAATGACAGAGTTGCAGAGAAAGTGCATTTCATTGTGCAAGTTTGACGTGATCGGGAAACCTATAAACAACAACGTTATTACTTTCCTTGGCCGTTAATGTAATTGCCAACCGTGAATTCCTTGCCGTGAATAAAGACAGCTGTAAAATAATAACTGTTATTACATTAAATTTAAGGGGTATTACCTCCTGCTCGAATGTACTCATTAATTACTTAACTCTCACCTTACTAAATCTAAATGACCCTTCATTAATGGGATAATTTTAACTTTATTGACTTGTACGTTGGGCTTGTACACTATACCTGTTTGTATTGTATTGTATCGTATTGTAGTAGGCATTCAACTATTAAATTAAAACAACTACGTCAAGATTGTCAAGCATTCAAAAAATGTTATAGGTAAAAGAAATTTGATAGCAGTAAGCAGTCTAAATAGTTAATAATTAATAATCATAATAAAAACATTTAAACAAAATAGCATATATGCGAATAGTCTGAAAGCCTATAATGGGTATCGTCGATAAGGTAAGCATTATCCTATGTAATAGTAAAAAAATAAACAAAAGAGTAGCGCAGGAGTCGATAACCGAAGGAAGCGCGTAACGTTGACATAACCGGCGCCGGCGCACGCGAGTGCGAGTAGGCTCCGGTATGATAATGATACCGGGTTTGCGGACTATGTAAAGTCGACGTCAAAGATATGTTTACACTTTTGCACCTTACTCCTATGTTATAAGGACCAAATTTGTAAAAATATATTTGACATCGAAATTACCAACAGTAGCAAATTTGTCTGACAACACGTCAGCCTTAATACAATGGTGGTAAGGTCTACGTATTGGCATTTAATTGTGTTCATGTTAGTAGATAATGAACGGTTAAATGGCTTGCGAATAATTAGAATACTGCTGAACGTAAATGGTGTAAGTATGCAAGGGTTCATTAGGGAATTAAGACATTTTGTTTTTAAGTGTTTGTTGTTTACGTGCGACACTTGTGTCGAATAATTATAGGCTATTTTAATTGAATGATACTATAAAATATATTTTCCTTCAGGTGTTGGAGTTTTCGAGCGATCATCTTTGTTAGGTTCAAGTCAGCAAACGCATAAGCTTAGGATGCCTGATATGTTATGCCTTAAAACAGGGGTTCCCAACCTTTTACCCTATGCGCCTCACCAAACGTTATACTAAAACTACGCCCCCCTTGGGGCCTAAATGGGGATAGTCAAAACCGGGGACCGTCAGCGCCGCGGTACAGGCCTTATACAGTTTAAATATGGAGCCGCTCGCTGCGCCCCCCTTGGGTCACTCTATGCCCCCCAAAGGGGGCGCGGCCCACTGGTTGGGAAACCTTGCCTTAAAAGATACCTATGACATTGCCATATTATTATTTACTGAATCTACAAAATTAAATGTAAAACTTATATTATTTAGTTGATATTTGTTCATGTCAAATATGACGGTGAAATAAATATTTTAGTATGAGGACAATGTCATGCAAATCGCAAAAAATAAAACTTTAAATCCTTGGTTAAGTCAAGTAACAACAACACACAATACAAATGATTTCTAAATTTCGCCACACATTCGACCCGTAAGCATACACTGCATACATGCTTATAAATACAATCATTGCGATGATCGACCTCCTTCCCATATGACCTGTCAAACGTCATGCAAATTGCGTCATGACATACGCAAGTAGGCATAGATCGCATGAATCGGTCTATCATTGTAGATCATCGACCTTGTGCCGTTTTAAAGGCAGCGAAAGTGGATGGCCGTGGTGACGCGGTGATGGATGGTTCCTATTAAACTATAAATGCGAGTAGGTATCTACGATCTTTACAATCGTGAATGGACGAAGCCAGTTAAGCACAAAGACTTGCAGCAGATAAATGGATTATCGTCCTTTTTAACCAACTCCCACAAAAAGAAGTTCCCAATTCGATTTGCGAGCATGTTTTTTGCTTTAGGTCTCCGCTCCGTCATCTGCAGGGCCCGGAATTAGGTGAGCTAAAATACCTAAAGTTCGCGAGAGGACATAATATAGAGTGGTTACAACCGGATGAAAATAATATTTTATTTGGATTCCGGGTATTCGATGTTTATTCGGGGACTTGTCGTAATATTGAACGTGATATGTTTTGTTTACAGTGCAGCATGTTTAATGTTAGTTTTTACTAATTTAAAATATATGTCACATTTTCAGATTTATTATTATAATGTTAACTTTATGGCTGCAATGTAACCATTTTTCGTCATTACGACTATTACTTGCAGTGCTAGTATAACCCACAACACAAGCTTTATTGAACTAACTGTGGGTAGTCTTGGTTGATTTGAGGAAAATTGACAATATAACATAACATAACATAAATACTCATTATTGCACACCTCAAAATAAAGAAACACATAAGTTACAATATACAATAAAACAAAAAATACAATATTTATTTATATTTTATTTAAATTGTTTAATTAAATGCGTAACTATATTATTCCAATTTTTACATACTTAATGCAAACATGACAATATTTCTTATTGAAACAAAAATAATTAACGATATGTACCTAATAAAAACTTCTTACTACCGGATCTGTAAAATAAAAACAAAGTGCAATTCGTAATTAAAAAATAGGAGTGCAATAGTACACTTTTTATCGCTTAAAATGCACAATGAATATCAATGAACGGAAAATTCCCAAGAAAACGAACCGGTATATCGAAGGGCCTAAACAGAAAATCAAGCAATGGATCCTGTATACAGCCCAAGGGTGCAATTCGTGAGGAACGCCGCGCCGTGCGAGTGAAGAAATTGTTACGAAAGGGCCCTTTATTTCCACTTTACACTACTGTAATAAAATAATAACATAACAATTGCGAAAGCATAGTTAAATTGTTCACTCTTTATAGTTGTAAGGGATCGTAAAATTAAAATAACATAACAAAGAATAATTTTATTAAAGTCGTATTAATTATTTGTTAATTCACTGATTTAAACATTCAGGGTTTTACAGATATCTATTTGTTTTGTTCTTTGTTAATTCTTCAACACTGTTATTATCTTCAATTTTTCCGAGTATTATAATATTGTGTAGCTTGAATTTATTAAAGTCTCGCCTCGACTTCGGACAACTAATTGGGGCACGATTCGTGGATTCACGTTTCCGTTGTTTTCGATTAGTTCACGACATTACTAACAAAACAATGGTTTGTTTGTGTCTAAGAAGTACTACCACAAAAACCGAATGTTGGGCAATAAATCGTTTCCAAAGATGCTATTGACTTCTTAACATTATAAAGCTTTCGATTGAAATGAATAAATCTTAATAAAATTTAGATTATACGATTCTGAAATTGCAATAGCCAATGGCTTCGATAATAGCGGCTATGATCAAATTGAATAAAATTAAGTTATTAAGCTTAATTTGGTAGGTAAATTAGGGTCGACCGCCTTTTGTTTTATTCAAGCGCGCAAACTACATAGGTAACATCCTACTAATATAAATAAATTAATAAATATTATGGGACAATCTTAGTCCCACAGTAAGCTCAATTAGGCTTGTGTTGTCGGTATAGGCGACGATATATATATATATATATATATATATATATATATATATAAGATAGATATAGATAAATACTTAAATACATAGAAAACAAAAATCCGTGATAAACACACAAATAAATGCCCTGACTAGGATTCGAACCCGGGACCTCCTGCTTCATAGGCAGGGTCACTATCGTCACTACCGACTAGGCTAGGAGGCCGTAAATGTATGTTTGTGCATGGCCCAATCAGAAGATCTTTATTTTGATAAACGTTTCAAAATTTGTTATACCTATGTCGATGTTCAAGAGAATTCATTATGTCAATTTAGTACGGAAATTAAAATATAAAATCACCCGTTTTCGCTAATCCAGGGTGTATTCGCTTGTTATGTACACGTACACAGGTTACGTTACTGTCTAATAATCAGTGATCGGAATAGGCAGAGTATAAATACCTAAACTTGGCAGAACAGAGACAAAAAAATGGAGACTTCCTTACGACTACATATTTTTCGTCCCGGAAATTCCCGGGAATGTACTAAATGAGTTATATTGTTAAAAATAAGATAAAAAACAACGCGTTTCGCTCCAGTTCAATCAATAGACATGAAATAAAACAACCAAAAATATCGACGGATTCTTCTATATTTTTTGTAATTATACACCATATATACAATGTTTCTTAAATCTAAATGTAAATATTCTAGCTACTTAATTAACAAATACAATATCATACATATTCAATATCATCATCATCAGCATCAGATTCAGAATCATTACTAAAATTATTTTCTTGTAAATAATTAAAATATATTACCATTAATTTTTCTATATTTTCGACGGTAAGTCGATTTCTTTTGACGCTTAAAATCCATTTACACGTTGAAAATGACCGTTCAACATCCACAGACGTGAGCGGAGCAAATTTATAGAATAAGTCGTCATCTGCGTCGATCCCCTGTTTAAGTTTTTCGCTTTTGGCCCTAACTATATCATAGTCAGAATTTCGTTCTATGACTTTCTCTAATTTATTTTCGACCGCCGCACTAGACGACCAATTCAAAACGCATCTTACATTGTCAATAATTTCAAAATATTCTTCCAGTGATAATTTTGTGTCTTGTAACTGTTTAAGTCCCACTTGAATTATCGTATAATTTTCGTCAATAAAGTTAAGTTCTGATTCAATATTTTCACTTCTTATCGCGGCTTTCGCTTTTCTTATAGATATTGCTTCTTTACTGTTTAGATTATTTACAACGTTGGATATTTGTTGAAAATGTTTAGAGTAATACGACGTTGCCTTTAGCCATGTACCCCATCTAGTTATAACAGGTTGCGGAGGTAGCGGTAAATTAGGGTACATGTTTTTTAGTATATTTACTCTATTAGGTGATTTTAAAAATATTTTTTTTACATTCGCTACTAAATTGTCAACATTTCCGTATTGAGAGCGTACTTGTTCCGCTACTCTATTAAGGGCATGTGCTAAACAAGTTATGTGCAACATATTTGGAAAATCGATTTTCAATAACCGTCCGGCTCGCAACATATATGCCACGCTGTCAGAGCATAACATCAGCACATTATCAGATTTTTCGACAAATGATTCTCCCCACATTTCTTTCAAACATTCTATAACAAAATTTGCTATTGTTTCCCCGTTTACGCTTTTAAGCACCTTGCATGCAATTAAATACGGTCGAGTAGCTACATTTTTGATTAAAGGCATAACTAGCAAATTAACCACATATCTTCCCATAAAATCGGTTGTTTCGTCAAGTGATACCCATATGTTATTGTTTCCTATTGTGTCGTGTATATGTTTCAATCTATTCCTATAAAATTCACCAAGGTACTTTTTTCGTAATAATGATTCAGATGGTACATTCTTGTTTACGCAAACACAACAATCATTGCGGCAAACATATTTGTTGAAAAATAATTTAAACTCTGAATTACTAACTTGTGACCAAGGAATGTTACACAAAATTAAAAATTTGATCAAATGGAAGTAAAATTCTTTTTCAGGATTTTTTCGCCTGCCTTGATGTGTTGGTCCGTTGATGTGTCGATCAACGTTGCCTTTATGCATGGCTTTCAAAGAAGTCTCACATTTGGTGCAGAAAATGATACCACTTGCTTCGTCATATACAAGTTCTGGATTATTAACAATCCAACTAGTCACCAGTTCGGGTCTCACTTGTTTCGCCATGCTGACCGAAATCGTATCTGAAATAAATTAGATATAAAAGTTAGCAAACGGAAACAGTTTGGAATGAAGGTTGCAACGTCAATAACTTATTTTACTTTGATTTGTTACAACGTAACATTTCAAATTTAAAATTTATTAGTGTCATTTAACAATTAACGTATTCGAAACTTTATTAACTAAATAATGCACTATAAGGCTATTTTTTTCTGGGAAAGCTCCAAACGCCCTCTAAATCAACACGTGCAAATGCGCAAAGGGACACAAAACCCCATTTTTTGAGGTAAAAAGTTTATTTTTTAGTTCGTTTTCCCAAATTGAGTAGTATTTAACAACTGCAGCAAGTATGTACTTGTTTATTTTACGCATTTTCACAGTGTATTCCGTTGCAAGTTTGCACGTGTTAATAAAGCTATATTACACTTAGTATTAAATTGATGTCGGTTTGCTACATTACACAGTCAACTTATGAAACATTGGTAAATGACCCTATACTCAAGGTTTGCCACCGCACATTTGAGCTTTATATTTTCTTAATTTTAATTATAAGATATATTATTGGCCGGTACTGTACATACAAATACAAAAAAGCAATAAAAATACATCAGCTTACCTTGAAACTTGGTAGTCTTGCAGTAGCCGTGGTATTTTTGTATCCAGTTAGTCAAATCCAATCAAAGCAAAGTCAGTGTCCGAGTTCAAGCCAGATAATCAGGTAATGCAGGTGAATTTCCGGTAAACAAGCCAACGTCAAATATCACAAAAACTCACAATAATCACGTCCGTACTCTTCAAAGGGTTGTATGAAAGTGCACTGTCAACTTATTATTTAATGCACAAGAAGGGTAGCAGCGACCAGCGATAACGACATCTGCTTTCTATTTTACACAATAAAATAACAATAGAAACCACAAGCAATACAATAGATAAGCCTACTTTATCTATTTCTTTCACTCAAACACAATAAAAGCACTTGCGTAAAAGAGACGGACGAGTTTTAAATAATACAATGAATGTTATTTTTTCCATTTAAACTAATAATAAATATAGTTTTGTTGTTACTTATGATTTTTAATACCTCCGGAATATAATTATGGGATTGTTTTATTTAGTGTATGTTTAACCCGGGAAGTCCCGGAAAAAAATGTTATCACAAGGAAGTCTCCACTTCATGACTTTGTTCTACGCCGAAGTTTAGGTATTTATACTCTGCCTATTCCGATCACTGCTAATAATGGGCAGAAAAACAGGATGAGAAAGGTGAATAAGTACTTAGTTTAATTTACCTACCTAGTCAGTAGCAGTCTATGTACAGTCTAATAGTTATTTGTATCTCTTTTTGGTAGAATTAATATGATACATTTTGTCTCTTAATGTTGTTCAGGGAAAGTGTAAAATTATCTACTGTCTGAGTCTGACATACAAAACTAGGCACGCTTCAAATAACATGCGCCCATTTTGTATCATATACTCTCATTTGACAAAATTAAGAATTCTTCAGAAACAATGCTCAATGCACAAAGTGGTTCCCAGCCGCGGCACTTTAGCCTGGGAAGCTGTTTTGTGTAATTGCATCATAGTTTTACGACATGATTTTACTACATGCCTAAACAAGAAAATGATCACTAAATTAATTTACCTACTTAATGAAAGCACCTATGTATTTATATGTGTGCTTTCATTATGTAGATTCTTTCCGCGATCATTTTATCTCATTTAAGATTCATGTATTACTAGCTTTCCGCCCGCGACTTCGTCCGCGTATAATACGGTTCCTCATACAGAGTTTCCAATTTTATCTTCTTAACTCATTTTTGTTAATCCCCGAACCATCTTCTTAATCTATTTATACTTATAGCTATACAAACTTTCATCCCCTTTTTGACCCTGTTAGAAGTTGAATTTTAAAATACGCTGAAATTACTTTTATTGTTTTTTAATTATTAGTAAACGTACGAAGTTTCAAATCTCTAACTCAAAATTTTAAACCCCATCCATACAAACTTTCAACCCCCTTTTTACCCCCTTAGGGGATGAATTTTGAAAAACCCCTTCTTAGTGGATACTAACGTTATAAAAACTACCTATTGTGAAAAATTCAGCTCTCCAGGTCCAACGGTTCGGGCTGGGCGTTGATTTAAGTGAGTCAGTCAGTCAGGACTTTTACGTTTATATATATAGATTAAAGGAGTTAAATGACTACCTTCTACCCGCAGCTTAGTAAGCGTAGATATCGTGAAATTTAGTAAAATTGGTAGGTATTAATCCCATATTTTGAATCCGTATTTCATCTCGTTTGGGAGTGAATTACGGAACAAAAAGTATGCTACGTTCTTTTCTAGGTTACAATCTACCTGTGTGCAAAATTACAAGCAAATCCGTGCATCCGTTTTCGCGTGGAGACGAAATAAACATCCAAACATGTTTGGATGCCCAAAAAGCAGTAAAATTTCGCGGTTTGCGCGAGTTTCCTTATTCCACATGACCGTAAGGGTCTCCCCAAATCTATCGACGCGGATTCGGCAAAATCCGGTGGAAAAAAGCTTTATGTCTACGCAATAAGAGCGAAAAAGACGTCGACGCGTCGGCAGGCGTCGGCCGAGCCGAGCCGAGCCGAACCGTGCATTGTTAGCTCTTATTGCGTGGTCATAAAGCTTTTTTCCACCGGATTTTGCCGAATCCGCGTCGATAGATTTGGGGAGACCCTAACCGTGATGAAGCGATGACTGGCCGAGCACAAAAACCAGAAAATAAAACGAGCCAAAACAAGGAATGCGTAGAGCCTTCCGAAAAAGGCCGCGGTGAAGTCACGACTTCACTATTCTGGCGTTCCACCATATTTTTAGTCTACCGCCCAATTTAAAAGAGCACATGTACCTTAGTAACTTGAAGGATCGTAGACCCTTTTCAATGCAGCGACTTTTTTGGGTCTTTTTTTACCGACGCGGGTTGAAGCGATTCATCTTTTGATGTTTCTGGGTATTCATTAGACATAGTTATACTTATTTTATATTTGTCTAATTATGTAGTTGGGATACTAACGTGTGGTTAAGGAGGATTGTTTTAGCATAGTCAGGTATAATGTCTTGACTTCAGCTAAAACGATGTTGTCAATGAAATATAATTTATATGTAAGTAGTTAGATACAAAGTTGTGAACTCATTAGTAACGTTTCGGCAGTATAACTAAATTGTGATTAGGTCGCAAAATTTAACATGTTAATAAAACTGCCATTTCAAATAAATATTCAGTAGGTACAGAACAAAAGTTGGCGAATGAAATAAGACTACAAAAGTAGCTAGACCAGCCACATAAATATTGCATAAGTCACTGAACAGCGCCCCAAAAATATAAATGCAGTAGATATTGAAGTATATTAAACATCACAGGTCCGTGTAAGAACTCACAAAGTACAAAATGATGCAATAACAATAGGGTTGTCACGTTGTCATTTATCGAGAGAACATTTTACACCAAAGAGTATAAGTATTTTACAAACTGTGCTAAGTTTGGGTGTAACACGGTTGATTCTTATAACGTTCGTATAGAGTTACGCCGCGAAGCCAGGTGGTAAAATATTTGGACGGGTCGTGGATGCTATCTGAGCCGGTTTGGAATTCTGTTCATTGAGAGCCCATTCGGCCCACGTGCACGCATTCACTAAAGATTTGTGTGGATTTACCGTTAAGATACATTTTATAGTAAACTAATTAATACTAATACCATACGTAGGTTCACCTAATCAGTTGGAGCTGTGGTAAGCTCTAAGTACTAAAATTTATATTATAATTCTTTATTCGTCTTTTTTCTTAGGCTAGGTTATTTTACAACTATTAATATTATAAATATGAAAGTACCTTTGTCTGTATGTCCTCTTCACGTTTAAACCGCTAACCGATTTAGATGGACCCTAACCGAATTAGGCATGAAGTTGTTTGATTCCCGGAAAACAAATGATATAGTTTTATCACGGAAATGATTTCTTAAGTGAGTGAAAAGGGATGAGAAATTGATTATAGATATGCTAATTCTATACAGACAAAGGTACAGCCTACCTACACATTTAATAAAGTTATTGTTCTAAGTCTAACACATAAGACAAGAAAAATAGGGGTATAATTGATAAGTATCCTTTCAATGGCTGAATGTTTGAAACAGATCGATTGGAACAGGAACTTATACGGGAACTGAGGTCCATCTGCACCCCAGCTTATGGCTTATCAATTTTTCGAACACGTTCTAGCTGTAATTTCTAATCTGCTCTAAATTAGTATGAAAAAAAAAGTACGCTCATTTGTTTACATTTAAATGTACGACAAAGTTTACCGATATTCGCACGGCCTCTACGCGCATAAAATTAATAAAATTATCTACACTGACCGATCGGCAATCAATAAACATACAATACTGCTAAATTGTTCGATGACTCATAGCCAAAACTATCTTGATTTGATAAACGTCGGAATATAATCGGATGGTTAGACTGGGATGATTCACTTGCGTCTAGACATGATAGATAATTCTTATTAGGTACGTTTCATTTGAATGCTGCAATGATAACCTGTTTTTAACATTTACAAATTTTATGAAATAAAATAATCAATGCACAGTTGCAAACACAATAACATTGAAAAATAGATTAAATACTAATAAAAAATGGGAAACGAGGACGTGGTAGAAGGAGAATATTATGGATAAGGAACGTAAGAGGCTGGTTAGCCGTGGACAGTACAGAGAAACTATTTTACATGACTTCAGATAGAATGGCATATAGGCATAAGATCGCCAACCTCTGGGACGGATAAGGCATTTAAAGAAGAAGAATAAAAAATACTCTGCGTTGAACAAAAAACGGCCCAGACAGTTAAAAGAAGCAGCTTTTGTCTAATTATCCAGGTAAAGCGGTATTCAAATGTTGTTATAACGGAAGTCATTAGGTACAAAGTACAAATTCATTAAAAGCTTTAACTTGTCAAAAATAAATTCAATGCGGCAATTTTAACGTTGGTCGCCAAAGGTTTTATGGACATAAAAGTATTCACTTGTGGTCACCTAATTAAGTTTCAAATAAGCGTTGAGAGGTGCATAATTTATGTTGCCATAGTTCAACAATAAAAAAAACGATTATTTTAAATCTAAAAACTCCGTAAAGAGAAAACCACAGAACGAACGAATTAATCTTACTTATAGGAAGTAAGATAGTTTTTTCTAAAGCCTCATCCATACAAAGTCGTCTGCTGGCGTATTTAACTGCGGTAACAGAATCATCCGCCGAAAAAAAAACTACAAAAAACCTTAGGCCACGCTCACATTATAATCGCGAATTAAAGCTAAAATTGGAGTATTATGTGGGCACTTTATTCAACAAGAATGTAAATTGATAATAAATGTCGTTTTTGGAATGAGCGTGCTTGTTTGTAGCAATTGCAAAATAAGACCATTTATTTGATATTCACATTGTTAGTTGTAATATTCTTTTGGTGCACTTTTGGTTAGATATATTGTGAATATTTAGTGTGGCTGTTTTTATTATAATATAGGTACTCATATGTAAAAACTGTTTGCTTTTAACAAAAAGATTGTATTCTAAATAGACGTTATTTAATACTAAATACTTACAAATGAATACGTATAAGTATATAAACTGGTGTTATTCATAAACAGTTGTCATATTTAGAACGATGTTGATAATTGTTTCTCCCTGTCCTTTTTGTTTTTTTTTTTATCATTTTTAAAGGTATATTATTAAAACGGCAATCAACCCTATCCTTCATATCGAAATTTTCATTTGTTATAAAGAGATTTTTTTTATGAATAGTTAAATAAGTTTTTTTTAATCATGTGTCACATGATTAAAGTTGTAAAACTTTACTTGTATGAGTAATCCGGCAATATACTCCCAAAGCCGACCAAATTAGTCGTTACATTATACCCGCTAATAGTTCGTCTATTAAACAAAAGCAATTTACAAAAAAGCGACAAGGCAACAGACACAGTTTGGCTAGAGTCGAGAGCGCGTTAGAGTCTTTTTCAACAAGATAATGCTCAGCGTAAAATTAAAATCGTATGACTCGTTGACGCTCTTATTATTTTCATTTGAAACTACGTATGAGTTGATTTCTATTCTAGGATAACACACAAACCTCTGCAGACACGGTTGGTATGTCGATGGCGACATACATATGTATATTAGGGCGTGGCTGGCCCAAAAATATTAAGTTGTCATTTTTTTATCTCCACCTGGTTCTTTTTTTCTGGTTTCAATACTCAGTTACTCATAAAAGATATTTACACCTAATTTCAGACCTATTAAACGTTATTTAGAGGTGACACAATTTTTTAAATACCTAGTACAAAAATGTATGAAAGAAAATTAATTAATCAATAATTCTTAATTGGATATGTTTTAAATAGTTTTTATTTCTTCATTATTTTAACTATTTATAACTGAATAAATAATATAGCGCTTGAAATTTTCATTGAGAGTCAGTTCGATTTTTTCATTTTATTGAGATTATTTATATGAAATTCATAGCAACCAGTAATGAGCAAATTGTCATCAAATAAGCTCAACTTTAGGATATAGATTATATTTTTTTATAATCTTCTTCTTTTCGTGTCGAGGTTCCCTTCAGTTTCATACTTGAGGTGCCCAGTAGGCGGCGGTGTCGACAGCCCTGGGCATTGCGTGCATCAGGTCGAGCTCCGAACAGTAATATGGGCAGGCGGGGCAGGCCAGTAGGTGCGCCATGGTTTGCGGTGCCTTGCCGCAGCCGCATTGGGTCGAACGGGCATGGAGCAGTCCCCACCGGGCCATGTTCTCCTTACAGCGGCCAACTTGGGACCTGGGCCTGTTTAAGAATTTCCAAATTGGCCAAGGCTCTTTGTGGCTGGGCGGTAGCTGCTCGAAGGCAGGCACATACTGGACCGGAGGGGGGCAGCGGGTCTGCCACAGCATACGGCGTGCATCAGACGGGTCACCCCGCAGTGGGCTGGTGCTTCGCATGAAGCTCCTGCGACTTCTAAGACGAGCAGGTGGCAGGCTATGTCCGTGCAGTGAGTGGCGCTCGTCATTCTCCTGTTTTTCGACAGCGCAGGCAACCTCTCTGCGGACATCCGGAGAGGCGACACCGGCGAGTGGGTACAGCTTGTCGAGTGGAGTCGGCTTGAGACAGCCCGTAATGGTGCGACAGGTGTCGTTAAGCGCGGCGGTCACCAAGCTGGCGTGCGGGGACCGATGCCAGACTAGTTTGTCGAAGTTAGACGTCGCAGCAAGTTATTTCGCGCACTGACCTTCATGCGGGTGTTGGTGCAATGCGTCTTGTAGGTAAGCGCTCTATCCAGCGTGATTCCCAGGTATCGCGGATGAGGACAGTGTTCAATCATCGCACCATTCCATTTTACGCTTAGGGGTCTATTTGCTTGGTGGTTGCGCAGATGGAACGCACATGTCTGGGTTTTGCTACGGTTTGGCCGAAGGCAGTTAGCTCTGTAATAGTCTCCGAGGTGCTCTAACGCGTCAGACAGATCTCTCTCTACATCTTCGAAAGAGCGGCATTGCGCTGCGAGGGCAAGATCGTCTGCATAGAGGAAGCGTTGAGTCCCTGGTGGACTTGGCTGGTCGTTAGTGTAAATGTTGAAGAGAGTCAGCGGCATTGCGCTGCGAGGGCAAGATCGTCTGCATAGAGGAAGCGTTGAGTCCCTGGTGGACTTGGCTGGTCGTTAGTGTAAATGTTGAAGAGAGTCGGCGCCAGCACGCTACCTTGAGGAAGACCATTATTTTGGTTTCGCCAACGGCTTTTTCCCGTGTTAAGATGGACCTGGAAGCGGCGGTTACGTAGTAGCTCACTAAGAATGCAGACGAAGCCCCTGTCTCGCGTGACACTTGCAACTTTGGACAGTAGGATCTTGATGTTCACAGTGTCGTAGGCTGCAGATAGGTCGACGAAAGCCACACCGGTGACCATACCAAGCTCGAAACCGTCCTCAATGTGCTGCGTTAGTTTTAGAGTCTGGCCTGTACACGACTTCCCGGGCCGAAAATCCGCCTGTTCTTTTATGAGGAGGGGATCTACTACCTGCGTTAGTCGGTTGAGTAGAAGACGTTCGAACAGCTTGTATTTAGGTATGGCACAGCAAGGAGATAGGGCGGTAGCTCTTGGCATCTTTTTTAATATAGTTTTTATAATAGAACAAGTGGAGCCTTGTAGAGATAAGATTATTTATTACTTTTTTTCTTCATATATTCATGGGCTCATGGCACACCTTATAATATAGTCTGCTAAAATCATGCACATTCCCGTAGTGAGGTAAAATTAAGACCATTTTTTCCTTTCTTTTTTGCCTTTGAAATTCTTTTTTTATGTCCGCGTTTGAGCGCCTACGGAACGCGATTCCCGTCGGCTTCCCTAATTTTCAGCTAGTTTATTTATTTTTCTAGAACTAACGTAGAAAAGACCGCCACATCAACTTCGGCTTCCTTATAAAAAAATTTGATGTCCATTAATAATACCCATAGCTTATGTCTTTATTACCCGGGTTACACAAAAAATTAAGTTCATCAAAAAGGCTCAGTAGTTCTTCAGCAACGATAAAATAAACCACAGAACACAGTGGAAGAAACATATCCACGCGGGTACAAACACGTACCACATACATGTATTGCAAAAATCATACATAACCCTTCCTTAACTTTCCCGTAGTCGAAAAAACCGTTTTGCCGTTCACCGTTGAAACTACATGAGCAAACTTTCAATTCACCTAACAGTCCCCAGGTCAACGACCCCATCAATCGAAGACACTAATATCTACCACTATGTACATTCATAGTTAGTACTTAATTGGGCGTAATCGTATTTGATGTTGTTGACGTTAGAATGTTGTTTGACAAATATGATATGATTGATATGAGATGATAAGTTAGCCTTAATTGTTCAGTGGCTGAATTTCCATACGTTGATCTACCTAGAAAATTAAATTTTATTTTATATCTAATGACGAACGAATACTAGACATTACTATAAACTTCACAATTTTTGTAAAATTGTGTCGATGATCCGAAATAGAAAAAAGTGGGACTGCTTATTTCTCCATCAAAAAATTGAATTCGGAAATTATAAACACACGTAAGGGGGCGTCCATTAATCGCGTCATATTGTATAGGGGGGATGGGGGTCAAGAAAAAATCACCAATGATCACCACAGGGGGGAGGGGGGTCTGGACACGTATCACGTGTAATTTTTTTGTTCCTTCGTGCTATACTGTATTTCAATAAAATAAAATTATCAATTTTTAAATGAACCAATCTGTGAAAACCAGAGTAAAATTTGCCTCACAGTTGGACTTCTGCGTTTAGTTGAGCGGGCAAGGCGTCGCTATGCTTTATGCACGGGGTCACTTAGATTGATCTCATTTTTATCAAAATCAAATCCTAATGACGGGATCCATGAGGAATCAAGAGAACTCCTGAAACCTTATAAGGAGACGTATAGTGATTTTTTTAAATCTAAAAACCAAACAATTGTATTTGAATAGTGCTATTTAGTGAAATTGAAACTGCTTGTGAAGACCAGAATGGAATTCGTCCACGACAAGGACGTTTAGTAGACGTTCCAAGACGTAAGTCTTGGGACTAATTGTTATGATTATGACTCTTAATATTATGATTCTTATGAGATGCACTATGAGTGTAAATATTTTTTAGTCGCATTTGAAATATTATTCACAGTAGGTTTTTAGGGTTCCGTAGCCAAAATGGCAAAAACGTAAACCCTTATAGTTTCGTTATGTCCGTCTGTCCGTCCGTATGTCCGTTTTCCGTCCGTATGTCACAGCCACATTACTCGGAAACTATAATACGTATCTTAATAAATATTTGAACATAAGGTGTATTGTTGTATGCCGCTACATACATGTAACAATTTCTTTCACAGGCAGATACGACCTTTTGATATTACTTTTTCGATAGTAGGTACGAAACCCTTCATTATGCGTGGTCCGATACGCACTTGGCCAGTTTTTTTCTATTAAATATTATTTTAATGAAAATAGTGCGATGTGCATACATGTAGTTAATTTTTTTTACCCTTCACGTGTACGTACGTTACGTTTTCACGTGTTAAAAAACTGTACTTACCTTAGTTAGCAAAAAATTACACGTCATATTGGACCAGGGGGGGAGGGGTCCTGAAAATATCACCAAAGATCACCATGGGGGAGGGGGGGGTCTAAAACAAGCCAAAAACGTATGACGCGATTAATGGACGCCCCCTAAAGTAATGCCTACCGATATAACAAACGTTTGGTTTCATTTAAAGCCTAATTTATGTGCTAATGGAGTCTCTAATTATTATGAAGTAGCTCTATGAAACCTGGGTTCAAAACGCAATGATACACTTAGTCAAGTGAGGATACTTTCTTATCCAGGTCCTCACTTATGAGGATCGTGGCTTCGTAATAAATACGAGAGACTACCTGGGAAGCAATTTGTGAAATTCGAGTGCTCTGACATTTAAAACTCGGTCAGAAACGATGAAATGGTATTTAAGAAAGAGGAGAGGAAAAACGATGGTTTATTTTAAACAATAATTTCATTGCGAAACTTATTTGTTTTGATTTCGAGCGCTTGGAAGCCAGAAATCACCCCCATCTACTTCGTGTAATAAATAATATAACTAGTAGTCCGCCTCGAACTACGAAATCGCGATTTCTTTGCAAACTAACTGACAAATATAACAAAAAGCCTTTTGATGATTATTTCGCGCCTTCTAGCTCTATAACCCCTTGAACAATCTTGCTCATATACGAACTCTCAAATTGTATTGAGCTCTACAACCCCAACCAATTTCATATAGATCAGAAAAACGTTGCTAAAGTTACCGCGCGACAACCATTCAAAACCAAAAAGCCATCGAAATGCACGGACGTCTAGGTAGCCAGCTGACAGTCCTGTTATGTCCGAAGTTGTCTGTAAGAACTTCACTTCGCTTACGCTCCGCTCGTTTGATACTAATTTAAGTGCGAAACTTAATTGTTTTCATTTCGAGCGCTCGAAAGCCAGAAATCACGCACAAATAATATAATAATTAAGCACGTAAACTCGTAAAGATGTCGCTTACTTAATTCAGAGTCGCAGTCTGTGTACTCGCGGTTGCAGTCGATGGTGTATGCGTGTGCGCTGGCGAGCACCAGCGCGCACAATAGCGCTGCGCGCGCACACATCGCGATCACCGCCACATCTGGAAAAGAAGACATCGGTCAATAAAGCTGATAGTCTAAGGTAGGTAGGTCGGTTCTACTTATTCGAGAACGTTATCCGATTTGTATGGGGAATATGGTGTATGAGATGAGGTCGTGTACTTTTGTAAATAATAAATGCACAACTTACAGTGTAGCGGTTTAATGTCCGAGTACACATACATACAGTTTAAAAGGCACAGAAAGGTAGAAAAGCACAGGCACGAGAATATTTTCGAGCGAGAATGATCTCGATACAAAAGCGAGAACGTTCTCGAGAACGGCACAACTATATTCTAAGGTCATCTGATTGATGTGGCAGAAAACTCCTGGATAAGTTTCCTAAAGAGACTTACGATATGGATGCGGTTCTCAAAAAGCCTACTGGAGTTTGAAGGCTTACAACAATGCTCTGGTAACAGTTGTATGTAACACCCTTATAGTTCCAGGCGTCTCTTTGTGCTACGTCAGGGCAGGCCTATTGTATCGTAAGCTGATTGAAACGGCAAAAAATTCGTGCGTACGTTTACTAAAGAGACAACAGTACTTGTTTCTTAAAAATGTTTCCAGGAATGTAAAAGCTTAAAGCAAAGCTTTTGTAGCACCCTTGTTGGGAGTTCCATAAGTGTCTCTATGTTACGCTTACGGTTATCATCGCTTAACATAATGCGGGTTGTAGGCTTCTTTGACACTGATGTGGTGTACGGTGTACTTGTTTATATACCAGAGTAACTTATGATAAGTTCGAGTTGATAGATGTATAAGGTGGTATTAAACTATAAACAAATGAGATGATTAATAATGATCAACGAGCAACAATATAAAGGAGGTACAGACTCAAACAAGATTAACTCAAAATATGGCTCGTGAAAATTTGTAACCGGTCAGTCTTATACCGTAATAAGACTTAGAGAAACTGCTGCACGAGTTGTTCTTGCTGCAGTATTGTGGCGCCATTTTTTAGGTTGATTGTGTAGCCCTAGAATTATTGATCTGTGTGAATTATTAGTGGCTTTTGTCCTTATGGCCCTATCAGGATGGACTACTTATCTATAAATCTATGGATGATAAATCATTGTAAACAATAGCTCGAATTAATATCATGAATGGCATTGTTGCTGGTATAGACTGTATAGAGGTTTATGGATACAATACAATGAACAATGAAATTAGTCAATAAGAAACAATGATTGTTTTACAGGTCAATTTTAAATACTTATGAGATGTTGGTAGCAGGTAAGGGAAAGTTTATTGATAAAAGAAGGAAAAGTTGTTTCTTTTCTGAAATTTCATTTTTAAGACAAGCTTTTTATAGCTAACTGTACTTTTTTTGGACAAACTGATCTGCTCACTAAGACGAATGCAACGAGCCCAAACACGACAGGATAATGTCGAGGAGTTCCTATGTCCACCTTCCAGCTCCATATCATAATAATTTTGCAGTGTCGTCCGATTTACACACGAATGCAAAACTTCAGCTCAAATGTAACTTGCAAGGTTTGATTACAGACAGACAACGTGACAGGCTTGTAAAAACATTTTTTTTTTTTTTTTTTATACCACGACGGTGGCAAACAAGCATACGGCCCGCCTGATGGTAAGCAGCTACCGTAACCTATGGACGCCTGCAACTCCAAAGGAGTCACATGCGCGTTGCCGACCCTTTACAAAAAGGAGGATTCACTGTGTTGACGACTAAAGGAACAAGAAGGTCCCTCATCGTCAACACACTGGGTCCTCTTTGAGCTCTTTGGCAACCTTACTCACCAGCAGGAACACAACACAGTAGGGTCTAGTGCTATTTGGCTGTGGTTTTCTGTAAGGTGGAGGTACTTCCCCAGTCGGGCTCTGCTCCAGATTTGAGCGATGACATTCGCTGAACGTGCCCTACCACACTTAGCGAGATGCCATTCGCAGTGCCCATACCTCTCTTTTTGGCATAGTTTAAGGACATACCCAGGTCCGGACGTAGTTTAAGGACATACCCCGGGTCCAAACATTATGAATTCCTTCCTATTGTAAAGTAAACTGAAGATTGAGTGTTATGGTCATACTTTAAAATCAAGGATTTTTGCAATGAACAATGAAATTGGTCAATAATTAACAATGTTAATTCAATAATGAGTATGAAAATATAGTCCATATTTTCGGTAAATCTTTGAAATTGTACCTCTAATATTCTAACTCAATGTTCGAAATTGATAGTGATATTTCGTGGACGTAAAGCGGTCAATGTGGTTTGTCTTATTGGGAAACCCCGACCGCTGGTGTCAATGTTTTGTTATGACTTAGATTTTAAACCCTAAAGAAGAAGCATTTGAAGAAACATTCAATCGAGTTCGTATTCTTTAACAAAATGGTTGTGTTACAAGTACCTCTTCATTGACTTTTTCGTCTGCATTCATATTTAAAGAAGAAAATATCAAAAAAGGAGTAGATACCAAAACAAACGCAACATGTTTCATATTCAATTGTATAGATAACAATCTGCTTAATGCCAAAATTTAATCCCATAAAGTTAATCTCCGGCATGTTAATAAAGTTGAAATGAATAACAATTAACTATAAAGCATAGAAACTATGAATATACGTAAATTAGGTAGTAACGTGGCAGTGACTTGCTGCTGCCACACGTTGGACGTGCTATACCTACAGTATCCATATCCATTGACTCTTCAGTATTATAACACGAGTAAACTAGCTGGGTTATTAAGCAGGTAGGTACTTAAATATCTTCATATGGTATAGGTAATAGGTATACAGCGTGTAAATTTTATACGGGCGTATACTTTATCCACCTATAGTATCCAGCAATAGGACTCATATAGTATAATCATTCTGTTAAATAGTGTTATTTATGTGTAACGATTTTTTTAAATCCTACCAATGTACCATCAGGTTCAAAATTGCATGGTCAATTTATCAATGAATTCATTCATAAATTGGCCATGCAATTCTGAACCCGATAGTACCTACGCTATCCAACTGATTGAAAACTGACATAACCATCGGTAAGTTAATTGTCATGGATGCAATACATTGCGGGCTGAATTATTATGTATGAAAAAAAATCCTTATTTTCATAATGAAATAAATGTAATTAGGTTCCCTAGGTCCAATACTAATCGCCAGTACAATATACGCCCGTATAAAATTTACACACTGTATAAGATAGGAGAAGGCATAATCTTTCTTCAAAATAAGAACGAAAGCAGTTCAGTTCATTTCGTACATTTTGGCTTTTACTTGAAAGCACTAACCGCAGCTAACACAGCGTTCCAGGTAATAAACTTTTTTCTCAATAACGCAATTCAGGAAATGTACGGTATCTGGCCATTCGGGGCCGGAAGATGAGCGAAAAATGAAGAATTGTCGCGTCGTACTTTGTAATATATTGTACTAGTTCGGGCTTACGTAATGCGATTGTTCGCGAGCCAGCGAATTGTATTGAAATTAGTTGTCACTTTCGCACAAGGTCGGGAATTCCAATTGATGTCTACTGACGTAGCGTACCGACAAAGTAACTTATTGTACCTATGCAGGTACCAGTTTGGGAACGGAAGATATTTCAATCATAATAATCTCGAAGTTAACAACTGACTCGTCATCAAATATTAACAACACATTTGCCCCACCACATAAAACAACTTTAACAATCATTGTACGCTCATTCAATTTTTAACCGTATTTTCTTGCAATAAATTCCAAATTCAAATGGGTTTTCGCATGGCGGTACGACAGTTTTAAGGTACCAAAGAGTATATTCCAAAAGAGCAGTCACATTACCTAATTGTTCTTTTGTTTTCTTAATTGGCGGGTTCCCCCATAACTCTCAGGCGAAAGCGTAGACACGGTCCTTCGAGAAGACAAGTCGTCTCGAGTTTAACAAAAAGACTATTAAAGCTTACATCGTTGTCGAGTTGGCAACACTCATAAATCCGGTGATTAAGGCAAAGAAAACGACCATTCAGCCACAATGTCTTTGAACTAAATGCCGACAAAGATTTCAAAAGAGATTATGTTTCACAAATTCACATGCTATTCATAATTTTATGGATCGAGTCTACAATTAACTGCTTAAACGGGTAACTGTGTCAATTCTTAGTACTTATTAGTTTCGGTTTTAATAAGTAATTACGTCAATAGTCTGAATATTATTATTGAACTAGCACGTGCACGTGCTTAATTATGTCATTGTATTTAATTATGATGAATTTAGGTTTCCTAGTTAATTTTAAGTAACTATCTACCTACTTAATATATATTTAGACAACCATGAAACTGCTGCACCTATACTTGCTATAAAGGGTTAATGTAGGTATTACCCCCAAAGTGAACCTTTCTCAGTGTCCTTGATAGTAAGAGACTCCCACACAAGCAACACCAAATACTATTTAGCTTAAATTTAAACTTTATTTCGCGAGAATAGGTACCGACACTAGGGTCAGAATAACACTATCTACCTATACCAGGTACTAACTAACTCTTCACGGAGCACACGATCCAAATCTGCCAGACTCACAGAATGGGTAATAGTATTTCATACCGAATGGCCACGCCACGCCCCGCCCCGATTGGGATTACCTCACCCCGCGGCGGCCGATTGGTTGGGAACTCACGCACGCATTGAAGTTTTTACTATACAGACGTGCCGTGCACACATAAGCGTTCAAACGAATTTGGTAGTATGGCGTGTCCGCCCTGTGCAAGAGTAGCAGATTCAAATTAACTTCGTATAAAATTGCGGGCAGCGTGAAATCGCTACAACTCCCAACCGGGTCGATTTCCTCACACTTCCCATGCCATATGTATGTGACATACGGTCGCTATTGTCTCCTGAAGTTCATAGTAAGGCTATTAACATGTTCTTTATGTGACAACACTTACTGTATGACCAGTAGCATTGAATAAATCTTGGGTTAATAGCTAGCTTATGCAGTATCAATGGCATTTTCACTTCTAAGTTAGGGTTGCCATTTGTTTGGGACCAATGCTATGGTATAAAATACAGAATTCCTATTGAAAATTCAGGACACGTAATAATATATGTACAGTCCCAAAATTAGATTTCCAAATTTTCAGAACATGGTCTAATTATTTGGTTAAACTGCTTTACCTACCCCTAACCCTATCTAGCTATATCGTCAACAGCGACAACTTTGCCCACGATGCTCAACTTTTCCTGGCTTGAAAAACTTCAAATAAAAATGAAAAATATCTTATTCCTGAGATGGCCGCATTTCTCCCATCTCAGGAATAAGATATAAATAGCTGTATGGTGGAGAAAACCATGGTTTTAAAGCCAGGCAAAGTTGAGCATCGTAAGCAAAGTTGTAGCAGTTGACAGTATTTGTGAATTCAATCCCAGTAGCTAATAGGTGCACGTTTTACGTCAGAGTCTATCAATTACTAGGTACTTATAGCAAATGGAAAATAAAAACTGACAAAAATAACGCTTATTTCAAAGAAAGTTTTGTAATGAACGACTCTTCACACGTTACACAACTAAACATTATTTAAATACACATGCAAAGAACTTTTTATTTGTAAATTAATTGGCCACATGTAACAAAACACTTGTTTCTACACAAAATTTCTCTGCATTGTCGATGCCGCGATGGGAACAGGCGATTATAATCGAGAGATAAAAACTGTAAATCTTGCATGATTACCGGTAATCTGGCCTGGTTCTAAGCTGTGCACTTGGTAAGGTTAAGAGTAAGTAATAATCGTTTCAATGCTATTTGTGACGAGAAAACGAATGCAACACGACGTTGTGAGATACTTGGAAAGAAGCATTTAGTTGTAAGAGTCATTTATAAAAAGGAGACCAGGAGACTTGGTTTCACGAGAGTCAATTTTGAGCAACAGATTAATTTTCCCACTTAAGTATAAGTTTATAGGTAGACATGTGTCGTCGAAGAGATTTATTTTAAGTAGATTCACATGGAAACTGTTCTTATTGAACTAAGTCTGAGATTCTCAGATTTCCATTCGCTAACACTGCGCAGATAATATCACACAATGTCCATTTTATTTTTTATCTGGCTAGCAGACTTTCCAAAACTTGAATGTGGCTTATCTAACCAATTGGATCTGATGTGTCTTCTGATGTATCTTCAGAATCCTAAGTTCCTTGAAGAACGACATGGTAGCTAAACTACTTATTACTTGAATGAAGATGCGTATTTACAGGTTCTTAGGACGGATATGAGCGCGTGCTAGTACTGTGATTAACTCTTAGCCGTTACTGCCCGTTACTCTAGAAACAAAAAGGCTTATGATAATAGAAAAAATATGAGATTTGAATCCTTTAGGAAGAAGCCTAGTGTACTGGAGAATCACTAATTCACCACGGACCAATTTACTTAGGTACTTATTTATTTATGCTACGGACACATCTGATGCTTTAGAATAAGAGCGGGAACTCGTGTGACTAACATAACCGGTTATTTGAGAAGGATATATATGTAGAGAAAGTAAAATGACAACTATAGGTTACTATAATTGAGATCTGGGTCCCAGGAAGAAGTTCTAGGAACAAAACACGTATTGGAAATGAAAATTTATTAAATAATTAATTTTTAAAAAATAAATTAAGGTTAGAGACATGTCTATGCATTTGTATTCGTACCTATATAACAGAATAAATAAAATAAATAAATAAATATTTTATCTTACACAAATCAACCTAGTCCCAAACTAAGCAAAGCTTGTACTATGGGTACTAAGCGCCGATATACATACTTATATAGATAGATATATACTTAGATACATAGAAAACACCCATAACTCAGGAACAAATATTCGTGATTAACACACAAATAAATGCCCATACCAGGATTTGAACCCGGGACCTCGTGCTTCGTAGGCAGGGTCACTACCGACTGGGCTAGGAGGCCGTTCAAGTAAATGATATTATTCCATTTGTACTCGAAGTTTCTACAATACTTTCAATAACTTCGTTGTAAACTTTGCGATATTGTTTATTACTGTAGGTTATAATATTACTATAATGTTTACTTTCGATTTCTAAATTAATTGGTGATTATCGACAAAAAACTTTCATTTGCCGTTGCGTCGGCTGAGCGAGGAAAAAATAAAACATATTACTCACTTAATTATATGTAAGCAGTCTTACCAAAAGTTGGAAATTATTGCCATGGCGAGCACTATTACCGCTTTTAGTTATCACCAGCAATATACCATCATACACTATCTCCCATCTAGATAAAAAACAACCCACTCCCACTACAAGCTAAAGTTCGATAAGATTGTGTTAAAACGTAGAAAATTCTACAAAATTCATTACACTACTAAAACAAAAACAAACATAGGTATAGATAAATTAACGAGAGCATGGAATTGCATATGTAGTAGTATTGTATGTTTACACGCATTCTATATTTGAATTTTCTATTTTCTCGTACTATCATCAGCATAAAAAGAGGTTTGTTATATATTGAAGAAGTAAATACCAAAATAATGTCAGTGTCAAATTGTGAATATTATTTACGTTGTGCATATATTTTTACGTCTGATTTTATTGTATTCTCACAATTATCAGAATAATTTTGTGTCAGCCCGTACGACTAAGTGTAAGTTACATAATTTTCAAAAAATATGGGAGTGAGTAATTTTGGTCCGATTGAGAGTCAAAGTAAGCAAAATATTTTTAACTGTTATAAATATTTTGAACTTGAACTGAAGAACTATATGGCACTGAATCGTGGTCGCTTACTATGGGCCTCATAAGAAGGCTCAAAGTCACCCAAAGGGCAATGGAGAGGGCTATGCTTGGAGTCTCTCTGCGTGATCGCATCAGAAATGAGGTCATCCGCAGCAGAACCAAAGTGACCGATGTAGCCCTCCGAATTGCTAAACTGAAGTGGCAGTGGACGGGGCACATTGCACGTGGAACCGATGGCCGTTGGGGCGGAAAGGTTCTTGAGTGGCGACCACGAACCGGAAGGCGCAGCGTCGGTAGACCCCCCACAAGGTGGACTGATGACCTGGTAAAGGTCGCGGGAGTCCGCTGGATGCGGGTGGCGCAGGACCGGTCATTGTGGCACTCTTTGGGGGAGGCCTATGTTCAGCAGTGGACGTCTTTCGGCTGATATGATGATGATGATTATGAACTGAAGAAAAATTTAAATTCCCCTTACACCGCTGCTCAGTTAGTTGAAAAAGCTACAGGTGTTTGTCTCTCTACTGTTTATAACATTGTGTCTGAGAGCAATAGTGAGAAATTCGCAACAACAAAGAAATTCACCTCCCCGAGAAATAAAAAGTTACGTACTTGTCCGTCATCAGCAGTGTGATTTTGATCAGGAAGTCATCCGGAGAACTATATACAATTTTCATCTGTCCCATAAGCAATTTCCAACCTTAAAGGCACTCCACTCTGTGTTAAAATCCGATATAGATTACAAATTTGGCATTTCTACCTTACGACAAATACAAACAAATACAAAAATTAGGATTTAAATGGAAAAAGACCGAGGACAACCGAAAAATATTAATGGAAAGACACAACATACGACTGCTAAGAATAAATTACCTTACCAAAATTGCGGAATATCGGTCTGAAGATAGACCACTAGTTTATACTGATGAAACCTACATCCACACTTCACATGTGTCCGGAGAGGCTTGGACCGATGGAACAGAATTTGTTGTAAAAAACAAATCAGTACAGGCCAGCGGTTAATTATAGTGCACGCAGGAGGAAAAGATGGTTTTATTCCCAACGCTTTGTTAATGTTTAAGGCAAACCAAAAAACGGGAGATTACCATGACCAGATGAACTTTGTCAACTACGAAAAATGGTTAAAAGAAAAATTAATACGGAACCTTAAACCGAGTAGCGTACTTATCGTAGATAATGCGTCCTATCACAACAAACTTTTGAATCGTGCTCCAACGTCAAATTCTCACGAACAAGAAATGATGGATTGGTTGACAGAACACATTTCGTATAGCCCGTTGATGTACAAAACCAGTTTGTATGATTTAATTAAACAAAATAAAGAGCGGTTTCGTGAGTACCACATAGATGCAATTTTAAAAGAACATGGCCACTCCGTTTTACGATTGCCACCGTATCACCCGACATTCAATCCGATCGAAAATATTTGGTCCATGGTAAAAGGATATGTAGCGAAAAGAAACGTTTCATTAAACATGCAAGGCATTATGAGTTTAGCAACTGAACGAATGAATACTATTACTGCTGAGGACTGGGAAAATATTTGTCGCCATGTCGAAAGTGAAGAAAATAAATATCGATGTCAGGAAGGGGAAATGGATCGAAATTCAAACAATCCTATGATCAATACTTGTGACAGCTCAGATGAAGAACATGATAGCGACTAAAAGCAAAAAACAGAGGACTACTACTTATTACATTTCTTAAGGGTATGTAATTTTATTAAATTAAGAGAAAATTATTTTCCTTTTGTTGCAAACGGTACAACCACTACAAATGCAATTCCATGATCTCGATAATTCATCTATACGGGAGTTCTACCATATCTATATTTATTCACATAAACCAGGCTTCTTTATAATGTCTTCAAGATATTGGCTCAGGACCGTTTCGTCCATAATCCTATTTCGTCACCTTCTTAACTTGTCATCGTTGTCATATGGTCCACTGTTTTGATTTGTCAACATTCCTATAGTATCGTCACTTTTAGCCAAGAATTTTTCTATTTAAAACAATATTCAAATAGAAAATTTAATCAATTACGCAACTACTGTAATCAATTACACACTACTATGTATATACAGAATGTAATAAAAATACAGGTGATCAGTTTAAGGGCATAATAAAATACAGGTGATCAGTTTAAGGGCATAATAAAATACAGGTGATCAGTTTAAGGGCATAATAAAATTAGTATTGCGACTAAGAAAAAGTAGGAGAAATAGTAGTTTATGTAACAGTTGTATAAGAGGGGTCAAAAAAGGTGAGTGGCGTGGGTAACAATTTGTGCCGTAAGCGCAGCCGGAGGCGAAAATTGTTAAGAAAAACGCCACGAACATTTTTTTACCTACTTATACGACGTTGCATACAATACTTTTTCTACGACTACACTTAGTTTTACATAAAATGGAAAATTGAACACTTCATGGATATTGCAGTTATTTTGTCAACATAATTAACAATAATCATTTAAGTTTCACCTTTTAAAACACTGTATTTCAAGAATACTAACACAACACACCCACAGTCGTTATTCAATCAATTTTCAAAAAGCGACAGAGATTTGTAAAAATATATTATTTTCAAAGTTTGCAGTTTGCCACCACAAGCGAATGGAAAACGTAAAAACTACAAAGTATGTCTGTGGTTCTTTTCATTTTTCCTTTTTTAAAGTATTTTTTTTCTAAAAACGCTGCGTTTATTTAGGTTTGTTAGGTTGGTAGTCATTTATTTTCTTCTAAAGTCGTGACTGCACGCGTTCTATTTTGGCGTTTTTATAGAACAAGTGCTATTTTGGGGAATAGACTAGATAGAGTTTTCTTCGAGTATATTATCTATGTTCTGTTATGTATGTATGTTTGTTGTTATAGATGATGACGAATGTATAAATGACAGATAAAAGTACGGGAGTAGAAAATAGTAGTTTTCGATACAAGTGCGAGAAGTATGTCATTTTGCACGAGTGCCGAGGTTACTTGGCCCGAGCCGAGAGGCGAGGGTCAAGACTCGGGACGAGTTAAAATGACACTTCTGCACGTGTGTCGAACAACGTTTTTTAATACAATTGCGAAAAAACTACAATGAAATAATAGTAGATTGTTTGACAAGGGTCTAAAGTAGGCCATATTACCACCAGGTGGTTATTTTCCCGACCGAAGTGAGGGAAAATTGTTCGAGTGGTAATATGGCTTTTAGACCAGAGTAATGCATACAATGTTTCACTTCGATTGCGAGAAAATATCATAAAATAAAAATACTTATTATTTACGCACAATAACTAAACTAAGGTGAAATTATGGTATAACTTGACGGTCTTTTAATTTTTTAACTTCTTTGACATAGATACAAAATACCGCGAATAAATGCCACAGACGACGGTATAATTAGCTCTTTAAACAGTTCAAACACACTTTAAAGCGTTTCCCAAAAAATTAAATCTTTTTTAATGATTGTGAAGTAGGAACTAAAAAACACCTCATGTTTTGAGAAATAAATTGCGTTTCCTGATTGGTCGATTTTAACATTACTGTATTCTGATTGGTTAATATTAAATACAATGTTTTTTTTTAAGGACTTTAATTATTTACACAGTATACGCACCAAAAAAGTATCTAGCGTTCCGATTAACTCCGATATGTGTTGTGATTGGTGGATTTAATATAGTGAAGTGTTCTGATTGGTCAATTTAAAATGTCTTGTTCAAGTAATACTATTGGGTCTCGCATAATACTCCTTTATGCCCAATCGCGAGTAGTTCAGGTGGGTCATTTATAAGCGGGTCTCGCATAATACTCATTTATTTAAAATTCTGATCTGCAAATCATGCGTAAAATCAAACTTTACGCACGATTTGCAGATCAGATTACTTTTTAGCACTAGTGCATAAAATCAAAATTTACGCACGATTTGCAGCTACATAAAGTAAACTTTTTGAGCAATTGTATTAAAAAATTATTTTAAATTAAAAATTATTTGTTAACGTTGTCCCAGCCGGCCAAACCTCCATACAAAAAAATTTTTTTTTCCTTGAAACATTTTTTTTTGTTTTTCATAATTATACTAATTATGCCCTTAAACGGATCACCAGCAATTTTGTTAGGTACACCTTGTATGTAGTATTTTAAATTAGGACGCCAGAACCTACCTAACAGTACTCATGTCGAGAACACAAACCTAAACTTTCCCACACTAGTTTTTCTCACCTCAATCGGTCACTGTTTCGTAACCCATTGTGTTGTGAGACGCAATCAATTTGAATTTTGTTGCCTAGTTTTGGCTTGAGCAGCGATGTTTGCGTGGATGTTGCATTAAAACACGCGAATAATGGTGCAAATGGTGCAATGTTCGTAGATTTGCATACCCATACTTATATTTCTTTTTTTATCAGTTTTTCGTCATGCGATTTCTGGGAACACAAGTTCAAAACTCGCCATTATCCTTTTATTATCTTT
Source organism: Pammene aurita (assembly GCA_947086415.1). Lineage (NCBI taxonomy): Eukaryota > Metazoa > Arthropoda > Insecta > Lepidoptera > Tortricidae > Pammene > Pammene aurita. The sequence continues at coordinate 22,509,255 of OX352306.1, read as the reverse complement.
CGCGTAAACTAATTTTTTTTTTCCTTGATAAATACGCCTGATAAAATAACGATACTACTAGGCGAAATTGAGTGTAATTAATCTAATCCTTAAAAAACGAGGTATTGTAATAAGAGCCTTTCAGTAACATTTGAACAACTGAAAAAAACTATACCGACTCTAGAGTGCATCCATTTATTTATACTATTTTAATGATTTAAAAAACCGGCCAAGAGCATGTCGGGCCACGCTCAGTGTAGGGTTCCGTAGTTTTCCGTCCGTCACAGAAAGTGTCCCCACTTAAGAGTTAAAATAACACCGCCATGTAGGATATGATATGAGCGTTCCACCTACAGCGACATCTATCGGCAAATTAAGTAAACTATTGCGCGCGAGCTTAAAGTATGGAAGATGATTTTTATGGGATAATTCTTTATTGCGTGAACCGATTTACACCGTTTTTACTTTATTTGAAAGCACGTCATTTCATTGTGATTTTGTAGAAATTGCAAGTACAATAAACACCTGCTTATACGGTTAAATTACAAACTTAGTTCAGAAATTATTTATAATTTTCCTAGAAAGTTTTTATAAAGTTCTACTTTTGAGATTTTTTTCATATTTTTAAAACTTATGGTTCAAAAGTTAGAGGGGGGGGACACTTTTTTTTTACTTCTGGAGCGATTATTTCCGAAAATATTTACTTTATCAAAAAATGATTTTAGTAAACCCCTATTCATTTTTAAATACCTATCCAACAATATATCACACGTTAGGGTTGAAATGAAAAAAAAAATCACTCCCCACTTTACGTATAGGGGAGGTACCCCAATAAAACATTTTTTTCCACTTTTTATTTTACCACTTTGTCGGCGTGATTGATATACATATTAGTACCAAATTTCAGCTTTCTAGTGCTAACGGTCACTGAGATTATCCGCGGACGGACGGACGGACGGACGGGCAGACATGGCGAAACTATAAGGGTTCCTAGTTGACTACGGAACCCTAAAAACGGCAAATACCTAGGATGCAATGTAAGCATATGCAATTATTTTACATAAGAGTAAGTCGTAATGAATAAATAACATGACGAACACTCACTTTCAATGTCTGGATTTAAACCTTCTCCTAGTAAGAGTTCAAGAAAGAGAGGGCAATGGGGTCTTAGGTTTCGTTTCCACCAGAGATGAGCGAGGATGCGTTGCGAGGAATGTGTTTTTTAAGAACTGTGCGCTGATAAACAAATGAAGCGATTCTATTATGTAGTGCTTAACAAACACATTCCTCGCAACGCATCCTCGCTCATCTCTGGTGGAAACGCAGCATTAGTTTCCTTTAATAAAGGATAATACTTATGATACCCTTTATTAAAGGATGCCTTTTAGATGTAACTTTCTGAGATCAAATAATACTTGGTAATACTTAAACGTCCAACACTGATGACGCAAAAACGTAAATACGGACACGTAATAATGGCACGCTCCGTTAACGGGTGATTGACACTGGATTGAAATAGCTTTATTACCGTTGTTCCTGTTGGTATTACTTTACCAAATTGTCTTAAATGACAAATCAAACAGAAATAGATATGATTTGTCTTAATGAAATGAGCACACGTGTAAACACTGAATCGGTAGTACTATTAGTTATTCTGTGACTGAAAACTTGATCCTTTCTAACCGTTAACATGAAATTAATCAGTTATGTTGAGCTTAGGTGAAATTTGGCAAAGATCATACTATTCTTATGATCTGACCTAAGCATCTATCCCATAAAAAAATCATTTATTTTTGCAAAACATATTTGCAATAATAACGTTTTTTAGTGTCAAATATTTTAAAACTCTCGAGTTCCTATTGAGGCATAAGACGCTCTAAAATTTTAATTCGTGCATCCAATATAGCTTTGTTCTAAGACAAAGAATTATTTAGATTTCTGTTGCAAAGTAACCACACCGGTTAGGTAGGTCTGCCTTATTTTGTCAGTAGTTTTGTCTTAAGTGTCAAAATCGTCAGATCCCTATCATTAGCCGGCCATTGAGGAGCGCAACCGGAGCGCAACTGGCAACTTGACTTGCGAAATCATCGCATTGTGTCTACATCTGTACAAGACAAGGGATATTAACCCTTACCATCATATATTTAACATCTAAATTTGAATAGAAGAAGTGTAAGGAAACCACAAAAGGTTTCGTGCCAACTGTTGTTAAGGAAACCCGTATGGAGTTGGGTTTTTATGATCGGATGTTGCAAAGTTCTCTGGGAGAAGCGTCCTAATGCCGTTCTTAGTGATGGATTGTTAGAATTCCCGGAAACATTTATGGAATGAAATGTGATATTTTCTTACTTTATGACAAGTGCATTCGCGTAGATACCTACGCCTATTCAGTCAGTCAGCTCCAAAGTTACCGTCGCGTTAATGTCAGTTTTTGGTAGAATCAAGGAGTTTAACAAAGCACATGAAATATGTTGCGTAAATCGCAAAAAAATACCCGTAAAATCAATAAATTTTCTTTATCACCTTTAACCAAATCCTAGAATTCCCGGCAAATGGTAACAAAAAATAATAATATCTATTTCTAAAGGTCTGTGAAACAGCAGCGTATCAAACGTTCCTTAAATGTTTCCAAATTAAGGTGTCATTTAATTTCAACACATTAAACCATAATTTTATTATGTAATTGTAAAGTAGAAGGGGTAAAGAAAGGCCGAAATGGTGATGGCGGGACGACATAGACGCATTCTCTAATGAATGTCGGGGAATCTATCTAAAATCTATGGCAAGTACCCTGGGAAGTGTTAGAAAATAAGACTCAAATGGCCGTATCTTTGGATTGTGTTGATTTAGAAGCTACATTTTTTTACAACTTCAATTCGAAGGACCGCCATTTAAGTATTTGATGTTCATTTCAACGTGATAGCTCCACGCGTTTCTGAGAAAAAGGGTCTTGACAGACAGAGAGATGGACAACAGAATGATCCTATAAGTATTCCGTTTGTTTCCTTTTAAGGTACGGAACCCTAAAACTGTACCTACGAGTAAACGCTTCATAAATTGCGCCACTATACTTCGAAATGCCTGCAATGCTCAATTAACACCGTCACTTAAATGTTTAAAAGCAATTAAAGTTAGTGTCGAAAATTTTAATGTTAACGGTTAATTACTATAAAGGTCAATGGAACATCTTCAGTTTACTTAGCGATTTATCAATATTACCTGTTGCACACGAAACATAATAAATAATTAATGATTAACTGTAGTTGCACAGTATGTGCAGTGCATTAAGAGTCCGGTAACGATTTGAAAACGAAAATCGCTAATAATGAAATAACGCACATGAATTGCATTTGGTAAGATAGATTGAACTCTTGTTATTGCAAAAAATACTTTTGATTGGTTACTATTTCATACCCGAAAACTCAATTCTTACAGAGCTTGTTTAGTGAGGACGTTCATTCGTGCAAACTTGTCGTTTAATTCATTAATATTATTTTTTATGCCCATGAATATCTTATTATTTGATGAGACCCTAAAGTAAAGTTTACTTTTACATTTAAAATTATATGAAATACTTTAATACATTCCCAAAAATACCACCTTAACCTCGGCAATTTTTCCTAAAATTGCTCTATCTAAACATACTCTTGCTTAAAAATATATATATGAAAAAGAAAAAATTGTTCCACTTATTCCTTAAACGACTCGTTTTCCAACGTATTTATATATTTTACATATTAGTTTAACATCGTTTTAATCATTAAAAATCTTACTTTTTTCACCTCTGTAAGCAAAAATCGCGAAACAGCTTTTAGGTTAATGTGCATTATTTATAAATGAAACATAAAACCAAAAAAGTGTTCCACTTATGCATTTAAAAAAAAAACGAACTTTTAAAATATGTATACAAACTAATAAGGCCTTTACTCGAAGAGAGGTCCTTAATATTAATCCTACATAAATAATTTAATAAACCGCATGAAATATAATACAAAAAAAAGTGCTTAATGATATTTCAATATATTTTTTTTAGATTGCAGTACGATTAAATTCAAATTTTACTTTAGTATGGAAATAAAATGTGAAATTTCCAATTGAAATTATTTTGCATGTCGAATTATTTATGAATTGTGATCTATTCTACTTAATTAAGGAATAAATGAGGCTATAATACAAAATAATAGAAGTCTTGTCAGTTTATGCAAAATGGTGAAGCGAAATCGAAAAAAACTATTACCGGACTCTTATCAGTAAAAAAAAATATATGGTATTGTCTTTAATGATGTATTAATCAATATAATCATAAAATAATTCGCACGCTTTGCCATTGATACTTAAGTACAGTCAGTTGGGATAAAAGTATATTTGCAACAAAAGAGTAAAGTTATTTTTACCGTGACTGTTAATTTTGAGTCTTAAAATAACACGTTTTATACATTCAATTATGGTAAATTAAGTTGGTCTAGTGTGGCACATGTTTTTCACCGCAATTTTTTTCTGAACATAATTAAGAATACTCGAAAAGAAAATCGCTGGTCTTTACTTTCACATATGTTTTACTAATAATTATTAATAAGCAGTGATCGGAATAGGCAGAGTATAAATACCTAAACTTGGCAGAACAGAGACAAAAAAATGGAGACTTCCTTACGACTACATATTTTTCGTCCCGGGAATTCCCGGGAATGTACTAAATGAGTTATATTGTTAAAAATAAGATAAAAAACAACGCGTGCCGCTCCAGTTCAATCAATAGACATGAAATAAAACAACCAAAAATATCGACGGATTCTTCTATATTTTTTGTAATTATACACCATATATACAATGTTTCTTAAATCTAAATGTAAATATTCTAGCTACTTAATTAACAAATACAATATCATTCATATTCAATATCATCATCATCAGCATCAGATTCAGAATCATTACTAAAATTATTTTCTTGTAAATAATTAAAATATATTACCATTATTTTTTCTATATTTTCGACGGTAAGTCGGTTTATTTTGACGCTTAAAATCCATTTATACGTTGAAAATGGCCGTTCAACATCCACAGACGTGAGCGGAGCAAATTTATAGAATAAGTCGTCATCTGCGTCGATCCCCTGTTTAAGTTTTTCGCTTTTGGCCCTTACTATATCATAGTCAGGATTTCGTTCTATGACTTTCTCTAATTTATTTTCGACCGCCGCACTAGACGACCAATTCAAAACGCATCTTACGTTGTCAATAATTTCAAAATATTCTTCCAGTGATAATTTTGTGTCTTGTAACTGTTTAAGTACCACTTGAATTATCGTATAATTTTCGTCAATAAAGTTAAGTTCTGATTCAATATTTTCACTTCTTATCGCGGCTTTTGCTTTTCTTATAGATATTGCTTCTTTACTGTTTAGATTATTTACAACGTTGGATATTTGTTGAAAATGTTTAGAGTAATACGACGTTGCCTTTAGCCATGTACCCCATCTAGTTATAACAGGTTGCCGAGGTAGCGGTAAATTAGGGTACATGTTTTTTAGTATATTTACTCTATTAGGTGATTTCAAAAATATTTTTTTTACATTCACTACTAAATTGTCAACATTTCCGTATTGAGAGCGTACTTGTTCCGCTACTCTATTAAGGGCATGTGCTAAACAAGTTATGTGCAACATATTTGGAAAATCGATTTTCAATAACCGTCCGGCTCGCAACATATATGCCACGCTGTCAGAGCATAACATCAGCACATTATCAGATTTTTCGACAAATGATTCTCCCCACATTTCTTTCAAAGATTCTATAACAAAAGTTGCTATTGTTTCCCCGTTTACGCTTTTAAGCACCTTGCATGCAATTAAATACGGTCGAGTAGCTACATTTTTGATTAAAGGCATAACTAGCAAATTAACCACATATCTTCCCATAAAATCGGTTGTGTCGTCAAGTGATACCCATATCTTATTGTTTCCTATTGTGTCGTGTATATGTTTCAATCTATTCCTATAAAATTCACCAAGGTACTTTTTTCGTAATAATGATTCAGATGGTACATTCTTGTTTACGCAAACACAACAATCATTGCGGCAAACATATTTGTTGAAAAATAATTTAAACTCTGAATTACTAACTTGTGACCAAGGAATGTTACACAAAATTAAAAATTTGATCAAATCGAAGTAAAATTCTTTTTCAGGATTTTTTCGCCTGCCTTGATGTGTTGGTCCGTTGATGTGTCGATCAACGTTACCTTTATGCATGGCTTTCAAAGAAGTCTCACATTTGGTGCAGAAAATGATACCACTTGCTTCGTCATATACAAGTTCTGGATTATTAACAATCCAACTAGTCACCAGTTCTGGTCTCACTTGTTTCGCCATGCTGACCGAAATCGTATCTGAAATAAATTAGATATAAAAGTTAGCAAACCGAAACAGTTTGGAATGAAGGTTGCAACGCCAATAACTTATTTTACTTTGATTTGTTACAACGTAACATTTCAAATTTAAAATTTATTAGTGTCATTTAACAATTAACGTATTCGAAACTTTATTAACTAATTAATGCACTATAAGGCTATTTTTTTCTGGGAAAGCTCCAAACGCCCTCTAAATCAACACGTGCAAACGCGCAAAGGGACACAAAACCCCATTTTCTGAGGTAAAAAGTTTATTTTTAGCGTTTTCCCAAATTGAGTAGTATTTAACAACTGCAGCAAGTATGTACTTGTTTATTTTACGCATTTTCACAGTGTATTCCGTTGCAAGTTTGCACGTGTTAATAAAGCTATATTACACTAAGTATTAAATTGATGTCGGTTTGCTACATTACACAGTCAACTTATGAAACATTGGTAAATGACCCTATACTCAAGGTTTGCCACCGCACATTTGAGCTTTATATTTTCTTAATTTTAATTATAAGATATATTATTGGCCGGTACTGTACATACAAATACAAAAAAGCAATAAAAATACATCAGCTTACCTTGAAACTTGGTAGTCTTGCAGTAGCCGTGGTATTTTTGTATCCAGTTAGTCAAATCCAATCAAAGCAAAGTCAGTGTCCGAGTTCAAGCCAGATAATCAGGTAATGCAGGTGAATTTCCAGTAAACAAGCCAACGTCAAATATCACAAAAACTCAGAATAATCACGTCCGTACTCTTCAAAGGGTTGTATGAAAGTGCACTATCAACTTATTATTTAATGCACAAGAAGGGTAGCAGCGACCAGCGATAACGACATCTGCTTTCTATTTTACACAATAAAATAACAATAGAAACCACAAGCAATACAATAGATAAGCCTACTTTATCTATTTCTTTCACTCAAACACAATAAAAGCACTTGCGTAAAAGAGACGGACGAGTTTTAAATAATACAATGAACGTTATTTTTTCCATTTAAACTAATAATAAATATAGTTTTGTTGTTACTTATGATTTTTAATACCTCCGGAATATAATTATGGGATTGTTTTATTTAGTGTATGTTTAGCCCGGGAAGTCCCGGAAAAAAATTTTATCACAAGGAAGTCTCCACTTCATGACTTTGTTCTACGCCGAAGTTTAGGTATTTATACTCTGCCTATTCCGATCACTGTTAATAAGTTTAATAACTACTAATGCATTAGTAATATAAACACATTTGCACTTAGTATCTAGTTGATAATAATACAATTAAAATACAAAGCTCGAAATCCCTCGGATAGTCCTAGAATTTGGTAGTCACGTATTTTAATTAACGGTTAGTAGGTTGTTATTTTTGCATCTCATTGCTATTTTCCAAATTTGCGTTAATTATGCTGCAAATTGACATCTCAACTAGGGATCCAATTATATTCAAATTAGAGTAAGTTACCTAAGGAAGCTACAGCTTGCAATGTATTGGAGGAATGTACTAAATTCAATAATCCTGTTTACATTTACAAAGAATTGCCAGGAACTCCGTTTTATTAAAAGCATATATATATTTATAACCTGTTTCTAACAATGAAATTAAGCTTCATTCTAACGTTATTATTGCACGCTTGAGTAACGCTAGGTTCCCATCTACAAACCAAGACACAAATGTCTATAAGCCGAACTTATTACAATGCAGTAAGACTTACTAATGCTCAGTTACATTTACCATCGATATTACCAACAGCAATAAACTTTACTGAACTATGACCGACTTTGTAACGTTGTAATAAAATTCATATCTGTTTACTGTGTCGTTCAGTGGGTGCGCAGGCGCATAGCCTTGAGCTTAGCCAACCGGGGGTCAGTTGGGTCAGCTTTGGAAGCTCTTCTTCGTGTGAATGTGATATGTTGAACTTATAGCCATTCATAGAATGATAGTTGCCAAACCTGCACCTATTAAGATTAAAACAAATTCTTTATGGATTCAAGGACGTAGGTTAGGTATCTACTCAAATGTTATAAAGTCATTATTTTTTTACAGGTAATTTCCAATAATAAAATTAATGACTAAATAAAGATTTATATAAGTTCTGTCATTTTAATCTTAATCCTAGACCTGTAGCTAATAGAACTAAGTAGATATACTAAGTAACATCGTATATCACTCATAAACATTGCTTCCAAACCAAAAACATCCCAAGTAACACAGGAAGCATTATAACATATGAATATTTAACTTATTTCGAACTTAAGGACCGTATAAACTCTTATATACGTTCACCGAGCAACTTGCCGCATTATATGATGCTTTGAGCTGTATAACGGTTGTATAATGGCATATCTAAATGCTTTTGTAAAGCCTTTAGCTTTAGTGCAGCAAACCACAACGCAACTGTACAGCTTTCGACTGTTTAAAAGCACTTAAGTGCTTTAGGTTCTACTATAGCATTATATAATGCTTTAAGCTGTATAACGGTTGTATAATGGCATGTATAAATGCTTTTTTAAAGCCTTTAGTTTTAGTGCAGCGAACCAAAATGCAACTGTACAGCTGAATGCTGTACAGTTGCGTTTTGGTTTGCTACACTAATGCTTCGGTTTGGTTTAGTGCCTTAGGTTCTACAATACCATAAATAAATGCTTAATGCTGTTTAAGAGCATGAATATTAGCCATTATAATGCCACGTAAATTCGCTATACAGCTTTCAGCTATTTTTAATGCCTTAGGGTGTACAATAGCATTTATAAGTAGGTAATACGTTCCTAATGCAGTATAATAGCAATAATATAAACCATTATAAAGCCAAGTAATTCACAATAAGGGGCTGTTCATAAATTACGTCATTTCATGGTAGTATGACGTAGGAGGGGGGGGGGGGGGGGCGGTCATTCCGAAGATCACATCATCAATGTGTAAAAAAAGGAATGAAAGTCGTGTTTCTATAAACTTTTAATGCTATAAAATATTATCTACTAAATAGTTTTTTTATTTTACAATTAAGTTTAAAACGCATTTTTTTTAATGACGTCACTTTATTTGGCAGGGGGAGGGTTGGGTGATTTTAGGGGGGGGTAAAAATCATCAAAAATTGATGACGTAATTTATGAACAGCCCCTATACAGCTTTTAGCGGTTTTAGTGCCTTAGGTTCTACAATAGCATAAATAAATGCTTAATGTTGTTTAATAGCATAATTATTCACGTGTAATGCTGTAGGCATAAATAAGGCATTTTTTAAGGGTCACTGAGCTGCTATTGGACTAAGAGCTAGCCACGTCAGATATGACACAATAATGAGAGCAACAAAACCCGTCTGGTTAGATTGCTATACTATTCTTATTGCTAGATCCTGGCATCTGGCAGCTTTTAATGGGTGGAGGTCACAGTGACAGACTAGCAAAATGTTTTAATTGGAAAATAGTAATACCAAACTAGGTAAAAATTGCCGAAGTTGTCTCAGTTATAAAGGACAGGGCCTATATTTTAAGGGGCTCCCTGGCGCCAACGACCTTAGATCTGATTCCCTTAGTTTTCTAATGATTTATATAGCTTATCATCAGAGCTCGGATTTTTCACGGCAAAACAAAACACTAGCGTAATTTAGCCAGTGCTTGAAATATTATTTTATCGACACCTATCGAGTCTTACTAGAGTATATGACAGGTATTGCCTCAGTACATTTTTTCTCTTTTTATTCGATGGTACACCTATCAGTGTGAATGTCAAAATTTAAAAACTAACAAACGTGCGAAAATTTCGAAAAACAGGAGACTTACTAGAGCTCAAAATCAATATTTTTGACCAGTCTAAGGTGACCTACTGGGGGTTAGAAGGTTGTGCATTAATTACCGGACATCCTGTATAAGTAATAAAATAACTTTTCATTTTAGCTTTGCCATAGTCGAGCAACAAAGAGGTAGGTCTGCATGTACAACTTAGAACGAAGTAACTATACCACCTCATTTAAAATGATAGAAACGACTGCAAATTTCATCTCACATGACATATGACATTCACACTTTAACTGTCATTTCATTACGTATAAAACGTAAATTGCATCTAGGTATTATTTATTTCGCAACGCATTGAATCCGACGTGTTGGATATACGTTTAATAACTTAATATTGCAAGGTATCAATTAATACAAAAATGAGTCATGTACAAGATGGGATCAAAACGTGGATTGAAAATCACCCTGAGTTAGTCTATAATGAAGTGACCTCCACTATATACTGCTCTATGTGCGATATGCATCTAAAACTGAAGAAATGCAATATTGAGAATCATGTGAAAAGCAACCGCCACAATTACCGTTCGGGGCAACCAAATAGGAAACATCAATTTTATTTCGATTTAATTATTTTTCTTATTTCATGCAACATACTCGTACCATGGGCAACAGTCAACAACAATAATTTTCGTCATTTTTTTAACAAGTATTTATGTTGCGACTGCTCTATGACTTCTTTACCGGACGAATCGACCCTGCGAAAAATTTATTTAAATCTCGTGTACAAAAAAACTATACAGGGTATAAGAGAGGTAAACAAAACCAATTATTTGTGGATATCTATAGACGAAACACCAGATTTCATGGGAAAATGTGTGACAAACGTGGTGATTCGGTCTTTGCAAAAAAATTGTTCTAAGCAATTTTATCTTTTAGGGTCGAAGGTTTTAGAGAAGGTAAATGGGGAAACAATAGCAAACCTAATAATAAACCAATTAAAATTTTTGTTTCAAAATTCTTTCAATGATAACGTAAACAATTTGCTTTTACTTTGCACAGATAGTGCCGCATATATGCTTAAAGCCGGTCGTATTTTAAAAGCAACGTTTCCTCGTATGAAACACATTACGTGTTTAGCTCATGGTCTGCACCGGGTTGCCGAAGAAGTGCGAGATAATTTCAAAGGTGTGGATGGGTTGATATCGAATGTCAAAAAGATATTCCTAAAATCTCCAGAGCGTGTACGCCTTTTCAAGGCAAAATATCCGTCCATTCCCCTACCTCCCGAGCCAATTATCACCAGATGGGGAACTTGGATATCTGCTGCGGTATATTACGCTCAATACTATGAGCAAATACGTGGTGTCGTCTCCATACTTGCTAATGACTCGGCAGCTATAAGAGCTGCAAAAAAATGTTTTCAAACACGCAAACTACGACCGGAGTTAAATTTCATTCGCGACAACTACGAAGTAATAGCCTCTTCAATAGAACAATTGCAATGTTCGACTTTATCCATTGCGGAATCCTTCCTCATTCTGGATACTGTTCGTTGCTACGTAAACTGGAGTAAACTTTTACCAGTGATACGTAAATTTGAAGCCGTGCTCGAACGAAATCCTGATTACGAAATTTTAAGAGACATATCTGAAAATATTACCCGAACTGATAATGAATTCTATAAATTTGCTCCCTTGACGTCAACTGAAGTTGAACGTACATTTAGTGTACATAAATGGATTTATAGTGATAAACGCAACTGTTTACTCCCAGAGAATGTTGAAAAGATAATGATCATCTACTCCTATCACTATTACCCAAATAAAATGTCTTGTGCTGCTGTGTGTACTGACGTAGATTTTGAAGAAGAAATTGCGTCTGTTTCTAATATATAGTAACTTTATACAAATGTTTTTATTAGTTTTATTACATATTAATTTTATTTGGTGACTTTTATTTCTTCTAGTTCTGAATTATCGATATCGATAAAATAATATTTCAAGCACTGGCTAAATTACGCTAGTGTTTTGTTTTGCCGTGAAAAATCCGAGCTCTGCTTATCATATTATCAGTAACGGCTTTAAACAATATAGTATCCTATATTTACTTCAATATTCATTGTCTTCGAGATATTTGACATCAAAGTCGAACCGGTTTAGGCTAAAAAAGTGGTTTTATGGTCATAAATTTTGTTTTAATTAGTTAAAAATTAAAATCTCTCTACAGATTTTAGAGACATCAAAGAGGAACCCTAATATGTAGATTACGTATATGTAAGATTCTTTACACCATTCGAATATCGATAAAAGTGTTTTTTAGACCATATTTTAAAAATGTCATAAAAAATAACGGCTCATTTATTTCAAGATCCGGCTCTACAGAATGGAGATAAAAGATTCAAAAACCGATAGTCGTTTGCCTTATAATTCTATCTATAGTGAATATGTTGGAATATCGACTCAAAACTGGTCAAAAATCTATAAAAAAAAACGTTAGACCAAAAAATATTGTGTATTATTACCATACATCGGGGTTTTCGGTGCGGGAATGTTTGACATTAGCCAAATAGTAGGCATTAACTTAAAAAACAGAATGTACTCTAGCACGTTTCTACCTAATGAATAATTGATCGAAAAAATCATAGGTATATACAATTTATATGTAATAGCTGACTATTATGTATATATATTGTAGGTACATATACCTATGATTTTTTCAAGTATTTTTTTTATTAATTCATGTAATGACTGATCATTGTCAACCTCTTCAGTTAATCAAATAGTTCATAAATATCGGACGTCAAGATTAATATTTGACACTTATTATACCGTGTCTTTGTCTTAGGTAGATCTAGTTAATGAATTTCGGATATGCAATTGCATTTTTAAAATACTAAGTATATAATAGTCAATACAAACATGCCTCTAAGAAAAAAAGCTCGTATCATAGTGTGTAAGCTATTCACAGAGAGGTAGTTATTCATTAGGCATAATATGATATTTTCTCAGACTAACTCTCAACCAATCTCTTTATCTCTACTCTTTCTCAAATCATTCCCGCACCGAAAACCCCGATGTATGATTATTACGGAAACAAAAACAGTACGCGACAAACTATGAACTATATTTTATTATACATCGTTTGGCACTACTTTCTCCCAACATAAACTTTTGTATAATTTCTCTTAATATTGTATAGTATTTGTATAGTTTCTCATAATATTGCATCAAACCCAGATCTCTAGGATTTATTTTCTTGAAATGGTTTGCATTCTTTGACCTCCACCACTTTAAAGCTGCCAGATGTCCAGATCTAGAAATAAGCATAGTATACCAAACTGACTAGAGGGGTTTGGTTGCTCTCATTATTGTGTCATATCCGACGTGGCTCGCTCTCCGTCTATATAGACCAACGCCATTTTGTAAATAATTTATAACCTAAAAATAAAATCATGCGGACCTATTTATACAGGGAAAATACCTATATAATAATGAAATTACTTAATTTAAGACTGCTCAACCAACACTATTATGTTAATAATGCAAAACTCGTTCTATACGAGGATTACACAATTGTTTTGTTTATTTGACGCATACCTTTTTATAATATTTTATAGCAAAACCACAATAAATCAAAGGCGCGTGAAAATTTTCAATGAAACTTATATACACATTTACAGTAAACTACATTGCGCAGTAATATTTAGAGGATATAATAACGTAAAAGAGTCAAAAACTTTTATAAATTTTGTTAGGATGCAAACAAATATGACGTGTCACTCATTCAGTTTTTTGTACCGTCTTCGTCCATTTTATATTGCGAGACAAAGTAGTTAAATCACAACGTTCATTGTATTATAACATTTGTTCCGTCGGTGTTAGAGACGTTTTTGCATTGACGTAAGGTTTATTTTACTACACTCTTATGCTAGCATAATGCTTTTGTATTACGATTGGCAAGTTAATCGAGAGTACTTATGCTTCTTTACTGCGATTAGCAAGTTTTTTGGCCGTATTAATTCTTCTTTAATGCAGTTGGCAACTTAATAGAGCGTACTAATGGTTCTTTAATGCGATTGGCACTTTCCATGACAACGATAATGCTAATAGCGCAGACATATTGCGCCTGTAATGCTTTTAAATGACCTGTATAGGATCTCAAGCTGGGTAATTCGTGCCCATTTAAGACCTATATCAGCACTATAAACGTTTATAATGCTACTATAAAACGAACTGAAAATGCTAAAAGCATACAGATATGCTGTAAGACGGCCGTTATACTGCTTTGATGTGTTACTTGGGATCATCTGTGCATTTTTGGAAATTTCACTTGCAGACGTTTCTGCTTACTACAAAATTAATTTATTATTTGTAATCAATACAAAAACATTCACATTTAACCTGGCATTAGGTTTTTAATAATAATACAGTCCAAATACGAAAAAACTCGAAATTCTTCATAGTTTTGAAATTTAGTGTGTATGTTGATTAGAGGCCTCGTTTTCATGACATTTGACTTTTCAGGACCTCGAGGAACCGCCAGCAACTTGGAAAATTTACTTTTCCCACTGACCCACGGAATGAAATTACATTAAATTCCACATAGAAATATGTTTTCACTTTTATGGAAAAATGCACCTCCTTAGAGATAGCAAGCACTTGAGGAAGTGAAGTATTTCGTCAATGCCTTTCCACCCTACCCTACTTGTACTAAAGCAACGGTACATGTGGATTAAACCACGCCTATTTGTTAGTACTTTATCACAATGACTATTATTACATATTTTAACGCTAGCAGGAAACTCGACGTCGCTTGACTGAATAAAAAAACCTTAATCGAATACAGCGAATTGTTTGCCTCCCTGATGATTATAAATTAAAGAGCACTTACATTGAAATGTAAGAGATACTCGTAGAGTGAGATATTTTAATAAACATTACGTTTAAAATGACTGTATCACTCTAACTCTTGTTTAAGGTAACTAGTAAAATGGTAGATTCTACTCACGGTTTGTAACGAGGGGTTATTGTTGGTGCCCTGTAGCTATGGAAACGCTTTGTAACTAAAAACCTAAGCCCCTAGGGCTTGCAACTCCGGAACTGTTTCGGAGTTAACCCATACAAATAATTCCGGAGTTGCAAGCCCTACTAAGCCCTAGTACTGTGGTGAGTGTCAAGGAGTCGACGTAAAAATACCTAGTAATAGTGAAAAATACAAATGGGGAACTGTCTCAATGACTTTTCTAACAATGGTCCTTAGAAAAGCTATATTTGTATGGCGGGAAGTAGTTTTTATTTAATTTAGCGAAAATGACTCACTGTTTCGTCTCGAATTGGTCCCTAAGGGAAATTCTCAGATTTCCGAAATACTCTAAAATTAAAATGCTGTAGAATAAATCGACAGGGAAGAATTTTCCCTAAGAAAAGCCTTCTGACTGTAGGTATATAGTTTCAGTACATTGTTAAGGACCATTCATATTTTCTCTTTCCCTCGTTGTTTGCGATCTGGAACAGCGCCCTCTACAAAAGTTTCCACTGGCCTTCCCCATTGTTTACATACCAACTACTATTTACCCGAGCACGTTTTAATTCAGTCATATTTATCAAAGAATTGCACATTTTTTTTTGTATATTTTCTTCTTATTTTGTATTCGCAAACGATTTAACCACATTCGATTATTTACAGTGCACTTTGAATGTATTTCCCCCAAATAATTTATTGTGGCATAAAATGAAGATTCTTATAAATATGAATGTTGACTTGAATAACATAATAGATGGCTGTTTCAAGCCTCGATCAGCGACAACTACGCTTTATAATAACCAACCTTTTTTTGCAACCTTGCCTCAGATTACCAGGGACTGGATATTGAAAACGAGTTCCTAAGCATAATAATGATGCCGTTAATGGATATGAATAAAATTAATCATAAAGGTATAAATTACGAGAGGATAAGTCGTGATGTTATATTGCTTAAAGGATGGCCGCAAAACGAATGTACAAGATAGTTTTTCCACTTTTTGCATGCATGTTGCACTGAGAAAATATATAATATGAATATACTCGGCTGGTGTGAAGTATTATTAAGTTATTTGTGTATAATTATTTTACTCTTTACTTTATTGACTCCTTTAATGAAAGGTGATATTATTGGTAAGGCCGTATTTGCCATATGGGTCTTTTCGTTAAATATTAAATTTAAAAAATTAAGTAGTAGATATTTTTGGGATAACGTACCTACTGCAATTACCTATTAAACATACCGATTACGATGTCTACGATTAAATAGCTTAGATAATCAAACAAACGAACAGAAGCCTGCTTTTTTGAAGGTCAAATTAGATGACAAAATAGTGTCCTTATGCAAAACTGGAATCGGCATTATGTCACACTCTTCGCTGAATAATGCAAACAGTGTACGATACGAAGGTACCTACTCTAACTGGCTTGAGGCATCCGCATTAAAATTTGCATATCGGTGCAACCGGAGTTTGAGCATCCTGGTACTTTTAGTCATCTTGTCTTGTAGGTATTTTAGAAGGTGTTAACTGTGTAGCCTTACCTATTGGATACCTACAATGTAATATTGTCTACATTTTCAAAATGAACATAATCGCTATTCTTGTAAGGTCAATTGGCTAACTCCGTCATAGGGACTTTTCCGTCCACGAGCGTATATTTCTTTGATTTTCTATCGTAGGAAAAAAACCATTTGCTTTTGATTGCTGAAACTAAAAGCAATCGCTCCTTTGTCGATGTAATTATCAATTTTATTCATTGTTTGAGAAAAACGCTAATGGAATAGTCCCTATAACGGAATTAGCCACATTGACTTTACTTTCGATCTCACAGAATATTCGTCAACTTAATCGATGAATAGAATACTCTTTTCCTTTCCTAACCTCCGATATAGATGTTATAAGTTTGACCGCTATGGGTGTATGTGCGTTTGTCTGTGGCACTGTAGCCTTTAAACGGAGGAACTGATTGAAATGCGTTTTTTTTAAAGAAGGTTTTCTAGAGATGGTTCTTAGGCATATTTTATCAAAATAAGCTGTTTCTGCGTTGCGCGATTTTAAATGTTTAATTTATATAATAGTTATTGTCCTCTTTAGTTTCTCATCAGAGTGCGAGTTTTGAGATTCGAGCGCTCAAATCTGACATTTTAATCTCTGAATAAAATGATGAAATGATGTTTTTAAAATAACAGCGATAGGAATTTGAAATCACGATTAATTAAACTTTTAATTTCATGCAAAAAGAATGGCGACAAACTCTTAAGTCTGTGCGTTTATTTACGTGCTTAAGAAAGTCAAAAATCGGCACCCAGATTCTCGTTTCGCTTTGGTAGTTTTTCACACCACATGCCATGCTAATGTCAATTATGACACATCCATACTCGTACATTGTCACTGCCAAGTTTATGCAAACAGGGAAGACAGACTATTAATAATATCAATAGTAGCCAAAATCAATAGTAAACATAATAGGCCATTTTCAAAACGATCAATTATTCAGTCCAGCTGTCTGCGGTTTGCAGGGTCATTATCAAGGGACACCCGATAAGATCAACTACTATACCAACAGTAAAACTCGTCACCATATGTAGCTCTTATTACCTCGCAATAAGGTTGATATATGATCGGATACTTTTGCCCACGTTCCCTTTGTACTCCCCTCGCTCAGCAAACGCACGTAATCGCTGTCTGTTGGGCCAGAAACAGTGTCTGGCATGTGTTGTTATCTCTAAGAACATCTCAGAAGCGCGTGCGAAGATTGCTAGTTCAACTTGTTTTAATGACGTGGCGTCACATGGCGACATTATCTTAGTTGTCCTGCTTTCTAAATACACGGATTAAGGACTTTTTGGTAACATAATCTTTATAATTATTTTAGCATGTTTTTAAAGTGGTACATTCCACTCATACAATAGATGGTTATTAAATCAAATACAAACATTGAAAACATTGAAAAAATAATCAACCCAGCAGGACTTGAACCTGCATCGATACGCCTTGCCGGGGCTCGATCGCTTTACCAATTAAGCTATGGGTCAAGTTACTAAGTTGACGAAATTTTCAATGACTTCAATCATCTTTTTGCATTTATTTTTGCATATAGGGGAGGTAAGCCTAAAACGGGTAAGCTAAGGGAGATGTGAATTAAAACATATTTAAAAACGTAAATGTACCAAACATTTTGATTACAAGAATCGTTCATCTAATAAAGTATTAAAAAATAAAAACAAACATAATCATTCTCTTCAATAATCTGAGAAAAACACAATATAGAAAACCATTCCAAATACCCGTTTTGCCCTTATGGGGGGCCTAAATCGGGTACCGCGTCTGGGCAAAACGGGTAAAGGGTAAATAATGAGATCAATCAACAAAATAACATGTTTTTAAATTTATAAAACTTTTTTGTAACATAATATCACTTACATTTGCTTATTTAAGCTTATTGAATAACGTGGATAAGTTTATACCGTACTTCTTAGCCGTACTATTCACCGAGGTTTTACCAGCTTCTTACATAGCAAGTTTCATGACTTTCTCGTCCCATGATGCATTAGAAGTTTTTCTTTTACATTTTTTTAACCTTTTAGAATTATAAAATAATTAAAAAATTAAAACTCCGTCTCCACTACCCAAACCACCTACACGAGCATACCCGTTTTGCCCCTACCCGTTATGCCCAACAGCACGTTTTTATTTTCAACCGCAATAACCCCAAAACAGAACGCAAGAGCAACAACGAGTTTTCGAAATTTAGAAGCACATTCCTTGCAAATTCACAACACAAAACTTAAGTAAACATATTACATACAATATTTGAGTATTCAGTGTTTGAAAACTTCTATTTTTTTTATCAATAACATCAAAAAAAATGTTTTTTGTCTTACCTTACCAGCGCTTGCGCCACAGCGGGGGACCGACTGCCTGTGATTGGGTGACAATCACGCTACCGCACCGCACTCGTACATTCTCAATAATAGTCGTAATACGCAAACTAACAAGCTTACCCGTTTTAGGCGAGCTACCCGTTTTAGGCTTACCTCCCCTATTTATTTTTTCGTCAACTTAGTAACTTGACCCTTAGCTTAATTGGTAAAGCGATCGAGCCCCGGCAAGGCGTATCGATGCAGGTTCAAGTCCTGCTGGGTTGATTATTTTTCAATGTTTTCAATGTTTGTATTTGATTTAATAACAATCTATTATAATAGAGAATATAATAGAAATTGTTTATTTGGTGCTACAAAAAATAATAATAACATATAAACTGAATCTATTTACATCTTAATCCACAGACAGAGCACTAAAAAGGATGCCGCTCAGCATATGCCGATAGCTAAAGATTCTTAGCCATGGCGCCGGTTTTCAGGGCAACCGAGAAGAGATACTTAAAACAAATAACTTCCTATTATAAGGACGCGGGATTTGGTTTTTCTGAATGCGTCGTTGACCTTCCGACCCAGAGCGGAACGAAGCATTTTCTAAGTCTGCTTTTTTACGATTTTTCCCTTCAACAGAAAGCAATTGGTACAGTCAGAGACCTTTTATTGAGCCATTTACGATTTATGCTATTTTATTTTATTTAGTACTTACTCTATGACATGTCCAGTGTAAAGTGAATCTTAAACGGTTTAACAATTAAAGGCCATGACCGTATCTAAACATCAAATGCTACTTCGTAAATTCTATGAAACTTATTAGGGCAAAACGGGCTTACCGGTAGCACCAGCGCTCATGACGTTTTTTGGCTACTCTTGTCAAAACTAGCGATGTCACGAGTTGTCATAAAACAATGTGAAATTGCGGCGTGTGGCTGCTGTGTAGCGGAGAGGTGACGTTATTGTTCAAACTACTTTGTTAAAACTACTTTCTTATACACATGTATTGCATTTTATTTTACTTTAGCAAACACACTTCTTCTTCCTCGTAGCATATGTACGGGACATATGCTACGAGGAAGAAGAAGTGTGTTTGTGTCTTGGGGTCCGCTTGACAACCTAATTCCATGGATTGGCGTAGGCCCTAGATATTACGAAATGACGACTGCCATCTGACCCAGAGTGGAAGCTAGGCCTTATCGGGATTCGGTCCGGTTTCCTTACGATGTTTTCCTTCACCGAAAAGCGACTGGTAAATATTAAATGATATTCCGTACATAAGTTACGAAAAACTCAGTGGTACGAGCCGGGGTTTGAACCCGAGACCTCCGGATTGAAAGTCGGACGTCTTACCGCCAGGCTACCAGCGCTCTCTACTTTAAGCAAACACACATGTGTTCTACATTATGACTGTATAAAATACACATGTATTTAGACTCGAAATCTCTAAATCCTAAAGAACCTTGGTTAAATAGACCCTAAACTAAGACTTTTAAGAAAAACTGGCCTTTCCGACATTCGGTAGGCAAATTTTACGTAACTGAATACGTACACACGGTGTCGTCTTACTGCTGCCTTGCGGATCCCATACAAGCCATTTTAATGACATAATCAAGGCCTTGACCGTGAGTTATAAGCCGAAAAGCAACACTTTACTGACGAATATTAAACCTTAATACGTGGTAATAAGTGTTACGGTTGTTAATTTACTGAAGTAGACATTTGAACGTAAGGCTTCGCGTTGAACGTTTTCGGGAGAAGCCTCAAAACCTCTTTACGGTGCCGGTTCTTCAGCTAATGCTCGTATATCCATTTCACAATAACTAATTTTGTGGAACTGAACTACGCAGAATAGGTAAAATTGAACATACAATACAATAATATATACAGAACTCATACCTACTTGTTTTATCAATTATCATATAAACAAATACTTCTCAATGATTTTGTCACACTTTTCCACCGATCAAATAATACTAGGGATACACAATCCGCCCAAAAAAATGGCCCCAAAATAGTGCCGCAAGAACGACGTGCGGTACTTTCTCTGACAGTGTTTATTACCGTATAAGACTGACTGGTTACAAATTTTCACGAGCCATATTTTCAGTAAATCTTGTTTGAAATCGCACCTCCTTTATATTGTTGCTAGAAGCACTTTTCTCTTGTATTATCACTTAAAATTTTGTTATATACTTATAATTAAAGAAACACACGAAGTATTGAATTCAATCATGTAAGCACTGAAAAATATCATTTGTAATAAAAATTTCTTCAATAATCGAAGTAAAGAACAAATAACCTCAAAAATAAATGACATTTATGACTACAATGACACGTTTGTTTAGGTACTATCGGGTTCATAATTGCATACCCAATTTATGAATGAATTGAACATGATGAATTCTGTTATAATAAAAAATATTCTCCCCTTTAAATTAATTAGCGAGGGATAGAAGCCTATGGAGGAACCTGGTCTTCAACAGAAGGACATGATGTCACGATCCTCAGCTCTGAAGGAACGACTAATGTGATGATGATGAAATTAATAATTCTGCTTCAACGTTTTCGGTCGCTTTTTTTTGGGTTCACATATAGAAATTAATACCAGTTACTTAGCACATATGTGCAATGTGCATGTTTTACGGTACATTCGGAGAAATCTACAAAACTAGAGCATTAGTAATGCGGTCGTATTTTTAATTAAACTTTGTTTATTCAGATGCACACTATCAACTGTTTGCTTACCATATGTTATGCATAATTCATTTTAACTCGATTTTGTAAAATGGACTCTATAAACGCTTAATTTAGATTCATATTTGATGCAATATACGTACTTGTTTAATAAGTACGTACTTACTCGTACACTATGTAGTTTTTCAAAGTTCTTTGGGACTACAGACGCCATCAGATATATCGGAGCGGCCAAGGTGGTTACAAATAACTGAACAACGCTTCTATTGTCAGGGCGATACATTACATGTTCAGATATTTTTGAGTACCTTAGGCGCTACGATATATTTGATGGCGATTATACCTATATACATAAAGCATAAAGAATACTAGTGACACTTGCTTATGCTTCTCTTTTAGAATAGGAATGCAACCATGGCCGAAAAGACTATTATCATCTAAGTTTTCCCCGAGTCTCATCTCATCCCGTGATTCGGTATGTCACCCAAGAGGTTAATGAGGCAACGTGATAGAGAGAGGCTGGAGGCTTTAGAGATGTGATGCTGGCATCGTATGGGGAAGATCAGTTGGAAAGAGAAGAAAATCAATGAAGAAGTTCTGCGAAAAAAAAGAACTTTCTTAAGAACCATATAAACTATAGCAGAGGAAGAATGCTTGGACACCTGCAACAACACGGCGAATTCATTTTTTTTTCCATTTATTAAGACCATAATAGACGGGATAGTTAAAGCAAAGAGGAAGCAGAGCATACATGGATAGGAAGTGAAGTAAAGGAAAAAATAAACGTCGTGTCTGTGGTCGTGTCACAGGCTATCAAGGAGAAGGCAAATGACAAGCATGCATGGAAATCGCTCCACTGACAAGAGCCCAGCTCTTAAATATATGATCATGATGATGATGATGACCCAAGAGGTACATTTCAAAAATCCAACCACTGCAACCAGCCTAATTTTATCAATCGGTTTCGAAAAAGATGTAGTTATTTAAGCCGTGAAACCGTAACAGTCCAATTGTTCAACATCGTTCGATAACAATTAAATGTCACTAAAAGTAATACGTACTCGTAGTACGGATTTATAATCCCGGATTGACTTATACCAGCCTCATTAATATGCCACAAAATGCCGCAATACAGGCGCCGTGAAATGGCGGTAGAGTAACAGACGCATGGAATTTGCATGTGGATCCTCCCGGAGGTTCAGACGCGTGCGTCGCATATTAAGTTGGGTTACGCATATGCTTATGTGTAAGCAATGCCAAGTATTTAATGCATATTGATCAATGCGTTGTATTGTGTGATGGCTGTGGGGCACATTAGTTTTAGAAAAATGGAGTAGCTTAGACGTAAATACCTTGGCCACGATTCGACATCGCATAACCGACAGTCGCTTGCGAGACAACTATGATATCACACTTTTGTGACAGTTGAAATCGGGGTGGAATCACTCAAGAGTGATATCTAAAATGGTGGCCATAGACATAGACAAAACGCTCTAGCGAGACCTACTGACAGCTTGACAGTTAGGTGTGGACACAGGTGGACAGGATGGATATCACTCTATCCAATAGCGATACAAGTGTGACATCCACGTTTCACAGTTTGGCATGTCGAATCGAGGCCCTTGTCATGTGTAGGTAACAAGAATTTGTGGAAAGGAAATTTCGAATCTTTGCAATATTCAGTGTTGTGTCGTCGTTTATATTATACACCCCCGTAGGTATAGCGATCATGCCAGTATCGAAAACTTAGGATACTATAGACGGAGAGCCACGTCAGATATGACACAATAATGATAGCGACGAAACCCCTCTCGTAGTTTGCTATACTATGCTTATTTCTAGATCCGGACATCTGGCAGCTGTAAAGTGGTGGAGGTCAAAGAATGCAAACCACTTTAAGAATACAAATCCTAGAGTTCTGGTTTTTATGCAGTATTATAACAAATTATATAAATACTTAGAACATATCATTGCCAAAAGTTTCTGATGGGGGGAAAGATGTAATTCATAGTTTGTCGCCTACTGTTTCTGTTTCCGAAATAGTACGCAATGTTTTTTGTTCCAATGTTAAAATATAGGCCCCGAAGTAATATAACTTTGCCCGTTTGGTTTTACTTTTTTCCAATTCAAAAACTTTGCTAGTCTGTCACTCTGACATCCACCCATTAAAAGCTGCCAGATGCCCGGATCTAGCAATAAGGATAGTATTGCAATCTTACTAGATGGGTTTCATTGCTCTCATTATTGTGTCATATCTGACGTGGCCAGCTCTTAGACCACTACAATTGAAGTTCAAATCTAGTATCAAGTAAGTAGAAATGGACATACTTTTGAGGTTGCTTGGTTCTTCTAGCATAATATGTGTTCAATGGACACGACATTAACTATTTCCTTACTTACTTGATCACTCAAACCACTAAATGAAAGTAGGACGTTACCTCTACCTGTATTCATGTCTTATGGACGTCTTCGCTCAGTACACGAAGTTAGAAAATCATCTCACCTAGTCGACTGTTGAGCAACTCGACCCTGTTACAGTACTAGACTAGACATTTTATTTCTCACGAGCCCGATATAGTCAACTTGTGGAGCAACGATCCCGAGAATTTCCAACAATAATATTTCCACCTTATCTTCTAAGAAACAGAGCTTGGATTCTATTGTGTAAGCCAAATTAGGTTGATTATTGGTAGTCCGCAAGAATCTAACAGTTTTTTGCAGAGGCTCATGGAGTTACGGCTGATTAGCGCTTTTCGTTTCCAGGTATATTTGAAAGTAACTGTTATTGGAAAGAAACTATTATATATATCATAGTAAATAAAACTGGGCCCCAATTCGACATGACATAACTGACAGTAACTAGCGAGACAACTATGAGATCACACTTTTGTGACAGTTGAAATTTGGGGTGGAATCACTCAAGAGTGACATCTAAAATGGTGGCCATAGCCATAGACAAAACGCTCTAGCGAGACCTACTGATTGACAGTTAGGTGTGGACACGTTTGGACAGATGGATTTCACTCTATCACCTAGGGAGACAAGTGTGAGAGCCACGTTTCGCGGTTTGGCATGTCGAATCGAGCACTGTTTTCAACCGACTTCAAGATTTCGAACGAGGAGGTTCTCAATTCGTCGGGATCTTTGTTTTTGCTAAAAAATATATGTATGTTCAATTGTTCACCGATTATTCGAAGACGGCTTCTTTATGTTTCTACTATAATACCACTAGGGCAGATGCCCCGGTTGTGGCACTTGTGGCCACTGTGCCAGTTTTGGCCATTTTCAACTTTATTAAGGTATAGACAAATTTACAATTATATGGTTTATAGTTAAAATAAGAGTAAGTTATGGCAGTACAGATGGCACTGTCATCTGTCTTGTAATTGTTGTCATTCAGTTGCCAGGAGCCATGAAAAAAAGTGGCCAAAACTGGCTCCGGGCCCCTTTCTGACACATAATTAAAGAAAACAATTTGAGCTAGAGTCAGAATCTTAACAGCGGAGATTCATATAAATATAATAAGTAATAGATTTTCAATGACTCAGTAGATAAAGAGTGTCATAATTCCTCATTGATACAAAATAACAGACGTCTGTATAGACAAACTCTCCTTAAAGTGGCCAAAACCGAGGCATCTACCCTATATAAAAAAACAGTTATTATTACGAGCCTTTAGTACAGACGAGACGACTCATTTATGTTAACGTTGATCAATAATCAGGGGGGCCATTTTTGAGATTCGAACGTTTTGAATTCTGACATTTAAAACACTGCCAGAAACGATGAAATTGTATTTTTGAAGTACAGGATGAAGTTTTTATCGCCAGTCTTATTCAGCTAGGTGATTAGGTAAGCCGTACTGAACCACCTTGACTATGGGACTAACCATGAAATCCTAAGAAAAATGTTGGTTTGCCCATACAAAACGACGACATTTGGTCCACCAAAATGTATGAAACAGAAAAAAAAATTTCGTCATCATCATCTATTTAAGAGCCTGGCTCTTGTCGGTGGAGCAACCGCCATTCATCTCGCCTATCCGCAATTGTTTTAAGCCCCCGATAAGACACTACATTAGCCTTTTCCTTAGCCTGATTTCGTAGTCATAGTAAAAGTTGTTCAATATGACCTACCTAATCAACTAGCTCAATATGACTGGTGATTGAAATTTAATCCTGTAGAAGCAATAGAAAGTTCAAATCATGCAGGGGCTGACAACAGCTAAATTCCCTCCCTATCTTTTGCAGCGCGAGTGAAAGAGAAACGCTATGTTACGAGCTCCCATGCTCTCATTACAAATTTTGCAAATTTATGATTAAAAAAAAACTACGCATTAATTGAGAAATATAAAACAACGAAGTTTTTAGTATTAGTGCGATGGAATTTTGTCCTTAGTTACAGACGTATAAGTCAGGAAACTAAAGACATACGACTGTTTAAAGCAAATTTTCAGATGTAACACTGTTTTGTGTGCGATTATTTTATTTTGAACTCGGAAGTCAAAAAGCGTCCACCAGTTCGCAGATTTCTAAATTCTTGTCCTAGGTACAAGTAGATAAATGCTCTAATTCGTTCCTAATCCACCCAATATTGAAGTGTATACCATAGTGTGACAAATGACAATCTTTATTGTCTCAAAAACTATTGACGAAAAAGAAAAGTGCAAGTATAGCAAAGGAAAGTGACGGAATAACTTAACGTATGAGTAACGGAACTGATTTGTCGCCAAATCATCACAAGCCTTTTACTTTTACGCCACGGTTGCTTTAGAAAACAGAAACATATTGTATGCTGGTTCGTCTATACTTTTACCACTAAGACGATTGGTAAGGAACAGTCAGATGTAGCTAAAAGCCCTGTTACACTTTGCGTTTTTTAGTGTCCCAACTATTGTAGAGTTTTGACTCTACATGCCGGTAGGGCAAATAAAAATTAAGCAAGAACGCTGTGCCGCGAATCGCTACAGACAGCGAGATGTCTAGCTTAATGAGTATCGCCTCAATCTGCACGTTGGTTTTGGCCCCACAATCGACATCCTAATTAGGATCCTAACTTGACACCGTCACCGTCACCGTCATGTGACACCACCAGCCAGCAGTTCTGCTGCAAGGACGCAGAGGCGCTGGTCATACAAGGGAGGGAGGGACGAGTAGGTTTGCCGAGATGGCTCAAATACACGTGCTAGTACGGTTCAGGCCGTCGGTCAAAGGTGTAGAGTACGGCGGGTTAACGACCTCTGTCCGGACGTACCCACTCCGAGATAGGGCGTGTATCTGGGCTTCCTCGCGTGCTCTTTCCGTCGTCTGCCGCCCAGGTATGCTCAGCTGGCCCTCCTGCCCGAGAAACCGGTGGGCCAATAAATACAGGATGGGACTGTCGGGTTTGTGCAGTCAAGGATAATAGGAATGACAGGAGGTAGAACCAGACCGAATACTTGCATCGTGCCCAGCGTGAGGAAGATGGATAAATACTGTGTGTAAATATATACGAAGGGATGGTGACTGCGTATAAATAAGTTGCGTTCATTGCATTATGATCTGTAGTCTAGCAGTTGGACTAGGTTAGCCGTAGTTATTTTCTGGTTGTGGTCAAGTTATTCTGTTTCGAGTAGCCAATCCATGAGTAAAAAAATAGGTCTCACTCTTTCACTTGCTCTTCATGTGGAGCTGTAGACCATAGCTCAGCGCAGCAAGTGCATATAGGTCTTCAGTCAATGAGTCTATAGCATAGTTTGTGGACTTGTACCTAATCTGTTATCGTCTTGTCTTCCAGCATCTCATGTATTGTTTTTAGACGGTTCATTAGATACGTTACGTCTATCATTTTTTTTAGGATATAGTATGTCGTTCGTATTTCCTTAGCTGTGATCTGTTGGTGCTTGTGAGAACCCTGGATTTCAGACCGTAGGCCATAATAGAAAGTGCGATAACTATTTTATTCATTAATATTTACCTCGTTGTACGCTACTCGATTATATATTTTTAACTAAACTAATTCCGGATTTTGGCGTTTGGAGTAGCCTTCTCGCATCTTGCCTTAATTGCTGCTTGTCGAATGCTTGCCGGAGCACATTCAGCTGACTGTTTCTTTGTAGCCTGTAGAAATGGTGGTCAATTTTCCTGCGATTGGACCAATCAAAGGGAGTAGTGTTCTATAAGTAAGACGTTGCTTTATTTATTAGTGTCTGTATGCGTGGTTAGGTTAGTTGGTAGTATGGTGTTAATGTAGTCGCATAGTGTTGCGCAAGTCTGTAGTGAGCCACATGTGAATTACTTCCAAATACATATTGTACGGTCACGTCTGAAAATATGGATACATTTTACGTGACACAAACATGTATCCAAGACTTTACGCCTTGGTAATAGAGTCCTGGCTACATATTTTAGTCACATCAAATGTATTCATATTTTCAGACGTGACCGTACTGTTTAACATTAAACACACAATAGTACAACTTCGATATATTACACAAGACACCCACACAATATATATAACTTCATTTGACTTTGACTTTAACTTCATTATAAAACACGAATCACACTCACTTGATATTATATGACCATAAAAATTTGAACAAGTAAACATCGTTTGAAAGAATCGCCGCTAATTTAATCTAAATCTTTTAGCACGAATATAATTATTTTTCATTGTCACACTAATAATTACTCGCACAAAAACGCCAATAACACTGATATCCAATATGGATTTTTGTGTATAAGTACATTCACAATGCTGCACACTTAACGGTTGCACTTTATTCATGGAAACATAAAAACCATAACTTAAAACATAAATATTATAAGTAATAAACTTTTTTATTATACGCAAAAGGTATTTTACACATTTTATCATGCATCACGTATTTCTGTTGGCTGTGTAGTGCGTTGTTCAATTTCATATATTTAGTTTGTGGAATAGAAATGTTTAGTTTCACATCGCTTAGGTAACGTTTTTTTCGTTCTGGTCATAGGATCTGTCATTTAGAAACCGAGTTTATGATGACTATTGTCTTTCCAGGCGGCTTGTAACCGCACGTGTTTGGAGATTTCGGATGCGCGTCCGTCGAACATGACAAAAAACGTTTTTTTTTTTGTCCCTCTTTCCTGGAGAAAGTCTCGATGATTGTGTTAATTGCACATTGTATTTCTCTTTAAGTTTGCAGCTTTTGTCAGTATTTTTTTTGTTTTTTGTTGTTACTATTGTAACTATTCTGTATGGATCCCTGCCTTCGGCGGCTCGTTTTAGAACTTGTGCATGTGGCGATTATAACTGCTCCGCATGTAACCCTTTGGACGGCAGCTTATTGTTTTCTGCGAACTGCGAAGGAGTTGCTATAACAATGCTTGCGAGGAAATGCTCCCATCTAACGTCTCCAGACCCTTCAACTAGCTAATAGATTATGTTTATTTTAGTTAGTTAAATTATGGGGTGGTTTTAGATATGATATTTGCACTTCAAACTTGCGCACGTTTATTTTTTGATAACAAAATTTCGTTGCTCTAAGATAAGTTTTGGGCGTTGGTATGACCGTGCGCGCGTGTATATATTATACACGTCCAGTCATCCACAGAGTTTCCCTTATTTCCCTTGTGACAAAGCTAAATTCAGTTTACTAGAAATAGTACCTACATACCGATTAGGTATCATGGAAAAAATTTAGAAGACTACTTAGTTGGATAACGAAGCTACTGGTTTTAGCCAAAGTCAGGCTCTGGTTTTTACGGAGCACTCTCTGGACCTTGCTTAATCTTTTTTTTTTTATTTACTTAAAAAAGTACCTAGACGGGTCTGGCCCCAATAGCAAAGGCCTAGTATAAGTAGTAAACTATGGAAAGGTCTCACCCGCGTCGATGTGCAGTAATGTATGACGTTATCTGTATCCTCTCAGGTTACTGCAGTCAAGCGTGGAAGAGTCGAGCGGAGCCTGTCGCGCACTCACTTAAATTCACTCGCGGGTGCAGGTATAATAATATAAGGGCGCTTTACAGTTTACTGCTTAATGGATCTGGATTATATTATTTTTCGCGAAATTAGGAAAACGAAAACACATAGACTACGCATACTTAGAACCGGCTTTCTCTAAAACTGCCTCGGCGCGGGCGGGCAGTTGCGTTGCGCTAACACGTGGTAAGAACCGTCTATTGTTCAACTTTTGGGATTTTTATGAATGCAATAGAGGACGAAGGGACGACCGCCCCGGTCGGTGTCCCAAACGAAACTCCCTAATTAGGATCCTAACTTGACATAGTAGTTAAGCTTATTTAGGACAACAGTCAGACAGTGTGACAGGGATTTAAGCGGATGAGGTGTTCAAAATGATAAGAATAAGAGTAATTTATTATTGTAATAGATTACATGGTTAATTATTGCACGAATGCTGTCCTGTGTGAACCAAACTAGGCTAGACCTTAAAAAAAACTATTTAAAACGGGGTACCTAATTAACATGTGTATTTGTTTTTTGGAGTTTCCGATATTTCTAGGCTGTATCTTGGGACCCAAAATCTTTATGTTACGCTTTTATTTTCTTAACGATACAGTAGTGTATAGTAGTAATTTTTTAAGATGTCGGAATCTTACTAAGGAATTCTACCTACAATACCGACATCTTAAAAAAATCGTACTAGATATACTCGTAAATTTTTAACAATTGACTTTCCTTCTAGGCATCTTCTGATTAAATTACTAACTTTGCATATCAAACAATCATATTGGTTATTTCGTGTGGATGCGGGGATACCTCTTGATCAGAAATATTGCAAATTATTTACAATATGTTTGACTTGACCACAGACGATAAATATTTGTTCTGTACGTGCTAATGTAATGAATGACATAAAGTAATCATATTTATTTCTTGCAACCATGGTATTACATGAGATGTTCTTAGTTTTTAGCCAGTACAGAGATGCCTTTTAGGGATAAGCTTGCCTTTATGCATATTTTATACGACATTATAAAATCTTGGTATTATTAATGGAAGTAAGGCACCATACTTATTTCTGTTACTTACAGTTTACATATTATCATATACGATTATCACAATGTTGTATGTATGTATCGAAACGATGGGGCTAATATTTATTTTATAGCATCTTCTTAGTTGATTATATAAGTACAGTCACCGGCAATAGAATCTTCCTACACGAAGGCCGCAAAAATATTTGTGTCACATATTTTTGCGACCTTCGTGTAGGAAGATACTATTGCCGGTGACTGTACAAATGATGAGATATACATAAAGATTGGAAGACAATGGGCTGTAGGCGTTTGAGGTGTGAATATTATATGATGCAACATAGCAGAGAAAATTCGCATGAGTCAGCTTAAGAAATTCAGTCACTACACTAACGGATCGGAAAATTCGAATCTGCAAGCCGCTCCGGTATGTGAGCGAAACAGCGCTATGCACGTATATTGTAATGACCTACTCGCACAATCGCAGATCCATTGGGAAGACTGTCTAAATGACAAAAAAGAACTATTGATAATTTCGGAGGGGCTTAAGAATTACATTCATTAATTACATTCAAAATGACTCATTTTCATTTCTCCTATACTTAAATGTCAGAGGGTTAGTACACAAGGTGTAAAAAAAATGCTGGTGAGGTGAAGGGCATAATTGGTATCGTATTCTAATAATTAAAAACTAAAAAGAAACTCGCCAAAAAAAATGGTTTTGTATGGAAGACTAGCCAGCCGGGACTACTTGTCCCATACAAAAAAAAAAATATTTTCGCGCTCATAAATTTTTCTCCTACTTTTTCTTACTTGCAATACGATACAAATTATGCCCTTAAACGGATCACCAGTATTTTTGTTACACCCTGTATAGCGGAAATACATGAATTCTTGATACCCGTCATATAATTATATCATTTAATACTTACCAATGAACTACAAGTTTTTTGTATTGATCGCAGGGTTGCATTGCATGGAAAATACCTGGATGGATTTCAAAGCTTCGAAGTATGTTTCTATGATCGGCAAAAAGAAGCTATATGGCTATTCTAACACGAAGTAGCTGTTTTCTAAGAAACATCTGATGTGCGCCTGCGCAGCCTAGGCTGCTTTCTTTTAATTGACCAGGTGCAGGTATATTTTATACCTAAGCATCATCGGAAACAAATACATACAATTAAGAAAAACATATTGCCTGTTATCTATACTTTTACTGTACATATTTACTGTGTCGTTTGTTCTAAATTTATTGTAAATATCTCGTCGATAATCAATACTACTAAATATTTGTTTCACGAGCATGCTATATATTTCTAAGACCCTTTTCTAAAGAATCTACTTCAATTACATATTTCGGATTTTTCATATAGGCTAGAGGCACAAGAGGCTTTGCTTCGCTCGGTCGATTAATGGGTTTATCAGATTCCACATTTTTTAACCTCCAAGACTCTTGGAGGCTACCACACCATCTTTACTGTTTGCTAACTATCTTTATTGGTAGCTTGACTAAGGGTACTAAATATTAAATACATATAGCTTTAACAGAAATAAATCGTTACATAAAAACAGAAAAACAAAAGAGAAACAGTTGCAATTGGCTACTTTCCTAAAAAAAATATTTAGTCCGCCAGTTAGATTATCAAAAAATATTGGACACGTATTTTTATTTTGTCAATCAAACAAAAATTGGTGAAGTATTAGCCCGTTAAAGTTCCGCGTGACGTCACATTTCAGTACAATTTTTAGTATAATGTGACGTCACGCGGAACTTTAACGGGCTATATCTTCACCAATTTTTGTTTGATTGACAGGAAAGTACCCAATTATAAAATATCAGTGTCATCATCATCCTCTTGCCCTTGTCCCATTTACCTATACTTGGGGTCAGCGCAGCATGTCTTTTCCTTCCACACATCTCTGTCACCCGTCATCTCATCACTCAGATCCTTTCTTTTCATATCATCTCTCTCACGTTTGTAACAATATTCCTCTAGATTTAAGACAGCTGCCTGATACCTTGTTCCTACGTAAACTTCGACATTGGCTAATGGATAAATGTTTTTATAATTTAAATGATTTTTTTGACTAATTGAGTAATTGTAATTTTGGATCGTATCGTTTTTATTTTTCATTTTACGACATACTATATTGTATTAAGGTGTTATATTGCATGCTCTAGTAGATTTAAGTTTTTAGTTTTAAGCCTTTATAAGGCAGAGGGAATATATTTCCCACCATTATTTGAACTTTATTTCAAAGAGATAGGGTTCAATTTCGCCTAATTTCTGACACCCTTTAGAAGGCAAAACCCTTCTTAACCCTTTATAAGGATAAAGGGTTAAGAATACATTTTGCATGCCGTAACGCGGCTAAATGTGTGATATTTTTTAACCATAAAACTTTTACCTATTGTTACCACATTTAACGCAAATAAAGAACTTACTTACTTACTTACAGTCCATCCACCTTTTCCTAGGTTTGCCTCTTCTCCTACATCCCTCATCAAATTGTTTTTTTTTCACCTCCAGTCTCGATCTCTCCTCTGTTATAATAGTTGTCCAGATCATCAAGGCATTCCACTATGTACCTACCCATTGAATCTTGCTATTATGAATGATTAGTTAAGGTTAGTTACGTTAGGTATGAATAAATTTAGTCGTGTTTGGGATGCATCAACATTCAACATATTACCTATATTGCTATATTCTATTTGAGTGAGCTGACGTCAGGTTACAAGTTGAGAAAGTCAGTGTTGGTGTCTTTAAAATGCCAAGCCTTAAGTGATTTAGCAGTTAAATGGCCTTCGCCTTTTAGAATCTTCGTATGGATTGATGTGGGTTGAATTGAACGTGGATTACCTCTTGAAGCAATTTGATTTGTTATTTGTTTGTTTCTCAACAAATAATGTATTATTTTTTGACTCTACCCTATATGTATCTAGACTCTAGATACATATAGGGTAGAGTTTATAAGTTTAAAAGCTCTAGATTCTAGAGCTATCTCTTTTAAACTTAATGTACCTAACATGAGTAGCATAAATAAATAAATATTATGGGACAATCTTACACAAATCAACCTAGGCTCACAGTAAGCTCAATAAGGCTTGTGTTAACATATAACGGTGTTGTGTAAGCATATTGCAACTAATTCATATAAATTTCGGTTTGTTTATTATTGATTAATTATGTAGGTCGTTGTACTTTTTACATTCAAGAGCAGGGGACAAATATGTTTATAAAACATTAATTTATCACATTAATCAATTACGACTTTCAAATATTAATATGAGATACCTAATTAAATCATGAAGACTCTCGACTCGATTAAAACTTAAAGAAGATCCCAAGTTGCCTAAAAGGTACAATGTAACTCACATTGTTTCTCATAAAAGTTGCAATCATAATTCATAAGTGTAGTTAGTATTGGAAACGTACAAAAACATGGCGTAATAAGCAAACATAAAACACCATGCCTACCTATTCAAGACGTCTGTAACTGTGTTGTGGTATTCGTTGGGCAAAGTGAAGCGTTGAACTCTATTCTAGCGCGGCTCGCATCGTCCGACGTTTTTTACCAAAACTGTTCAAACTAACGGCTCCCTAACTTGCAACATAGTCCATCCACATCCAAACCTTTAAAAGTTAGAGCCAGCTTCAAGAGCGCGTCCCTAAAAGGAAAAAATAAACGTACCCGAGCAAAAACACACTTCAAAAATCCTGGCGGTTCACTCACAAACAAAACACTGCACTACCCGGAACAGCGGGGTAAGTTCGGAGAACGTTGCGGTATGCGTGGTGCGTGCTCGGCGCGGGCCGTGGGACTGGCGCGACCGGTCTCAGGCAGAGATTTCTCCCCGTAAACATCGAAAGCGAGCCTTTCCTCGACTCGTGGCGAAACGCAGGTGTGAGCGGTACTATGGGTACTCGATTTGAGGTGAGATAGAGGTTATGAAAAGGCGAGAGGACGCGGAGACTTAGTTTAGGTCCAAAAAACTTAAAAATACAATATAGACTCTATAGAGCAAAATTTCTAGAAGAAAAATTTCCAAATCTTGTTTCTGCTGTTTCTTTTTGTATTATGTTACTCTTGAAATTAGCCTATAACACTCTTGAAAGCAGTAGTCTATGTATTAGGTAGGTATCTTTCAAGCAACTACAGAGAATCACTCTCATAAAGGTACAAAGTATAATATGTAGATAGAGTACAGAATTACATACGTGACGTCATTCAAGGCCATACCATACGTTGGCAAACAAGCTTACGACCCGCCTGATGTTAAGCCCCAACCGCAGTCTATGGGCAATAGCAAATATATTTGCGCTTCTCAATTTACTTGTTATTTAGGCTGATAGAGCTGCTAAAGCGAGGCGTGCGAGAAACCTATCCCAGCAGCTCCACCAAGTTTGATTTAATTTTTTTCACACCACCTGTTCGGAGAGTTTTCTTCCCAGCTAGGAAGTACCAAAGTGGCACTTTTCTGTTCAAGGACGTAACATACTATAATAATTAATAATATAACGATGGTATCGTTCCTTTGTGGTACTGATGATCACTACCGGATCGGAAATAAGATTATTAAACGAGCAATTAAACAAGCTGGAACGGCTTCTCAATGTATGTATTCGGTTCATTTACGGGCTGCGAAAATTTGATCATGTCTCCAACTTCCGTTCGCAACTCAAGTGGTTACCGATCCGATTTCGTCGTAATGTCCATATCCTTTCTCTTCTCTACAGAACTTTGTTTATCCCTAATACTCCTGGCTATCTTAAAGAGCGCTTTAGTTTTTTGTCTTCCCTCAGGTGTTCACAAAATCTCCTTCTTATGCCCCCATCGTCTTCTACTAACTTCTATAATAAATCTTTTAGTTTCCAGTCTGTCAGGATGTGGGATGCTTTGCCCATTGATATAAGGCGTGCTCAATAACTAGCAATTTTTAAAAAGCGTCTAAAAGAGCATTATTTATCTCTTACTTAACCTTAAGTTCCTACTCACGTCATGCATGCAAATTACTCTGTTTCCTTTGCGTTACCTTGTCGTTGTCTTCTCCTGTGAATACTTGTACTTATATATGTATTTTATGTAGTGTATATTATATTACCTATTATATGTAGTATATATTACACGGTATGTAACTTATTTATTGCTATTTTGCACTGTCCAATAAATTGTTTCTGTTCGCTGTTTCGCTATCTGAAGGTTGTCTGGTAGAGATCGCTTTTTAGCGATAAGACCGCCTATTGGTACCTAATTACTTAAATCCTGTTTCTTTTTTTAAATATTGTATGTGTGTTTACTTTTGGTGCACAATAAAGCATTTTATTATTATTATTATTAATACTTTAGCTGAATAACATTCAACAAATACCTAGTCAGTCACATGCGGTGTCAAATAATATCTATCAAATTTATTAAATATCTCATGTTTTAATGACACTTCATAACCCAAAAAACCAGCTTTACAATCTCCAAGAAGCAACAAAATCGCTCATTAGCGATAAGACCGCCTGTTGTTACCTCTACCTAAATTTATCTAATTGTAAAATTTGTGCTTGTAACTGTATGAGGTGTGCAATAATAGTAGTTTATGTAACTGTTACGTAATAAGGGTCCTTAAAACATGAGTGTGGTTTTATGAAATGAGCCGCAGGCGAATTTCATAATAAGATCACACGAGTGTTTTAAGGCCTAATTACGTACAGTTGCATACACTGCTTTATCTACACTCATATTATATATATTAAATTAATTGTTCGGAAACCATAGAATGACCGCCATTGTACCGTCATGGCCTACTCGATTGTGCCGGCGCTCGCGCGGGACCAATCGAGTTGGCCATGGCGGTAACATTATGTTATCAAATTCGATGTTCCAAATTTGAAACTCATTGCTTAACAATATTTGAGCATGCATAGTTAAAATTACGTTACTGCCGCAAATAAGAAACTTATCATAGTTAAATCGTTTGTTGTAATGCTTGTCATTGTCTACGGTTTTTGAACGCATTTTCGAGTACTTACAGTATGAGTGTAGATAAAGAGTATTTATTAAATAACACGGGATCGAAGCAGGTTCAATAGCACTAAGCACCGCTCCCAGTACAAACAATACAGCCTAAGTAATTGTTTTATTATGCCTCTCAACTCAACGTCAATTGTATTTCAGGTATTTTTTTACAACTCTCCGAATTTTTCTTTCTTTTCGGTGTGCCGACGAATCTGCGTTTAATAATAACATTTCCACTTAATAGTAACTAGGGCTTCTAACCCGGAATCTTTTGGAAAGACATGACCGGAATCCCGGGATTAGCCCTAATTATAGGTTCTCGATTGCTGGCCTTTTAGGAGTGAGCCCGTTTAAATTAATATATGTGATACTGATAAAACACGTAGAATTTGTACCTTAATAAAACTATACAATTAGACATATAAAAAATACCGTTGCACTGGTTTATATAACGGCGAGCATACATAAGCAGTAAAATATATACATATGTACGAGTATATCACGTGTATACCTGTAGTAAACGATATTATATTATAGAAAAAACTAACCTCTTCCTAACTGTATTATTTAATTGAACGAGCTGGCCAAGCTAACGGCACGTCTCTGCATTTTGAACTGTTTTTATTTTAGATAATTTGTTCTGATTTTATCATCCTGTATCATTGTTAAAATTATAATTAAATTTAGTCTAAGCATTGTCAAGGGGCTATGGAGCTAGAAGGTCCAAGAGCGATTATTATAGGGGCCTTCTTATACTGGTTAACTCGTTTGCAAAAATGTATGGCCATAGCATTTTTTTTAAACCCGGGTTTTCAATTCGAGGCGGACTGGGTAGTAGATATCTACTAATTATTATTATGAATTATACCTGTATTTCTTATTTAAACCCCGCATTTGTGAGTATGTGAAGACTGAGGCCTAACAGGGGCCGTATTCTGACTCTAAAACACGTGTTGGAGTTGGTCCAATACAAGTCTAATGCATAACTACGCAATACAACGAACGCCTAAACGGCTGAATCAGAAATATCAGAATCTGCTTGAAAATTATTCCGATGCAATTCCAATACAAACTTATATTGGTTGATTATTTGTAGTGTGTTGGAGTTATGTTGGAGATGTATTGTATTATTACTGTGTTGTTTATGTATTTTAATAGAATACAGTACCAGCTGTGTCCATAAACCAGGGCCTCGATTCGACATGCCAAACTGTGAGACGTGGATGTCACACTTGTATCGCTAGTGGATAGAGTGATACCCATCTGTCCACACGTGTCCACACCTAACTGTCAATCTGTCAGTAGGTCTCGCTAGAGCGTTTTGTCTATGGCTATGGCCACCATTTTAGATATCACTCTTGAGTGATTCCACCCCAAATTTCAACTGTCACAAAAGTGTGATATCATAGTTGTCTCGCAAGCGACTGTCAGTTATGCCATGTCGAATCGTAGCCCAGAGCACACTTCACAAATGGAAAACATGGTTGTCGAGATCAGTTCGAGAACCATTGGTAGTATTGTTTGGGGCTTTCGTTTGACTCACATAGCGTTCGATGACGCTGGGCAGGATGTTCGCAATCGGTCAAGGTGGACTTTTAAAGGACTGACGCAAAAAAAATGTACGCGTGACATAGAATGCACATCTCGGAATTCCTATTGAACGTTGGGAAACTTTAATTTATTCTGTTGAAATGCTGGACGTATATGGATACGTCTCGAAGGATCAACAGACAACGTATCTGAATCGGAACCAGGCGCGGATACAGGGTGGGGGGATACAATTGCCAATTGCAAGTAGCCAACGTGCCAATCGTTAACGCTCCGTAGCGTATCGTAGTCTCGTCTCTCTATCACTCTTCCTTTAGTGCGACTGTAAGTTTTAACGATTGGCATGTTAGTACACATTTGTTCAATGTTAATATCCGGTTCGAAGGACCACATAAATAAAAATGTAAATCATAACAATAAATACATAATATATATTCGGTTTCATATACGTAAGTACGTGAACAATAGGGTCAGTGATAACAAAAGATACCCTGCAAAAACTTTTTGCAGCGTGGTGTTTTATTTGTACCTCTCCAGTCTTTATCCTTTAGACTTTAGTTATTATTTGGCTGCCCGCCAGTCTCATAAGAGTGTTTTATACAATAGTAACATAATGTAGAGCTTTTCAGTCGACCGTGTTTAGGCCAAGAAGCTTGCTGAGTGGCCTAAGTCCTTGCTTAGGGCGAGATTGAAAAGCTTAATTATGCCACTATTGTATACAATAGTTTTTCTACAAAATTGGCAATTCTATTATAATATTGTATGAAAAATCCCTAAGAATATTGTTTAGCGATCATCTTATGGAATAGACAACGTTTGTAAAGTATACGTTTTGGATATACCTGTTAGTCATCTAATTGAGAAATTATAATGCAGGAGTAGAAAAACAATATTTTAGAACTAGTTTTCATCTGATTACGCATGTGAATGCACGTTTCTAAACTGTCAAAAATTATGTTTCGGCCCCGGTAAAATTCCACGTATAAACGTCTACTAGGTACGAAATTGGACTGTACCTAGTATCAATAGGTATATCTTAGCCAGACTTTACTTCACAGTCGGTAATGCCGCCACGTGGTAATTTTATTTTAAGAGCCGAGCCCGTAAAGTATTATAACTAAATCAACAACATATTTAGTAATAGTAGTTTATGTAACTGTTACGTAATAAGGGTCCTTAAAACATGAGTGTGGTTTTATGAAACGAGACACGAGTGTTTTAAGGCCTAATTACGTACAGTTGCATACACTGCTTTATCTACACTCATATTATTTATCCTAAATGCCGTATTCCAAAACCATAGAATGGCCGCCATTGCACCGCCATGGCCAATTCGATTGTGCCGGCGGTCGCGCGGGCGCGTGTCGGCGGCCGCGCGGGAGCGTGCAGGTGTACATTATGTTATCAAAACTCATAAGACATCAATAGTTGAGCATGTAGAGTTAAAATTACGTTACTGCCACACATAAAAAGCTTATCATAGTAAAATCGGTTGTGGTAATGCTAGCCATTGCATACCGTTTTTGAACACGTTTTAGAGGACTTACAATGTGAGTGTAGATAAACTATAATTATATGGTTCTCATTGTGCAGTATCAAATGGAATCGGGCCTTGCGGTATATGAAACCGGTGCCAGTTACTCAC
This sequence comes from Pammene aurita, assembly GCA_947086415.1. NCBI lineage: Eukaryota > Metazoa > Arthropoda > Insecta > Lepidoptera > Tortricidae > Pammene > Pammene aurita. Next base: position 22,469,402 of record OX352306.1, on the reverse strand, counting down.
CCGTCCACTTGATTAAACTGCTACAAATATACCTACCTATGGAAAAAACTATTCAAGATCAACAATTTTTCTATTTATAGTTTATTCTTTAGTTTTTTGCATACATTTGGAAAACCTTGAGTTTAAATCACTACATAGTATAAAACAAAGTCGCTTTCTGCTGTTTGTCCCTATGTATGCTTAGATCTTTAAAACTACGCAACGGATTTTAATGCGGTTTTTATAGGTAGAGTGATTCAAGAGGAAGGTTTATATGTATAATACATGCATAATATAGTAGAGAAATACTGATAATTTTAGAGGTTTCTAATGTGATGTCGTAAATAAACACATTTTTTGCGCTTATATAGCAAACGCTGGCTGAACCCTACGAGATACATCAAAATAATGTACTACAGTATTGTGCACCTTTAAAAGGTCCACAAAAAAGTCCGCGATGGTATATTATGGTATATCTTAGGGATAACCCACAATAACCATTTTTTATCCCGTGCGAAGCCGGGGCGGGTCACTAGTATATTAATAAGTATTATAGACGGAAAACTGACTAGTGTTGACAAAAACTACCACAATGACCCTATACTTAATCGTGTAGCGATCGTGTTGGATTTATTCTCTTGTTCACTGAACGAATTCACAGTAATGTTAAGTAAAATAATGTATGTAAAATTTAATAAATTACTTATGTTGTTAAACTTTAATATAACTACCAAATTAGGATACCTACACCTGTTCATAAAGCTCTATTCCAGGAGAGACCTTGGGTCTATTTCCCCTCTGCTAAAAGTATTTAGAGAAAAATCATATCAGTCTATAAAAAACTATTTCAAAAATCGATTACACGCATTTCGTTCATCGTTTTCAGTGACTAAAGACCTCCGTGAAAATGCCTTTATGTATTGTTTTTGGGTATAAAATGTTCTACTTCGTCTAGTTAACAAAAATATGAAATATTATTTCACATGTAAGTATAGTTATACTTTACTAGCTTTCCGCCCCGCGACTTCGTCCGCGTATAATAGCACCTTCGCATCCCTATTTAGCCCCCTCGTCAGGGGTAGAATTTTCCATAACGCTGAAAGGACTTTTATTGTATTTTAATAAGTTATCTTCCCACAAATTTAAAAGTCTCTAGCTCAAAAAAGTAATTTCCCTCATGCAAACTTAGCACCCCTATTTAACCCCCTCAGGGGTGGAATTTTCCAAAACACTGAAAGGGGTTTTATTGTGTATTAATGTGTATGTAATATTCCCACAGAGTTTAAAGTCTCTAGTTTAAAAATAGAAATTTCCGCCATACAAAGTTAGCACCCCTATTTAACCCTCTCAGGAGTAGAATTTGCCAAAACCCTGAAAGTACTTTTATTATATTTTAATAAGTTATCTTCCCACAAAGTTAAGTCTCTAGCTCAAAAAAATTAATATCCCCAATACAATCTTTGAACCCCTTTTTAACCCCTTCAGGGGTGAAATTATCCAAAACGCCAAAAGTACTTTTATTGTATTGAACTAAGTAATCTTCCTACAAAGTTAAAAGTTTCTAGCTCAAAAAAAAAAAAATTCCCCGATACAAACTTTGCACCCCTTTTTAACCCCCTCAGGGGTGAAATTATCATAAACGCTGAAAGTACTTTTATTGTATTTGAATAAGTAATCTTCCTACAAAGTTAAAAGTTTCTAGCTGAAAAAAAATCATTTCCCAAATACAAACTTTGCACCCCTTTTTAACCCCCTCAGGGGTGAAATTATCTTAAACGCTGAAAGTACTTTTTTGTACTCTAATAAGTAATATTTCTACAAAGTTTGAAGTCTATCTCAAAGAAAAAAGTTTCCCGCATACTAACTTTGCACCCCTATTTAACCCCCTCAGGGGTGGAATTATCCAAAACGCTGAAATCATTTTTATTATTTTTTAAATATCAGCAAACGTACGAAGTTTCAAGTCTCTAACTTAAAATTTAAAATCCTATACGTACAAACTTTTAACCCTTTTTTTACCCCCTTAGGGGATGAATTTTTCAAAATAGCTTCTTATTATTTGTATAAATTATAAATATAACCGGACCTGCAAATTACAACTTTCTAGCTTCAGTTGTTACGGCCTCGCTTTAATACAAACTTTTCAACCCCGTTTCAACTCCTCTGGGGTGGAATTTTGAAAAATGCTGAAATCAATTTTTTTGCTTTTAAGTTAGTAGCTTGCAAACTAAATTTCAAGTCTGTCACATAAAAAATTGTAATCTCCATAGAAACATTCAACCCCTTTTTTACCCCGTTAGAGGTTGAATTTCACAAAACGGTGAAATCACTTTTATTATTTTTTTAATATCAGTAACCGTACAAAGTTTCAAATCTCTAACTTAAAATTTGAAACCCCGTCCATACAAACTTTCAACCCCCTTTTTACCCCTTTAGGGGTAGAATTTTTCAAAATCGCTTCTTATTACTTGTACACATTACAAATGTAACCAGACCTGAAATTTTCAACTTTCTAGCTTCAGTAGTTCGGCTCTGCGTGGATCAGTCAAACAGTCAGGACAAAGGCATTTATATATATAGATTTATAATTACTTTCATGATAACAGATTAAATCCAAATTTAAGTCAAGCTTCGTTTACATCGATTCAAAGAAAATCTTTTTTTTTCTGACGGGCAGTAACTATTTAGATTTTAACTATTTATCTACACTCATATTGTATGTTCTCTAAAACGTGTTCGAAAACGGTATAGGCAATGGCTAGCATTACCACGACGATTTTACTATGATAAGCTTTTTATCCGTGGCAGTAACGTAATTTTAACTTTTCATGCTCAATTATTGATGTGCTATGAGTTTTGATAACATAATGTACACCTGCACCCTCCCGGGGATCCGCCGACAGCCCGACACCCGCCCGCGCGACCGCCGGCACACGAGAGTTGGCCATGGTGGCGGTGCGATGGCGGCCATTCTATGGTTTCCAAATAAGGCATTTAGAATAAATAATATGAGTGTAGATAAAGCAGTGTATGCAACTGTACGTAATTAGGCCTTATTACGTAACAGTTACATAAACTACTATTTGTCAATAATCCATATTTAAAAGAATAAGGACTATACTGTATTTTATATTTTGTTTGAAACTACAAGCAAATATGATACTTAGCATATTTTGTATGACATTTGGAAGGACTGCATCCGATATCCGATAATGAACCATATGTTAACATTTGTAAATTCGACTATCTATTGCTCCATTTAGTGTGTTATGAAACCTATAAAAAGAAGAATCAAATAATATGTGTGATGTTTTCGGCTCAGGGGTGCATATTTGTCGGTTTTATATGTTGGTTATTAAAAAAATAAGATTATTAGATTATAATAACTTAATAACATATAAGAGGGAAAACAACGCAAACAACATTATGTATGAAATTTTATATCGTTGGCAAATTTAAATTTATTCTTATGAAATTCCGAAGGACCATCATACACGATTTGATTTTAGAGATAGAGATAGAGATCTTTATTTGCAACCAAGTAACCAACCAAGTACATGACAAAGATTAGCACAATGGACCCTGATAGGGTAAAGCAATATTTCTTAAAACTAATTTTATATAATACTAACTAATACATAAACATATAAATCGAGAACTTTATAACGACATGAAATTATAAATGTTGAAGTATAACAAAATAAAATTTCTAAAACCGGCTCAATCACCGGGGCGGTTTAGTAAAAACACTTAATACTTATAAACTACATTTGGTAATCGCATGTTACAATTTATCTTCGAGGTACTCGCCTACGGAATAATAACATTTATCGACCAGCGTACTTTTAAAACTATTTATGAAGATCGCGTTTGTTTTTGCGTCTTTTACATAGGTAGGGATATGATTGTATATTGTTATAGCTCTATAATAGGGACTGTTTTTGTACATTGCTGATTTTGGTTCGGGTAATTCAAGATATTGTTGACGTCGTGCGTTTTATCTGTAATTTGTATTGTTTTCGTTCATTCTTCGGCTCAATAAAAAAACGTTGTGTTGGCATTGCTAAGTTCGTAGCAAAAATATGATGAAATGAGATTCGGATCAGTTTCTATACTCGGAATGGTCACAAGCCACTATCAAATTCTAAGACTTGTAACTATATAACTTTTGTAAGCATATTCAAAAGATCATAGCTTGAAATTCTACACGATAAACCACAACATAAGCGCCATGCCATTTATGAATACAACAAAGATGTTTTAACCAAATGCGTCAGCATTGTGAAACAATGGTGTGACATTTTTGAGATGAAAACTAAATGGCTGCTTATAAACATTCATGATTGTAATCTGTAAAGGAATTTCATCTTGAGCCAAACACCAGCGGCACGGCTAGCACGTCTTGCAAGAGCGACGAAAACCTTCTCGTGCCTGTCAAAAATCTCGCTTTCCGGTAGCATAACATGCACACGCGGCTGCAACTGACACGAAGAGAACTCAAGTTCAAAGTCGCGAGTCACTGTCATTTTATGACAGCGGCATTTGATCGCCTGTCGGTCGCACCTTTCACGCGCAAGTTGTGCTACCAACTAGCGAAAACGCATGAAGTCGCGCAGATCTGTCTCTTGTCGCGCCAGTCACGCGTAAGCCGTGCAGCAACATAATTATCATGACTTCTTTAAACCGGCGACAAAACTTATATTAGTCGATTTCCCTCCTACTCACTCAGTTAGGTTAAGACGTTTCAATTAATCTCGCTGGAAGCGCAAGCTCGGTATAGACGGAGAGTTGGCCACGTCAGATATGACACAATAATGAGAGCAACGAAACCCCTCTAGTTAGATTGCTATACTATGCTTGTTTCTAGATCCGGTCTGGTAGCTGTAAAGTGGTGGAGGTCAAATAATGCAATATTATGGGAAATTATGTAATTAATTAGATTATATAATTGCCAGAAGTTTCTGTTGGGGGAAAGTAGTGCCAAATGATGTGTAATCCAATTTATAGTTAGTTAGTCGCTATAACTGTTTCTGTTTCCGCAATAGTTCAGAATGTTTTCTGTTTTAATGTTAAAATATAGGCTCTGCCCTCTATAAATGACACCACTTCGGCAGTTTGTACCTATTTAGGTTTTACATTTTTCCATCTTAAATTTTTTGTTGGTCTGTCACTTTGACCTCCACCCATTAAAAGCTGCCAGATGCCCGGATCTATCAATAAGGATGGTAAAGCAATCTAACTAGTCAGGTTTCATTGCTCTCATTATTGTGTCATGTTTGACGTGGCTAGCTCTGTCCAGTAGGAGCATACCAGTGTAGCAAATCTACCATGTCTGGTCGCGGAACGGTTCTGGTTCCTCAGGCTACCATCCCACCAAACAGTCCAATCGCTTTACCGCTTCAAATTTCAAAAGCATTATGCCTAAGTCAGGTATAAAAAAACTTTTCAAATACCTAATTTCCTGATCCATTTAAATGAGAAACTATTTAAAGCAAAAAGCCAACGACACGAGGTGTTCCCAGGCGGTCACCCATCCAAGTACTGACCTCGCCCGACGTTGCTTAACTTCGGTGATCGGACGAGAACCGGTGTATTCAACGTGGTATGGACGTTTGCATACTGCAGAGCAAAAAACTTATTCAAAATGAGGGTTTCCGCGATCCAGTTTTTCATTAGATGGCAGCACCGTGGCGAGAGGTCTTTTTGACAGCAGCTGTCAAAATCCAATTTAGGGAAAAACATCTGTCGTTACTAGCAAGCAGGTGTCGATAGATGAAATTAGGGAGACAGAAAAATTGCAACAACTAAATATATAGGCCAGTTTACACTAGCAAGTTTACTTGCGGCAAGTACGGAAGCAGCTGTATGCTAGAATGAAATAGTAATATTCATCTCTCATTCTGATCCATAGCTAGGACTTAGTGTTTGTGGTGACCGATACTTAGATTTTTTTTATACTACGACGGTGGAAAAAACAATGATACGGCCCGCCTGATGGTAAGCAGTTACCGTAGCATATGGACGCCTGCAACCCCACAGGATTCACATGCTAGATGGCGCTAGTACTATAACCAGAAATACGGGAACGCGATTTTGTATGACATTGTCAATCCATGTCTTGCTACTTGCCGAAAGTAAAAAAAGAGAAGAGCAATGGACCAATAAAGATCGAAGAGCGGTTAAAAAGCAAAAGCCAACGGCACGAGGTGTTCCCAGGCGGTCACCCATCCAAGTACTGACCTCGCCCGACGTTGCTTAACTTCGGTGATCGGACGAGAACCGGTGTTTTCAACGTGGTATGGACGTTGGCGACAACTGAAGCAAATAACCTTATCATTTATTACAACTTGTACCTACACAGTTACATTTACTTGACGTCATTATGATGTAGACGTCAAATTATTGATACATACAAATAAAATTACGTGACTAAATAAAATCAAATAAGATTTTCGTCATATTATTAGATTATTACTCCATCCTCTAGACTAGTCTAGACACATGCATGTGCGTGTAGTATAATATTTTAAGAGAAGTGAACTCACACTGAAACAATTAACTTTAAATAGAAATTAAGAAAACTTTTATGTGATTTGTTTGTTTTAATTTTTCGAAGAAAGAAATTAAAATTCTGTCCAATCATAAGTACAATTCACTGACAAGTTTATGTTTAACACTTTCTGTCAAGTAACATTTGTCATAATTTGATAAAAAAATATTTTTAGACTAGTCACGCGTTGAGTGTTATGACGCCCTGTCAAAATAATATTGTTGTCTTTTTTAACAAATGGTATTTATTACAAGAGCGAGGAGCAAGAAGTGACAGTGCGTGACTTAGGACGTCAAAGAGATTCAACACGCGGGGTCTCTCGCATGTTTATCTAGTCTGACACAACATCAAATAGGATGACATTGACATTTAGTTAGGCAAGTGGCCAGGCAAATGATAGAGTTAAAAGATAATCAAGGAAGGCTTATTACAGATGATTGTTTATCTCATTAACAGGCTGTTTTTACGTAGCAAATCTGTTTTCCAGTTTTCTCAAAAAAAAAAACAAGTTTCATACTTAAATATACTCCAGGAGCCGAGTACTTATCATCAGCTGTAAAAATATTTGTAATGAATTTGTTAGCACCTTATTTATTGTTTAGGTACACTTAAATATAATCAGAGGCATCAGAGCTTACATTGTCTACATGCGCACATGGTATTAGGCGAGCCGTGTGCTTTTTTGTAACATTTGGGGTTACGTATACGTAATCGTTAAAAAAATTGAATTTACCTTTCTGAAATGGAGGAAAAAAGACTAGACTATTTTAGACCACAACCATACCACAACGAACACAGCTACTTTCAAGCGCCATTTGTAAAGTGTCGCTGTAACTATTATCTACTGTCAAAGACTATAATATTATATACCCTACTGTTAAGAGTCACCGTGTTCTGTGAGTCTTAAGGCCCATTACGCATTGATTAGTGTTAAGTGCGAGTTCATGTTCATACATTTGTTACTAAAAACAAGTAGAAAATGTATGGACTCGCAGGCCGTTAGCGGATGCCAATAGTTAGCACTTAGCAGCAATATCACAATTATCTGGAATAAAATTAATCAATTTAAAAAAAAACTGTATAGCAACTCCTGGACCGTCTTTTATAAAGCTTTCCTGTTTGGCCCTATCAGCCCTGTGTAACAAAAATGGTTGCAAGAAGGCCCCGGGAGGCATATGAACGAGGACGGCAAAACGTTAAAAATATAACATGGGGAAATCAAAGTTGGTCGGCCCCGGGGCAAACACATACGCTACGCCGCCGATGCTGCCAAGAGGGCCTATGCCAAGTCGGTGCAGAATCTGCAGACCTGACGTAGCCTAGACGATCGCTAACAATAAAAACATAAAGATGAAAACATATAAAATACTTCAAGTAATAAGGGCATTCCTAATATAAAAAGTTGGCACATTTTGGAAGCGAAGCTCAAAAACGCCAAAAAACCAACGACACAAGGTGTTCCCAGGCGGTCACCCATCCAAGTACTGACCTCGCCCGACGTTGCTTAACTTCGGTGATCGGACGAGAACCGGTGTATTCAACGTGGTATGGACGTTGGCGATCAACGAAGCAAAAATATTATTCAGAACAGAACATTTTTTATTTTGACTGACTGACTAAGGACTGACTTAAAACTTGAAACATGAAAATGGCATAAAAGTACATAATTATACTGCGGAGAGCTTTCTTCGACCAAAAATTGACGCCGAAAGGGAAGTCAAAATAGAGGACTGTATCTCGTTTTGATCAAGGTAGTAAATGTACTCGTAGTATTGACATGATTGGACGATAATTCCAACATGAAAACAAGTTCAAGGTTCTACTTTGGTTTGGGAAAAGTCTAACAGGGCTATCCCGATATCTATACATCCTGGAAAATAGTAAATAAGAGGACAGATCAAGAAACCCGCTGAAACCTTAAACGGAGAGCAATAAAGTTGGATATAAAAACGGAAATAAGATGTCTGTATGTATGTAACAAGAACGAAATTGGTTATAATATATAGACAGCTCAATTTTAAAGGCATTTAAAATGCTAACCAGGTTTGTAAAGATATAAAATGCGCTACATCATGTACGAGTATGTTCGTTAGGGTGCCGTCTTATCTGTAAAGTTTGGTAAAAAAGGTTATTCAGATGTTTGAAAGAAGCAAAAAGCCAACGACACGAGGTGTTCCCAGGCGGTCACCCATCCAAGTACTGACCTCGCCCGACGTTGCTTAACTTCGGTGATCGGACGAGAACCGGTGTATTCAACGTGGTATGGACGTTGGCAAGCAAACAATCAAAAATCTTGATTATAATGTGTATAAAGTACGTTCTTACCCTGACGTCATTACTAACATAAAATTGAAAATGAAAATAGAGAACGCGTAAAACAGGAAACTCGCAGGAACAATATCTCTATGGTTTGACGTATAATTTTTGCCAATGAAAACTTTGATTGACCAACCACAACTTTTTTTAATTGCGAGAAATTTCGTATTGGGTCATATTCAAACCCGGGGAAGGGGGCGAATATAGACAAGATATCTCTATACTCCGCTTAGTGCGTTATTTCTTTGAAACCTAAGCTGCCAAAAAGAAAGGTGCGGAAGGGCGCGATTGTTCCGTGATGCGTACGAGAGAGTCAGACATTAATGGTTGCCATGGAGACGTACTAAGTTTACTGTCACTTCCAATAATTAGTATCTCACTGTACAGTAAAATTACCTCAAGCCCGGCAGCGGGGGTCGCCCGGCTACGCGGGGTCTTGGGTTAATTAGTCTATGGAGGCGAAGACGATAACTGTTAGAGGAATATCGGGACCGTTTTTGGTACCCATATTTGTACTGAGGACGCCGTCTACATATTCCATATCTTTCTTTCGTTGTAGAATTATACATATTGGGAAAAAGTACAGCATAGATATATCTAGACTAAGAACACATTAGTAAACTTATAAAATTCTGGCGCCAAATGTAACGTTTGATAAAATAAAAACACAGTTGATGCGAGTTTGAAAATACCAAAAAGCCAGCGACACGAGGTGTTCCCAGGCGGTCACCCATCCAAGTACTGACCTCGCCCGACGTTGCTTATCTTCGGTGATCGGACGAGAACCGGTGTATTCAACGTGGTATGGACGTTGACGATGAATGGAGTAAAAATATTGTTCAAATAGATAAATACAAACTAGTAAAAGTAAAAAGAGTAATAACGTCGAAAACAGCTTACATTAATGTTGACGTTAATAGTGACATCTGTGACGAGTGAACCAGACGCAGAAACAAGCAATGGATGGAGATGACCCTGCAGTATAATAAAAAAAACAAGAAACACTAAAATATTGTATGTGGTACACTGTAAAACCACATTTTGTTATAATAAAGCAAATGCAACAATAATTTACCGAATTATATATATCTGAGTTAGCCATTCGTCTAAGTGTCAGTTAACAGAGGATTAAAATTTTATATAATTACATTTTTAGGGTTCCGCATCTCGAAAGGAAAAAACGGAAACTTTTGTTGTCCATCCGTCCGTCCGTCCGTCCGTCCGTCTGTCAAGACCCCTTTTCTCAGGAACGTGTGGAGGTATTCAATTGAAATTCATATCAAATACTCAGGTCTATAATACCTTTAACACGTTCACTGTCCGAATCTGACATGTGAACCTTATGACTTTGTAATAGAGGCTAGCCGTGGCCCCACATTGGGGGCACGGACAGTGAACGTGTTAAGCTGTAACAAAATCAAACTTCTACGTCAACGCAATGGTTGAACTTTTACTTATATATCTACAGGTTTGTACGGAACCCTCGGTGCGCGAGTCCGACTAGCACTTGGCCGGTTTTTTTTTAACCTAAGAGAAGTCGCAACATTTATACTAACCAAAAAAAGGAAAATATATGTATTAATGATTCTCGTTCGCGGATTAATCATATTTTATTAATTTCTTTATTGTAATTATAATTGAACACCTAATTAAAATATAATATGTCCTAATTAAAGAATAATGAGTCAACTGCAAACATCAAAAATATGAAATAAAGTAACTTTATAATATAAAGTTTCTGTTAAAGCGCCATCTGTGATATCCGGTAGAAACTTGTGAAGTGTACACTCTAGTTCCTTCACGTGCTCAATGTTAGTGCCAGTCGCTGCCGCTAGATGTACCCAAATTTAAAATAGAAAAAAAAAATAGATCTTATTTTGTTAATTGTGCTCATGCTAATAAAAACATCTTTTTAAAAGGCCCAGAAGCCTATCATTTCATTGTTCTTTTAATTTTGTCATACAAATTATAATTACAGTAGTCTTGCTAGCTTTTGTGTGGCTAGTGGTGGACTAATAATATACAGTGTAAACTCTTTATAACGTCACTCGATTTAACGACAAACTCCTTAAAACGTCGAAATTGCTTGAGTTTGGTTGGTTTACCTTGTTTTGTATACAGTAATACACTCTATATAGCGTCACGGTCACTCTATTTAACGACCACAAGATGGTATTATAAAACATTAAGCAATACTTTCTAAGTTGCTGAAATTGATAGAAACTGCAGCTGTGTACGTTTTTTTGTTTGCTGTTTTGTTGTTTTATTATCCTGCACGTGTTTACTTTGACTGAGGTACCGGAGATTCTAAGAAATGTTGTTTTTTGTTTTTGTATGATGAACTTGCACATGTTTACGTCGGTTACTAGGCTTTTGTCAAGTTGTATTGCAGTTTCTTACAGACTTTCGAACTGTAAACATGGCGAGTAAACGAAAATCATTGTGTATTGACATAAAGTTTTATTAATACGCTCAATAGAGGCGGGAGAAAAGATAAGTGAAGTTAGAAGACGCTTTGGATTTAGCCGCTCTACCGTGTCTACAATATGGAATAACAAATAAAAAATTCTGCAAACAGAGGACGACGGAAAATCTGCTAAGAAATTAAAGAATCGCTTGATCCAGGTCTTCGTATTGAGGTCAAGCGATGCTATCATGGTTTTATAGACAACGCCAGAATAATATGCCCATCTCGGGGCCGATCTTGAAAGCAAAGGCGGAAAAATTGCGAAACTATTAGAAAAATACTTTTTATATAATGAAATTGATCCGGCTGTGTCTCAAGATATGAGTAAAATACATAAGAAAATACAATTAAAATATTGGAGCAGCAAAAAACATCAGATGAAGATAACAAACTATATGCAATAAATGTTGTCATTTGTATGAATATTAATGTTCGTGTGCAAAATGTGTAATACATATACATATTAGTAAATACATATTATTATAGAATAGTAAAATATTTTTTTGTTTCCCCCCATTTAACGACCACTCTCTATAACGCCGAAAAATGCTCAGTCCCTTGAGTGACGTTATATAGAGTTTACACTGTATTATATTAAAAACAACAAACCAGACTGATCCCCTACTGAATAGAAGTCCATACCACGTTGAATACACCGGTTCTCGTCCGATCACCGAAGTTAAGCAACGTCGGGCGAGGTCAGTACTTGGATGGGTGACCGCCTGGGAACACCTCGTGTCGTTGGCTTTTTGCTTCTTTCAAACATCTGAAGAATCGTTTTTCTATTTACCAAACTTTACAGACAGCACCCTAACAAACATACATGATGTACCGCATTTTTGAACTTTACATATCTGGTCAGCATTTTAGATGCCTTTATAGTTGCGCTCTCTTTTCCGTTTTTATATCCAACTTTATTGCTCTCGATTTAAGGTTTCAGCGAGTTTTTTGATCTCTCCTCTTATTTACAATTTTCTAGGATCTATACATATCGGGATTCTGATATACTTCTCAAACCAAAGTAGAACCTTGTTTGTTACTGAGCAAAACTAGGACACTCTGAAAAACAGTCCGATAGAGACCATAACATAGGGCGCGCTGTCTTACTCGCACTGTTTAACTTTTTTCAACACACCTGCTCAAAACGAGGTTCTTATTCCACCGCTTTTATGCTCATAATCCTAGATATTAAACACGCGTGCATTTCACAATAATGATCCAACTAGTGGAATAATTTAATAATCCGATCAAGTGACGTTTGTACTCTAGTACCAAGTTGTACGTACGCAGACGAATCGTTGTAATTTAGTCGGGTATTATCTTTACTTTTATTTAACTCTTTATGAGTTTACATTCTAAAAAAGTTAAAAAAAAAGTAAATATATTAAAAATATACACATTTACGATAGAATACAAATTATACAATCCTGATTCTGAATAAGAATCATTTCAACTTATTATATTACTCGTAATACACAAAAAATTACGTTTTAAACACGAATTGTCTGTTTTAATATTGGCTGTTTGGCATTATACGTCCGCGCCTTTGCCTCAAGCTTTGCACGCACATCCAAAAAAGAAAATTGCGCGCTTATAAGTTAACCTCAAATCATTGTTTATTTGTTAGATTTTTCTCGTCATGTTTTATTAATTTAAACAAATTATATTTTCAATGAATAAGAAGACAACTTTAGCGTTAATTTTACCTCTGGATATATTTCAAAATTGTGATACATATTAGTAAAATGTCATCATAAAAATCTAGTGAGCAATACGTAAGAAATAAAAACTATAATTTATTGCACAATAAATGTGAAGTCTTTAATTTTATGACATGATTTGAAAGAGAGTTCCAGATACTCAATAACATCACAAAAAAGGTTAGTTAAATTTAATTATCTTAGGTTCGTAAGTACCTCTATCCTGTAAACATTCTGACAATTAATGTAATTAATTAATGTATTAATTATACTATTCTGTTATTTCCTCGCAAGTGTGTTGAAAAACGTCGTATGAAACGCGTGTGCTTGATCATTACATAAGCTCAGCTTCCTTATGCGCACTCACATGTGTTCGTGCGCACAATATCGCTTCGTATGTAATGATCAACTTAGCACACTTGTATCATAATGTACTATTGTCATGTTACTCATGTTGGAATAGGCATGGTGAATTTTTTTCATGTATGGTATAAATAGATTCGTTTTGTTGTGAGGATCAAATGTCTATATGCGGCCAATTGCGTTAAAGCAACACAAAAGTCAGAAATTAGACTTATGGGCTGTTTCACAATCTCCAGTTAACGCATATCTGTCAGATAAATGTTTGCTGTCCTTTTATTTTATATGACTGCAGAAAAGGATAGCAATAATTTTAACTGGCAGATAAGTTTATCTGGAGATTGTGAAACAGGCCCTTAAAGTCTGAGATTTTGCATTTGTTTCTCGAAACGCTCCTATTATAATGACGTGCAAAAGTGACGTCACGATCATATAGTCGCCCTGTTTAAAGTATGGAAAAATTATGAAATTGCTATTTTTACAGTGAAATGTTGCGTTTATGTATATGGTTGCCCTTTTCATCGGAAGTTTTACATCAGTCAGTCACAATAATAAACGTTCTGTTATGAATACACATTTTGAACAACATTTTTGTTTCCTCGATGGCCAACGTCCATACCACGTTGAATACACCGGTTCTCGTCCGATCACCGAAGTTAAGCAACGTCGGGCGAGGTCAGTACTTGGATGGGTGACCGCCTGGGAACACCTCGTGTCGTTGGCTTTTTGGTATTTTCAAACTTAGTGGAGTGCGGGAACGCCTTTTTAACCTATAAAAATGACATAAATCACAAGTCCAATTTTATTTTGTGACCTTTTAGAATACGTTAAGTACTAATAATAAAAAATATTTTCTAACAATTGTTAGCATTGCGCTAGGTATAATACATGTATTTGTTTGCTACACATAGAAAAGATTATAGTTTTATTTTTCTCCACCAGGCTGTCGCTTTTTACTATTGCAACATAACTTCACATTTTATAACGGTTTTGCCCAAACTGTTGAAATAGTTGAATGCAATAATATGGTAAAGGAAAATATATCTTGTATAATACAAATATCTATATAATACCTGGCGTGACGTCAAAAACGGTTAGAAAATATTTTTTACTACAAGTAATCATATCATATTCTCTAACTAAAAAAGCCCTCATCTCAAAAAGTCTCTAACTAAAATACCAAGAAAACTGTAATATCCCTATTATACGTGCGTAAACTGAAGAGGGCAGCACAGGACGCACCTGTCTATTGGCGCGAAGTGCATATGACAATTTAAAGTTGCCAAATTAGTCTACAAGATGGCAAGACCTACAACGCGCAAGGGTATAGGAGTCGAATGTTAGAGGCAGCACTGTCTTTTGGCGTGGAATACTTTCAATTTTCGATTTAGATCAAAATATGACAGATCCTCCAACGCGCACGGTCCCTATAATGGTTCAGGGCACCGATGTACCACCAGTGATCACCCTCGATCAAGCAACGCTTCAGTCTGTTGATCATTTCTGTTACCTCGGATCCACCACAACATCAAATCTCAGCAATGATAAGAAAGTAGATACCCGCATTGGAAGGGCTGCAACAACATTCGGCAAACTCTCTAAACGAGTTTGGACTAACAATAAACTTACCATGTCAACCAAGATCCCCATTTATTAAGCCTGCGTCCTTAGTATCCTGCTGTACGCTTCAGAAACATGGACTACCTACTCCAAGCAAGAGCGCCGTCTAAACGTATTTCACATGCGTTGTCTCCGGAGCATATTAGGAGTAACTTGGAAGGATAGGGTAACCAATGACGCTATTCTTTCAAAGACCAAATGCAACAGCATAACGGCTATGCTGAAACAGAGACGACTCCGTTGGCTGGGACACTTTCATAGATTGGATGGACCCTGACAGATTGCCACGTGAAGTCATGCTCGGACAGATTGCCGAAGCAAAAAGACCAGTTGGTCGAACCCGGACTCCGTTTCAAGGATTCCTGCAAACGCGTCATGAATAATTTCAACATCCCAGCTAAATGTTGGGAGGAACGTGCGGAGATAAGACCGGAGTGGCGGGCGTCGCAACCTGCGGGAAGGCATGGCAAGGCACGATGAGGTCTGGTTGGGCCAACTCAAGCGGAAACGACTTCGCAGAGCTGCTGGATCACCCCAGGAGTCCACACATATCTGTGATCGATGCGGCAAGAAATGCCGATCGGCCATTGGTTTATATAGCCATCGCAGTCGATGTAGGCTGTAGACTAACCCCTCAAAATACCTCCTAGACGCTGCAACTATCATCTGCAAAGATGCTGTGGGTGGCCAATGACTGAACTAAAAAAGAAAATCATACTTGTGAGTTATCGAAGCTTTAAACTGTGTTTTTATTTTATCAAACGTTACCTACATTTGGCGCCGAATTTTATACGTCTAGTGAGGTGTCCTTAGTCTAGATATTATTATATTTGTGCTATACTTTTTCCCAATATGTATAGATAATTCTACAACGAAAGAAAGATATGGAATAGACGGCGTCCTCAGTACAAATATGGGTACCAAAAACGGTCCCGATATTCCTCTGATAGTTATCCCCTTTGCCCCCTTCCCCCGCTTTGAATACCCAATACGAAATTTCTGTTGTGATGTCAATCAGTTGTCATTGGCTATGTAACAAGAACAAAATTGGTTATATTATAAAACTTATAAATTGACAGCTCAATTTAAAATGCTGACCAGATATGTAAATATCAAGAACGCGCTACATCATGTATGTTCGTTAGGGTACCGTCTGTAAAGTTTAGGAAAAAAGGGTTCTTCAGACGTTTAGAAGAAGCAAAAACCAACGACACGAGGTGTTCCCAGGCGGTCACCCATCCAAGTACTGACCTCGCCCGACGTTGCTTAACTTCGGTGATCGGACGAGAACCGGTGTATTCAACGTGGTATGGACGTTGGCAATCAATAAAGCAAAAATATTGTTTAAATAGATAAATTACAA
The DNA here is from genome assembly GCA_947086415.1 of Pammene aurita. Lineage (NCBI taxonomy): Eukaryota > Metazoa > Arthropoda > Insecta > Lepidoptera > Tortricidae > Pammene > Pammene aurita. The sequence goes on along the minus strand of OX352306.1, from coordinate 22,453,047 downwards.
ACTAGTAAAAATGATGTAATATTGCCTAAAACATCTTACATCAATCTTGTCGACGTTAACAGTGATGGCTGAAGGGCGAACCAGACGCTGAAACACGTAATGGATAGCAAATGAACCTGCAGTATAAGAAAACACTACAATATGTATGTGTAACACGTATACGTACGAACAAAAACGTTACAAAACTGTCAAATCCCGTTTTGTTATTAATAAAGCAAATGCAACAAAATATTACCGAATTAGATACTGACGTTGTGAGTTAGCCATCCGTCTATGTGTCGGTTAACAGAGGATTAAAATTTAATATAATCACGTTTTTTTCTAACCTAAGAGGACATGGCCATATATAAATGATTCCCGCATCATTTTTACTAACCAAAAAAAGAAAAATGTATGTATAAATAAAATAATTCGATATTTGTAATTATAAATAAATACCTATATACCTAATAAAAATAATTATGCTCTATAAATAATAATGAGTCAAACAAATGCAAAGATCAAAAATATGAAACAAAGTAACTTTATAATATAAAGTTTATCTTAAAGCGCCATCTGTGATATCTGATAGAAACTTGTGAAGTGTACCCTAGTTCCTTTCACATGTTCAATGGTAGTGCCAGTCGCTGTCGCTAGATGTACCCAAAGTTAAAATGGAAAATATGTAATTTTATTTTGTTAATTGTGTAGTCAAGCAAGCTAATAAAAACATCTTTTTTAAAAACCCAGAGGCCTTTTAGCCGGCCTATAATTTCATCGTTCTTTAAATTTTATCATACAAATTATAATTACATTCGTTTTGCTAGGTTTCGTGTGGCTACTGGTGAACTAAAATATTATATATTAAAATTAATAAACCAAACTGATCCTCTGATTGAATAAAAGAACCAAGCTATCATCAACTTTATCAATACATTTGCCAACGTCCATACCACGTTGAATACACCGGTTCTCGTCCGATCACCGAAGTTAAGCAACGTCGGGCGAGGTCAGTACTTGGATGGGTGACCGCCTGGGAACACCTCGTGTCGTTGGCTTTTTGCTTTTTTAACATCTGAAGAACAGTTTTTTTACCAATCTTTACAGACGGCACCCTAACGAACATACTCGTACATGATGTAGTGCATTTGTTATCTTTACATACCTGGTTAGCATTTTAAATGCCTTTAAAATGGAGCTGTCTATATATAACCAATTTCGTTCTTCCATTATTTTAGTTTTTAAGTTGACTTTTTATGTGATTCTGTCTGTGTGTGTTTTTATGTCATTCTGAAATTATAAGTTAGTTTTAAGTTGACATTTTTTATAAAACATGTAATGACTTTGGTTTCAATAAATTATTATCACAAAATTTTCTAATAAAAAAAAAACATTTCGTTCTTGTTACATACATACAGACATATTATTTCCGCTTTTATATCCAACTTTATTGCTTTAAATGGATTTAAGGTTTCAGTGGGTTTCTTGATCTGTCCTCTTATTTACTATTTTCCAGGATCTATAGTATAGATATCAAGATAGCCCTGTTACACTTTTCCCAAACCAAAGTAGAACCTTGTTTGTTACTGAGCAAAGCTAGCCAGACCATAGCCTAATTATACAGGTCAGTTAAATTTTTGACACCTCGTGACGTCAGTGACCACACTGACGTCATCAGGGAACGATGCGGCTCCCAAACTTTTAAAACAGGGAAAATTATTTAATAGAGGATTACCTCTATTATTAGTAATTATACTAGACATTATAATAAGAATGCAAATTAAATGCCGTGCCATAAAAAAAAACAAATCATTGGGTATATCTAAACGACACCATACCAAGGGTGTGCAAGTGTGCATCTCTGTCAAAGAAATTGAGTTTGACATTTAGTATCCGATACGTTTTCCTAAGTGAGAAAGAGAACTTGTCATGCGTTAAGAAGGGACAACATGATTCGTAACGTCAAAGAAGGAGCTCTGTATCAGGGATATTACGGATACTGATTTTTTGACATCCGCGGATGCGGATATTAAAAGGCTCACATCCCTGGAATACGGATGCGGATGTAAGATAAGTACACAAAAAAAAAACAAATATTAAAATTTTGTACTACTCACATCATACAAAGCCCTTCGCCCTACAATAGCATTTCAACACTAAAATCAAAACAAAACAAACTCGTCATTTCTTGTCGCTATCCGTCAAGGACATAGAGCTCGATCGACGAATCACGAAAATGCAACAATATTCTGATTGGGTAATGGTGAAATTACCTACGTTACTTTACCTAGCACGTGCGCCGTCGCAGAGACGTTCCTGTACCGACTTGTTCCACATCTGCATCCGCATGAGCTCCTTGATGCGGAGGCGGATGCGAATTTTGAAAATGATGCGGAAGATCATCACAATTTCCACAAACCATAGACAATTTTCCGCACAGTATTGAATATTATCTACTTATGCTATCCGTATTATTAGTGTATCCGTAGTGTATATTGTATCTGTGCATTTACGAAATAAATGAATATGAATATGGTGTCCCTATGACGGAATTCATGGCCAGCCATAAACTGTTATAGTTTTTAAGGGGCACTACACATTAGAGCGGAATTTAGCTATTCGTAAACAAAAGCGGAAATTGGGCTATGGTAGCGGATATTTGTCTATGGCCTCCATACAAAAATTCAGCCTACCATAGACAAATTTCCGCTTTTGTCTATGAATAGCTAAATTCCGCTCTAATGTGTGGTGCGGTGCGCCTATGGGATATTCTTCATTAATGGGTCAATCCAAAAAAAAAAATATCATTAGTCTATATAAGTACAATATTACCAACGTTTGATTTATTCCTATTACTTATAGTTTCCCCGTTATACAAAGTGAACGACATGCCGTTATACTGTTAAATTTGCGTATTGATTTCTACTAAACGGATTAGTCCATTGAAAAAAGAAATTAAACTCATAAATATGTTACTACAGATTACAATGTAATTCCATTACAATTACAACGTAACTTATAAAATATTTTAGCGTAATTCCACATTCAGTGCGTTGGTATGAAGTTTTACACGCAGTTACACTACACCAATATTTATTACAAGCAACTGTTATTATATTTATTATATACATTATATATCTATCAAATATTTGGGAGTCTCAGACAAAAATGAAATGGCGTGATAAGTTTAAAAGAAACAAGAGATAATACAATATGGCCGTCTGTCAGTGTAATACTCGCCAAATAGTTGTATTGCCACAATGTTAAAAAAAAGTCCTCATTAAATTACATGCCGTAAATGAATTGCCAACTAAAAGTAATATATTAAATTACTTAAAATTATATGAAGCTTATTTTAGGTATAAAATAATTAAAAAACACAAAATAAACTTAGTAACGGCACGCTAACATTTTTGAACATGAATAGTGTATTAATTAAACTCCCTGACTGAATTGAAGATGTCAACGAATGGCATCATTATGTGACGTAGGTGAGGTCTTTTCGGACGAGCTGTCAAAAATTTAAATTACCTTTATAATTAGGCTATGAGCCAGACTAGGAGACTCGAAAAAACAGTCCGATAGAGAGCATAACATAGGGGGGGTGGTTACAATACCGACATATGACTTGTTTTCATGTTGGAATTATCGTCCAATCATGTCAATACTACATTTACTACCTTGATCAAAACGAGATGCAGTCCTCTACTTTGACTTCTCTTTCAGCGTCAATTTTTCGTCGAAGAGAGCTCTTCACAGTATAATTATGTACTTTTATCTACACTCACATTGTAAGTTCTCTAAAACGTGTTCGAAAACGGTAGGCAATGGCTAGCATTACCACAACCGATTTTACTTTTTTTCTGTGGCAGTAACGTAATTTTAACTTTACATGCTCAAATATTGATGTGTTATGAGTTTTGATAACATAATGTACACCTGCACGCGCCCGCGCGGCCGCCGACACGCGCCCGCGCGACCGCCAGCACAATCGAGTTGGCCATGGCGGTGCAATGGCGGCCATTCTATGGTTTCCGAATACGGCATTTAGGATGAATAATATGAGTGTAGCAGTGTATGCAACTGTAAGCGCGCGTCGGCGGCCGCGCAGGCGCGTGCAGGTGTACATTATGTTATCAAAACACATAACACATCAATATTTGAGCATGTAAAGTTAAAATTACGTTACTGCCCCAGATAAAAAGCTTATCATAGTAAAATCGGTTGTGGTAATGCTAGCCATTGCCTACCGTTTTCGAACACGTTTTAGAGAACTTACAATGTGAGTGTAGATAAACTACTATTATGCCATTTTCATCTGAAGTTTTAAGTCAGTCACAATAAAAAACGTTCTGTTCTGAATAATATTTTTGCTTCATAAATCGCCAACGTCCATACCACGTTGAATACACCGGTTCTCGTCCGATCACCGAAGTTAAGCAACGTCGGGCGAGGTCAGTACTTGGATGGGTGACCGCCTGGGAACACCTCGTGTCATTGGCTTTTTTAACCGACTTCAAGATTTCAAAAGAGGAGGTTCTCAATTCGGCGTGTTTTTTTTTTATGTTTGTTACTCCATAACTCCGTCATGTCTGAACCGATTTTGAAAATTCTTTTTTTGATTGTAAGTATATATATATACAGATTGGTCCCGTTTTTGTCAAAACGCAGTTCTGATGATGGGATCCATGAGGAATCGAGGGAACTCCTCAAATCTTAAAGGCATGCATATAGTGATTTTTATATTTTTATCAACAAATCCATCATTCTCATTCAAAACAGTGACATTTGATGAAGTAGAACTGCTAATGATGATCAGAACTGGACTCTTCAACGACGCATAGTTCACGTTTGGCGATTTGTCGTCTTCGCTGTGTTTGTTTAGCAAGTTTAATTGTCAGGACAAATTTTCGTCAAGCTCAAGTTCTGATGATGGGATCCATGAAGAATCGAGGGAACTCCTCAAATTTTAAGGGCTTACACATAGTGATTTTTGTCTTTTTATCAACAAATCAAGCATTTTCAGTCAAAAGAGTGACATTTGATGAAGTGGAACTGCTGATGATGAACAGAACGGAACTCTTCAACGACGCATAGTTCACTTTGGCGATTCGTCCTCTTCGCTGTGTTTGTTAAGCAAGTTAGATTGTCAGAACCAATTTTCGTCAAGCTCAAGTTCTGATGATGAGTTCAATGAGGAATCGAGGGAATTCCTCAAATCTTAAAGGCATACATAAAGTGACTGTTGTATTTTTATCAACAAATCACGCATTTTCATTCAAAAGAGTGACATTTGATGAAGTGGAACTGCTAATGATGATCAGAACGGAACTCTTCAACGACACATAGTTCACGTTTGGCGATTTGTCCTCTCCGCTGCGTTTGTTAAGCAAGTTATTTCATTGTATGGAATCTAAGTGCACTATCTACAATAATCCTTCACCGGCTACCCCCATTGAAGTCGGTTTTTTTTTCTTAAAAATTATGTTATTTATTGTTTAAGCACATTTATTTTTATCTTTATAGGGAACGTAAGTCTGTCATTTCGCGCCAATAAACACGGGCAGCCTGTGCTGCCCTCTTCAGTTCACGCACGTTCCCTATTATCAGATAGTACTATTATATTACAGAATATTACTTATACTGTATTCACATCAACGAGTACTGGCATATCGATAATAGTAGTTTATGCAACAGTTGTATAAGAGGGGTCAGAAAAGGTGAGTGGCGAGGCTAACAATTTGAGCCGTAGGCGAAAATTGTTAAGAAAAACTCCACGAACATTTTTTTACCTACTTATACGACGTTGCATACAATACTTTTTCTACGAATACACTTACTTTTACATAAAATGCGAAATTGAAAACTTCATGGATATCGCAGTTATTTTGTCAACATAATCAACAATCATTTAAGTTTTACCTTTTAAAACACTATTTTTCAATAATAGTAACATTACTAACACAAATACACAACGTCGTTAAGTGATCAATTATTAAAGAGCTACAGAGATTAGTAAAAATACCTAAATTACTTTCAAAGTTTGCAATTCGCCCCAACAAACGAACGGGAAACGTAAAAAACTACGAAGTAGGTCTGTAGGTTCTTTAATTTTTTTCTTTTTTAAAGTTTTTTTTTTCTAAAAACGCTGCGTTTATTTAGGTTTCTTAGGTTGGCAGTAATTTATTTTATATTAATAGTCGTGTTTGCACGCGATTCCGCGATACTATTTTGGCGCTTTTATAGAACAAGTGTTATTTTGGGGAATAGACTAGATAGACTTTTCATCGAGTGTATTATCTATGTTCTTATAAAGGTGTTGACGAATGTATAAATGACAGATAAAAGTACAGGAGTAGAAAAAACCATTTACAATGCAAAGAAATGGACTTATTATATTGTTTATCTACACTCACATTGTAAGTTCTCTAAAACATGTTCGAAAACGGTAGGTAATGGCTAGCATTACCACAACCGATTGTACTATGATAAGCTTTTTATCTGTGGCAGTAACGTAATTTTAACTTTGCATGCTCAAATATTGTTAAGCAATGAGTTTCAAATTTGGAACATCGAATTTGATAACATAATGTTACCGCCATGGCCAACTCGATTGGTCCCGCGCGAGCGCCGGCACAATCCAGTTGGCCATGACGGTACAATGGCGGTCATTCTATGGTTTCCGAACGCTTAATTTAATATATATTATATGAGTGTAGATAATATTGTTTATCTACACTCACATTGTAAGTTCTCTAAAACATGTTCGAAAACGGTAGGTAATGGCTAGCATTACCACAACCGATTGTACTATGATAAGCTTTTTATCTGTGGCAGTAACGTAATTTTAATTTTACATGCTCAAATATTGATAGGTTATGAGTTTTGATAACATAATGTACACCTGCACGCGCCCGCGCGTCCGCCGACACGCGCCCGCGCGACCGCCGGCACAATCGAGTTGGCCATGGCGGTGCAATGGCGGTCATTCTATGGTTTCCGAACACGGCATTTAGGATAAATAATATGAGTGTAGATAAAGCAGTGTATGTACCTATACGTAATTAGGCCTTAAAACGTAACAGTTACATAAACTACTATTTTACATGAATAATTATGACTACTAATAATTAACCCTTTGACCGCCAAAGACGTCAAATCACGCCCACGGAAAGTCGTGCCCTCAGCGCCAGCACGTTATATCACGTCTAAAATATAACCGGTTTGCGGGCACGATTTTTCCGTCCGATGCGTGGCGTTTAATCGGATAAACATAGCGATTGCAAATTACTACAACATACATGCACAAAACACTGCACTGATCTAAAAAGCATACTAAAATAAAACAAACTACATAATAAATACAAATTTATTTTGTTCAAACCTCCCAATTTACATCAACATCGCCATAGTCAACGTACAATCAAATTTGTAGACATATATATTTAAGCACATTAATTGTATAAAATTATAGATTATAAATACTATGCGGCATCCAGGGGATTAAGTCAGTCTGGAAAAAGAAAATTTTCAAGTGAATAAATTGATTGAAGGAATTTAAAGTACATTAGGTATTTCGCCTATTCCACCTATCCCTACTGCGATATCCCCCCCCAGTGGAGATACATATATGGAATATTTTTCCATGTATTTCTACTGGTCTACCAGGAGTTCCATCCCCCCTAATTTTTAATGGTAGGAACAGATGGAATTTATTCCACCTACCCCAACTGGTTTCCCCCCTGGTAGAGATCGGTGGATTTTTTCCATGTGTACTGAAATCCCCCTGGTAGTAGAGGGATAGGTAGTTTTTTTCCACGTTAACCTCTCGCTTAAAAAGTTAACTGCTCTTTAGCGGCTTTGTTGTTGATAAGCTTTCGATTGTGCTTGTCCTTTGACGAGCTTTCACCATGCGTCTACTCTCGTTTTTCCAAGTTGTTTAGCAGAGAATACGCCTGTCGTTTGGTGATTCCACAGAACGGTTATGGGCCGACCAGGGGTGTGACCGCACCCTTTTTGGCAAGTTCATCCGCTAATTCGTTTCCGTCAATTGCGGAGTGCCCGTTCGGAGTGATCCGTATTTAGTGATTTACTATGTATTTAAAAAAAAAAGTTTAACTTATACCTACTTGCTCGTTACTTAGTCCTACCAAAAAGAAATATTTTTAAAATCATAGTACCTAAATACTAGTAGTAGGTTGAAAAACAAACATCAAAAAAAAAACATAACTATTTCTACCAAAACAAAAACGATTAGATAGTGGTGATTCGAGAACTTCCATAAATGTCTACCAAAATACAATCCAGATTTTGGACGCGGGTATGTCCTTAAACTACGTCCGGACGCGGATATGTCCTTAAACTACGTCGAAAAGAGAGCTATGGGTACTTCGAATGTCATCTCGCTATGTGTGGTAGGGCACAGCACAGCGAATCTCAAATCTGGAGCAGAGCCCGACTGGGGAAGTACCTCCACCTTACAGACAAAATCAAAAACACTGTCATTCGCAAGAAAACACAGATACGTGACGCTTTAAGATTTTCCCTGCAAAGGAAATGGAAGTGGGCCGGCCATATAGCCAGATATAATGACGACAGATGGACCAGAAGATCAATAGCGTGGGCTGGACCTAGAGGCACTAGAGGGAGAGGCCGCCCACGTGCTAGATGGGCAGACGAAATAGAGGCGGTAGCGGGACAAGGATGGCTAGACATAGCAAAGGATAGAGCAACCTGGTTTTCTTTGGAGGAGGCTTTTACCCGAAGGGGGTCCACACAGATTAATAATTCTAAAGATGTTTAAGTTATTGCATGCTATTGTTATTTTTTTTATATCCTTTAATAAATATTTAAATTAATGAATTATTTAAAATATTAATTTTACCCTATCAATAATATTTTTTATATTTAATGCAATGTAAAAATACCATATATACCAATGTAAAATAGCATGCAAGATGATAAATTGTAATATTTTTCTTATCTAAATCTGTATGGAATCTAATAAAGCTCTTTTATTATTTATTATTATTACTTGCTCGTTACTTAGTCCTACCAAAAAGAAATATTTTCAAAATCATAGTACATACCTAAATACTAGTAGTAGGTTGAAAAACAAACATAAAAAAAACATAACTATTTCTATCAAAAACGATTAGATACGGGTGATTCGAGAAACTTCCATAAATGTCTACCAAAATACAATCCAGATTTTGGACGCGGGTATGTCCTTAAACTACGTCCGGACGCGGATATGTCCTTAAACTACGTCCAAAAGAGAGCTATGGGTACTTCGAATGTCATCTCGCTATGTGTGGTAGGGCACAGCACAGCGAATCTCAAATCTGGAGCAGAGCCCGACTGGGGAAGTATCTCCACCTTAAAAAAAACCACAGCCAAATAGCACTAGACTACTCATAGTGTTGTGTTCCTGCTGGTGGGTAAGGTTGCCAAAGAGCTCAAAGAGGACCCATAGTGTTGAAGAGGAGGGACCCTCTTGTTCCTTTAGCCGTCAACACATTGAATCCTCCTTTTTGTAAAGGGTCGGCAACGCGCATGTGACACCTCTGCTTGTTTGCCACCGTCGTGGTATAAAAAAAAGTATCCTTACTAGTAGAAATAGATGGAGAACTATTTTTCTTATTGTGTCAAATACTATTAGTATGTAAATCAAAAACCACGTGATTTATCTCTCCAGCCAATAACAAAACGAGGATAAACGCCCAATATTACAGGATTCTATATTTTACTTTTATCGAATTGAGAACATTGTCATAGTGACACTAGGTCTAAATTTAAGTAACCTGAAATGCATCATAAAACCTTGTAATATTGGGCCAGAGATTAATGACATCTTAATGATCATGGTTTGTATGTTGAACTCTCTAAAGAACGTAAAAAACGCGCAAACCGTGATGCAGATCGCGTTATTACTGAACCGCGATTAGAATAGGACAGAGACTAATTAACCCAAGACCCCGCGTAAAGCTTGAAGTAATTTCACTCTATAGTGAGACACTAATTTATTAGAAGACAGTAAACTTAGTACGTCTCCATGGCAACATTAATCTCTCTTACGCCCCACGGAACAATGGCGCGTTACCTGTCTAGCATTAAGTGTTCCCCTCCCGTACCCCTTGTTTTTGGCAGCTTCGGTTTCAAAGAAATAACGCGCTGAGCGGAGTATAGAGATATCTTGTATATGGAATAGGATATGAGTTGACAGATTTGCCATATTAATATTAGCATGGGTTGACAGCCATCTCAATCGCATTCTCATTTGGGCATATACAGTATAATGGTTACAATGTAAGTGAAGCGAGGCTTGTTATGAAAAAATACAAAATTCCTGTTTATGGATCGTAAGCACACGTCGATAAAAATATATTATAAATTCGCTATTTTGTTTTCTTGTTGCTGATATATATTTGAATCATAATTGAAAATAATGGAGCTTAATTCAGAAGACTTGATTTTTAGTAAATGAAAAAACATATACTACAAAAAATACAAAATTCCTGTTTATGGATCGTAAGCACACGTCGATAAAAATATATTCAAAATTCGCTATTTTGTTTTCTTGTTGCTGATATATATTTGAATCATAATTGAAAATAATGTCATCCGTCATCGTCACCGTCATGTGACACCACCAGCCAGCAGTTCTGCTGCAAGGACGCAGAGGCGCTGGTCATACAAGGGAGGGAGGGACGAGTAGGTTTGCCGAGATGGCTCAAATACACGTGCTAGTACGGTTCAGGCCGTTGGTCAAAGGTGTAGAGTACGGCGGGTTAACGACCTCTGTCCGGACGTACCCACTCCGAGATAGGGCGTGTATCTGGGCTTCCTCGCGTGCTCTTTCCGTCGTCTGCCGCCCAGGTATGCTCAGCTGGCCCTCCTGCCCGAGAAACCGGTGGGCCAATAAATACAGGATGGGACTGTCGGGTTTGTGCAGTCAAGGATAATAGGAATGACAGGAGGTAGAACCAGACCGAATACTTGCATCGTGCCCAGCGTGAGGAAGATGGATAAATACTGTGTGTAAATATATACGAAGGGATGGTGACTGCGTATAAATAAGTTGCGTTCATTGCATTATGATCTGTAGTCTAGCAGTTGGACTAGGTTAGCCGTAGTTATTTTCTGGTTGTGGTCAAGTTATTCTGTTTCGAGTAGCCAATCCATGAGTAAAAAAATAGGTCTCACTCTTTCACTTGCTCTTCATGTGGAGCTGTAGACCATAGCTCAGCGCAGCAAGTGCATATAGGTCTTCAGTCAATGAGTCTATAGCATAGTTTGTGGACTTGTACCTAATCTGTTATCGTCTTGTCTTCCAGCATCTCATGTATTGTTTTTAGACGGTTCATTAGATACGTTACGTCTATCATTTTTTTTAGGATATAGTATGTCGTTCGTATTTCCTTAGCTGTGATCTGTTGGTGCTTGTGAGAACCCTGGATTTCAGACCGTAGGCCATAATAGAAAGTGCGATAACTATTTTATTCATTAATATTTACCTCGTTGTACGCTACTCGATTATATATTTTTAACTAAACTAATTCCGGATTTTGGCGTTTGGAGTAGCCTTCTCGCATCTTGCCTTAATTGCTGCTTGTCGAATGCTTGCCGGAGCACATTCAGCTGACTGTTTCTTTGTAGCCTGTAGAAATGGTGGTCAATTTTCCTGCGATTGGACCAATCAAAGGGAGTAGTGTTCTATAAGTAAGACGTTGCTTTATTTATTAGTGTCTGTATGCGTGGTTAGGTTAGTTGGTAGTATGGTGTTAATGTAGTCGCATAGTGTTGCGCAAGTCTGTAGTGAGCCACATGTGAATTACTTCCAAATACATATTGTACGGTCACGTCTGAAAATATGGATACATTTTACGTGACACAAACATGTATCCAAGACTTTACGCCTTGGTAATAGAGTCCTGGCTACATATTTTAGTCACATCAAATGTATTCATATTTTCAGACGTGACCGTACTGTTTAACATTAAACACACAATAGTACAACTTCGATATATTACACAAGACACCCACACAATATATATAACTTCATTTGACTTTGACTTTAACTTCATTATAAAACACGAATCACACTCACTTGATATTATATGACCATAAAAATTTGAACAAGTAAACATCGTTTGAAAGAATCGCCGCTAATTTAATCTAAATCTTTTAGCACGAATATAATTATTTTTCATTGTCACACTAATAATTACTCGCACAAAAACGCCAATAACACTGATATCCAATATGGATTTTTGTGTATAAGTACATTCACAATGCTGCACACTTAACGGTTGCACTTTATTCATGGAAACATAAAAACCATAACTTAAAACATAAATATTATAAGTAATAAACTTTTTTATTATACGCAAAAGGTATTTTACACATTTTATCATGCATCACGTATTTCTGTTGGCTGTGTAGTGCGTTGTTCAATTTCATATATTTAGTTTGTGGAATAGAAATGTTTAGTTTCACATCGCTTAGGTAACGTTTTTTTCGTTCTGGTCATAGGATCTGTCATTTAGAAACCGAGTTTATGATGACTATTGTCTTTCCAGGCGGCTTGTAACCGCACGTGTTTGGAGATTTCGGATGCGCGTCCGTCGAACATGACAAAAAACGTTTTTTTTTTGTCCCTCTTTCCTGGAGAAAGTCTCGATGATTGTGTTAATTGCACATTGTATTTCTCTTTAAGTTTGCAGCTTTTGTCAGTATTTTTTTTGTTTTTTGTTGTTACTATTGTAACTATTCTGTATGGATCCCTGCCTTCGGCGGCTCGTTTTAGAACTTGTGCATGTGGCGATTATAACTGCTCCGCATGTAACCCTTTGGACGGCAGCTTATTGTTTTCTGCGAACTGCGAAGGAGTTGCTATAACAATGCTTGCGAGGAAATGCTCTCATCTAACGTCTCCAGACCCTTCAACTAGCTAATAGATTATGTTTATTTTAGTTAGTTAAATTATGGGGTGGTTTTAGATATGATATTTGCACTTCAAACTTGCGCACGTTTATTTTTTGATAACAAAATTTCGTTGCTCTAAGATAAGTTTTGGGCGTTGGTATGACCGTGCGCGCGTGTATATATTATACACGTCCAGTCATCCACAGAGTTTCCCTTATTTCCCTTGTGACAAAGCTAAATTCAGTTTACTAGAAATAGTACCTACATACCGATTAGGTATCATGGAAAAAATTTAGAAGACTACTTAGTTGGATAACGAAGCTACTGGTTTTAGCCAAAGTCAGGCTCTGGTTTTTACGGAGCACTCTCTGGACCTTGCTTAATCTTTTTTTTTTTATTTACTTAAAAAAGTACCTAGACGGGTCTGGCCCCAATAGCAAAGGCCTAGTATAAGTAGTAAACTATGGAAAGGTCTCACCCGCGTCGATGTGCAGTAATGTATGACGTTATCTGTATCCTCTCAGGTTACTGCAGTCAAGCGTGGAAGAGTCGAGCGGAGCCTGTCGCGCACTCACTTAAATTCACTCGCGGGTGCAGGTATAATAATATAAGGGCGCTTTACAGTTTACTGCTTAATGGATCTGGATTATATTATTTTTCGCGAAATTAGGAAAACGAAAACACATAGACTACGCATACTTAGAACCGGCTTTCTCTAAAACTGCCTCGGCGCGGGCGGGCAGTTGCGTTGCGCTAACACGTGGTAAGAACCGTCTATTGTTCAACTTTTGGGATTTTTATGAATGCAATAGAGGACGAAGGGACGACCGCCCCGGTCGGTGTCCCAAACGAAACTCAATCATAATTGAAAATAATGGAGCTTAATTCAGAAGACTTGATTTTTAGTAAATGAAAAAACATATACTACAGCGCTTAACACTTTCAGTGCCAAGAACTCCTCTAAGGAGTTCTCAGTAACTTTGCCGCACGACTCCCATGCCGCACGACTCCCGAGGGGAGTTCAGTCTATACTAGCTATAGACGACTAGCCATGCGAGCCATGCCAAAACGACTTCCCTACCGGAGCATAGATATTAATGAACTCCCCAGAGGAGTTCTGGACGTGCAACATTGTTTACGCACCGAGTGTGACTTTGGACTCCCCTAGCGAGTCCTGTCTTTACGCTAGCATTCGGCGATGATCTTAGGTTTCGGAGTGGCAATGAAAGTGTTAAAGACATCACTACACTAGCAAAATCGTATCTACTGATTTGTATATTCTAAACTAATCTATCCACTAAAAAGCCCTTGTTATTCTTACCTATTCGTCTTTAGAGAAAAAATAACTCTTCTGTCTCTTCTTCACGAACGTTAAGTTAGGGTGATTTCTGCAAAAATACAAAAGACGATCAGCGTATTATTGCGACAGATTTAAAGTCTAAATGTACACAAAAATACAACTCATGAGACATAGTTCTGCATAGCAAAAATTACTGACTAGACTACTCTATAAGCTCTTTCTAGCACTAAGCTCTAAGGTCTATGATCTCATGGTCAAACTCTACAAATATGCTTTGCAGAACTATGCACTTACTGAGGGCAGACTATGGGTGCCATCCTTCTTTTTAAAAATGTGCCAAATCCCAGACAGGTTTTTGTAAAAAGAATACTTCTCGTGTTTCCTTTAAAAAGAAAATATGCGTAAGGATTCGGTATTCTGTGCACTCGAAAACAAAAAAACTACGTACTTATAACTGTTTAGTTTTAGATATATTGACCGTAGAATAATGTTGCAACCCTCTCAATGCAATTGCAACTTTATCCAAATTATTGTTGTAAATATTTTGACGCTTATTTGACAAATGGCTATTAAAGGGTTGAAACGGTTTTGAAGGATTGCAAATAGTAATAACTTTCATGGTGGCTTTGTTTCTAAAAACTATTTTGTAGGCAAATGTTTTGCCACTAGCTAATCAACTGATCACATAACTAATACAAAAAGAAAACACGGTTTCCTTTTAAAGTACACAGAATATCCGTTTATAAAAGTACTATATCAGTAAGAGCATAGCCCCCAAAACTCGTAATAGTTAATGTAACCTCCCGCATCAGCAGTTTAACTATATTCGCTAGCACATTATATTTGGCCACGTCCATGCCGTATTGTACAATATTATTAGCGCAATACGACGACATTGGAGCCACGCAGGTATTGTATACAAGTAATGCGAACATCCATTTCTGCGTCTGATTGCTTCCTAGACTTCGATTCACTAGCGTTCGATCTTTCTTAGGCGTCAGCTGCGGCAGGGTTAACTCTGAGCCAGGTCGCAAGCTAGGTGGAAAGGTTTAGGGTTAATATTGCGAAAGGATAGTAGGAAAGGGGTAAATTAATGATACTTACGTGGTGCCGAAGTAGGAAGGCGGAGTTGTATCCAGGACACTGGTTGGCTGTAAAAAACATAATAATATAAAATTATTAAAATTTCAAAGCAAGTATCGCTAGATTTGAAACACGCGTTCACCCAAGGAGAGAATAGACGCAACGCGATTAATTTTAAAACACGTTGCAGGATGGCTGATAATACCTACATAATTTAGTCGGTTTCTTTGTTCCCCTTCAAAGAGCAGTAGAGGGTAACAAACTTTTATATTGTACTTAGGGCCTTTTGGAAGTCCGCAATAATCACAATGTGAAACTATGACAAGGACCAACGATAATAGCGCCTTCTCTGTCATACCTATTGAGATTTTTTTTTAATACTCCTACTATAAAATCTCCTATTTTTAAGCAAGCTATTTTCGCACCGACAGTTGCGTAGCGCTCCGGAATCGTGTTTCGTTGCTCATTGCAATTTTCCGTTGCCAAGTTTCACGATTGCAGACCTTATTTTTATCAAGATTAGGTACATATTAACTTTCCGCGTAAACGTGTTTCCTTTTTCCTTACCATTACTCGCAAAGATAGAGCTAACACACTGCCGCGGACATTGGCATTGCTGGCCGTCACACACCACATCTTCGTGTAGCAACTGCCTTGGCAAGTGCAGTGCCTCTTCTGTCCCGTAGACATGTATAATAGTAGTTTATGTAACTGTTACGTAATAAGGCCTAATTACGTACAGTTGCATACACTGCTTTATCTACACACATATTATAAATCCTAAATGATGTGTTCGGAAACCAGTAGAATGACCGCCTTTGCACCGCCATGACCAACTCGATTGTGTCGGCGGTCGCGCGGGCGTTACTGGCTGCAATAATGGTGCCGTTACTGGTTGCAATAATGGTGGTAATTACATACGGTTTGCGAACCCGGAATAGAGGATTTATGATATTGGTGTAGATAAATGAGGTTTGCTAACCGTGTTCTCCTTCTCTTCACTGTCGCTCGCGTTAGTGGAGCTGAGCTTCTTGTTCTTGCAGAGCGCCGGCTGGCACCGGCAGCCGCTGGCGCAGCCGTTGCCGGCCTTCACGCAGCCGCACATCTTGGTGGAGCAGCTGCCGCGGCAGGTGCAGTGCGTGGTGCCGCCGCTGTCTCGCTTGACGGCGCGCGCCGGCTCTCGCTCGCGGAGGCGCTCGTTGGTATTATTGGCGTTCTCGGCGCCGAAGTTGTTTGTGAGACGGGAGCGCCTCTGCGCCTATAAGAAAATCAGATAAGTGGAGTACTCCTAGCGGAGAATGAGAAAAAACGCGCAAAAATATGCGCAGATGGCCTAGCAATCGCAAAGAAACAACTCGTTGGTCCACCATAGTTCGGAATGTCAAATCCATATAATCTATGGTACAGAGCCTTCAAACCTCAGAAAACTGTCAGAAATAGTTCCAAAATGGCGATTAAAAGGCATCATTTTGTGGGTTCCATGTTCATTTATCAGCAGAGCCCGTAATTTTCGCGGCAAATCAAAAGACTATCGCAATCTAGCTAGTGTTAGAAACATTTTTTATCGATATCGAATATTATACTATGAAAAAGTCATGCCGATATATTTACATTATTTTCGACATTATTCGCGACAGTTTATTTAAAATATGCAAAATATGCAAAATAAATGGTAAGTGGGATAGTTTTATATGTGTTATCCATCTAAATCTTAACTATACTTTATCATATTAAGTAATAGTGACTATACCACCGTATTGAAAATAATAGACAATTCAGAAAATGAGTACTCCGTAAGACATTGAATGTCATTTCATTAAGTATGACAGCTATCGATATCGATAAAAAAATGTTTCTAACACTAGCTAGATTGCGACAGTGTTTTGTTTTGCCGCGAAAATTCCGCTCTGTTTATCAGTATTAATATTTGAAGATTAACCATATTGATTTGCCTAAAATGATCTTGTAATTTCCACGTAATGGCATAGTGTAAATTTAGGGGTTTGATCTTTGGCAGCCGCGTACAGCATATTTAGAATAAGTCAAAAAGGAAATCAACAATTTTTTTCAACTAGTTACAAACAACTATTAAAAATCGACTGGTTGTTTCCAAACGGCTTGAACACTGACGAACAATAATCAAGAACTTTTATGGTGTGATAAAACAACCTCATATAAGCTATTGCAATTTATTTCGATATCATTATCATCACATACTTAGTCAGTTCATAAGTTCTGTCACTTGTAAAATAAGAACTGTTAGAAATTGCTTACTATTTCAATATATGGTTAAAAAGCCTATTTAACAGTGATCAATTAACGATATTATTTCATGCAAATAGTTGCGGCAGTTTTACACAATTCCTTGTAACATTCGAAATAGCGCACTAAAAAACCACGTCAAAAACCCGCGCTATGTTCGAGTTCATTTTGACCCTAGTTATTCCTGTCATTGCATCAAAATCATCGTGTTTTGCACAAAACTGAAAAAATACGTTAATTTCCAGGAGGAGAATTGCTGAAGCACAGACTTGTAAGTCAACTAAATATAGGTTTAGAAATGTGGCTTAATCTTCTATTTTCATAAAAATTACAATTTGTAACACCAGGACAACTACAACAATGATCTTCACCAACTTTTGTGAAGTATAATTTTCATAAATCATCGGCGTGTTTGGATCTGACCACAATCTTCAAGTTTACAAGGATCTATCTATCTGAATGGGAAACAAGATTTCTCCCTGGCGATGTCTTCAAGCCAATCAAGCCTAATACCAAGACACCACCTGCTTGCTGGCTTTGAGGAGCCCCGACGCGTTTGGTGCATGCTGAATCGGATAAGGACGGGAGTTGGGAACTGTGCTTATTTATGGCACAAATGGAACTGGTGCGAATCACCAGTATGTCGATGTGGAGCACCCGAGCAGACCGTACACCACACGGTATTGGATTGTCCTCTAACTAAATACCATGATGGGCAACTGGAGGATTTTACCATCTTAACTAAAGAAGCGGTACAGTACTTAAAAACTGTAAATCTCTGAAGTATAGTAACACAATAAGCCATACGAAAAAAATAAAAACCGGCCAAGAGCGTGTCGGGCCACGCTCAGTGTAGGGTTCCGTAGTTTTCCGTCCGTCACAGTAAGTGTCCCCACTTAAGAGTTAATAACACCGCCATGTAGGATATGATATGAGAGTTCCACGTACAGCGACATCTATCGGCAAATTAAGTAAACTATTGCGCGCGAGCTTATAGTATGGAAGATGATTTTTATGGAATAATTCTTTATTGCGTGAACCGATTTTCACCGTTTTTACTTTATTTGAAAGCACGTCATTTCATTGTAATTTTGTACAAATTACAGGTACAATAAACACCTGCTTATAAGGTTAAATTACAAACTTAGTTCAGAAATTATTTTGTAATTTTTTTTCAAAAACTATTCATCCTATCAAGTTCAAAATAATTTTCCTAGAAAGTTTTTATGAAGTTCTACTTTTGAGATTTTTTTCATATTTTTAAAACTTATGGTTCAAAAGTTAGAGGGGGGGGGACGCATATTTTTTTACTTCTGGAGCGATTATTTCCGAAAATATTTACATTATCGAAAAATGATTTTAGTAAACCCCTATTCATTTTTAAATACCTATCCAACAATATATCACACGTTAGGGTTGAAATGAAAAAAAAAATCACTCCCCACTTTACGTATAGGGGAGGTACCCTAATAAAAAAAAATTTCCACTTTTTATTTTACCACTTTGTCGGCGTGATTGATATACATATAAGTACCAAATTTCAGCTTTCTAGTGCTAACGGTCACTGAGATTATCCGCGGACGGACGGACGGACGGACGGACGGGCAGACATGGCGAAACTATAAGGGTTCCTAGTTGACTACGGAACCCTAAAAAAGGATTTATAAAATACGCGATCTTGATTTTAAGTGAATCTGTATTAAATAAGCTTCCTAATCATGTCTACATTTTCTGAATAAAAACTTTGTATTATATTTTATCACTCAAAACTCTTGTGACAGAACTTATGAACCGACTAAGTAGTATAAAACAAAGTCGCTTTCCGCTGTCTGTCCCTACGTATGCTTGGATCTTTAAAACTACGCAACGGATTTTGATGCGGTTTTTGGGGTTCCGTAGCGAAATGGCAAAAAACGGAACTCTTATGGATTCGTAAAAAAAACCCTTTTTTACCTCGGCGTGGAAAGGCGTTGCCTGTCTTATGAATATCCGGCCGAGCGTAGCTATATGTACTCAGCCAGCAACCACTTACTTCCCTGCCCCTATAGTACTAGTATGTACTAACTAATATTGTAAAAGTAACGCACAAGGCGACCTACCTGTATGCGCTTGTAAAGCGGCGTGGCCCTCCAGTCGGGATCATCATCATCATTCTCCCCATCTTCCTCCTCATCATCAGAAATCTCTACGTATTCAGTCTTCTTGTCTCCTTTCTCCTTCTTGACCTTCTGTTTCTTGTCGTTCCCGTTTGTGGGCGCTGTGCGGAGCTGCTCTAGTTCCTCTGTTAGTTTTTTCTGGAATTTTATCGTTATAGTTTTTAATATAGTTGATGGATAATATTCCATGTGCGTTTGTTAGTTTCATTTCTTGGCAGTCTCTAACAAAAATCTTTCGAAATTGACTTGAGTCGCACTGCTATTTCTAAAACTTGGCATATATATGTCGCAGGGAAATGATTAAAACAGAGATGTGAACAAATCTCTAAGGGATCACGCAGGATGTTAAAATGGAGAATCCATATCATCATTTCCCTAGAAAAAACCAGTCATTTCACCAAATCACTGACTCTGTTTATTGGAAAGACAAAATCGGCCAATAAACACGACACTCTTTTTCATTTCCCTACATTTGTTTTGAGAAAATCCGTAACCACGACAGTTAGTTGACGAAAGAAACTCAAGAAGTCAACTAGTTTTATCATTTCGCTAAACAAGTTTAGTGAAATGATGAAGTCTCAACTGGAAGATGGTATATGGGGATTTGATAAAATCTCTGAACTAGTTTAGTGAAAAGAATTGAAAGATGAAAATGAAAGAATGTACACTCCGTGAGCGTTTAGAAGACCATTCGGGTTTATATTTGAAAGAAAGAAAATACATTTATTAACATCACACCAATTAAATGAACAAAGGAAAAGTAACAAACATTAAGGACGATAAAAGGGACCTCCACTCAGCATAATGTCGCAGCAAGCCACCTATTTCCTTCTCGGTTGCCTTCGTACGTTCGTGGTACATTCTAAACAAAAGCTTTCTAAAGAAATATGGAGCCGAATCGTCTTTTAATCGCACACGGATTGTAAATGATGATATGGATTGTCCATTTTAACACCCTGCGTGATTTGATCATATCCCTTATCATTTCCCTGCGACATATAGATACGTGATGGTGGTAAAACTGATAAACCAGTTTTTGAAAGTATTAGTAATCAGGGTGATGTAAATGAATGCCTGATACGTATTCGATTCGTAGTTAAATTTTGCACATAAATTGCTGCAATACCTACACTAAACTAATTTTCAAAGTATTTAATGCATCAAAGAGGTTAAAAAGCCACAGGTTACAAGTGTATTCAACTCTCGTTTGTTTTGCGGAGCCATACAGAAGTTTTTTTGGTCTACGCTGTATGCATGTGAGATATTCAAACATCTTTTTTATGGTTCTGTATCTCGAAAGGAAAAAACGGAACCCTTATAAGATCTGTTGTCCGTCCGTCCGTCCGTCCGCCCGTCCGCCTATCAAGAACCTTTTTCTCAGGGACGCGTAGAGGTATCAAGCTGAAATACTAAGATCTACTGTCCCTTGGAGCTGTGAAAAAATCAAACTTCTAAGCCAACGCAATCAAAAGATACAGCCATTTATGCCGCAAATTTTCGAAACTCGCAAGGGAATCAAAACCTACAGGGTACTTCCCGTGAACTCAGAATCTTGAAATTTGGTACGAAGCAACGTCTTATAGCACAGATAAAGGAAAAATTGCGAAAACCGTACATTTTTAGTTACATCATATAATAAAAGTATTTTTAATAATTTTAAAGTTACTACCCCTATATACCTACAGGTTTTTACGGAACCCTCGGTACGCAAGTCCGACTCGCACTTGGCCGGTTTTTTTTTCATTCATTCAACTATTGTAGTGCAATTTGCACGATGCTTTGGACGTTATCTTCATTCGTATCTTACATAATATCTTAGTTTGAATGGCTAAAATACCTTTCTTAAAGCTTCATTTCAGTGATACAGTGATAAAAACAGACTATCTAAAATAACACGTAGGTAATCAATAACATACATTTTCAGCTTCAATTTGGTCCAACTTTTCTTGCTGATACTGAATCACGATCTGCACAATGTTATTTCGCATATTATACCGCATTATGAAGCTTTTACAAGGAGCATGAGGTCACCACACACAAGCTCAATTTAATTAGTAAAAATTAACAATTCGAACAGCACGCCTCAATAGACCCTACACCTTTTTGTACTATAAAAATCCAAGTTCACCCCAAAAACTCGATTTTTTAGGGTTCCGTAGTCAACTAGGAACCCTTATAGTTTCGCCATGTCTGCCCGTCCGTCCGTCCGTCCGCGGATAATCTCAGTGACCGTTAGCACTAGAAAGCTGAAATTTGGTACTAATATGTATATCAATCACGCCGACAAAGTGGTAAAATAAAAAGTGGAAAAAAATGTTTTATTGGGGTACCTCCCCTATACGTAAAGTGGGGAGTGATTTTTTTTTTTTAATTTCAACCCTAACGTGTGATATATTGTTAGATAGGTATTTAAAAATGAATAGGGGTTTACTAAAATCATTTTTTGATAATCGCTCCAGAAGTAAAAAAAAATGTGTCCCCCCCCCCTCTAACATTTGAACCATAAGTTTTAAAAATATGAAAAAAATCTCAAAAGTAGAACTTTATAAAAAATTTCTAGGAAAATTATTTTGAACTTGATAGCTTTAATAGTTTTTGAAAAAAATTACAAAATAATTTCTGAACTAAGTTTGTAATTTAACCGTATAAGCAGGTGTTTATTGTACTTGTAATTTCTACAAAATCTATTTCTAATGAAATGACGTGCTTTCAAATAAAGTAAAAACGGTGAAAATCGGTTCACGCAATAAAGAATTATCCCATAAAAATCATCTTCCATACTTTAACTCTTTGTGTCACAGATTTTTGTTTTTTGTAATAAAAACTTATTTTTTACATTTGTTTATTACTTTGGGCTAATTATATGGAAAACCATAGCTTGTTTTCATTTTCAGCCTGAAGGGGGTATGTTATAGGGTGGCCAGTGGGGGTAACCACCGTGAAACAAGTACACAGTTTTGTTTACGCGAAATATTGTATTACATACAAAAGAAAATCAATTAATACACAAGGCCGTGATGTGAGCTAACGCACGCATTCCTCTCTTTCCGATAGCAAAGTGGTACTTTGCATATTTTGCAACTCCACACAGTGCGGACAGGTTTGGCTTTAGTGCTGCATACGCTGCAACGTCTCGATGTACCTCTAATTGGTAGATGGTTGGCTACTGCATGCCTTATAGAAGTCGGTACAAAGGGTTTGTGCTTTTTTATAGATATATAAGACGGCGAGTTAGTGTTGCTTTTCCTAGAACTGCGGTTTGCCATCCCGTTGTTGGTATGAACATAAGCAGGGGCTAGCATGTCGCGATAAATGACCGTTTTGAACCATATTTTTACCTAAACCTTGGAACATTTGTATCATGGTCATCGCTGCTAACTAAGTCAGCTTTAACATAAAAGTACCTTTTAAAATAAAATATTTACCACTTCCTATTAATGAAGAACTACTTTTTACAAAAAAATATATCGAGTAACAAAACACAATTGTGTCACAGTGGTTATCGCTATTAACCACTTTGAATAAGTCCACTTCTACCAAAAGTTACAAATCAAAATGTAAATATTTTTCACTTAAAATAAATGAATTTAATAAGTATATTTCATAATACGCATCACAAAACACAGCAAAAGAACTATTATGTATGATATTTTACATACCAGCAAAATGACACTTACACATTTACAGAAACGGCGGTTATCGAATAGGAATTTAGTTCCGTAAACAACCGTCTAGCAACCTGCGAATCACATTGTTGTCAAACTAAGGCCTTCTTGTTGCCCACTTAGTACGCCATTTTTCCCAAGGATGGCTCTGTTTCTAAATAATCGGTCGATAATTAGGTGGTTCTTGCAGATGACCACCAGAACGAAAAGAGTTAAGCTCGCGCGCAATAGTTTACTTATTTTGCCGATAGATGTCGCTGTAGGTGGAACGCTCATATCATATCCTACATGGCGGTGTTATTTTAACTCTTAAGTGGGGACACTTTCTGTGACGGACGGAAAACTACGGAACCCTACACTGAGCGTGGCCCGACACGCTCTTGGCCGGTTTTTTTACGTTAACTCAACTGAAATAGGGCAGATGCCCCGGTTGTGGCCACTGTACCGGTTTTAGCCACTTTCAGCTTTATTAAGCTATAGACAAATTTATAAGCATATGTTTTATAGTTAATATAAGAGTAAATTATGGCAATACAGATGGCACTGCATCTGTCAGTTGTCATTGAGTTGTCAGGAGCCACGGAAAAAAGTGGCCAAAACTGGCTCCTGGGCCCCTTTCTAACATTTTATTAAAGAAAAGATCTAATGTCAGAATCTTGACAGTGGAGATTCAAATAAATATAGTAATATATTTTCAATTACTCAGTACATAAAAAGTGTCATAATTCCTTATTGACACAAAATGACGGACGTCTGAATAGACAAACTCTCCTTAAAGTGGCCAAAACCGGGGCATCTGCCCTATGTGGTCGGGCTCCCATACTAAATTAGTACGGGAACACCTATGTGTGGTGACCTCTAGTTGTACATATGCTGATGCTCTTGTAGTTGAGGTGATCTGGGTTTGAATTAAACTAATCTAAAACAATCAAAGCTCGAAGCAAAATATAACCTCCCTACATAACATTTAAAAAAATCAAGTCTACAATGAAACGTAAGATTACCAATAAGGATAGTATATTTTGACTATAAAACTCTTGTGAGAATAAAAATAATAAAAAAGAAAAAAAACAAGACAAAATATAACTAAAATATTTATAACAAGCGAACGATTTTTGGTAAGTGCGTGATAATGCTGATAATGATCATCGTAAATTGATCGAATCATGTCGAGTATAAATTTGTGTCCGACCGAAACACGTTTTTTTGCCGAAACCGAACCCGAAACAGTAGGTTCGGCTCTGAATCCAGTTTTGGCCGAAACCGAAACTTTGATGGACATGTTTAAATCGTACATGTTGATAGTACAAAAACATTTTGAAATTTAGTTACACGTATGGAGCGCCCCCCTAAAATATTTTTTTTCTGTAATTTAACTACATAACTAAATAGCGGCATACAATATACACCTTATGTCTTTTTATTAAGATACATTTTATAGTTTCCGAGTAAAATGGCTGCGACATACGGACGGACAGACGGATATGGCAAAACTATAAGGGTTCCGTTTTTTCCATTTTGGCAGATTAAGTCCAATGATGAAAGTTTCGGCGCGGCCGAAAGGTTCGGCCCTTTTTTGGCCGAAACCGAACCTTGGGCCGAAACACGTTTTTTTGGCCGAAACTGGAACCTTCGGTCGGACACTAGTATAAATCGACCTAAATTACGTCAGTAACCCGTTGTAAATATTTTCATTAAGGTTAGTATCTGAGTGCACTACATACATTCTCTGCTTCGACCTGGTCCAGTTTCTCCTGTTGGAAGTGGATGACGTTTTGGAGGTGTTGGCACGCTTGGCTCTTGTTGGTTCCAACGACTCCGCGTTGTAGAGCTACTAGCGCTGATAACTGGAATTTGATGATGTTATGTAATATTAATTTTTACTGCAGATACCGATGTCACATGCCCTTCGCCAAGCAGAAGACGCAACAAATGGAGGGGCCTATTGCAACGTTTCCGTCGAAGCGACGATCCTCAGCAGTGAGGGACCGACTTAAGGAGGAGGAGAATGTAACAATTAAGGTGGTCCAGCTGAACTACAGGGGGTGGTAAAGAGCCCCAAATTTTTGTGGCAATCGAATTACGCTTAATAGCGTTTTTTTACTTTAAAATAATCGTCCCAGACACAAGTTTTTACATGCGGGATCACTAAATAGAGGGGGGAAACTAGACTTTTTAGTGACGACAGGCGAACGCGCATACTGCCGATGTCACATACGCGTTGTCAACCCTTTAAATAATAATAATAATTAATAAATATTATAGGACAATCTTACACAAACCGATCTAGTCCCACACCCAACAAACATTTTAGTCGTATAAGGAGAATTTATGCGACTCAAAAAGCTATAAACATCGTAAAGAAGTATTTTTAGCATTTTATACGACTTATAGTCTTTTATCTTTATACGACTTAAAGTCGCATATAGACGTCGTAGAAACTTCTATACGACTGTTTTACACGACTATTATTCAACTCTCAGTGGTATAAGCAAAATGGTCGTCATAGTAACGTCTATACGACTTTTACACCGAGATTAGTCGTAATAGAGTCGCGAACTATTTTTACCCTACTTCTATGTGACCGGTCGTTTAAGAGTAATAAATATCACTTAAAGTCGCATATAGACGTCTTAGAAACTTCTATACGACTGTTTTACACGACTATTATTCAACTCAGTGGTATAAGCAAAATGGTCGTCATAGTAACGTCTATACGACTTTTACACCGAGATTAGTCGTAATAGAGTCGCGAACAATTTTTACCCTACTTCTATGTGACCGGACGTTTAAGAGTAATAAAAATTACTCTTATACGATTTTGGGTCTTTTACAACACTTTTTTACGACTTTTAAACGACTACTTTACTTTTGTAAATATGGCTGAGGAGATGCAGAAAAAAATTTGTACACACAGCAAAAAAGTCGTAAAGAAGTCGTTAAGTGGTGGCGCTTACTACTTTAAGTCGCCTAAAGGTAATTGTTAAAACATTTGTTAATTTTATAAGTAAATATATTATTTATTTTAAATAATTTATGAAGCGCATTTATTATATTGAGAAAATAAACATATATTAGTCGATAAAATTACTTTCCCAATAGATTTGGGACCCTAAATACATTGTATACGTGTTTCGAATATGTAACACTAAGTTGAAGTATGTTATATTAATAAAATGGTTGTACCTTATAAGCTCTTATTCCGATGTCAATGTTAAACTTAAAACATATAAATCGAAACGGTACTAATTATCACGGCATTACATCAAAATTCCGTATAAGGGTCGTGATAAACCTTGATAAACACTTTTATACAACAAAATGTCGTATAGCAGCGGTAATAGATGAATGTTACGACATTTATACAACCACTATACGACCAATTAATGTCTTATACGACCGCTATGTGACTTTATTACGACGCTGAATCGTATAAAATGGGCCCATTTTCGGTCGTTTCGACGTCATGGCGACGTTATGGCGACCAAGCTAGGAACTAAAAGTTACCATCGGCACGTCCTGGCGACCTAAAAAATGTTTGTTGGGCAGTAAGCTCAATAAGGCTTGTGTTGTGGGTAATAGACGACAATATATAATATAGGGAGGTATAGATAAATACTTAAATACATAGAAAACATCCATAACTCAAGCCCAAATATCTGTGATGAACACACAAATAAATGTCCTTATCAGGATTCGAACCCGGGACCTCTTGCTTTGTAGGCAGTGTCACTACCGACTTGTACAGTTGGGTAACTCCACGAGACTGTAACGTCAGTTACCAATTCTTTCGTGTGTTCTTTGATTAATTCAGCAAATGTAAGTGTTCAAATATCTTCCCTATGCCTACAGGTAGATATATGGACACTTAAATTTGCTTAATTAATCAAAGAACACACGAAAGAATTGGTAACTGACGTTACAGTCTCGTGGAATTACCCAGTTGCACACTTCTTTTCTAAAACACCTTTCGAAAAAAAAAATACAAATATCTGAATCAAAAATACAAGTTCCGCACCTTCTGCTCACTCTGTAACTTATGATTGGCAAGTTTCTGTTCCAACTCAGCCTTGGAGTTCTCAAACTCGACCACCAGCCGGTCGTGCGCCTCTTTCACCTCCTCGTACCGCGCCTGATAGCCCTTCTCACTCTGGTTCTGGAGTTCCTTCTTGGCTTCCACTAGGAGGTCGAACAGGCATTTGAGGGCCACTTTGGCTTCGAGCATGGATTGGACGTTGTCCCATTGTGTTCGGGATTTGTTTTCTGTATTAATAAACGTGACATGTTATTATCCTCTTAAACTAAACGCCTTGAGCTGCGGTCGGTGCGCGGGAAGGCTCCCGCGGCACCAGGTCCTAAATGACATCATTCAGAGGCCATTGGTGTCTGCAAATATCCCCTGTTAGTTCAGTTAAATTGTACTCTAAAGGGTCCCTAGTGAAAAAGTTTTGGGGTAGTTCTGATTTCTTTCATTCCTTATGTATTTTGGGGTGCTGAATCCGAATCTGAGGTTTGCGGACAAAATTTCGTGACGTAACATAAAAAAAATCGCAAAAAGAGCGAAAAATTGAGCTTTTTTCCGAATTTTTGCTTAAAACTCGAAAACTATTAACTTTCAGTAAATGGCCTGTTTACAGAAATTAAAGTACTTAAAATTCTCTACATACATCACTATTTAGTTTTTTATTTCAGATGAACCGATCGGTCTCAAGAGCAAGTTGAAAATAGCCAATTTTCAGCGGTCACTATTTTGTTACTGCAAATTTCTTATTATCTGTGAAAAAGGTATTATAGCTTCTTTAAGATATTAAAATCGCAGTGAGGGTGGAAAAAAACTAGTAGTTCTCTCGTGCCAGTGCTAACCACTTTGGACCTTACATCAAACTAAGCACTCCGGTACATTTCATGTAAATGTAAAAAGGGCCGCCAACGCAATTGTGGATTCAGGAAGGCGGGCCTCCATTGTTCCCCAATCTGCCAAGGACTGTGTGACAATGTTGAGCCTCATGAAGACAGCTCTGACATAGACATAGAAAATACTGAAGAAAGAGACGGAGGTATGTTGAATCTCACTACAAGCCAGGTCCTGACCCAGAACCCGATGCCATTGAAGAACCTCAGCAAGATGCGGAAGGTTTGTTAAATCTCACAATCTATTTTGCAATCCTCATCTCTCCATGAGAAATGACACCACCTCTTTATTTTCCAGAACAAACAGAATATTTACCGGAACCCATCGCCACCGAAGAACCTCAGCCAGGACCTTTTAAAAGACAACGGCTCATATAATAGTACGGGCGGGGCCCGTATGATCTGCGACCTATGTACGTTTATCACATTTGTACGTAGGTACAGAAAAACCCAGTCTGCCAGTTTCAGCATGACCGGGAGTGCCCGGCAGACTGGTTCAAAAGTGACGTAAATTTGGTGTCAAACTTGTTACTTTTGAACCTGTCTGCCGGGCACTTCGGCCATGCAGGAACTGGCAGACTAGGTTTTTCTGTACCTACATACGAATTGCTATTTGTTGCCACAATTGTTATGTGCCATGGGGCTTATCTTTGTATTACGTAACGTAGCAGATCATACGGTCCCCGCCCGTACTATTATATGAGCCGTTATCTTTTAAAAGGTCCTGGCTGAGGTTCTTCGGTGGCGATGGGTCCTGGTAAATATTCTGCTTGTTCTGGAAAATAAAGAGGTGGTGTCATTTCTCAAGGAGGAATGAGGATTGCAAAATATATTGTGAGATTAAACATACCTTCCGCATCTTGCTGAGTTTTTTCGATGGCATCGGGTCCTGACTCAGGGTCTGATTGCTCCATGGTCATCGTCAGGGGTCGTTGTCCTAGAAAATAAGAGAGGTGGTGAGACACTGACTTGTGATCATATATCTAGGAGAGATGAATGATTACACAATAACTTGTGAGATTGGACATACCTCTGTCTCTTTTTTCAGTCTTTTCTATGTCTATGTCAGAGCTGTCTTTCGGAGGATCAACGTTGTCACACAGTCCTTCGTATGATGTGCAGATTGGGGAACAATGGAGGCCCGCCTTCCTGCATCCACAATTGCGTTGGCAGCCCTTTTTACATTTACATGAAATGTACCGGAGTATTGAATATGGTGTAGGGTCCAAAGTGGTTGGCACTGGCACGAGAGAACTACTAGTTTTTTTCCACCCTCACTGCGATTTTGATATCTTAAAGAAGCTATAATAACTTTTTCACATATAATAAGAAAATTGCAGAAACAAAACAGTGACCGCTGAAAATTGCCAATTTTCAACTCGCACTTGAGACCAAACGGTTCATCTGAAATAAAAATCTAAATAGTGATGTATGTAGAGAATTTTAAGTACTTTAATTTCTGAAAACAGGCCATTTACTAAAAGTTTATAGTTTTCGAGTTTTAAGCAAAAAACCGGAAAGAACTGAATTTTTTCGCCCTTTTTGCGATTTTTTTTTATGTTGCGTCACGAAATTTTGTCCGCAAACCTCAGATTCGGATACAGCACCCCAAAATACATAAGGAATGAAAGAAACCAGAACTACCCCAAAACTTTCCTAGTAAAAACACAATGTAACTGGATCATGTGTGCTGGCTGGTGTGTGGTGTGTGTGTGGCCTTAGTCGGTCGGATGGCAAAAGGCCGGACGGCTTGACACTCGTGCCGTGGGAGAGGGGAATATGTCTTCTGTAGGACGCCACCTGCGTAAGTACGTTTGCTCCCACGCACCTTAGCCGCACTGTACGATCGGCAGGAGCCGCCGCTGAGCAGGCGGCATAGCTAAAGCGGGACAAGTACTCGATGCTCTCTAATATCATAAATCCTCTATTCCGCGTTCGGAAACCGTATGTAACTACCACCATTATTGCAACCAGTAACGTAACATCTCTGACAGTGTGGTAAAAACGTATGAAAATTCATTACCCACGGTAACGTTACGAAGATCCGCGCTCTCCCCGAGCGCCGGCACGCGCCCGCGCGACTGCCGACACAATCGAGTTGGTCATGGCGGTGCAATGGCGGTCATTCTACTGGTTTTCGAACACATCATTTAGGATTTATAATATGTGTGTAGATAAAGCAGTGTATGCAACTGTACGTAATTAGGCCTTATTACGTAACAATTACATAAACTACTATTATTTGTCCCCCCTGCCGTTGAGACTTCGGGGTGCCGGTGCGCGGAAGCGAAGGTCTTTTTAGGGAATTGGGGCGCCGCCTGCAGGAGAGAAGCCTCGATCCCCGCTCCAGGTCGTTCCAGGCGCAGAGGCTGTCCATCGCGATTCAACGCGGAAATGCGGCAAGCGTGATGGGCACCTTTGCGCCGGGAATAATGCGGGGTGGTTTATTTGAATAATTATGTGTATATTTAATTCAGTTTAGGTTTACACTTCTAGTTATGAATTATTGTGGTTTTGTTTTCTTGTTATGCGGTAGTTTGTAAGTTTAGGGCTTAAACTAGATCAAACAGATATGGACAAGGTTTCTAGAGACACATACAAATGGACATCCATGAGGTAGGCCGTTGCCCAGCAGTGGGACACCCCAACAGGCTAATAAACAAAACTTGTGGGAGGGTCTCTGCGGCTACCTCCCGCGAGGTATACGGGCGATTTCACGGACTAGATGAATACTAATGGACGCGGTAATGGGCCGGGAGCGCGTTACATGGTTTATGATCAGATGCGCATAAACTTGTCGAAACCTCATGCCGCGCGGTTCAGTCGTCGTTCGACCACGTGTGACGAATTTAGTGCCAAAAAACATGTAAAAATGCCGTGTTGTACAATTTTGTCGTGTCGTATACGAAGCAACGAATTAAAAGAGGCCCCTGGAGTAGTTGCTTTCCACCGGTAAGTATAAAAACCGAGTATTTCACATTTTTTCCAAAAATTGTAGGCTTTTATTACGACATTCACCCATTATCTGATGGTACAACAGTATTCACATCAATTGCTCGCTGGCTATTGCTGGCGGTCGCAGGATTACGCGAGTGACGCGCAATGAATTTGGAAATACGAACGTCGCTCGTCAGTCTCGTCACACGATCGGCAGCCACGTTGCTGGGCATCATGGCTGACACGAGGCAATGGTAGTGGTTACGTATTTTCGAGTGTACGCACACATTAACACAGCGAGTGAGAGACTGACATTTCTTTGTGTGTATCACCTCGTGCGTACTTTAATGAGAATGTGTGCGTGTAAATGCCGGCTACGCTGGTTTTGGAACAAACTACGACTGATACCGTCTCCATATACTCCGTGGGCGATTTATATTGTTTTTGTTGCATTCTTTGCTGTTTAGTTGAACTTTTTGAAGTTATTTACATATGATTTTCTTAATGTATTTCGAATAAGATTACATTGAAGATTTTTGTATTATGTTATTTATGTCCTATGTTAAGGTATTGGCAGATAATTTCGTGATCCGTGGTTTATATTGAATTAAGGGCATTATTTTAGTAGATGGTGTACTGTGTGCGAGCTTGCATTATTAACACGGGAATGGGGAGGTAACCTTACCCTGATCAGCGTTGAGTATTTTCTGCTGCAGATCAGATATCTGCGCCTTCCGAAGCGCTAGATTATCTTCGAGCTCAGTTATTTTCTTTTGATTTTCGTCATTGTCTGGGCACTTGCGAAGCATTTCTATCTGCTCCGTTATCCACGCCCTGAAAAGAATGATTATTATTTAAGTAATTATATGCGACGTTTTAAGTCAAAGGTACATCATTGTCGGTAGTTAATAGAGTTTATTTCTAAATTATTTTTTATGTCCGTAACGCCTTATCGACAACCGACAATGATGTACCTTTCACTTGAAAACGTCACATGTAATTCCGACAAAATTGAACGAGATTTTTTTTTACCTGTTAAGGGACCCTGAAAAAACTTTTAAATGTTGTTACTTTATATGGCTAATTTTCATCCCCTTAGCGTGTGTCCAGGCTTTTTCCACGGCTAAATTGAGCCTGGGGTCCGCTTGGCAACCTAACTCCATGAATTGGTATAGGCACTAATTTTAACTAGGAACTAGAAACACTAGGGACTAGGAGCACTAGAAAGCTGAAATTTGGTATCAATATGTGCAATTAACACGCCGACAAAGTGGTAAATTGAAACTGGAAAATTATTTTTTATTAGGGTACTTCCTGTACACATGAATTGGGGTGTCATTTATTATTTTCGCTTCAACCCTATTGGGTGAGGGGATGTCATTTCATTGGATAGGTATTTACAAAGAATAGGGGTCTTCTAAAACAACTTTTAGATAAATTTATTAAAATTAAAATTATATTAATAGTTTAGTAAATATTAATGCGTGTCTAAAATCAGGTTGCAGCACCGTCGCGAGAGGTCTAGCTGTCATAATCCACCAATCATGTAATTTTTTTTTATTGGTGGATTTTGACAGCTGCTGTCAAAAAGACATCTCGTCACAGTGCTGCCACCTGGAATTCCGGAAACCCTCAATGAATTGACCTTAAGGTGTTTTTTAAATTGTATTGGTCAGACAAAATTTCGACTTTTACAATAAAATACCTGTACTCCATGAGTTCTTCAAGCGACTTCTCTGCCTCCACGATGCTAAGATGCACTTCCAACTCCTGTTCGATGTATTGCTGTACGGCTCCTGCTTTCACGTTGCCCTTAGCGCTGCGTTTCATTTGGGTCTGCTTCTGTCTGTCTAGAGCTTCCTAGAAAGTAAGTTGACATTTTAAAAGAGTGCTTTTTATATAGGGAAAGCTCCCTCCTCCATCTAGGGAAAGGTTCTGAATTCCCAGTTCCGTTACTGGATTTGTATAGAAAATGAGTACCGGGAGCACTTTACTTTTATCACACAAGTGCTTTGTAAATTAGTGTTTTTTGTAGTCCCCATTGCTAATAACCTCTTGTATAATGAGAGGCCTGAGCCCAGCAGTGGGACGTGTTTGGGCTGATATGGACCCGTAAGTGGAGTCTGACTTGGAGACAATAATTTGCAAATTGAAAGAAAGGTAACCTTAACTAATACCCCTACTTAGGAAGGGATTATTCCCTTATAGAGTAGTATTAGAGTATAAAGCCTCTTCAGCCTCTTGTTGACAGCAACCGCTTCTTCCATCTTCCTCTTAAACACGTTTTGCTGCTTGGCGTGTAACTGCTTCATTTTGGCCATGGCGGTGGCTCGCTTTAGATCTTTATTCCAAGACTTCCTAAAAATTGTATTGAAACTTCCGTTTACGGAACTTTTTTCTTACCTTCAGCCGCTTGTTGACGGCAACCGCTTCTTCCATCTTCCTCTTGAGCACATTCTGCTGCTTGGCGTGCAACGACTCTATCTTGGCCATGGCGTTGGCTCGTTTGCGATCCTCGTTCCTAAGACTAATCAAGATGGCGTCCACCAAACTTTTATAAATCTTACCTTCAGCCTCTAACTGCTGCCGATTCTTCCATTTTCCTATTCAACACATTTTGCTGCTTGGCGTGCAGCGGCCATCTTGGCCATGGCGTTGTCTTGCTTCCAATCCTCGTTCCTAAGACTAATTCCTGACAGCTTCCATGAAACTTTTCTAATTCTTACCTTCAGCCTCTTATTAACAGCAACCGCTTCTTCCATCTTCCTCTTAAGCACGTTTTGCTGCTTGGCGTGCAACGA
Organism: Pammene aurita; assembly: GCA_947086415.1. NCBI lineage: Eukaryota > Metazoa > Arthropoda > Insecta > Lepidoptera > Tortricidae > Pammene > Pammene aurita. The sequence continues at coordinate 22,419,026 of OX352306.1, read as the reverse complement.
TTCCATCTTCGCCATAGCGTTAGCCCTCTTCCTATCCTCGTTCTTGAGACGCAGCATGGCGCGCTCGTTGTCGGCCTTCCATTTGCGGAATTTCTCGCTCTCTTCGCGCATTTGACGGATTATTTTCACCTGTAGGGTTTTGATAATGTCTTAAATATATTTTTAAGCAGTCTATCCTATGAAACTACAAGGAAGAATTACCAGTGGACATGATTTTGGTCCCTTATAAATCACTGGGTCAAAGGCAAAACCAACTATCTGCTAAAAAAATGAAATCCAATTACTCGGTTCTGCCTTTAACCCGGCGAAATGTGAATTTAGGCGTTTTAACACGTAGTCATAAAAAATCATATCTGGGCCACTTCATACTTAGTCCAAGTGACAAAAACGTAATATCCTTTATGTTTGTTATAGGTACCTACGCATTACTATTTCATTGTTACTGTAACATGGTATGAAAATTTCGTACGAGTTCCAAAATTTATTACGGGATGAAACGAGTATAGTTACCCTTAGTGCGTACCTATTTGTCTAAATCATAAAAGGGCTTGCGCCCACAAACATATAAAGATATAAAGATTCTTCCCGAGTTGGGCTCATCCCACCGATTATTAATGAAATTAAAAAAAAAACGTTCCTTTTAAGATATTTTAGCGATAGTCGACTATCACGCGTCATCCCATCTCCGATCTCTCATAGACAACTAAATAAAAAGGGAGGTAATACTTAACAAGTAGGATACAATATTGTGAGGACAAAACCAACGTGCCAAAACCTCGTATACTACGGGGCCCATAGGTGCGGACCGCGAGATTTTTTGTGAAGGAAAGTGCCCCCCCTGAACGAAATCCCGCGCCTGCTGCCATCTAGTGGAAAACTCAACCCTCATTGCGTCCAAACTCATTATGCTGGACGTCTCGCTCGCTCTCGCCGTCTGTAGTGATTAGCAGCGCAGCGTTCTTGCTTTATTTTTATTGCCCTACCGGTACGCTGGTTTTGACTCTACAATAGTTAGGCCCAAAATCTATCCCATTTACGCCGGCATCGAACTTCTCACTCGCACTTATGCTAACAAATGCGTTACCTCATACTGTCTCTACCTGTTTCCTCACTGTACAGATGACTTTGACTCGGCTACATCTTTCTTACCTTAGTAGCCTTCATGGCTTTCAACTCAGCGTTCAGTGAAGCTATCTTAGCCTCATTCTTTTCTTTATTCTTGATGATTGAGGCTTGGTGTTGGCATTTCTTTTTGAGGTCACTGATCTCGGCTTCCAAGGTTTGGACTTTGGTGCGGCGTTCTTCAAGCGAAGGGTCTTTAGTCTGAGTGGTAAAAATTTAAGCACATTAAAGAAATTTTAGGTTCTTATTTTCCGTTATCAAAGCAAGGTCAGGCGGTAAAGTATATTTACTTAGCAATATGTTTGATTCAATGAATAGTGCAATATTTTCTTAAATGATATTCAGATACTGCAAATACGATTTTCGAGAGATTTTAAGTAAAGAAGTTTAGATTAGTGAAATATTAACTTATATTTCAGACGAAGGGATAAAAAACGGTTTGAGGCTGCCAATAGAGATAAGCGACTATGCGTTGCGAGGAATGTGTTTGTTAACCTTTTAAACGCTTTCTCTCTCGCATCAAAATGTGGCATACACGCTAACATCTCAACTAGTGAGAAACGAATTTAAACCTTATCTGTCAACAGTAAAATTGCTCTGACAGCGTCTGCCATGACCATGGTCGTTGGCGTGGTAGGCATGACAGTACACGGCCACTTTAGTGACTCTTTGGTGTTCAAAGGGTTAAGAACCAATAGAATCACTTCCTTTACCTATCCTCGTACAACGCAGCTCTAGGATTGCTCTTAAGAGGCTGACAACACCCGATGACCTTCAAATTGATTTGTTTAGAGAAACTAAAAAAAATATATGTTATTTTTCGTTATATTTGGAAGAGGTTCGTTAATTCCGATACACGATTGGACGAAATCGGCTCGATAGATTATTAATTCCAAAGTTACATCTTAAAATTTGCTTTAAACAGTCGTATGTCTTTAGTTTCTTAACTTATACGTCTGTAACTAAGGACAAAATTCCACCGCACTAATACTAAAAACTTTGTTGTTTTATATTTCTAAATTAATGCGTAGTTTTTTTTAATTCATCATTTTGCAAAATTTGCAATGAGCTCCCATACTAATCGTAACACAGTGTTTCTCTTTCACTCGCGGCGAAAAAGATAGGGAGGGAATTTAGCTGTTGTCAGCCCCTTAACAAACATGTTACGCATCCACGCTCATCTCTGGTGGAAACGCAGCTTAAATTTTCAATTCGACATTTACCTGAATTAAACGATTCCAACCATGGACCGATCAGACGGTGATTTTAATGATAGTTTTAGTTTATATTATGTAATACATATGATTTTGATTAGCTACCAAAGTGATCGTTTTAGTTTTAATTATGTAACCTGTATGCTTGTTTTGAGGTAGTTATTAATTTACGGTACCCCATTTTTTTAATTCTATGACGGTGGCAGACAAGCATACGGCCCCCCTGATTTTGCTTTTGAAAGCCAAGCGTTGAACAAAAATGATGCGTCACTGACGCCACGCAATCGCATTTTGTTAAGCGAAATTGAACTTGAGCAAAGCTGTCGGCTGTAGCGGTCGTTGGCGTCCGTGGTACGACTTTCCGATGACTTGCCACAGCCGACCGTGTCAGTCAAAAGGTCAAGCAGCTACCTTAGCCTATAGTACAGATGTGCAGTCACGGTAACTTTCCAAATAATCGAATATTTTGTCGGAAATTTCTAGAAATATTCACAATATAGGAAATTGGAACATGTAGTATTCCATTCATTAATTCCATTTCATTCTACCTAACCTACTCGTGCTACTAACACTAAACTAACCAATCAGTTCACAACCTACCTTAGTATTCCTCAGCTGTTGCATTAACTCCTCTTTCTCCTTCTCGAGCATTGATATTTTCTCCTCGTTCTCCTTTAGATTATTGTGGCTGTCCAGCATGTCTTTGTTGTTGGCCAGGATAGCTTGAACCACTGACGCCTTGATAGCCATGGCGCGGTTTAGCTCTTGGAGTTCTTGGTTTAATGCCACCTGTAACATCGCGAATTTGTACATGTTAGACTACAAAGGACCATAGATTAGACTTTGTAACTAATCACTAAATTAATCTGTTATAAAACAAATCATGTTTTAATTAAATCTATAAGAATTTATAGATCATATAAATTCTTATAGAGGATAAACAGCCGCAGATTGTGAATGGATGCTACTATTTTTTAGGGTTCCGTAGTCAACTAGGAACCCTTATAGTTTCGCCATGTCTGCCCGTCCGTCCGTCCGCGGATAATCTCAGTGACCGTTAGCACTAGAAAGCTGAAATTTGGTACTAATATGTATATCAATCACGCCGACAAAGTGGTAAAATAAAAAGTGGAAAAAAATGTTTTATTAGGGTACCTCCCCTATATAATTTTTCATTTCAACCCTAACGTGTGATATATTGTTGGATAGGTATTTAATAATGAATAGGGGTTTACTAAAATCATTTTATGATAATGTAAATATTTTCGGAAATAATCGCTCCAGAATTAAAAAAAATGTGTCCCCCCCCTCTAACTTTTTTGGTGGTTGAATTTTCAAAAAACCTGAAACACGTGTTTACTCATTTATCGTTAGGAATACTCCTGTGAAGTTTCGAATAAAATAGTCTAACAAATCTTGATTCGCCATATAAACTTTGGACCCCCATTTTACCCCCTTAGGGGGTGAATTTTGAAAAATCCTTTCTTAGTGCATCCCTAGACCTTATAAGGATCCTACGTGCCAAATTTGGAATCTCTAGAATCAGCGGTTTGGGCTGTGCGTTGATATGTCAGTCAGTCAGTCAGTCAGTCAATCAGTCAGTCAGTCAGTCTCTTCTTTTATGTATTTAGATAGATGGCGGTGTTATTTTAACTCTTAAGTGGGGACACTTACTGTGACGGACGGAAAACTACGGAACCCTACACTGAGCGTGGCCCGACACGCTCTTGGCCGGTTTTTAACCCTATATTTAAAGTTTTATTTTACCAGAAGTGTACATTTGACACATCCAAATATGTTTTTTATGATTCCTGGACGTCCTACGCGTTATTTTGCGTGTTTATCCTCATTGCTGCCAATCTACGAGTGTGTCTAACATTAAAAAGCACTTTTATACATAAACATAAGCGGATATACCTGTCCCATAGCCCTCTTCTCTTCTTCCAGCACCGCCTGATCCTCAGTCAACACCACATCCTCCCCTTCCTCACCATCATCCTTCGTAAACGACAGCTTTATCTCATGATCTATCAACTCCTCATTCGTCTTAAAGTTCACTGACTGTAAGTCTTCGAGCCTACTCTTAATCTCCTTTATATAATCAAGCACTGTTGTCTTGTTTTTCTCGTCATCTTTACTTTCATTCAAGTTGTCTATGGTTTGATTACATTGCTCTGTGAGCTCGTTTAGTTTCTGCTCTATTTTGTCTTTAGCTGCTTCGGCTAGGAGCGCCTTTTCGCATAGATTTGTGTTTTCGATTAGCATGTTTCCGAGGTGTTCTGTGACTTGCTTATGTTTTTTGAGTAGTTCGGAGTATTTCGTTTTTTCTCGCTCGATTTCTTCTATGAGTTTCTCGTTGTTTTGCTCGCTGACGGTGGGTGCTTTGCCGACCAGTTGTAGTCTTAGTTCGTTTACTAAATTGTTTAGTCTGAAAAAGTATAGCTGGTTAGAGTTACTGCTTTCAGCTGGTTTAGATAAAGGCGTCTAATAATCTCTATTTTGTGTTGATTAGAAGCAAAAAAGGTTTTACCTGACGATCTCAGCAGCCTTAGCGTCCTGGTTTATAATAGGCTTGTTTCGTATGCGCCGCGCGCGGTCGGCGTACCGCAGGGTGGATACGGTCTCGTCTAGGTTGTAGTCCGCTGGGCTGACGCACGCCACCATTAGCGTTAGAGAGTTGCCGCCGAGACTGTCTGTTGGGAAACGATTCATTTCAAAATCACTTTTTCTTTAAGGTTTAACAAGTTTACTTTGGTCTAGCTAGGGTTTTCGTTCGGTTCTTATTTTCTACAAAAAATCCCAAAAATTCTGTTCTCGCCATACAAAAACAGAACCGAGCACACCCTACTTTGGTGGTATTCATATTCGATCAAGGTCGTTATAATTGTTATAATTGTAAAATTTCAAATAGGTATTATGCCATCAAAATCCAATAACGTAAATCGGTCGTCAAACCAATAAACGAGACAGTTTTTTGGTAAACGAACCATTTGGCGACCGGCGCTAACGTCGTACGCTGTACAGAGTCAATATTGTTTTCGAGCAATAATCGGCTAGTGTGGACGTGGCATTGCGGCCGCGCGTGCGATTGCAGCAGCGGCAATTTCCTCGCGAGGCGGTGCGTCAGGAGTGGACCCACCTAATAGCGTAAACGCCGTCCGCCAAATGGTCCACCTATACCAAAATAATGTCACAAATAGCACTCTCTCTAATTACATTGTCAAACGCCTACTTGAAAACGTAGTATTAAAACATATACCAAGTAACTTACCCTGCAGTAACCTTGTCAGCTTGCTATCCCTATAGCTAATATAACTCCTATTAGTGCCATCCCCCAGAGCCGAGATCACATTGCCAAGTGCCAACAGACCCTGGTTAATCTTCACGCCTTCCTTTAGACGTTCGCCGCTCGCTTTCGTTTTCTTAATGCGCTCTGAACCGGCCAAATCGACTAGGTGAAACTTTGATGTGGTGGCTAGGTTCCTAAAAATGTACAGATTATAAAAATTACAATGAAAAGCAAGAGAAAAATTAAATGAAAAAAAAATATTAATGAATTAATTAAATTCAATGAATTTAATGATGTAAGATAATAATTTAAAAAAATCCTCTGCCCTAGGCGCTAGGCGTTCCCTAAGAGGCATGGAGGATATGGTGAAAAAATCGCAGTCAACAAGTCTTAGTAGCTCAGCTGGTTAGAGAGAAGGAAATGTATCCCGGAGTCGCGACTTCGAGTCTCACCCGAGGCAAAGGATTTTACTTTATTTTTAAACCTGTATCCACGTGGTGTCGATAGCAGATGTTTCTGCTTAATATATAATTCATGTAATGAATTGACGTTTGTTCATTACAAAATTAATCTTAGGCCGCCGACTCTATGCACGCGACCGGTGGCGCCAACTGCGATCCCGCGAGCGGCTAACGCTGTCATCCAAAACAGATTCATTAATTTCTATAGATTTTGATCGAGTCGCGCGAGCCACCCGATACGAGCGGCACGACCAAGGTCTATAGATTTGAAGGGAATTGTTTTGGATGACAGCAGCAGGTCGCGTGCATCGAGGACTAAAGAGTAAGTTCAGTTCTAAATATCTCACTTGTCAGTCCGGCTCTCCTTAGAGATGACTAAGGTAAAGACAGTATGACTTCGGCTCGAGGCTTGGGAGGCAGTGGACCATGTCACACAACCCAAGGAACCTTGCTCGCTTGCTTCAGGGTCTCTGCAGTCAATCTTACAGTAAGTTTAGTTCTAAATATCAACTCACTTGTCAGTCCGGCTCTCCTTAGAGATGATTATGGTGAAGACAGCATGACTCCGGCTCGAGGCTTGGTTCATGGCAGTGGAGCCTGTCACACGACCCGAGGAACCTTGCTCAAGAACCATCATGGTCTCCATGGTTGATGTCACAGTCAATTCCGATATACCTAAATATGTAATATTTTAGTAAGTAATGAAATGATTTATGTTTTTAGTCAATAATTTTAAAAAAATCGGCGGATACACACTGAACGAGCTGCCTTGCGAGGAAATTGCCGCGCGAAGCAGCTCGGCTAGTGTAGCGTGTGTGTACCACGGCCGAGGCAAACGCACGCGCGTCTGCAATCCCTCGACCGAGGCAAGTTTACACTGGCCAAGCTGTTTCGCGCGGCAATTTCCTCGCAAGGCGGCTCGTTCAGTGTAGTTCCGCCTATTTGTTAGTAAAGAAAAAACTAAGCTTTTTTAAAATATTTGACACAACAAAGCCACCTTACAAAGAACCACAAAGTTGTAGATTACTCGTAAATAAGACAGCTGGCAGCTGAAGATTTGATAATTGTAAACGTATAATTTGTTATTTTTGTGTATCCTATTACCTTATCGAAAATTAGATTGCAGTGACACAGAATAACTAATAGTACTACCGTACAGAAAATTCACTCCTTCACAAAAGTCAGACTTAGGCATAAAATTATACCTATACTCGCCGCCTGCAAGCAAAATTGAAACTTATAACCGCGCACGAACCGTGAATCTTCTTTGCGCGCCGCAGTTTTATGACCGAGCTGTCGGGGTTGTCACTTGACAAGTTTTTGTACCTATACCTACTGATTTATTTATAAGATAAATATGTAGGAATTACAAACGTTGATTCTGTAAACATATTTTTTTTATCCGGAGATAGTATGTCTGATTCTCACGGAAGTAGGTATGCCACAACCGTATTCCTTTGGAAATATATCGGTCAGTTCCTTATATTGTATTTTGGCAACCAATATTATCTCTTCTTCTTCTCAGTCGGTCCCTCACTGCTGAGGATCGTGACTCCACTGACTAATTTTCTTGATGGCAGCTCTCCACTTATCCCTATCGGTTGCTATGCGGAAAGCGTTGCTAAGAGTGATGTCCATTTGGTCCGATACTTGATCACACCACCGCGTTGGGCTTGGTCCTCTAGGCCGTCTACCGTCCACCTTTACCAATATTATATATTATATCTTTTATACGGATTATAATCGAGGTTTAGGTGTCGAAGCCATTGTGTATGTTCAATTTTGCGTGAGCGCCACTTGACACGAGTATCGTGCGAGCCCGGCAGCCATACGCCTGCCCGGGAGGCGCGCCGGCCAAATGTACCTAAACTGCGTAGTGACACCCCCCTGGTAGTGATTCCACATCATAACTAAGGCTTGCATCAACATTTATGTATAAATTTGTTCTTTTTAATACAAACCTGGTAGAATGACTCCTTTGTTAATGTCCTCCCTAATTTCAATTATGGAATGCCCTCTTTCTTTCCCAGAGAGGAGATCGTAGCACTGCTCCTGATATAGCTCCATAAACGAAACATTCACTTTGAAGATGAACTTGTCTTCATGGGTCTCTATGAAGTCAAATATGTCTGCTACGGCCTGAGGAATTACACCTGAAGAAAAAATAGATGTCTTAGTATTCTCTGCTGGCAGGCGCGGATCCAGGCTTTCGTTCAGGGGTGGGGGGCACTTTCCTTCACAAAAAGTCGCGCGGTCCGCACCTATGGGCCCCGTAGTATACGAGGTTTGCGTTTTCAGGTATCACTACATAGTATAATACAAAGTTGCTTTCCGCTGTCTGTCCCTATGTATGCTTAGATCTTTAAAACTACGCAACAGATTTTGATGCGGTTTTTTATTAATAGATAGTGATTCCAGAGGAAGGTTTATATGTAGGTATAATACATGCATAATATAGTAGAAAACACTGATAACTTTAGAGGTTTCTGATGTGATGTCATAAATAAACACATTTTTTGCGCTTACATTGCAAATGCTGGCTGAACCCTACGAGAGAGATCAAAATAAAGTACTACAGAATTGTACACCTTAAGAAGGTCTACAAAAAAGTCTGCGATGGTATATGTCTATCTCTTAGGGATAACCCACAATAACCATTTTTTATCCCGCTAGTATAGGTATAAAAGGTTACAAGAATCATAAATGTCCAGCTATGTTTTTTTTTTATACCACTATGGTGGCAAACAGGCATACGGCCCGCCTGGTGGTAAGCAGTTACCGTAGCTTATGGACACCCCAGAGGATTCACATGCGCGTTGCTTACCCTTTAAAACCTGAACACTTCTTTTTTGAGGAACCTCATACTGTAGCCCGCTGGGAAAACCTCGGCAGGGAGTACATTCCACAGCCACAGCGTCCGTGGTCCTCATTGAGCTCCTTCTCTTTGAGTATTCTCGATATCGGACACAAGTTTTCATGACTCTACCACAATTGATCGAGGAATATTTTGCCGTTATATAAAAATACTTAATAACTAAGGCATAAAATAAGATAAAGTATCATATCGGGACTATTAGGTACCATTATTACTAGTAGTACGCCTCGAACTAAAAACTTGCAATTTACTTGCAAACGAGTTGTCCAATGCAACAAGACCTATATGAATTGAAATTTCTTACATGATGCTCATACCTACACTAGCTTGAGCAACAGGCCATTTTTCAGAACATTTTTGTATAAAATTAATTATTATGGGAGAAGTCCGGTAGTAATTAAATAACATAGTGTATTTGATCCAGATCAAATATTGATATTTGAATATGTAGTACCTAGTTTGGTGTAGTCTCCATCAGAACCTGAATAATTTGTGCCCATTGTGTAAGTCTTTCCTGACCCTGTCTGTCCATATGCCAATATTGTTACATTGTAGCCTGAAAAATAAATAAATAGTTTTTTAAAGTAAAGGCAAAGAGAATGAACTAACATACTGGTGCTCCGTTTAAGAGCATAATTGGTATCGTCTTGCAAATAAGAAACAGTAGGAGACAATTTTTTTGTGGAAAACATAAGAATTAAATTCCTTTGCAGAAAAGCTATTTTTGCATGGATGTTGCAGAAATTCATCTCCACATCTGCAACAGGAACTTCCGTATTTATTCAAATTAAAAACTACAATCATTATTGTGGATACAAATAAGCATAATATAAGGTATGTTATGGTATCAAATATTCTTTAGGATAAATTATATGGTCATCTATTTTCAGTTTATATGGTCAATTTAAATTACCTTGAAACAGCCTCCCAATAAGCCCTTTCACTGCCGTATCATAAAACTCTTGCTGTGTTATGTGTTGTGGAAAGACGTAGTTATATGTAAACGCCAGGTCTTTGATCTGAACTTGGTTTTGGCCGGGTACAGCTTCTATACATTCTTCACAGCCCCTGTCAGTCTCCTGTTGCATTAAGGGCCTAATACGTAGGGCCACCTGGACCGTATCTATCGTCCCCTTGCTATTTTCCCCGTCAACCATGTTGACTTCGGTTCAGATTGTCGAATAATCTAAGTTATTTCGCAACTGCGGTCATGAATGGTCAAATATCCTTTGTTGGTATGTCAATGTTTATAACTGGACAACTAATGCCAGTTGAGTATTTTATGCCAACCAGCGACGTTCTATACCTGCAAAAAGGCTGTTAAACTTAAGAGACGTAAATTCGCTCTGCTGATATTAAAACAAATTGGGTTAATTTGTGAATGATGCTTAAAGGTTACACCAATAACTGTTGATATATTTCCGAAGTATTTACAGCGAAATATTAAAGGTCAGTTTACTTACCCTACTTAATATAACTCGCTTTAGAAGCAATACACACAAATAAGGCACACCATATCATACAAGAACACCAAAAATTTTCAGACACAACGGTAACGGTTCGACTGATTTGAGTTTGTAGATTGATTAAAAAACGGAGTAAACGGACGTCAGTTTTGAAACGTATGTTGCCATATGCGCCTGCGACTTTTCATGTGAGCCCGCGCCATCTGTTGGGGAATAGTTCTACGTTTTAATACCACAACAACAAGCAAAAAGCAAAGCTTGACACACTTGACACAGGTACAACAAATGAAACAATAAAAAAGTTATGAAATAAATAAAATAAAAGTGAAAATAAAAATTTATAGTTACGTAGGAACTCATATTTATAATATTGACTGACATATATCGCCTTTAACATAACTTATTCATAGCTTGTGAAAAAAATAACGACTCTGACTCAAAGAGGTTTTGTGTGTGGGGTCGGTGTAGTCACTGGCAACTTAATAATACATTTATGTTTACTCTGTGGCTGTGGGCTCGTCGTGCTGTCAAAAGTTAGAAAAACGAGCGAAAACGGTGAGATAGTTGTTTACAATTATGTGTAAAATCATTCAAAGCACTATTTAACTTGATAAAAGATTATATTTTTTCATATCAGTGTAATTATCGAATGTTTAAATCATTTAAGTTCCAGGTGCACCAGTGAAATGTGTTAATTTCGCTATAATGCCTCTAAGGACTCGCACAGTCAGAGCGCCAAAAGCGTCTAAAGAAAATGTAGAGAACCTAGTCAAAACTAAAGTGAAAAACACAGGAAAAGTTTCAAAGCCAGTACGTAAACCTTTAGCGGATAAAACAAACTCTGCCTCAGATGAAAATGCGAGCCCCGAGCCCATCAAAAAGGTTATCAAGAAGTCGAATAAACCAATACAAAAGGTAGCGCCCGTAACTAGCGATGAAGTTAGACCACGACGAAACAGGCGTTTACCACCTCGATATGTTGAAAATGAAGTATTAAACAATCTGTCGAACAACAAAGAAAATGCCACAAGTCCCAAGAAGTCACTCAACAAAACCCCTGTAAAAAGTGCTGAGAATTCAGAATCGCCATTCAAAACTCCAACTCCTGCGCTAGATAATAGTCTTGTTACAACTAGACCGAAAAGGGTGAGTCGGCTACCATCAAAATTTGATGAAAACTCAAGTCCTAACGAGTTTGTTCCAAGTCATTGTCACACCAGCACACCACTAGTGTCTAAAGCACCGGAGAAGACTAAAAATGTAAGAAAAGTGTTAGCTGGCAAACAAAAACTGGTCACACAAGAAATAGCTAAAACTGAAGCACAAATTACCAACAAAGTAACACCTCAAAGAGTTTCACCGAGAAAAGGTACTGTAGCCCGCTGGGAAAACCTCGGCAGGGAGTACATTCCACAGCCACAGCGTCCGTGGTCCTCATTGAGCTCCTTCTCTTTGAGTATTCTCGATATCGGACACAAGTTTTCATGACTCTACCACAATTGATCGAGGAATATTTTGCCGTTATATAAAAATACTTAATAACTAAGGCATAAAATAAGATAAAATATCATATCGGGACTATTAGGTACCATTATTACTAGTAGTACGCCTCGAACTAAAAACTTGCAATTTACTTGCAAACGAGTTGTCCAATGCAACAAGACCTATATGAATTGAAATTTCTTACATGATGCTCATACCTACACTAGCTTGAGCAACAGGCCATTTTTCAGAACATTTTTGTATAAAATTAATTATTATGGGAGAAGTCCGGTAGTAATTAAATAACATAGTGTATTTGATCCAGATCAAATATTGATATTTGAATATGTAGTACCTAGTTTGGTGTAGTCTCCATCAGAACCTGAATAATTTGTGCCCATTGTGTAAGTCTTTCCTGACCCTGTCTGTCCATATGCCAATATTGTTACATTGTAGCCTGAAAAATAAATAAATAGTTTTTTAAAGTAAAGGCAAAGAGAATGAACTAACATACTGGTGCTCCGTTTAAGAGCATAATTGGTATCGTCTTGCAAATAAGAAACAGTAGGAGACAATTTTTTTGTGGAAAACATAAGAATTAAATTCCTTTGCAGAAAAGCTATTTTTGCATGGATGTTGCAGAAATTCATCTCCACATCTGCAACAGGAACTTCCGTATTTATTCAAATTAAAAACTACAATCATTATTGTGGATACAAATAAGCATAATATAAGGTATGTTATGGTATCAAATATTCTTTAGGATAAATTATATGGTCATCTATTTTCAGTTTATATGGTCAATTTAAATTACCTTGAAACAGCCTCCCAATAAGCCCTTTCACTGCCGTATCATAAAACTCTTGCTGTGTTATGTGTTGTGGAAAGACGTAGTTATATGTAAACGCCAGGTCTTTGATCTGAACTTGGTTTTGGCCGGGTACAGCTTCTATACATTCTTCACAGCCCCTGTCAGTCTCCTGTTGCATTAAGGGCCTAATACGTAGGGCCACCTGGACCGTATCTATCGTCCCCTTGCTATTTTCCCCGTCAACCATGTTGACTTCGGTTCAGATTGTCGAATAATCTAAGTTATTTCGCAACTGCGGTCATGAATGGTCAAATATCCTTTGTTGGTATGTCAATGTTTATAACTGGACAACTAATGCCAGTTGAGTATTTTATGCCAACCAGCGACGTTCTATACCTGCAAAAAGGCTGTTAAACTTAAGAGACGTAAATTCGCTCTGCTGATATTAAAACAAATTGGGTTAATTTGTGAATGATGCTTAAAGGTTACACCAATAACTGTTGATATATTTCCGAAGTATTTACAGCGAAATATTAAAGGTCAGTTTACTTACCCTACTTAATATAACTCGCTTTAGAAGCAATACACACAAATAAGGCACACCATATCATACAAGAACACCAAAAATTTTCAGACACAACGGTAACGGTTCGACTGATTTGAGTTTGTAGATTGATTAAAAAACGGAGTAAACGGACGTCAGTTTTGAAACGTATGTTGCCATATGCGCCTGCGACTTTTCATGTGAGCCCGCGCCATCTGTTGGGGAATAGTTCTACGTTTTAATACCACAACAACAAGCAAAAAGCAAAGCTTGACACACTTGACACAGGTACAACAAATGAAACAATAAAAAAGTTATGAAATAAATAAAATAAAAGTGAAAATAAAAATTTATAGTTACGTAGGAACTCATATTTATAATATTGACTGACATATATCGCCTTTAACATAACTTATTCATAGCTTGTGAAAAAAATAACGACTCTGACTCAAAGAGGTTTTGTGTGTGGGGTCGGTGTAGTCACTGGCAACTTAATAATACATTTATGTTTACTCTGTGGCTGTGGGCTCGTCGTGCTGTCAAAAGTTAGAAAAACGAGCGAAAACCGTGAGATAGTTGTTTACAATTATGTGTAAAATCATTCAAAGCACTATTTAACTTGATAAAAGATTATATTTTTTCATATCAGTGTAGTTATCGAATGTTTAAATCATTTAAGTTCCAGGTGCACCAGTGAAATGTGTTAATTTCGCTATAATGCCTCTAAGGACTCGCACAGTCAGAGCGCCAAAAGCGTCTAAAGAAAATGTAGAGAACCTAGTCAAAACTAAAGTGAAAAACACAGGAAAAGTTTCAAAGCCAGTACGTAAACCTTTAGCGGATAAAACAAACTCTGCCTCAGATGAAAATGCGAGCCCCGAGCCCATCAAAAAGGTTATCAAGAAGTCGAATAAACCAATACAAAAGGTAGCGCCCGTAACTAGCGATGAAGTTAGACCACGACGAAACAGGCGTTTACCACCTCGATATGTTGAAAATGAAGTATTAAACAATCTGTCGAACAACAAAGAAAATGCCACAAGTCCCAAGAAGTCACTCAACAAAACCCCTGTAAAAAGTGCTGAGAATTCAGAATCGCCATTCAAAACTCCAACTCCTGCGCTAGATAATAGTCTTGTTACAACTAGACCGAAAAGGGTGAGTCGGCTACCATCAAAATTTGATGAAAACTCAAGTCCTAACGAGTTTGTTCCAAGTCATTGTCACACCAGCACACCACTAGTGTCTAAAGCACCGGAGAAGACTAAAAATGTAAGAAAAGTGTTAGCTGGCAAACAAAAACTGGTCACACAAGAAATAGCTAAAACTGAAGCACAAATTACCACCAAAGTAACACCTCAAAGAGTTTCACCGAGAAAAGGTACTCAGAAACCAGCGCCACAAAATATTTCTACAGAGAAAGATATACAAGTAGTAACCCCTCAAAAAGTTACAGAGAAAGTAAAATTACAAAAAAATCCACAAAATAAAATACCCAACAAAATTGTATCACCGAAAACTGAGGTACATAAGAAACTTGTACAAAACAAAGTAAGTGAAATTGTGCAGAACATATCTATATTCTGCACAAACAAAAAACAAAGCAGGACAAGACGGCTGAGAAAACCTGTAGAATATAAAGAGGATACATTAAGTCCTAAAGTAAAGAGCCCAGACAAAAAATCGAAAAATGCTAAAGACAGGAAGATTGTAAAAGCGAATTCTTCATTTAGAGTACTTGAAGACAAAAAGTCTAAAAAGGGTGAACAGGACATTTATGAATTTACTTTTGATCCTACTGAAGAACCACCAACTCAAAAGAAGAAAAAGAAAAAGGTTACTGTTAAAAAACCAGCAAAGCCAAAAACAAAAAAAGTTTATAAGAACAATTATGAGAAAAACATAGCGAGGGCTTTGGCAGATTTAAAAAATGTTGTCACCAAACAAAAACCAGCAAGTGAAGCAACAAAAAGCTCAAATACTGTGCAAACTAGAAATAAAGTTGTACAACAAGCAGTTAACAACAACCCATCTTCAGTAATGATAAGTACAGTTGCTGAAATCCACCCTGACCCAGCCCAAAATACTTCCATAAGAAACATTTCCACTAAACATGTCTCATACAGAGTTGAAGATATTGCGGCAGACTTTGATGCTTCTGTGGACCATGAAATTAACTATTCACCCATAAATTCTCCGCACAGAATTGAACCTGAACCAGAACAGTGTCCAACTAATACAAACCCAGAGTATACGAGGCCTGATGATCCTCTGAACTTACGAAATGATTTAAGCTTTTTCTATGACCAACCAGTTGCTAATAGTAGCATGAATGCATCAAAGGACCCAACAGCAACACCGTGGCGAGCTGAATTTGAGAATCTTCCCATAAAATGGCAGGCCAATACTTACGTCAAACCAGACATGACTCCAGCTTTAGAGTGCTCCTTTGTTAACCATTTTAATGATAGTAAAAAGAAACATGTGTACACAAATATGGTGGCAGATACTAATGACGTATTACCAGAAATAGAAGATGACGCTCCTAAGTTGAAACAAACAAGCATAATTTCATTTATTAAAGAAGTTGCTGAGAAGAAAGCTAATAGGAAGAAAAGGGGAGCCTCTGCAACACCAACAAAAGCTAATTCATTATTTGACATGTCTAATGTAACATCTAAAAGTATTGCAACACCTAGAAAAGAAACTTCCGGTGCTTCCATTAACAGTGCAGAAAATGAAGGTGAAAGCAACAACCCGCTGAAACGTAAAAATAATGATGATAATAATCCCACTCCAGCAAAAGTACCTCGTAAAGACAATGAGAACACACTGTTCGGTTTTGATGACAGTGAAAATCAGGACCAAGAAAACGTATCACCTGTAAAAGTCAATAGATTACGAAGCCTAAGGTCACGATCAGGAGCTGTGCTCAAAGAAATTAATAAGCAAACAGGACCTATGAGGGCTGAATTACCGGCTGCAATGAAGGCTAAGTTGGCACCGAGTTCCGAAGTGGTAGAAAAGATCTATGGTGAAATGAAGTCTGCCGCTGATGCCCCTGTGTTGTTAGACAAACAGGGTGATGTTGAGATTACGAATGTTGAAATGGCAGACGGTTTGGAGGATGACAGCCAGTCAGTCCATTTGTTTGAAGATATTGAATTAGTTCATCATTTGAAGGTACAGATAATCTTTTATTTTTATATTTTAATTTAATGGGATCTTAAATGTAGAAATACTCCAGTTGAACTAACATTTTTGGCAGCAGCATCTTAAAAATGGCAGTGCTTCCAGTATCCCTACACTAATGAGTGGTGCTAATTTACTGTAAGCTGAGCCACTTTCCTTTTTAATCTTTTCTCTGCCGTTAGCAGGGCTTGGAACCGGTATTCGCAGAAAACCCAATATATTTCATTATTTTATGGTATTTATGTAGAACTCAGTATTGTATTTAGGAAATGGCTTAGTATTATAAGATTGTTCGATTAAAAATGAAATAGTAAACGAAGAACCGAAAAGAACCGAAAAAATACCGGTATTTTAGTATGGAGCAAATACCGGTTTTCAAGCCCTGGCCGTTAGTCAATTATGGAACTATCAATTTTGAACTCTGTCATAAGTCATAATTTACGAAAGAAAGTTTATTTATTTATTTAATCTTTATTGCACATAAGGAAAGTCAATTATGGAACTATCAATTTTGAACTCTGTCATAAGTCATAATTTACGAAAGAAAGTTTATTTATTTATTTAATCTTTATTGCACATAAGGAAACTTAACGTACAAAAAGCGGACGTAAGATTATGTTTAATTTAACCCTATCTTATCTAATTTTCCAGCCTACCCGCAAAAGTTACGGCAAGGCGAAAAAGGTGACGTTCCAAAACTCATCCGACAGCGCGTCTGAAGATGGGGCCCGTAACCAGCCCAGCGATGACGATGTCGACAACCTTGAGGATCTGAGCTTCTACCTACCTCAGGTGAAGGTCAAGAAGGCGACTAAGAAGAAGAAAACTAAGAAACAGTTGCTAGAAAAGAAAGAGGTATGTTATAAATAAATACTATTATTGTGTAACAATCTTACAAAATTTAAACGACCGGGTCGAGTGGAGAAAAAAAGGGGAGGCCTTTGCACAAGAAAATTAAAAAAATCTTACACAAATCAACCTAGTCTCACGGTAAGCTCAATAAAGCTTGTGTATAAGCACTTTACATTTGGACATTACGCGTAAGAAACCCGGGTATGTCCTTAAACTACGTCCGGACACGGGTATGTCCTAAAACTACGTCCAAAAGAGAGGTATGGGTACTGCGTATGAGATCTCGCTATGTGTGGTAGGGCACAGCACAGCGAATGTCATCTTGCTTAAATCTGGAGCAGAGCCCGACTGGGGAAGTACCTCCACCTTACAGAAAACCACAGCCAAATAGCACTAGACCCTACTCATAGTGTTGTGTAAGTAAGGTGGCTAAAGAGCTCAAAGAGAACCCAGTGTGTTGACGACGAGGGACCCTCTTGTTCCTTTAGCCGTCAACACAGTAAATCCTACTTTTTGTAAAGGGCCGGCAACGCGCATGTGACAACTCTGGAGTTGCAGGCGTCCATAGGTTACGGTAGCTGCTTACCATCAGGCGCGCCGTATGCTTGTTTGCTACCGTCGTGGTATAAAAAAAAAACGCTGGTAGCCTGGCGTTTAGACGTCTGCCTTTCAATCTGAAGGTCTGGGGTTCAAACCTTAGCTGGTACCACTGAGTTTTTCGGAACGAATGTACGAAATATCATTTGATATTTACCATTCGCTTTTCAGTGAAGGAAAACATCTTGAGTATCGTGAGGAAACCGGACCTAATCCCAATAAGGCCTAGTTTTCCCTCTAGATTGAAAGGTCTGATAGCCCAAGACACCTACTACGCAAAATAATAGGGTTGATAACAGGACCTAATACACTCAACAAACATCAATTTGGGTAGGACAGACAGCCCTCTGTGCCATGCATGCATGGAGGCAGAG
This sequence comes from Pammene aurita, assembly GCA_947086415.1. Taxonomy (NCBI): domain Eukaryota; kingdom Metazoa; phylum Arthropoda; class Insecta; order Lepidoptera; family Tortricidae; genus Pammene; species Pammene aurita. The sequence continues at coordinate 22,400,747 of OX352306.1, read as the reverse complement.
GAAACAACTAAACACATTCTGCTAGACTGCAAACATGTAGAAGTATACAGAACTTAGCACCTAGGGTCTCCAAGCACCTTACACGACGCGGTAAGCAACATAAAGGCTTTGCTGGGTCGTGGAGGAGCTAGGATGGTTAGAGTAACGCCATCTGTGTTTCACGCAAAATAGGCACGCTGGGTGTCGACTTGCGGAAAATGCCCAGTAAAACTAACTAAGGTCTGATAGCAGTCACTTTCGTAAAAACTAGTGTCTTTGTAAATTCACCAGATTAGGTTGCCAAGCTGACCCCCAGCTCAATTCAGCCGTGGCAAGAGCCGAGACAAACACTTAGGAGGATGATTAAGACATTGACTTTGGCTAGAGATTTGTATATTATATTTATAGACGAATTATTATTTAAATATTTAAGACAACTTTTCTTTACCAATCTTTTGGTTAGTGTACTAATGGGATAATTTTGGTGGTAAATATAACCTAATTAAACGAAATATGGTACATTTCCTGAAACAGCATTATATTCTGGTGAATTATTCTGATAAATAAAAACATTATTCCTTTTTGGGCAGTTACTATAAAAAACTATTATTCACTACAAGCAACACTTAGACCTCCTTAATAATAAAAATAAAGTTTTCTGAAAAACAAAAAAATTGTTAAGATTGCTCTTATTATTTTTAAAACAAATACTTTATACTTTACTAAAAACATTACATTGTGCAAGTGATAAAATAGTATTCAAGAAGGATTCAAATAAAACTACCAATCAATAATTGTAGGGATACACATTCAGCCCAAAAAAATGGCCCCACAATACTGCCGCAAGATCGACTCGTGCAACAGTTTCTCTGACAGTCTTATTACGGTATAAGACTGGCCGTTACAAATTTTCACGAGCCATATTTTCAGTGAATCTTGGAGTCTGTATCCTCCTTTATATAAAACAAAATAAGTTTCTTTTGTTTTAGTATTATGTTAAAAATAGAACGGTTCTGGGAAAATCCATGAAAATGTAACGCAAGTTACTGTTTCATTGACTGGTATTTTATTTCTGATGAAATATAATGGATAAAAATAACTTTTATCCCTGGATATACTAGTATTTACACTTAAAAAATAAAACGTAAACAGTGGGGAAGGCCAGGGATTTTTTTTGTAGAGGGCGCTGTTCCAAATTCCATACAATGAGAGAAAGAAACAGAAGATAAATGGTCCATAACTAGTATTATGCAGTCAAAAAGCTTTTCTTAGGGAACACCCTTCCCTATGGCGTTAATCTATGTAGCATTTTAATTTAAGCGTATTTCAGAAACCGGTGGATTTAAATTTTGGAGCAATTCGAGACAAAACATTGAAACAAATACAAATTTTGCTTTTCTAAGCACTAAGGTTGGAGATGTCACTTTGCCACTTGCCTTCCCCATTAGTAACTTGCGTTTTAACTCAAGATGGCTGTGACGTCTTTAGAGTAGTTTTTTGATTTTTGCTCATTTTCGTAGTTCAGTGTGTAATATTGATAGCTTATTATGCGGTGACCTAACGAACAAGTGTGCAGCTAATGAAAAGTTAGTCAAAAAAGCGCGTAACCACCCTTTAGTTGAACAAACGGTTATGCGGGGTCTCGGCCACCCACGTGTTTGTAGGGAGGCTATCACCCTTCAATCAGCAAGGCCTCAACCGTACAACGTTGCGTATAAGTATTTATAATAATAAAAATTAATATAAATCAAAAGTATACACCTCGACATTGGCAGAATTCACCTCGCCAAAATCGGCGAGGAGTAAAAGCCATATATAAAAAAAAACTTGCGTTACGCTTCTCCTGGATTTACACTTCTCACAGAGTTCTAATAGGAGTTATTATATGTTTCAGAAAGAGGAGGTGGATGCTTGGGCAGCGGGTTTCAACTCCATGTGCGAAGACATTGAGGAATTCGATTTGGTGGTTGAATAGTTCTGTAAATATCAAGAAAATCATGGAACGCTGAGCCTTCCTCGTTAAGTACAATCATGAATGAATGAAAGGTTTAAAGTGCGAAAATTATACATATAATGTATCCTTTTTCATTGCTTTTGGTTATTTTTAAGTGCGTCTATTTACAACTGTTTATTAGAGCCAGTACGGCTCTTCAGGGTACTATAACTTGACATAAATCAAGGTTATATGAATATTGCTTCAGACACACATAAAATAATATTGATAGAAAAATACTTCACAAAAATTTCCACAAACAACCCGCTCCTTGCTGTTCTCGGCGCAAAGGTGCCCATAACGTATGCGGCATTTCCACGAGCAGGAACGACTAGCGTGGGTTTATTTTTTGCGTGAGTTGACGGTCAATATAATTTTCGTTGGCAACACTCATAAGATTTTTCGATAACGAAACACTCTAAATACTCTTAGTTTAAGTGTATACGTGAGAACTAGAGAAACTTATGTTCACTTGCACGATTGTGAGTATAATAATTTACACCCATATCATAAATCCTCTATTCTTCGCTCAGAAACCGTATGTAATTACCACCATTATTGGAACCAGTAATGTAACATTAGTATATTATCTGTGCCAGTGTCATAATAATGTTCGAAAATTCATAACCACATCGATTTTGGTAACGTAATGATAATCCAGCCCTCCTCCTCGACCGTTTGCACAATCGAGTTGTCCATGGCGGTGCAATGGCGGTCATTCTAATGGTTACCGAACACGTCATTTAGGATTTATAATATGTGTGTAGATAAAGCAGTGTACGTAACAGTTACCCTTATTACGTAACAGTTACAAAAAACTATGTACTATAACTTCATAGAAATAAGAACTGTAATCGCGTGTAAATTCAAATGAACATTAGTCGCTCTGGATCTCATGTATAAGTAAGTGTATCTATTACGAGCTTAGAGAAATCAACCAACCGGAGTTGCCATTGACAGGCGTTCCCCTCTGCCGAAAACATATGACCAGTGGTCATACACATGTATGGACTGACGTTTATCTATTTGTACGTTACGTACGAATAGCATACATTTGACGTTCCCCTCCCCCGCAAAAATCGGCAGACATTTTGTATCGGAAATGACAAACATGGCTACTCTATCCGGGTTTAATTCTCTAAGATTACGAGGTTATCATGATTTAGTTTTATAGTTTAAGAATAATCAAGAGATTTATTTTAGCGCGGCCATATTTATAATTTGCCATTTACAAGTACAAAATTCGTCACAATATTTTTTTTTACATGACAACGCATTTGTTTTAGAAATTAAGTATAATATTTTTAGTTTTATTAAGTTTTAACACACAGTTGATAATGTTTTAGTGAAAACACGGTACAGTCGTCATCAGATGAATCGGAGCGGCTATGGTGGTCAAAAATATCTGAACAACGCCTCTATTGTCAATGCGATAATGCGCACGTACAGATATTTTTGAGTACCTTAGTCGCTCCAATATATTTGATAGCGTCTGTACTTACTTACTTTTTTATGTCCGTCATGCCGCCATATATTCGTAATTTTTTAAATTATACATTTAAAAGACGTAAGTTAAAAGTTAGTTTTTATAAGTGAAATCTAATATAAGTTGTGAGTGTGTTATATTGTATGTGTGATGCGAGATTTTAAGTTTTAAGTGGCAATTTCTAATTAATTTGACATTTGATCTGTATTGATCTTGTTTTTAATGTCTCGAATATATTTAAATGTAAGTTAAATTTTATTGATAATGCGGGCATAGTGTTTTTTTTAACAATAACGGTACTAATTGTCAATGTTTTAACATTTTGTTATATTTCAATAATTAACGATTTTACAATAAAAAATATGTTAATGTTAAATCCAGTCTACCACGTGTATAACACGCTTTAATTTTTTTTGCCAGTCATTAACAATAACTAAATATAACGGTCGCCATCAGATATATCGGAGCGGCCACGGTGGTCACAAATATCTGAACAACCCCTCTATTGTCAAGGCGATAAAGTGCATATTCAGATATTTTTGAGTACCCTGGCTGCTCCGATATTTGATGGCGACTGTACAATTTGAAACCTATTTTAATATGATGTCTCTAGAAAATTTGATCTTAGAAGACGAATGATTCACAAATGGGACCAATGACTGTATATTTTTCTACATAAATAAATATTTAATAATCACAGTGCTTGTTATATTTATAAATTATATATTTTAGAGAGAAATGAGAGTGTGATGAGTGTTCGTCTCTTTCTCACGCGGGTGACGGGAGCTCATTGGCACGTCCGCATCTCACGCTGGCCGGTGTGCGACTGGCGACAGTTGTTTGAATTCACTCATTTTAGGTGCTTCACTTTCGGAGCGTACATAACCCATCTGTCATTATTATACAGGGTGCCATCTGAGACGTGATCAGTTATATGTTTTTCTAACTCCATAAACAACTAGCAGTTGAATGCCCCAACATTTTTTTTTTCTTTTTTTTTACATGTTTTTGTAATTTATTTTTCCTTCAAAAGTGTATATTAGTGTAAAACAGTTTTAATAAGATATTTAAGGTAAAAAAAAAATACAATTTACAATTAAAGTTACAATTTATCCGGAATAAATGACAAAATTGTTATTAACGACAGTTCCATTTCAAAGATGTAATTCAATTTACTTATTTAAATATTATAATAAGTAGTTTAAATATCCTGAAAACCCCGTCAAATGAAAAATAAATTACAAAAACATGTAAAAAAAACGAAAAAAATGTCTGATTTTAGTAAAAGTTGGGGCATTCAACTGCTAGTTGTTTATGGAGTTAGAAAAACTCATCATAGCCTCCTAGTCGACTCTGTAGTGACCATGTGTGTTCATCACGGATTTGTTTCTGAGATATGAATGTCGTCTAGTAGCCGTAACACAAGCCTTATTGAGCTTATTGTTGGACTGGGTCGATTTGTGTAATAGTATCCCATTATATTTATTTTTTTCTACTCCTCGACTGTAATGCTTGAATTGAGATTGTGTAGACCATAGTTCGGTCTACACAATCTCAAGGTTAGCCAGGCTATCGGTGGATATAAGATTCTTTTGTCACCTATAACTACTATTTACAACTTCGAAACATGAAATTGGTGTTTTTACACTGGTATAAGTATGCCAAATGCATAGCATATGCCAAAAACAAAAAAAAAATTAGCTTAATGTGAACTAAATAGGTGGCGCTGCGTAGGATTAGTATTAGTGTTCCCTCCAGTCGACAGATGGCGTTAAAGGCAGTAAGTAAAAATAAAAGGGCCATGAAAACAGGAACTGTTGTTTTTACCAAGTGTTGTTGCTAGTTCTTATGCGGTATTCCGAATGAAGAGTGGGCGGAGGTGTGCTATTTTCTCGATGTTTAATCTTGGCAAGCTGGAGGCAGGCCTGATAGATTTGCTTTTTGTTAGATGCACAGACTGACTATTATTACTACAATCTTTTCTGTTTGCTCTAAGGTTGACTGCGAGATAATGCCTTATGGCGTTAAATCCGCCTTATGTACGATAAGTTTTCTTATGTGCATTAAGCATTAAATAAATAGCCTCTTTTATAAAGCTTGTCCCAGAAAAAAATGTCGTTTATTAGTTCGTATGGAAAAACATAAACAATAAAAAATTACCAAATTTTTGACAACATTTTATTAGAAATGTAGTAAACAAAATATATTTTTGTTATGTTTTTCTATTGTTTATTCATCCAGAAACTTCGTAATTTTCTTTTGATACCTGCCATCAGGTTTTGTACATCTGTGTCTGTGATTAGTTTTGAAGCTGTATTCCATTTTCGCTTGAAGTTTTCAACTGATGTGGCGTTAGTTTTATGTTTTAAGAGTTTCTGCTTCATACGAGCCCAATAATTTTCTATAGGTCGTAATTCAGGGCAGCTAGGAGGATTTTGGTATTTTTCCACAAATTCGACATTATTGGCTTTGTACCATTTTATCACATTTTTAGAATAGTGGCACGTGGCCAGATCAGGCCAAAACAGAACTGGCTTCTTGTGTCGCTTAATAAACGGCAATAATCGCTTTTCCATGCACTCTTTAAGGTATATATCGCCTTTCATAGTTCCTTTAGCAAAGTATGGGATGCTGCGTTTGCCGCAAGAACAGATCGCTTGCCATACAAGAACCTTCTTCGCAAATTTATCCGTTTTTATTACCTTGTACTCGTCATTGACAGTTTTTCTATCGGTCCCCGAATAAAAATGGTGTCTCGGCAGTGATTTAAAATCAAGCTTGCAATATGTTTCGTCGTCCATCACAGTACAGTACTTTTTTGTAGTTAATTTTGAATACAGTTTTCTTGATCTTGTTTTAGCGTCAGTTTCTTGTTTCAAATTTCTATTAGGCACTTAAGTTTGTTTGAACGTCTTTATAGAATTATTTTTCTTTACTCAGTGCACAGTTAATTTAGACGTTTATCCTTTTTAGCTAAATATCTTACAGATAATGTAGATTTTTTCAGCAAAGCAGCTATGATACTCTTCTCAATATTTTTCTTAACAAACCCGGTCTTCCGACCACTTCCAGGACGCCGTCGAATACCGCCAGTCTCTCTGAATTGTTTTAGGACTCTTTGGTCAGTTTTAACAGACGTGTTTAGCTTCATCGCCACTTTTTTCGTGGAAATCCCTTGATATTGGACATATTTGTACAATATTTTCTTATGAAATTTTTCTTGTGGAGACGATATCTTTGAAAATGTGACTGTGACAGATTTTTTTCTAACATTAGCTAAAGAAACGAGATGCATTTAACGTATAACCAGCCAGTTGCAACCATTTTGATCGAAACCTGATATACAAACGTTGCGTAAACTAACGACATTTTTTACTGGGACAAGCTTTACTTTACCGTGGACGGCAAATTATCGTCACGATATTCTGGTGTGTTCACATGTACGGTTTCGTTGTATGAGACAGAGTCGTCCAGCCCACCAAACGACCATACATGTGAACGCACCAGAATATCGAGAAGATAATTGCTGCCAACTGGTAAGTATAAAAGCGAGCAATGTCTACCAATCCATTTAATTCAATTAAGTCTATAAAAACACACCAACTACAATCCAATAGCCCTAGTTTCTCCTCTGGGTTAAAAGGTCAAATGTCAGTCGCTTTCGTCAATACTATTGCCTACGCCAATTTTTGTAATTAGGTTGCCAAATGGACCCCATGCTCCATTAAGGAGTGGCAGACAGCCGGTACAACGCTAGGAAGGTGATGAGTCCCTAAAGTCACCCTAGTCTTCTTTCTATGTTATTAAAACGCCACGAAAATGAAGAAAACCATAATTAAAATTGCAAAAAGTAATTCACCGGCGGAAGAACGTATCCGACCCTAATGTGATGCCTGACGATATTAAAATGATTGCTCTTTGGCAAATATGGCGGCCAGCTGAATTATACAGCGGAAGCAAATATTACCCTCGCAAACATTCCTCCCGGGAGAGCGAGCTAGTTCGCGCACTCAAAATTAAAAGCATACAATGAAAATACTGAGGGCCCCTACCTCAGATGCCTGGGTCGCGAAAAGTGAGTGCTCCCACTTACTATAACGTGGCATTGTTGTCAATGAAAACAATTGCCGAAGTGTAGTGTTTTTTGTTTTCACGGTGTTGCCACTTGAAAATAAATAGCGGAGCATTATGCGGTAACAAGTTGGGACAATGTTTTGGTTGTGTGAATAGATCCGCGTGTCTTTGATGTAAAGATATACTTACTCGTACTTAGTAGGTTTTGTTTTACCGCTGTTAAAAACTTTACACATATTCATCTCTCTTTTTACTTGTCTTGTCAGCTCAGTTATTTAAATCAAGAATCTTCAGTTTTTCCATTCGCCCTATCCTATCCTGTTCTAGGTGATGAGAAATTACTAGGTAAGTACATTATTGCTGAAAACTTAGTTCCAAGAGAGCAGCCGAGTCGCAAGGTTAGTGTTCTAAACAATTGTCGTATTGTTTAGAACACTATAGGTATTATGAATTTTGAATGAATGTCTATGGCGAAGCATATATTGAGTTTGTTGTAACCACCTATGTTTAACAAATTAATCATTTTGATTTGATATGACTTGATTTTGACATCTTAACCCGTACAGTCGGTCGATTCCCTAACATGTTGCGACAACATAGACATGCCATCTAATAAACAAATCCTACACGAAGTACCTACTACAAATACTGCTTCTGTTATTTCCTGAAACACAAGCTGATCTGAGGAAGACTTCTGGCAATCGAGAACCGCGCGTAGCAGTCGCGGGCTACTTACGCAAATGGATTGGTGTATCTTCCAATGTTAAAGCCCACCATTAATTTGTATAGCTAATATACCCGTCCCAACTCGCGACTTAATAAATTAACAGTTAGAATATTTGAGTCATTTAATTACCGGCAGCCAGGTTGTCCGGGTCAGGAATATTAACCACAATTCTCGGTCAACATTCACAAAATTGACACGTCAAATATTTGTAACTTCGTCCTGGGACGTTCAATGGCAAACAGACTCGCGTCTAGTCCTCCCTTAATTTCCGATGTTTCTACTGGCGATTACCGCTATTCAAGTTTAAATCTAAAGCCGAGTCTGTTTAGGTTGAGTTTGCTTTGTTTTAAGTGGAAACAAAATGGCGCTGACTGTTTGATTTGGGCCGTAGGTATCAGTCGCAACGGAGATTCATTTTATCGCGTTGTTTAAGATCTTAGTAGTCTCCTACATATTGTCTTAGTACACACGTTGAGTGTGTGCTGGCCTGTTAAGCTGGCATTTAAAGCTAGCTACAAATTTGTTGTTTCAGTACAAATACTATGATGATATTGTTTGCTGTTAGACTTTGAGTTCGATCGGAGAGTTTGTTTGGCGCCTAACAAGTCAACACTTATTATAAATTGATTGAGAAGGTCGTCCGGCGCTTCTTTCGTTTGGTTTACAATGGCATTAAGAACGTAAATTAAGAGCCTTCATTAATAGGTTCTTTTGTGAGATTGCGACATATTCTTCTATATCGGGCATTTCTTAGGTACCTACCTAAAAGAAGAAAGACATAAAGAAAATACATTTATTTTAACGCCGCAAAATTGAACATTCTTAAACCTAGAAACAACACAGGCACAAGGAGACGTTAAAATAGGATCCCTACTCTACTACAGTCATTTTACGGGCGGCTAGTATGGGGAATTGGAAATAATTAATAATAGCTAAATATTTTGAGTGTAACGGATATATCATGATACAAGTATGATTTACGCAATGAAATCCTACAAAATATCGTTATTCGCTAAACGCCACAAAGATGTACACACATATTTCAAGCGTTTTTCTTGTAGGATTTTAATGAATATATCGTTTCTAAGTCAATTAAAATGTGTAAGAACAAACTACCAATTATTACTATTTGTTTCTAACGAATTAGGATATATATCGCCCGCGCCGTACATTTTGTTATTTATGTGGTTTTACATGGACAAGGTTTCTTGTTTTTCGCTTTAAATAGAAAGAAGACTTAAATATCGTCATATTTACAAATAAAATTTATTTACAAATAAAAATATACAAATTTTTTATATATATATTTTTACCTATTTAACTACTTCCGGGTGAAAAGTTGGTAGGATTTTTGCATATATTATGTATAAATATTCCATAAGAATGAATAATAAATAAATCAGGCTATTATAAATTAATGTAATACTCAGCGTAATGCCGCGGCAAGCCGTAAAACCACCGTAGATAAGTAGGTACATAATAAGTACGAATATACGCCGCATATGCGTACGCTAATGTTTTAACAACTTGTAAATTTAAATGCAGGTTGTTATGTTTACACGGATAGGCGACAAAAATATAGGGCAAGGAAATAATATAAGTAGCTAAACACGATAAAATACACATATATACTTATACGTGTCTCATTGTGTGTTGTTAAAGATATACTACTTCGAAGTAAAAAAAAAATATTAAGGAACACCAGGTTAGAACTTGCTTAAATATCTGCCCGACGCGAAGTAGATAGTAGAAGAGTAGCTATTCAAGAACTTAATGTGAACACTGAAACTTTATTCATGCCTTGATAGTCTTGATACTGAGGCCTTGGTCTGCGACGCCGGACGCAGTGCACAGCGTCAGTCAACGTCATGTTCTATTGAAATTTGCCGTATTCCCATACAATGTTATGCTGACGTCCAATAGTAGACCACAGCCTTAGGGTTCATTCTGAGGTAAAATCGCTCCCTTCTCATAGAACTTGTTGGAGGAACATTAACTACAATTTTGTCGGGGGGATGCTGACCAGCAGTACAGTGAGTGTGGCAGCCATGAAGTTATCATTGCAACGGCCTCCTAGCCCAGTCGGTAGTGACCCTGCTTACGAAGCAGTAGGTCCCGAGTTCGAATCCTGTTTTTTTTGTGTGTTTATCACAGATATTTGTTCCTCAGTTATGAGTGTTTTCTATCTATTGAAGTATTTATTCATATTTATCTATTATATATATCGTCGTCTAGTCTACCCACAACACAAGCCTTATTGAGCTTACTGTGGAACTAGGTCGGTTTGTGTAAGATTGTCCTATTATATAATATTAATTTATTTATCATTTTAAACATCAGCCGCGATCTCAGCCAAAAATATCAATAAGTAAAATGTAATCTAAGAAGATTACTTCAAGGTTAATTGTGAACTGTCTTGCTTATATGTATCATCAGTCTCAGGCCGCACGTTCACTGCAAAAATAGTACGTACGTTAGCCACCTGAGATCTCACGACCGACGCTATCTACCTAGCCAGTACTAAATGTACTAATTCAGTAGCCATGGAAGTCGAAATCGGCCAGGGCAAGATGAATCAGTAGGTATGCATGTCATGTTTGAGTGTAAATATAGATTACATTTTATTTACCTATATAAATATTCTTAGGATTAATTTGATTAGTTAAGTGTAAGTTATTAGTCAACCGATCAACCCGCTGTACAATTATTTGCAAACATAAACATCGAACGTATTCCTAGGCGCTCTACAAATTTGCCTTCATTAAAAACCATATATACGCTGCAAACACAAACTTTCAAAAGAGGAGCATCACTTCACAAATATTATATAGTAAACTTTACATTGTGACAGCAAATATTAAATACTGTTAAATAATACTGTAGCTAGCCGCGTACCTGCCAGTGTTGCCATTATCATAAACCAAACACGTCAATATTTACTCACACAAACAAGGGTAATTTTTAAATAAATTGTGGCATTTCGCGAAATTGCTTCCGCAAATAGGACGGACAGACCGACAAATGTGTGCTCAACTTTTTTCGGCCATGAGCTTTCGGCTATAATGACACATTAAATAACGGTGTGTGTTTTGCTGAGCGTTACAACATTATTGCTCTTTGTTACATGTGTTGGTTCAGTGATTTCTGCAATATTATACCGACGAATAAATACGGAAATAATATAGGTACTTAACGATTAAATATATTACAGACGTCGTAATGTTGATAGATTAGAAAGATAATAAAGAAAATACTTACGTAGGTAATTACATATATTAGCAAGATCCATAGGTATGTCCAAGTTAGTCCATCAGAGGACTTATGTATGATGTTCATTGATTTAGGGTGTGTAGCGTTACGACCTCACAATACACGCGACGTTTAAAGAATGGGGTTTATTAATTCCATGATTTACTAATAGATGTCGTAACTAGTAGCGTTTATTTATAGGATTTTATACAATCCTGATATAATGAAGAGCTTTTCAGTCGAGTACCGTGTTTATTCCACGAAGCTTGCTGAGTGGCTTAAGATTACTTACACACAATAAAACTTAATTATAATTGTATCACTATTATATGACAATACCTTTTCTACGAGTGCTCAAAATAGGCATGCCGGTAAGAATTAAGTTCGACGAATGCCTTACAACCTGCTCCCTAACAAAAATGCTGGTGATCCGTTTATATAATTGGTATCGTATTCTAATAAGAAAAACTGAAAAATAAAATTATTTCGGGCACAAATAATGGCTTTGTGTGGACTGGAGAGTTGGCTGCCTGGGACGACGTAAAAAAATTTTTTTTCGCGATGACAATATTTTTAGGGTTCCGTACCTCGAAAGGAAAAAACGGAACCCTTATAGGATCACTTTGTTGTCCGTCTGTCTGTCTGTCTGTCTGTCTGTCTGTCTGTCTGTCAAGACCATTTTTCTCAGGAACGCGTGGAGGTATCAAGCTGAAATTTATATCAAATACTCAGCTCTATTTTCCCTTGGAGCTGTGAAAAAATCAATCAAAAGTTACAGTCGTTTATGCTGCAAATTTTAGAGTTTTTCGGCACTCGCAAAACCTACGGGGTACTTCCCGTGAACTCAGAAACTTGAAATTTGGCACGAAGCAACGTCATATAGCATAGACAATGGAAAAATTACAAAAAGTACACATTTTTAGGAAAATCATACAAAAAAATATTTTTTTAAATTTTAAACTTACTACCTTTTTCCTCGCAAATGCGTGGAGGTATTATATTGAAATTCATGTCAAATACTCAGGGCTATAGGACCTTTCAGATGTAGCAAAATCAAACTTTTATGTCAACGCAATCGAAAGAAATAGCAATTTAAGTCGCATATTTTGAAACTGAGTACTCGCAAGAAACTCAAAACCTAAAGGGTACTACTCCCGTAAACTCAAAAACTTGAAACTTGGCAAGAAGAAACTTCATATAGCACAGACAAAGGAAAAATTACGAAAAGTAGACATTTTTAGTAAAATCATGCAAAAAATATTTTTTTAAATTTTAAACTTACTACCTTTTTCCTCGTAAACGCGTTGAGGTATTAAATTGAATTTAGTAATAAACATACTGCAACTTTTGCTTGTTATAGGTTTGTACGGAACCCTCGGAGCGTGAGTCCGACTCGCACTTGGCCGGTTTTTTTCTATATTTTTTCTTAGTCGCAATATGATACCAATTATGCCCTGAAATGGACCCGCAGCATTCTTGTTACACCCTGTATTCGACGAGTAGGAAATAGTAGTTTGTGTAACTGTTACGTAATAAGACCTAATTACGTACAGTTGCATACACTGCTTTATCTACACACATATTATAAATCCTAAATGAAGTGTTCGGAAACCATTAGAATGACCGCCATTGCACCGCCATGACCAACTCGATTGTGCCGGCGGTCGGGCGGGCGCGTGCCGGCGGTCTGAGAGGAGCGCAGATTTTCACTACGTTACCGTAGGTAATGCATTTTCATACGTTTTAACCACACTGTCACTGATATTACGTTACTGGTTGCAATAATGGTGGTAATTACATACGGTTTCCGAACGCGGAATAGAGGATTTATGATATTGGTGTAGATAAAGTAATTTTTATAACACTTAGTTGATTCATACGTAGTTGCACAATATTAGCTTAAATTAAAATATTTACTTCAAGGATGGTATTCGGGATTCCCTACTAGCTGTTAACACAATATATAGTTTTGGGTATTTCCAAAATTATGCTATTGTTTGTTCCTCTTCAAAGAATGAAAAGATCATTTATAAATATTGTAATTAGGTATTAGTGCAGGTTAGTATTGTAGTTTAGGTACAGTCAGGAGTTAGAGTTTAGGTATGTAAAGACGGTAAAGTGTTCAAAATAACACATAAACATAACATAGTTTTAAGTTAAGTTAAGTTTTACTAACTGAACTATGGTATCTTTAAAATACTGAAATAAACGATTTTTTTAATGATCATGTAGACGCCGTAGACCAAAGTAGTAGGCATCGGTGACATTGGTGAACGGATTGCTGCTTTGAAATGGGCCTGGGCCGGACACATCTGTCGCCGAGATGACGGAAGGTGGAGCCAGCGTGTCCTAGCATGGAGACCTTGTTCTACAAGACCAGATCCCAGACCTCCAACCAGATGGGAGGACGATATTAAAAAGATTGCGGGCCCACTCTGGAAGAGTGAAACCATGAATCGGGCTTCTTGGAGGAAAATTGGAGAGGCGTATGCCCAACAGTGGGCGCATACTCGCTGAGGAAGAAGAGAACAGACGCCGTAGACAACTTCGATGTACAGTCGACTACAAAAAGATGTACCCACTTTTTCACCGTATTGCGTTGTAATAAGGTCCAAAAGTAGATACATCTCCTTGTAGTCGACTGTACAAGTAGATGTGTAATTTCGAAAGTAAGTATTTCGTAAGCTTTTACGGATTTATTATTCTTGTCCCTCCAAGCAGATCAATAATGTACCAATATCCTTCTAATACCAAGCATTTCGCAACATAAATGAAAAATCATGTCCGATAATCCGTAAACAGCAAGAATCAAATCTTGGCATTCAATTATTCTCCCCCGTGCAATGAACGCATCCTAAGCAAATAAAACGCCCTGAACGCATCTGCTTCTCTATGGTCTGTACGCCCCTTCAGTTAATGCTGGTTGATAAGTCGTAGAACGTTTGAAATATTCCGTTGCCGTTAGTTTGAAATATATTTTATCTACACTCACATTGTAAGTTCTCTAAAACGTGTTCGAAAACGGTAGGCAATGGCTAGCATTACCACAACCGATTTTACTATGATAAGCTTTTTATCTGTGGCAGTAACGTAATTTTAACTTTACATGCTCAAATATTGATGTGTTATGAGTTTTGATAACATAATGTACACCTGCACGCGCCCGCGCCGCCGCCGACACGCGCCCGCGCGACCGCCGGCACAATCGAGTTGGCCATGGCGGTGCAATGGCGGCCATTCTATGGTTTCGGAATACGGCATTTAGGATAAATAATATGAGTGTAGATAAAGCAGTGTATGCAACTGTACGTAATTAGGCCTTAAAACACTCGTGTGATCTTATTATGAAACTTGCCTGCAATTTGAGCCGTAGGCGAAAATTGTTAAGAAAAACGCCACGAACATTTTTTTACCTACTTATACTCGTACAACGTTGCATACAATACTTTTTCTACGAATTACATAAAATGTGAAATTGAAAATTTCATGGATATCGCAATTATTTTGTCAACATATTTAATCAACAATCATTTAAGTTTTACCTTTTAAAACACAATTTTTCAACAATACTAACATTACTAACACAAATACACACCGTCGTTATTTGATCAATTATTAAAGAGCTACAGAGATTAGTAAAAATACCTAAATTACTTTCAAAGTTTGCAATTTGCCCCAACAAACGAACGGGAAATGTAAAAAACTACGAATTAGGTCTGTGGTTCTTTTAATTTTTTCTTTTTTAAAGTTTTTTTTCTAAAAACGCTGCGTTTATTTAGGTTTCTTAGGTTGGCAGTAATTTATTTTACATTAATAGTCGTGTTTGCATGCGATTACGCGATACTATTTTGGTGCTTTTATAGAACAAGTGTTATTTTGGGGAATAGACTAGATAGACTTTTCATCGAGTGTATTATCTATGTTCTTATAAAGGTGTTGACGAATGTATAAATGACAGATAAAAGTATAGGAGTAGAAAAACGACTACTATCTACACTCAGATTGTAAGTCTTCTAAAACGTGTTCAAAAACGGTAGGCAATGGCTAGCATTACCATAACCGATTTTACTATGATAAGCTTTTTATCTGTGGCAGTAACGTAATTTTAACTTTACATGTTCATATATTGATACGTTACGAGTTTAAAATTCCGAACATCGAATTTGATAACATAATGTAAATCCTGTCCTCCTTCTTGACCAACGGCACGCGCCCGCGCGACCGCCGGCACAATCGAGTTGGCCATGGCGGTGCAATGGGGGCCATTCTATGATTTCCGAATACGGCATTTAGGATAAATAATATGAGTGTAGATAAAACAGTGTATGCAACTGTACGTAATTAGGCCTTAAAACACTCGTGTGATCTTATTATGAAACGTGAGTGTCAACACTCATGTTTTAAGGACCCTTATTACGTAACAGTTACATAAACTACTATAAATGTGGAAAAACGGATCACTTGTAATGTAAGGTGATTATCACACTGGCGCCGCAACCGGATGCGGCGACGGAGTGCAAGCGTGACAGCGCTATACACATTCAGGGCACTATCTCGCTCGCACACCGGCGCCGCATGCGGAAACCGCAGCAGTTTGAAAGCCGCCTAAAACGATAATTTTGCAATTTCACGGGCCCGATCTGATGGATAGAGAGGTGTAATATAGTTAGAGTAGCTAGGGAGTAGAGGGAGGGGTAGGGAAAGTCCGGGTACATGAGAGATCGGGCCCGAGAAATTGCAAAGTTACCGCTTTACAAGTGATCCGCATTTCCACATTCAGAATTATAATACCGGGAATAATAGTGTACCTAGTCAGACGACGCTTTGCAATAACTTTGCAGTGACAAAGGGCCGTATTCTAAATAAATAAATAAAAATAAAATAATATTATAGGAAAATCTTACACAAACCGACCTAGTTCCACAGTAAGCTCAATAAGGCTTGTGTTGTGGGTACTAGACGAAGATATAAATAAAAACTTAAATACATAGGAAACATCCATAACTCAGGTACCTACAAATATCTGTGATAAACACACAAATAAATGCCCTGACCAGGATTCGAACCCGGGACCTGCTTCTTTCGTGGGCAGTGTAACTACCGACTGGGCTAGGACTAGGAGGCCGTTACAGGTAAAGGAGGATTGGTCCAATGGTTGACTGGTAGCGAATGCCTTAAGGCATTAAGTCCGCTTCTTGTACACTTTTTTTTTATTTGAGCAATAAAGTTTAAAAAAATAAATAACGTCTGAATAATGAAACGTAGAAAGTATTTAACAAGCGCATCGTCTCAAAAAAAACATAGTTTTTGGACTTATGGTTCAAAGGTTACAGGGGGCGCAATTTTTTTGAGTTTCGATCCGTAGCGCTTATTTCTGAAAATATTTAGAAAATGTTCAAAGAAACCTCGATGTTATTTTTAAAGACCCATCGATGAATTTATTTTTATTTATTTGGCTACGGAACCCTAATGAAAAAGAAATGAGCTAGGTCACGGCAAAATACAAGGCAATATAAATTTTGCTCTTGTAGTAACTCGTCCCGTAAGAGATTTGTGATCTGTGAGCGTCAGCTATACTCTTCTGGTATACCTGACGCTCCTGTGCAGCAAATAAACATTTGAATTAAGTACCTATGCCTAGAGTTACCTACAGGTAGAATCATAATTATTTTTGCATGTTTTTAAAGTGGGGAATTCCACTCATACAATAGATTGTTATTAAATCAAATACAAACATTGAAAACATTGAAAAAATAATCAACCCAGCAGGACTTGAACCTGCATCGATACGCCTTGCCGGGGCTCGATCGCTTTACCAATGAAGCTATGGGTCAAGTTACTAAGTTGACGAAATTTTCAATGCCTTCAATCATCTCCTGCTCAATCATCATGGTTCAAGTCCTGCTGGGTTGATTATTTTTTCAATGTTTTCAATGTTTGTATTTGATTTAATAACAAGGTATAACCATGACTTATTTTCATGTACAGATATGAGACAATAATGAGAGCAACAAAACCCGTCTAGTTAGATTGCTATACTATCCTTATTGCTAGATCCAGGCATCTGGCAGCATTCGATGGGTGGAGGTTAGAGGGACATACAAGCAATTGAATTGGAAAATAGTAATACCGAAATAGGTAAAAACTGCTGAAGCTGTCTCAGTTATAGAGGACAGGGCCTATGTTTTAACATTAAAACAAAAAACATTGCGTATTATTGCGAAAACAAAAACAGTAGGCGAAGTTCTATGAATTACTTTATACGTCGTTTAACACTACTTTCCCCCAGCAGAAACTTTTGGCAATGAATGATGTACCTAATCCAATTATTTATATAATTTGTCATGATATTGCATCAAACCCATAACTCTAAGATTTGTATTCTTGAAGTTGTTTGCATTTTTTGACCTCCACCACTTGACAGCTGCCATATGTCTGGATCTAGAAATAAGCATGGTATAGAAAGCTAACTTTAGGGGTTTCGTTGCTCTCATTATTGTGTCATATCTGACGTGGCCAGCTCTCCGTCTATCAGGTCACGCCATGGATTTATACGAAGTGGATCTAATTCTTCGGTCACAGAGTGAGGCCGAAAGAGAAGGTTATCTAGGGGACTGTATCTCCTTTTGACTAACGAGGTCATGACGTCATCAGACAATCAAAATGTCAATATATATCAAATGTGACAATTTTGTAATGAGTGCGAGTGAGACACCGCCCCCTACTATTATGCTCTCTATCTGACCGTTTTTACTACTTTTTACTAGTCATCTGTGAACGACTTTTTACTCGGTAATAAGGTTCATCTGTGGTTAACGAAAAAGAGTAAGAATTAGATCCACTTCATATAAATCCATGGGTCACGCTGCCATTTTATAATCGTCTTTCTATGACACTAATTACTGTCACGTGCTCTAGTGCCTTTCACGAACATTGACGTTGACAAATGACACTTTTCAAAACAAGATGGCCGCTATGCGTTGCAATCATTTCGTGTTTTACGGTGTTTGCGCGATTATTTACGGCGGGCCTTTACGGCAGAATTAACTTGTTTGTTAGGGACCTAGGTGAGGTGGAACCGAAGCCTAATTACTCGTGGAACGATTTGTGTACAGTCAATGAACTTTTATGTGCGTTGATACTTCTTGGGCTCTATTTGACACGTTTTAGTGAGAACGCGCGACATCACAGGCGTGTGGGTGAGTAACAAATATAATAATTTTACTTTAAAAATTGGCGACGTGGCCAGCAAATTACGTTTAATAGTGACTAATTCAAATTGGAATACTAATGTCACTTAATTAATAGTTTATTAACAGATAGGTAGTGATGCTGATGATTCACCATAGGACTGTGTATTTGAATGTGCTTATTTTAAAGAAACATGGATATATTTAGGTATTAGTTATGTAACGATCTAACTGCTTATGTATCGGGCGTAAATAATTGTAAACTTTATTAGACAGATACGTCTGTACGACTGCAAACGACTCGAAGTCGCCATTTCGTTTCTCGCCCAAGGTAACTTTTTTATTTCTTCACAAGCACTTGCTGGATCATGACCAGCGTGAATGAGTTTTTTCCCCTTTGCGCATATGCATTATAATATATATGTATGTTTATTAGTATGTGTATATGTATATTTAGTATTTGTGTAGTTTATGTAGTATGTATCGAAGTATATTTAAGTACAAAGAAGTTATAGGATAAATCAGCAAGTTTTCTCTTACAGCACCCACTTTAGCGAATTTCTGTTTGGCCCTATGGTTGACTGGTAGAGAATGCCTTGAGGCATTAAGTCCGTCATTTGTACTTATTTTTACTGTGCAATAAAGTTTAAATAAATAAATAAATAAACATCATAGAAGACTACATTGTCGCAGTAGCGCAGGATATCTCTTCTTCTCTGTCGCTTCGCTCTTGACAAAGCGGTCGTGGTTACGTGGAGTGGAGGCGTCCTCGTCGATGGTGGAGGCGGACACAGCTCTGCGCACGATCTCCCGCCATCTCTCTTTGTTAACAGACTGTCTGGCACAGTCAGATACGCGGTGCCCTACTGCAGACTTAACTTGGTCTTGGTTGATGATATGGGCATGAATATGCCAAATAAAAAAAACCGGCCAAGAGCGTGTCGGGCCACGCTCAGTGTAGGGTTCCGTAGTTTTCCGTCCGTCACAGTAAGTGTCCCCACTTAAGAGTTAAAAAAATGGGCCCATGGTTGGGTTATTTGAAAGCACGTCATTTCATTGTGATTTTGTAGAAATTACAGGTACAATAAACACCTGCTTATACGGTTAAATTACAACTTAGTTCAGAAATTATTTTGTAATTTTTTTTCATAAACAATTCAACATATTAAGTTCAAAATAATTTTCCTAGAAAGTTTTTATAAAGTTCTACTTTTGAGATTTGTTTCATATTTTTAAAACTTATGGTTCAAAAGTTAGAAGGGGGGGAACACATTTTTTTTACTTCTGGAGCGATTATATCCGAAAATATTTACATTATCAAAATAGTAGTTTATGTAACTGTTACGTCATAAGGGCCCTTAAAACATGAGTGTGGTTTTATGAAACGAGCCGCAGGTGAGTTTCATAATAAGTTCTACATATTGTACCAAACCAAAATTCTAAGTCATTAACAAAAATAGTCAAAGACAACTGCAATGCCGATATTTCACATTTTCCAATTGCAGTTGCATCTGGAAATCTAAAAAACAATCTGTTCAAAAAAGTCGAAAGTAAGGTCTCAGAGGGCGACATCAAAGGTGCAGCCCGTCTTCTTTTTTCCGACGATGCAGTGGCCCCCGACAATACAAACACACTTACAGCCCTCCTAGCTAAACATCCACCTCCAGACACGAACTTCAGTCTCCCCGACCCCCCACGGCCTAACGACCCCACCCTCATTGCTACCCCTGAGGATGTTTTCGGAGCAATAATGTCATTCCCTAATGGCTCCGCAGCCGGACTTGACGGTCTTTCACCACAGCATTTGAAGGACCTGCTGTTCTGCGGCTGCGGAGACACTAAGGAAATGCTTCTAAAAGATTTAACGACGCTAGTAAATATAATGTTGACTGGCGAAGTTCCGGGTGAAATTACAGGCATCCTCTACGGAGCCAATCTGTGCGCCCTAACCAAAAAAGATGGTGGAATTCGTCCAATTGCAGTTGGCTCTACCCTACGCCGTCTTACAGCGAAAATTGCTTGCCGCTCCATTCTTAAGGAAGTAAGTAATTTCCTCCAGCCTGTGCAACTAGGTTTTGGGTCCAAGAGCGGGAGCGAAGCCGCTGTTCACGCCGTCCGAACCTACATAGAGCACCAGGCAGGAGAGGTTCTGCTGAAGGTGGATGTTTCCAATGCCTTCAACTCCCTAGAGAGGATCGCCTTGTTGACGCAAATTAAAGATAAAATTCCCACAACCTATAAATTTCTTTGGCAATGTTACAGTTCTCCATCTAATTTATTATATAAATCCAACGTTTTGGCTTCTTCCGTTGGTTGTCAACAAGGCGACCCACTTGGTCCAGCAATTTTTAGCCTCGCCATCCATCCCATTATCAAAGAACTAAATTCTAAATTAAACGTATGGTACCTAGATGACGGTACCCTGGGCGGAGAAGCGACTTCAGTTCTCAGTGACCTAGAAAAACTAATAACAGACTTTAAGTCAATCGGCCTTACCCTCAACTTTTCGAAATGTGAGCTTTTTGTTACTGAGTCCTGTGCTAACAAGGAACACACAATAGCACAGTTTGAACAGTTAGCCCCAGGCATCAAAATTATTAAAAAAGAATCTCTCCACCTCCTGGGTTGTCCTATTCTAGACCAATCTTTCGAAAATTTCATAAACACAAAAATTCTAAATTTCAAGGCATCTTCACATCGCTTGTCCAAAATAAACATTCATTCGGCCTATTGTATCATTAAACATTGTCTATTCGTGCCAAAATTCACATATATTCTTCGCGGTGCACACTTTTGGAAACACCCCACTTTGATTTCAACTTTGGACACATTAGTTTTAGAAACTCTCACCTCCATTCTTAATATACCCTTTGGCAAAAGAACATGGACCCAGGCTAGCTTACCCATTAGGTTTGGCGGCCTGGGCATCCGCAAAATCTCCAGCGTGGCGCTACCTGCTTTCTTGGCTTCGGTACACTGTGCTCAAAGTCTCATTGGAAAAATTTTAGCCCCTTCAATTGGGGTCCAGGAGGCTGCACACTGTACCGAAGCTAAGAACGTATGGTCTTTAACATGCCCTAACACGAACCCGCCTTCCAACCCTTGTTCGCAAAGACAATGGGACGAGCCTCTATGTGATCTTACAAGGAAAAACCTCTTAGACACGGCACTTAATCCAACTGATCGGGCTCGTCTCATTGCCACCGCGGAGTGGGAGTCGGGTCTGTGGTTACAGACACTTCCATCTTCCACAGTAGGCACATTGCTGGACAATACCACTTTTCGGTTAGCCACATCTCTTAGAATAGGGGCACCAACTAATGTACCCCATCGCTGCCAATGCGGAGTCACGGTGGACGGTCTTGGTCACCATGGCCTCTCATGCAGTCGTAGTGCTGGGAGAATCCTTCGGCACGCCAGCATCAACGACGTCATCCGTCGGGCCCTTGTTTCCGCTAAAGTGCCCGCAGTTCTTGAGCCAAATGGTTTGACTAGGGACGACGGCAAGAGGCCTGATGGCATGACTTTGGTGCCGTGGAGTATGGGTCGGCCCCTTGTCTGGGATGCTACATGTGTAGACACCCTGGCGCCGTCCCATATTCCGGGCACCAAAGTTGATGCTGGTGCGGCAGCATCCTCAGCCGAGAGCCTCAAGCGTCGCAAGTATGCTGCCCTTGGCAGTAGTTACATGTTTGCGGCGTTTGGGGTCGAAACCCTGGGTCCATGGGGACCAAATGCACGTCGCCTCTATAAAGAGATCTCGGCGCGCCTTATTGAGGCCTCTGGTGACCAGAGGGCTGGCCACTATTTTGGGCAACGGATCAGCATAGCTATCCAGCGCGGAAATGCGGCCAGCCTTCTGGGCACTCTACCTCATGACATGGACCTGGGGCAGATTTTTTATTTATAAGTTTTTAGTTAGGTTTATGTTTTTATAGATATTCTAGTTTTGTTTAATAAATGATTAATTTTTTACTAAACCCCTATTCATTTTTAAATACCTATCCAACAATATATATCACACGTTAGGGTTGAAAAAAAAAAAACTCCCCACTTTACGTATAGGGGAGGTACCCTAATAAAACATTTTTTTCCACTTTTTATTTTACCACTTTGTCGGCGTGATTGATATACATATTAGTACCAAATTTCAGCTTTCTAGTGCTAACGGTCACTGAGATTATCCGCGGACGGACGGACGGACGGACAGACATGGCGAAACTATAAGGGTTCCTAGTTGACTACGGAACCCTAAAAATGAAGCTGCTAAAACGATCAGCTACTTGTGAGTCCGTCTTGTTTGTCTTTCTGCACTGTGAACTATGAATGTACCTATTCCTCAGTAGTTTATATAAGTTCGGCAAGTCTAAAATAGTATATTTGCTCATGGCGCATAAATTGTAGATTCGCTAAGCTGGTACTTAGATACTTCACAAGTTTGGTGTACTTTGCGAGAGTTACTGCTCAAGGGAGAGAAGGAATAATTTAAGGGTAGCGAATACATAATTACGTACCCGGCTAAATAGGCGCATTAAGTAACATGCCACTTTTCTATGTTGTCGTATACAAACTATGATATTATCTGAGTGCCTACCCAGGCTTAAATAAATGCAGACTTTTTTAATACAAGGTGTAACTAAAATACTGGTGATCCGTTTAAGGACGTAATTACTATCGTATTCTAATTATGAGAAAGTGAGAAAATAATTTTTTTCACGCGAAAAAATTAATGGTTTTGTATACAGGGTTGGTCGGCTGGCGTAAACATACAAAAAAAAATTAATTTCAATTACTTTTGTACATATATGGATATGATTCTGGATTAAAACAATTTCATTTCATTTATTTTAGGGTTCCGTACCTCAAAAGGAAAAAAACGGAACCCTTATAGGATCACTTTGTTGTCCGTCTGTCTGTCTGTCTGTCAAGACCATTTTTCTCAGGAACGCGGGGAGGTATCAAGCTGAAATTTATATCAAATACTCAGGTCTATTGTCCCTTGGAGCTGTAAAAAAAACAAACTTAAAAGCCAACGCAATTAAAAGATACAGTCGTTTATGCTGCAAATTTTAGAGTTTTTCGGCACTCGTAAAACCTACGGGGTACTTCCCGTGAACTCAGGACCTTGAAATTTGGCACGAAGCAACGTCATATAGCATAGACAATGGAAAAATTACAAAAAGTAGACATTTTTAGTAAAATCATACAAAAAATTTTTTTTTAAATTTTAAACTTACTACCTTTTTCCTCGTAAACGCGTGGAGGTATTAAATTGAAATTCATGTCAAATACTCAGGGCTATAGGACCTTTCAGATGTAGCAAAACCAAACTTTTATGTCAACGCAATCAAAAGAAATAGCAATTGAAGTCGCATATTTTGAAACTGAGTACTCGCAAGAAACTCAAAACCTAAAGGGTACTTCCCGTAAACTCAGAAACTTGAAACTTGGCACGAAGAAACTTCATATAGCACAGATAAAGGAAAAATTGCGAAAACCGTACATT
Organism: Pammene aurita; assembly: GCA_947086415.1. Lineage (NCBI taxonomy): Eukaryota > Metazoa > Arthropoda > Insecta > Lepidoptera > Tortricidae > Pammene > Pammene aurita. The sequence goes on along the minus strand of OX352306.1, from coordinate 22,376,543 downwards.
TTTAGTTACCTCATATAATAAAAATATTTTTATTAATTTTAAAGTTACTACCCCTATATACCTACAGGTTTGTACGGAACCCTCGGTGCGCGAGACCGACTCGCACTTGACCAGTTTTTTCATTTAATTTCATTATCAAGTAAAGAACACCTGTACAAATAAGTACGGTTCATTTTGGTTGTATAGTATATACGGACCGAATACTTATTGTTTAAATATAAATCTTATTTTATTTCAAAGTGCGCCCTTTTACAATTGCAAAGACATACAAATAGTAACCGTCTCATCAGAATTCATTCACAGTTCTCACAAGTTCCAGAGACGAGAGACAAGAATCTAAAATTCTCATAAACTTCGGCGGCCCGTACCATCGCTTTCCATTCTCATCTCTTTTCAACCGACTTCAAAATTTCGAAGGAGCCTCCTCCTTCTTAATTCTTTGGGATCTTTGTTGCTATTTTCAACCGACTTCAAGATTTGGGAGGAGGACGATCTCAATTCGTCGTGATCTTTGTTGCAATTTTTTTATGTATGCTCACCGATTATTATATTATGGAAAAATCGCATCTTCTCAATTTTTTTCGTATTTTTTGGACATACGGTTCAAAAGTTACAAAGGGGTGTTACAATTTTTCTGACTTTTGAAGAGATTATTTCTGAAAATATTTACTTAATCACAAAAAGGTAAAAGAAACATACATGTTTCTAGGGTTCCGTAGTCAACTAGGAACCCTTATAGTTTCGCCATGTCTGCCCGTCCGTCCGTCCGTTCGCGGATAATCTCAGTGACCGTTAGCACTAGAAAGCTGAAATTTGGTACTAATATGTATATCAATCACGCCGACAAAGTGGTAAAATAAAAAGTGGAAAAAAATGTTTTATTAGGGTTCCTGCCCTATACGTAAAGTGGGGAGTGATTTTTTTTTAAATATCAACCCTAACGTGTGATATATTGTTGGATAGGTATTTAAAAATGAATAGGGGTTTACTGAAATAATTTTTTGATAATGTAAATATTTTCGGAAATAATCGCTCCAGAAGCAAAAAAAATGTGTCTCCCCCTCTAACTTTTGAACCATAAGTTTTAAAAATATGAAAAAAATCTCAAAAGTAGAACTTTATAAAAACTTTATAGGAAAATTATTTTGAACTTGATAGGTTGAATAGATTTTGAAAAAAAATACTAAATAATATCTGAACTAAGTTTGTAATTTAACCGTATAAGCAGGTGTTTATTGTACCTGTAATTTCCACAAAATCACAATGAAATGACGTGCTTTCAAATAAAATAAAAAACGGTGAAAATCGGTTCACGCAATAAAGAATTATCCCATAAAAATCATCTTCCTTACTTTAAGCTCGCGCGCAATAGTTTTTGCCGATAGATGTCGCTGTACGTGGAACGCTCATATCATATCCTACATGGCGGTGTTATTTTAACTCTTAAGTGGGGACACTTACTGTGACGGACGGAAAACTACGGAACCCTACCCTGAGCGTGGCCCGACACGCTCTTGGCCGGTTTTTTTTAAAGACCTATCGATTGATGTGCAACAAGTTCATATTTGGTATTTTAAAAAAAAATGGTGTATCGCGCTCTCCCTAAAAATATTTTTTTCTGCAATTTAACTTCATAACTAAATAATGGCATACTAAATACACCTTATGTCAAAATTTTATTAATATACGTCTTATAGTTTCCGAGTAAAATGGTTGTGACATATTTTAAGAAATTGGTTAACTGCTACCCCATAATTAATGGAAGAGCAGAGCCTTCTGGCACAAGTATTTGTTTTACTTAAAAGAAGGTTATTTCTTTGTTACTAGTAAAAACTTATTGTGTAACCAATAAATAATTTTTAATTTTTTTATTTTCATTCTCATACGGATGGACGGACGGACGGCCGGACGGACAGATGAACATGACAAAACTATAAGGGTTCCGTGTTTGCCAATTTGGCTACGTAACCCTAATAAACGTCAGCCAAAATATGTGCATATTTCTCTAGTTCAAGTGTACTATAATAATTTTCCAAACCCTGAAAATTGCAATATTAAGCCCCCTAAATCCCTAAAAAATCACTACACATTTATACCAGCCGCCCCACAGATTGTAATAAGTATTTTTTATTTATAGGGTTGTGCCTCAGGCGCTAATATCGTGCAAGATCGTGGATGATCCCTTGTGAGGGTAGCGGCCCTTAGGGCTAAACGTCCCTGATTTTGTACGGCGGTTGAATCATTTGACGTTTATTAGGTGATGCTGTATTGCTGGCAAATTGTTATTGTTGTGCGCTTAGAAATGCGGGTAGGGGGGGTTGGAAGTTGCCTAGAGGGAGGTATAGACGGTTGGGATCTACTATACTTACTAGTTAAGAACTTTTATAGAATAGAATAGAATAAGGGTTTATTGTCACTTAAAACATACCATACAAGAAGCAACAAAATAAAATAAAAATAGGATATTTTCTTAATCTATACAAAATTAAAAGAAACAGACAGTGTGACAAAAGGGATGTACTCAGCGTTTGCTGTGGCGCAGACTAGCAACAACAGCGCTGGTTTTCAGTTCACCCCAAACAACAATTTATATTTAACATTATACTTGCAGGCGTTCAGCTTACAATATTATATGTATATAGGCATAGATGTATTGTGATGTTGTTGCACTAAGCGTGCAACCAATTTATTACATAAGAAAATTAAACTTTTTGTATGTCATGGACTTACTGAAATTTTTGCATGACATTTCATGTCGCAGCAGAAGTTGCTGGTTCCTGGTCACGTCATGAGATGGCTCGGTCACTTTTTCTCGTGTATCGTACAGGTTTCTATGACATCCATTATTATTGGTTTCTACTTAAAAAAAAAGTCTAAATATTTTAGTTAGATATTAAATAATTTGATTTTTCCTCTAGTTAAATATAATTAAGTAACATTTAACATGATCTGATCTTTATTGACACTCAAATGTCTGTAAAATATAAAATTTCATATTGTACCTAGTTATAGTCTAATAAGGAATTTTAATGATTATATTTGGTAACTGAAATATCAGTCATATAGGTACCTACAAAGGAAAAAGTGACCAAGACCTCCGGTGCCCAGGGCTGGAAAAGAACCAGCATCTTTTGCATTCGCGACAAAGATTTTATTTGGTTACGTCGCTAGATTTTATGAAGTGAAAACTTCTTTAGCGGCGCTGTGCACTTTTTGTGATGGGGAAAAAATGTTAAACTCGCGACAGGTCACGTGACCGACCGATTCGTCAGATTGAAAATTCGTAAGACGGATACGTGACCTGATCGAATAAATAATTGTAATAGTTCTGAAGTGTAAAATTTTTAATGAAATATAAATTGTCGTGTTTGTGTACGATAGCGCAATAAATGAATATTGTATTTTACCACATACATGATACTACTTTTATACTGATAATTAAAGCAATTCGTGCAAAATTATTCCCTAACCATTCCAAAATATCAAAAATGCACGACGTTTATATTCAAGTTTTCACTTCTGCCGGCACTCCCGGAGTGCACCCCGTCGTTTTTTTTAAATCAGTGATTATGTCATTACTAAAACACCTTTTATCTGGTAATCCCTATACCTTTAAACGCGTGAAAACGCCTTCGTATTTTTTACCTTCTCGGAACTCTCGTAAATGGAAATATTCTGAGATACGAGCGGTTTGAACAGCGAGATAAGACGTTAACGTATGTGTGGGAATGTGGTTAGGTTAGGTAGGTACCTGGGTAATTTAGCGTTCCATGTAAGTTCTCAATTGTAATTAAGCTGCGCTACAGAATTTACGAAAACATTTTTGAGCCCTGGGAATCTACAATCTACAGTAATTACACAGACTAAGTGAGGTAATTTTATGGATTTTTAGGTAGTAGATAAAACAACAATTATGTTAGCGTATTCTACTGTAAACGTTAGAAAATCAATTTTCCCAAAGGGATCTTACTTTTGTTTTAGAAAACGAATAGCAGCAGTCTAAGATATTTTCAATTTCATCGCTATAAGTTAGTTAAAAGTGAAAAGCCCCATGCGACTAAAGCACCTTATGTACTGAAAAAATTTTCACCGTAAAGATTTAAGTATTCTATAGTAGTTTATGCAACTGATACATAATGAGGGGCCTTAAAACACGAGTGGGGTTTAATGAAACGAGCGCAGCGAGTTTCATTATAGGATCACACGAGTGTTTTAAGGCCTAATTATGTACAGTTGCATACATTACTTTATCTGCACACATATTGCAAGTACTCAAAGATGGGTTCAGAAGCCGAAGGCAATTGACCTGCATTACTAGGTAGATAGATACAAGTGCTGAAACATACCCACAGGTGTAAGCTTACTAAAAATAAATAAATTAGAACTGATAAGGAAAGTATATTTATTTATTATAATATAGTTAATAGTAAACATTTACATTTTCGCAATTAAAAATGTTTCAACAAACAATAACTGACAAGTTAATAACAGAAATGGCGGCCGTACAAACCATAGAGAAATATATATATGTATAAACTTCTGTCGCGAGTTTTTTTTTAATATTAGCCAACGAACGAAGTCCTTATTCTCATGTCATCCGAAATCAAAATGTCGTGCGGTTTATGTCAAAAAATATATCGTACTGACGTTTCGTATCGACAACATTTTAAAATCTATGGATACTAGAATAGAAACCCATTGAAATTGTGTTGGTTTTGACAGCTGTTCCAAATTTGAAACTCGTAACTTAACAATATTTGAGCATGTAAAGTTAAAATTACATTACTGCCACAGATAAGAAACTTATCATAGTGAAATCGTTTGTTGTAATGCTGGTCATTGCCTACGGTTTTTGAACGCATTTTAGAGGACTTACAATATGAGTGTAGATAAAGTAAATTACGTACATACCTACGAAAGTGATTGTGCTAGTTTTCGTCCACTCTTGTCAGTTTTCCGTCCATACTTATTTACATGTTTATCTTCAAGTTCTTCCCAAAATAAAAGCTTTAAAGTAAAATATCTACTAAAGAATAAACTATAAATATAAACTATGTTGAACATAATAAGTTTTCCCATTTATTTGCAGCGGTTTAATCAAGTGGACGGCAAACTGGCCTTGGACGGGAAACTAGCACAATTACCCTACGTAGTACCTACAGTATTGAGCCTACGTACATTTAAACACTTTATGTGAAGTTGGCAGTGAAAAATATTTTTTTGTTTTATTTTCAACAATTAATGAAAACTATGTGTTACGTATCAGACTTCAAAATGTATTTAAAAATAATTTTCCTGACATTACAGGAGTCTACTACCTTATTACAATTTTTGTCTCAAAGGAATTTTCTGAACAAAAAAGCGATATTCCCCTGCCTCAGTACTCTTTCGTAAAAAGCTACTTAGCAAGATAAACCTTTCCATTCCTCGGTACAAACCGTACATTTCCAATTTGGACACTTCGCTTCGGCAAAAACGTTTACAAATAAAATTAACGACGTACTTTAATGAATTATGTATGTAAATGCTCGAACACACACTAAGTGCTACTGATGGCTTGTTTTCTATTCCCATCAGAGGTGTGGTACGCAAACATATTATAATGTAGGTATAATGAATCCGTTTCCTGTTGTTTGGTTAAAAATATGCTAAATGGCTAAGATGTGATTTTGCGCACATTCAATGGCAGCTAAGATATGAAAATTTCTATCCCTATTATTCCAGAGGCGTGCGTGTAGGTAAGGTAGGTAGCTAAAGTTGCGACCTAAGTTTTTTTACAAGTTTAATTAAGAAGAAAAATACCGATTTAGTGTATCTTATAAGAACCTTTGAAATCTTTGAAAATACATAAAAAGGCATTCATATACATAGAGATTATTTTAGACCATTCCATTGTCCGGGAGTTTCAAGCCTATCCGTAGCTCATCCTACTGAAAATACTTGGGTAGGTTAGGTACTCGAAGATAATAAGGTGAGCATTAATTAAAGAGTCATTCTGTTATTACATAGTACAGTCACGTCTGAAAATATGGATACATTATTATTAAATGTGATGTGACAAAAATATGCAGCCCCGACTCTAATACCTAGGCGTAAAGTCTTTGATACATGTTTTTGTGGCCGTACCTACTTGCAATAATAGCTGTATAAACCAAATAAATGTATAACAACTACGTTTATCCTTGAGTTCCCTGTAAACCTCCAAGAATAGAACCTACAAAGATCGTGTCCAGTTCCATTTTCTTCCCAGTTACTTTTTAAAGTTGATCTGCCCTGGCCACTGGCTAGCCAGACAAGCTTGTGTCAACAGTACAGGAATTAGTCCAAATTATAACCCCCCCGCCCCGCACCGCCACCGGAGACACCCTCGCACCGAATCAATATTTGTTGTCCGCACTCTTCTGCCTTAATACAACACGCACAATACTCACATAACACAACAAACGAGCAATAAACGCCTCTGAAGCATTCAGCCACCATTCGTTTTGGAACGGCCCTCCGCACGCTTCATACGCTTTTCTAGAGATTTATGTATAGACTCACCCCCGATGCGCTATCTCTTTAAACGCAATTTTGTCTCGCTCGCACAGTTTCCCGTCGACGAGAGTCTTGTAGAACTGAAGATGTTGTTTCGGAATTTTCAACGCTTTGTACACCATGATTTCTAATTGGGTTGTATCAATTTTATGGGGAATCCTTAAGATTTTTTGGAAGATTGCGGAAGGGAATAATGCCATTAACAAAGTTATTCACCACTGTTTCTTAAAATAATAACAATGAAGTTAAAGTAGAGATATTTGGAAAATAAACGCATTAAATAAAAGTGTCTTTTCAATTTTTTTCAATTCACTCTATACGTGCGCATATTTTAAAGAGGAAACAGAAATCCTAATACAGTTTCTTATCATTTGGTTATTATTATAGTTAAACCTACCTAACAATTCCTTTTACTTCTGATACAGTTGATATTAACCTAAAAAAATAGTAAAGCAGATTGTTAGGTTTTAAATGACCCATGTGGGTCATTTAAAACCTAACAATCTGATTTAGTATCATGTTTTTTTTTTCTACAAAAATGAGTAGATACGAAAGATTTGGATTAAAATACACATGACATGGGACTTCAGTAGATGCGTAGTTAAAAGCGTACTGTTTTCTTCATATTGCTTAAAAAAATCATAAAACTAAACACGTCGCCTATGTCTATATCGTCCTGAAGACATGCAAAGATCGCCAATTGGTATAAAAACTTTTGAATATTCATAAAGAGCTGTTAATTGCACAAGTCGGCAAATACGACTCCACGGTTCTCTTGCCTCCACCGCCCCACCCAAAAGGCCAACCCCGCACACACGTACACGCTCAAAAAACTACACTAAACGTCGCATTTACACTCAAATTTCTACGGCACTTACGCCGTTTACTTTCAAAGTAACACAATTCCAATACATGTAGAACAGTTTTTCAGATAAGTAAGATCATTAAAACATAACTGGCTACGGAAATTGCAACTTTATTTCGTCGCGGTAAGGTAACAATTGTCATAGTGTGTTTTCGACTTATTGCGTACTTGTTTTGAAAGAGGGATGTGTGCACACAGATACAGGGATATACACGTATGCACACAGACACAGTGGCGCGCGCAACCGGGAAAACTACGGCCTTTTACGTACAAACTGTGTACAAGAACGCGAACAAGTATATGTCGTGGTTTCAGATGAAGCAATGTCCTGCCGAATGAAAATGATAAAAAAAAAACATTTACTTATTACATTCACCGGAACCTGGAACCTTCTCCCCACCTTGAAGTTAATTAAAACCGTTTATCGACACTTTGTATTCCTAATATTTCTTCATAAATAGGGTTCACACGACAGATCTGAAATGTTTTCCAGATCCAGATTCGAATAATTTCATACATTTTTGCAAAGCTAATTGTACCGTTTGCCCTTTAGAAGTTCAAACAGTTATTTTAATGCCTTGATATACCTAGATAACAAATTCAAGTGTTCGTGTACCTCTCATAAAATTTCATTAATCAGACCTAAGTTCCGAAAACCAACTGAATAAATACAGTTAATGTACACTTGTACAGTAGGAATAGCTGATAATAGTTACCTTAATTTTCCGTTTGTATCCATTGTATTTTCTGTTGAATAGGCAAACTTTTCGTTCGATTTAGCATCGAGTTCAATAAAAGTAAAAAAAAACTTTATGTGCATTTTTCCCAAAAGAAAAATGAAGTTTATTGGTCAGTAAGTAAGTTTTTGAAGCACGCTTACTAACGGATCCCGTTTGAAACACAATTAGATTGGCATCGAGGGAGCTATTTTTTACTTTCGACTGCTCGAAAAAAATATCATATATATTCGCACACAAGAGTATTATTTATTAGGTACTATTATTTTGTCATGAAATAATAATGTAGGTCTATACCTAAAGTAAATCCTATGATTTACATTCAAATGCCTTGAAAACAATGGTGACAACTTTTTGAGTCCGATCTTTTTTGTACTTTTTTTTTTATTCGAGTGTTAGAAAATCAAAAATCGGCCAACAGTCGCATGTGCCGACTACCCATATACAAATTGAAAACGCGTGTTGGTTGTGTGCGCATCTATTTACGCGCGGGTAAATATGTACCCGCGCCGTTTGTGGAGGCTGCATTAATAATTCAATTGGTGCTCAGGTAGCGTTTAAACGATTTTTAACTTGCCGCCAAACGGATTAATTGGGAAACGTAGGTGGCGTTCCAAAACGAATGGATGGTTGGAATTATGGATTAGAGTGATTTTAGGGGTAAAATAGTTTATTTTGCCTGAGAGATGTAAAAGCGTTATTGCAGGTAAAATCAATGTATTTTATAAAATCACGTTAAAAACACCTATTTTCAGCTTGAAACTAATTTATTTTTTGGAGCATCGTTCCAAAACAACTGCTTGTTGGTATTTTATTTTATATCTTTTTGTAGGTTTTTAAATTTACGTTTTTGAACTCGCAACCATTCCGCTACCAAAGTAAACATGATGTAAATATAGTTTATGGAATGCAAAATGCTGCATACGACATGTTACAAACTAATAAACTGCACTCTAAATAAATTTAAATTCTAGACTAACCAGTTACATAAAAGATCACTGCAATGCATTTTAGAACTTGTCAAATAGGTCACCACTTCCTTCCCCGCAACATCTTTTACAGACAACGCAATTTTTATTAGGTTTTTTTCATCTCTTTTGGTTTTGTTCGATAACTTTCAGTTGTGTGGACTATAATAAAGTTGATTCATCTTGCTCTGCTGCCCTTTGCGGTACCAAGCGGCAAATACTGTCAAGGGAAAGATAGTGTTACTAATGTGAAATGACATTGCCGAAGTATTCTTTACATCATTATTTTAAATAAATAAAAAAATATTATGGGTCAATCTTACACAGATCAACCTAGTTTCAGTGTCCCAGTAATCTCAATAATGCTTGTATTGTATTTTGAAACTAAAGTAATTTATCATTAATTGGTGCTAACTGTAGGTAGTCACTTATTTTCATCACGGATTTAATTTATAATCTATAACCGGATTTTACGTCTCTTTAAATAAATTAAATTTCGCACTTCTTCAGTTCTTTTTTTTTCCTTAACTGAGCGACGGTGCCAGAAAAGTTGAGTATTCGATTATTAAATTAGCATCCCTTAATGACTTTTAATTAACACCTATTATCGACTGTGCTGAATAGTAATTAACAATGAGGAGACTAAAATTTAGGGGCGAGTATTGGAACCGCGTATTTTTAAATATTAACTAACTTGAGACATCGTTTTCTGTAAAAGTAATATTAATAGTATGAACGGTGAACCGATCATAATTATTAATATCACTTTGGTTTATTTCTTCATCTTATGGTCATTCTGACCTCAACCGATGAACAGCTGCCAGATGCCCGGATTTAAAATTAAGCATAGTATAGCAAACTACTTACCTACCTAATAGAGGCAATTCTTTGCTTTCGTCATTGTGTCACATTTTACGGTACAATAGAACCTACGATTACGTTTAATACGATTTTCCGCATAATACGCCAGTCCCTGCCAGGGATGTTATTTACTAATCCGATAAAAATAACGAAACTAGACCCACTAAGTATCGGAAATCCATCTCCGTTCGTCCGGTAAAATTCTCAAGTCATAACTCAAATCGTTCAAAAAATATTGATAAAGAACACAGCATAATGAAAACAAAGAAATCAAGAGCTAGTAGGTCGTTAAGTTAACAGCTGATTGGGGTCCGACGCAAACAGAGCCCGACTCTATTTCTTTGCCAAACACTAATATTTGAAATCTCTCCGCGCGATTAGATGATCTACATATTGTCGCTGTGTCTGTGTGTCCTGGCGTCCGTGTTACACGTGAATGGTTTGCGGATTGGTCGACATTGATGATCTTTGTGTTGTGTTGGAATATTGTCTTATAATGGGTGTGCACTTTGCTGTTTATGTTATCTTTTGTTTAAGGTGACGGGTATCGCGGTTGACGACTGCATTTTGCGTTTTTATAATCGCAGCTTCCGCTTCTGCCATCTAGTATACTTGAGATGAACTATGACAATTCAATGTTGACATGTTTAAATAGTCAAGCAATCGCGGTCTTTTACAGTAAGATGGCGCTTTGATAATGATTCCATTTTATGTGTACTTACTTAATTAAAGTTACTATTGTATGTAGGTAATCAATGACGAAATAATTAAAGTTACCTATAATATAAAACTACTTGACCAACGCACGCCATTACCTACAGTATCATAATCGCACAATTATAATGTTTTATTCTAAATATCCAAAATAAGCATTCATCATGGCGGTTATATTTCTATGTGTCAAGTACGTGTCAAGTCTTTCAAAATAAAAGTTCAAATAAAATGTACTTAACTGAAGATAATACTATTTGTAACTAATTTGTTTTATGTCCTCTTCTGCTCTGAAAAATCCAGGTTTTTAGTATCTATAACGAAATTAGAGATGGTCAAAAACGCTTTCAATGAGGACGGTAAAGTGCGTTGGGATAAGACCGCATCGGGAGAACATCGGATAATTCAATTACCTATCTGGAAAATTAGTCTTTAGTTGCAAATACAAACCACACATCCTCCAACACTATTGTGTACCTCTACCTAGTTGCATTTTGATATAATGGCGATGGCGCTTTTTTCAGGTACCTACACATTTTACTTAAATGTTTCTTCCGGTATGCTTAATAACAACGACTGTTGGTTAACTGAAAGGTTAAAAAAACCGGCCAAGTGCGTGTCGGACCACGCATAGGAGGGTTCCGTACCTTCAATGGAATAAGAACCAAACTAATACCAAAAGGTCGTATCTGATGCCTATGGAAGAAGTTTTTTGGAAATAACTCAAAAATGGCCAAACAATTTTCGTAGAAAGTATATGCTAAGGCGCATCTCCTCAAATTTTTTCATATTTTTTGGACTTACGGTTCAAAAGTTACAGGGGGGGCTACACAATTTTTCTGACTTTCGAAGCGATTATTTCAAAAAATATTCACTTAATCACAAAAAGATCAAACAAACCTCAATATTATTTTTAAAGACCTATCGATTGATGTGTCACATGTTGATATTTGGTAAAAAGATTTTTTGAAATTTAGTTACATGAATCGAGCGCCCCCCCATAAAATATATTTTTTTTTCAAATTTCAAGTAGCGGCATACAGAAATACACCTTATGTGTAAATTTTATTCAGATACGTCGTATAGTTTCCGAGTAAAATGGCTGTGACATACGGACGGACAGACAGACAGACAGACATGACGAATCCATAAGGGTTCCGTTTTTTGCCATTTGGCTACGGAACCCTAAAAATCACTTATTCTTTATTTGACGATCTCCTAGCCCAGTCGGTGGTGACCCTGCCTACGAAGCAGGAGGTCCGGAGTTCGAATCCTGGTCAGGGCATTTATTTGTGTGTTGATCGCAGATATTTGTTACTCAGTTATGGATATTTTCTATGTATTTAAGTATTTATCCATATTTATCTATTATATATATCGTCGTCTAGTACCCATAACACAAGCCTTATTGAGCTTACTGTGGGCCTAGGTCGATTTGTGTAAGATTGTCGTATAATATTTATTTATTTATTTCTTATTTATAGTAAATGTATGGAAAATATTTAATTTGTAGCTTTTTAGTACATTACCGTAAGTTGACCCCTAATAGGAAACTATTAGAAACGATAGGAATGGAATCGATTGGCATAAAAAAGCAGCATGTGAAAAATAAAAATAAATAATTTTCATAAAGTATGGGAAAAGTTTTTCTCAATTTGTGGCTTTTCTAGCCGCAAATTATTTTTGATCCCATACAAGAATGGGATCGATTGGCATCAAAAAGAAGTTTACCAAATGTGACCTCTTTCTCGCATCCTGTATGTTTTTTCCAAAATCCGTAACGTTATTAATTTGAAATTGAGGGAAGGTCTTCTAAGTCCATTTTCGCGTTGCAGCGAGGGATCTGGTAGCTGCCCCCACTGACCCAAAAATAAATTGAACTTGTGTATTATTTCAAATTATCGAAGTTACAAGTAAAAGTAGTTAAGATAAAAGTAATTGCAATTACAAATTATATGTAATCGGGAATACTACTAACATGTAATCTCAATTACAAGCAATTTCAATTACTTAATATAATTGATTTTCTTGTAATTTAATTAGCAATTTAATACATTACAAAAGTAGGTACCATCTATACCATAATAAATTACGCCCAACACTGAAAAACATCAGGTTCAAGACGGTTGTATGGAGGATGTATGCTATCTGCTGCCGAAGTCACGTATACATGTGATCTTTATAGACAAAAAAGTTTCGTTCTATAAATTCAATTGTTTGTCACAAAAAATGGTTTGATTTGTTTTTGCGTGGCATTTAAGACTGGATCTTATTAATTGTTGCTGTGAACATTTTTTAAATGTGTACCTAGTTGGTTACTAGGAACAGGTTTAGACACGAGTATGTTACGTCCAAAAGGGAGGTATGGGCACTCCGAATGTTATCTCGCTAACTGTGGTAAGGCACAGTTCAGCGAATGTTATCACGCTCAAATCTGGACCTGGCTCAGAGCTCGACTGGGGAAGTACCTCACAGAAAACCATAGCCAAAAAGCAAATAACTTAATTCAACCTAAAGTTTAAGATTAATTTTTTAACATGTTTTAATCATTTTCATTTAAAAATATACCATAAGTGTTCTTTGCTAAAAAAAATTACAAATATAAAAGCGTTTGTCGTCTCACATAAGAATTATAAATTGAAATTACACAAAATAATTAAAAACATGAAAAGTCAGCACGAGTAAGTTAATAACATATAATACCTGCTTTTGCCCGCGGCTTCGCTCGCGTTGAATTCGGGGTAACAATCCATACAAACTTCCACCCCCCATTTTAGGGAAGTGGGGGGTTAGAAAGAGACAAAAAGTAGCCTATGTCACTCTCCATCCCTTCAACTATCTCCGTTTAAAAAATCACTTCAATTCGTCGCCCCGTTTTGCCGTGAAAGACGGACAAACAAACAAACACACACGTACACTTTCCCATTTATAATATTAGTATGGATTAGTTGTATCGTGTCGTGTATAGGGTCGTCACGGTTTTTTGGGTACATTTTTGGGTTAGTTTTGGTTAATTGCCATCTATTTCAAAAGTTTTACCATATCAAAATCCATTACAATATTAAAATACTAGCTTTTACCCGCGACTTCGTCTGCGCGAAATTAACATGAGCGATATGGAATTACATAATAAAACGCAAAATAAAAGTTACTAGTTAGTAAAATCTAAGAGCAAATATAAAACTAGTACGTATGCTATTTCAAGTCAACAGGGAGCAACAATTCCATATAAACTTCCATTCCGTTTTCACCCCCTTATACATACCAAATTTCATCTAAATTAGTTGAGCGGTTTAAGCGTGAAGAGTTAACAGACAGACACACTATAATATTAGTATGGATACGTCCATATAATATATCTCTTCAAGTAGGCTGGGGAAAAAAAAAGAATTATAGCCAAAAGAGTTTTTTAAATTTTTTTAAAGTTTGAAACATCTTGCTTCAAAGGTTTGAAACATCTTGTCTTTCCACTCTCAATATTTTTAACTCACTCGTTTTTGAAAAGTTTGAGAAAATGCTGAAAGGTTGACATGAACATAATACAGGCGGTTTATAATTATATCTATTATTTGAAACCGTGCATAGGGTGGTTATGCTAGTTTCCCGTCCGGGTTGCCGTCCACCTGATTAAACTGCTACAAATTTATTGGACTAAGAGCTGGCCACGTCAGATATGACACAATAATGAGAGCAATGAAACCTGACTATTGTGTCATATCTGACGTGGCCAGCTGTCCGTCTACATGGAAAAAACTTTTTGAGGTCAAATTGGCCATTGATAATAATTATTTATTCTTTAATTGATATATTAATTATAAGCTTTAATTTGAAAAACTTGAATATCAATATATCAATAAGTATGGACGGAAAACTGACACATACTCCACTTTTACAAAAAATGTTTTCGAGTATGATTTATTTTCGTATAATATTAATCTAAACAAGATCATATAAGCTCTAGAACGGGCACTTCAAAATTTATTATTGCATTACAAAGCTAGCAAAATCGATAAGTGGAAGAAAACTAGCACCTAAAAACTTACTAAGAGTAAATTTTATTGAATAGTCCAATCTTAAGTAGAAGGAGTAGATTTTGAAATTTTAAACACGACAAACAGCTTAGGTACACTTCACACTGATTTGAAACAAGGATTAATATTTCGAGAAATTTTTACAAAGGTAAAGCATAAAAGTTAGCCCTGAAAGCTGACCAACTAGTTCAAAAATGGTCCGATCTTACCCCATCGTACCTTACGAGTACTTATTGGTTTTTCATTTTAGGGATTGTGAGAAATTATATTGGTATATATACTTATACGATTAAATTAATTCCATATCTACTTACCTACCTAATAATAACATTAATAATTCACTATATCTTTTAAATCGTACGAAAACGAACATACAATAAGCCATATAAACCTAATGGCGCGACCAGACATCGCAGAGTACCGGGACAGCCGAGCCGATTGTTTCTTTCTTATTCCATAGTAAAGAGAGAGATATATAACCTATCACGATGATGTGGACAAATCATTGACAAATACACGAATGTGTATCAACTTCAAGCGCATTTGATTCTATTCAATGAATCCGTCATTCATATCATAATATAGATCTAGCTTGCAACAGCGCAAAGCAAGAAGCGAAATGAGCAAATGAAAGTAAGCTGGCAACGTCGCCTCGGATGGAAACTGCTCGAACAAACGCGCTCTTGTAATACAAATTATGGTAAAAACATGGACGAAGCCGTCTATGGTAAAAAGTACCCATACCCACTGTAAAAATTGAATAATGAATTAGTCTCTTTTATAAGTTGGTAGTTTAAATATATTGGGTAAAAAAGTCAAAATAAAAAGATTAAACTAACTAGTAACTTGACTATAGTATGATTTGACTTTTTTTTGTCCAAAAATACCTATAAATCGCTTAGGATCAGGATTGAAAATATAAATGAGAAATGAGATAAAAAAATAAACAAAAAAGTTAACATCAGCCTAGATTTGAACTCGGACATATCTACTTAGTAAGCAAGCGTACTATAACCTAAGCTATGTGGAACGAATTTCCGCGCTCAAAATTACTAATCATATTACTCAAATTTGACACATGAAACATGTCTCTGGCTGCAATAGAATAAACGCCTATAAGTTTTATTAGCAATTGCATAGTTCTGATTATTACAGGCTCTTACAAGGTTTTGCGTCTTAAACCTTTATTAAGCGCTTAATACGACTATAGTATCTGCCGAACATTAGTAATGTGCTAAGACGTAGTTATGTTTAATTTCGCAACATAGAATTATTTCTGACCGACATAAAACTTGCGACAAGTTTTCTCCAAAACAGTTTCTTAACGATGATATATATACCTAATTATGTTATACAAGACCAAGCACGTATCGGTACAGCGAACACAACTATATGCCCCTACAGAAAATGTAACATTCATGCTCCAACGTGGTTTGTTTTCTTCAAAAACCTTGCACAAAAACACCTCGATTTGACGTGTTTGCATATATCGTCGCCTTAAACAGCAATTTCGTAAATGGTTGTTTTCAACCGACTTCAAGATTTCGAAGGAGGAGGTTATCAATTCGTCGGGATCTTTGTTTTTGCTATTTTTTTTCATGTATGTTCACCGATTATACGAAGACGGCTGGGCCGATTTGGAAAATTATTTTTTTGTTTGAAAGAGTATACTTCACAGTTGATACCATTGTAACCAGGTCATGATCTGATGATGGGATCCTGGAGAAATCGAGGGAACTCTTCAACTATTATAGGCACACCTATAGTGATTTGAATATTTTTTACAGCAGCTCGAGAATTTGCTTTGGAGGCTAAGTGAAGTCGGTTCTTTTTTGTTTGAAATTATATTTTATTGTACTTTACCGTGGAGGTCCACGGTATATCGTTACGATATTAACAGGGGAGCCAAATGTATGGTGTTGTATGAAGACACTTTTAGTTTAGGCAGCTTTCACACAGCTGTGGTTTCCACATGCGGCCGGTGCGCGAGCGTGATAGCGCCCTGCATGTGTATAGCGCTGTCACGCTTGCACACCGTCGTCGCATCCGGTTGCGGCGCCAGTGTGATAATACAATCTCATACATTTGTCTCCCCTGAAATATAATGACGGTAATATTTGATGTTATTACCGCCATCGGATCGGTTTTCAGTTTAGATAAACTTCTCAATACAAGTAGGTACAGTTAGAAGCGGAAGTAGCTATTTTGTCATGACATTATTGCTACAATAAGAGCAAACTGCAACGCTACTTCTGATGTTGACTGTACTCGTACTTATACACCGTAAGCCAGGAACAAATTTCGTTGATCATGGCGTTCCAGGCAATAACTTGTAAAGCGGTTATGGGGGTTATGGGATGTATAATGAAGCCTCGTGAAGGTCAGCTGCCTCTCCGTTGGTGGGTTGAGGAAAGGCAGCCATTTTTTTTCAATTAAAAAAATGGTCATCGCGTCTTGACTGAAACTTCATTATGCATCGCCCTTAACCACTTCACAAGTTCTAGCCTGGGACGCGATTAGTCATGAAAGTTTTTGCTGGCTTACGGTCCATTATCTGGTCTGGCTGATATTAAATGGATTTATCTTTTGGGAAACTTGTTTTCTAATTTTTATACTCATAGTTAAAGAGAAACGAATCAACTTTTAGATCAACACTATTCTCGTCTCTGGCGTTACCAAGAATGTCTCTGGCGTTACCAAGAATGTCTTTGGAATTACCAAGAAATTATGTTACCAATTGAATATTTGTCTCAATTTTCGGTTTATTAGAGAGCGTCTCACTTGCTTTAACGAGTTTCAATAGGCTGGTATATTATTTATAGCGATATTTTTCGATTAAAGTTGTTGTGAACATATTAGTCATCACTATCACTACATATGTAGTATAAAACAAAGTCGCTTTCCGCTGTTTGTCCCTATATATGCTTAGATCTTTAAAACTAAGCAACGGATTTTGATGCGGTTTTTTTAAATAGATAGAGTGATTCAAGGGGTAGGCTTGTATGTATAATAGATGCATAATATAGTAGAGAAACACTGATGATTTTAGAGGTTTCTAATGTGATGTCGTAAATAAACCCATTTTTTGCGCTTACATTGCAAACGCAGCTGAACCCTCCGATTTAGATCAAAATAATGTACTTGAGTATTATACATTTTAAAAAGATCTACAAAAAAATTCGCGATGGTATATGTCTATCTCTTAGGGATAACCCACAATAACCATTTTTTATCCCGTTCGAAGCGGGGGCGGGTCGCTAGTCATCAATATTAAGAGGGCATTCCATTCCAGCCTATCTTGGGCTTTTGTCTTCATGGAGTATGTATGGCTAGAGCACCATTCTTTAATCTGTGTCTTCCTCAGCCTCTTCATTCCTCAATTTTGCCCTTCAGGGTGGTTAATATCAATCCGTCGTGTCTGAGTATTTGACCTATACATTTAGCTCTAAGTATTAGTGTATTGTCTCTGGGTATTATCTCTTTTGCCTTCTCTAATACTTCTTGGTTGGTACGACATATTAGTGTCGGTCTATAAGTTGATTCGCCGAAATATGCATATTAATATTAGGTAGAATTGAATAGGTACGTACTTATTTAAAACTGCAACAAAATTTGCATAAAAAAGGATCATTTTATGTTCCATTAAAATAAAAATATAAATTATACGTAACTCCGAAAACAAGGCCAACTGTGCACTCACACATGTAATTTAAAGCCATTGTGTTGAAATGGCATTAATTATAATTTACTGTATCAATTAATGGGAATAATTCAAATACACTAAATCATTAATGTCCAGGTCGTTTCATGGATTTTACGTATTCATACTCTTATACTATACTATTCCGTTATATACGAGCTATAGGTATATATGGAATTTTGAAATAAAAATAAATGCGAAAAGTACGCGCAAGTAAAAAGATACATGAATTATTTAGATTGCCTGGAAGAATTGGTCTTTAGCGATAAGACGGCCTGTTGTATATCTCTACTTTAAATTTACTATATTTTAATTATTGTTTTTCTTCTTGAGGTGTTAAATAAAGAGTAATTGTATTGTATTGTACTCGTAGCTCTGCAGGCTTATGATGGTCACTGACAGCGGATAACTTGATAAAATGATAAACTAACAAGTTATCAAGTTATCAGCTGATAGCCAGATAACATGACAATATGTCAAGTTGTCGGCTAGTTGCCGACATGGTTCAGTAGTGTGTGTGTACCACAGTGTATACGATTGTCTACGACTAGCTTTTTAAAACCCATAAAATAGGTTAAGACTTTAAGGAGTACTAACTTCTTTTAGATAGTCTAGTCCATGTGTAGTCATACTCTAAAAAGTAATGCTTTAATCTTTAATATGCATAAAAAACCGGCCAAGTGCGTGTCGGACCACACATAATGGAGGGAAGATGTTTTTTGCAGATAACTCAAAAATGGCTAAACCGATAATGTTCAAAATAATATGTTGTGACCACAAGTCATTTGATATTTACAAGTCAGTGAAGAAATACATTTCCTTTGTATAATATCATATCTAAATAAGTTTATAAGAAATACATTCTAGGAATGTCGAACCTAATCCCAACAAACCCTAGTTTCCCGTCAGCGTTGAAAGGTCTGTATCTTTCGTAAAAACTGGTGTGTATGCCAAATCTTAGGATTAGGTTCTGTAGCAGACCCCGAGCTCCGAGAAAAACGTGCGGCCGAGATAATACGATCAATGCATGGTTTAGCCATGAAGTTATCATTTTAAACTGGAGTATTACCCTTCGGTCACAAAGCGAGGCCGAAAGAGAGAATTATGATGGGGACTGTGTCTCGTTTTGACTAAGGAGGTAATGACGTCATCAGACAATCAAATTGTCAATATGTGTCAAATGTGTCAATTTTGTAACAAGTGTGAGTGAGACACCGCCCCCTACATTATGCTCTCTATCAGACCGTTTTTACTACTTATTACTAGTCATAGTAGTAGTGCTCGGTAAAAAGGTTCAACTGTTAGGGAAATAGAGTAATCTCCGGTTTCTCTCTTGGTCCGTGGGTTTAGCACTTTGAGAATTCAACCAACCAACCAACAATAGCGACTCCTATTGATAGGCGTTCCCCTCTGACGAAAACATATAACCAGTGGTCATACACATGTATGGACTGGCGTTTATCTGACGTAGTATTTGTACGTTACGTACGAATAGCCATACATTTGACGTTCCCCTCCCCCGCAAAAATCGGCAAACTTTTTGTATCGGAAATGACAGACATGGCTACTCCATCCGGGATGAATTCTCTAAGGTTTAGCACGATTGCTTTCGTACTTGTCAATAATGACAAAAGTAAAAAGATAATAATTAATGTCATATTTTTATCTGAAGTGCTTTTTATTCTTTAGAGATTTATATTTATAATTCGGCACCAAGCAAAATACCAGTAATACTTGTACCCAAAATAAGTAAAATAGCAAGAAATAAAATAAAACAATCCGGATATGAGGGTAAGTAAATGTAGATAATATTATAAGAAGCATTATAAGAAGACGCCTCCAAAGTCATCGGTTCCTCGAGCAATGTGTTTTTCCCATAGCAAGCACCTCTCTGAGCTCTCTGATATCGACAGCCATCAACAGGCTAGAATAGGCTTCTTATGCGTTTTTTATATTAGTTTTTTGGTTAAGTATCTTTCTTATTACGGTTTTGCTTGATACCGATACTTGATATTTTTTTCTCTCATCATCAACTTCTTTTCATTTTCAGACTATCGCACGAAAAACTGTGAACTTCTTCAGGCTATGGCTACTAGAATGCAACTAAAGTGTCGTAAAAAAAAGGAAAAGTAAGCAATATGTTTATTAAAGTGAGTAAACAAGCTGGTAGTAAGTAGTGAAATGCAGACCTAACTAATTTTAAATTCTCTTGAAAATTACTATACACATCATGCGAGCAATCAAAACGTCTAGTGCATTTTAGTTTATGCTACTCTGCATCGTAGGAAATGCAATCCGCGATGTCAGCCGAACTTTCCGGAAAATGATGACCGTTTCATGTAAACAGAATAGAAATAAATAATGTTTGTTCCTTATTTAGAGTTCCATAATCAAAGAGCAATAAATGAAAAGTCACTTCTATTTACAATATTTTTAAGCTCTTGATGTCTGTCTGTCCGTCCGTCTGTCCTTGCGTTCGACTTATAGCGGGGTTTTCTTTCTCATCTCAAGAACCATAGGATTAGCATAGTTTTCAGTTCAGTTGTTTGTCCTTTTTATTTATTTTGATGTAAATAAAAGTATTGCTACCTATGTAATATATTGTAATACATTTTTTTTTCACATGTAGCGACTAACCGAATTCTATGGGAATAGAAGTGAAAAATAAAGGATGAATTTTTGTCGGTGATGTTTTCAATAATGAACGGTTTAGACTGTCACGGTTGTCTGTGCGACTCTATGTAACGTCTATAAGGAAATATCAAATATCAACAGTAGAACTATATATAAGATACATATGTAGGTATGCACGTTTATATACCGAATGAAGGCAAGATTTTCCATATAAGTAGTTTTCAGACTTCAAAATTATAAAAGAAGGAGATTGGCTGTATGTTGTTTTAGGATTCCGTATCTGAAAAGCAAAAAACCCTTATAAGATCATGTCTTGGATATCTGTCTGTCTCTCTATATGTCCGTGCCTGCGTCAGTATAATCGTTCTTTTTAGGGTTCCGTATTTCAAAACGAAAAAACGGAACCCTTATAGAATCATGGCGTGGAGGGTTGTCTGTCTGTCTACCTGTCCGTCCATCCGTCCGTGCGTCTGTCCATCTGCCCACCTGTCCGTCCGTCCGTCCGTCTGCCCGTTCTTTTTTTATAGGATCATGTAGTGGATGTCTGTCTGCCCGTCCGTCCGTCCGTCCATCTGCAGGTCTGTCCGTCCGTTCTTTTTTTATAGAATCATATAGTAGATGTCTAACTGTCCGTCCGTTCGTCCGGTGTCCGTTGTTTTTAAGGTTCCAAATCCATATCTCAAAAAGAAAAAAAAGTCATGTCGTGTAAGTCTGTCTGTCTGTCTATTCGTCTGTCCGTCCCACCTTTTTGTCCGACCGCCGAAGGAAGGTTATGATTTTCGTGAGTATTTATGTAAGTATGTTTGTATTGTCGCATAGTAACTAACTAAGGGTCTCCCCAAACCTATCGACGCGGATTCGGCAAAATCCGGTGGAAAAAAGCTTTATGACCACGCAATAAGAGCTAACAATGCACGGTTCGACTCGGCTCGGCTCGGCCGACGCCTGCCGACGCGTCGACGTCTTTTTCGCTCTTATTGCGTAGACATAAAGCTTTTGTCCACCGAATTTTGCCGAATCCGCGTCGATAGGTTTGGGGAGACCCTAATACGGCAAATTTTCTAGACGGACTGTGGTGCTCATTCTTTGATTTATTTAGTTCATATCCTACGACATAACGATTGGATTACCAAAATATTTTAGTAATATTTTTATTCTATCAGTCGGTTCTTTACAAGTCACGAGAAAGCGGTGCTGCTAGCGTTGTTTCTTTTATTTATTTGTTACCTACTATTCCATATTTGTGCGAATATTGCACTGCTTTTTCCTGAAAAAAAAAAACCGTATCGACACATGCTTAGATTGACTGGTAAATATTTTGATAATTGCCACAGTAAATGGAATAACAAACATTATTTTTTCAGAATTACCTAAGTACCTGAAAATTAAAAAGCAACTCTATCTATATGTAAGAGTTAAAGCTTCATCACGCAACTTCGTGTCTTCGTGTGTAAAACGCCAAAAACCACAGTTCCGTGTCAAGAAAATACGCCAAGCCGAGAGCCTTCATAGACACTAAACACAGCATTTAATATTATTAAATAATTTTAAGTTGTCCCTAAAACGTGGTATCTGCTGTTAAAAAATACTTGAGGATATCTGCAGCACCCACGTATTAGGAGGATCATTAGGTTCTAATCAATAAATTTTATTTCTGAAAGATGATGTGAATAATTGAATATGTACCTACCTCAAGTTTTGGGCGAGCTGTGCCAAATATGCGCATTATTTTCTCTTGTCTTTTATTTTTATACAAATCCACTGTTAAAACGTACAATTTGTGCACACTTAGCACAATTTGCACAAAACTTCCACGTCACATCGTCTTTATTAAAATAATAGACTAAGAGTGTGAAAATTGTGACAAAATAACGAGAACGGTGTAACTCCTCTTATTAGTTAGCTATACTATCCTTATGACTAGATCCAGGCAACTGGTAGCTAATCATCGGTGGAGGTTAGAGTTACACGACAGTAAATCTGTTGGGAAAAAGGAACATCAAAGTAGTTAAAAAGGTGTCTCTTTCATAGCGGACAGGGCCTATATATTTATTTTAACATACCTAAGTACAAAAAATAATGCGAAAGAGAGAGATTAATACGCTTAGTTACTTATTTATCTAAGCTTCCACCGATGAATAACTGACAGAAGCCAGGATCTAAAAATAAGGATAGAGCCATTCACGGTAACTATGCGCACTCTTGTATTTGACTTCATACCTCACAAAAAAAATAGTATTAGAAGAACAATTGGAGTATATATGAAAATAATCATCAAAACAGAAGCTTTTTTTTTGAAGCAGAATAAAAATAATGAGGAAAAACCGGAATGCGCATACTTGACCCTTAATGCGGGTAAATGTGCTTACCATTACGGGGTAAGTACCTAGGCGTATTCAGGATAAGTGTTTGCATTTGTTTCGTTATCATAAATAATCATTTTATAAATATTATCAGTTAAGTAATTAAAATTAACTAATAAGTCTAAAAATCTGTTGAAATTGTCATGTAATTGAGTCATTTTCATACAGAAAATGTGCACACTTACCCGCGCACGCTTTCCCAAGAAAGCCAAATTTTTTATTACCGCCACTACATTTGCGCAACGATTTTAACTTTAAATTTTCAAACACTTAAATATACACTCAATTGATATTTAATAGACTCACTGTTTTGAGCTAGCAACTTTTCACATAACAAGGCTTTCCAAAATGCTAAACAAATTTGAAATGAGGCAACTAATATTGTATTTTTGCAAAAATATTCTTAATGAAACGTTGTGCAGCGCATTGAGTCATCGAAACCGATTTGCTTCGCCCCTCTTGTGCCTCCAATCGGATCATATGCGGCCACCTCCCCCATTCGACTTCTAAGATATTCGCATTGCGCCCACTTACCCACTGCGCTCGGTTACCGTGAATGACTACCATTTTCTTAGCTCTCGTTATTGAGTCCCATTTTCCGTGTCATGGATCCTGGCCCGACCACAACAAGATATTGGAATATAATGATTGTACAAATTCATCATATTTAGGTGCTATTTAGTGCTTATAGTCAGATGAATTTGTGCCACATAGTTTTCAAGTTATAGCAGTACCGTTGTGGTCGGGCGGGGGTACAGGATCCTGGCCCGATCACACCATTCAAACGAGATAAGGTGAATGTACAATTTCATCATTTTTAGGTGCTTTTTAGTGCCGCCAATGTCATGTCGCGGTAACGTTGTGGTCGGGTGGGGGTACAGGTACCGTGATTACTATGTGGAACACATTCATGGAATTGAAGACACTAGATGACACCTAAATATTAGTTAATTTGTGCATTCACCAAATCTTCTTTGAATGGGGTGGTCGGGCCAGGATCCTGTACCTACCCCAGCCCGACCACAACGGTACCACGATAACTTGAAAACTATGCTGCACAAATTCCCATACCATAGTCCCATGACTAGGAGCACTAAATAGCACCTAAAATTATGAATTTGAGCAATCATTTAATTCTAATATCTTGTCGTATTTAGTCGGGCCAGGATCCATGACACCATTTTCCTGAATAAGGGATGAAGCATGGGCGGATAACAATATTCTTCAATCATGTAGATGAAATTTGTTTTCCATGTGATATAGTTTTTGTTATCCAGTCTGTCTCGATGAGATATGTTGGTGATGCCATATTGTGCACCAATCCCCAAACTACCACCGCTCAACTTGTAGTATGTTAGAGTGTCTCTATTAATAGTATACGAGTACGATGGCAGAAACTGAAACTCTGACTGTGTTTTAAGCTTAAATGTAAGTAAAACTTGGCATTAAAAATGAAAAAATAATTAGATGTTTATGTTATTTTCTGCCTATTTAATATACCTAAATATTAAATTCATAAACTTAGAAGTTAATAATCGTTCATGGTGATTCTTTCGCTTATTAAGCTAAACACGTAAAATTGCCTGTGAAAATGGTCATCATATCTACTTCCGATCCTAACCTTTTTAATTAAGAGTTGCCTGCTTATAAACTAAAAATACTTCCTTGTTAGAGTTTGTGGTACAGGTACGTTGTTTATATGGGAACTCATACATTCTACGGCACTTCTTTTTCCAGACAGGCTCTAGTCCAAACTGTAAAGAGTTCCACAGTGCGCACAGTAGGTAAGATACCTACTGAAAACTTCAGATACCCCAAATAATTAATCAGTAGTTATTCTTTAAACAGTTAATAATTGCGAAATATATTCGTATGGTTAGTTCTCCTTGCAGTTTTATTCGATTGTTAACTGTATACATTCGCACATTTTGTGTCATGTCGATTTTTGATAAGTATAACCGTATCTATCTAGATACGGTTGTACTTGGCTGTATTGTACTCGCGAATGTATACAGTTAACAATCGAATAAAACTGCAAGGAGAACTAACCACACGAATATATTTCGAAATTATTAACTGTTTAAAGAATCACTACTGATTAATTATTTGGGGTATCTGAAGTTTTCAGTCACTCTCATTGTATAATTACGTGCCAAACTGAAGCCGGGCGGTAAGACGTCCGACTTTCAATCCGGAGGTCTCGGGTTCAAACCACTGTGTTCTTCGGAACTTACGTACTATATATCATTTGATATTTACCAGTCGCTTTTCGGTGAAGCAAAACATCGTGAGGAAACCGGACGTAATCCTAATAAGTTTCTCCTCTGAGTCGCTTTCGTAAGAATAATGACTACGCCAATTCATGGGATTAGGTTGCCAAGCGCACCCAAGGCTCAAATGAGCCGTGGCTAAAGCCGGGTTTAACGCTAGGAGGATGATGATATGTGCTAAACTATTCGTCAGGCATATCGAATGGATTACAGACATCCCTATAAGCTCTACAATGGAGTTTTCTCTGCTGTTTTTCTTCGGCAGCAGCAGTTGCCAAAAAAAATTAAATGCCACCATTCCTACAAAACAATAACATAGTAAGCATAGAATCACTCTAAAAAGTAACTTTTGTTACATCTGAAAAAACAGCTACTTACTAGAAATCAATGACAAAAAGAAGAATTTTCATACATTTTAGTTCCCGACAACTCTTATCGGGGTCCGATGAGCACCTATATAAAGTTAACAAGTTTTGCTGTCAAAAAAGGATAGATTATCAAGTTATCAGCTGGCGCTGTCAAAAGTGAAAAAACTGATATAACCATAGTGTAAACGATATTTTTTTAGACACACACATTCAAAAAAACATGCGTGCGTACAGTGGACAATATGTCAAGTTATCCCGCTATCAGATGTCAAATGAAAAACGGATAGAGTTATCATATTAATGACGGCAACTGTCATTTTATCAGATTTATATCAACTTATCCGCTGATATAATCTGCCATCATAGGCGTGCTGCAATCGTAAACAAAGCATTCTCTAAACATGGGATGTGGCAAGTCTAAATATACACTCTGTGGTAAAAACTCTCTCTAAAGATAGTCTGTTCGGAAAAAGAAGTATCATATATGCTTCAACATACTTAAACCATGACATAGACAAAAAGACGAAGTGACTAAAAAGACGTGAGTATAACCGTTACATTTTATAGTAAACAATTTGTTTTCTCTTTCCTAACAAACTCTTTAGGGTTCAAAAAACTAGAGACCAAAACCTATCTGTGGGTTTTTGTACATTTTTTCTCATGAAACCTTTAACCGCCAAAGACGTCAAATCACGCGCACGGGACGTCGTGCCCTCAGAGTCAGCGCGTGATATCACGTCCAAAATATAACCGAGTACGCTGGCGCTGACGCCAGTGGCACGATTTTTCCGTCCGATGTTTGGCGGTTTCCAGAATTCTTGACGTTATTTTTTTTCTCTCAACAATTCAATTGTAAAAATTTTACAGAATATATTACCTACTTATGTACAGAAATTATCTTCCTCGGGTTGATTTAACATAATTTTTACCAGGGATTTATTAAACAAATTATTTTTTGTAGATTCTCAGATGTTGTTACATTTTACCTAAATATATTTAAATTGTTGTAAGTCTCCACAACGAAGCCTAAATTGCTTGCGTTTACGTCATCTTCTTTTCCGGTTATTAATCCCTTTAAAAACATTTATCTATTTATATAACGCAGCGTGCAGCGTGATAATATAATAATGTACATAGGCAACCGTTTTCCATTTACAATTAAACATTTCCTTTAAGATAAGGCAATTAAATATTAGCCGACATAAAATCTCAGTGTTTCATGTCTTTGTGTTAAGGTACTTATTTATAAATAGAAACGTTTATTATTATAGCATTTGATTTAGGTATATATCTCTATTTGTTTGTTACATTTCAGCATAGGTCATAATTCATCTAAATAACTTAACTTACTTTTTAAACTTTTATATAAAGCATTAGTACGCTCTCAGCTTGAATATGCATCGGCAACTTGGAATCCACAATATCCCTGTTATATCGATTCTATAGAACGCATACGGACCAGATTTGTCTATACAAAATTATCAATAATGTTGTTGATTCTCCATACCTCCTGAGTAACTTATCACTTAAGTGTTTGGGACTACGCTCAAAAAACACATTCGCCGTTAAATTTTGTAGCAATAAATATTCTAAAAACCGATTTGTTGTAAGAGCTTGTTCCACTCATAACAGTATATATAACCATACCGACATCTTTCATCAAAATTACAGTAGTTATGTAACCGCAGTGAGAACAACTTTATAGTTAGGTTGCGACTGTTTCTGCATGCATTATTGTAACTTTTATAAATCTTATAATCTATCTGTTAAAAATATGTCAATAACTGCTACTTAAACTGTCGTAAGAGATTTAGACACTGATCTAAATTATAGTATAGGTTTTATACTCTTTATATTAATATAATAACATCTTTATTTCATTGTTTTACACTGTGTGCATATTTACCTTAAGTACTAACATATTAGTGAAAACTTTGCTGGCTTATGATCTACCTATTTGTATTAACTTTATGTATGTTATATGCTGTTTGTTTTCCTCAATAAAGAAAATAAATATATTCCTATCTGGGCCGCGATTCGACATGGCATAACTGACAGTAGGTAGCGAGACAACTATGAGATCACAGTCAGTTTGTGACAGTTGAAATTTGGGGTGGAATCACTCAAGAGTGACATCTAAAATGGTGGCTATAGCCATAGACAAAACGCTCTAGCGAGACCTACTGACAGATTGACAGTTAGGTGTGGACACGTGTGGACAGATGGATTTCACTCTATCATCTAGCGAGACAAGTGTGACATAGCCTAATTATAAAGGTCATTTAAATTTTTGACAGCTCGTCCGAAAAGACCTCACCTACGTCACATAATGATGCCATTCGTTGACATCTTCAATTCAGTCAGGGAGTTTAATTAATACACTATACATGTTCAAAAATGTTAGCGTGCCGTTACTAAGGTTATTTTGCCTTATTAATTATTTTATACCTAAAATAAGCTTCATATAATTTTAGGTAATTTAATATAATACTTTTAGTTGGCAATTCATTTACGGCATGTAATTTAATGAGGACTTTTTTTTAACATTGTGGCAATACAACTATTTGGCGAGTATTACACTGACAGACGGCCATATTGTATTATCTCTGTTTCTTTTAAACTTATCACGCCGTTTCATTTTTGTCTGAGATTCCCAAATATTTGATAGATATATAATGTATATAACAAATAATAACAAATAAAGATAATGTCAGTGTCAGCGTCAGTTGCTATAGCTAATTGTTTATTGAATTATAAATTAATTATTTAAAAGTTCGGACAATTACGCTAACCAAATTAATAGACGTTACCTAATTATCCAGTGAAAGTGTTTGCCTAATATAATACCAAACATAAAACCAGAAAACTAAATAATAAAATAATTTTAAACAAAACAGAACCGACTTCACTAAGCATCCACCTTTCCAACACCAAATGTTCGATCTGCTGTAAAAAATACTCAAATCACCATAGGTGTGCCTATAATAGTTGAAGAGTTCCCTCGATTTCTCCAGGATCCCATCATCAGATCCTGATATGGTTACAATGGGACCAACTGTGAAGTATACGCTTTCAAACAAAAAAAGAATTTTCCAAATCGGTTTAGCCGTCTTCGAATAATCGGTAAACATACATAAAAAAAAAAAAAAAATAGCAAAAACAAAGATCCTGACGAATTGATAACCTCCTCCTTCGAAATCTTGAAGTCGGTTGATAAGAAAATTTTTGACATTGCCATATTTGACATTTTATATGTAAAAATTTTGGAATGAAGTGTTTACATATCGTTATTTGAGCTATTTTTATTAAATCAGTGTTCGTTATTTCTAATATTTATATACCTACTTATCTTCATAATCATGATGAATGTGCAAAAATAAAGTGGGTACGATGGACATTACACCTAACATCCCACTAAGTCAAGATGAAAACACAGACATAGTATCATGCTTAATCTGCTCGAAACCCTATAAAAGGAAAGGTCTGCAACGTCACATACGTGCCGCTC
Organism: Pammene aurita; assembly: GCA_947086415.1. NCBI lineage: Eukaryota > Metazoa > Arthropoda > Insecta > Lepidoptera > Tortricidae > Pammene > Pammene aurita. The sequence continues at coordinate 22,346,990 of OX352306.1, read as the reverse complement.
ACGGCAGTGAACACTCTACTTCGCAACCACCACCACAACGCTCAGTTCAAGCATCCCCCCTAGAAGAAGCTTTTGGGTCACCATTCCTCAACAATACAGGTTCGATGGCCGGCATTTGGCAATCACGTTGGAGTGTGATCCTGTAATTGGCTTTCCATCTCTTATTAATTAGTGCTATTTTGTTTTGATAGCTGTTGGATCTCCGTAACGTAAGTAAGTAAGTAAGTAAGTAAGTAAGTAAATAAAGTATGTACCCTACAAGGCAAAATTTATGATCTGCCCTCCTCCAATACCACAAGTAGGAAATTCATTCACACGCTTGCCGATGAAGTCGATATGCTAACAAAATCCCAATATCCGTCCGAACGATTACTAATATTCACCGCCGTCCTGTTACAAAGAGATAAAAATGTTAAACAAGCGAAAGATATAAGTCGACTTATCGATCGCCGCTTAAAGTTGTGGTCAGATGATCATATAGACATCTTGATAACCGAGGCAATAAAATCAAATATCTCTCTTTGTAATTTTAAAAACCGAAAGAAACACAATGACAACATAACGCAAACTTTCACACGCCTAATCTTAAGAGGAAAAATACGTGAAGCTCTAAACTGGTTGCTGACGAAAGATTCTAGCAAAATTCTCAACACGAATGACGAAATCGATGACACCGGGAAAACCGTAGGTGATGCCCTAAAAGAAAAACACCCACCTCCTAAAACGCCAAATCCTGACCTTTTTACCCTGCCCGAAGATATCCCCAATATACCCCCACTACTAGAAGTTGACATAACAAGCAACCATGTTGAGCAGGTGGCTAGAAAACTACATGGCGGCGGCGGCCCTACAGGTACAACCTCTGAAAATTGGAAAGATTTCCTCTTAAGATTCGGGGAAGCGAGCTTACATTTAAGGAAGTCCATCGCCGAACTAACTATGAAACTTAACAACGAATATGTTCCATGGAATCAGATACAAGCACTGATGTCAAGCCGCCTTGTAGCCCTAGACAAATGTCCAGGTGTAAGACCGATTGGCATAGGTGAATGCCTGCGGAGAATCATATCCAAATGCATGATATTAGCCACCGGCTCCGAAGTAACTGAAGCATGCGGCCAATCACAACTCTGCAGTGGCCTTAGTAGCGGCATTGAAGGCGGAATACATGCCATGAACGATATTTTTCAAAATAAATGGCTTCCTAGCTCAAATTGGGGAATGCTTCTCGTTGACGCAGACAACGCATTCAACTCCGTTAATAGACAATTAGCACTTTGGCAAGCCAGAATATATTGGTAACATTGCGCTCGCTTTCTATATACTCGTAACACTTATAACGGCCACGCAGAACTTGTCATCCGTGACTCCGACATGAGGTTATGCAGCAAAGAAGGTGTTACTCAGGGAGACCCGCTAGCAATGCCACTCTATGCCCTTGCAACTATACCAATAATAAACAAAATGAAAGAAGAAAAGAACACAATACAATCCTGGTATGCAGATGATTCCTCAGCCCAAGGCGATTTGAAAAGTATCCGTAATTGGTGGGACAAAATCAACTTAATAGGTCCGTCCTTTGGATATTACCCACAAGCCAAAAAAACTTTGCTCATAGTATCAGAGGATGACAAAAATATTGCCGACCGGATCTTCAAGGACACCAACGTAACCATTGTAACTGGTTCTCGTTATCTAGGAAGCTACATAGGTGAAGGAAAAGAAGACTTCATTAAAAATAAAATAACCAAATTTATTTCCACTATTGAAAAAATATCGCAAATCTGCAAAGACTCACCCCAAGCTGCCTATACCACCCTCACCAAAGCTGTACAATTTCAATGGACCTTTCTTCTACGTGTGCTAAAAAATTCAAATGAATACTTTGAACCACTAACGCAAGCAATACGCACGATCTTCTTACCAACACTGTTCGGTGGTGACGTATCTTCAATAGAAGCCGACCTTTTTTCTTTACCCGTGAATAAAGGTGGCCTTGCAATCTCTAACCCTTTCAATTCTACCAACTTAAACTACGATATCTCTAGGAAAGGTTGTACTGCATTGACTATCGCTTTAACAGAGAAAAAATACATCGACTTATCTCAACACACTACATACTTAAAAGATGCACGGAAAGAAGGTCGCAAAGAAAAAGAAGTCCTTGATGACAATTTTTTGGAATCAACCCTGGCAAAATTTACTCCCAACAAGAGAAGGGCAATTGAAAGATCTATCGCAGCGAAAATGAAAACAAAGTCATCTAACTGGCTGTCCGTGATTCCTACAAGAAAAGATCACTTTGACCTATCTCCTTTAGAGTTCAGAGATGCGCTAGCAATACGCTACCACCGCATACCGATCTCCATGCCACAATCTTGCGACGGCTGTGGAAATGACAACTTCGACATTGATCACGCACTCTGTTGTAAAACAGGTGGCCTAATAACGAGACGCCACAACGAAATCAGAGACCTTTTCTGCGAACTTTGTCAACAGGCGTGGGGCAATGTAACAAAAGAACCACTAATTTCTGAAACCGAAGGCGGACTGCGAGCAGACTTATCCTGCCGCGGCGTGTGGGACGCTCAGAGGGAGGCGTTGTTTGATATCCGTGTCGTTAACACCGACGCTCCTTCTTACGTCTCGCGACCCGTAGCATCTGTTTTAAAGTCAGCCGAAGATGAAAAGAAGAGAAAATACGCAATAGCCTGTGAAATACAACACGCTACCTTCACACCAATAGTAACCTCAGTAGATGGCGTCTTCGCTCCCCAAATGTCATCCTTCATAAAACACATGGGAGAAGCCATTGCCGACCGTTGGAACAGATCCCTGAGTACTGTCCTAGGATGGCTTAGAGCCCGAATAAGCGTCGCCATTATACGCGCCACAAGCATGTGTATTCGTGGCACACGCCACAAATTTAAACCAAGATGGCTCGGTTTTGACGACGGTGCCGCCCTGCCCCACATAGACTGATATTTCTTATGTGTATTTATGTCTTTATTTGTACTCGCTTTTATATTTTTTTTGTATATAATAAACTGCTGTAAGTAACAAATAATAATAGTTGCTCGTAATAAATATTGGTGTAGTGTAACTGCATGTAAAACTTCATACCAACGCACTGAATGTGGAATTACGCTAAATATTTTATAAGTTACGTTGTAATTGTAATGGAATTACATTGTAATCTTTAGTAACATATTTATGAGCGGATATTTGTCGGTAGGCTGAATTTTTGTATGGAGGCCATAGACAAATTTCCGCTACCATAGCTCAATTTCCGCTTTTGTTTACGAATATTCCGCTCTAATGTGTGGTGCCCCTTAAAAACTATAACAGTTTATGGCCGGCCATGAATTCCGTCATAGGGACACCATAAGTAGATAATATTCAATACTGTGCGGAAAATTGTTTATGGTTTGTGGAAATTGTGGTTTGTAGAAACCGCGGATCTTCCGCATCATTTTCAAAATCCGCACCCGCCTCCGCATCAAATCGATGCGGAGCTCATGCGAATGCAGATGTGGAACAAGTCGGTACAGGAACGTCTCTGCGACGGCGCACGTGCTAGGTAAAATAACGTAGGTAATTTCACCATTACCCAATCGGAATATTGTTACATTTTCGTGATTCGTCGATCGAGCTCTATGTCCTTGACGAATAGCGACAAGAAATGACGAGTTTGTTTTGTTTTGATTTTAGTGTTGAAATGCTATTGTAGAGCGAAGGGAGGTATGATGTGAGTAGTACAAAACTTTAATATTTGTTTGTTTTGTGTACTTATCTTACATCCGCATCCGTATTCCAGGGATGTGAGCCTTTTAATATCCGCATCCGCGGATGTCAAAAAATCAGTATCCGTAATATCCCTGATACAGAGCTCCTTCTTTGACGTTACGAATCATGTTGTCCCTTCTTAACGCATGACAAGTTCTCTTTCTCACTTAGGGAAACGTATCGGATACTAAATGTCAAACTCAATTTTTTTTACAGAGATGCACACTTGCACACCCTTGGTATGGTATCGTTTAGATATACCCAATGATTTGTTTTTAATGGCACGGCATTTAATTTGCATTCTTATTATAATGTCTAAATAGTATTATTACTAATAATAGAGGTAATCCTCTATTAAATAATTTTCCCTATTTTAAAAGTTTGAGAACCGCATCGTTCCCTGATGACGTCAGTGTGGTCACTGACGTCACGAGGTGTCAAAAATTTAACTGACCTGTATAATTAGGCTATGAGTGTGAGAGCCACGTCTCGCAGTTTGGCATGTCGAATCGCAGCCCTGCCTGATATTTCTAGTAAAAGCAATTTCAGAGAAACAAACTTGGAAAAATGTACATGGCGATTATAGTAGGTACCTATTGGAGTCGAATGGAGTAAGAATTGAAATTATGGACATCATGAACTATGAAGGCATTAAAAAAGCGGTGGTAGCTTGGCGTTAAGAAGTCCGACTTTCAATCCGGAGGTCTCAGGTTCAAACCCCGGTTCGTAGCACTGATGGACTAAGAGCTGGCTACGTCAGATATCACACAATAATGAGAGCAATGAAACCTATCTAGATTGTTTTACCATTCTTATTGCCTCCGGGCATCTGGCAGCTTTTAATAAGGAGATCAGAGTGACAGAGCAACAAAAATTTACAGTTGGAAAAAGGTATACCAAAATAGGTAAAAACTGCCGAAGCTGTGTCATTTATGGAAAACAGGGCCTATATTTTAACATTAGAAAAAAAACATTGTGTATTATTGCGAACATAAAAACAGTAGGCGACTAACTATAAATTACGTTATACATTATTTGACACTACTTTCCCCCAGCAGAAAGTTCTGGCTAAGATATAATCTAATTAATTATATAAATTCCCATAATCTTGCATCAAACCCTGAACTCTTAGATTTGTTTTCTTCAAGCTATTTGCATTCTTTGACCTCCACCACTTTTCAGCTGCCAGATGTCTGGATCTAGAAACAAGCATTATTGTTTCATATCTAACGTGGCCAGCTTTCCGTCTTTCGGAATTTATGTACGAAATATGCTTTGATATTTACCAGTCCCTTTTCGGTGAAGGAAATCACCGTGACAAAACCCTAAACTAATCCCAATATAGTATACTCGTATATCATCCTTGGGTTGTACAGATGGCAGTCGCTTTCGTAAAAACTTAGTGCTTTTTTAGGGTTCCGTAGTCAACTAGGAACCCTTATAGTTTCGCCATGTCTGCCCGTCCGTCCGTCCATCCGCGGATAATCTCAGTGACCGTTAGCACTAGAAAGCTGAAATTTGGTACTAATATGTATATCTTGTCAGTCACCTTGAAGGGAAGGCCAAGCTGGTATCCAAAAAACTCGGTGTGCTCAATAGAGCGAGGAGATACTTCACTCCGGGGCAGAGACTGCTTCTATACAAGTCGCAAGTCAGACCCCACATGGAGTACTGCTGTCACCTTTGGGCGGGAGCACCTGGATACCAGCTTGGGCCCTTTGACTCGGTGCAAAGGCGCGCTGTGCGGATCGTCGACGATCCCAAACTCACGAGCGATATTGAACCATTGAGTCTAAGGAGAGACTTTGCCTCCTTATGTGTGTTCTATCGCTTGTACAATGGGTTGTGCTCTGAAGAACTGTTTGATATGATGCCCACGGCAGCTTTTTATCACCGCACCGCTCGCCGCCGGCAGGGTGTTCATCCTCACACCCTGGAGCCTAATGGGTCGCGCACTGTACGGTTTAAGAGGAATTTCCTCCCACGAACGCTGCGACTGTGGAATGAACTCCCTGCCGAGGTTTTCCCAGCGGGCTACAGTATGAGGTTCTTCAAAAAAGGAGTGTATAGGTTCTTAAAGGGTAGGCAACGCGCATGTGAATCCTCTGGGGTTGCAGGCGTCCATAGGCTACGGTAACTGCTTACCATCAGGCGGGCCGTATGCTTGTTTGCCACCGTCGTGGTATAAAAAAAAAAAAAAAAAATCAATCACGCCGACAAAGTAGTAAAATAAAAAGTGGAAAAAAATGTTTTATTAGGGTACCTCCCCTATACGTAAAGTGGTGAGTGATTTTTTTTTTCATTTCAACCCTAACGTGTGATATATTGTTGGATAGGTATTTAAAAATGAATAGGGGTTTAGTAAAATATTTTTTTGATAATGTATATATTTTCGGAAATAATCGCTCCAGAATTTTAAAAAAATGTGCACCCCCCCCCCCAGAACTTTTGAACCATAAATTTTAAAAATATGAAAAAAATCTCAAAAGTAGAAATTAATAAAAACTTTGTAGGAAAATTATTTTGAACTTGATAGGTTGAATAGTTTTTGAAAAAAAAGTACAAAATAATTTCTGAACTAAGTTTATAATTAAACCGTATAAGCAGGTGTTTATTGTACCTGTAAGTTCTACAAAATCACAATGAAATGACGTGCTTTCAAATAAAGTAAAAACGGTGAAAATCGGTTCACGCAATACAGAATTATCCCATAAAAATCATCTTCCATACTTTAAACTCGCGCGCAATAGTTTACTTAATTTGCCGATAGATGTCGCTGTACGTGGAACGCTCATATCATATCCTACATGGCGGTGTTATTTTACGTGTTATTAACTCTTAAGTGACGGACGGAAAACTACGGAACCCTACACTGAGCGTGGCCCGACACGCTGTTGGCCGGTTTTTTTACATTTTATTATGGGACTGACCAACGATTGGCCCTAGTCTGACCTGATGAAAAGTGAAGACAGAGCCTAAGATGGAGCTCACCGGTTCAGTAATAGGCTATTCGCTCTTGCTTTAAAGATACCGAGATCGTATTTGTCAGGGAATACAGATGGCGGGAGAGCATTCCATTCCTTGGCAGTCCGCACCAAAAAAGACGAAGCAAATCGTTTCGTGCGCTAATTCATGAGATTAAGTGACGAAGCGGAACCCAGGCTCAATTTCAAATAAGCCAGGACAAACGCTAGAAGAATGATAAAGAGGAGGGCATTAAGCTCTGCGTGCTGCAGGTACAAACTGCACTTAATGGTTCCTCTAATAGTAATGCACGACGGATTTTCCTAACTTAATTCCCTTACAAATAAAACGTTAATTACAAGTTTGTTCGTTCATGAGTCAAGCCCGCTATTTCGCAACCACGTATGTGATACTGTTATCTGTTGTAGAAAAACAGAGTAATCCCCGTTGCGAAGTGAGACAGAGCAAATTTGCTGAGCCAACAACCGGCTAGTTGGCACGTAAGGGTGGACTCACAGTCACAGCTAGAGAGAAATGTTTCTGCACTAGTTGGTTACGTTTGCGGTTTGCATATTGGACGTTTTTAGGAGTAATTGTAAGTTCAGCGGTTATCGGATTCCGTAAAATTTTGGTTAGGTACCTACTACGTCACTCATGTATGGAAAAAAAACAAGTATAATCTCCTTCGGGCACAGAAATAAAATGTGCGTATTAATGCCAATAAACGGCATTAAAAATTATATTGCAAACGGATTTCATTTTCTACCTCCGGATCCATTTTAAAGTTTTCATATAAATATTGCTACAATTTCTATGGTCTGCGGTCACTTTATTCCGAAATAGCATGGTAAAGGTTTAGAGCCAATAAATTGAAAAAAAAAGTAATCAAAAAGAGACATTTATTTTCACGATCCATAAGTAGTATCCGTATATTTTTCGATAACTACAACTTAAATCCGGAGGCAGTAAAATTAAAGCTAAAAATAAAATAAAAATACGTGCACTCATTAAATATCAAATGCCATACTTTTTAAACTGTGCTTCCTAATAAAATAAAATAAAGTAAAAATGACCCACGCTGGTACCCCCCACTGAGAATTGTGAATAATATTGATTCTACTGGAACTGACGCTACTTTTACAACGATTTGTGAGAACACCTTGTTTTGTTATGTTCCGTAGACTATTTAATTTTGTCAACGAATCAAATTTTTTCATCAAAATATAATTTTAAAAGTACACGCTTAAATTGCTGTTAACGTGTGTGTTCAAAGTTTTGTGCAAACTAATTTTTTTTTTGCTATTTTTAGATTAATTGAAAGTCTGCACGACTGTAGCCTCCCCCTAACTTCGCGGTTTGCAGACGTTCAACAAAGGAATAGGGCACTAGTAGGGTTATGTGAGCACTCACGTCTTCTTATCACTTTCTTAAATGACAGTAGCATTATCATAGCTTAACTGATAATGTGCGGTTAGACAGCAATAGAACCATAGTCACGACACCTGATGTGAATGTAAGTGGAAACACAACTAAAAGTCACAAGACTCAAGTTAGCATGCTACAAGGATATCTTCTTTACCAGCTTGAAGAAGAACAATTCCTTAAGCCATTCGTTTCTTTGCAGGGCGATTTTTTTTAAACTATTAGACAGTTCTTGGATTAATTATATTGGTATTATAACTTTCGAGAAATAGGCATCAGCTGATTCAAGCGAATACAAGTTACAGCTACTTTAAAAAAATGCACCCCTCAAAGTATGAGACGGCATAGCAAATTATAGTGTTCTTGCTAGACATTGAAATCATTTTAATTCAATTCGAGGATTTTTTTCTAAGTCCAGCGTATTCCGAAAACAACGGGTTGCATTTATTTCATCGTCTATGACTGTGATACATGTGACACGATGCGAATGTTGGCTAAGAAAAATTTGAAATCGTCTTTATTATCTATAGAGGATTACTTACTTACTTACTGCAGTGGTGCAGCGACCCAAAGTGGATCTTGGCCTCCGATACCAAAGATCTCCAGGCTTCTCTGTTCACAGCCGTCTCTGTCCAGCCAACGGCGTCCAGCGCGGCGAGATCCTTCAGCACCTCACCTTTCCAGCGGTACCTAGGACGCCCAGATGGTCTTCAACAAGTTGGCTGGCCAGAGTATGCACTCCAGACAGCACGATCTTCACCCATACGAACAAGGTGTCGGAGTCGGCTTTTGTGTCCTCAGTGATGTTCGGCTCGGACACCAGATCTTCGATTTCCTGGTTCTTACGGAGCCTCCAGGTTCCATTCCCTCTGCGAAAGGGTTCCAGTATCTATAGAGGATTGGTGTGGTTTTTTTTTAAATTCATCATGTAATTTTTTTGCTTCCGGGGTAAAAGGTTGTTAGTTTTTTGTGTTTTTGTTTGTGTTAGGTATGCAGTTGCGTTTTTCTATAAAAAAATGTAATACAATGTTTATTTTAATTTTAATGCACCAAATGGCGCTGTTATAATAATGCAGGGGTTTTATAGTAACTTTTTTATATGTAGATGATGCAGAGTAAATACCTATTTATAATGTAAAGTCATAAACTACGTAGATCATGTACTGTAGTAAAACTTAATTACCAGTGCTATAATCTCTATCCCACCTCGACTTCTTAACACCCCCCTCTAGCTAAACTTAACTACATAGTGACTAAACTCAAACACGGCAATAAAATCATAATTTGAATTTCCAGCGCTGCGTCGCGTCGTAACCTCGATCCGATCCAAGATGGCCGCTTATCGCCGCCATATTGTTTGCAGAGCGCTGGCGCGCGCCGCTGCGCAAGAGTGTCTTCTATTACCATATTGAACTATACAATCGTCTCAACATTACCAGTAAACGTATGATCATGAGGCCCTAACAAATATATGTGATTAAAGATCAGTATTAAATTGGATAGCATGTCAGTAGCGGAAAAACGATAGAATGAAGTCTGGAGACCTGTTTTGTAAAAGGTCTCCGTGCACCTACTTTTATGGTAATGAGATCTTTGGAATTATTCCGTTTGCGTAATTGTGGATCTTATTTGGATTATCTTTGTTTTTTTAATGGGTTTTGAGGTTAGGTGATAAGCGTTACGTTTGAACTTTATTTAAAGCTGCATGATGCGGTTATATTAAGCTTTTTATTGGGCAGCAGTTAATAACTTAAGACTTTAATGGAGCTGCAGATGTTATAGATTCTAAATTGGAATTTGCTGATAACAATTAACACATACGTCTACGTAATGAGGATAAATCAAACACATGCGTAGATGGCGCAGCAATCGTAAAAACATTTCATTCTCTAAACATCGGTTATTTCAAACCAGGGCTTGTAACCGGTATTTTGCTCCATACTAAAATACTCTTTTTTTTTTTCATTCTTTCGTTTACTATTTCATATTTAATCGAAAAATCTTACAATATAAAGTCATAACCTAAAAATTATACGAGTTCTACGTAAAAACCATAAAATATGTAAACATATTGGGTTATTTCGGGGCGTTTTGCGAAAACCGGTTACAAGCCCTGTTTCAAACCCATACAATTATAGTCTATGGTAAAAAATCTCTAGGCGTACGGTTCCAAAAAACAGTAGGAACCATTAAAATTGGTAGGATTTTATACTCATTCTTATTGCCATTACTATTAAATACTTTATACATGAAAAATCGAGAAAATGATTTTTCCTATAAACCAAACGAAGTTTAAGAGATGCATTTTTTGACTTCGTGAGATGAGACACTAATATTGTTATCGACAATGCATTACTATTAAATACTTTATACATGACAAATCGAGAAAATGATTTTTCCTATAAACCAAACGAAGTTTAAGAGATGCATTTTTTGACTTCGTGAGATGAGACACTAATATTGTTTATCGACAATATTGGAGCCATAGCCATATTCAAGAGCGTAATTAAAATAAGGGTTTAGCAATATTTGTAAATTAAGTGTAGGGAATTCTACTATTAGCAAAGGATATAACACGTACAGTACAGATGTATAGTATATGTAGGTGTTATACTCGCAATGTCAACAGTATTCCGTCAAACCTTTCTGCAACAGCAACCAGGTTTCTCCTAACCTAGTCAAGTATAACATGAGGCCAAGGGGCCTCGTATTGGGCCCAGCTAAATATGTGCTCGCCACACAGTACAATACATAAACACACATAATATGTACACAGCACACATCGCTCGCTTGCACGGAAAATATTTGGAAACACCGCCAATGTAATCCAAGGCGTTTGCCTTGATAAATTAAATACACAATTTGTGATCGTTATTTTATGATATTAAATTAGATTTTATTTGTTGGTTAATGGTGGGGCTAGAAATAGGAAATCTGTTGTTTGAAATAATCAATTTTGTATTGAATAGAAATATTTATTTGCATCAATACGTACCTTTTTAGAAAATAGTTTGAGCCACAGTATTCAGTCGACACAACATCCAGTATATTTACAAAATTGTACATTAAATTAAGGTACTAATCTACTAGTTATTAACACGCAATAATTAATACAACAATATAGGGTTATTCATAAACTGTGATGCCAGACTTTTACCAGAATGTCAACATAGACATTCAGCTCTTGTAAAACCTATTTTAAACAAGTTTTGTTAATGCATTTGTACCTATTTTACATTACGAAGTAAAATACGGAATGAATAATATGAAAAATAATTCGATGAATTTAATTAAAAATCTTTGTTAAGATATTCAGTATATTTTGTAATTTTTAATAGGTAGTGGGAAGATGGCAACGAATACAAAGATTTGACTTCGAAGTAAAAATTTAAAATCTTATTTCAGAATTCAAACCGAAAACCACCCTGAAACGTGGAGTCAATGGCTACCATTTTGGTGTTTTGCTTTTAACACTACTGTACATTCGGAGACTAAGTTTACACCTCATGAACTCGTTTTTGGTAAGTTATGCTCTTTACCTAACAATTTGTCAAGAAGTATAGATCCACTTTATAATTTTGATAGTTACCCACTCGAACTAAAGTATCGACTACAATTATCTATAGCACGAGCAAGAGAAAATCTACTACAAAGCAAGTTAAAAATAAAAATAAGTTATGATCAAATTGATCAATATATTAATCCCATTAAATATAAGGAAAATGATTTAATTCTAGTTAGAAACGAAATAGGTACTAAGATGGATCCTTTGTATACATATAAAGTAGTAAGAGATATGTCACCAAACGTGGAAATTATAAAAAATTTAAAAAAAGACATAATTCATAAAAATCGAACCAAATTGTTTAAGTAAATTTAATATAACAAAACAAAAAAGAATCTGCCTAATCGGTCTAGCCGTCTTCGAATAATCGGTGACCATACATTAAAGAGAAGTCGATTGAAAAGAAATCCGTTAGTACTATACCAAAACAGCCAGCACGCACTTACGCTCACTTATTCTTTTAAATTCCCTTGAAAATTCGAAAATAGAACACTCCATTAACGACCCTGAAACATAACCCTGGCATTGACCTTCACCAGGTTAACCCACTGTCTGATAACTAGAGTTAATATTGGTACCCAACTGTTTGACGAGCGCTCTGCTCTATCAATATATAAACATAATATTTATATTTGTACCGAAAGCACAATTACGACACTGCCACTTGTGTAATGTCACTGAAACGATAATCTGTGTACACTGTTACGTGGGTATTGCAATTTGTTTTTTAACTGACTTTTGCTGGATAGTGTTTGCAGTTTAAAAACTGACGGCAATGTCGTGCTTTCTTTTAACCCTCATTATATTCCTCAATTTGAATTTGTGGTAGGTACACACTTGTATATACATTTCTATAATAGAACTTCGCGTTTTTTTATTAGCCTGTTTGAGTTTCCCACTGCTGGGCAAAAGCCTCCCCTTTTCCCATAGCTTCGCTTAATATGTAATATATTAAACATACAGTTGGGCAGCGTTATTAATATTCATAAAACTTTTACTAACTATGTATTCGCTAGACTCTGACCGACCTGACGACCACGTTAACTCTGCATGCACTTGTACTTATACCTACTACGTAATGATAAATATGGAACTGCCGTCATATTTTTAACTGTATAAACTGTGGCTATAGCTGTAAGAGATCCCTAACAGGGATAAGCTCGCCTTTGTACGCTGTATTTTGTTATGACTGTATTTTGACCTGTTTTATGTACAATAAAGTATTTACATACATACATCATTTTTTAGATACATTTGTCGTTTCATAATAAAACTGCTATTATCCTAACAAGGAACGGTACCCAACTGTCCGGCCCAGTAGTCAAAAATAGCTGACACGTAATTTTTTTTAGCTGCCCAATTTCAACCTGTTGGGAGAAATGGTCCTCCAAAATACTGAAAAGTGACGAAACCCTCTAACTTCTGTAGAGAGTTTTGTTCAAGCAAACTGCGTTGTTATTACTAGTTTTGATATATGTTGCAGAATTCTAACTTCTGTAGAGAGTTTTGTTCAAGCAAACTGCGTTGTTATTACTAGTTTTGATATATGTTGCAGAATTCTAACTTCTGTAGAGAGTTTTGTTCAAGCAAACTGCGTTGTTATTACTAGTTTTGATATATGTTGGAGAACATGAAAAAATAATGGACACGTGTTTTTTTAAAATAGATGAAACCGCCAAATGTTTTTTTTTTCAGGACCATGAACCATGACATCATGGTTCATGGTCCTAACCAAACAGTTTTCAAGCTAAACAAATAACCAAAGGGAAAGTAAGTGAAACGATGAAAAGTATGGAACTTTGAAGTGTGTGTGTTTTTTTTTTAATATGAGTTTTTAGCAGAAATAGCAAAACACGTGTCCATTATTTTTTCATGTCCTCCAACATACGTATATCAAAACTAGTAATAACAATGCAGTTTGCTTGAACAAAACTATCTACAAAAGTTAGAGGGTTTCGTCACTTTTCAGTATTTTGGAGGACCATTTCTCCCAACAGGTTGAAATTGGGCAGCTAAAAAAAATTACGTGTCAGCTATTTTTGACTACTCTATAACATATATAAAAATAAATCCAATCGGAGCCGGACAGTTGGGTACCCTTCCTTGTAAGTATTATTTAACCTATTAGGCAAATATATAGATGTGGAATTTAGACTCCGATGAACTTTGTGTACCTAACAAGAAGCAAAATGAAAACAAAAAAAAACAAAAAGGACGAAAAAGTATGAAAACTTTAGACGAAGTTTGGAATATAATGGAATTAGAATGTACCTATAATTTCCTAAATTAAGACATAAGACAATGTAATAATGTTAAACAATTTTCTAAAAAATTAAGATTATTTTTATTGACACGACCGTTTTACAATTTGGATGAATATTTTAAGAATTTGACATTTTGATTGTATTTAGATTTTAGATTATAATATTAGAATTTGCATGCCATATTGTGGCAGACCATACAATATTGTAATTCTGCACCTCATTGATATGTACCCATAACACCTGTGTATGTTCTTTGCAAATAAATATAATTTAAAAAAATGTTTGCTCTTTAGAGTCTAGTTGTTTGGTACATTCTGCTGCTGGGCACAACCCAGGACTTCTCTCGTAAACCATTGAAATTTGAGGGAACTACCTACGGGGAAGGTGGAACCATGACTAAAGAAGCAAGTGTCATTACTTTAAATCATATTTTGAATTTAGAACATGACAGTGCCACACGAAAAGCTTGTAAATACCTAGCCAACTTACTAGCGTTCAAATCCAAATGATAATGAACTTTATGTAAATGCAATAAGAACTTAAACGAATGCAAAGTAAACTTGTTGAGTGGTACCATGTCTTCCACATTCGTACCCGGATCGCATCGCACGTGTTAATGAGATGAACGAGAGAGCCGACAACACAAATTATCGGGTCCACTGTAATGCGACTCTCTGATGCCCTGTGATGCTGCGTTTAGATAGCCAAGTCTATAAAATAAAATATGTTATATAGTACACGTATGTCGTAGATACCATGAATGTATATATGAAGTGGATCTAATTCTTACACTTTTTCTGTAACCACAGTTGAAACTTATTATACCGAGTTAAACAGTCGTTCATAGATGACTAGTAAAAAGTACCTAGTAAAAACGGTCCGAGAGCATACTAATAAGGGGCGGTGTCCTACCCGCACTCGTCACAAAATCGTCTCATTTGACACATCACATATTGACATTTTAATTGTCTGATGACTTTATTACCTCCTTAGTCAAAACGAGACACAGTCCCCTAGATAACCTTTTCTTTCGGCCTCACTTTGTGACCGAAGAATTAGATCCACTTCATATAAATCCATGGTATATAAAAAAAAACTGTTTATTCACTAGATACGAATTTTTCACTAGATGGCAGCACCGTGACGAGGGTTCTTTTTGACAATCGCTGTCAAAAACCACCAATAAAAAAAAAGATTAAACTTGATTGGTGGATTATGACAGCTAGACCTCTCGCCATGGTGCTGCCATCTAGTGAAAAACTCGATCGCGGAAGCCTTCATTATCAGAGAACCACTTATGGCGTTAAACTCATGTCTAGGTAGTGGACCCGCTCGTATTATTCTATTTACGTATTTTACATATTTCACACTTTCGGCAACCAGCTTTCAATTTCACAACCCCTTATTAATGGCAACTTGATTACTTAACTATAGAAAGGACGATCAAATTGGGCGCGTTAGGTACAATTTATTTATTATATGCCTAATGTGTTCCACTGTTGGGCAAAAACTTTCCCGTTTTCTTCCATTCTTCCCGGTTTTGTACCTGTCTCTCAAAAAGAATTCAAAGTTATTCCGCCATCACCGACGAGGTCTACCGAATCCTCGGATTGACTTTTGAACTTGAGAGGCAACCAATCTCTGCATGGTTATCCCAGGTGTAATTTACTGTTTATTATTTTCCTACCTAAAAAAAGTTTCTACCTAAGTCCTTATTCGCTACGCTAGCTCGCGGTCCTACAAAGTTCCGTGCTTCCGTGTAAGGGTCTCCCCAAACCTATCGACGCGGATTCGGCAAAATTCGGTGGAAAAAAGCTTTATGTCTACGCAATATGAGCGAAAAAGACGTCGACGCGTCGGCAGGCGTCGGCCGAGCCGAGCCGAGTCGAACCGTGCATTGTTAGCTCTTATTGCGTGGTCATAAAGCTTTTTTCCACCGGATTTTGCCGAATCCGCGTCGATAGGTTTGGGGAGACCCTAAGCATGTAAGCAACCATGATCAAGTAGTTACTAAACGAGGCACCATCTCCAAAAGCGCAAGTCAACTGTTTGAGTTTTCAATTCGCGCCCGCACTGATTCGATACCATGGCTAACGCGTATTTGTTTAGCGATACACATATAATTGTCCTGTCCAAAGTAAGATAATTCACAGGTCGGATGTACTTGAGACAGTACGCTTGGACGTCAAAATTCTTGAGTAGGTACGATCAAGGTTATTTACATGAGAGATAAAATTGGCTTCATAATATTTGCACATGTAGACGCATGCCCTTAGCTCTGACCTCTGTTCTCATATTTGAGGGCATTAGGGACATTTGGCATGTTTGGTTTATTAATAAACTTAATTTTCTCGATTTAATTATGGGTATAAACATATCTATTCACCATAATTTTAACTTACAGGCATTCTAAATATACGCAATCCGAAATTGTAAATTACTTGGTTATAAGTACATACCTAGTTTAGCGACACTCGAGGGATTGAGGCCTGGTGACCTGACATACAGGTTTTTTCCTAGTTCGGGCACCAGACTTCACCACAAATCAATTGTACCTATTCATAAGCTAGTATTAAAACCTATGTAATTACGTAATTATTTGTGGTGAGAAATAAATGAAATGTATTATTATTATTTATTATTATATGGGCTACTTGACTTTTATAGTGAAATACAATGTTCAGTAAAACGCGCTTAAAACGATTTTCGAGGCCCAGTTAAACACGCGTCTTAAGCGGGAAAGCGTATTATGCAGGACTCTGCTGCGGTACCTTATGTAATACTAATAACCCAAGTAACACATCAAGGCAGTATAATGGCCGTCTTACAGCATATCTGTATGCTTTTAGCATTTTGAGTTCGTTTTATAGTAGCATTATAAACGTTTATAGTGCTGATATAGGTCTTAAATGGGCGCCAATTACCCAGCTATACAGGTCATTTAATAGCATTACAGGCACAATATGTCTGCGCTATTAGCATTATCGTTGTCATGGAAAGTGCCAATCGCATTAAAGAACCATTAGTACGCTCTATTAAGTTGCCAACTGCATTAAAGAAGCATTAATACGGCCAAAAAACTTGCTAATCGCAGTAAAGAAGCATAAGTACTCTCGATTAACTTGCCAGTCGCAATACAAAAGCATTATACTAGCATAAGAGTGTAGTAAAATAAACCTTACGTCAATGCAAAAACGTCTCTAACACCGACGGAACAAATGTTATAATACAATGAACGTTGTGATTTAACTACTTTGTCTCGCAATATAAAATGGACGAAGACGGTACAAAAAACTGAATGAGTGACACGTCATATTTGTTTGCACCCTAACAAAATTTATAAAAGTTTTTGACTCTTTTACGTTATTATATTCTTCAAATATTAGTGCGCGATGTAGTTTACTGTAAATGTGTATATAAGTTTCATTGAAATTTTTCACGCGCCTTTGATTTATTGCGGTTTTGCTATAAAATATTATAATAAGATATGCGTCAAATAAACAAAACAATTGTGTAATCCTCGTATATAACGAGTTTTGCATTATTAACATAATAGTGTTGGTTGAGCAGTCTTAAATTAAGTAATTTCATTATTATATAGGTATTTTCCTTGTATAAATAGGTCCGCATGATTTTATTTTTAGGTTATAAATTATTTACAAAATCTATATAGACGGAGAGCTAGCCATGTCGGATATGACACAATAATGAGAGCAACCAAACCCCTCTAGTCAGTTTGGTATACTATGCTTATTTCTAGATCTGGACATCTGGCAGCTTTAAAGTGGTGGAGGTCAAAGAATGCAAACTATTTCAAGAAAATAAATCCTAGAGATCTGGGTTTGATGCAATATTATGAGAAACTATACAAATACTATACAATATTAAGAGAAATTATACAAAAGTTTATGTTGGGAGAAAGTAGTGCCAAACGATGTATAATAAAATATAGTTCAAAGTTTGTCGCCTACTGTTTTTGTTTCCGTAATAATCATACATCGGGGTTTTCGGTGCGGGAACGATTTGAGAAAGAATAGAGATAAACAGATAGGTTGAGAGTTAGTCTGAGAAAATATCATATTATGCCTAATGAATAACTACCTCTCTGTGAATAGCTTACACACTATGATACGAGCTTTTTTTCTTAGAGGCATGTTTGTATTGACTATAATATACTTAGTATTTTAAAAATGCAATTTCATATCCGAAATTTATTAACTAGATCTACAAAGACACGGTATAATAAGTGTCAAATATTAATCTTGACGTCCGATATTTATGAACTATTTGATTAACTGAAGAGGTTGACAATGATCAGTCATTACATGAATTAATAAAAAAATACTTGAAAAAATCATAGGTATATGTACCTACAATATATATACATAATAGTCAGCTATTACATATAAATTGTATATACCTATGATTTTTTCGATCAATTATTCATTAGGTAGAAACGTGCTAGAGTACATTCTGTTTTTTAAGTTAATGCCTACTCTTTGGCTAATGTCAAACATTCCCGCACCGAAAACCCTGATGTATGGTAATAATACACAATATTTTTTGGTCTAACGTTTTTTTTTATCGATTTTTGACCAGTTTTGAGTCGATATTCCAACATATTCACTATAGATAGAATTATAAGGCAAACGACTATCGGTTTTTGAATCTTTTATCTCCATTCTGTAGAGCCGGATCTTGAAATAAAGGAGACGTTATTTTTTATGATATTTTTAAAATATGGTCTAAAAAAACACTTTTATCGATATTCGAATGGTGTAAAGAATCTTACATATACGTAATCTACATATTAGGGTTCCTCTTTGATGTCTCTAAAAACTGTAGAGAGATTTTAATTTTTAACTAATTAAAACAAAATTTATGACCATAAAACCACTTTTTTAGCCTAAACCGGTTCGACTTTGATGTCAAATATCTTGAAGACAATGAATATTGAAGTAAATATAGGATACTATATTGTTTAAAGCCGTTACTGATAATATGATAAGCTATATAAATCATTAGAAAACTAAGGGAATCAGATCTAAGGTCGTTGGCGCCAGGGAGCCCCTTAAAATATAGGCCCTGTCCTTTATAACTGAGACAACTTCGGCAATTTTTACCTAGTTTGGTATTACTATTTTCTAATTAAAACATTTTGCTAGTCTGTCACTGTGACCTCCACCCATTAAAAGCTGCCAGATGCCAGGATCTAGCAATAAGAATAGTATAGCAATCTAACCAGGCGGGTTTTGTTGCTCTCATTATTGTGTCATATCTGACGTGGCTAATAGCTCTTAGTCCAATAGCAGCTCAGTGACCCTTAAAAAATGCCTTATTTATGCCTACAGCATTACACGTGAATAATTATGCTATTAAACAACATTAAGCATTTATTTATGCTATTGTAGAACCTAAGGCACTAAAACCGCTAAAAGCTGTATAGGGGCTGTTCATAAATTACGTCATCAATTTTTGATGATTTTTACCCCCCCCTCCACCCTAAAATCATCCAACCCTCCCCCTGCCAAATAAAGTGACGTCATTTAAAAAAAATGCGTTTTAAGCTTAATTGTAAAATAAACAACTATTTAGTATATAATATTTTATAGCATTAAAAGTTTATAGAAACACGACTTTCATTCCTTTTTTTACACATTGATGATGTGATCTTCGGAATGACCGCCCCGCCCCTCCTACGTCATGCTACCATGAAATGACGTAATTGATGAACAGCCCCTTATAGTGACTTACTTGGCTTTATAATGGTTTATATTATTGCTATTATACTGCATTAGGAACGTATTACCTACTTATAAATGCTATTGTACACCCTAAGGCATTAAAAATAGCTGAAAGCTGTATAGCGAATTTACGTGGCATTATAATGGCTAATATTCATGCTCTTAAACAGCACTAAGCATTTATTTATGCTATTTTAGAACCTAAGGCACTAAACCAAACCGAAGCATTAGTGTAGCAAACCAAAACGCAACTGTACAGCATTCAGCTGTACAGTTGCATGTTGTTCGCTGCACTAAAACTAATGGCTAAACAAAAGCATTTACATATGCCATTATACAACCGTTATACAGCGTAAAGCATCATAAAATGCTATTGTAGAACCTGAAGCACTAAAAACAGCTGAAAGCTATATACCGGATTCACGTGGCATTATAATGGCTAATATTCATGCTCATAAACAGCATTAAGCATTTATTCAAGCTATTGTAGAACCTAAGGCACTAAACCACACCCAAGCATTAGTGTAGCTAACCAAAACGCAACTGTACAGCATTCAGCTGTACAGTTGCATTTTGGTTCGCTGCACTAAAACTAAAGGCTTTAAAAAAGCATTTATACATGCCATTATACAACCGTTATACAGCTTAAAGCATTATATAATGCTATTGTAGAACCTAAAGCACTTAAGTGCTTTTAAACAGTCGAAAGCTGTACAGTTGCGTTGTGGTTTGCTGCACTAAAGCTAAAGGCTTTACAAAAGCATTTAGATATGCCATTATACAACCGTTATACAGCTCAAAGCATCATATAATGCGACAAGTTGCTCGGTGAACGTATATAAGAGTTTATACGGTCCTTAAGTTCGAAATAAGTTAACTATTCATATGTTATAATGCTTTTTGTGTTACTTGGGAAGGACTAATACAAAATAGCATATGCGAAACATCGTATTAAATGCGATCGTATTATGATGTAAATTAAGTTTATATATTATTATTATTTTCTTTACCACCAAATAAACAATTTATATTCTATCCTATTCTATTAAGCGAGTTTTACTGTATGTGTGTCATATCATAAAATAATAGGTATATTTTTTTATATTACGCAATGTTAATATGTTCTTTTAAAAGTACTTTAGGTTAAACTGTTTTATAGAAATTTTAATATTAATATTCTTCTTACGAGTACGAGTAGTCAAGGGGCTGACAACAGCTAAATTCCCTCCCTATCTTTTTCAGCGCGAGTGAAAGAGAAACACTGTGTTACGATTAGTATGGGAGCTCATTGCAAATTTTGCAAAATAAAGAATTAAAAAAAAAAACTACGCTTTAATTGAGAAATATAAAACAACGAAGTTTTTAGTATTAGTGCGATGGAATTTTGTCCTTAGTTACAGACGTATAAGTCAAGAAACTAAAGACTGTTTAAAGCAAATTTTAAGAGGTAAGTTTGGTATTATTTTCGATCGAGCCGATTTCGTCCAATCGTGTATCGGATTCAACGAAGTTCTTCCAAATATAACGAATAACAACATATATTTTTTTTACTTTCTGATAACAAGGAGTTTTAGCTAAAACACTGTTTGAGTAAAGTCAATTTGGAGGTCATCGGGTGTTGTCAGCCTCTTAACAAGTAGTATTACGTCAGTCCATCTGCCATAGTTCAGCCCCCTTGCAATTCAGTCTACTTAGCCAAATGCTTGAACAGAGACGTCAATATTTGAAGTGGCTATTATTTTTAGCCGTACCCTGTCAACGAAAACTATGCACTTTTTAAAGTTTAGTACCTACTAGAGAAATGCTAACAGGACCCATTAATAAGTCAATATAATTCGCCTATCTGTCAGTTCGACCTATAAATGCCGTAGATCTTTTGATCCTCAACTTAATGGGTCCCTTGATATCATAAAGAAAAAAAAAGAAAAACAATTCTTTCGAATGAACGGTAAGACATAGACTTCAATTTTACGTTAGTACATACTTATAACAATAATAAAACGTAAATGTTTGAAGAATAACTGAGTTAAATAATTTTGTTGATGTTTGCTTAATATCTATCCTGCAAAATAGATAAAATAATTCCTCTAGATATTATATTTCCCAAACAAACCTCCTAACGAAAACCCACTCAGGCGCTAACAGATAAAACAAATGAAACCTATACTAAGTGGTGTTAGTATTATAGTCAACAGCTATTATTCAATACACATTTTACTTACAAACTGTAATCTCTTGGCCAATGAGTGATCAAACATTGGACGTGCGACTTTCAATAATTATGTGTGCGGATTCTGTTAACGGGTCGTGTTGGCTCACGGACAAATGGTGGGTAGTGGAAAATTGTAGATGGTATAAGTGGAAATGTTTTGTTAATAAATTTAAATCACGTGCATGTGACGCAACGGTTTTTTTAGAATTAAGGGTAAATAAGTGTAACTGAAGACTAGTTAACAGCTGTGTAAAAGTCACAAAAATATAATTCAGAGAATATTTTTACATTTAAAGAATTGAGAAAAGGAAGAAAATGCAAAATAGTAACCTAACTAACACGTATATCTATTGATAGGTATATTAATTAGTAATGAATCTAGAATATTATGTCGTTGAGCCAGCTAATAATACTACCTGAGCTTATCACACAATTCAGTGCCCTCAGTGGGTATGAAACCTAAGACCAGCTTCTTGGGCGATCACTATCACTCCGAAGGCCGCCGTTTCACTGCGACGGTTTACCTGAGTTTCTTTCTGAAATCTCGGCTAGGCTAGGTTAGGGAACCAGCGACAAGTTCCATTAACTTGATTTCCCACTCACTTAGATCATGTTTAACTCGCTCCATCTGATCTCCCAACAAACGTTGTAGTAAAGTCTGGTGCGGAAGAGTCCTGGAGTTTCGCCCAGCTACTTTCCCTCCACACAGCCCGATAGCTCATACGCTTCAATTCAAGATCATAGAACCCAAGTCAGGACCTAAGAGAAAGTCGTTAGTACCGCATCGAATAGGCTTAACCTAAACCCATTATTTAAACCGACAAATTGTGTGCCTGTTAACGAAACAATGGATTCCAAAACTTTTTAGATTATGACCATTTGCCACTTTTCAGAATACAGCACAATTTCGGTAATGACTGGTTTTAGGTACTTAAAGACTCCATATAACCATCCACCTTTCATAATACCTATCTCAGAACCTATTCTTCATTATATTAAATACAGTACTACCGTATCACCCACTTATTCAAAAGCAACCAACATAACGCATAACAATCTAATGAGCTAATAAGTAAGACCCAACTACATAAATGCAAAGATACATATTTGCCGTGCCTAACATTATTGTAGTCTGTCTGTATATTGATTCTATTTATCAATGCTCAATTCGGGCAACATTCTAAATGAATTTGCCGAGTCTTAGAAATTATTTTGCCAGCAAACATGGACGTTTATTAGGTAAATATTTAATATTTGACTGGAATAAATGTCGCTTTATTGCAGGATCTCCTGTTGACTTGTTTTATGACTATCCTTTATACTATTTGTCTTGAAATGTATTTTTATTTTTAATTCGTTTTATGTTTAGGTTTTCTACCAGTTCATACATTTTTATAAAATAAAGTGGAAGTGCTTTAATTTTCCTAACAACCTGAAGGATTAACTATCTAAAAATTAGGCAAACCGCTGAAAATCAAGTTGTGTGGACACACCGCATGCGAGGATGTGGATGTTGTAAGTGTTTTCCCCAAAGATGTGCTAGGTAGCTGAGCGGTGCGAGGATGCGCAGCGAGGATGTGAATGTTGTAAGTGTTTTCCCCAAAGATGTGCTAGGTAGCTGAGCGGTGCGAGGATGCGCAGCGAGGATGTGGATGTTGTAAGTGTTTTCCCCAGAGATGTGCGAGGTAGCTGAGCGTTGCGAAGGTGATTTGCGAGGTTTGCTGAGCGGTGCGAGGATACGTAGCGCGGGCGTGTAGCCTCTGACAAACGCCGTCTAGTAACTGATAGTTTAGTGCCTAGCAACACATCCCTCACACAACATACATGCTTCCCTTGTTTTATATGTACAAAAACCTCGCTCCGCTGAACTGTTTCCACTAGCTAGCTGTGTTGAGCGAGAATAGGTAAATGAAGCGTTTCTATCATGAAAAACACTTTTCTCGCAACGCATCCTTGCACAGCTCTGGTGGAAACGCAGCCTTATGGGTCTGTACCAGAAGTTGTATTAAAGTTCAAGAAGTAAAAAGTATAAGAGTTCATTTTGAACATATGGTCCGCTGACTACCGACTGTATTAATCCGTTAATCCCCAAACCCATCTTAATGCATCGTAAATAAGAACACACTGTACCTACCTACTGTAGTACTGCAACTGACCTTGTTCTGCCTACATATATAGTTTTAGCTAGCGAAATTTGAACCAAATTAGGTATCTAGAAAAGTAGAGTTGTATTCCTTTGTTTCACAATTCTCCCAGACTTTTTATTCTTAACTAGCTAAATGTGACGTTTTCAGGTCAAAGGTAAACCGCGATTAGAATGGGATTGAGATAGCTGTCAATCCATATTAGTTTTGACGTAAGTGTGGCAAATCTAACAAGTTTAATCCCATTCTCATCGCGGCTGCATCATACATCATTATCGGTTGTTAATAGAGTTTATTTCTAAATGAATTTTTATGGCAGTACCGCCTTATTGACAACCAAAACTTATGTACATTTAACTTTAAAACGTCACAAGTATGGAATATGTCCTTTAAGAACCACAAGGAAGGGATTGGGAAGGGCGTGATTGCGGTGGTCAGGTTCTAATAAAATAAAATAAAATAAATTGAATTACATACTCAAATGTTACTAAAGACAATTCACGGTGTCCTAAGTATAATTATAACTACAAACAAAATCCAGCAAACGCAATTACACTAAAATATGATGTAAGTAATAGGTATACGGATATATTCCATTTTATTAAAATAAACATGTTTTCGTCATCAACAAAGCAAATACTAGGTTCTTAGTCCTTATCATGTCGCGTTTTGCAAGTCTTATTTTTAATTCCTCTGACAGAACGTCCGGTAATTTTCCATGAGTCAAGTCGACGTTATCATGAACAGCCGTGTGTATGGCTATTTGACGGGACAGAGAGATTTGGATGATGTTTTTAAACGACAGGTGTCATAATCACATAATTATTTGTACTAGTTGTATTTACTAAGGCCTTTCTGCGGCTAAACGAATACATACACGTTTGTTTAAAAATGGAAGTCCTAACAAGCCGAAGATGTGATCTGGGTTATATTCAAATTTAAATTCAAAATCGTTAATTTCGTGTAACTTTGACGTATATTAGGTATGTAAGTATGAAATTAGAAAATTATGCATTCATTTTAAAACAGGAAGGAAATTACAGGTGACAATAAATATACTAAAAAAAATATTATAAATAACTATAAACTAGAGACTACCTACAAATAAAAAATGCCCTCCAAATCGCTGCCAATGGGCAGGGTACCCAGAAGGCTGGCAGCATTGCCACGTTGTATAGCGTGTAAGTAAAAATCTTTTTTGTTGGTTATTATATTCGATTAAAAAATAAATTTTAAATACTTATTCGATTCAACTAAATATATGCGGTCGCTTCCATTTGTAAGTACAATAATGGTCTATAATATTTGGGCTAAATGGGGAAAACGAGCCCATAACCTGTCATACCGTACTGTACTGTATAATACTATGTATAATATCTTTACTTATGCAGCTTATTACACATGTTTATATTTCATTTATTTACTAAGTTGATGCAATTTATTATAATTATATACCGGCAATTTTGTATTAAGAAAGCCGTGCCACTCTTATGGCTCAAAAATAAGATAATATCAGATATTTTTAGACCGCATTTTGTCTACCACTCTAATTATAAATTTTAAGATTATTTCTCCTTTTCTGTATTATTTATTATTGGTGAACAATTAAGAATATTGTATTGTTGCGCGCTTCGTCGTGTAAGATATTATTGCATGCAAGTAACTGTTCTTGCTCATTTTTTTAATTTTAATTTTTGCAAAATTACGCTACCGGAATACGTATCTTGCATAAGCCTGTACTACATTTTTAAGTTCACAAGATTTCTTATTAGTTAAAACCAGCTAGTGCCGCTAAAGAGGACGTTATTTGATTAACACTAATTAGTTGAACCGGCTCTGCTTCTTCCGAAGAACGAAAGTGCCGTCTTTCCAAATACCACGTCTCTTCTACCGATTTTCAAACATTAATTCATCTTTATTACCAAAGAACAAAGTCCTCAATCGCAGGAACATGTTTTTCAAAAATGCTTATAGAAACAAACTAAGAGTAAACTCAATTCAAAAGTCAGAGAAAGTATCGCTTTCTTTACGTTAAAATACACGCTTGAAATCATAATTTCCCTGCAATTTAGTGTGACAAATAGTGTCGACCCCTGTAATTAGCAAAACTTCCCGTGGTTATAAAATCCCTAGCATCTCGAGCGATTTCACGGGCAATCCCACAATAGGGACAAGTCAAACTGACTATCAAAGCGCCCATTCATTCCTAAACGGGGGCTAACAACATTATACCCGTGTAATACATATTTCATTATTACTCACCTTTTATGGGCCTTTATTTTATAGCGCTAGCAACCCCGGACGTATTTTTTTTACTAGTGACGGCTACAAGCTACAATGCCAGGTTTGGGTTGAATAGGGGGCGGTGTATTGTTGTACAATATTTTTTCTGGGTAGTATCTGGACATTTTTATACGAGTATCATGTGTGGATATCAGTTTGTACGGTTAGGACAAAAGTTTTAGTTTGCGATACATGTTTAAATTGGTAGAAAATGAAAAGCCGTGGCCAGAACATTGAATTATTAATTTAATATCAGATAAAGCTTAGGGAAGTATAACTGCCACAAAACAGGTACGACTAGACTTCTGTAGAAAAATGTATTGAAGTAACCAATACATTTTTCAACTCTATTACGTAACGAACGGAATATTTCATTCAAACAGCATACTTTTGTTAGCTCGTGAAAACTGATATTACTTTCATTGCCTCTCAGATATCTTTGCTAACGCTACCACCGTTTTTGCAGCGCCTTCTATAGTTCCTGAACTATCCAGAGCTCTATTGAACAGGAGACACCGACGTTCACTTCCGTTTGCCCTTTCATTGTGCCATTCGACAAGGCAGCTCGCACCGCCGTCGGCCATAACGCAACAATGGCACAATTCAAAAATCGAATTCCAAATTCAAAAGCGCATCGTTGAGGTTTATTGGCTTATCGCTTGATTGATTGTGCGAATGCCGTTTTTTTTTCAATCGATGTTGCCAGTTTTTGTGCAATTTATAGGTCGATAATATATTTTGATTTGGGCGTGGCGAATTCGCGAGCTTTGTCGGTGTACGGAAGTTTTTCGTCGGACGTATGTCCTGTTAACAGGTACGTTTTCTTTTGTTGTAATGCCTACGATCAGTACATTTTATGAAGATTGTAAGGAGTTTGTTTGGTGCACTTGTTTGCGTTACGCCTGTTATAAATTAAATCTAAAAACGGAAGGGACGGTTTGTTGGTGCAGTGAAATTGTAAATTGAACCAAACTTTGATTGCATGTCCCTTAAGTAAACTTTTCGAGTTTTGAATGATTTCTGTCGGACAGTTCTCGATGATTTTACTGACCTTGTTCTAAATCTGAGTCAGTGTGGTTTTCCAGTTAAACCAAATGTGTATTAATATTATTATGAACAACAGCGTGTATTAGCATAAGCAGTCATGAGACAAAAGGCTCGGTTTCCACTCACGCGCCGGCACCCCATTACGTAACAAAACCAGAGATCTGTCTTCGAGACATTTGGGAAAAGTTCAAAAACTTTCACTAATTAAAACTCTTCCTATTTGTATCTTGATAAGGTTAAAAATAAGCTTGTTAGTATTTTTATGACTGTAAAAACATGTTGGTCAATGAAAGGCGTGACGTGTTTGTGCCACCGTGGCTAAACGGACAAAAAGACAAAGAGACTTAAAGACACACTGGCATATCTAAAATACACAAATTGATGAAAAATACTATTATTGTCTTAACTGTTACAGCTTTCAAAGTTCAAATATAATGCATGACCAGATACTAGAGGCGTCATGCCGGCGCCTTAATATTTGTGACTCCAATGAAGAATTATGCTTCTGTCAAGAAGTATCGAAATTAGGAACAGAGAAAAATACTTATGTTCTTTAAAAGTCCTTAAAGCTTTTAAAATGAATAACTGTAGTATAGTAGAGGTCTAGAAATTAGTGTAATCTAGTGTATTGTAATTTTAAAATACATTAAAATTAAACCTAACATAACTCCAACACACAACAAATATTCAACCAATATTGAAGTTGCATTGGGGTTGCATCGAAATAATTATGATGATGAATGGTATTTCAGATTCAGATGTTTAGTCGTTAGCTGTATTGCGTAGTTAATGCATTGGAGTTGTATTGAATTTGGATGTTGTCTAAACGTGTTTTAACGTTAGACTACGGCCCCTGTACCTATGTGTACCTTCATCGTATGTTCAAAATATATATGTAGGTACCTAAGCTACTTATTTTATTTATTTTATTGGTATTCAGGACAACAACAGCCATAGATACAATTGTGATGTAATAGTATCTACATAGAAAAAAGGCCAATAATAGTCATTCGTTATTTTACAATATCTGTTTCGCATCAGTAAATGTAAAAAATAGTGAAATTAGAATTAATTATTTTCATAAATGTCCGATACATTAAAAGTACATACCGAAGGTAAAGAAAATGAACTATAAATCATCGAAATTTTAAAAACACAATTCAATCGAATTATTTTTTGTTTTATTTTTTTTATTTTATTTATTTAAGGTTTGCCAACAGGTGGTATATAATATACTTTTTAAAACTAGGCAAAAAATTAGCTTGCTTGAGTATCCACCCAATTACAGGCAAACACGGCATGCACATAAAAAAGAAGCTATTGCTTACATAATAGTTCTTAATCTAAGTAGGATTGAAACAAAATTTCAGAATAAGGTCTATAACACTAAAGTACTTAATCTAACAATATTTCTGTAAAGTTGCTTAGGAAGTGAAACATAACTTATAGCAAAGTGAAACATAACATAAAATATGAATTTTAGAATTAGAGATTACTCTTGAGTTTACGTAAATATTTTTTGTATTGTTAATGTGACATTTTCAACCGACTTCAAGATTTCGAAGGAGGAGGTTATCAATTCGTCGGGATCTTTGTTTTTGCAATTTTTTTTTTATGTATGTTCATCGATTATTCGAAGATGGCTGGACCGATTTGGAAAATTCTTTTTTTGTTTGAAAGAGTATACTTCACAGTTGGTCCCATTATAACCAGGTCAGGATCTGATAATGGGATCCTAGAGAAATCGAGGGAACTCTTCAACTATTATAGGCACACCTATAGTGATTTGAGTATTTTTTACAGCATCTCGAGCATTTGCTTTTGGAAAGGTGGATGCTAAGTGAAGTCGGTTCTTTTTTGTTTAAAATTATTAACATATCTACTCTATTCTGTTTGTAAACTAAATTGTGCTCTTTACAAATTCGTGGTATTATACTGTGGGATCCAACATTGGTTCTATAAATTTTATATGAGAAAGGCCGAAAGTTGACTAAACGAGAGCGTTGGCGCGGCACTGTCCAGTTAATTGATTGCAGAAGCTTTAGCAAACAATAATGCCAAATCACTATCCAATGAGTTTATTTGTGGTTGTGACTCACAAAATTTCGTCGAATTATCTTCTTAATTGTCTAACTTTTCTCTATAATCTAAACCTTGGTCGGATTTTGCCAGAAAGGGTGCGGCTAGTAACCGCAGAGTAGGTACAGTCTCCAATATCTGTACGATTCAATGTACAAAATTATATGAACACAACCTTATTTGCATGGATTTAAGGTCGTGTATACATATTTTTGTCTAAAAATCGTATAAATACCATAAGGTTGTAAAAGCTTACCTATTAGTGTTAATCCACTACATAAATCTAAGAAAATGTCATACGTATTTACGGGTTTTGCTAACGAGGGTTTGTGGTTGTGGCTTACAGTCGTTTTATTTGCTCCTATGGTGTGTCCCTTCTTTATTAAGTGCAAATCAACTGATACGGATCAAATTTTCAAACGAATAAGCATAAAATCCTAAAAATAATTTACGCAGTGTAAATAGTTACATACTCGTGCATTTTTAATGAAAGTAAACGAACGTTTGCCTTATGAGGGGTAAACCTTTATATCTGAGTCTTAAAAGTCTAAAAAGTAAGACCCTATTTTTTGTTTAGGAACATAGCTACTTACAAAACATATACATAGGTACATATCGAGTACACTAAAGTAGTCTAGACTTTGTATGCATGAAAAAATTGTACTTTAGTGCAAACATTACCTAAGTAGTGATAATATCTAAAACAGAACTAATGAGTTTGAACATTGAAATTAGGACGTGTACTTAATGTATAAAATGACCTATTTAAAATTAAGCAAACAGCGACAGCACGGAAGTATTTGTCCACGTTGCGCGACTATTCATCAAAAAAACCGGCCAAGAGCGTGTTGGGCCACGCTCAGTGTAGGGTTCCGTAGTTTTCCGTCCGTCACAGTAAGTGTCCCCACTTAAGAGTTAAAATAACACCGCCATGTAGGATATGATATGAGCGTTCCACGTACAGCGATATCTATCGGCAAATTAAGTAAACTATTGCGCGCGAGCTTAAAGTATGGAAGATGATTTTTATGGGATAATTATTTATTGCGTAAACCGATTTTCACCGTTTTTACTTTATTTGAAAGCACGTCATTTCATTGTGATTTTGTAGATATTACAGGTACAATAAACACCTGCTTATACGGTTAAATTACAAACTTAGTTCAGAAATTATTTTGTAATTTTTTTTCAAAAACTATTCAACCTATCAAGTTCAAAATAATTTTCCTAGAAAGTTTTTATAAAGTTCTACTTTTGAGATTTTTTTCATATTTTTAAAACTTATGGTTCAAAAGTTAGAGGGGGGGGGGGGGGGACATTTTTTTTTACTTCTGGAGCGTTTATTTCCGAAAATATTTACATTATCAAAAAATAATTTTAGTAAACCCCTATTCATTTTTAAATACCTATCCAACAATATATCACATGTATCAGCACTTTACGTATAGGGGAGGTACCCTAATAAAACAATTTTTCCCACTTTTTATTTTACCACTTTGTCGGCGTGATTGATATACATATTAGTACCAAATTTCAGCTTTCTAGTGCTAACGGTCACTGAGATTATCCGCGGACGGACGGACGGACGGACGGACGGGCAGACATGGCGAAACTATAAGGGTTCCTAGTTGACTACGGAACCCTAAAAAAGACCATTAAACGTCCATTATAAATGTTATTCTAAAGATGACAACACTCCACAATGCCAGATATTTACATTCGATGTCAGTTTGTTGTACTATCCGAAATACAATTTGTATGAAGCGGCGTAACATTTTTCTTCCAATATTCTCGGTTCTTTTATGCTTTGGATATTATGTCTGTTATTATACTAGTCCCATAGTTCCGCGGACTCTTTGTTGGACAAAGAAAGGTGAATGAAATACGGAATAATAATAACACATGTCTGGCCGGTAGAATTTGAGAATAGATGCATGAAGAAAAAACGTTTGGTGATACAACACCGTCACGTGTTGGACGAACAATAGGAAATTTGAAATTGGAAGTTATTTCGGTGGATTTTGTTTTAATTTATGCTATAATTAACATTTTAGGGACCCATATCCCTAAAATGTACAGATTATTTTATCTGTATTTAGAAAGCATTATATACAAGTACCTATCTAATATTTAGGTTGGTATTGGGGCTTGCAATTATCCTTATAATACGAATACTATCCGGATAATTCCATACAAATTACTATTCGAAATATTCGGATTGCATGCCTTAGTTGCGAATACTATCCGGATAATTCCATACAAATTACTATTCGAAATATCCGGATTGCATGCCTTAGTTGCGAATACTATCCGGATAACTTCGGAGGAGTCCGAAGATTTGCTGCCTTGAATGATGTTCGTACCTAACCACCAGCTCGATTTTATTTATTCACATACCTACATAACTATCTACACTTATACAACTCACATTCTTACACACCAACGTTTACACACTAAAATCAAGCGGGGAAGACTAAGAACTTTAAGCAACCTTTTTGCGGCGTTTGTTATATTTAGTTAAGTTCACATCTAACTTCATTTTAACTTGCATCAATTGTAATATTAAATAGTTTATAAGTTGCATGTACTTTATACTCCAAAAGCCGCCTCGTTTTTGGTAACATTCGTATGTTTCTGACTTCCACGACACAGGCCTAGCCTAGTGTGGGAGTCACTGATGATCTGTGAATGTTATGTAAAAGTATTTATGGTCAATAAAATATTTTTACTTTTTTTTTTATTCCTTACAAATTATTATTCGAAATATCCGGATGCAAGCCCTAGTTGGTGTTGGTATATCGAGTTCAAGTTTTAATCTTCAAATACCGCTCCCACTTTAATTTACTTCTAGAAATTGTTACTTTAACGCAGGATACATTATGTACCTAACTTATTTAGGTATTTACACTTTATTAGATCATTTTAAAGCAGGACTTCAGATCTAAATAAATACACGTTTTTACTCCAACCCGCTTTTCCCTACCCCTTGAAAATTCGTACATAAATAAAACAATTTGAAAGATCAAGTATCGTTAAAACCGTAGAAGCACGTTTAACCTACTTCCCCGATAGCGTGTTTTTCGCGCTGGCAATAATTTACGTAGGTATTTATATTGCTCGTAAATTTGCCGCTGTGATTTATATGCGGATTAGAACGTTATCAGTGCTGGTGACACCATGTGCTGTGGAAAATCCTTAGTAAACAATGATTAGAAAAATTATAAAATTGCGTAGCTTTTTCGAAACTTATCTTAGTTTGACTTTTAAAGCAAGAACAAAATATAGGATTGGGCATGGATAAGGATAACCATATAAATATTTAAAAGCGTGATTCTAATTTAAAAAATCTTCTTTTCTTCTTCAATTAACTTTATGTTTGACTGTCATGGTCAAATATATCAATAGCTAAACAACTACCTAATAGGTAGTTGTTTAGCTATTGCTAGATACATGTATGTATCTAACCTAAAGTTAAAAATGTGAAAAATCGTTTTTTTTTTATTTTGTAACTTAGTTCTTAAGTTTAAACTGTAACTGGTTCACCGCGATACAGGCGAAGCCTAGTGCGGACACCCCTGACATATCCTGTAATATTTTATTTTTGCAATAAACTTATTCTATTCTAAAAAGAAAAATTTTCAGTGTCCAGTTTAGGATATGTTTGCTGAAATTTGTTAGATACCAGACCAAGCGTATAACTTAGTAGTTTTAGCAGGTATTTCAATGCATTTTCTTTATCGTTTAGAGGTTTTTCCCATAATATATATTTAATATAAACAACGTATCATACGTAAATTTTTTTTTTTAAATAATACATTAGATTGTATTAGGCAGCTACATAAAAAAAATATCTACGTCTATGGCGCCTCTATGAGGGATAGTCTACTTAATCCTTATTCATTTCGGCAACGCATCTTTTATACCAAGTGTAAGACGATCCTATAGAACATTATGTCACACATAACACAAAGTTTTATATTTTTATTCGCAATCTCCTCTCTTGAATGTCTGAAAAAAGTGCTATAGTAAAATATAATCCGTTTGTCACAAAGGCCGTCAGAATCAGCGGCTCTTAGCGCTGGCAACATTAAGGGCCCTCGAAAATGGCGCGTAAACTGACAGTTCCATGGCAAACATAATTATTCTAAGTTGCTTATTATCAGAAATAACCTACAATGTACCTTGAACCTTATTGTCATAACATTAAGATTTACAATTAGTTGACGTTTGTGTTTTTTTTTAATTCTTATAATTGAATAACCATTGTGGTGTTTGATATGGTTTTGATACATCAACAGAAAATGTTTCGTTTATCTGTTTGAATTGAGATTATGTGAAGAGGTTATAGGTACATTTATTTGAACCAATACGGCCCGAAAGTAAAAATAATAAAATAAAATGTCGTGTTCTGTTATTTGATATTCTGCGAATTAATGTGAAAATTCTTTAAAAGTCCTTATTCGCAAGATAATGCTTAATTAAAAAAAATACAATTCAAAGCAAGCAAGACTTCATTGAAATAAATTATATGACATTGATGCCACATCACATTTTACATAGCCTTATTATTAATATTTAAGTCCTCAAAGCTACTCACTTTATGCTATAAAGAAATGCTTAGGCGTAAATATAACATTAAATGAATTTATATAGATGTCAAGCCGAGACGTCAGGTGAAATTTTCTTCCCTACGAAATTAAATACTCGTTTTTATTCATTTACCGCCGGAATTTTAAGGCAAAATTGCTTTATAACAATGTAAAAGACGTTGACATTAAATTTATGCTGAAAATTTTCGTACCCAGGAGTGAACTGCACTAATTGAAAGTCCTGTGCAAATCGCCTTTCTTCATAATGAAAAAGTCATCACTTCATTAAATCACATAAGTTGTGCAAGGACAACGTTTACCGAAATTTTGTTGTTACCTACTTATTCTGTAATTTCGAGAAAATAAACCATATCCGAAAACGGTTACGATTGTGGAGAGCTCCCATCACTAGCGGTTTGACTCCAAGCGCCGACCCAGAAGCCGGAGGGCCTGGCTGGAAATACTCTCGAAGACGAAGAAGTCTCGCGACGACGGAGCCCTGACGTCGATGTCATTTTGAAACTTCATTTTTGTGTTTATTTATAGTTAGTGTTATTCTTAGTTATTATTTAATTCCGGTTTTTATTTAAATACTGATGACTACACTTCCGCATGCCGACAACGTAATATCGATTCTCAACCAACCGCTTTGTCACTCGATGATTATGTTCAATGCCCACATTGCCCAGCTCCGAAACTGTTAAAAGGTCGCCGAGGTCTCCACATCCATCTAGGCAAGTGCCACAAACCCACCGTCAGCCAATCTCCCACCCCACCCCACATTTTATCATCTCCGACAGCTTTAAATCACACTCAACTTTCAGATAGACTAAGTACGTTAAAAGCATCTGTGCCTATAATCAAACGCATTCCTAGAGGCGCAAGATCAACCGTTGCAAATCATTTAGTCAAAACTATCGATGACTGTACAACAGAAAACTCGACATCAAGCTGGGAAAGCTTGTTGTCCTTCGCATACAACACCCTACACGTCGATAAAGACGACAATAAGTCTCTGACTTCAAAAATTAAATTAATTGTACCCGCTCCCAAACTTTTGACACAAATCGTATCCAAAATTCTCACCACCATAAACCAAATAAAATCTCTAATTTGATTGAATCCAAAATAAATGATGGTGACCTCAAAGGCGCTGCCCAAATCCTATTTTCGAGCGACGCAACAGCTCCAGACACCCCGGAAACTCTAACTGCTCTGCAAAACAAGCACCCACCAGCACCGACAGTACCTGACCTTCCTGACCCCCCCAGCCATGTTTTACCCCCACTGCAATGCTCTGAAGATGCCGTCCAAGCAGCGATTGCTTCATTCAAGAACGGCTCAGCGGGCGGACTGGACGGGTTAACACCACAGCATCTTAAAGATCATACTACAGGTTTTTTTTTTTTTTTTATACTACGACGGTGGCAAACAAGCATACGGCCTGCCTGATGGTAAGCAGCTACCGTAACCTATGGACGCCTGTAACTCCACAGGAGCCACATGCGCGTTGCCGACCCTTTACAAAAAGGAGGATTCACTGTGTTGACGGCTAAAGGAACAAGAGGGTCCCTCATCGTCAACACACTGGGTCCTCTTTGAGCTCTTTGGCAACCTTACTCACCAGCAGGAACACAACACTATGAGTAGGGTCTAGTGCTATTTGGCTGTGGTTTTCTGTAAGGTGGAGGTACTTCCCCAGTCGGGCTCTGCTCCAGATTTGAGCGAGATGACATTCACTGAACGTGCCCTACCACACTAAGCGAGATGCCATTCGCAGTGCCCAAAAGGTATGCCCGGAGGCCAAAATAACAACTTACTCTCAAGTATAACCCGTCTTGTAAACCTGATGCTTTCAGGCAAGGTAAACCCCGTCATAGTACCAACCCTCTACGGCGCTAATCTTTGCGCTCTAAAAAAGAAAGACGGCGGACTCAGGCCTATCGCCGTTGGCTCATCCTTTCGGAGACTTGCTTCCGAAATCTGCTGTAAATACACGGTGCCCGTGAGCATTGCGAGAGATTTTAACCACGCATTTCTGAGGTCGAAAGAATGAAAAAACATTATATGACTTTTATTGTAAAACGCAACTTTTTTTTTCACTTTTTATGAATGATGTTCTACATAAAAAGTAAATGTCATTAGAAAAAAGTAACGGAAAAAGTAAATTGCTACATTTTTTCTCGTAAAAACTAGTCCATGCAAAGTGTTTCTTAGGTCTTTGATATCAGTCAATAAGAGATGTCTAGACTATGCCCCATACCGGTGAGATCGCCATCAAAAAATCATTTTACACTGAGAAACAATTCAAAATGCAATTTTTTGTAAGTAGTATTTACTCTGAAACTATGGCGAATTTCGAAAAAGTTTAAAGGACATTTTGTTCTCTAAATATGATAATGAATACACTGTTAAAGTCTCTCGCAATGCTCACGGGCACCGTGTATATCATTTCGGACCTACAAAAAAATTCCAACCAATCCTATTAGGCTTCGGTACCAAAGGTGGTTGCGAGGCAGCCGTCCACGCTTGTCGAACCTTCTTACATAGCCCTGAAGGTCAGGTACTCCTTAAAGTAGACGTTAAAAACGCGTTTAACCAAATAGATAGAGGTGCCCTGTTAGCAGAAATCCAAAAATATTGTCCTTGCATCTACTAATACATGTGGCAATGCTACAGCGCACCTACAAATCTTTCCTACAAAGAAAACACTATCCTTTCATCTGTTGGCTGCCAACAGGGTGATCCACTCGGGCCGGCCATTTTCAGCCTCACCATTCATCCTATTATTTCGGCACTTACTAGCAAATTTAACGTTTGGTACCTCGACGACGGTAGCCTGGGAGGTGATGCGTATTCGGTTCTCAACGACCTTTCATCTATCATAAATCGATTTAAATCCATAGGTCTAGAGCTGAACACAAACAAATGCGAACTTTATATAGATTCGGCCACTACAAACAAATCACAAATTCAGCATGATTTCGAAAACATCTGCCCGGGCATAAAAATCTTACAAAAAGACTCGCTTCACCTCCTAGGTGCACCCGTTTTCGAGGAATCAATACCAGAATTCATCAATTCGAAAATGAATCATTTTTCGGAATCTTCGGATCGCCTTCTCGAAATCAACTCTCATATGGCTATTTTCATTCTACGCTTCTGCTTGTTTGTCCCTAAATTTACATATTATTTACGGTGTTGCCCAATCTGAAATTTCCAAATTACTCCGAATCCATCGACTCCATATGAAAAATTCTAAATATTAAAATAAGTGACAGACAATTCCTTCATGCCACACTACCTGTCAGATTCGGAGGACTTGGTATACGCCAAACATCTAGTATCGCCCTGCCTGCATTTCTGTCCTCGGTACATAGCACGCTCCCCCTCGTCGGCAAGATTCTTAGTCCACCACTCCGTGGTTTCGAGGTTGCGTACTTATCCGAGGCAGAAGATGCATGGAAAATTGCCTGCCCAGGTATAGATCCACCCATAAATAAAGCAGTTCAGAGAATCTGGGACCAACCCATCTGCACCCAAGTCCATTCCCACCTGGTAAATACCTGCTCAACTAGCCAAGAAAAAGCCCGACTGCTAGCTGTGTCTGAAAGGGAGTCCGGTTCCTGGTTACATGCCCTGCCATCATCCAATTTCGGCACACTTTTGGATAACAACACCCTCAGGTTGGCTGTCGGACTCCGTTTGGGCGCGGACATAGTCTCACCCCATCGTTGCCGCTGCGGAGCTACGGTTGACAGCTTTGGGCACCACGGCCTTTCATGCATTAAGAACGCCGGCCGCCTGTCCCGCCACGCCTGCCTAAACGACATCATCCGCCGGGCCTTTGTCAGCGTCAACGTACCAGCGGTTCTTGAACCCCCTGGTCTCGTGCGTGACGATGGCAAGAGGCCCGACGGCATGACTCTAGTACCGTGGAGACTGGGACGACCCCTTATTTGGGATGCCACATGTGTGGACACCCTAGCGCCGTCCCATGTCTCCACGACTTCACTGAGAGCAGGCGGGGCGGCTGCAGTGGCCGAGGCAGCGAAACACCGCAAATATATCGCTCTTACAAATCAGCATATGTTCGTGGCTTTCGCTGTCGAAACTCTAGGGCCGTGGTGCTCAAGCGCCCGGAAACTTGTGACAGAGTTATCAAAAAAACTAGTTGAGGTCACCGGGGACCGTAGAGCTGGCTCGTTCCTTGCACAACGGATAGGTATAGCAGTCCAAAGAGGGAACGCAGCCAGCATTATGGGAACCCTTCCGCAAGGGTCGGACCTCGGTGATCTTACCTAGTTTGTAGTTTTTAGATTTATCTAGTTTTATAGGTAGATTTTAATGTATATTGTACCACATTAAATCCACTTATTTATGTGTAACTATTGACTATGTACGATAAATAACGGTAGAAACAATAGGTATTATATGATAAAGTTCAAAATTCGGGAATATTCTGAAACACTCTATTTTCTAAATCTACATTTTCAGGGGCTAATCTAATTAATTAAGGGCGGTGAAACTTCTATCGGCCTCCGAGGGTTGTTAATACACGAACTCGTGTAAAATTCAGAAAAACTTTAAGCCTCACAGAATAACCCAGTAGTTTGAGTTGCCAACTTGTAATAGGTTTATAACTTTGAATATTTAAATTGTCTGCGCGGGAACTTGCGAAATCGCGATCGTTTTTGTATTTTTGTTCGAGATTGCATAGAGTTTGTGTACCCAATCCAACTCAATAACTAAAAATGTTTCATAATTTTGGAAGCAGAGATTTGAATTTAGAGCGCAAACACTATCTAATACTTACATAACATATTGCTATGTTTTTTGGCAGTTTAATATGTTTTTTAAATAGGTATTTATTACAGAACATTCGATTTTTAATTTGACATATAAATAGGTACAAAATAAGAATGTTTCTGGGTTGCGCATTCAAAGGAAAGGAGTAGGTACATATATATTTTTTGGCATCGCATTTTTTGTTTTTTTTGGGGTTAAGTACGCTTTTTAATTGAAAACACGGTGGGGCACTCTTCAATTACGGAGGCTGGATTTTTAGAAGATTTAAATACGAAATATTATATCAAAATACGCACAACAAATACATACCTGTAAATAAGTAGGTAGCTAGGTATACTAGGTATTATGAGAAGACGTCTGTTAATGATACCACAATAGGACTAGGTTGATTTGTATAACATTAATTTACACTACAAGGTTTAGGAAATAAAGGAAAAGCAGAAAACAACACTGCCTCGACCGACAGTCAAACTCGCCACTTCTGGATACCAGTCCGCTGCTCTACCTGAGCTACTGATCCTCAACCGTTGGCTGCGGATTGAATGAATTGAGTTGTTTTTCCATTTTTCCGTTTATCAACCTTACCCAAATCGATCTAGTCGCACAGTAAGCTCTTATAAGGCTTGTGTTGTGGGTACGAGAGGCTAAACATAGACTTCTAATGATTTTACTTTGTAAATATTAAAATATCTGTCCACCATTCTATCTATCTAGTCTAAGTTTGAATCAGTTTGATAAAAACTTTTAAAACCAGGTTCATTGATTTCACGTGTAAAACGTTCTTGCAACGCGCAAGTTTTTCAGTCTTTGATCTTTGAATTTATTAATTTTATACTCTACTAGCGACCCGCTCCGGCTTCGCACGGGATAAAAAATAGTTTTTGTAGGCTATCCCTAAGAGATAGACATATACCATCTTGGACTTTTTGTAGACCTTTTCAAGGTGTACAATACTGTAGTACATTATTCTGATCTATCTCGTAGGGTTCAGCCAGCGTTTGTAATTTAAGCGCAAAAAATGTGTTTATTTACGACATCACATTAGAAACCTCTAAAATTATCAGTGTTTATCTACTATATTATGCATGTATTATACATACAAACCTTCCTCTTGAATCACTCTATCTATTTCAAAAACACGCATCAAAATCCGTTGGGTAGTTTTAAAGATCAAAGCATACATAGGGACAGACAGCGGAAAGCGACTTTGTTTTATAATATGTAGTGATGTGATGATGTAACTAGGTAATAACTAAAAATAGGTTAATTTTAATGATTATGGATCGATCTTCATTTCTTCTAATTATACATTACTACTACAGATTTAGTCGGCTTTCACACTCGCACACCGTCGCCGCATGCGGAAACCGCATCAGTGTGATAACCGCCTTATAGGACATCGATGATCCGCGACATTTTGAGTTTTGACGAAAAATAGGTATCTGTATGAGTTAACAGGAGCAAAGTAGGTATGTGAGTGGCCCTGGTGCCGTAATCTAATTTTAAAATACATATACAATACATTAAAAATATATCCTATTTCAAACATAACTCCAACACACAACAAATAATCAAGCAAAATTAAAGTTGGTATTGAAGTGGCATGGGAATAATTTTCAAGAACATTCTAATATTTCTGATTAAGACGTTTGGAAGCTAGCTGTATTGCATAGTTAGTTAATCGAACGAGCGTACGCGAAGTGGAGTTCTTGCAGACAACTTCGGACTAGGGAATGCAACCGGTTAATATTTTGTATGAGAATAACCGGTAATTTACCGGTTAACCGGTAATTTCTATGCAATTATCGAACGAGCGGAGCGTAAGCGAAGCAAGTTCTTACAAACAACTTCTGGCTAGTGGGACGTTTCGGCATTTCGATGGCTTTTTGATTTTAAGAGTTTGTTCCGCGATAACTTTAGTAACGCTTTTCTGATCTTCATGAAATTTGTTGGGGTTGTAGCAGAGATACATATAATTTGAGAGTTCGTATATGAGCAGGATCGACCAAGGGGTCATGGAGCTAGACGGCGCGAAAAAAATCATCATATGGGTCTCGTTATATTGGTCATCTCGTTTGCAAAGAAGTCGCGAGTTTTGAGTTCGAGGCGGACTACTAGTTTACCGGTTTGCATTCCCTACTTCGGACATAACAGAACTGTTAGCTGGCTACCTAGACGGCTATGCATTTCGATGGCTTTTTGATTTTGAATAGTTGTCGCGCGATAATTT
Organism: Pammene aurita; assembly: GCA_947086415.1. Taxonomy (NCBI): domain Eukaryota; kingdom Metazoa; phylum Arthropoda; class Insecta; order Lepidoptera; family Tortricidae; genus Pammene; species Pammene aurita. The sequence goes on along the minus strand of OX352306.1, from coordinate 22,305,852 downwards.
TAGTAACATTTTTCTGATCTATATGAAATTTGTTGGGGTTGTAGTAGAGCTCAATATAATTTGAGAGTTCGTTCATGAGCATGATCGATCAAGGGGTTATGGAGTTAGAAGGCTCGAAAAAATCATCATTAGGGTCTTGTTATATTGGTCAACTCGTTTGTAAGAAAATCGCAAGTTCTCGGTTCGAGGCGGACTACTAGTACATTGGAGTTGTATTGAAGTTGGATCGTGTCTATACGTGTTTTAAAGTTAGAATACGGCCCCTGGTATATTTTTAACCCTATTTTATTACCCTGGCAAGTTACACATAAGAGCACAAACTTACCGACACCGAAAATTTCTAATTATTCTACGAAACAATTTCAACAGAAAATCGCGAGTACTTAACAGTTTACACAGTGTTTTAATTAAAATAATTTAAAATATAATCGCTTTAAACCGGGAATTGCTAACAAGGGAAGTTGAGAATTTCCGAAACGTAACAAGACAAAATAATAAAATATTAATAAACCCCGGAGAGGAGACTGGGGAAAAGTTTCAGTGGGCGCAAATATTTGTGTTTAAAATAAGGAGCGGGCGATACCGGGCCGGCGCGAACCCGCTACCCGTTAACAATTTGATCGGCAATCCTTCCAATTACTGTGCATTGTCACTTGGTAGAGACACCGACATAAAGAGGTACCATCAAGGTATGAGGAGTCCTGGAGAAAAATAATATCAGTCGATTTCGCGAATCTAACCATATTAAAATACTATGACGTACTGTATGTAGCGTTAATAGGGACTATCGTAAAATTGAGTAAAAAAATTGGGAACGAATATTTTGCTATAGCGGTAGCTAAGAGGACAACCGTTTTTCGTCGACAATCCGAAATTTAATAAGCAATAGATTTTATATGATTGTTATCAACAGGTAGGTAGTAATAGGTAACAAGTACGTAGATTGGTTGCTACCAAAAAATAATATTTTGAAAATAAAAAGGGGAATTAGCATAAAAGCAGCAGCGAAAATTAAAGGATTTGTATATCAATCAAAATCAAAATAAATATTTGGAAATGAAGTGAGTACGAAACGAAAAATAACTAACCATATCCATACAAAAGTCAGCTCTATCACAGCTATCCTTATCGACATTTATACTCCCAGTAATGTAAAAACCAAAACTAAACCAACTAAAAACCGAACTCAAATCGCCGAGTGGGAAAACCAGCTAACTGCAATAAAAGCGCGCTCAAAGCTATTAAATCCGAGTGTCTAGTACGTAATGAAATATTAAAATAGAACGGCGGCACGAATCAAATAGAACTAACTTGTTAAAATTCTCTGTCTAGAGCCATAGTTGAAGTGGTCGATCTAAATGGAGAACTATATGGCTGGATTTGTAGAATTTGTAAGTGAACACGGTTGTGTAAACTGCAGAGTTAGACATATGGTTTGTGGAGCTATTTAACGTCCCAATCATGTTTATTACTTTTATTTATATAAGCATATTATCTAGGTTATATGTTGTATATAGGTACAGTAACTTATTTGTAGTAACGGGACTAAACCGAGTATATAATTTTAAAATTCCCTTCAACGAATACCGCCGGTTCGAAAGCCGGACATTGTAAGTGTCGACCGAGTGACAACCCGTTCAAAACGTTCAAGTTGATAATCAAGACCAAGTGCGGGTAGTTTCGCGTCGAAAAATTCGCGCGGCTAGAAGATGTTGATGTCAACTGGAGCCAGTATTTCTTCGGGACCACGGGGACAATGTCGTCCTCGAAACGTCGAAGGTAGAATTAGGCGGTTAAGTCCCGTTACTACAAATAGATATGTGTGAAAACCGTGAAAATCCGTGTACAGTAAAACTGTAATAATATCTTACGTTACGCAGCAAAGCATACAAAAATATCTGACATTGAGATTAAATTAATTAAGGTTGTTCCATTATACGTATTATTATTGAATGAAATGTTGAATGAAAATCTGTTCGAATACCAAATGTCAATGTCGTTATAGCGTTGAGTTGAGTTGGGTTGAGTTGGGTTGGAGCTGTGTCTGTCCAGTGTGTGTGTTTATTTTTAGAATCGAGGCCCTGTTGATTATTATTTAATTATCTGTTCGATGTGCGTTTCAACGATAATTTACTTCTCAGTAAAACCGGTATTAGACATTGCAATTTGTAGGGCCCAATCTGTTGTGTAAAACCCTCCAAGTAAAAACCTACAAAAACCTATACAAGAATCATTTTACATCGGAACTTACAACGTTCGCTCTCTAGCGTCATTCGAAAAAGAAATTGAACTTATTCATGCATTACAGAATATTAAATACGACGTCATTGGACTCGCCGAAGTTCGAAGACAAAGCTGCAATATTGAAGAACACGAAAATTACATTCTCTGCTACAACGGAAAAAAACAAGGCGAAAACGGCATAGGTTTCTTAGTAAACAAGGAACACAAAAACGATATTAAAAGCTTTAGAGCGCTTTCAGAGCGGGTAGCGCTATTAGACATAATGATAGAAAACTTTATACTGACCATAGTTCAAGCTTATGCTCCAACGTCAGCTGAATGCAACGAGGAAATAGAAACGTTCTACTCTACTCTTAACAAAGCTCTTCAACATAGTCACGATAACATTATTATAATGGGTGATTTTAACGCCAAGATGGGAAAACCCGAAGACGGCGAAGATATAATACTCGGTAAATATGGCTATGGAGAGAGAAACGACAGAGGTGAACGTCTAATACAATTTTCCTTAGAAAACAATTTGTCAATAATGAACACATTTTTCAAGAAAAGCCCTAACCAGAAATGGACGTGGAGACTCCTGTTCAAGTATTTTACGATAATTTAGAAAAATATATTAAAAACTGCCTTACGAGTACTAACAATTACGAAAAACGCGAAAAACCTATTTTGACCGAGCATACCAAAGAATTAATTAATAAACGCCACGAATTACAAAATATTAAACCTAAATCATTGGAAATTAAACAAGAGCTTTCAAAGCTTTACAAGGCAACAAGTAAAAGTATCAGATTGGACTACCAACAACATCGAAAGGCCGTTATAGACAAATACATAAGAAGTAAAGGGAGTCTAAAACGCGCGCATAAAGAGCTGACTACGCATAAAGCTTGGATCCCAAGCCTCGAAAACAATTCTAAAAAAGTCATATCTAGAACAGGTTTTATAAACATCGCCACTGACTTCTACAAAAACCTCTTCGATGACAAATGCAGGGCTACCCTAGACGAAACACCAAGCACCGGCGACCCAGCATGCGATGCTGTTGATGACTGGTCAGAGGCCGAACTCGTACATCAGATTAAAAACATGAAAACTGAAAAATGCGCTGGTTCAGACGGTATTCCAAACGAGGCCATAAAACTGATGCCTAGCGCCTTCCTTGCGAATCCGATCGCCCACCTCTTTAACCTAATTAAGTTCTCGGGCACTGTACCAAGGCAATGGACCGAATCTAACATAATCCTGCTCTATAAAAAAGGAAACCCTAACGACATTAGCAACTACAGACCCATCAGTCTACTTCCGTCACTGTACAAACTTTTTTCGTCGAGCTTGTGCCACAATTAGACCGGAACCAACCGATAGAGCAAGCGGGTTTCCGAAATGGCTTCTCGACTACCGACCATATACAGGTTGTAGAGCAAGTAGTAGAGAAATATAGAGAATTTAATAGGCCTTTATACCTCGCCTTCATTGACTACAAAAAGCCTTTGATACGATTACGCACAGTAACATCTGGAAAGCTGTACGGGTTAACAACGTCCAACCTATCTACATAAAATTTTTACAAAATATATACACTAGAAGCACGAGTCGAGTGAAACTAGAGACAACCGGCCCTGCAATAAAAATTGGAAGAAGAGTGAAACAAGGAGACCCGATTTCACCCAAGCTTTTTATTGCAGTGCTCGAACTAGCCTTCAAACAGCTAAATTGGAACGCACAAGGCATAGTAGTCAATGGCCGACATCTGACGCACCTTCGATTTGCCGACGACATCATTTTGTTCGCAGAATCGAGTAACAAACTAGAACACATGATCAACGACCTAAACGAAGCCAGTCACAAAATCGGACTTGAAATGAACTTCGACAAGACGAAGGTTAACAAACGCTTCAAAAACTCTTATCAAAGTTGGCCAAACAGACATAGAGTATGTTAACTCATATATTTACCTAGGCAAAATGATCTCTTTCCAACCCAATATCGGCCCTGATGAAATCAAGCGCAGAATTAACCTATCGTGGAACAAATACTGGACCCTCAAAGAAATTTTTAAAAGTGATATGTCATTGTCAATAAAGAGTTATGGATAGCTGCATATTAACATGCCTCACTTATGGCTCGCAAAAATGGCCTTTGACTAAATATAGCAAGCAGAAGATACAGACATGCCAGACAGCCATGGTAAGGTCGGTCGTAAACATTAAAATATCGGACAAAGTGCGCAACGCAACCATTATGGAAAAAACTAAGTTTCTAGATTTCTTAGCACAAATATTAAAACTAAAATGGAAATGGGCCGGCCACGTACCAAGTCTGCAGGACGGCCGTTGGACGAAGGAAGTGACAGTATGGGCCGGACCTAAAGGGAAGCGCGGCAGAGGCAAGCCGCGCACGCGCTGGTCAGACGACCTGAAGGCAGTAGCGGGCCCTGACTGGATCACGACTGCATCAGACAGAGAGCTCTGGAAAACCTTGGAGGAGGCCTTTACCCTATAAAGGGGTTCTCATCACTATTTAGCTATTTTTTGAATGGCTCATAATTGATTGAATGGAAAAAAACTGGTTAACCTATACATGTAATCAATTCAGACTTATCATTTTAATATTTTTTCTCCTTAGTTTCATTATTTATTGTATTCATTTCTTGCTTGTGTTGGGAAATAAAAGGATTTTTATTTTTTTTATTTTATTATTTATTTAATCTGTTGTGTACCCTGCTTCTCCCTGCCCTCCTTCAGCTCCCTAAGGGCACTAACTCTTATTACACTTCCCAACCTGACAGATTGGGCCCTACAAATTGCAATGTCTAATACCGGTTTAATAGAGAAGATTCAATACAGGTAGGTAAGTACATACAAGTCTATGACGCGCTAAAGAACTAAATAAATACTCGTAGTAAGTAGGCAATCAACAAATAACATATAAAACAAACGAAAATATAAATCTGAAACAGAATTTTTTGGAAGTTAAAATAAGAGGAGAGATTTATTTTTATTTGTTTGCCTAAAAATAGACAGGTAAAGTATATTTTCGAGGTTCACACATATGTAGGTATACGTTTATATACTTTCACAAGGGTTCTTAATTATACACGGTGTAACATGAGGAAACCGAATAATTTTAACAGCGTATTCCTGATCATAATTGGAGACTAAAATGTCGTATAACTTTTCTGGATTTCGCCAAAAAAAAAAAAAAATTTTTGCTCTTTTTTCGAGTTTTTACTGTCGATTAAAATAAATTAGTACATTTTTTTCCGTAAAAAATAGCTTACGTAAAGTATTCCTTGGCACTTTGATATTTGTCAATAAGAATGTCTAGACTAGACCCCATAAAGGGTGAAATCGCCATCGAAAAAGCGTTTTACACTGAGTCACATTAAAAAATGTTTTTTTATTTAAGTGGTAGTAACTCTGAAACTAGGCGAATTCCAGAAAAGTTTATACGACATTTTAGTCTCCAATTATGATCAGGAATACGCTGTTAAAATTATTCGGTTTTCTCATGTTACACCGTGTATATTTGCACATTGCTTACTTACTTATATTAGTTTATTTTATTACATCTTAAAAATAGAAATGGAAAACATTTATTCGTGACAACAGCAAGATGCACACAAAAATACTAAATCTAAAGATAATAACTAATTATAATTAAGCCCCCCCCCCCCTGAACGAAATCCTGGATCCGCGCCTGCATGAACATGGTTGCCACGAAATGATCCCGACTCAGCATGGTCTAGCCTGGGAGGCCAGCGCTGGTCTTCCACGGGGGCCACACGTGAGTCATGTCACGGACACGGAGCATGACACAATGACAAATCAAATTACTGGTACTGGTATCTTAATACTGGTAGTGCATAGTACAGTCAGCAGAATTAGCCAAGCGAGTAAGGTGTTTAAAATGATTTAGGCACGACTTGATTGTTAAGAAGAACAAGTATGTGAAGGTGATTTAAAATCCTCGCCTGCTAAACTACTTCTTCCGCTGACTGTACTTAGGCGATTATCACACTGGCGCCGCAAGTGGATGCGGTGACGGTGGGCAAGAGTGACAGCGCTATACACTTGCAGAATGCTATCTGGCTCGCGCACCGGCGCTGCATACGGAAACCGCAGCAATGTGAAAGCCACCTCACAGAATTCGTTTGGCATGGTATTGCGATATAATGTACCGTTGTACGTGTGAATAATTACTTGGATTTAGCTAAAATCTCACTTCATCTCCAGTCACTACTTTTGGTTCTGTTGCCGAAAAAAAATGGTTCTTAGGTAGTCCTAGTTAACGAAGCTTAGTTTTCCCTCAGGGTTGCAAGGTCAGATGTCAGCCACGTTCGTAAAAACTAGTGCCGACACTAATTCTTGGGGTTTGGTAGCCAAGTAAACCCCAGGCTGCGGTAAAAAGCCAGTTCAAATGCTAGGAGGACGAGGTTGCGCTGTTTGAATTTTGTCGTAGTTTTTTTAATCTTTCCTTTAGCTTGTCAAAGGTCTTGCCTTGTTTACAGTGTACCCCCTAATGAATAAATCACTAGAATTAAAAACGAAATGAGCAAACGATCGTCATTACCCGTCAAAATTAGTGATGGCGGCCGGTCCTCCACCGCGCACGCGTCGCCACGTGTCCACGTGTGTGCGCAACGCAACTTGCAATATTAAAACTACCCTCGATTTTTTTATAAATTAAACTTTATTCCCTTCGAGATAAAGCTTATATTGCTTTGATGATATATATCGTGGGACGGCAAGAATAACTTTTATAAATTAAATTCTATGCTCTAAAATTTAAGGTGTATAATGGTTTGTGAGTAAAGTTCGTGTGACAGCAACAATATTGGGAATATGCGTAGGCGCGTGGCGGGCGCGTTTCGAATATTGTTGTTCGTGTGATTGAAACACTTAATGTCACCGATACGGTTTTTGTTTGGGAAACTTGCTGAACGTGTCATACAAATGAGGACACTGTCGGTGGTTAAAAAATTGGCGCTCTTTGTCTTGTAACTTTTAAACTTATAGTCGTTAGTATTAACGAATGTATCTAAAATACTTGTATTCTAATTGTAAAATACACTACTAGTCCGCCTCGAACTGAGAACTCGCGATTTCCTTGCAAACAAATTGACCATTATAACAAGATCCTTACGATGATTTTTCCGCGCCTTCTAACTCCATAACCCCTTGATCGATCCTGCTCATATACAGACTTTCAAATTATATTGGTCTCTGCTACCTCCCCATCAAATTTCATAAAGATCAGAAAAACGTTATAAAAGTTATCGCGGAAAATCAAAAAGCCATCGAAATGCACTGACGTCTCGGTAGCCAGCTCCGTCGGACAGTTCCGTTGTGTCCGAAGTTGTCTGTAAGAGCTTCACTTCGCTTTCGCTCCGCTCGTTCGATAAACTATACATTAAAAACACTAATCTGAAACATAACTTCAACACACGACAAATAATTAACCAACATTGAAGTTGTATTGGAGTTGCATCGGAATAATTTTCAAGCAAATTCTGATATTTCTGATTCAGACGTGTAGGCGCTAGCTGTATTGCGTAGTTAATGCATTAGAGTTATATTGAAGTTGGATCGTATCTAAACGTGTTTTAAAGGTGGAATACGGCTCCTAATGTCTCTTCGAGGAGTGCTACAGACTACGACGCGAGGATAGCTACGGGTGAAATTTTAGCCACTATGCGAGTTGATTAGGTAGGCTATACTGAAAGTTTTTTTCTAAATATAGGGCCAACCTAAAAACCCACAAAAAATTTGGCTACGTCACAGAACACGACGACATCTAATCTGCAGAAATGTATGACACAGCCAAACAAAAAATCGCGATTTCGGAATTGGTCCCGCAGTAAAAGTTGTTCATATATAGGTATACGGCCTAGTAATCATCTCGCGCAATGGGTCTGATGATTAAAATTTCACGCTATAGGTACGGTCAACCAACTTGATTCCTAGGCCACTGTAGAACCTTGTCGTAATAACAGTTGCCCGTGGATACTTATAAACGTAACCTATTCGCTACCAAACTAGCTATTGTGACAAGGTTCTAGAGTGGCCTAGGAATCAAATTGGTTGACTGTATATTACTCACAAAATATGACTCTTTTTTAGCCCCTTAGAAGGTTGATTTTATTTAAGGGTTATCAACGACCATTTCCACCACCATACTGACTTCAACTCCAGAACTAGGTGCGTTCGACAAATCTGTTTCCGCATGATCAAACTCGATTTTATCTACCAAGTTCACATTATAACTACACGTACAGTCAGCAGCAGAATTAGCTAAGCGGGTGAGGTGTTCAAAATGAACTTGACACGACTTTATTGTTAAAAGAACAAGCGCGTGTGAAGGGCAATTTGAACACCTCACCCGTTTAACCTTCTCTGCTGCTGACTGTATGTGACTGTCTACATGAAAAGGTACCTACCATTTGGCGAAAGGCGCTTACGTCGTATGTTGTAAAGAATAAATATTATATTCGAGAAAAAAAAGCGTAAGCGCTGGCCGCCAACTGGTACCTCCACATATGTAAATTATAGATAGATAGATAGATATATTCTTTATTTGCTTGCCACAATATACCTACACACAGTTAGGTAGGTGAGTACATAAATTACATCCTTAAAAAGAAAGAAGCTAGGAAAATAGTTAAACATATGAAACAAAAAAAAGAACGATTTCTGTGTGCGTTGCAGCAATACAAAAGGGTCCTGACTCAGCAATACGCTTCACTCTCATTATTTTCCTATCAGTTTCTATACCTTTTTTATTATGAAACTAGTAGCAAACGAGCAGGCGCCTGATGGGAAGCGGTCAACGTCGCCCATGAACATAAGCAACATCAAGGGAGTCGCCTATGCATTGCCGACCTTTGAGAGCCCTGTACAGTCGAGGTCAAAAATACCTTTACAGTTGGATGTTACAAAAATACCTTTACATTTAAATATGTTTACACATTGCATGACAAAAACATGCTTACAACTCACATGACAGATTCTGCTTTTCAGTTAATGCTCCAAATTTCAGTTTACAATCTGTCTTCCATAAAAACATTTACAAAAATTGTGTCTATAACAGATTTACATTGCATGTTACAGAATAAGATTTACTGCCAATGTGCCGTAAATACGTTAACATTTTCAGTGACATTAGAAACTTTACGATCAAGCTTACTTTTCGATTACGTACACCTATTGTTACATTAATATCTTTACAGATTTGATTATCCCGTTTTTAATTTTAATAATGACATGATTCGTCATAAATATAAATTTCGGCTTTATAAAGAGAGCTTCATTATTTATTAACGCTAACTAAACTTTACTAGCTTTTGCCCGCGGCTTCGCTCGCGTTAAATTCGGGGTAACACGGTTCCCCTTTGCCCTCCGTAATGCTCCATACAAACTTCCACCCCCCATTTTAGGGAAGTGGGGGGTTAGAAAGAGACAAAAAGTAGCCTATGTCACTCTCTATCCCTTCAACTATCTCCACTTAAAAAATCACGTCAATTCGTCGCCCCGTTTTGCCGTGAAAGACGGACAAACAAACAAACACACACACTTTCCCATTTATAATATTAGTACGGATTGTTAAGGGAGTTAAAAATAGTACTATTTTTTTAGCTGTATTTGTTTGGTTCAGTGTTTTTACATACATTATATAGTATGTCGACAATAAATCCTTAGTAGTAATTGGACAGTTTCTTTATATCATATTCTAACACATCTCAAATTATGTAAGAGTTCCTTTTAACCCTTTGAACGCCAAAGAACCATAAAGTGGTCATGAGATGTCGTGCCTATCATGCTATTGACCCCCTATAAAGTGGTCCGGACTAAGATGTATTGCGATCATGCTAAAAAAAACAATGTAAAAGCGTTCTCGTTTATTTTTATTGGTGCTTGTGTTGCGTTAAATTTATGGTGGTTAGCGTCTGACTGACCACTTCATTCGATCTTTTTATATGTCAATGAAGCATTTTGCACGTCAGTCAGTTTCAATTTGTGATCGTAAGAATAATAATTTCTGTGACAAAAAATATTTCTGAGTGCTGAAATTCCTGACTCAGTGATGTTACTTCGTAAAACACCCGAGTGGAGTTCTTGTATATTTGGTGGGTGTCCAAACACTGAAATTTATGATGTTCCTATACTTATGAAGGCAAAAATCTTAATGAAGTTTCATTTATCTATTTCTCCAATAACAAGAGCGTGCTTATTTCATTTGGGAAAGCCTAATATGCTTGGGATCAAACAGCTGAGGCCAAAGAAAATCTCATGGATTTTAACGCTGACCATACGAATGACATCACTACATAGTATAAAAATCAAAGTCACTTTCCGCTGTTTGTCCCTATGTATGCTTAGATCTTTAAAACTAAGCAACGGATTTTGATGCGGTTGCGGATTTTTTTAATAGATAGAGTGATTCAAGAGGAAGGTTTATATCTATAATACATGCATAATATATTAGAGAAACACTGATGATTTTAGAGGTTTAAATAAATAAATAAATATTATAGGATAATTTTACACAAATCGACCTAGGCCCACATTAAGCTCTTAAGGCTTGTGTTATGGGTACTAGACGACGATATATATATAATAGATAAATATGGATAAATACTTATATATATAGAAAACATCCCTAACTCAGGAACAAATATCTGTGATAAACACACAAATAAATGCTCTGACCAGGATTCGAACCCGGGACCTCCTGCTTCGTAGGCAGTATCACTACCGACTAGGCTAGGAGGCCGTTAAAAGGTTTCTAATGTGATGTCGTAAATTAACCCATTTATTGCGCTTACATTGCAAACGCTGGCTGAGTCCTAAGAGATAGATCAAAATAATGTACCACAGTATTGTACACCTTAAAAAGGTCTACAAAAAAGTCCGCTATGGTATATATCTATTCTCTTAGGGATAACCCACAATAACCATTTTTAATCCCGTGCGAAGCCGGGGCGGGTCGCTAGTAAGAATTCTATTGAACGTTCTTAATTTCACTACATCGGCTATTGTGAATTAAATAGAAAATTGGTAATTATTAAAATTAAGAACGGGCCCATCAAATCTGTAATAGTAGTTTATGTAACTGTTACGTTTTAAGGCCTAATTACGTACAGTTGCATACACTGCTTTATCTACACTCATATTATTTATCCAAAATGCCGTATTCGGAAACCATAGAATGGCCGCCATTGCACCGCCATGACCAACTCGATTGTGTCGGGGAGGCGCGTGTCGGGTTGTCGGCGGATGCGCGGGAGGGTGCAGGTGTACATTATGTTATCAAAACTCATAGCACATCAATATTTGAGCATGAAAAGTTAAAATTACGTTACTGCCACAGATAAAAAGCTTATCATAGTAAAATCGGTCGTGGTAATGCTAGCCATTGCCTACCGTTTTCGAACACGTTTTAGAGAACTTACAATATGAGTGTAGATAAACATATTTACGGTACATTAACAAGAAATCTAATTCTGTAACATGCAATGTAAACCTATTATGTCAGAATTTGTGACAATGTTTCTATGGAAGACAGATTGTAAACTGAAATTTGGTGCATTAAGTGAAAAGATGAATCTGTCATGTGTGTTGTAAGCATGTTTTTGTCATGTAGTGTGTAAATTTATTTAAATGTAAAGGTATTTTTGTAACACTCAACTGTAAAGGTATTTTTGACCTCGACTGTACCTACGCCCGCTTCTTGAAGAACCCCATGTCAATGCGTAATGGAAACACCTCGAGAGGCAGTACATTCCTTATTCCGCACGTTCTAGGGAAAAACGAGCGAGATACCCGTTTATTTTTTGGTATACCTACATTAAAAGTGCACCAAGTTGTAACGTCAAAGCGAATCCTGAGTCCCTAGACCCTAACCATCTGAACCCGGCACGCGGAGGGAGCCTCCCTTCTTAATTATTTTATGTATCTCCACTAAAAACGGGTTAATTTCAGTAATAAAACAACTGGGGCGCGACCTCACAGTAAAATTGTCATGAACAGTATCCGGACTTATTTTTGCAAATTTTTAGAGACAGTTCGTCGGTACTAACGCATGGCTCTTTGTAAAAACCAAAACCGCAATAGGTACATAGTACAATTAAATAAGGTACAGGAAGGTCCAGTAAGCAACAGGAATGCCGCTGTCATGTATAAAACTGCTGCCCCGTAACCTGTCTAGGCAGAGGGCCTAGACAGGTCAGGTTTTTGCTTGTAGCTCGAAAACAGTACGTCCGACGAAAAATGTCATGTATATCAATATTAAAGAGGGTTAAATTATGCGTCGAATGAGCAACTTAACTTTTAATTCGGTTCAGCGGTACAGCCGAAATCAAAAGTAACCGGGAAAATGTCTCATTTAATTGAAAAACTAGTATTTTGACTTCCATACCACATATCTTTGAAACAGATAACTCCTCTTGAAAAACCTATAGAATAAAAGTTGTAGAGAATACAATTTCAAGTTATATCGACATCTCAATTTTCAAGTAGAGTCACTTTGAAAGACTAAATTTGGCATGAATTCAAAATCAGTTTTTTCTAAATCCTGCTGAGTTGCATATTTTCCATAAAATATGAGGTGTGAGGCGTACATTTAATGCATCGTTACAACTAAAAACATTTAATTGCATATTTTCTAAAACGTATCTAATCAGAAAACTATTTATACATCGTGTTTTATTTTCATTTCCGGTAATTCCAAAGGTACATTCCTGAGCTTAACTTAAGTTAACTTAAGGCGCTAGGCGCTGATTGTGGCCGAAAACTGTTACTTTCTAAGGGATATATCTCAATAACGGATCATTCAAAAACTTTGAAAAAAATATATGTTATTTATCATTTCATGTACAACATTGTCAACGTTTGAATAACTCGTGTAACGTATAGTTTCTCCGTTATGTAAATGTAACGAAATGTCGTTTTAAGGTTAATTTTGCTTATATCTACTGAACGGCTCATTCGATTTAAAATATTGTTGAACTAAAAAATATGTACTACAGAACACTACAAACTCAACGTAGGATATTGAAATTAATTAAATTTTCTTTAACAACTTGATCATAATTCCACATTTCGTGCGTTATTAGCTCGAAAACGGCGTTGCTGGCAGTCGTGAGCTAGCTTTGAGACGAGGTGGCTGTGTCGCTCGTCGCTCCGTGCTTCCCTTGTACTACATATACTTGTGCTTGGCCCGTGAGTAATAATATCGGACTTACTGTGCCTAAAGACTAAATAACTGCAGAGGGTTCATGCGGTGCGGATATAACGTGTCTTCCCGGAATCAATAATGTATAGACGTTTTATCTTTTAAGATAATGTACTCGTATGCATGTTTATGTACGGTCGTATCAAAAGTGTATTTTATTTAGATTATAATACAAGTAAAAAACAAATGAAATAAAAATGGAGAAAAAACAAAAATCATGAATCTCACATTGCTCTGAAAACAAATTTGGTCATGTAAGTAAACTAAAATTATTATGTTTTAGTTGCATGCATGCAACACGCAAAATTGGCATTAGTCGTCGAGTTGCGGAAATCTGCTAGTACTGCAATACAATAGACTAATAATTAATTTAATAAAAAACTCCAAAGAACCGAATTTATTTAAACATATTTATTTAAGAATACCGTGTTCTAAACGAATGTAATATGCGTTTTATTTTAAGATTAAACACAATCTTTAATGTTATACTTTATACTAATTTATCAAATCTACACATTGCGAAGTAAACTGCAAAGGATTGCAGATAAACCGGCCAAGAGAATATCGGGCTATGCTCAGTGTAGGGATCCGTAGTTGCCGGCCTGTTACAATACATCCATTCAAAAGGTAGTCTATAAAGAAAAAAATTGTGGCACTTACGTTATTTTACTATAGGCATAACTCAAAAACGGCTCAACCGATTTTATTCCATAATATAGTTTTTATTGAAAATACGGGATAAGTATTTCAATGGCCTCACTTCCAGGAATTTTCCCAATTTTTTTGGACCCACGGTTCAAAGATCAAAGAGCATTTTAACTTTCGAAGCTATTATTTACGAAAGTATTCGTTTTATCCAAAAGTTGTTTAAGGCATATTCTTCTTGAAAGACCTATCCAACAATGGGTTTCAGATACTTATTGTTTTACCACTTTGTAGGCGTAATTAAAACACATAATTAGTAATTAATTACTCATACCAAATTTCAGTCTACTAAATATCACTGAGCAAAGCCTGATTGAGAATCTAATAAAAAATTGCTGATATTTTAGAGTTCAATGTATGTAAGAATAAAGGAAAATACATAAAAATTATATATATATATATATTTTTTTTTAAAGCCGTATCGTACAACATGTTCATATTTACAAAAAAAGTATTTTTGTCATTTAGTTTGGCATATATATGTGTGGAGTGCCTCACCTAAAAGATTTTTTTAGCTATTTAGCCAGAAAACTAAGCAGCGGCACATGAAACACACCTCTAGATAAAATTTCAGTAATATATGTTTTATAATAAAAATGGCTGTGACATACGGACGGACAGACGGACATGTTTCAAAAAACTTTTAAGGGTTCCGTTTTTACCATTTTGGCTATGGAACCCTAAGAAGTGTTTGCGCTGTGTTACATTTTAAAGATCTAAATTTAATGGGCTTACAGCTCTCATTTGTATGACGATTTCGTGCACAAATACCGCTCCTTACATGTGCATTTTTACTATTTGCAACTCGCAACAGGCTTAGTTTTGTTAATTTATCGTAATTAAGTGAATTTTTACGGTTAATATTTAAAATCGCAACAAAAAAATAACCATCTATTAAGCTCACTTACACAGCAAAAAACTCCAAATTCACATGAAAACACCGCTTTGATGTGCATTCAGTTTTTTTTGCTGTACTAGTCAGTATTTTTTTCTGATATGCGGAATATTTTTAACCATATTTCGTAAATTCATAAATATTTTGCGCTCACTGTACTTCAAATTCAAAATCTAGGTTTTCATTTTTTTACATAAAAATCTACTAATCGAGATCGTTATTACTTATCTTATTTAGTAGCATTTCTAAAAAATGTCACCGTAGTACTTAATCTCAGTATTCAAATCACAAAACATCCACAAAAGGATTAGGTATGATTATTATAAATCTGCCCGCGCGCCTCTGAGTAAAGTCATATTCTTTGAACATTATTGCGGTGCATCGCGGCGGATTTACGCACGATCGCAATGAGAAGGGTACGCGGGTGGCGCGGGTAGAGAGCGCCCAAACGCTCAAGGACACTCCGGCGACAATCGTCTTAAAGACGCTAGTGTCCTAATTTGCTCCAGTTCTGAGGTAATCGATAGTTA
Source organism: Pammene aurita (assembly GCA_947086415.1). Classification (NCBI taxonomy): domain Eukaryota; kingdom Metazoa; phylum Arthropoda; class Insecta; order Lepidoptera; family Tortricidae; genus Pammene; species Pammene aurita. The sequence goes on along the minus strand of OX352306.1, from coordinate 22,290,243 downwards.
TTTTTTCGTCTTTCTGATTGTGTATATTTTTCTTTTAGTCCGAGAACCCGCTATGAAGTCATGTAACTGTGTGTTAAATCAATACAATATTAATTTTGTACTAAGCAGAAACGTCTCCAATCGAAATTTCAATTTTATAATTGAAATAAAAATGGAAAAATTCGGACCGGTGTTCCGAAAGGTCGCAAGTTCGAATCTTGCTCGTCGCGGTGAATTTTTGAATTTTTCTTTCAATTATAAAATTTTCAATACAATATGTTACCTTTGTATCACGGATTGTTAATGTTTGAAATTTCATTGACATGTTCAATTTTTGGTTGAGTAAATATACAGATTAGGGAATCAATCAATTAACTACTGAACCTATTTGACTTAACACACAGGTGCACCATTTTGTAGTGGGTTCTCAGAGTAAAAAAATAATTAAATGTAGGATTACACAATTAGAAGGCATTAATAAAATATCGATTACCTCAGAACTGGAGCTAAGTAGGACACTGGCGTCTTCGAGAAATAAACCTAAGTTAAGCTCAGGAATATACCCTTGAAATTACAGGAAATAAAATAAAACACGGTGTATAAATAGTTTTCTGATTGGGTTCGTTTTAGAAATTTGCAATTAAATGTTTTAGTTGTAACGATGCATTAAATATACGCCTCACACCTCATATTTTATGGAAAATATGCAACTCAGAAGGATTTAGAAAAAACTGATTTTGAATTCATGCCAAATTTAGACTTTCAAATGACTCTACTTGAAAATTGAGATATCTGCCAAAGTAATTCCAACATCAGCTCGCTCCAGTATGAAGTGAACATACTGTGTGTAACAGTATAGTGTCACTATCTCTGTCGCCAACCCTTTTCATAATTGCGATTCCTGGTAAATACGCGAATGTTAATGAATATTTTTTCAGCGTCTTTTTACCGTTGGAGATTATGCAAGTCTAGCAGTAAGAGTTAGGTGGCTGAAACAGAAATTTATGAGCGCAGTTGTTTGCGACTACATTCAGACTACATTCTGTAAGGCCTTGGTTTCCGGTTCATGCTCTAAGACTATGATTAGACTAGGCCGGGTGGCCTATATTTAGGTACCACGGTGTTTGCCGGGTCGTTCTCGCGTTTCGTGCAAATCGGTGATATTCTCTTGATTTTTAATTTTTATCTTGTATAGTAACCTTTTTGGTGTTTATGAAGTGTGGATTCATAGATTAACATTTTTATGGGAAGGGCACCGTTTTAACCTTATTACTTTATATTTAATGAGACTACTGGTAATGAACTACGCGCCGGTAATGAAATATGCTGAGATGGTAATGATTGAAAAAGGAAAGAAGTGAAAATGCCATTGGATGGTAATTTTTTCAATGGAATGTAATGAAACCAACTCATGAAATCAAAAATAAAAGCTGTATTTATTGAAAAAACACCATTCTTAAAATTTGTAACATTAAAAATAAGTGTCTAAAGCACTGCGCACAGACAATCAAGCTGACTTGGCTGGCACATAATCTTAACAATTGTTTGCTCCGAGATTAACAAGCATGTCTTATTGTATGGTTTATTTGTTTCCTAATTTAATTAACCAAAAACGATTTCTGCTTTGATTAAAATTGCATTAATAGGACCACAAGAATGCTTGGTCATCACGTTAACCGGATACATGTTTTTTAAGCATGTTTGATCGTGTAATAAACTAAACAAAGTTATAATAATTTTTTGGACAACATAATTAATTTCAATAGTTTTATTATAAAAAAAAACACAGATAAATCAATTGAAGTGTTAGAATCGTCTTCAAGGAATGTTCTAATTCTCTCTTATAATGTGTTTTGGGTTTTTGGTCTATGAGTAGGTGTCCTACATGAAAAAGGCACTAGATTAAGCACTTGATACTTTTTCATTTGGTCTCTATTTTTCACAATTCGATCCACAAATGGCTTTTTCTTTTTCTTATCCAGTGTTTTGTATTCTTCTTTGAGATTTTTTGATACTGCCTCGGCAAATATAATTTTGCACGTCTGTTACTAATTCATCGACCCTTTTCTCTATGGCGTCTTCGACTTTTTTGGTATAATTTTTCTTGTTTATTGATTTATAAAATACATTTATCTATCATAAAGCTGATCTCTGATTTCAGTTGTTTTACTATTTTGTTATGTTTGTATCACAATCGTCTAATGTGTTGTTTAGTGTTTATTACTTTACGAGATGGCTGTGGAGTGTTATTTTGTGGTGTCAGCAATGGGTCACTCTCCTCTCTTATGTCTTCAATTATATTTTCTGTAATTGCTACGTCACTAACGGGCGGTGAATTTTCTAATAAAATTCTTATAATTTTTTGTTGTTCTTTTTTCTTCTTTAAATATCTTAAACTATTTGTCCGCCATCGTTTCCTTTGTTCTCTTTGATTTCGAGGTATCATTTCTTTTATGCTATTAATTTTTTTTTGTTCCTTTCTTAACAAGTATCTTTTTCTTTCTTTTTCTTTTTGTATCGCATATAATTCAGGGTAATTTTTTTATTATCGTGTATTTTTCTTTTTTGCGCTGCCTATCTTTTGCTAGTTTGTCTCCTTTACTAATTTTTAGGGTTCCGTATCTCGAAAGGAAAAAACGGAACCCTTATAGGATCACTTTCTTGTCCATCCGTCCGTGCGTCTGTCAAGACCCTTTTTCTCAGGAACGCGTGGAGATATCGAGCTGAAATTTATATCAAATACTCAAATTTACTGTACCTTAGATCTATGAAAAATTCAAACTTCTAAGCCAACGCAGTCAAAAGATACAGCCATTTATGCCGCAAATTTTTGAAACTCGCAAGGGAATCAAAAACTACAGGGTGCTTGCCGTGAACTCAGAATCTTGAAATTTGGTACGAAGCAACGTCTTATAGCACAGATAAAGGAAAAATTGCGAAAACCGTAAATTTTTAGTCACATCATATAATAAAAATATTTTTAATAATTTTAAAGTTACTACCCTTTCCTCATGAACGCGTAGAGGTATTAAATTGAAATTCATATCAAGCCTACAGGTTTGTACAGAACCCTCGGTGCGCGAGTCCGACTCGCACTTGGCCGGTTCTTTTTCTTTGTCTTGGCCATTTTAACCCTAAAATGTATAAATAATTTTAATAAATTGGTTTCAAATTTATTTTACGAAAACACTTACAATTACTTTACTAAAATATATAATGGTATTAAAAATGCTCAGACATACTGAGGTCCCAAAGAAATACATAAAGTCGAAATGCATTTTTTTTTCCAATTTGGAGTAAAAAAATTAAAATATGTCCTTTATTGCCTGCTATTTAGGCACGGTCTAAACAATTTTTTTTTTAATATTATAGTAGAAAGTAATAACTGCAAGATTAAGCATTTTATCACAACAATATTATAAGATATATTCAGGTAAAGAATACCGTAATTCTAGCATGAAATTGAGAATACTTTAAATTCGAACTTTTAAAATATAGGTATTTTAAACCAAAACGCGTTACCTTGTAAACAAATGACTGCCAAACGTAATGTACCGCCCTATATTATATTTCGATGAATTCTAGAACCACGATATTAACTTATTGTCCCAAGTCCCGTTACAAAAAAAACACACACATTTGTTTGGTAACATTTCATCTAATAACAACGTAATATTTAGCAAAATTTAGCTTCATTTTCGTTAATTTCTTTGAATGTATAACCTCAAACATAATTATCATTACATTCTTAATCCATTCATTACCTTCCCTTCTAAAATTGGAAGAAAAAGAAATGAATGAAACAGATATGAATGAAGTTTTAGAAGTTTTGGCTGCCTAAGTCGATTGATATCTGACCTTGCATTTCCAGAATAAGCCACGTGCAAGGCAACTCAAAAACACATATAATAGGTATAATTACAACGTATTACACTTGGTACTTACTGTATAAATCGCTGGATGGCGATGAACTAAAACTCGTACCACACTCCTTTTCGACACCAGAGAATCTACGAAAGTTCGCCAATAGCGACACATGGGTGTACCCTGCGGTAGCAAGAGGCCAACTGAACGAAACGAACGATATATTTTACCGACGGTAGCCGCTATATATATATATATATATAGTCCTCCTCATCGATTTCGATGACGGCGACCCTATGCAGACACTATGGAGGTTGACTATTGTGAGCCCTAATATGGCTAGCTAGGCCGAACTTGGTCTTAAATACCCTATTGCACGTGTGGCAGTAGAGCTGGCCAGTTGCGTTGTAGGTATACACGTAAGAGGGCTTAGGTCTCTCTTTACGTAGTTGCCTCTTTACGTCTAAGGTTGTGAGACGGTTATTTTCAAATGTTTTCACGCTGTCATAGATGGTAGAACGCCAAGATGACCTTTTTTCAGCGAGCTCCTCCCAACGCTCAGGGTCGATAGCGCATGCATGCAGATGCCGTTTGAGCACATCCTTGTAGCGCAGATGCTGACCGCCATGCTTCCGCTTCCCTACCGCCAACTCGGAATAGAGTATAGCTTTCGGAAGGCGACGGTCATCCATTCGAAGGACATGCCCACACCATCTGAGCTGCCGCTGCATTAGCATAGCCTCCATGCCATGCATTCCGGAACGACGTAGGACCTCAGAGTTGGGGACACGGTCCTGCCACTTGATCCTGAGTATAGACCGCAGACACCATAGGTGGTAAGAGTCTAATTTTTTGACGTCTTTTTTGTAGAGGCACCATGTCTCTGCTCCATACAAAAGGACTGGAATGATTAACGCCTTGTAGACATTAATTTTTGTCTCGAGCTTGAGATCATGGGACCTCCAAACGCGATCCTTAAGTCGTCCGAAATTTGCGGCCGCATTAGCGATACGCGTAGGTATTTCCGAAGCTAGGGTGTTATCACTCCGGATAGTGCTACCAAGGTATTTAAAATGTGGAACCTCACCTAGTGGTTTCCCATCTAGATTAATCGACGCGGGATCAGCCTCGCCTCCTCTTGGCGCTTGCTTGAGGACTTGAGTTTTTGAAGCACTTATAACTAAACCGAAATGTTGACAAGAGCGATGTAGTGCGTCAACGTAGGCTTGAAGATCTGCCATGCTGTCGGACATAAGGCAAACGTCATCAGCGTAAAGTATCTCCAGTATGGAGACCTTTTGAACTTTAGATTTTGTCCTAAATCTTGATATGTCAAACACACCCTTTTCAGTTCTGACGTTCAGTTGGATCCGGTTACGGCAATACTGCAGTGCATCTCTCATGACCACTGAAAAATACATGGCAAAGAGAGTGGGTGCCAGAACACATCCTTGCTTTACACCACTTGTAATTTGAATTTCCTCGGACAGTTCGTTTTCGTGCTGAACCTGGGCTTTCATACCAATGTGGAACTGGCGAATTAGGTTGACAAACTTCTTCGGACATCCGTATTTATCAAGAATAAGCCAAAGAGCCTCACGCGGAACTCTATCAAAGGCCTTCTCTAAATCCACAAAGCACATGTAAAGAGGCCGCTGGTGTTCAAGGCTTTTCTCTTGGAGTTGCCTTACGACAGCAATAGCGTCAATGGTTCCCCTGCTAGGACGGAATCCGCATTGACTCTCTGGAAGGTGTTTTTCGGCTAACTCACTTAAACGGGTGTTAATTATATGTGCTAGAGTTTTACCTGCACTAGAGAGAAGCGAAATACCTCTATAAGAGCTGCAGTCGGAGACATCTCCCTTACCTTTGTACAGCTTACAGATAACCGCATCTCTCCAGGCCTGTGGCACCTGCTCAGTATTCCACACTCTTACAACAAGATGATAAAGATGATAAAGCCGCTATACACCGTCTCTATATACCGAAATATAGGTAATCTCTTTCTCGCGGCGGTAATGAAGAAATTGTTGGAACCATACACTTATATGGCTATAAAATTTTAGTTGATAATATCCAGATGCTAATATTATATGATTAAAATCTTAACTTCATTAGTTGTTAATTGGACAAACAACGAGGATTCTATTTCTAGTTTTTTGAGGTCAAATTTTAAGCTAAACTTATTTATACCTTCTAACTTATACCTTCACGTGTTTCATATAGAGATTAATGAAAAAAGGGGGGTATTAATTACACATATACAGAAAACTAAGACCTTTTACCATTTGCTTTATATTGGTAAATATACCTTAGACCCTATCTAATGAATGACATTGCATTAACAAATACTCTATAACATCACAAGATTTTTGGTAAATCTCATATAATACCGATTTGCACGAAACGCGAGAACGACCCTGCCGCGAATATACCAATATTTTTTTATTACTAAGTTTTACATTCAAACGCTGACACGCTGAACGTATTGAAACACTGTACATTGTCTTAATATCAATGATTGTATGTCAGTTTCTAGGGAGACTTCTAATGAGGAGAAACTCGTAAAATACCTAATAATGGTGCCGCAAGGGCCCGCAACCTTACACTCTATGGTCAAAAACACACTTCACTATTTGGTTAAAAATCCCTAAAAGTGGGTAGGTTTCCAACAAAAGACCGTAGCAACGATTTATTTTTGCTCTAACCTTATTTCTGATTGCAAGGTATTAGGTATTAGTACAAAACAATATATATACATCGACAAATACCTAAAGCCTCTCGAATCAGCAGAGTAAAAACGCCCACGCTTCTCTCATCCCACAGCAGGGCGTAGCTCGCTAGTAATACCTAAACATCTGAATGCAAAGTTCCCTTATTTACCCGGATCAAAACGGCCCCGTTTTAAGTCCGTTCTTGCGAAGTTAGGGTCTAATCCGGCCCCGCACGGCGCGGGCACGGGCCCGCTATCGCCCTCGCGCAGCGTCTTGGCTTTACTTGAGGGACACTGATAATGCCTAGAGGCCTTTTCCAAGAATACCTTTTAATCTGTTATTGGTCTGACTTTAATTTGATATTGAGGACTGGAGCTGTCAAAAGTGACTTTTTATTGTTTATATACTCGTAGTTAATCAAATTCATGTCAAATGGATACCTACGTGAAATATTTTAGCAATATTCAATCGTCATTTCATTTCATTTTTTCATTTTATTATTGCAATCATGCTTACACAGTTATACAAGATACACAGCATAATTTAGAAATGATCAAATGAACCCTTAAGGGTGTGGCAAAATTAACAGAATTAACAAATGAGTCAGAATCGTTATCTTGAAGAAGAGAAGATATTTTTTGTAAGGAATTAAAGTTCAAAATTCACACAGTTATTCTTCAAGAAGACCACGAGCCACAATGCCGTAACCTAGGTACCCAGAAAAAGTAGTTTAAACGAAGAAAACAGGGTTTAAAATTTTCAACGGTTTCCACACGGACAGAGTCCCGGGCGAAGGCTATGTCATAATATTTTACCTCCTACATGCAAGCTAATTATAGCTATTAAATTATTAAGAAACTAGGCTACATGATGCGCACCGACATACCGCTATATCTACAGCCACTAACTAGTTCACGTAACGTTGGCGTCGTTATACAGAATGCTTCAGTTAGGAAAATTAACTTGGTTTCACTCGCAGTGCACCCCAGTTGCAATAGTGATTGCACGAAAACTGAAAAGTTCGGCGTTCAATTTGTCCTTGTTATTAGATAGGTACTCGGTTGTAGAATGTGATTAACAGTGTGCAAGCGAATTATAGATAAATTTTTTTTTACATTAGAAAAATCGTGCGCTTTCTGGGAAAACCATTTTAAAATAAACCCCTCGCGCACTCGCCATTTTACCTCTTATTGTATTAAGCGTATCACTAATAATGTAAAATTTTGCTAATGGGGAAGGCAACTGTCAAAGTGACATCTCCAACATTGCCGGTAGAAAAGCTAAATTTGTATGGCGCGAAGTAGTTTTTATTTATTTTCGCGAAAATGACTGAATTTTTTGTCTCGAATTGCTCCGAAATTTTAATCCATCGGTTTCTGAAATACACTAAAATTGAAATGCTGTAGATTAACGCCGTAGGGAAGGTTTTTGCCTAAGAAAAGCTTTTTGACTGCATACTAGTTAAGGACCATATATCTTCTGTCTAATATCTCATTGTACGTGTCTCTTTCTCTTATTGTATGGAATCTGGAACAGCGCCCTCTACAAGAAGTTTCCATCCTTAACAAAATGCCTTCCCCATTCTTAACAAAATGAGGTTTAGCAAATGACTAACCCCCTTATTCATAAACGTCTACTAAAGTTAAGAGGCCTCTGATAATCGTTTGTCCCTTTCCGTCCAACATATATGAGGGAAAGGGACAAACGATTATCAGCGATCTCTTAACTTTAGTGGGCGTTTATGACCTTATTCATAGAAACTATCGCTATGGGATGTGCACCGACATGCATACAGATTAGAGCTAAAATACTGGTGATCCGTTTAATTTAAGGGCATAATTAGTATCGTATTGCGACTAAGGAAACAGGAGAAAATTTGAGAACGCGAAAAAAAAAAATATGGAAACTGTTTAACATAAGGTGTATTTTGTGTGCCGCTACTTAGTTCTGTACTGAAATTGCTGAAAAAAAAAATTAGGGGGACTTCATACATGTAACTAATTATAAAAAAAAAAATTTCTACCAAATATCAACATGATGCATATCAATCGATAGGTCTTGAAAAATAACATTGAGGTTTGATTTAATTTTTTTAAATTAAGTAGACATTTTCAGAAATAATCACTCCGAAAGCCAAAAAAGTTGTGTCCTTTAAAAAATTATGAAAAAATTCAAGAAGCTACATCTTTGAATATTCTTTTCACGAAAATTATTTTGAATATTATCGTTGAGATATCTCCAAAAAACTACGTACATAGGCAGATACGACCTTACGATATTATTTTTTTACTAACTTACTTACATAACTAGACGACGATACGAGTACCAATTATGTCCTTAAACGGATCACTAGCATTTTTGTTACCCCTTGTATACCTACAGCCAATATATACATAAGTAGTATCGCGTAGGTAACTTTCTTATACAGCACGCTTTTAATTATTCATCCTCTCTCTCCCCACCCAAAGGTTGTCTGGAAGAGATTTCTTATTATTAGCGATAAGACCGGCTGTTATTAGGCTCTCTTCATATGTACTAGGTTTAGTGTACTATGCCTTTATTCTGAAGTGTGCTGTGCCAAGAGGATTTTACTTTTAATGCTTCGTTAAGGTACTTGGTTGTACAGAAAGTACAAATTTGTTTTTTTTTCTTTTCTGACCAAAATGACCTTTATGGGATAACTATTTCTATTTGAATAATTTTAAACATTATACGTTTGATAATAAATCCACTTGAAATCGATTTAGCTTTTATTTAATCTAGGAAAATGAATAAAATTCATGCAATTTCGCAGCTTGAGTACTTGCAGCGTACGTGCCCTTGCTTTGGGTCTACTCGTAGAATGCATTTTTTGACGTTATAGACGCAATCATATTTATAGGTAGGTACGAATTCAACCCAGGACCAATTTGAAAGTACACTTAATTACTGTAGGAATTACACTCTCGCTCACTCTATGAATTTTCTATTATTTTATTTTATTTTAGCAAGTTTATTAACCTATTATCCTTAAGTATCTAGACGAAACAGATCATTCTGTAGCTGGCGCAGCGCTTGATGCTTTAATTAATTGACGGCGGAAGAGACCGAGCCTCGTGTAATCAAGTTAATTATATACCAACCATTACCCGCTAAACTAAACTATATACCCACAAGTATCTACTTGGTAATAGCTATAATATGTCGTTCAAAGTGTATGACATTGCTGTGGCAATACAGTTTTTGTTACCTAATTGCCGATAATATTATAATATTATTTAAAAGAGCTGAGCGGAAAAAGATTTTGTTGTGTTTTGTTTGTGTTTTTGTAATGTAACTCGATTTATGGTTGCTTTCAAAATCAGCGTCAACCATTAGGAAACTATTTTGGTTACCATTTGTACCTAAGTAACATTTTGTATTGTTACCTAGGTAATTTTGTTTTATGTTGAATGCGTACTAAAAAAACATTTTATTATTTGGGCCATTCTACTTTTCGTTGTGTACATACGTTTGTGGCACTTTTTCGTAAAATGCATATTACTTTCATTTGTTGTTTTGTGATAGAGAAAGAGGCTTAATTAGGCTATCAATCCCGATAGCTTAGTTTAATAATATCAACTGTAAATATTCTTAATCACAGTAACTCAGTGGTCCTTACGACTGCGTTACCATCTTTTTATATTAATCAATATAAATTTATGAATTTTGGTTAAAAATTCCTATTATTTGGTTCAGGTATAATTTGGGAATATAATTTCATACATAAATTCAATGTGTATCATGCTTTTTACGGGAAATAACGGTCACGAAAAAGTAGAATAAGCCATTTCACTCTGAATGTTTCTACTTTCTATGGTCCAAATCTTACCCCAATAAAACAGTGCAATTCGCCATTTGATTTCCCATCTGCAATCGTTTCACACCCAATACTCCTACTAATATAATGTAAGCCCGCTGTGCACTTGCGACACAATGCGACTAATCGCACAACAAAGAACGGTTTAGACGCAAATAGAAATCGTGTTGTTTTCGGTCGCCGCCCCGCCGTGCAGCTTGCGAGGGTTGCACACTTGATCATAAAACGCTGCGATTTAATTGATCGTTGTACGAGGAAATACATTAAAAAAATGATCTCTTTGTTTTTTAACATATACAGTTATGTGTGTCTATTTACAACCGGTAACAAATGTTAATTATTGACAATTTCTTGTTTGCTAGCCATGACAACGTTTACTCGTAGATCTACTCGTAGATTTAATACAGTTATTCTTTTTTTTACAAACAAATAAAATATTTCTGTTATCTACCCAATTTGCAAAACAACTCACCTAGACAGCTATTGAATGAGTTGTGTTAGATTCTCCTGTATATATTATGTTGTTTACAGCTGAAATATTCAACTTAATTGCAATTACCTCTCTAACAAGAAATGCATCACTCATCATGTTTCAGAGATTGCAAAGCGATCCACGATCTCCAGAATGACAACCCACCGAGCTGATGAGCCGGCACTGCCGGCAGTTATCTTACTCGAAAGCGGCCAGCAATGTTAACATTTCGGGCTAGCTTTTCCTAGTGTACAATCCCCCGAACCCACCCCGCACTGCGTACTGCGTTTGATCGCGACGCGATGCGGGGATTATCGCCCAACTGAATAAATTATCGTTGTTTTATTGGGGCGGTGTTTAGCGCTTTTTAGTAGGGTGCCGAATGTGGTTGATTGCTTGATTGCCGGAGATCAAGTCTACGTGTGAATTCTGGAAAGCGGGTAAGTTATATCGCCATTTTTTAAATTATGAAATAATAAAGGTTGAAATAATTTTCTGAACACTCGGATTTAAACAAAATACAGTTACAACAAGTTAAGTTTAAATCAAATTCTTATTTGTTCAAAATCTCTGACTCATATTTGCAATGAGCTCATTTTTAGTTGAAAAGTATTCATATAAATAGATGTTGTATTTTATATGTAACATAACTTTACGAGTTACATATATTGTGACAGTCTAGATCAAAAGGTTACATTTAGCTTAGCTAGCGTAGCTTTTCCAGAAAACACATATTTATATAACTGTAATATTGGGAAAATATGTAACTATTCCAAGACAAATGTAGTAAATGAAATAACATAAAGCTCCATCCCTACAGTCCCTAGTTTCACTAAACTCGTAGTCGGAGTCTATCAAACTAAACCGAGGGGAGGTTTATTTATTTTTTACGGGCCAGCAATTTCGCGGAGCCCGTTATAAGATGCGCTCCTTGGGGAGACCTTTGTAAATAAAGTGTTTTATATGCATAAATGTAGTATATATAAACATTTAAACTACCCATATAGTTTAAATGTGTAAATTTTAAACTTTTTTATTATACAAAAGAAAAAGTTGAAATGCATAATTTGTTGGATTGATTGCGAATATTGAGGGAAATAAATACACTTGACTTTAAAATAACGATATATAAAATTGTAAAGGATGATAGATTACCTAGTCGGCTCATAAGTTCTGTCATATACATAGTATCAAATAAAATCAAAAGTTTAAGTTTATTCCGTATAATTTGTACAGCGTTTGAAAGCTTATAAACTAGAGAATCTAAATGTATAACATTTATTCAAAATGACCGCCATAATTATCTACACAGGCTTGAAGTCTTCGTGGCCAGTCGTCAATGGATTCACGCACCACTTTCATGTCGATATTGGCCACTGCCGTAGCAAGGGATTTTTTCAGCGAGTCTAGATTTGCATGAGGTTTTGAGCACACCTTTTCCTCTAAATACTGCCATATTTTATAGTCTAAAGGATTAAGATCTGGGCTAGAGGAGGGCCAATCTTCATGCCGTATAAAGTCGATTTTATTGGAGGCGAGCCAGGCTTGTGTAGACTTTGCCTTATGGCCTGGAGCAGAGTCCTGCTGGAAAACCCAATGCTGGTTTAGAAACATCGTATGGGATAGTGGTTTCACAATATTAGTCAACACCGTGTCTTGGTACACTTTGGCACTAGTTTTTACTCCTTTCTCACAAAAATGCATACTAGTGACGCCCGCATAAGAAACTCCCAGCCAAACCATCACAGATGAAGGGTGATGACCTCTTTGAATACGGGGAATGTTATTAGACGCTTCTTTACTATTGCGAGCGTACACTCTATCATTTTGTTTATTACAGTTTTCTTCTATGTCAAAAATTTTCTCGTCCGAAAACAGTATACAACGGTGCTTATTTTTAGCGTACTTCTTCAATAAAGCTTTAGATCTTTTAAGCCTTAAAGCTTTAAGCCGACCATTGAGAAGATGGCCAGTTTTTCGTTTATAAGCACGAAGTCTCAGGTCTTGATTAAGCACTCTTTTCACCGTGTTTTTGCTCAAACCCATCTGGAGGGCCATAACTTTTTGTTTCCTAGCGGGATTTCTGGTAATGCGTGCCCTAATTGCTTGTACAACCGCTGGAGTCCTAGCTGTACGCGGACGACCGCTTCTTTTCTTGTCATTTAAACTAGAGACCTCACTGTATCTTTCTATGGTACGATACACAAATCTTAGAGAGAATTTTAAATTTTCAAGTAGTTTAAAAATTTTAGTCGGCGAGTGACCACAACGATATAGTGCAATTATTGCGGTACGGCTATCTTTAAGCGTCCACTCCATGTTGAAGAAAACAGAAAATTGCAAAATTATACTACTCAAATATTTAATAAAGATTCGAAATTCAAATGCCGAACGGTTTTTGTTTTAGGAGTTCCAAATTTAAATTTTAAAGGCCAGTGACAGAACTTATGAGCCGACTAGGTAGATATAGTTTCGCCAAATGAAAATGCTATTTTATCTACTTATGAAACATAAAACTGCTTTTTTGTAGAGAAAAATTTCACGAGTTTTCACAGATACTTTATTTTATACGTATCTACTTGTGTAGCTACACTAGCTACCCTATTAGCGTTGAACTGCAGTGTATTGATTGACAGTAGGTCTAATAGATGAATTACGAATCATGATGATAAAAACATTGCTATGGTATAACCAGGAAGTTTTTCACTAATAGACACAGATAATAACACTGCCATTTTAATACGCTATATAACCCTTTAAAATAGGGATTAGATTGACATTTTACCGATACTGCGAAAATTGGTTTGCCAGACAGACTATTCGCTGTGTGCATGATTGTAGCGCCCTCTCCTGGGCCTGGGCTCAATCTTTTATTTTATTTTATGAATGACTTGTACTCCTTGCTTATATCAAATATCTCTGGCTAATTCACTATTTTGACAGTTGATCGAGTTGAGGTGACATAGGTGATGTCCCTTTGCAGTTTAATTTCTTGTCACATTGTGCACTGCGATCGTTCACGTTACCCCCACCATGCACTTCGCACACAGCGAATACATAAAATGATTTTAAAGTACCAAAAACACGTGAATTATTATTACCGATAAAATTAAATAATAATTAATAAGGCCAACATCATTTAACAATGCCCCTCACATAAAATCCAACAATAAATTCTTCGTCGACATAAACATAAATCTGAGATGAAATCCCGAGCGAATCTGTCCAAATCAACCAATCCACATATAAGCCCCTTAATAAAGATTAACATCATAGGGTGAACTTGCCCTTAATGCAACTCACTCGAAACTAAACGTCGTAAGTCTTAGTAACATTGTATACAGGGTGGATCTTTTAGTTTCCGAAATGTATGGTGTAAATTTAACAGTTTAAATGGTTGATTGTTATAGTGGGAGGACAAATGGGACAGCATGTGTTGCGTTGTGCGACAAGCTTATTTAAGTTGTGAGTTTTAAATTTTGGTGCTAATAGCCGATGACGGGCATTTAGTTTGGACGTTATTTGTGAAGATTTATGTGAGAAGTTATTACAGGAAAGGTCATTTACTTTATGTTACATTTGATGTTGCTCGAGTGCTGTTCTGAACGTATAGTTAGGTACGAAATAAATTGTCGTTCATAAAAATCGTTTTAATAAATTATTCTAAGACAATAATCATAGGAAATTGAAAAAAAAACGATTAGTCAAAATGCAAAACAAATATACTTAATCAAAAAAATCTTAACAAATAAACCACAATTTAAAAAAAAAAATAGTATTTCATACATTTTTACCGAATAATAAAGTATTATACTTACCTCATAAATGGAGTAAGTCCTAAGTCCAATAAAATTGTATTTTTTCCCATCTTGATCCATCACAGCTTAATAACTAAAACTACATAACAAATGAGGATATTTTGAGTGTAAGACAATATGTATTTTAAAAATAGGCGTTTTCCCTTTTATTTTCCCCTTATTTCCAGCTACCCACACATTCGCGACGTCACGCGCGCACGCGGCCCGCCTGCTAACGAAAGATAATCCCACCTCGCACCCAGAGCCAGACAGCCTGTATCTCTGTCCATCGCTATAAATATTCATTTGTGATATTTTTTCCCACCAGTAAGCTTAGGTACTATACTCACCTATATAACAAATTGTGTAAAATTCATAAAATTGTTGGTTCTTTTTTATTTTTACCCTTCTTGTTTTATAATATTTTTTTTATAATAAAATATTATATTTTTATGAAAAATGGGCTATGACTATATAGTTTGATAGAACATTTAGAGCGTAAAACAATCTGTATTTAAAAGGAGCTGAATAGACCATTTTACTATAGTGTTTTTCCCTTTCCCAGCCCCTTATTTCTAGCTATACATATTCAGGAGTCACGCGCGCACGCTGCCCGCCTGCTAACGAAAGGTAATCCCGCCCCGCACCCAGACAACCTGTATCTCTATCCATCGCTAGGTATAAATATATGAAGTACCTATACATTTAATAAATGACCACTACACACTAAACTCGTTATTCACACACTAAACTCGTTATTAAAATTTCACTATCACCGTTTGTTCTATCTTCTGATCTCCACCGATGACAGGTCCAGATATAGCAACAAGGATAGTGAAGCATACCTACTAAGTGCAAAGTTTTGTCGCTCTCGAAATCGTATACCAATTTCCGAGGCTAACTGGAGAGTTTGTAGAGTTAACTCCGTCTATATTAGGCTCTTTTTGTAACTTTTTTAACACGGATTCCAAAACTACTGACTCGCAAAATTCGACTACGTCTATTGGTACGGGGTGGCCCGAGATTTCGGGTCCACACTGATTTCTTTTCCGCTCCGATTCCGTTGCGTCGGCACAATGACGCTAATGGCGAGGGTGTGATGATCACTGTTTATCCCCGATTGTTTTTATTGCAAGGATAAACACGTCCATAGATGGCTTATGGCCCCTCTAAATTGGAACTTGCAGTGCAATGACAATTGTAGGAAAATACTTTTGATACAAAAAATAATTATTTTTACTGAATATAAAACTTTTTGAATGCAGCTGTAAAAGAGCTAAGGAGCGATATTCTGACAGTACCGTATCGTACACCAAGTAACACATCAAAGCAGTATAATGGCCGTCTTACAGCATATCTGTATGCTTTTAACATTTTGAGTTCGTTTTATAGTAGCATTAAAAACGTTTATAGTGCTGATATAGCTCTTAAATGGGCACAAATTACCCAGCTTGAGATCCTATATAGGTTATTTAATATTTGTCGTCAGAGATGCCTTACAAGCGCTGGCGGATGGCATCCGTATTCGCTTTCGCACAGAAGGCGGTGTTTTCAATCTACCACGACTGAAGGCTCGCACAAAAGTGTCTCTGGCCTCTATTACGGAGATAATGTACGCAGATGACCTTTGCTTTGTAGCGGATTCCCCGGACAGCTTGCAGGTGCTTATGAAGGGTCTTAACGAGTCTTGTCAGCGCTTCGGCCTTAAAATCAGTGTCAAAAAAACCGAAATCATGGGGTTAGAAACACTAAGGCCCGTTGACATTAGGCTCGGTGACGACTCTCTTAAGCAAGTAGACCGGTTCAGGTATCTGGGGAGCACAATCACATCTAAGTGCCACCTTGACGACGAGATTAACTGCAGAATCGGAGCGGCTGCTGCTGCCTTTGGTAAACTTCGCGTCAAAGTGTTCCGTTCCCATGACATTAAGCTCCAGACAAAGGTTTCTGTGTACATGGCGATCGTGCTGCCCAATCTCCTGTATGCCTCTGAGACATGGTGCTTATACCGAAAGCACATTCGTACGTTGGATAGGTTTCACCTTAAGTGCTTGCGTGATATTATGAACATCTCCTGGTCGGACCGTGTAAGAAACACGGAAGTTCTACGCCGTGCGAATGTCAGCGGCATGGAAGCCTATCTAATGCGACGACAACTGCGGTGGTGTGGTCATGTCTTCCGTATGTCTGACAGCAGAGTGGCTAAACGCATCTTCTACTCAGGGCTGCAGAATGGCAAACGGAAACAGGGCGGCCAGCTTCTGCGCTACAAAGATGTGTTGAAGCGCCACATGCGAAGATGTGACATTGAGCCATCGCACTGGGAGGCTTTGGCGCAAGACCGGCCAAAGTGGAGGCATACAGTGAGGTCAAACGTGCAAGCTCACGACCGACGCTCTACCTAGCCAGTACATTCAGTCGCCATGGCCGAAGTCGGCCTGGATAAGATGGATATTTAATAGCTTTACAGGCGCACTATGTCTGCGCTATTAGCATTATCGTTGTCATGGAAAGTGCCAATCGCATGAAAGAAGCATTAGTACGCTCTATTAAGTTGCCAACCGCATTAAAGAAGCATTAATACGCCCAAAAAACTTGCTAATCGCAGTAAAGAAGCATTAGTACTCTCGATTAAGTTGCCAATCGCAATACAAAAGCATTATACTAGCATAAGAGTGTAGTAAAATAAACCTTACGACAATGCAAAAACGTCTCTACTACCGACGGAACAAATATTATAATACAATGAACGTTGTGATTTAACTACTTTGTCTCGCAATATAAAATGGACGAAGACGGTACAAAAACTGAATGAGTGACACGTCATAATTGTTTGCATCCTAACAAAATTTATAAAAGTTTTTTACTCTTTTATGTTATTATATCCTTCAAATATTACTGCGCAATGTAGTTTACTGTAAATGAGTATATAAGTTTCATTGAAAATTTTCACGCGACTTTGATTTATGGTTTTGCTATAAAATATTATAAAAAGATATGCGTCAAATAAACAAAACAATTGTGTAATCCTCGTATAGAATGAGTTTTGCATTATTAACGGTATATTAGTGTTGGTTGAGCAGTCTTAAATTAAGTTATTTAATTATTATATAGGTATTTTCCTGGTATAAATAGATCCGCATGATTTTATTTTTAGGTTATAAATTATTTACAAAATGGCGTTGGTCTATATAGACGGAGAGCTAGCCACGTCCGATATGACACAATAATCTGAGCAACCAAACCCCTCTAGTCAATTTGGTATACTATGCTTATTTCTAGATCTGGACATCTGGCAGCTTTAAAGTGGTGGAGGTTAAAGAATGCAAACCATTCCAAGAAAACAAATCCTAGAGATCTGGGTTTGATGCAATATTATGAGAAACTATACAAATACTATACAATATTAAGAGAAATTATACAAAAGTTTATGTTGGGGGAAAGTAGTGCCTAACGATGTATAATTAGTTCATAGTTTGTCGCCTACTGGTTTTGTTTCCGTAATAATACACAATATTTTTTGCTCTAACGTTTTTTAACGATTTTTGACCAGTTTTGAGTCGATATTCCAACATATTCACTACAGATAGAATTACAAGGCAAACGACTATCGGTTCTTGAATTTTTTATCTCCATTCTGTAGAGTCGGATCTTGAAATAAATGAGCCGTTATTATATTTTTTTGTTTTTAATATGGTCTAAAAAAACACTCTTATCGATATTCGAATGGTGTAAAGAATCTTACATATACGTAATCTACATATTAGGGTTCCTCTTTGATGTCTGTAAAAACTGTAGAGAGATTTTAATTTTTAACTAATTAACACAAAATTTATGACCATAAAACCAGTTTTTTAGCCTAAACCGGTTCGACTTTGATGTCAAATATCTCGAAGACAATGAATATTGAAGTAAATGTAGGATACTATATTGTTTAAAGCTGATACTGATAATATTAATATGATAAGCTATATAAATCATTAGAAAACTAAGGGAATCAGATTTAAACCCCCTTAAAATATAGGCGCTGTCCTTTATAACTGAGACAACTTCGGCAGTTTTTACCTAGTTTGGTATTACTATTTTCCAATTAAAACATTTTGCTAGTTTGTCACTGACCTCCACCCATTAAAAGCTGCCAGATGCCAGGATCTAGCAATAAGGATAGTATAGCAAATCTAACCAGACGGGTTTTGTTGCTCTCATTATTGTGTCATATCTGACGTGGCTAGCTCTTAGTCCAATACCAGCTCAGTGACCCTTAAAGAAGCTTATTAATGCCTACAGCATTACACGTGAATAATTATGCTATTAAACAACATTAAGCATTATATACTACTTAAAATTGCTATTGTAGACCCTAAGGCACTAAAACAGCTAAAATCTGTATAGGGGCTCTTCATAAATTACGTCATCATTCATTCATCATCACATTTTTTTTACCTCCCCCCCACCCCCCTCCTAAAATCATCCAACCCTCCCATTGCCAAATAAAGTGACGTCATTTAAAAAAACCGGCCAAGTGCGAGTCGGACTCGCGCACCGAGGGTTCCGTACAAACCTGTAGGTACGAGTATATAGGGGTAGTAACTTTAAAATTATTAAAAATATTTTTTTTATGATGTAACCAAAAATTTACGGTTTTCGCAATTTTTCCTTTATCTGTGGTATAAGACGTTGCTTCGTGCCAAATTTCAAGTTTCTGAGTTCACGGGAAGTACCCCGTAGGTTTTGCGAGTGCCGAAAAACTCTTTCCTCCAAAAAATTTGCAGCATAAACGACTGTATCTTTTGATTGCGTTGGCTATAAAGTTTGATTTTTTCACAGCTCCAAGGGACAATAGACCTGAGTATCTGATATAAATTTCAGCTTGATACACGCGTTCTTGAGAAAAATGGTCTTGACAGACAGACGGACAACAGAGTGAAAAAGAAAAAGGGAACCCTTATAGGAATAAGGGTTCCCTTTTTTCCTTTCGAGGTACGGAAGCCTAAAAATGCGTTATTAGCTTAATTGTAAAATAAAAAACTATTTAGTAGATAATATTTTATAGCATTAAAAGTTTATAGAAACACGAATTTCATTCCTTTTTTAGGGTTCCGTAGTCAACTAGGAACCCTTATAGTTTCGCCATGTCTGCCCGTCCGTCCGTCCGTCCGCGGATAATCTCAGTGACCGTTAGCACTAGAAAGCTGAAATTTGGTACTATGTATATGAATCACGCCGACAAAGTGGTGAAATAAAAAGTGGAAAAAATGTTTTGTTAGGGTACCTCCCCTATACGTAAAGTGGGGAGTGATTTTTTTTTTAATTTCAACCCTAACGTGTGATATATTGTTGAATAGGTATTTAAAAATGAATAGGGGTTTACTAAAATCATTTTTTGATAATGTAAATATTTTCGGAAATAATCGCTCCACTTTTGAACCATAAGTTTTAAAAATATGAAAAAAATCTCAAAAGTAGAACTTTATAAAAGCTTTCTAGGAAAATTATTTTGAACTTGATAGGTTGAATAGTTTTTGAAAAAAAATTACAAAATAATTTCTGAACTAAGTTTGTAATTTAACCGTATAAGCAGGTTTTTATTGTACCTGTAATTTCTACAAAATCACAATGAAATGACGTGCTTTCAAATAAAGTAAAAACGGTAAAAATCGGTTCACGCAATAAAGAATTATCCCATAAAAATCATCTTCCATACTTTAAGCTCGCGCGCAATAGTTTACTTAATTTGCCGATAGATGTCGCTGTACGTGGAACGCTCATATCATACCCTACATGGCGGTGTTATTTCAACTCTTAAGTGGGGACACTTAATGTGACGGACGGAAAACTACGGAACCCTACACTGAGCGTGGCCCGACACGCTCTTGGCCGGTTTTTTTACACATTGAAGCACTTTGTGAAGATGCGAGAGAACAGCCCCTTATAGTGAATTACTTGGCTTTATAATGGTTTATATTATTGCTATTATACAGCATTAGGAATGGATTACCTACTTATAAATGCTATTGTACACCCTAGGGCATTAAAAATATATGAATGGAATTATAATGGCTAATATTCATGCTCTTAAACAGCACTAAGCATTTATTTATGCTATTGTAGAACCTAAGGCACTAAACCACACCGAAGCATTAGTGTAGCAAACCAAAACGCAACTGTATAGCTGAATGCTGTACAGTTGCATTTTGGTTCGCTGCACTAAAACTAATGGCTAAACAAAAGCATTTACATATGCCATTATACAACTGTTATACAGCGTAAAGCATCATATAATGCTATTGTAGAACCTAAAGCACTAAAAACAGCTGAAAGCTGTATACCGGATTTACGTAGCATTATAATGGCTAATATTCATGCTCATAAACAGCATTAAGCATTTATTTATGCTTTTGTAGAGCCTAGGGCACTAAACCACACCGAAGCATTAGTGTAGCAAACCAAAACGCAACTGTACAGCATGCAGCTGTACAGTTGCATTTTGGTTCGCTGCACTAAAACTAAAGGCTTTAAAAAAGCATTTACATATGCCATTATACAACCGTTATACAGCTTAAAGCATTATATAATGCTATTGTAGAACCTAAAGCACTTAAGTGCTTTTAAACGGCTGAAAGCTGTACAGTTGCGTTGTGGTTTGCTGCACTAATGCTTCGGTGTGGTTTAGTGCCTTAGGTTCTACAATAGCATAAATAAATGCTTAGTGCTGTTTAAGAGCATGAATATTAAAGGCTTTACAAAAGCATTTAGATATGCCATTATACAACCGTTATACAGCTCAAAGCATCATATAATGCGACAAGTTGCTCGGTGAACGTATATAAGAGTTTATACGGTCCTTAAGTTCGAGATAAGTTAACTATTCATATGTTATAATGCTTCCTGTGTTACTTGGGACAGTACCTAAGTCTGCCTAGCACTTCCAACTTTCTCTCTCAATTGCTCAAAGGTTAACTGGAAGAAATCCCTTAAGGGGATAAGTTCGCCTTTGTACGTATATGTTGTGTTATATGTCTTTCTTTGTGTTTTCTTGTACAATAAAGTGTTTTACTACTACTACTACTAACTTTGAAGTCCATAATTTGTTAGAGATTTGTCATCAAAATCACTTTCTATTGTAATCAAAATGACATCTGAACATTGTAATCCTGACAATTTCATTATAAAAGTTTGACACACGGTGACGTTAACCAATCTCTTCTTAAAATATTATATTTGCCGTGAACTTGATATCTTGTTGATAAGAGGGTTTGAATATGCCAAACGTTGTATTGAAAAGTCAAATTGTGTTCGATATAAAATAAAAACAAGTGAATAACAGACTTTTTCTTCTTCGAAGTATAATGTTATGTGTGAATTTATATCTTTAAATATATAAGTAGCTTTTTCTACTCCTGTACTTTTATCTGTCATTTATACATTCATCAACACCTTTATAAGAACATAGATAATACACTCGATGAAAAGTCTATCTAGTCTATTCCCCAAAATAACACTTGTTCTATAAAAGCGCCAAAACAGTATCGCGTAATCGCGTGCAAATACGACTATTAATATAAAATAAATTACTGCCAACCTATGAAACCTAAATAAACGCAGCGTTTTTAGAAAAAAAAAACTTTAAAAGAGAAAAAATAAAAAAAACCACAGACCTACTTCGTAGTTTTTTACGTTTCCCGTTCGTTTGTTGGGGCAAATTGCAAACTTTGAAAGTAATTTATTGAAAAATAGTGTTTTAAAAGGTAAAACTTAAATGATTGTTGATTATGTGGGCAAAATAACTGCGATATCCATGAAGTTTTCAATTTCGCATTTTATGTAAAAGTAAGTGTATTCGTAGAAAAAGTATTGTATGCAACGTCGTATAAGTAGGTAAAAAAATGTTCATGGCGTTTTTCTTAACAATTTTCGCCTACGGCTCAAATTGTTACCCACGCCACTCACCTTTTTTGACCCCTCTTATACAACTGTTGCATAAACTACTTTAATATGGGTGTAGCTAATTGTTTTGTTCTATAACTCTGTTATCTTTGACAGACCCTGCACCACCAATCAAACCTGCACGACCAATCTTTCTGTTTAGCCCATGGTTGTCTGGTAGAGAATACCATAAGACCTTGTATTGCGCGATACATATTTATTAGAAATCCTTATAGTTGTACTAGTAATGTTGTCTTAGCCGGAGAAGAATTGTCAACCCTTATTTAACGATAAACTATTTAGTGTAGTCGCATCGATCCCAATGTCCGTGTTATCATGCAAATGTTATTTCGCAAAACTAATTATCACATCACAAACATTGCACATCCGATTTTCTGCTTCCAAGAAATAAGACACACGATCTCAAAAACTACATTAATTTCCAAGAACTTGTTCAAAACTGAAAAGCCATAAGTAATATAACAACTATAGGATGTGTTCGTCTATTTCGTTCTAAGTTTTAAAAGGTATTGTGAAACTTGTAGCTTATTCGCGATGTGGCATGTCTGTGTGACGCATGCGCTGCGTTTGCCTGCGACTCGTGGGTTTGTTCGACAAACACGGTTTGGTTTCTTTAAAAGAACCGCTAAAGTGAATGTATGTGTGCATTATAGTATGCCTAATTACATGTCGCATAGCTCACGTCTGTCTGAACTAAATATAACCGCTGTGGAGTACCGCAGGGGATTGTACTAGTTCCATTATTATTCCTTTTATACCTCAACGATTTACCTAACCACGTGCAGCATGACTGCATAATGTTTGCCGATGACACTGCCTTCATAATACAATCTGACAATTTAAGTTAATTTTAGTAAAGATTTAAATGACACTTTAATAAATGACTTCATTGGCTTGATCATAATAATGTAAAATTAAATATTAATAAAACATGTTTAATGCAATATAGGACATATAGGGGTACTGATATCGACTTGGACATTCAATATGAAAACGAGACAGTAAAATAATTAGAATCCACCATGTTTTTAGACGGCTAGGGTCTCTCAGACGGCTCCGGAATTTCCTGCCAATTGCTACTAAAATTGCGCTTGCTCAGTCGTTACTTCTCCCCATTCTTGATTATGCAGATATCTCCTATTTAGACCTAACCGAGGAGCAACTTAATAAGCTTGAGCGTATTCAAAATGCCTGCATTCGGTTCATTTTCGGATTACGCAAATTCGACCATGTTTTTAGTTTTCGTTCTCAACTCAAATGGCTCCCTATCCGTCACCGCCGTAACTCTCACATACTTTCTTTACTCTTTTCTATACTTTTTAACCCTGCAACTCCCCGCTACCTCAAATAGCGTTTCTCTTATCTTAATTCTATTAGATCCTCTCAAAAATTGCTCCTAAAAGTGCCATCTTCATCTTCCAAATTTTATAATTGCTCATTTACGTTCCAGGCCGTTCGTTTGTGGAATTCTCTCCCTCTCAACATAAAACGCGCGCAATCTATTGGTAGCTTTAAATCGCAACTTAAGGAATACTATTTATCTCTTCCTTAGGTTTTTAAGTTGACACTGTTGTTTCTTACTGTGTGTATTATATATGTATATGTGTACGTATATGTATGTTTATTTTGTATTTATTTAAGTACGTATATTCATATGAATGTGCTGTGTTATATATGAATGTGCTGTGTTCGTTTCTTTTGTTTCTATGCACCACCTACTGCTTATTGTTTTTCTCTAGTCTCCACTACCCAAAGGTTGTCTGGAAGAAATCGCTCATTAGCGATAAGACCGCCTGTTGTTACCTCTACCTAAATTTATCTAATTGTAAAATTTGTGCTTGTAACTGTATGAGGTGTGCAATAAAGAGTATTTATTATTATTATTATTATTTTTAGGCTATATACTTAGATAAATTCTGCCACTGGAAAAACCATGTTACTGATGTATGTGAAAAGATTGACTAGTTGATCTTAGAAGATTAAGCAATATTATATTAAAAGCCGTAGCCTTAACAGATTACCACCGACATACATGTCTTCTCCGTTCTAAATTATGGCTTTTGGATTTGGGGCAACTCTGTTGATATCCACAAAGCATTCCTAGTTCAGAGAAAATGTATACGCACCGTTTGCAACGTTCACCAGTCTAGAACCATGTAGACCACTATTCAAATCCACAAAAATTCTGCTCCTACCGTGCATGTACAGTACATATTACAGGCAACGCTCTTTATAAGAGCGCATTCTTATTTAATATTTTGATACAAATAGTACCTTTTATCCTAGTACCATCAGACGGAAAGACCAAATCTTCTTGCCTAGAGCAAGGAAAGATGTATTGAAAAACAATGCCTTCTACATGGTAATCCTCATTTATCGTAAATTACTTACTTACTTACTTACTGCAGTGGCGCAGCGACCCAAAGTGGATCTTGGCCTCCGACACCAAAGATCGCCAGGCTTCTGTTCACAGCCGTCTCTGTCCAGTCAATGTCGTAAATTCTAATAAAACCAAAATGTATATTAGATATTTAGCCAACCGAGATTGTTTAAAAGTGCCCTCTGTAAACGGCTATTATCAAAATGTTATTACTCTGTTGAGGAATTCACGTCCGATGACAATCAATAATTAAGCCATTTTTTTATTATTTTGTTGATAATTAGTAATCCATAATTCGTAATGTTGACAATCAGTTTTTTGTACATTGTGTTATTTATAAATTTTGGTTCTATCTAATTTCTTTATCCTATAAAATTGATTGAATAAAATTGAGTAAGCGGCAAGCAAACAAGCAATTTATATACACTAAGTCAGTAGAATTCTTATAGCAGTAAGCGGCAAGCAAACAAGCAATTTATATACACTAAGTCAGTAGAATTCTTATAGCTTATTGCTATAAGAATTCTACTGACTTAGTGTATATAAATTGCTTGTTTGCTTGCCGCTTACTCTACTTAACATTGCATGCCTATTATAAGGTAGGACATAAGGACACCTGTTTATTATAAGACTACCAATGTAAACACTATGTTCTAGCAAAAAAATATTTAATTTAATTTAAAAAATACCTCGACAGACATATTTAAATTAAATAGTAGGTACAATAGTAACCTACTCGAAAACTAGATGTAATTTTAAATAATCATCAAAAACAAATTTTCTATTTTTTTACAGACTAGGGAAAAATGAGGTGGTTCTCTATTCGACTGTATGATTTGTTTGTTTTTTTTGCATGATTACACGATTACTCCGTCGATTACATGCTCGGTCTAACCGTCAATTCCTCAGCCAGTCGATTGATATAACAACCTTACCAGTACCAGATTTACCACGTTTTATTGTACCGGCATACCACCGTCTCAGCTTTTGCATTTGCCTTTATTTTCTTTGTTAAAGAGTGCTGAAATTGTAATGTTATGTGATGATAAAGAATATTTTATTGACTGCTTATGAAATACAAATTCAGGCCTCAAGTACATATAGAAATAAAATTACAATTAAACTTACTCCATCGGACGATGCGTCGGTATTTAGAGCACTCATTCATATTACTAAAAAGGTATTATCTGTCATATCTTATTCGCTCACATACACCTTTTATATGACAGACCCAGATACACCTGTTCATACATTACAGTGAATAATTAAAACGCGATTCCGAGCTGTTTAGCTATTCATGAAACCTTGGCTCGCCGAGAAAGAACGCTAGATTCAGAGCAACTACGTGTAAAAACATTGATAAGAAGAGAGTTTTAATGTTTTACCAGAGTATGGGCCTATGGGGTTCTTAAAAAGAGGAGTAGGTAATTCTGAATAGAACGCTAGTAGGAAGAGATAAGAGTTACCGAGTCAGAAAAAGTGGTTCCGGATCGCGACACAGAAATCACCTTGTATTACTACATAAACATAAATTCCAAATTTAACGACTTCGACGTGGTAACAAGACGAAGAAGTAACAAGTGGTATCTATAACTCAATAAAATTGTTGTGATATTATTAGCGATATGAATAGTGTTGTGAATAGCTATACTGACTGCGACACTTGGACAGCCTGTCGCGGTATCGGGCATGTGCGTGTGTACCTTTAATTAATGGTTATCTTGAAATATTTTATTGCGTACAAGTATGTGACATTTTTGTAAAGGGTGGAACAGACCGACTGCAAACTGACCTGCAGATGCGAATGTGTTTGAGGTGTTTTAACCATTTGAACGCCACGCATCGAACAGAAAAATCGTGCCACCAGCGCCAGAGCGAAATTTGCACAAGCGCACTCAGAGACCGTAGTGATTGGAAAACAACATATCGACTAAACATTTCTTTCCGCCCAATAGTGGGTTTAGTTAGGCAAAATCACTTTAGATATTTAGAAATCATAATAGTAAAGAATATTCATTTCGTAATTTTCTTATACACCTGAAATCAACTACAAAAATATGAAAATTAATATACATTTTTATTTAATTTTGTTTATATAGCCACAGCACTACTTAAGTGATAACGTCATGCGCTGACGTGTTATGACGGCTTTGGCGCTGGTGGCACCGTAACTTATTATGAATGTTAGAGTTGGGGGTGAGAGATATTCATTCATTTCTGTATCTATATTTCCGTGGTGTAACTGTATGAAGGAAAATACGTTAGGTTTTTTAAGTGTTTAGTTGAGTAAAAAAATCTTTAACAATACCATCAAATAAATAAATTTTATGATAAAAACTAATGAACATCGGACAGAACGGTGTGTAGGTAAAACACCTCGCGCACATTTCATTTTTTTATACCTAAAGAAACTTGGTATATCCCCAATAATGACATATTCTTTGTTCACTTAAACTCGGTCTCTCACCGATAACATTCATATTGGTTAACATTTTATCTAAAATACCATTTCATTATTTTTACTTATTTGGTATGAATGAAATGGACCGAAAGCCCACGTGTCGTGGTATTTATCATTGTTTAAGGATTAACAAGAATGCGGCGAAGCAATAAGATTAAAAGAAACGACATACAAATTGTTAGGTTTTAAATACGGCCCTTATAACACGCATTGTATTTCTTCCATTACGACTTAAATAAAACTCTTTCTTTTTTAATAATGCATATATTAAAGTAAAATTAAAAAAAAATTAAAATATATACCTTTTTTAACATTACGATATGTAGTTCCTAAAACTAATCTTCTACACGAATCACAGTTTAATAATTAGTTTTATTATAAAATAAAGCTTAAAATGCGAAAAACATTCATAATTACAGTGTTTGGTTAATCTATAAAGGTTGTTCATACAATAATCAACATCGACCACTATGCTTTCAAACGAACAACACTATTTCGAAGTGACGTCACGCCGCTTCACGTGATTACCCGTCAACGGCGAGGAAGGCAGTGCCTTTTTGTTCTTTTAAATAGCATTGAGGTATTTTCTAATTTTTTCATGAGTTACGGGTTATTTTGAATGATAAAGGTTGTTTATTAAGGAGTATTTTGATCTCTCATTTTGGACGTTTTAACACGTCATGGCGCTGAGGGCACGACTTTTCGTTGACGTGTTTGAACGGCTTTGGCGGTCAAAGGGTTAACTTAATGTGAAATTGTAAAATGTATTAAGAAGGTACTTAACAGAACTATCTGGGTAAGTACTCATTTTCTACCGACTTCAAGATTTCGAAGGAGGAGGTTGTCAATTATTGTGGATCTTTGTTTTTGCTTTTATTGTATTTTATGTATGTTCAGTATGTTCACTGATTATTCGAAAACGGTTGGACAGATTTCGAAACTTCTGTTTTTGTTTGAAAGGGTATACTTGACAGTTGATCACATTGTCACCAGGTCAGGATCTGATGATGGGATACGGGAGAAATCGAGGGAACTCTTCAAATATTATAGGCACACCTATATATAGCGATTTAATTTTTTTTTTCAGCAGCTCGGGAATTTGCTTTTGGAAAGATGGAGTCTAAGTGAAGTCGGCTCATTTTTGTGTAAATTATGTTTAAAACATCATGCGTTTGATAACATTACTTTTTTTTCTATAACCCCTTACATATTTTCTGAAGTTACCTACCTATAAAGTATGAATTTTATTTATAAAATGCTTGATAATAAGTCATTCATACAAAGTTTGTACAGCACCAAATGCATTCATAACCATCCATTATTATAAATAATCGGAGCGGTAAAATGACGTGCTACAGGGTCGGAATTTCATGCACAACTGAATCAATTATACGCGGCTCACAACAAACTCCCGCGCCGCTAGCCTAGCTGTGCCAAAGGTAGTATGCCCATACCAGTTTCGTAGTGACATACTGCATTTTGGCCTACAGTGGCTGATCTATTCAATGGCTGTCAGCGTTAAACGCCTGCGGCTAAGGATTGTTGTAAGGGGTGTTTTGGTTTATAAAAAGTAAAGAGTAGAAATATTTTTTTTTTAATAAAAAATATTGGTATAACAATATACTTTTTGGGGAATTTTAATTAACAATTATAAAAATAGGTTAGTAAACAAACTAGAAAAAAATTGCTTGGTGTTCTTAAAAAAGATGTACCTATTTCAAGACGCCAAATACATGTATATGTGCGTTAATTAAGAACAAATAAAAAATTATCCCTGAGTATCTTTATAAAAGGTTCCAGCTTCGATTCGAACTAGATAAGCTAAGCTACCTATACTTAAGGCACTATAATTTAAGGCACGAAAAACCTACCAAAATATTTTCCCAACTTAATATTACACACACGCTTTACCCTAAAACCCGGCCCGCGGCTAATACGCCAAATTGACAGACAGCCAGTTAATAAAGCAATGTAATGTCGGCCATATGTCCACACCCTTACGCTGTGATTGTTATTTAAGCCGTTATTATTAGTTTTAATTACATATGGCGGTTTTCTAGGATTTGATGGTCTGTTGAATCCATGCTTTATTAGTTTTATTACGCAGCGTATAGCGTCAACATCATTTTTGTTTTAAATATCCGGAAACATTGTTTCAATCACCGATCAAATAATACTAGGGATACACAATCAGCCCAAAAAAATGGCCCCACAATAGTACCGCAAGAACTTTAGTCTTATCTATTACGGTATAAGACTGGCAAGTTACAAATTTTCAGGAGCCATATTTTCAGTAAATCTTGTTTGAAACTGTACCTTAACCTAACATTGTTGTTCGAAGGTTTCAATAGATTAACTAGATCGTTATCAAACTTTGATAACTATAAATAATACATATTTTTGATTAATTTCATAAATAATAACACTATTGAAGCAATCAAATATTCTAGGACCTAGTAAACCTTTTAGTACTGTTTTTTTTTAAATTGTTTATTATACGATATTAATGAGAAGAAATTCTTCATTAAAACTTACTAAGAATGATCCTCCCGAGATCACAAAAACAAGAACGTCTGCAAATAATAAAGAGAAACAATTAAAGATACGAAACTTATTTTCCCCGTAAATATTGACAAAAGTTTTCATTAGAAACGTCTAAATCAACACAATCACGCGCAATATAAAATTAACAAACCTTTTTTCGGTAACATTTAAATTAATAATATATTCAATTTGGGGCGAAGACAAAGGCGCTGGGGTCGGTCCGCAATAAACAGGGTATACCCTAGGGTACCGAAAACGCTACCCTGGGGTACGGCGCACGCTAAGGGTACACGCTTCCCTATTGGGACCACTTGAGGCATGCTAACGCTCGGTGTTTACATAACTGGCAATTTGAAGGTTTTAGGTAGTTCAAAGTGGAATGAAGGGGGCAGTAACCTTCGTTCGTGTAGGTAATTTTGCATGCTAAGTAGTTTGTGGTGTCAAACGCTTTTAAGGGTCAGTGGGAGTAAGTGTTGCCTTCTTGAGGCTTACCTATGGTCAATACTATCTTACTTAGAGGTTTAAGCTGCGGTAGAAAAAAATAAAAGCCGGCCAAGAGCGTGTCGGACCACGCTCAGTGAAGGGTTCCGTAGTTTTCCGTCCGTCATAGTAAGTGTCCCCACTTAAGAGTTAAAATAGCACCGCCATGTAGGATATGAGCGTTCCACGTACAGCGACATCTATCGGGTAATTAAGTAAACTATTGCGCGCGAGCTTAAAGTACGGAAGATGATTTTTATGGGATAATTCTTTATTGCGTGAACGTCACCGTTTTTACTTTATTTGAAAGCACGTCATTTCATTGTGATTTTGTAGAAATTACAGGTACAATAAACACCTGCTTATACGGTTAAATTACAAACTTAGTTCAGAAATTATTTTGTAATTTTTTTTTCAAAAACTATTCAACCTATCAAGTTCAAAATAATTTTCCTAGAAAGTTTTTATAATGTTCTACTTTTGAGATTTTCTTCATATTTTTAAAACTTATGGTTCGAAAGTTAGAGGGGGGGGACACATTTTTTTTTTACTTCTCGAACGATTATTTCCGAAAATATTTACATTATCAAAAAATAATTTTAGTAAACCCCTATTCATTTTTAAATACCTATCCAACAATATATCACATGTTAGGGTTGAAATGAAAAAAAAAAATCACTCCTCACTTTACGTATAGGGGAGGTACCCTAATAAAACAATTTTTCCCACTTTTTATTTGTCGGCGTGATTGATATACATATTAGTACCAAATTACCACTACCACTACAAGTACCACTTTGTCGGCGTGATTGATATACATATTAGTACCAAATTTCAGCTTTCTAGTGCTAACGGTCACTGAGATTATCCGCGGACGGACGGACGGACGGGCAGACATGGCGAAACTATGAGGGTTCCTAGTTGACTACGGAACCCTGAAAAGGAGAATAATCTCCTAGGTACTTTTTATTCTATTTTTAGGGTTCCGTACCTCGAAAGGAAAAAGCGGAACCCTTATAGGATCACTTTGTTGTCCGTCTGTCTGTCTGTCAAGACCATTTTTCTCAGGAACGCGTGGAGGTATCAAGCTGAAATTTATATCAAATACTCAGGTCTATTTTCCCTTGGAGCTGTGAAAAAATCAAACTTAAAAGCCAACGCACTCAAAAGATACAGTCGTTTATGCTAAATTTTAGAGTTTTTCGGCACTCGCAAACCTACGGGGTACTTCCCGTGAACTCAAAAACTTGAAATTTGGCACGAAGCAACGTCATATAGCATAGACAATGGAAAAATTACAAAAAGTGGACATTTTTAGTAAAATCATACAAAAAATATTTTTTTTTAAATTTTAAACTTACTACCTTTTTCCACGTAAACGCGTAGAGGCATTAAATTGAAATTCATATCAAATACTCAGGGCTATAGGACCTTTCAGATGTAGCAAAACCAAACTTTTATGTCAACGCAATCAAAAGAAATAGCAATTTAAATCGCATATTTTGAAACTGAGTACTCGCAAGAAACTCAAAACCTAAAGGGTACTTCCCGTAAACTCAGAAACTTGAAACTTGGCACAAAGAAACTTCATATAACATAGACAAAGGAAAAATTACGAAAAGTAAACATTTTTAGTAAAATCATACAAAAAATATTTTTTTAAATTTAAAACTTACTACCTTTTTCCTCGTAAACGCGTAGAGGTATTAAATTGAAATTCATATCATATACTCAGTTCTATAATATCTTTAAGCTGTAACAAAATCAATTTTCTATTTCAATGCAATGGGTGAACTTTTACTTATATACCTACAGGTTTGTACGGAACCCTCAGTGCGCGAGTCCGACTCGCACTTGGCCGGTTTTATTTGTTGAAATAAACACACGACATTGGAGGCAGTTGTATGTTTGTATAACAAATATTTTTATTACATACAGCACAAATATATTTTCCTAATATTCAGTTCTTTGTCAAATCTGACTAAGATCAGGTGGTACATAAGGAGTAGGTGGTACATTTAAAAACTCATCATCGTCACAGGTGGTAAATAACAGGTATTTGCATTATACAACGTGTCACACCATAGCGATATCTTGTTTCGGTGAGGGATTCGACTGACCCGCGTTACACGATGCGATACCTGCATATCTTAGTTGAGGCAACATTTTGTTCTGATTAATAAACAAAATATTAATAGGTATTATTCAAATCAGGCAACCAGGCTTTTATCAGGCATTGTTTAAAGGACGTTAAAAAGACTTTATAAATTATGTTGTATAATTTTATAGAGTAGTGGCCGTTGTAGCCAAAAAAATATGGCTCTGGAAAAAATCCCACGATCGCAAAAATAATTTTGATCAGAGCCTTCCCCCTCCCCCTAAAAATATACATCATAAATCTTAATGGCTCCATTTCTCAAATTCATCCTTGGATCCTTAGGAATAATCATGCCATTGGAAACCTTCGGTTCACGAAAAGCCGTATTTGACCTTTTAAAATTGTGTGCATACGCAACTAAAAGTAAGTATAACCAAAACTCGGTTTTCTAGCATTAAAAGAGTAGCGTTCTCTGATGGGGATTGTCAATATTAACTCTCGATACCCTAGGAATTGGACACAGATGTGTCTGCGAACAGAACTGTATAGCGCCATATATTGAAGGATCTGTCTCCCGGGCAAATCCCCCAGACAGATTCGGTTATCCACAAGCCAATGGTACATCCAACCCGAAAAATAAAGAAAAATAGAACGACTATGTGCGTATCGAACCACACAGAGTGGAAGTTCCGTACCTTCAATGCGATAAGAAAAAGGTAAAAGGACGTTTCTACTTGATACTTACGCCATATTAAATTAAAAGAAGTTTTTCGGAGATAGCTCAAAAGCTGGTGGTACCGAAAAACCATCCACCACCACCACCATTCGGTACCACCAGCTTGGGATCCAGTTATTCATTTGGTTAAGGAGCAAGCTAGACATAGGACTGTGAGACCATAATGGTGGACAGTGTGGACACTAATAATAATTTTATACTAATTTTAAAAATTTAAAAATAAAATAAAAATAATAATTAATAATAATAAAATAATTTGTTTAATAATTTGTTTTGTAATAATAAATAATTTGTTTTTATAAAGGCCCCTCTGGCATGTGCAAACACCAAATTTGTTTAATATTTAATATGTGGGTAGGTTTGCATATTGTGATAGTTTTTGAACGGAGGTAATTGTACATTTTTCCTCAGTCGACCCGTTGACCACGAACGCTGTAAAGTGTTCGAAACGTTGGGATGTAATTTAAGCTCAGTACACGCGATAAAATCCGTTTTTAATTGTTTTATTTCATGAATAACTATCGCGGCAACCGAAGACAATATTTTGTAAAAATAATTAAAATTATTTAATAATATTAGAAATAACAAAAACAATTAATTAGAAACTAATTTAATAATTTAATAACCACATTTTGTTGATTTTTTCTAGTTGAAAAGTCCTTTTTTTGTAATTCATTAGATACAGGACGGACGGGAGGAAAAGGGGAAACACTACTTTAATCGACACAACAACAACAAGTCGATTTTACCTTAATTTTTCCAAAAAATCTTTAGAGTTGATGACCAAGGGTTCCGTTTTACTATTTTGGCCACGAAACCCTTGAAGTAAAAAATATTTTCGTAATAATTTTATAGCGTTTAGAAATTATGCGATGAAGACACGCAGTGTGTCAACACTGTAGAGGTACAGTCGGCTACTTTGCAGGTACTCCACGTGTCCAGCTGATGGTTATTGGGACGGCGCGGCAATTTGGACCATCGCGTGCGAGCTGGCAAGGGGGTAGCAGTACAAGGTAAGGGTGGTAGCGAGTACTATGCGTTACATTATATGTATACTTTCCTTACCTGTAGTTTGCGACGACAGATTTTATACAATTCATTCTGTGCCTTATTTTAACTAATGGCTCGCCTCGTATTGAGAACTCACGCTGAGACTCTTGTGCAGAATTCTAACTTTAAAAACACAATCTTCGTCCAACACAACCTCAACACACAGAAATAATCGACCAAAAATTGGTCGATTGAAGCTGTGTTAGAGTTGCATGGGAATAATTTTCAAGCATAATATGAGTTGGATGGTGTCTAAACGTATTTTAAAGTCTAGCTCTTTAACCCCTTGATCGATCCTGCTTAAGGACACTCAAACTATATTTATCTCTACTACAACCCCAACAATTTCATAAATATCGGAATAAACGGTATTAAAGTTATCGTGGAACTACCATTCAAAATCGGAAAATTATCGAAATGTTGCTGTAATCGCTAAAGCTTATGACTTGTGGCTACAATGCCAACACTAAGCGGCATCTAATGGCCATGGATAACATAGGCAATTACAGAGGTTGTGTAAAGTTTAGCGTGCTAATGCCTGCATTGTACAATCGACTACAAACAAATATATCCACTTTTTCACCTATTGCATTGTAATAAGGCCCAAAAGTGGATACATTTTTTTGTAGTCAACTGTACAACTGCACATCTCATTTGCACTTCATTACTACTACGAGGGTTGCTACTTATATATCCGGAAACAAAAAAACAAACAAACGTACACGGCTGAAAATGGTTTTATTGTTTTTCAAAGTATTCCCCTTGATGATCTATGCACTTTTGCATTCGCGTGAACCAATTTTTAAAGCACTTCTGCCACTCCGCCTGAGGTACCTCCATAACGTGTTGTTTGAATGCGTCGACAGCATCTTCAGCGGTCGAAAATCGTTGACCGCGTAATTTATTCTTTATATTTGGAAATAAATAAAAATCGTTGGGTGCCAAGTCAGGGCTGTACGGCGGATGACCCGTTAATTCCACATTTTGACCCTCCAAACATAGAGTTGTTTCGCGTGACGTATGACAGCTGGCATTGTCATGATGAAGAATGATTCTTCGTCGCTGGTTAGTTTTACGAATTTGTTCAAATACTTCCGGTAAGCAAATGGTCGTGTACCACTCTGAATTAACCGTTCTACGGTTTTCTAGTGGCACTGTAGCTACATGGCCATTAATACCGAAGAAGCAGGCCACCATTTGTTTCAATGTACTTTTTGCACGAGTAACTTTCGTAGGGTTCGGCTCATTTTGAAACACCCATACCACCGTTGATTGTTGCTTCGTTTCGGGATCGTATGCATAGATCCAGGATTCGTCACCTGTATAGATGTTATAAACGGCTTTTGAGTCACCACGGTTATATTTTTTTAACATTTTATTGCACCATTCGACGCTAGCATCTTTTTGCTCTTTTGTTAAGTTGTGGGGTATCCAACGCGAACAAATTTTTTTTACAGCCAAATAATTATGTAATATGCTATTAATGCTGGTCATAGAAATACCCAGAGTCGCCTCTATCTCGCGGTACGTAACATGTCGGTCGTCCATTATAAGTTTTCGCACAGCCTTGATATTTTGTTGTACAACGACTGATTTCGGGCGACCTGCCTTAACTTCGTCCGTAAGCATACTACGTCCACGATTGAACTCACTAAACCAGTGATACACAGTAGTTTTAGATGGGGCTTCATCACCAAAAGTTGAAGTTAGTTAATCTATGCACTGTTGTTGCGTTAAACCACGCCGAAAATCATAATAAATCATAGCACGAATATTTTCACGAGTGAGTTCCATTCTTGCTGCGAGATGACATTTAAAACCCGTCAAAAACAAATCACGAGCGTTAATAAGAAAGAAAAAATATACCAGCCAGTACTTAAAAAAGTTCAAATTTTACCATGGAGGTCAAATATGCTATTTAAGAAGATTGTAATCCCGGTTTCCGGATATATAAATAGCAGCCCTTGTATCGTTTCCTGAATTCTTATAACTTTTATCTACACTTACATTGTAAGTCCTCTAAAATGTGTTCAAAAACGGTAGGCAATGGCCAGCATTACAACAACCGATTTTACTATGATAAGTTTTTCATCTGTGGCAGTAACGTAATTTTAACATTACATGCTCAAATATTGTTAAGTTATGAGTTTCAAATTTGGAACGTCGATTTTGGTAACGTAATGAAAATCCGGCCTCCTCCCCGACCACGGTTGTCCTCCTCCCCGACCGTATGCACAATCGAGTTGGCCATGGCGGTGCCATGGCGGTCATTCTAATGGTTTCCGATCACGTCATTTAGGATTTATAATATGTGCGTACATACAGCAGTGTATGCAACTATACGTAATTAGGAGCCTTATTACGTAACTGTTTTCTGTTTTCGAGAGACAGTTACAACCATAAATAGGGCAGATACCCTGGTTGTGGCCACTGTGCCGGTTTTGGCTATTTTAAACTTTATGAAGGTATAGTGTATGGTTTCTAGTTATTATAAGAGTAAATTATGGCAGCACAGATGGCAATGTAATTTGTCATATATCAGTTGTCATTCGGTTGTCAGGAGCCATGGAAAAGTGGCCAAACCTGGCTTCTGGACCTCTTTCTGACATTCAATTAAAGAATGACAGCAAGTGCTTGGCGCCCTGCAGCAAGGTGGAGCGACGATATGCGTAAGGTGGCGGGTACAGATTGGAAGAGGAGAGCTGAAGATCGAGCTCAGTGGCGTGCCATGGGAGAGGCCTATGTCCAGCAGTGGACCGATACAGGCTGATGATGATGATGATGATGATGATGAATTAAGGAATAAAATAAGATCTAATGTAACATCTCATCTTAACTGCAAAAAATATAATAATATATTAAATATATTTTCTATGAGTCAGTACATAAAGAGAGTCATAATTCCTTATTAACACAAAATTACGGACGTCTGAACAGTCAAATTCTCCTTAAAGTGGCCAAAACCGGCGCATCTGCCCTACTAAGAATTTATTCTGCAAATAAAGAAACGGCAATGCCAACCATCTTCTTCTTCCTGATAAAAGAGATGTAAACTCCTTAGGTTTTAATTATACATAGTACGTGCTGGATACGTTGATAAATCTGCCATTAGGTCACCAAAACCGGTCACATTGTATGAATATTTCCGTACAAAATGACCAGTTTTCATTGTCCTTGTATATTTATATGCGCGACATAAGCTTACAGTGTCTACCCGTCTATCAATACTAATTACGCTAATGTTAGTAACGTAATTAAATCATCTAATCGCTTAAAATAACCTTCGAACAAAATATCTACGATATATCAGCATATTAATAAACTCAAAACACATTTGTTAATTGTTGTAGACAGAACAGTGAGAACAATAAGAATAAGAATAAATACGACAAAAAAGAAAAGAAAAAGAATATAGAAGAAATAAGTATAGCGAGAATGTGTGCTTTTTTAGAATAAAATGTTTCTTTCTTTTCTTTTCTTCTTTCTAAAATATTTTTTCAACGCGGGGATAAATCTCTTAAATAATAATAATATTTTCTATTGGACTTGCATTAAAAGAATCCAAATCTAGTCAAAAAACGCCTCATACTTGTTATATTCAAAAATAATGCTAATTAAGATTATCCTACAAGTTTAAACAACGTATTGAGCTTAATGCCCAAACAGAGACAGGTGGGGTAGCGTGGTGTAGCTCAGAATTCAAAGTTCCGCGCAAACACTACACCATCTGGCCGGTTTGCGTACTGTTGTTTGACTACTTCAATGTCAGCGACCGAGGTTCAAAATTGGGGGCGAAATAAAAGTTTCTAGTTAAAATTTATCAAGAGCAAAATATTATTTTATATATTTAAGTGACAATTTTCCAAGATATTATTTTTAATTTTAACTCAAGTATTAATTACTTTTTATTTTGCTATAATTACATTTAAAAAAAACCTTCTAAAATAATGTGCACAACCATTATCATGTTTTTTTATATACTTTTGTAAGAAGGCACTTATTATTGCGTTTGTAAATAAAATAAAAAATAATGTACAATTAATTTTGGTTTAATCAGAACGTCTGCTAATGATGGAATCGATAACACATTGTTTAGAAATAAATAAAAAAGTTCCTGAAGCAGTGAATTTTCTACTTTTCCTTTAATTCTAAACAATGTTTAATAAAAAATAAATACACCTAAACGTATACCTAGCTATTTAATATTGCTGTGTGCTCGATGGTGGGGCCCATTCAAACATAGGGATACCTACATTCGTTTTTTGGTGGATGTCAAATAGAATGAAAAGTTAACTAAGCCAAAAGGCAAACATTGTTGTAACTAAAAAGTTACAACAATGTTTGATCATCGCTATTGTTTTTCCCACCACTTTAAGCACTTATTACATCTAGGTTTTCGACCGACACTTTCTTACGAGCGGGACAAAGTAAAAATGCACTATAAAGTGTCGGACAAATAAATGTAATAGGCCTTTTACAAAACGTCGCGTGCCCGCTCCGCAGTAGTCCAGTAATAGTTGTCGCTATCTTAGGGGAGTTGACAGCCTGGAGGAGCGCCTGGTGCAACAACATGGTGAATTTCATCGCTGTCAAACCACTTGCTCGCTGTTTGCGCACGCACTTAGGCTCAATCGATTGCTATAAAAATCTACCTACTTTAAACTAAACAGCGGGTGAACTGACGCGGTAAAAAGACTTGGACGCTTTATCGGCTCTGGAAATTTGAAATGTCAAATAAGTGCATTGTAATGTGCCTAAATTGAAGAATAACTATACCTAAATACACCTGAACTTGATGTGTGGCAATATTGATGTGTGCTCGATGGTGGCCCGTATTCGATTCGAACTTAGGGATACCTACATTATCTAGATATTAGGATTTTGTCGTAAGGGACGTCCTTTCATAGGTCTAATAAGCATACAAATGAATATAGTATTTTTAGGGTTCCGTACCTACATCAAAGAATAATACGGAACCCGTAACCCGTATTGAAGTTGGATCGTGTCTAAACGTGTTTTAAAGTTTACTACAGTCATTTTACAGTCGGCTAGTATGGAGATTTGGAAATAATTAATAATAGCTAATATTTATAGTGTAACGGATATATCATGATACCAGTATTATTTACGCAATGAAATCCTACAAAATATCGTTATTCGCTAACCGCCACAAATATGTACACATATTACAAGCGTTTTTCTTGTAGGATTTTTATGAATATATCGTTTCTAAGTCTTTTAAAATGTGTAAGAACAAACTACCACTTATTACTATTTGTTTGTAACGAATTAGGATATATATCGCCCGCGCCGTAGATTTCGTAAATTATGTGGTTTTACATGGACACGGTTTCTTGTTTTTCGCTTTCAAGAGAAAGAAGACTTAAATATCGTCATGTTTACAAATAAAAATAATTGATATTATTGTAAATAAAAATATACAATTTTTTAAATATATATATATACTACTTTTACCTATTAAACTACTTCCGGGTGAAAAGTTTGTAGGATTTTTGCATATATTATCTATAAATATCCCATAAGAATGAAAAATAAATAAATTTATGTTTCACGCAACCGTATCTTTACTGTACAAGTTAGAATACGGTACTGGGTATAGGTACTTGGCAACGGAAAGTATCCACAAAACTTTTCAGACAGAAATATCATGGAATTTTCTATTATTTTCCCAACCAGAGCTTATTAAAATGTGAACTAAAATGATTTAATTCAAATATTCTAGGAGTTTCCGAAATCTTTACCAACATTTTGTAAACATTCTACAACTCATTCTATTTTGAAAACATTCTACTAATAAGTAAGTCCTTAGACGTGTAAAAGAGTCCTAAATCGATACCAAAGTCATACTTTACGCGTTCTGAATGGAAAGGCCCAGGAGACACGAGGACTGGTCTCAATAATAGCTTGAAGGACTCTCTACCAGACTGCGCAGAAACGCAGTGCGTAGATTACTCCAGTACAGAGACAGCAAGTCGATTTAGGACTCGACGAATCTGAAATGTATGGGAAAATCCGTGCATCGGGTTCCAGATCCAGATAATTTAATACATTTTGGATGTGGATTCTAAACCCAGAGCCTTTGTATACATACAATAAGTTTTTACTGTATACCCCAATACAATATCAACTGATACAGAAAGATACTTAGACAAATCTGACTATTTGAAAATAAATTTTACACTAGTTTGATATACTTTCTTACCTGAACTGTGTCTTCTACTTAAATTTCCAAATTATAATAAATAAAATTAATTTATTTCAAGCTTCAAGGCTCATAATCAGTATGTGAACAAGATATAAAATTAAGTCGCGAAACAGTTAAATCCTTATAAAATATACTAACATTAACACAAAAAATTAAATTAAATAAATAAAAAAATAAGTAAATAAACAATGATTACAATGTCAAATTTTGCTTTGATGTCAAACTATTCCATCATCAACAGCCCAAGTAACACATCAAAGCAGTATAACGGCCGTCTTACAGCATATCTGTATGCTTTTAGCATTTTGAGTTCGTTTTATAGTAGCATTATAAACGTTTATAGTGTTGATATAGCTCTTAAATGGGCACAAATTACCCAGCTTGAGATCCTATATAGGTTATTTAATAGTCTTACAGGCGCATTATGTCTGGACTATTAGTAAACATCGGTATCAACGTTCAAATTTCGTGGCACTTGGTAAGGGCCGCAAAAAAAGAAATACATAGGTATCATTGTTTTATTTATTAGTAATAAATAACATTTAATTTATTTTTATTCTTAATCGTACTTTGGTAAACTGTACATATATTTAAAGAGGTTTATATTCTTAATACGTCATAGAACCTCAATACTCATTTCATTATCCATTTGTAAAAAAAATTCTAAATGCCAAATAGGCAACAAATGAATTGTCATGCAAAATAATATGTGGTAAAATCTTCAACGATAATAGTTCTTAAAAACACTTACAACTACAATTTAGCATTGATAAATCTTTACCCAACTCCCTATCAGACTTGAGAAAATGGATTTGACGCAGTATACTGATTTTATATTCACTAACGAAGGTGCTTGCTGTACTATTTGCGAAATGAATATAAAAAAGAAAAGGTACAATATAGAGAAACATTTGAAATCAAAATCTCATCAAGATAAATTATCTGATTCACGCTGCCATTTACAGGATATAATACGAGATAATGCTGATTTCGAAATTAAAGACGATATCGTATATTGCAAATTGTGTAATTCGAAATTATTTCCCTCTAAATCTAGTATCGACCGCCATTTAAAAACAGATTTACACAACAAAATTCATAAAAATAATGCACAAGAAAAATTTAATAAAGATTTAACAGAGTTTATGATTTGTTCGAATATACCGTGGTCAAAATTAGACAATCCTAAATTTAGAAATTTTGTAGAAAACCTTTTAAATCATAAATATGGAAACGATATTACTGTGCCGAGTGAAACAAAAATACGAGTAAAATGCTTACCTGAATTGTATGAAAAGAAAAAAAATGAATTGAAAGAGAAATTACAAAATAAAATGATTTACCTCAGTGTTGATGAAACATCAGATTCCGTGGGAAAAAAAGTGGCAAATATTTTGATCGGAGCTCTAGATGGAACTAGTACCCAGCCACATTTATTTGCTTCTAAGGTATTGGAGGCGACTAACCATTCGACAATAACCAAACTCGTTGAGGAAACCCTTGAAGATCTTTGGGGCGATGAATACAAAAAAAACATGGATAAATTATTATTTTTTATAACGGATGCCGGTTCCTACATGGTAAAAGCAGCTAAAAACCTTGTTCAGAAATATAAAAATATGACTCATGTAACATGCATAGCACATGGATGTAATCGAGTCGCAGAGATAATTAGAAGTCTTTACCCGACCATAAACAGTTTGATTGACTGTATCAAAAAAATATTTCGTAACGCTCCTTCAAGGACAAATTTATTTCATCAAATGTGTGTAAATATTCCTCTACCACCCCGACCCGTGATAACAAGATGGGGAACATGGTTAAATGCTGCCTCATATTATCACATGCATTATGATAAAATCAAATCTGTCATCGATGCCTTAAATCCGCGTGAAGCGAGTGCAATTTCTAAAGCAAAAAAAATTTTCCGTAACCGGAATTTAAAAACTGAGTTACTATTCGTCGATACACACTTTAGTATAATTGCTAAGTCAATAAAATTATTGGAGGATCCAAAACTGAGTCTAGCAGAATCATTAAACATTGTTCATGGTTTGCAAAAAAAAATATCAACGTTAAGGTTACATCAAAATGCCAGAAAAGTTTATTTTAAATTAAAAAGTGTATTAAAGAAAAATCCTGGTTATAAGACTGTACAAATAATTAACCAACTATCTAAAAACAACGAGGCTGAAATACCAGAAAGTGTAAATAAAAACTGTGTGCAAAATTTTCAATGCTTGACATACCTTCCTATTACCTCAGTCAGCGTGGAAAGATCTTTTAGTCATTTAAAATGGATATATTCTTACAGACGTCAAAGATTGACAGCAAAATCTATGGAACAAATTTTAGTGATCTATTCTAACTCGTAAAATATTGTATGCCACACCTGGACATAAAGTGGCTTTTTCCGCACGCTACGCGTACGGATAGAGCCGCTTTCTGGCCAAATGTGCACATATTTTTCCAACACGGGAGGTAATAAAGAAAGCCCTCGATCGCATAATTACGTCCCTCGCTTGCAGCTTGGGCCGCAACAATTGCGATTGCGCGGCCTTTCTTTGTTTTACCACCCTAATTAGGAAATGTACTATTTAGGGGCTTTTTTATTTACATATACAAAATGAAGGTTAAAAATACTAAGTGATTTGTTTGTATTTATTTTTCTGCCAACCGTACATTGCCACGAAATTTGAACGTTGATACCGATGTTTAACTATTAGCATTATCGTTGTCATGGAAAGTGCCAATCGCAATAAAGAAGCATTAGTACGCTCTATTAAGTTGCCAACCGCATTAAAGACGCATTAATACGGCCAACAAACTTGCAAATCACAGTAAAGAAGCATTAGTACTCTCAATTAACTTGCCAATCGCAATACAAAAGCATTATACTAGCATTAGAGTGTAGTAAAATAAACCTTACGTCAATGCAAAAACGTCTCTAATACCGACGGAACAAATGTTATAATACAATTAACGTTGTGATTTAACTACTTTGTCTCGCAATATAAAATTGACGAAGACGATACAAAAAACTGAATGAGTGACATGTCATATTTGTTTTCATAGTAACAAAATTTATAAAAGTTTTTGACTATTTTACTTATTATATCCTTCAAATATTACTGCGCAATGTAGTTTACTGTAAATGTGTATATAAGTTTCATTGAAAATTTTCACGCGCCTTTGATTTATTGTGGTTTTGCTATAAAATATTATAAAAAGATATGCGCCAAATAAACAAAACAATTGTGTAATCCTCGTATAGAACGAGTTTTGCATTATTAACATAATAGTGTTGGTTGAGCAGTCTTAAATTAAGTAATTTCATTATTATATAGGTATTTTCCTTGTATA
The DNA here is from genome assembly GCA_947086415.1 of Pammene aurita. NCBI lineage: Eukaryota > Metazoa > Arthropoda > Insecta > Lepidoptera > Tortricidae > Pammene > Pammene aurita. The sequence goes on along the minus strand of OX352306.1, from coordinate 22,246,294 downwards.
AATAGGTCTGCATGATTTTATTTTTAGGTTATATTATAAATTATTTACAAAATGGCGTTGGTCTATATAGACGGAGAGCTAGCCACGTCAGGTATGACACAATAATGAGAGCAACCAAACCCCTCTAGTCAGTTTGGTATACTATGCTTATTTCTAGATCTGGACATCTGGCAGCTTTAAAGTGGTGGAGGTCAAAGAATGCAAACCATTTCAAGAAAACAAATCCTAGAGATCTGGGTTTGATGCAATATTATGAGAAACTATACAAATACTATACAATATTAAGAGAAATTATACAAAAGTTTATGTTGGGGGAAAGTAGTGCCAAACGATGTATAATATAGTTCATAGTTTGTTGCCTACTGTTTTTGTTTCTGTAATAATACACAATATTTTTTGGTCTAACGTTTTTTATCGATTTTGACCAGTTTTGAGTCTTTATTCCAACATATTCACTACAGATAGAATTATAAGGCAAACGACTATCGGTTTTTGAATCTTTTATCTCCATTCTGTAGAGTCGGATCTTGAAATAAATGACCCGTTATTTTTTTATGATATTTTTAAAATATGGTCTAAAAAAACACTTTTATCGATATTCGAATGGTTTAAAAAATCTTACATATACGTAATCTACATATTATGGTTCCTCTTTGATGTCTCTAAAAACTGTAGAGATTTTAAATTTTAACTAATTAACACAAAATGTATGACCATAAAACCACATTTTTAGCCTAAACCGGTTCGACTTTGATGTCAAATATCTCGAAGACAATGAATATTGAAGTAAATATAGGACACTATATTGTTTAAAGCCGTTACTGATAATATGATAAGCTATATAAATCATTAGAAAACTAAGGGAATCAGATCTAAGGTCGTTGGCGCCAGGGAGCCCCTTAAAATATAGGCCCTGTCCTTTATAACTGAGACAACTTCGGCAGTTTTTACCTAGTTTGGTATTACTATTTTCCAATTAAAACATTTTGCTAGTCTGTCACTGTAACCTCCACCCATTAAAAGCTGCCAGATGCCAGGATCTAGCAATAAGAATAGTATAGCAATCTAAACAGACGGGTTTTGTTGCTCTCATTATTGTGTCATATCTGACGTGGCTAGCTCTTAGTCCAATAGCAGCTCAGTGACCCTTAAAAAAAGCTTATTAATGCCTACAGCATTACACGTGAATAATTATGCTATTAAACAACATTAAGCATTATATACTACTTAAAATTGCTATTGTAGACCCTAAGTCACTGAAACAGCTAAAATCTATATAGGGGCTGTTCATAAATTACGTCATCAATTTTTGATGATTTTTACCCCCCCCCCCCTAAAATCATCCAACCCTCCCCCTGCCAAATAAAGTGACGTCATTTAAAAAAAATGCGTTTTTAGCTTAATTGTAAAATAAAAAACTATTTAGTAGATAATATTTTATAGCATTTAAAGTTTATAGAAACACGAATTTCATTCCTTTTTTTACACATTGAAGCACTTCTTAAAGATGCAAGAGATGATGTGATCTTCGGAATGACCGCCTCTCCTCCTACGTCATGCTACCATCATCCGATGTCCAGACCCCCCCCCCCCCCCATTTGAAATGACGTAATTTATGAACAGCCCCTTATAGTGAATTACTTGGCTTTATAATGGTTTATATTATTGCTATTATACAGCATTAGGAATGTATTACCTACTTATAAATGCTATTGTACACCCTAAGGCATTAAAAATAGCTGAAAGCTGTATAGCGAATTTACGTGGCATTATAATGGCTAATATTCATGCTCTTAAACAGCATTAAGCATTTATTTATGCTATTGTAGAAACTAAGGCACTAAACCACACCGAAGCATTAGTGTAGCAAACCAAAACGCAACTGTACAGCATTCAGCTGTATAGTTGCATTTTGGTTCGCTGCACTAAAACTAAAGGCTTTAAAAAAGCATTTACATATGCCATTATACAACCGTTATACAGCTTAAAGCATTATATAATGCTATTGTAAAACCTAAAGCACTTAAGTGCTTTTAAACAGCTGAAAGCTGTACAGTTGCGTTGTGGTTAGCTGCACTAAAGCTAAAGGCTTTACAAAAGCATTTAGATATGCCATTATACAACCGTTATACAGCTCAAAGCATCATATAATGCGACCAGTTGCTCGGTGAACGTATATAAGAGTTTATACGGTCCTTAAGTTCGAAATAAGTTAACTATTCATATGTTATAATGCTTCCTGTGTTACTTGGGAGTAACATCAGCATTTTTGTGACACTTTGTATGTGACGGTCTACAGAATAAGATACCACTTAACGGCCGGCGCTTACACTTTTATTGCTCCAATACAATATTGAATCTGTCCAAATTAGGGCGTAAGCGCCTCCCGCCAAATAGTACCTTTTCATGTAGATTGTCACATATTACATATACATCGGCAGGGTGGTATCATCGCACGAGATTCTTCCAGAGGTTGTAAGCTATAGTGTTCATAATGTCCACTTACTATCAAGCGGGATGTTACCTACGCTTGTTGGCCACCATAAAACTTTAGTGAATAAACATTAGTCAAATCAATAGAATTAATAATTTTAAACAAAAAAGAACCGACTTCACTTAGCCTCCACTTTCCAAAAGCAAATGCTCGAACTGCTGTAAAACATACTTAAATCACTAAATATAGGTGTGCTTATAATAGTTGAACAGTTCCCTCGATTTCTCCAGGATCCCATAACCACAATGGGACCAACTGTGAAGTTACTCTTTCAAACAAAAAAAGAATTTTCCAAATCGGTCTAGCCGTCTTCGAAAAATCGGTGAACATACATAAAAACAAAGATCCCGACGAATTGAGTACCTCCTCCTTCGAAATGTTGAAGTCGGTTGAAAAGAATTGCGCTGTTAATGTTACGCTTGGCTGCCGATGTCGATATTGCTACGCAGTGTCTACGATTCCTCGTAGCACTGTCTACGCTAAACACGTCTAATTTTGCACTCTGAATTTAGGTATCTAATATTGTACCGTAACTAAATATTGTAAAATAAAATATTATGCTAAATGCCAATATTTATTAATTTCAAATGAATGTTATACCGGGTGTTTCCTGTAATAAGAGCAATCAATTAAAACGTAGATTCTACTCCTCAAACAAAGAAACGTTAGTTATACAATTTAAAAAAAAATAAGTTTTTATATTGTCTCTTTTTCATACATACTAAATAGTATTTTCAATGTACGTTAAAATCCGTCTAATTGACATTGCTTGTCACTCTTGTCACCCAACAGAAATAATCAATGTCGCAATACATTGCGTGTTCGAATAAACTTTAAAGTGAAATAAAAATCAAATTATAAGTTATTTTTAAAAGTCGCTGAACTAATATTGTCCAGTTTGAGGAGTAGAATCTACGTTTTAATTTATTGCCCCTATTACAGGAAACACCCGGTATACAAAGGAAAAAGTGACCAAGGCCTCCGGTGCCCAGGGCTGCAATAGCGATGATGACACATGTTGAATTTTGTAATAAAATTAAGTTGAATGGATGCAAAATGATAAATATATCCTAATAAAGCAAAATTTAAAAAAATCTATTGAAATGGTTCAAAGATACGAGACAACAAAATTCTAAAAGTTTACGATTTTTAAAAAGTGTGAAATTCAAAAAAACAACGATACCATTCGATTTATTACATTAAATTTTATCACAAAATAAATTGTACAGCAACCATATACATAAACGCAATATTTTACCGTCAAAATAGCAATTTCATAATTTTTCCATACGTTAAACAAGGCGACTATGCAACCGTGACGTCAGTGATGCATATCATTTTGTTAGGAGCGTTTTGACAAAAGCAAGTGACAGACTTTGATTCTCATTTCTGACTTTTGTGTTGCTTTGACGCAATTAGCCCCATTATTGATCCTTACAACAAAACGAATCGATTGATACCATACATGAAATAAATTCATCATGCCTATTGAACCAGCGTCTTTAACATTCGCGGCAGACTTTTTCCTTTGTGAATGACATTTATTTAAGTTTATAATTTATAAAGTAGTGTGTCTTCTTAAACGAAAATATAATTTAATTAATTAATTTGTTCGGGAAATTATATTAGGCATTGACAATGTGACGCATTATTTATATAAATTAAACTACAAAGGGTAAATTAAAAATTCTTTAGTAAATAATATTTAAAAAATGCGGTAAAAATCATAGTAGTTACTAGTCGTAAAGATTATACTCTCTGTACTACCCTACTCTGCCCCATCAAACCGCCGGGGGGTTTAATATTAAAAATAAAACGATCCGATGTAGTGCATTGTGTGCATTCTAATAAACGAGCGAAACACCAGCTTATTGTCTTGCTTTGGACTCAATCCCACAAGTGGCTACTGTGGGGTAAATTATTACCTACCTAAAAATCAAAAATTACATAACAGCTTTAATTTCTGCCACTTCAGGTAAAATTATTAGTCATTTCATGTGAAATGAAGTCTATGTTGTTAAAGTATACGTACATTTTTATGGCTATCGTAATATTTAGGTATGTTTACAAATATTCAATCACCACTATTATAGCATCACTATATGTAATATGTTGCAGTAATTTTAAGGACAAGTCACACTTGACCGAAGTTTTGACTGTATAAACATTGTTTTAAAAAAAACAAATGTTTTCTAGGACAGTTCCCTGTATCTGTATACTGGTGCAAATTTTGATTTATAAAGTACTAGCTTTTGCCCGTGGCTTCGCTCGCGTTAAATTCGGGGTAACACGGTTCCCCTTTCCTGATTTAAAACACAGAAAAGAACTCGGAACAGAATAAACCGCACACAAATAGTCCGCATACCAATTTTTAGCTTTTTACCTTGAAAATTGCGGAATGCTCCATACAAACTTCCACCCCCCATTTTAGGGAAGTGGGGGGTTAGAAAGAGACAAAAAGTAGCCTATGTCACTCTCCATCCCTTCAACTATCTCCACTTAAAAAATCACGTCAATTCGTCGCCCCGTTTTGCCGTGAAAGACGGACAAACAAACAAACACACACATACACTTTCCCATTTATAATATTAGTATGGATTTCAGCAAGTGATGTTGTTCTAGCCAGCATTAAAGAGCAGGGCTACCCAGCAGTCTCTGTGTATCGTTTAGTCAGACCCTTCACCAGACCAAAAAGACCCTACGACATAGTCTGTGTTGCCCTAGAAAACTCTGACGGGTGAAACCATCTTTCAGATCCAAGCCATCTGTGGCGTTATGTGTGCTACTTCTGAGCCCCCACGTAAAAATGCCAGGATTCGGCAATGTTTCAACTGCCCGCGTTACGCCAACACGCAAAAACATTGCACCAATATCTCTATTTGTGTTAAATGCGCAGGTGCCCACCATTATACCGCCTGTAAGAGAGACCGCTTTAAAGATCCTAAGTGTGGCTTGTGTGGTGGTAACCACACAGGTAACTATAGAGGATGTCCCCTAGCCCCTAAACCAGGTTCCTACGTCCCGTTTCACAACGATATAAAACGAACTAATCTCAAACCAAGCCCGCGTCTAACTCGTCCTGCTTGGTACCGTCCTGCTGCCCAATCTGCTAGTCAAGCTCCTACTGATTTGTCACAGACTGATTTTCCGGCGCTAAAGCCCATTTCAAATTTACCACCGCTCCCTACCTCGCAGGTCCCTGAACCTATTGCACAATCGCGTGTGGTTACCCCCGAGCCATCCCAGCCATTGGAGTATTCTCTGCCCTCGCAGTCACTCTCTCAACCTCCTCTACCGTCTCCTCCCCTGTTGGTATCTCCACTACTAGAGACTCAGCCACCCGCTTTGCCAAGCGTTCGTGCGCCATCCTTTGCTGCTCACCTGACTCTACCTCCTTCTCAAAAATCTCAAGAGAAATCACAGGTGCTCCCTCAGCCTCCTAGAAAATCTTCCAAAAGAGAGCCGAGGCGTTTGCCCACTCCTGCTCAAACAACGAGCTTTGACCTGGCTGACTTCAAGCTGGTATTGGAATTCGCTGAGACCTTCGCCATGAACGAGGTCAGTATCCTAGCTGCCAAGTGTCGTTCTGCTCGGGACACCTCAGCCTTCTTTGCTGCATTGCAGTCTCATGCCCAGCTTATTAACAATATTAAACTTTTCAGAAACCGTCATGGATAAATACACCATTAATAGTGCCAAATAGTAGGTGTAAGCCTATGTCCATCAACTTAGGATTTTTCAATTCAAATGGCCTCATCTCTCAAAGAGACGAGGTTGCCAGTTTCCTAAGAGAACATCAAATTGACATGTTTTTAGTTCAAGAAACTTCTTAAGCCAGCTTCTCGCAGTCCTCGAATTGCCAACTACAACCTCATCAGAAATGACCGTCTTACCAATGCACGGTGATTCCGCTCCCATAAAAGGGCGGCCATAAATACCTATATCGCGAAATAGATGTTTTTATCTATGATGAAGGTTAAAATACCATGAAAGTAATATGAATTGATATATTTGTGTCATTTTTATGTATATATATTAAACCCATACTTTTTTTATGTCCAGAAATGATGTTCGAGACAATGATTTTTTTAAATATTTTATACTGCGATTTTCAGTGGAAAAATTGTGGTATTAATGTTTCTTGTTTATAATAAATATCAAATAAAACCAAAAAACTAAAAAAATAAACAGTATAATTTGTAATAATAGTTAAATGTAAACTTATAAATAATAAAGCAAATAACAGTTAATCAGAAAACTACTTATTTTAAGATAACAATTTTAATACAGATTTCGATAATACAGTAATTTTTTTTTAGGTAACTTTCTTAGACCTGAAATTAGGGGATCCGAATGAAGAAAAAGCCTGTTAATCAAATCTGTATTAGTCAAAACGCGATTCATCTTTCGTGTATGGTCTCGTCGATATGCTTTAATGTGTTTGTTAGTCGCCTCAGCTGCTTCTTCAGATAGCTCCCCTATAGACAGCAAACTGTGACTAATAATATTAAGGAAGGGGGCATTTTATACCATTTGTAGTTATCCTCATGAACCAACTGTTTAGCAGTTTCTACAGCGAAATCGTGAAATTTTTGCGAATCAATTTTATATCCCGAGTTCATACATTGTAGTACAGTCCAGCATCGATCTAGAAGTTCCTTCTTGATACTAGTTATTTCAGCCGAAATTTCTGAGTTCATGAAGAAACGTCTAGCAGTATTACCATCATTCGATGTCCCGCTTCCGCCGCTTTTTGGTTTATCGACAATGAGGCCCAATCTTTCCCTAAATTGTTTTTGAATTTCTTTTTTTCTACTTTCGTACAACGGTTTAAACTCTTTCGATGCTTGCCAGTTCTTAAAATCCATCCTGTAAGCAATATGTATAAAATATTCAAAGAAACGAATCATTGCATGTAGAGGAGATAAACCAAATTCATATTTGCTTGCATCAGCTGGTTTACTTAAACAAAGATCAATTTGATTCATCTCGTTAGGACTAGCTTTACAAACATAACATCTAGAGGATGAACAGAATTCACTTAAGGCATTACAGACTTTACCATCTAAATACCATAGTAAGTTGTAAGTTATGCGTAATACAAAATTCGCGATCATTATATTTGAAGATCGTTGGCTGTAAGTCATGTATTTTTTGTTTAAAATAAGTCTCTTCCTGAACTGTTACCTCAGCGGTTTCTTTTAAAAACTGAAAACGAATTAGCCTACAGTAACGAGTTGACGATGGACGAGGATTTTTCCACAAAACCACAGGGTTTTTCTCATTTTCAGGCGTAAAAATAAGTTGAAGTGGTACATACGAGGCAACAAACAAGAAAATCTTTAAGGTTGGGATCAGAAAAACATTGCTTGTATTCGCCATGTCCAGTACTGCCATCGAAACCCCATATACCTATTAAAGATATTTTATCTAGAGATTGGCATGGCACTCTATTTAAAACATCTTTTTGAGACTCAAGAATCCGAGTGGCAGTGTGGTCTAACAAACTCTGAAGTTCGACTTCGGCGGATGACTGGGTTACAGTTATAATAGGAGGATAACACTGTTTTTTAGCTTGAACAATACTTTGGTAGGAAGGCATACAATCTTTTAATATCTTGGTATCTATAAAATTCTTAATTAATAAATATTGGTGCCTAGTCAACTTAGCTTCTGCAATGAGCGACAAAGCATCACATTCGTCGATTTTTGTAGAGCTTGAATTGGCATCAGCGGAAGTATTGAGCAACGTACTAACAGCAGACGTATCTAAGTTGGATAGATCAGCAAGTCTTCTCCTTTTCGTACGTTTACTACACTCATTAAAATCTTTTTTCGGACGGCCACGCGAACAAGAAGGGAACGAATCGACGTTATCATTCTGCTGTAAAATACGCGGCTCAACACTTCGATTTATTTCAATATACTCCGTTACAGCAAGCCAATCTGCATATTTTTCTAATACTTTAAACTGACTTCTATACATTTTTTTCCAATAACATGAAAATCGTTTGCACAAATTGCAAATTTTGTCATTTAAAATCTTCATATCGACATTTTCAATGTGCTCAGAAAGAGGTGACATTTCAGTCAGAGTAACAAGAACATGTTGAGATTTTTCTATTTCCCTGCCTTCTTTGGAGTGCCATATATCAAAAATAGCACGCCTTGAAATAGCACATCTCATAAAAGTACCTAAAACAAACATATAAATATGTTAGAAAAAAATCTCATTATTCTTGGCCAACGACACTTGTTCATTGATACACATATAACTAGAAAAGGAGCAAACAGACGCAAATGAAACTTACAACCCTTATTAAGGATAGTTAGATCTACAAAATGACGTATGCCTCTACCTCGGCACAAGTCGGCATCAAAGTATAATTCAAATTGATTTCGAAGTTAAGAATAATTTTTACAAAAGTATAAGCATCTCGTAGGAAATATGTATAAAATTCAAACACACACATATATAAATAAAATATATTAGAAAGTAAAGTACATACCTTCTTCTTGGATTTCCATGATTTCACCACGTGTTAATAAATAAATAGTAATAATAATACACGATAACAAAGTGATTAAGTTCCGGCGTCAACGGCGTACTGCTAATGAGGGTTGAGATGTTATCACTTTCGTTGCACAAATGCAAATGATAATTGCAATGTATTATGGTGAAATTTATAGTTTTCTACAGATTGTTTATTAGTGAATCATTTTACTTACCTTCTAAACCGGGATACGCTTATGACTTTTTTCGATTTATGGCCTTGGGCGGAATCACAGTGCAATGCTGGTGGTACCCTCATTTACTATAGAAAATCACTCCACTGCTGTGCTCTCACTCCCCCTGCTCTTCTCAATATGGAGGCTTCCGTCTGTCGTATTGACATGACGGGCCATGCCCCCATAACTGTAGCCTCAATTTACCAACCCTCCAAGAAAACCATTCTACAATCGGACCTTGACGCTCTGCTTGAATTGGACGATTCTGTAATTTTGGCAGGTGACTTCAATTCTAAGCACACCCAGTTCAACTGCAGGCTGTCCACTACGAATGGTCGGATTCTAAACAAGTATATCATGGACAATGCTTTAGACCTTATCTCACCAAGAGGTGAGGTCTAACCTTCCATCTAGTTATAGGCCCATCAGTCTCCTCAGTGTTATGGGGAAACTGTATGAGCGCATCCTTCTAACCAGACTATCCCGGTTCCTGGATTCCAATGACATCATCATAAACGAACAGTTTGGGTTCAGATCAGCTCACTCCTGCTCTCATCAGGTTCTCAGGATTGTGGAGCACTCGCTCTATTGGTTGAATGGCTGGAGACGCTCTCAGCCAACTGCGGCCATCTTCTTGGACGTGGCGAAAGCCTTTGACAAGGTGTGGCACAACGGTTTATTGTATAAACTTTTCAATTTAGGAGTGCCGCACCAGTTAGTCCTGACCATCAAAGACTTTCTAAATTGTCGAGGCTTTCGCTACCGCATCGAGGGCACCTACTCTAGCCTTCATCCAGTAGCAGCGGGTGTTCCACAGGGCTCTGTCCTTTCGCCCACCCTCTTCAGCCTTTACGTCAATGATATCCCTAAAGTGCCTGGTGTGAACTATGCCCTGTTCGCGGATGACACAGCGGTGTACGCCTCGTCTCCGCAGACCTCTAGGTTGACTAACCTTCTTCAGGGCACCATCAATTCCCTTGGGGATTGGTGTCGTCGCTGGAGGGTGGAAGTCAACCCGGAGAAGAGCCAGGCCATAGTTTTCTCCAGGCGCGCAGACTATGCCGCTCTTACGAGGAAGCATAAAACTATCACCTTACTTGATCAACCCATACCTTGGGTTGATTCTGTCAAGTACCTCGGCGTCCATCTTGACCGCAGGCTTAATTTCTTTAGGCATATTCAAACTGTTCGCGACCGAGCTGCTTTCATTTCTTATAAACTCAATCCGTTGATCGGCAGGAAGAGCAAAATTGCGATTAAGAATAAACTCAAGATTTACAAAGCCTGTATCAGACCAGTCTTCTCCTATGCCAGCATGGTATTTGCCCATTCCTCAAGGAGGCAACTTAAAAAACTCCAGCTACTACAAAACAGAATACTTAGAGAGGCCGTTGCCGCTCCCCCCTATATCAGAAATCTAGACATCCACAAGGATCTTCGCATCCCCTCCGTAACGCATGAAAATGCTAGCAAGGCGTTTTCAATGAAAAGCTGTAGCTAATCCGAACCCCTTAATCAAGGAATCGGTTAGCTACAGCCCAGACTCCTTGCTAGCATTTTCAAATAAAGGTCCCAAGCCCTCGAGAAAAAATATTCAAAAGCGTCGACCTTTTCAATTGATGAGGACGCATATTTCAATTGATGAGGACGACGCTTTTGCTCAAGCCAATGAAGCTGAGATTCGACGTCTTGGCGAACTCCTCAGAGAACGCATGGGCTTCGCGCCCAGGCCTCTACCATCAACACCTGGGCTGCCCACTAACAACCCATCTATCATCAGGCCGCCTTCGGGCGCGCCCTCTCCTCTCAACTCTCCTACTTCGGCTCCCCTGTGTGGCGTGTCCCCAAGGTACTGCATCAACACTGCGGTGCGACGCAGTAGGCGGGGAAGACCTCCCCGTGTTCCTGCGTCCCCCTGTTCACTATCTTTTTCGTTCATTCATTCTAACTCATCCAGAACCTGTACATCTCCAGCTCCCTTGAGCAATCATCCTTCTCCTGTGTGAGATATTTTTTATGCCGTCTGTAAATTATTTTTTTGTCCCCTCTGGGTGCACTTACCCTTATGGTATGTAGACCCCAGAGGTGACATATCCCCTTATTTATATATATATATATTTATATTTCTGTTTGTTGCATAGTATTGTAAGTATTGTAGTGTATTATTGTATTGGTTTTTTATCAGTTTGTATATAATTTAAGTTTTTTGGTTTATATAAATTCTGCTAAGCGCACCACTCTCGGTGCGCAATGTACGCTTCTGACCGTAAGCAAAATGGTCCAAAAAGAGACCAGGCCAAAACCATCAGTCCAAAAAAAAAAAGCAAGTGATGATACATGATGGCACACACTTTTCAGTAACGATGAAATTGCATGTTCACCGATGCTGCGAAACTGGGGTAAGATATTATATGCAACATGAATAGTCAAACAGGATGACAAAGTTAGAAAACGCATTACACGGCAGATGCTACATTACATATACACAATCTCATCAAAGGCCTACGACGGTAGGGTTGTCACTTCACAGATCTTCATATAAAAAAACTTTTAATTATATAAATTGTCTCATCCAAATTTTTCAGTAAAACGAAAACATATGTTTACCTATATTTCAACAGACTTCAAGATTTCGAAGCAGGAGGTTTTCATTTCATCGGGATCTTTGTATTTGTTTTTAGGGTTCCGTACCTCGAAAGAAAAAAACGGAACCCTTATAGGATCACTTTGTTGTCCGTCTGTCTGTCTGTCTGTCAATACCATTTTTCTCAGGAACGCGTGGAGGTATCAAGCTGAAATTTATATCAAATACTCAGGTCTACTGTCCCTTGGAGCTGTGATCAAAAGATACAGCCGTTTATACCGCAAATTTTCGCAAATTTTCGCTCGCAAGGGAATCAAAACCTACAGGGTACTTCCCGTGAACTCAGAATCTTGAAATTTGGTACGAAGCAACGTCTTATAGCACAGATAAAGGAAAAATTGCGAAAACCGTACATTTTTAGTTACTCACATCATATAATAAAAATATTTTAAAGTTACTACCCCTATATACCTACAGGTTTGTATGGAACCCTCGGTGCGCGAGTCTGACTCGCACTTGGCCGTTTTTTTTTATGTAAGTTCTCTCGAAGACTGCTGGCTGGACCGATTTGGAAAAATATTTTTTTGTTTGAAAGCGTGTATTTCACAGTTGGGCCCATTGTAACCAGTTCTGGATCTGATGATGGGATCCTGGAGAAATCGAAATTTTATATATATATAAAATTAATGGAATCCCTCTGTCGGGTTTATCATGGAATGATTGCACGATATTAGTTATTTAAGGTTATTTTACAACACAATACAAGAACTCTTTATTGTACCGTATACACCTCAAAAGTAAAACCACAAGATGTGATTGTCTAAAACTGTCTAAGTAGCTATATCATGAAGTTATATACCTATTTAAAATATTTATGACACTTTTTTAAATATGAAACATATTATATTTATATAGAAAAAAATCAATACGGAAAAAATGGAAGTAAGTAAATATAACGGATACTTACCTACAATGACCTACATACAAACTTTATATAACATCTTGCCCAAAAAAGACCAAAAATCTTTATTTTGCATAAAATATTTCAGCACAAATATGAATGACATTATCTATTAATTTTCACATAGGTGGAGCAGGAGACAGCAGCAACCCTGATGGCTCTTGTCACCGTGTGGCGGCGAGATCAAAGGCTCTCTGTTTGTGCCTCGAGAGGTCACTGCAGCGTGATCATATACATCACTTCATCGCCCAAACTATACCAACTAATAATTTTAAACAAAAAAGAACCGACTTCACTTAGCATCCACCTTTCCAAAAGCAAATGCTCGATCTGCTGTAAAAAATACTCAAATCACCATAGGTGTGCCTATAATAGTTGAAGAGTTCCCTCGATTTCTCCAGGATCCCATCATCAGATCCTGACATGGTTACAATGGGACCAACTGTGAAGTATACGCTTTCAAACAAAAAAAGAATTTTTCAAATCGCTCCAGCCGTCTTCGAACAATAGGTGAACATACATAAAAAAAAAAAAAAAAATAGCAAAAACAAAGATCCCGACGAATTGATAACCTCCTCCTTCGAAATCTTGAAGTCGGTTGAAAAAGACCAAAAATCTTTATCAACCGACTTCAAGATTTCGAAGGAGGAGGTTATCAATTCGTCGGGATCTTTGGTTTTGCTATTTTTTTTTTATTTTTTATGTATGTTCACCGATTATTCGAAGACGGCTGGACCGATTTGGAAAATTCTTTTTTTGTTTGAAAGAGTATACTTCACAGTTGGTCCCATTGTAACCAGGTCAGGATCTGATGATGGGATCCTGGAGAAATCGAGGGAACTCTTCAACTATTATAGGCACACCTGTAGTGATTTGAGTATTTTTTACAGCAGCTCGAGCATTTGGTGTTGGAAAGGTGGATTGCTTAGTGAAGTCGGTTCTTTTTTGTTTAAAATTATTTTGCATAAAATATTTCAGCACAAATATGAATGACATTATCTATTAATTTTCACATAGGTGGAGCAGGAGACAGCAGCAACCCTGATGGCTCTTGTCACCGTGTGGCGGCGTGATCAAAGGCTCTCTGTTTGTGCCTCGAGAGGTCACTGCAGCGTGATCATATACATCACTTCATCGCCCAAACTATACCAACTAAAAACCCAAACTCATTCAACTATCATCCTTAACAGTTTACAGTTTGGTTTAAAATTGGAACTCCTCATCAGTCGTTTGAATCCTTTTGGTTAATAAAGGTGATATAATGGCGTTACGTCTTCTATATGTCACTTTGAATGTAACGTAGTGTGGACAGTGAAGTAGAGCTAAGTCTTAATGCTTCGAGCAACAATGTAAAGAAGGTACATATTTACTGAAAATATGGCTCGTGAAAATTTCTTACAGCGTAATAAGACTGTCAAATAAAGTACCGCACGAGTCTTACTTGCGGCATTATTGTGGGGCCATTTTTCTTAGGGCCGGTTGCACCAAACAGTTTGTTAACGTCAACGTCCTCGTTAAAAAAATCTTGAATGAAAGTTTGACAGTTTTCTATGGATGACAGCTCCGTCGCCATATTTAACGTTGATCAGTTCATTAGTTATGCGTGGGGTAACCCACCCTTAATGCAATAGATTTCTTTGGAAGGGGGGAGGGGTCTACGTCTATATGGATATTTTTCAGAAGCATCAAATTTTTACTGTCGTTTTTGATACAAAATACCCAAAAATCCCAAAAAAAGATTAAAGATATTAATGAAATTGCCTGTGTCTGATACTTCTACGCTGTTAACCCACAAAAATTAGGTAAGGAGATATATAGCTTGAGTTCCAAGGAAGGATATAGGGTAGTTTTCTTTACGGAATTTATTTCTTAAGGGAGGGGGGGCGAAGGCAGAAGCTAGTTTGTTATAAGTAAGCTGAACACTATAAATCGCATTAAATGCAGTTACCTAGTTTTCATCGACAGTTATTTATAATGGATTACCAAATTACATAAGTATAGGGCAAATGCCCCGGTTTTGGCCACTTTGAAGAGAGTTTGTCTGTTCAGTCGGCCGTCATTTTGTGTCAATAAGGAATTATGTCACTCTTTATGTACTAAGTCATTAAAAATATCCATACTAATATTATAAATGGGAAAGTGTGTGTATTCGTTTGTTTGTCCGTCTTTCACGGCAAAACGGGGCGACGAATTGACGTGATTTTTTAAGTGGAGATAGTTGAAGGGATGCAATTTAGAGTGACATAGGCTACTTTTTGTCTCTTTCTAACCCCCCACTTCCCTAAAATGGGGGGTGGAAGTTTGTATGGAGCATTACGGGGGGCAAAGGGGAACTGTGTTACCCCGATTTTAACGCAAGCGAAGCCGCGGGCAAAAGCTAGTATTACTATATTTATATGAATCTCCACTGTTGAGATTCTGATATTAGATCTTACATTTTTCTTCGATGAAATGTCAGAAACGGGCCCAGGAGCCAGTTTTGGCCACTTTTTTCCATGGGTCCTGACAACTGAATGACAACTGATACATGACAGATGATAATGCCATCTGTGCTGCCATAATTTACTCTTAAATTAACTATAAACCATATACTTACTTGTAAATTTATCTATACCTTAATAAAACCAAAAATGGCCAAAACCGTGCCACAGTGGCCACAACCAGGGAATCTGCCCTATTTAAAAAAAAAATTAAGAAAATAATACTAGCTGGCTTCTGGATGAATGTTTCTACAGTTTATAAAATATTTGGTTTATGTACAAAATTATCTTAATCATTGACTATTAAATATTAAGATTATATAGGACAGTCCTGACATAGTTTTACAAATGTTATGTTTTTCTTTTATGTACTATCTATTGTATGTCTTGCCCGTTTGCACTGAAGGCACTGAACTTTATTTTTATTATAAGAACTGTATAATATTTACTGTGTTCTATGCAAGTAAATTTTTTTGAATCATTGTATCTTTGACAACGTTAGATTGTTTCGATTTTTTATATCACAGTAAAAAGCATAAGTGAGGGTTAACAATTTAGCAATTATAAACGAAGGAATGTACCTACTACGTATTATGTATTAACTTAGTTGACATGAGCTAGGCTCTTAAGCACTTTTAAAGCGCTAAGAAAAACTTTAAACTTATAAAACCTTAATTATGTGCTAAGAGGTCAGCATATTGCCTAAGATGAAGAGCAACAAAGCCCTTTGACTTTCCTACTCGCCTTTGAGCTACTCTCCTCGCCTACTTACTTGCCACTTGCTTTGCACGTGATTAGCACAGGCTCTAATGAGGAGAGTGGATTAGCACCTCGTTGCTCGTGAGCCTCCGATAAAGGTAAGTGGCCTTATGAGCCTTTTTGTTCAAGGAAACGATACTTAGGAAAATAAGTTTTTATCGGTTCAGTTTAAAGAAACATAAACACTTTATATGTAAATGTAAGTGTTTCAATAAATAAACAGGTGCCGTATTCTAATGTTAAAATACATAAGCAATGCATTAATAATTTTAAATAAAACCAGCGTAACCTGTAATTGGCTTTCTAGTTTTATTGTATTTCTATACATATTTTGTGCTGTTGGTTTTCCATACCATTCCAGTGGTAGTGCACAGGATCCCATCATCAAATTCTAACCTGCTTACAATGGGACCAACTGTGAAGTATACTCTTTCAAACAAAAATAGGTATTTGTACAACAAGAGAAGAAAGTTCATATTTACTTCGAGTGCTAATTTTGAGTCCTGAGCAAGCGAAAGATTCTAATTTAGAATCTTGAGCGTAGAGAGGGACTCAAAAGCACAAGATGTAAATAACTTTATTCTCATGTTGAACACACTATTTTTCACCTCAGCAGTGAGAAGACATGGAAAAATACAACCTGGGTGATGCTTAATCCTTCTTTGTCACTTTTGTTCACTTGTGTTTATTATAATATTCTTACATTTGAGTTCAAAAACCTCAATTATAAGTTAATAACACAATAAATAATCAAAATATTTTAAATATTTTTAAAATATCTATACCGCCATTTTGACTTTTGTCAACTTTTTTTATCTGCGTTCGGTAACTACTGTTTGATCACAATACGAGAGATTGTTGTAAGTAATAATATTTTTCACATGATAATCTTGTAATTTTTCCGTTTATACTTATTTGATCATGAAATAAAGAACGTAAATTATTTTAGGTCTTATATGGTTGAACATTTCAAAATTAAAATTTGTTTAAATTATATTTACAAATTAGTACTTCTGCGCATTTCGGAACGTTTCGTTCTGACTCTGTTTCAGGGGTCGAATCGAAAGTTCAGAATACGAATTAAAATTAAATAAAATTTGATTGAATGACGTTTAAAATATTTCTGTCTCTCTCTATTTACTAATGACGTGAAAAAGACAACACGAATAGCTTCCGAGTATTTCGAATTTGTATTAGACCTCGCGCGCGGATTGACATTGTAATTCCAAGGTCAACAAGGTCATTTTGTCTCACGCTCGCAGCAAAATTGAGTTTTGCTCACTGTTTTTAGGTGTCAAAGAACCCTCGTTCCTGCTGCTGAGGTGAAAAAGAATTTTCCAAATCGGTCCAGCCGTCTTCGAATAATCGGTGAACATACATTTAAAAAATAAGATAGCAAAAACAAAGATCCCGACTAATTGATAATCTCCTCCTTCGAAATCTTGAAGTCGGTTGAAAACACAATCTATGTTAAACGTAACTCCAACACTCAACAAATAATCAACCAATATTGAAGTTGTATTGTAGTTGCATCAGAATAATTTTCATGCAAATTCAGACGTGGTGGCGCCTTGGAAGAATAATAAGTAAGGAAGCGTAATCAACGCTCAAAATGTGCTCCACTTTCCTGGTGCCAAAGTGGGCGGAGCTTGTGACAGCGGTGCCCTAATGTCAAGTCAAACTTTTTGAAATTGTCATGTCGTCAAAATATTAGTTTTTTCGGTCCATGAAATTTCGATAATATATCGGTATTAAAATGCCAGCTTGTGCCTTGAATTGGTGCAGGAGCCACACAGGCGCCAAAGATGGTGATATTTATTTTCATCGGTATGTAAATCAGGCATAGATATTCTCATACATTACGGACTTGGTCGATGTTATGCAATATAAGTTTTGGAAAAGTAAACATAACTCATTTGAGGAAAAGTATAATGAATGTTCATTTATAAGTATTACCTAGTAGTAATAAATCGACAAAACAAAACCCTTCGAAGTAGTACCTACTATACTTACTCTGGTAAAACCATACCATTCTGGCCGTGCCCTTTCTAGTACAACTGGCTAATAGGTATGACTCTTATTTTTCATTAATAATGAATGCTATAACTTCATAGCATAGTCTTTAATTATCAAATCTAGAGCAGAGCCCGACTGGGGAACTACCTCTACCTTACAGAAAACCACAGCCAATCAGCACGAAGCCCTACTCATAGTGTTGTGTTCCTGCCGGTGAGTAAGGTTGCCAGAGAGCTCAGAGGATGCAGTGTGTTGACGACGGGGGATCCTCTTGTCCCTTTAGCTGTCAACACAGTGAATCCTCTTTTATATGAAAGCGTCGGCAAAGCACATGAGACACCTCTGGAGTTACAGGCGTCCATAGGCTACGGTAGCTGCTTACCATCAGGTGAGCCGTATGCCTGTTTTCTACCGTTGTAGTATAAAAAAATGGATACAAAATGTAAATTTATCTTTGTATTTCCCTAAGCCTGCTATAATAAATAGTACACATAAACGAACTCATCCGTTATTTATTTAGTTCTAAAAAACGAGGAAGCAAAGAGAATTTTAACTATTTATATTGAAGGTATGCTATTATTTTCTAGTCTGGTCATAAATAAAGTTAAAAAATAATCGTTTTTCTTTTGTCATAATCAACCTTAATTGCTTAACATTATGTTGCTTGAGACCAAGAGGGTCTTCCTATGTAACGGATTTATAAAATTGTAAAAAAATTATGTTAATTTATGCTTATTTTGTAGTATGTAAGTCCCTATATTGTAATTAAGCACTTTAATTAAATAAATGAAAGATGAATAAGAAGGCTTTCATATTCCTTATTCCAAGAACGATTAAATTTAGGTAGATACGTATATTACATAAGTAATGAAAAATGCACTAAAAATAAATTGTTAATTGATTGCATTAAGTATTATTTATTACGTGAACACATCCACGTCAAACTAAGGCGTATTTATTATACGTTAACTTGACATTTTCAGTCATTTGATTTGAGTGTCTCCTGTCCAATTAAACTTCATTGTTAAATTGATTTTGACCACTCACAACGCGGCAACTTTTCTTATTGGTGAAATGGCATGAAACCTTTGCAGAATTAAGGTTAACACAAAAAAATATGCTTAAAGAATGAGTACTTGATTGGTTAACAAGACATAAGACATTTTAGTTTTGTAAACATGAAAATGGGTCGTGTTTTCACATGAACTTGTTATGTACTGGGAATTAATATATAGGATCGAAATAACACGGCACGCGAGTATATTCAAGACTGATTTATTTTTCGCAAGTAGGTAGACACGTAAATCCTAACCTACCCTTATTTCATACATGTCATCCTTCCCTCCTAAGAGAAGTGACTTAAGTACCTACTAATAGCATAGCTTATATTTATGTGTTTACAACGTTAGGTAATTAACATTTAGGAAATACCAGTTTCAAGTATTAGCTTGACTACCACTAGTATATCTATATCTATTGACAAACTATTTCTAGTAGGTAAGTATAATCCAAACATGGAATATTATCGTTACTTAAGACCTACACAATAGAATCCTTATTCTAAATTACATGTTAGGTATCTCCGTTTTAAACATGATGAATCTTACAGGCTAATCAGTCGGCAATAGTAAGTTTATACAACAATAATAGCTAAATCAGTATCAGTGATTTGTTTACGGTAAACCGGCACATTAGAATGAAAAAACCACTTGTATTTTTTTATTATTATTACTGGCCTATTCAAACCCATATCTTATCGGTGGACGACGAATGCGCTGAGGTCTTTGAATAGGTATGTTCGGTTCAGACTGGGTAGGCATGCAATTCCCGTTGCTTGCGTAGTTTTGTGACTCAGTGGCGGCCGGGATCGCCTGAGCTAGTGCTGCAGCCATGCTTAGTTCTTCTGTGTCTGAACACTGCATTGGAGTACTACGAATACTACGATCGTTGAGCAACTGGTCGATATGTCTTTTGTGGCTGGCTCCGTCGGTCCCTTGTACGCGGTATGTCAAGGGGCCAAGTCGCTCGATGATCGAACCCGTTGCCCAAGATTGCCTATTATGCTGATAAACTCGATACATAACTTTTTCACCCACCTTCAATTCTCGAGTCGGAGACGAATTCCTATCTATTTGTTTTCGCTGAGCTTCTCGCACCTCTTCTCTCAGGTCTGGTCGCAGCAAGTCGAGCCGACTACGTATGTTGCGCTTTAGTAATAGTTCTGCTGGCGACTTACCTGTTGTTGAATGCGGGGTTAAGCGATGATTTAATAGGTATGTTTGCAATGCCTCATGTACATTCGCATTATCCCTTTCCGCCTTTCTTAAGCACTTTTTGATTAATCCGACAGTGTTTTCGGCGGCGCCATTGCTACTCGGTTTGTACGGGGAAATGCGAATATGCTTGATGCCTTCTTTTTTTAGGTATGCCTCAAACTTACTACTTGTATAAGGAGGCCCGTTGTCTGACACCAGCTCAAAAGGATTTCCGAAACGAGCAAATATCTCGCGTAATAGGGCAATTGTGTCCTCGGCCCGCGTACCCTTTATTTTGCTCGCTTCAATCCATTTTGAGTAGGCGTCAATCAAAACGAAGTAATACGTGCCAGCCGTCGGCGTCAGGAAGTCCACGTGTACCCGGTACCATCGCTCCTGTGGCCACTCCCATGGGTGCGTAGCTGCCCGTGCTGGTGCTGGGCGTTCTGCCGCGCACACTGCGCACTCGGCTATCATGCGCTCGACGTCTGCGCCCAGGCCGGGCCACCAGACATAGGCGCGCGCCAGTGCTTTCGTACGCACCGCCCCACTGTGAGCCGCGTGCAGCTCGCGCAGCACCCGCGCGCGCAAAGTCTTTGGAACCACCACCCTGTATTCGAACATAATGCAACCCTTTTCGCGACTCAATGCATCACGGACGCGCCAAAACGGTTTGAGGTCTTCATCCCCGCAGTACTCCCAGCTTTTGCCTAAATAATTAAATACCTTACTCAGTACTGGATCCCGACTTGTCTCTTTTGCTACATCATCATGACTTATAGATATACCGTCGTCAATAAAGTTTAAAAATTCGCACGATTCCTTGCTCTTTTGTTCGTCTTTTTTTATTTCAAGCGGAAGGCGCGATAAATGATCTGCTATGCAATTTTGTTCAGATTTGATGCATGCTATTTCATAGTCATACCCACTTAGAATAACGGCCCATCGCTGCAAACGTCCCGCTACCATTTGCGGAATACTTTTATGCTGGCTGAAAATATGAGCTAATGGCTTACAGTCTGTCACTAAGGTAAACCGCCTTCCAAATAAATAATGGTGAAATTTTTGGATAGCAAAAATTATTGCAAGTCCCTCACGGCATATTTGCGCGTAATTCCGCTCGGGAGGAGTGAGTGCGCGCGAGGCGTGCGCCACCGGCCCTTCGCCCCGCTCACCCCGTTGAATCAGTGCGGCTCCTACTCCATATGGAGATGCGTCACAGTATAACCACAGAGGAGCCTCCGGATTATAATGCAATAAAGTCGGTTTTGCCGCCAACAATTGTTTTACCTTATTGAACGATTCATTGCAGTCCCTAGACCAAATGAACTTGTTATTTTTTTTTAATAGCTCATAAAGCGGGTGCAGTACGGTACTTATATTGGGTACGAACTTGGCGTAATAATTGACTAATCCTAAAAATGCCTTTAAACGCGACACGTTGTCTGGCGCTGGGGCTGCCTGAATTGCATCGATTTTGCTCGTCTGTGTACTAAGTCCCTTTGCATCGATGACATAACCTAAGTATGAAACCGATTTTTGAAAAAATTTGCATTTTTTTTCCGCGACCCTTAATCCTGCCTCTGACAGTATTTTAAATACCGCTAACAGACGCTTATAATGATCCTCGTCATTAACCCCTGTGACTAAAATGTCATCGCAATACACCGCAATAAGGTTCATATTCTTAAACAGGTTATCGAGGACGCGTTGAAATTTACTCATGGCACACTTAATACCGAATGGTAATCTATTATAGCAAAAACTGCCCTTATGCGTGACAATTACACACAGTTCTTTCGATTCTTCAGTCAGCGGTAATTGTTGGTATGCGTGGCTCAAATCTATTTTGCTAAAAAGTTGCCCCCCTTGTAAGTTTGAGAATATTTCATCGATACGGGGTATCGGGTATTTATCGTCCTCCAAAACCGGATTAAGTGTTATTTTAAAATCTCCGCACAGCCTGACCTCACCTGATTGTTTGATGACGGGCACGACGGGCGTCCCCCACTCGCTGGTCTCCACTGGTGAGATGACCCCGTCCGCCTGCAGACGGTCGAGCTCGGCGCCCACGGCGGCGCGCAGCGCGTGCGGCACGGGGCGCGGCTTGCACAGCACGGGCCGCGCGTCGCTAGCCACACTCAGTTGGATGGGTTTACCTGTGAATTTACCTGTTCCTTTCGCGAACACCTGTGGGAACTCTCGAGCCAGCCGTTCTTCAATGCCGTCCCGCCCGCCACTGATACTATATACCTCTTCTGGACCGCATTTTATACCTAGCGCCATCAACCACCGACGTCCTATAATGGGCGGGCTGTCATCCGAGTCTACTATGACTAGCTTTAAATTCGATAGTTTTTTATTACCATACAATACGTCACACGAAAGTGTGCCTTTTGGCAAAACTCTTTGCCCCGCATACATTTTCAAATGTGTTTTAGGAGGCAACAAACTAACATTTTTAAATAGCTGATTGCAGAGTTTGCTAGACATTGCAGTTATAGGAGAACCACAGTCAAGTTGCATGCGTACGTCCACTCCATTTATTCTCACTGTGCAGTACCACGGTTCATCGCCGTCGGTGTCGCCGTCCATTGTGTACAGCGGTACGTCGTATTCGTCATCGCCGTCCTCTGACTCGACGTCGTCGTTGGTCGCGTTCATTGACTCCAGGCACACGTTAACATTATGTGATTTCCGGACTTTACACGCTTTTGCAATATGTCCCTTAAGGCCACACACGTAGCACTCCGTGTTCACGAAGGAACAGCTCCTTGGATGGTGTGTGCCCAAGCACCGGGGGCAGCGCGCGCGCGGCGCCGCCGCCGGCTGCCTGCGGCGCGGGGGTGCGCGCGCGCCGCCGCTGCCGCCAGCGCGCACCGCGTGCACGCTTTCACCTTGCGTCGACATCGTCGCCGACGTCCCGTTCCCAGTGCCGCTACTGGGACCGCTCGCTTTTGAGTCTCGATCCGCCGCCTCCAACGACGTCGCTATTTCCACTGCGCGGCCGAATGTTACCTTGTCCTCCGTTAACAATTTAAAACGTATCGCGTCACTTCTCAGTCCGTATGCCAGTTGATCGCGCAAATTCTCTTCTAAATACGTCGCGCCGGTGAAGTTACATTTTTGAGCAAGTTGCTTAAGTTGTGCCACGTATTCGTTGATCGACTGGTCAGCCGTTTGCTTGCACGCACGAAATGTCATACGCTCTGCCAACTCCGATCGCTTAGGTGACAAATGCTCACGAACTTTTGAAACTATCACGTCGTAGCTCACTTTATCAGGCTCATCCGGATAACACAAATCTATTATTAGGTCCAAAGTCTCGGGACCGACCACCGCTATGAGATACTGCGCACGGACTTCCGGTTTTATGTTGGTTATATCGAACCACGCCGTTAACTGACTAATATACGTTTTCCACTTTCCCGAGCGTAAATTAAACTCTTTAATGTTAAAAGGTAATGTTTTCGACATCCTCGTTAGCCAAATGTTATGTACTGGGAATTAATATATAGGATCGAAATAACACGGCACGCGAGTATATTCAAGACTGATTTATTTTTCGCAAGTAGGTAGACACGTAAATCCTAACCTACCCTTATTTCATACATGTCAGAACTTTGCTTGCCTTTACTCGTCTTGATATTATATGTCGATGGGTGGCGCTAGCTGTATTGCGTAGTTAATACATTAGAGTTGTATTGAAGTTGGATCGTATCTAAACGTGTTTTAAAGTTAGAATACGGCCCAAGGGTTGGTATGTTGAATTTTGACGTCAATCTCCATTGAGCTAATAATGTTTTGTGAAATTATAAGATTACACAGGCCAAAAAAGAGAAATGTCCTTGTACACGAACGAAACTTAAGAAAAGGTACTGGAGGCTATTAATTTACATTGCCCAAAACCGGTATCAAATAGTTTTTGGATTCTTTTCCCACCAATTCTTAAATTTCGTAGATTTCAAGTAGGAACAGGAAAGATAAACGTTACATTAGAACTGTGAAGTAATTTATGGCATTACGTTACGTATAGAAAAACGTTACTTTGTGAAGTCCATTATTATTAACTATAAAATAAATTATAAATATTATAGGACAATCTTACACAAATCGACCTAGGCCCACAGTAAGCTCAATAAGGCTTGTGTTATGGGTACTAGACGACGATATATATAGAAGATAAATACTTAAATACATAGAAAACATCCATAACTCAGGAACAAATATTTGTGATAAACACACAAATAAATGCCCTGACCAGGATTCGAACCCGGGACCTCCTGCTTCGTAGGCAGGGTTCTACCGACTGGGCTAGGAGGCCGTTAAAAATATTGCTTTGCTATTCCGCGGTATAATAACGTGATAGTTGATTAGTGACAACTCGTTATACTTGTTTGCGTATTTTTGCATGCATTAATGTTCCCATGCACCCTCCCGCCGCAATTTTAATACAGTTAATATTATTATAGTGAATATTAGAACCGTGCATGAGCCATTTAAAAAATATTTTAGCATCGGACAACAGACATCACATCACATATTGTTACATGAAGTATGGTGAATAGCGCCAAATCGGTGCAAACTTAGCATGGTTGGACACTATTGATCATACCTACTGGCTTAAGTAAAATGTTGCACAATGTCTCTCACACAGGGAATTAAATACATTTGCTATGTCATAAAAATTTGAAACAGTCCAAAGTCATCAACAAAATCGCTTTAATCGCATATTAAATAGAAATCCAACACGATTCTAATGACCAAAAAGAGTAAAGACGTAATCTGTTCGTTATGTAAAACCACAATATACCTGCAAATACCCACAGAGGTGGACGTGGTGTCTATTGCGAGGCGAAAAAGATGTCTGTACAGTCCAGCACACGAGGCTTAAGCCAATATATATTCATTATTGCACCAAAAAGTAAAACAAAATATAAAATAAACAAAAAATAACCGACTTCACTTAGCCTGCTGAAAAAAAATTCAAATCACTATAGGTGTGCCTAATACGTGTATAATAGTTGAAGAGTTCCCTTGATTTCACCAGGATCACATCATCAGATCCTGACCTGGTTACAATACCAACTGTCAAATACACTCTTACAAACAAAAAAAGAATTTTCTAAATCGGTCCAGCCGTCTTCGAATAATCGGTGAACATACATAAAAAATAAATAGCAAAAACGAAGATCCCGACGACTTGATAACCTCCTCCTTCGAAATCTTGAAGTCGGTTGATAAAAAACAGAAGCTTCGTAACACGTTCGCTGACAGTACGTCGACATGCGAGGTACTTGTAGGCTAAACGACGCTTAACTCTAGCACTGCCAGCGAAAGTGTTAAGTATCGTAACAAAAAAACTGCATTCACCCAAACTGAACATATACAACACCCTCCTCTTTTGAAGTCGGTTTAAAATACATACTTCCGTACAAACAAATACATCTAAAATGTGATTTAAAAAACATGAATAATATTAATAATATTACAAATCCGGACAAAATCTAAAAGTGATCACCATCCCTACTGTAGGTAGGGTAATTCTGTGCTATAGGTATGAAGTCAACACAAAGTAGAAAATCGGGAAGGCAATTGTCAACTGTATCTGTCAGCATAGATCAGGTAAAACACCTGTCATTAGTATTAATAAAGGGGTCCAGGTCAGAAAATTAAAGACACAGATACAGATACAACTTATGCGGGCGTCATCTTTAAATAGTTTGGATCGGCCAACCCGATTAAAGGAATTCGGGTTTGCTTGTGAGTATTTAAGTAGGTACACAGACCTTCAACTTGCTATTATGTAGTCATCTTCGTCCGCACAAAAAACGTTGATGTTGTGTATGCAATCAATTTATCAGATCAAGGGCAGAGCACTGCGTGATGTCGCACCGCTTCAAGTGTAAGACTTGCAATTATCTGGATAATACGGATATTTAGAATAGTTTCCATACAAATTACAATTCGCAATATCCGAATTGCAAGCCCTATTCAAGTATATACACCAATTCCACCTAGCCCGAAATATATGAATATGTATATGTAGAGACGGCCACATTTAAGCACGTTTGGCATACTTAAACAGGGGTTTTATTATACAGTGAAACTTGTACGTGGTAGCGCTATTACTTCTAAAATGAGCTGCTTACAGGCCAAGCGCAGACGAGTTTCCCATCTTTAGAGGCTTCCTTTATGCTTTATCGAGGTTAAATTCCAGCCGGAAAATCTAGCATCGTCTGCAACCTAAAAACTCCGTAAAAATCAAGTCGAGCAGAGCGCGACTGTACCCGCCAATAACTGGCCAGAGTAAATATTTGTGTAAGCGAGACAACGGCACGGTTTTTGAGAATTTCGAATGAAGGTCCGTCCGTGTTTGTTTGCCCGTCGTGTAATCTCCCTGTTTGTCCCTGCCTGTTAACTTTCCACACTATTGGGGCGTATGTTGCCAATTGTTGATGTGTGATGCTGGGTTTGAATCATGAGGTGCTGTTCTTCTTGAGCACATCTTTGCCGCTTGGGAAAAAAAACAAGATGCTGTTGGAATATTCTGTGACCTATCGAAGGCATTTGATTGCGTTGATCACGAAAATCTAAAGAGAAAACTAAGCCATTACGGGATCAAAGCTGGTGCCCTTAACCTCGTCTCATCATACCTATCGGATAGAACACAACGAGTGGTTATTAATGGAACTCAATCTTCTGGGTCCCCTGTGGCACTCGGAGTGCCTCAAGGCTCAATACTTGGTCCTTTCCTGTTTTTGGTGTACATTAATGACCTACCTAAAATTGTGCAAGATAAACATGATATAGTGTTATTTGCTGATGACACATCTCTGATATTTAAAGTGGACAGAAAAGAAAACAGCTTCGATAGTATTAACAGTGCACTCTCCAAAGTAGTAAATTGGTTTACGGCTAATAACCTACTTTTGAACGCCAAGAAAACGAAGTGCATCAAATTTACACTTCCCAACGTCAAGCAGATTAACAGCAGCAAGATTATAATAAATGATGAAATAATGGAATTCGAAAATCAAACTGTTTTCTTAGGAGTCACTTTAGACTCGAAATTACAATGGCATCCACATATAGCTACCCTAGCTGGGAAACTTAGCTCTGCAGCCTATGCCGTGAGGCGAATCAGCCATCTAACAAACAGTGAAACTGCCAGGCTGGTATACTTCAGTTACTTTCACAGTGTTATGTCGTATGGAATTCTGTTGTGGGGTAAAGCAGCTGATATTGGGACCATATTTGTGCTACAAAAACGAGCTGTACGTGGCATTTATAAAATGCGCGGTCGAGCATCCGTAAGAGGAAAATTTGAAGAGGCAAATATTCTTACCGTAGCATCTCAATACGTACTTGAAAACATTATGTATGTGCGGAAAAACATCCATAAATTCAAGCTCAACAGTGATATCCATAACTATAACACTAGAAATAAAGATAAGATTGCTGAGCCTGGCCACCGCCTCGGTAAGGTTCGTACGTCTTTTACTGGGAACTGTACACGTTTTTATAACAAAGTCCCCGCTGATGTAGTGAATTTGCCACTAAATAAATTCAAGTCTTATGTTAAGCGCTATTTGTTGAGGAGAGAGTACTATACTTTAAAGGAATTCATTGAGGATAACGATGCCTTTAAGCCTGTAGCTTGATATAGTTAGTACAATACAAATTGAGAAATTATTAGGTACATTACTCTATGAAGCAGCTTTACTAGTGTCCAGTATTACCTGTTTTTCATTTTTTTTTTATTTTGTTTTTATTTAGTATTTGGACACTTAGAGACGTTATACATCTCTAAGTCTTGCATTCGCAAATATTTATATGTATAGATATATATTTAATGATCCTGACGCTTAGAGACATGTACATCTCTATGTCACTTTTATATTGTAATTTAGTTCACGCATGTAAAATACGAGCACAGAATATTGTTTCTCACCAGACTAAACATGGCTAGTTTTTATTAATTAATACTTTTTATTAATCATATTTAATTTTAGTTTAATTGGCTTTAGACACAACATTCGGTGCTTGATTATCCATATTTTTTATTATATAGAATATATAGATCAAGACACTTGGAGACCTTATACATCTCTAAGTATAATTTAGAAATAGTATGTTTATTGTATACTAGAATCACTTAAGTACTTTTTTTTATATTATTTAAATTCAAAGTTTATTTCTAACTGTTGATGATGGATTATTATAATTTGGAAATTTATGTAGAAGACACAGTTCAGGTAAGAAAGTATATCAAACTTGTATGTAATTTATTTTCAATAGTCAGATTTGGACTCATCTTTTTTCTTTGGTATTTTTCTTAAACTATAACCTATTGTTGGTTAATCTAACCTTGGTTTGATATGTTTTCTTATAGAACAACGCACTTATATGTATTGTTTAGTTTTGATGTACTGTTGTTTTGAAAAAATAAGTCCCGCCGAGTTTCTTGCCGGACATAATTCTTCTCGGGTCAGAGGTGTAGGGTTAGAACCGGTGTAGTTTGATTTTTTTTCTCTCTCTTTTACTTTGACGTGTAAAAGTGCCCTTGTGGCCTACTTACTGAATAAATGTTTGAGTTTGAGTTTGAGTTTGAGTTTGACAAGCGTATTAGAAAATGTATATGTATGGGTACCTGTTATATTTTGGACTTGTGTAATGCCTTGTCTCTCAAATTTGCATGCTGTATAACAGTAAGACATGTCGACTTTGTATATTTATATATATATATATACAGCCTGTGTTGGATTTAAGATTATTTCATCTAATATTTGTAACATTTTAAGGTGTTTACTTGACTCAATCACTAATCATTTTATGAATGTGGGTAAGCGAATAAAACGGGTCGATCAGGCCACCTGCGGCACTTGCTGGAGCCAGGTATAAAAGGGACCGCTCACTGAGGAGCACTCACTTGTTGTGCTACCAGCGACACGAACAGAGCTAAGTACCTTAATCTGATTGTTTGACTATATTGTGTACATTTTGAAATTATTTGAGTTGCATTTAAAAAATAAACTATGTATATAAAAATATATAAGTGTTTGTTCACAATCAATTGAACCCGGATGGACCCGGGGTATGTCCTTAAACTACGTCCGGACTTGGGTATGTCCTTAAACTACGCTGGACCCGGGGTATGTCCTTAAACTACGTCCGGACTTGGGTATGTCCTTAAACTACGCCAAAAAGAGAGGTATGGGCACTGCGAATGGCATCTTGCTAAGTGTGGTAGGGCACGTTCAGCGAATGTCATCTCGCTCAAATCTGGAGCAGAGCCCGACGGGGAAGTACCTCCACCTTACAGAAAACCACAGCAAAATAGCACTAGACCCTACTCATAGTGTTGTGTTCCTGCCGGTGAGTAAGGTCGCCAGTGAGCTCTAAGAGGATGCAGTGTGTCGACGACGGCAAGGGACCCACGGAACCGATAATACGACCGTTGGTCTCTGTGGGCGCAGAGTGCAGGTGCGGCTATCAGGGAGACCCGGTGAAACGGCTGTCCGCTGGCCGCCAGCAGGTCAGTAGGGTTCCCGAACCCAGGGGACACTTTTAATCTCCACCCTGGGAGGCTGAACCGCCAACCTGCGAAAAATCCCTGGTGTAGTAGTCGTGCCGGTGTAGGAGACCGGAGTGGACCCGGCTACTGCAACAGGGGGGGACCGGGGGCCCTTCCGTACGCCGCGCCTGCAAACTGCACCTCCCACATCGTTCCTCGGTCGGTTTGTTTCGTATTCTTGTCCTTTCTGCTGTCGACACAGTGAATCCTCCTTTATTTCCTATACAAACTTCTAAAACAACATGGCGAGAAAACAAAAGAAAAGGAACAGTTCTTCAGCAGAGTCCCCTTCCACAAAAGTGGACTACTGCAACATCAGGGGACTGCATTCAAATCTAAACGCAGTACACCACCACCTCGAGTCTGCGCAGCCGACCCTTCTGTTCCTGACGGAGACACAGATATCCTGCCCGGCCGATACATCATACCTGTTATACCCCGGTTATATGCTCGAACACAGGTTTGTGAGGCGTGCCGGAGTATGTATGTACGCTCGGCAGGATGTCTGTTGTCGCCGCCTCCATGCTTATGAAGACAGGGACCTGTCAGTGATGTGGGTGCGTGTGGACTTCGGCGGCCACACCCGCGTCTACGCGTGCCTTTACAGGTCTCACAGCGGTGACACGGACACAAAACGGCTCTTCGAGCACCTACAAGTGACGACCGACAGAGTTCTCGAGCAGTACCCATCCGCTGAATTGGTGATTTTGGGGGATTTTAATGCCCACCACATTGAGTGGCTAGATTCTCGGTCCACCGATTATGCGGGGAGGTCTGCTTACGAATTTTCTCTGGCCTATGGTCTCTCGCAATTGGTACGTTCTCCCACGAGAATACCAGACATCGAAGACCATACAAGCTCTTTACTGGACCTCCTGCTGACCACACGTCCGGACGGATATTCCGTCTCAGTGAATGCACCTCTCGGCTCGTCCGATCACTGCCTCGTCCGGACGCTGGCACCTTGCGCGCGGCCTGATCCACCGCGGCCAACTAGCTCGCGACGCGTGTGGCAGTACACGTCAGCAGATTGGGATGGATTGCGTGAATTCTACGCGTCATACCCGTGGAGGCAGCTCTGCTTCACATCAGATGATCCTGACTCCTGTACAGCCGAAGTCACCGAGACTATACTGGCGGGAATGGATTGCTTCATTCCCAACTCGGTAATAGCTGCAGGAGCAAAGAAACGACCTTGGTTTAATCGGTCCTGTAGAGAAGCTACAATTCGCAAGCAGGCTGCTTACAGGACTTGGACCAAGGCCGTTACTGATAAGGATCCCAACGTATCTGATGTGAAACGCAAATTAAACGCTGCCTCGAGGTCCAGTAAAACAACCATTGCCAGAGCCAAATTCGATTTCGTCGGCAGAATTGGTGAGAAGCTAGCGGGCTACCCCACCGGGAGTCGTGCCTTCTGGTCACTCGCTAAAGCTGCCGAGGGAAACCTTTGTCGGTCGTCTTTACCACCACTGCGAACTGCTGATGGTAATCTGGCCCATAGTGCAAAAGAGAAAGCCGATCTTCTTGGTACTCTTTTCGCCTCGAACTCGACCCTGAACGATTATGGCAGCACCGTACCGCCTTCCATCCCATGGTGCGCGTCCTCGATGCCGGAAATTACCATCAAGCAAAGTGATGTCCGGCGGGAGCTGCTATCATTAAACGTTCACAAGTCGAGCGCGCCAGACGGCATACCAGCAGTTGTGCTCAAACGGTGTGCTCCTGAGTTGTGTCCCGTGCTAACGCGCCTTTTCACACTCTCTTACCACAAACGGCAAGTGCCGTCTTCATGGAAGACTGCCCTCGTGCACCCTGTGCCTAAAAAGGGCGACAGTTCGGACCCGTCGAATTACAGGCCTATCGCTATAACCTCCCTTCTCTCTAAGGTTATGGAGCGCATAATCAATGCAAAGCTCCTGGGATACCTAGAAGAGCACGACCTGGTCAGTGATCGCCAGTATGGCTTTCGCCACGGTCGCTCGTCTGGTGACCTTCTAGTGTATCTCACTCACCGCTGGGCTTCAGCCATAGAGAGTCAGGGAGAGGCCTTGGCAGTCAGCCTTGATATAGCTAAGGCGTTCGATCGGGTCTGGCATCGAGGTCTTCTGTCGAAGTTGCCAGCTTACGGCCTGCCCGAGGGATTGTGCAGATGGGTTGCCAGCTTTTTGTCCGGCAGGAGCATACGAGCCGTAGTCGACGGAAGTTGCTCCGAAAGCATGGGCATTAACGCTGGTGTCCCGCAAGGCTCCGTGCTATCCCCAACGCTGTTTTTGCTGCATATCAATGATATGTTGTCTATCGGCGACATTCATTGTTATGCGGACGACAGTACTGGGGATGCTTGTTACACAGGCCGTGCCAATATCCCTCGATCCGTTGTGGTAGAGAGTCGTGAAAAACTTGTGTCCGATATCGAGAATACTCTTTCTGGAGTCTCGGTGTGGGGTCAGGACAACTTAGTCAGATTCAACCCCACAAAGACACAAGTTTGCGCGTTCACCGCTAAGAAAACCCCATTTACTGTGGCCCCTCAGTTCCAAGGCACAACCCTTACAATGTCAGGGAGTATTGGGATCCTCGGTGTGGACATTTCCAGTGACGTCCAATTCCGTAGTCACCTTGAAGCGAAGGCCAAGCTGGCATCCAAAAAGCTCGGTGTGCTCAATAGAGCGAGGCGATACTTCACTCCGGGGCAGAGACTGCTCCTATACAAGTCGCAAGTCAGACCCCACATGGAGTACTGTTGTCACCTTTGGGCGGGAGCACCTGGATACCAGCTTGGGCCCTTTGACTCGGTGCAAAGGCGCGCTGTGCGGATCGTCGACGATCCCAAACTCACGAGCGATATTGAACCTTTGAGTCTTAGGAGGGACTTTGCCTCCTTATGCGTGTTCTATCGCTTGTACAATGGGTGAAGAACTGTTTGATATGATGCCCACGGCAGCTTTTTATCACCGCACCGCTCGCCGCCGGCAGGGTGTTCATCCCCACACCCTGG
Organism: Pammene aurita; assembly: GCA_947086415.1. Taxonomy (NCBI): domain Eukaryota; kingdom Metazoa; phylum Arthropoda; class Insecta; order Lepidoptera; family Tortricidae; genus Pammene; species Pammene aurita. The sequence continues at coordinate 22,213,438 of OX352306.1, read as the reverse complement.
AGCCCAATGGGTCGCGCACAGTACGATTTAAGAGGAATTTCCTCCCACGAACGCTGCGGCTGTGGAATGAACTCCCTGCCGAGGTTTTCCCAGTGGGCTACAGTATGAGGTTCTTCAAAAAAGGAGTGTATAGGTTCCTAAAGGGTAGGCAACGCGCATGTAAATCCTCTGGGGTTGCAGACGTCCATAGGCTACGGTAACTGCTTACCACCAGGCGGGCCGTATGCTTGTTTGCCACCGTCGTGGTATAAAAAAAAAAAAAAAAATGCAATACTTTAATTGTCATTAAAAGTAAATTAAAATGATAAGAGTATATTTACTTTATAACAATAAATACCCTTTAGATTAATGAAATTTTTATTTATTTCTTGCCTATTTTAATTAAGAAACTATAACTATTTCCTAAAAGAAATATATTTATTTATATTATAAGTATGTACTTATGAATACTAAACGTAATGGCAATTATTCATTTTATTGACAAATTTATTGTGTCTATCTATCGTTACATCTTTTATAGTGATAATTGTGTATTTTAATAATTTTAATAAAACTTATGTTTCCAAATCAATTCAGTTTTATAATTTGAAATTGACGTTACATAGAATAACAACCGAAATAATTTATTTATAAATTCGTCCCATATTTAAAGAGAATATTTTATGCACTATAATAATAGTAAATAGCTATATACACATATCGACATTAAGTCCTGTAAATTTTATACGGGCGTATACTTTATCCACCTATAGTATCCAGCAATAGGACTCATATAGTATAATCATTTTGTGAAATAGTGTTATTCATTATGTGTAATGATTTTTTAAAGTCCTACCGCGCACCAATGTACGCTATCCAACTGATTTAAAACTGACATAACTGACATGACGCACCGGTAAGTTAATTGTCATTGCAATTAATTGCGGACTGAATTATTATGTATGAAAATAATTCTTATTTTCATAAAGAAATAAATGTAAATAGGTTCCCTAGGTCCAACACTAATCGCCATCACAATATACGCCCGTATAAAATTTACACACTCTATATAAGACCGCATAGAATATGCATTATTTGCAATGCAATTAATTTTCATTTTCAGTTTTTCATTAAATCTACACAAACCAAACATGTTGATTCTTAAATAGTATAGTTGATAGTATTTGAGAATATATAGTAGTATATATAGACAGATATCTGTCTATATATATTCCTAGTATTTTATTTCTGTATTTTTATGTAGATTACTTACCTTCTTTTTTAGCCAAGCTTTCAATGATTTTAACTGACTATTCTTTCTTTTCTCTGCACCTTTTTGTCATGTCTCTGTTTAGCCCAAGGGTTGACTGGTAGAGAATGCCTTTAGTTAGGCATTAAGTCCGCCATTTGTACATTTTTATGTTGTGTGCAATAAAGTTTAAATAAAATAAATAAATAATAAATTCTTGTATATAATTAATAATACGCCTATATCCTGCATAATAAGAGTTCCGAAGAATGCTATGGAAGCACAACCTCGCACTTACTCCCTCTGAAAATACAGGAACTTCGAGCTCAGACTTTTGACATTTACCTCAAAAAACATGACTGACTACGACTCCCAGAACACTGACACTCTACGTGCACGGCGTCGTGCCCGCCGGCGGTGACGGCCTCCGCGGTCCCCCATACAAGCCTACAATTTTAAGCCTGATATCCTCCATACCCCTTTTATCTAGCTTACAATACCACAGACTATGACGTAACTCTGTAATTAGCGGCCCAAATCATAGCTGTACACACCGATTGACCCGTGCCCTCCCGGAGCGCGTCAATCCCACTCACGGCGGTTGCTGGGTTTACCACGGTAAACCACGCCGTAACTCAGCTTCCTGACGGACTACGGCATTTTCAATCGTCATACTTCTTGATATTTATACCTAACTCATGATATACAGTAATGTTTTCGATGCATTTGTAAAGCCTGACCAGAAATATATGATTATGCGCCATGTTGCGGAATTTCATTGGAACTAATTTCTTACACTGGCAATAAGTTTAATGATAGGTTGTCACTGTTGTCAGTTATTGGGGCGGTTTACTTGTACAATAGTAAATTGTTGAATATTAAATAATAAATTTCAAGAAATCTGCATTTCTTGAAATGTATTAACTAATCATGGTCAACAGCAAAACATTGTAAATAATTTAATAAACTGATGGAAATAAAACGCTCGGAAAATGAAACTATTTCGCTACGAAACCAGAGCTGACAGGTAAACGACTCTAGATGACATTATACCATAGAGAATAATGTACTTTGTGACTATACTGAACTGTTGCCATATAAATGAGAATAATAGCACCCTCTTGACAATAATCATATATTTCTGGTCAGGCTTTATCTAAGTATTCATTTTTATTTCCTTACACAACGACTTGTAAATGTAAAGTTAAATCATTATGTTGCTAAAATCCACGTTATCCTCATCTTCCTAACCTTTTCGGCTCAAATAGGTATGCCTATGGGACTTTTACAAGCCATGGAAATCTCACAACCAAGCCTACATTCCATACGTGTGCACACATCTAATTCCCTGAACTCTGTAGTTAGCGGGTCGGTGCGAGTTCGCTATGTCACAGAATATTAACAAAAACCAAAAATGTGGTCGCTTAGCACTTTCCATGGGTGCTGGAGGGTCGAGGAATTGGAGTTTTAGGCTCGGTACCTGGAATTTTATTTATATCATATTTTTATTAGTCCTAACCGACAACGAAAGTGTATATATAGGTGTAGAATTTTCCCTTAGTTCCTAAAAGTAAAAAATATAGACCAAAAAAATACTAAACTCACTGGCTAGTTTACTAAGTAGAATGCTACATATTATATGTATATATGAATAGGTATTACAAGCTACTTCAGAATCTTGAGATACGAGCATTCCTTTTTTTAAGCGTTAGGTAAATGTCCCGGTGCTCGGCGCGCTAATGCCCAATAGTAGACACTCGCTTGAATAAGTTTAAAGATGACATGTACTGAGACAGTGTTGAGCTTTCAGACCTTATGATGAGTGAGCTCTAGTATTGGTGTTCATTATTTTGGAATTGATACAATCGTGTTCAAAATTTCATACCCAATTTATCAACGAATTCATTCATCAATTGGGTATGCAATTATGAAACCGATGGTACCTTTTGGTAGCCGGCGCTTACGTTCCACGTTCTACAGATTTAATGTATTGGAGCAATAAGAGTGTAAGCTTATTCATAAACGTGTCACAGGCGACAATTAGTTAATTTATGTTTTGTCTGTTTCTAACCAACGCAACTGTCAAAGTGACAAACGATTATTAGTTAATTGAGTCTTGTGAGACGTTTATGAATAAGGGGGTAAGCGTTCCAAAATAATGGTATAATTTTACATAGTCCCAAAAAATGATACAAGTAAAATATTGTTTTTATCACTCCACCTTGGAAACGCGCTCTTTATTCCTTGAAAGCGATGGGGAAAAACACATTTTATCCATATGTGGGGAAAGTAATTTTGTACAAGTTTTGACTTGTTTTTTCACGTTATCTGGCAAGATGGCTTTTAGATGATTTTGAAGTATATGATTTTGAAAGAATTCATTTGGCTTAATTTTTTTTTATTTTATAGCTTATATTTTTTCTGTGGTGGTGTGGTGAAAATTTTTGTATTATACTCGGCAGCAAAGTTTGTTCAACCTTTCTTACCTTGAGGTACTCGTACGCTCAAGATTCCATTTTTTTAACCACTCGCTACGCTCATGGATCTATTTTCGAATCTTTCGCTAGCTCAGGTCTTAATAAAAGCACGAGAAGTTAAACATCAACGTTGCCCCCTTGTATAATAAATAAATATTATGTTACCTACTCATAAAATGTTGTTATGTCTTCCCTAATTTAGAAGACCAACTTGCAATTGAACCTTTTATAGGACTCCTAAAATAAATAAAGGGCTTTTCCAAGAAACGAAACTTCAAGAAACAAACAAGATGATCAAGGCAGAATCAATGCAGAATTTCTAGTTAAATTTCCTTCCTCTAATCTGACAAAGACTTCATACGCCAATCTAATATCAACCTTATTTTTAACTAGCCACGGTTGGAAATCAAATGTGGTTAGCAGGAATAGCAAATTTGAAGTCGCTAAGAGTACGTGAGCTGAAGATTACTATTCTATGAATAGTCTAGATGTTGAGTTTTAAGGAAAACTGGTTCTTAAATAGAAGTAAATTAAATATGGTTTCGTAGGCTTGTTTGCGAAAATTCTGCGAGCCTTATTAATCATTTTCACGTCAGACTTTTGGCGAATTGGTTATTTTAAATTCGTGGAACATATTTTCGGAGGAAAACAGTTTTCTTGGAAAATACCTATTACATAAAGCCCATGATAACTAGTTTTCTATTACAAAGCAGGGCTTAAGGAGTTTTAAGAAGAAAATAATTATTAGGACAAGATATAAGGCGGCATAAAATGGTGCAACATAAACATAGGTAAAGGGAAATATTATTCCGCATACTTATCAAAAAATACTGACATGCGCAGCAAAAAACGTGAATGCTGACATCAAAGCGTTTTAATGCGAATTTAGATTTTATTTCTGTGCAAGTCTATACACGGTGCTCGTGAGCATTGCGAGAGATTTTAACCACGAATTCCTGAGGTCATAAGGAGTAATAAATGTTATATGAATTAATGTCGATTTCCCAAAAAAAAATTTGTTTTTGTTTTTCGATTTTTTAAATGCTTTTGAACATAAAAACATAAATGTTATTGGTAAAACTGTCAATTAAAATAAATTAGTACATTTTTTTCGTAAAAAATAGTTTACCTAAAGTATTCCTTGGCACTTTGATATCTGTCAATAAGAATGTCTAGACTAGACCCCATAAAGGGTGAAATCGCCATCAAAAAAGCGTTTTGCACTGAGTCACAATAAAAAATGTTTTTTTTATTTAATTGATAGTAACTCTGAAATAAGGCGAATTCCAGAAAATTTTATACGACATTTTAGTCTCCAATTATGATCAGGAATACGTTTTAAAATTATTCGGTTTCGTTAAGCGTATAGTTATTTTTTAAATACTAGCCAAAAGACTTATATTTTGTGCAATGAATTTTATCAAATCTACCCTCTGTTTAAAAAATTCATAAATTGTGAATAGGACACAATTTGGATGTAAAACCTTATCCCTTCTTAGTCGCTTTGTTGTGCCTTTAAATACTAGCCAAAACACTTGTATTTTGTGCAATGAATTTTATCAAATCCACCCTCTGTTTAAAATTTTAATAAATTGTTACTAGTACACAATTTTGATATAAAACCTTATCCCTTCTTAGTCGCTTTGTTGTGCCTTTAAATACTAGCCAAAAGACTTATATTTTATGCAATGAATTTTATCAAATCTACCCTCTGTTTAAAAATTTCATAAATTGTTACTAGTACACAATTTTGATACCTTATCCCTTCTTAGTCGTTTTGTTGTGCCTTTAAATACTAGCCAAAAGACTTATATTTTGTGCAATGTATTTTATCAAATCTACTCTCTGTTTAAAAATTGCAGAAATTGTTACTAGTACACAATTTTGATATAAAACCTTATCCCTTCTTAGTCGCTTACAATCTGCATGTTTAAGCTGCGCTCATAATAAAATTCTGCATGTAACTTTTTCATACGTCCGTTGCATCAAAGGATGTCGCTGAAGGTACATTATCAGGGTAAGGTGGGTGTATGGTGATAGCGGGGGCGGAACTGACAGCCATCATACAAAAAAAAACATTCAATTCATTTTGATACGATTATCATATTCGTATCAAAATGGTCTTATTTTGTAATCAAAATGACATCTAAACAAATTGCAGTTCGGACAAGCAATTTCATTAAAATGTTTCACGTAAAATCTGTTTTTTTTTACTATTTGATATGAACTGACAAATTGATAAAAGAGAATAATTGTCTATCTGAATAAGCCAATCGCCTAAAATTGTTTCAAATCCGGTTCAATGTCAAATTAAAATCAAATAAGTGACATATTATATTTTTCGAATAGGCCTCCTACACACATCACGACTGAGGTTTAAATTACAACTTCATTCGGCACGCACGACCGTTGAAGCTACCTTCAAACTTAAAATTTAGTGCGTATAAATATTCTTTTAAATTTGGAGCATATATTCTTTGAATTTGAGCGTACATATATTCTTTTAATTTTATAGAGCTCTACTAAGAAATATTTTGTGGAGATTTAAACCCAACGGGGGTGAAAAAGGTGTGGGACTAGAAATTATTAAATACTCATCACAAAAAGATACAATCAAGTACAACTTACCCCTGAATTCTTGGAGTTGAATATGCCAAATGCTGTGGTGATAGCGATGTGGTACAAGAAAATACTTATCTAATAGCAAAAGATCGCTCATCGCACCTTGCCTTCGCGCAGTAGTCCAACTAATTCCCGACGCAGCCGAGATTATGGGAGTAGAGCCATCTAATATTCCCTGTGTCTCGCTCCGTCTCGCCGGGGGCTATTCTAAACAAGGAGACTTCAAGGTTCTGTTCCAAAACCAGTATGGGGTCGTCCAAAAAGCATGTGATCGTTTCAAGGGGGGGGGGGTAAGAAAAATATCACGAAGGGGGAGGGGTGGGGGTGTCAGAGAAGATATCACGTGTATTTTTTTTTTAAAGCGGGAAAGCCAAAAACACCAATTTTACTCAGAAAATTTATGAAATCAAATTTTTCTCTCTATTTTTTTATTAATTTCCATACAAATTAATATTCGAAATATCCGAATTGCAAGCCCTAGTTGGTGCAACTGAACCGAAATCCGTTTTACAATAACCTCCGATAACCTCGTACGTAACATATGGACTAAGAGCGTTATGACACAATAATGAGAGCAACGAAATCCGTCTCGTAAAATTGAAATACTATTCTTATTAATAGATCCGGGCATCTGGCAGCTTTTAATGGGTGGAGGTCAAAATGACAGACTAGCAACATTTTACAGTTGGAAAAAAGTTATTACAAACTTATTGACACCGGTTGAAAACCTACTTCGAACGACAAAATTTCGTTATCTAAGTATCTCTCTATTAAATATGCAGAAGCGATAGAGAAGCAGATATTACATTTTTAAGTTTTACGGTACGAGACCCCAAAAATACATTGATGTATTATGTATTCTACTAGATGTGACATCTAGAACAAATTTTGTGCGCCATGTTTGGCGGTTGACAGCTGTGACTTAAACAAAGAGTACTATTAGACTTGTGGTGATTTTCACTACAACTTTTGGGACAAAAAAAATGTCATCTCCTGTTACTCAATGCAAAAATACGTTTTTTTTTCTGATAATGTCACGCGCTATTCAGAATAGGCCCCTGGTCACTTGCCGGCGTCTTTGATCTTCCCGGAGTTGACTGGCTCGCACTTAGGTGGAATTAAAACAACATGAGCCCCATCAAACATGGCGGCCAAACGTTTTGTCGTCTTCATTGCATTTTCTAAAAATTGCTAGTAGGTAAATCCTCAAAAATGTTTCTTTTTTGAGTAATAAAAGTTGTTTCCAATTTGTCTTATGCTCCTGTTAATGAAGAACATTAATGGTAGAGCATTTTTTTATTTTATCGTGTGGCTTGATGTCACTGGATATAGATAGGCATTTCTTCTCTGGGGTAGTAGTAGTGGGAAAGCAGATGATGAAGAAAATCCAGTGAGTGCTGCGAGGTCCAGATGGGACAGTGCAGCTGCCAAATTTGTTACTCTTTTAGCACCACCCAGAGATCACGTGTAGGGTTGTCTAAGGTATTTCCTACGGACGCAGAGTAACATTGATTGGTAGAGCATTGATGATGGTTGTTTTAAACTATTTTAGATATGATATTCTAGTCTAGAGATTACTACCGAGTTGGTAGAGAGGCGGGCTGGTATCCCGAATTCGCGAGTGGGAACCGCGACCAAGGCATTGAATTTTCCCGAATATTATAAACTAATAACCTTAGTTTATAATATTTAAGATAATATTCATCTGAATTGCTCTACATATCCAGTACGTCCAAAAGATAGGTGTGCACTGCTGCGGATGTCATCTCGCTATGTGTAAATCTAGAGCAGAGCCCGACGGGAAAGTATCTCCACCTTACAGAAAACCAAAGCCAAATAGCACTAGACCCTACTCATAGTGTCGTGTTCCTGCCGGTAAGTAAGGTCGCCAGAAAGCTCAAAGAGGATGCAGTGTGTTGACCCTCTTGTCTCTTTAGTCGTCAACACAGTGAATCCTCTTTTCTAAAGGGTCAGAAACGCGCATGTAACACCTCTGGAGTTGCAGGCGTATGGACGCCTGCAACTCCACTCCTCCTCTCCTCCTCCTCTACTCCTCCACTCCTATGGAGGTAATAGCCGTTTACAATCAGGCAGGCCGTATGCTTGTTTGCCAACGTCGTAGTATTAAAAAAAATAGGTAGATACTGTCCAAAACAAAGAAGTTCTTAACTTACCTTTAGGTAGTGTAGGTACTTATGTATATCGGTTTTGGACGATATAAGTCATAAGCAGTAATTAAGCTCCAATATGACATTCGCAAATTGAAGAAACTTTTTTTTAATTCACCTCTTCCCGGTTACCTCATAAAATAATACAAATACAAATGATTTATTCGTCGAACACAGGTTATACAACATTACTTTGCAGAGGGTGAAAAAACAGGGTTTGTATCACTATGTCGTGCCTATAGATAGGGCATACGAAGTTAATTTTGAATGTATGCACACATGCACCAAATTACAATTTTATACATAAAACAATATAATTAATCTACTAGGTATTAATATTTAACATAACAAAAACAAGGAAGTAATATATCAGAGGTTTCAAACATTATTAGTCATTAATTGATATTTCTACGTTTTGACTACATAAACTGCACTAAAATTAACAGATTAATGCATAAAGTACTTTTAAATTAAAACTACTAAAACTAAACCTAACTAGAAAAAATAAAGATACCTAAAACAAACCTTGGCTTCTTGGCAGGGTGCCCATCACGCAGGCAGCATTCCCGCGTTGTATCGCGATGGCAAGCCTTTGTGCGAGAAAGCTGCCCGCGCGAGGGTCCCCCGTTGCTTCCCGCAGCCGCTTGCTGAGCTCCTTGTGGAGCCCACGCGCACCCCTGCCCCACGGACCTAGTGTCTCGACACCAAAAGCTACAAATTCGTAGTTGGTGCCGAGACAGCTATATTTGTTGACTTTATAGCGCTCTCGGGTGTCGGCCGCCGCCCCGGCATTCCTGCTGGTCGCCGATATATAGGACGCTGCCAGCGTATCGGTGCAGGTAGCGTCCCATACCAGCGCACGGCCCATCCGCCAGGGGATCAACGACATCCCGTCGGGGCGCTTGCCATCATCCCGCACGATCTGGGGCTCCAGAGCTGCGGGTATGTTGGCGCTGACGAGCGCCCTTCTCAAGATGTCGTTAAGTGCCGCATGACGGGATAGGCGGCCGGCGCCCGAAGAGCAGGCAAGTCCGTGGTGACCTAGGCGATCTACGGTGGTCCCACAAGAGGCGCATCTGTGGTCAACACAAACATCAGCCCCCACTCGGAGACCGATGGCAATTCGAAGAGTCCCCGGATCAATAAATGTGCCTGTGTATGGTGATGAGTAGGCATGTAGCCACTGTCCAGACTCTGGTCGGGTTACCGCAAGGAGCCTTGCGCGGTCCTTACCCGAGGACGTGTGGATAAGAGTTTGTCATTAGAAATAAGATTAAGAAAATAAAAAATAAAATTGTCACGGAGAGAAATTATTACATGTCATTAATAGTAATAATGTTTTTGTAATTATTATATGTCAGTTTTTGGTAGTAGGAATTAGTAATAAAAATTAATAAAGTTGATTGTCGGCAAGAAATTCGTTATTGGAGTAATAAGCCTTTTTGGTCAAGTATTCTTTGAGTGTTTTTTTTTAATATATTAATGTCACAGATTTTCTCAAATCTTCAGATAATTTGTTGTAAATTCTAGGACCCATACCAAGAACACTGTTTGACAGAAGAGCCGTGCTTGACGGATGGGCAGGGATCAAATATTGCAGACGTTCTCTCGACAAACTTTGAAATAAATTTGGATGGCATTTCACAAAGACAGCAAATTCAAAAATGTATAAACAAGGAAGAGTTAATATTTTTAAATTGAGGAAGTGTGACTTACAGGGTGTAAACCGTGGCAGATTACACACTGCTCTAACGCAATCTTTTTGTGCTATGAAAGCCAAATGCCAATCGGTGGAATTGCCCCAAAAGATTATGCCATAATAAATAATAATAATAAATACTCTTTATTGCACACCTCATACAGTTACAAGCACAAATTTTACAATTAGATAAATTTAGGTAGAGGTAACAACAGGCGGTCTTATCGCTAATGAGCGATTTCTTCCAGACAACCTTTAGCCATATCGGAGAGTAGAGGAAACAAAGGCATGATAGGCCGTTAGCACAACTGACCGGCTCGAAATTTCGTTCAGCATACGTAGCGCATAAGAAGAACTGCCTAACCTTTTACATTACATTATTTATTTGACATCTCCAATTCATATTGCTGTCTAGAAACAGTCCCAGGAACTTTGTGTTATTCACCTGAGTAATTTTTTGTCCCTTATATTCGATATTTAATTCATCGTACTCAGTTATACGCTGTCTAAAGTTCATAATCATTGTTTTCCCAATATTTATTTTTAAGTTGTTATTAATTGAGCCACGTAATTATATTTTGTAAAGCATTACTCATTTAGATCTCAAAGTTATTTAATCCAGTGTCAGTAAATATAGCGGTGCTATCATCCGCAAAGAGGACCATAGGATACTTGGTAGATTTGGGAAGATCGTTAATGTAAATAAGGAAAAGCAAAGGCCCTAAGATGCTCCCCTGCGGTACCCCATAAAAAGAAGACTTTGCAACAGGAATAGGTTGAATGGTACCATTAAACGTCACTTATTGTAGAGTTAGGGCGGTACAGTCGAGGACAAAGAGATGTATACACTTTTGGACCTTATTGCGTTGTAATAAGGTCCAATAGTGTATACATCTCTTTGTCCTCGACTGTACACGTATACATTAAGAGTAGACCGCAGGCAACCCTACCTCATCGAGTAGCAGAACTCGGCTTATGTAGTGCAACGCACGGTAAAAAGTTGTGTCTTTTAGTACCAGGTAGCTGGACCCAAAGTTGGAGCATACTCTTGATCTAATGTGTATTGTCACCGCTCAGCTACAAACGCTGCTATACTTACCTATTGTTAATTCATTGATATAACTGATTACTACAATAAATTGCTTGTTTTCATGCCTTAATCCAATCTTACAAGCGATAATACCAATTCCTCAGATATTAATCGCTAATCTGAAGTGCCGTGCCAAATGGCCACTCTAAGATAACCGAAGCACCTTGATAGTAAACTTGGTTGTTATACAATTTTCTAAGATTATCCAGTATAAATGTAACCCTTGACTACGTATACTTGTAACTGTCTAAAGGCTACGTATAAGTTGGTCCGCCAAAGGCGATAACGATTTCAATTGGTTAGAAATAACGAATCAATATGAAACTCTTGTCGATTGGGTTCGTCGGCCGATTATATATTATCACTGACACTGAAAGCTTGGTTTTAATAAATAGCAGAGTAATTTTCCTTGTTGCTTCATACAGCTTATAGATAAATGTTACGCAAGTAACATTACGGGGCTCATAGGTGATTGTATCATAAATATCATAATGTATTTTATAATACCTAAGAACCGTCCAAGAATTTCTTTCGTGCAGAATCTTCACTGAATAAAATATATGTTTGCTCCGATGACGATCTTATTTAATGTAACACGCATCTTGACTGCATATGAGTCTAATAAGATCTTATCTGTTGAAGCTAAGAGCACTTAGTAAAAGTTATCATATAAGTAATTAGATATAGTAAATAAATATATTATTATTACAAACATTTTATTAGCAACTAAGATAAAATGCATCTTAGTTGGCCTTAATTTGTTTCAGTGTTCCATACAGGAAAACATCGTGAAAAAAAATTGTAACATGTTTTTTTTATACTACGACGGTGGCAAACAAGTATATGGGCCGCTTGATGCTAAGCATCGTAGGTATATGTGAAGACTGTGAAGTTCACAATGGATTAGTGTCGGCCTTAGCATTACGCCTCCTCTATTACACGGAGAGCTAGCCACGTCAGATGTGACACAATAATGAGAGCGACGAAACCCATCTCGTTTGTTTGCTATATTTATTTCTAGATCCGGACATTTAGCAGCTGTAAAGTGATCGAGGTCAAAGAATGCAAACAACTTTAAGAATACAAGTCCTAGAGTTCTGGTTTCGATGCAGTATTATAAGAAATTATATAAATAATTAGATTATAACGGCCTCCTAGCCCAGTTGGTAGTGACACTGCCTACGGAGCAGGAGGTCCCGGGTTCGAATCTTGGTCAGGGCATTTATTTGTGTATTTATCACAGATATTTGTACCTAAGTTATGGATGTTTTCTATGTATTTAAGTATTTATCTATATCTATCTATTATATATATCGTCGTCTAGTACCCACAACACAAGCCTTATTGAGCTTACTGTGGGACTAGGTCGGTTTGTGTTAGATTGTCCTATAATATTTATTTATTTATTATTATATCATTGCCAAATAATTCTGTTAGGGGAAAGAAGTGCCAAACGACGTATAATGTAATTCATAGTTTGTCGCCTACTGTTTTCGTTTCCTTAATAATACGCATTTTTTTAAAATCTATTGTTAAAATATAGGTCCTCTCCTTTATAACTGAGACAACTTCGGCAGTTTTTACCTATTTTGGTAGTACTCGTACAATTTTCCAATTCATAAATTATGCTAGTTAGACTGGTTTCGTTGCTCTCATTATTGTGTCATATCTGACGTGGCTAGCTCTTAGTCCATCCAATACAATGTGGACGCCTGTAGTACATAGATATATACAACGTGTTACACCCAAGACTAAAAACCTGAAAACGGTTTGCTCAGAATCGAGAATGGAATCGATTGCAGTATATCTTAACATGGGTATACTTTTTCTTTAATTTTAAATTTTTTTACGTGTCGAGTCTAAAAGTTTCGAATTATAGTTTACCATTCTATCGAGAGGTTAGGAGATAGAGGTTGAATATTTAATAATGGCTGGAAGCATTGAAAATTTTGTTTTTTCACTGTAAATAGTGTCATGTAGGTTGTCATTGTCAAAGTATGTCATCTTATGTCATGTCATACAAATTAACAAAGTAGGTTAATAGGTTGACATGACATGACACGTAGAGATGTGACAACAACGAAACAAATGTAGAGTTAACAATTTAATAGAATTGCAATAAAAACTAAACACATTAATATCTTTCGAAATAATTACCTTATTGAATACATACTCTACAAAAATACTCTAGATTAATTAGCAATAATAAAAATCATTTGGGGTGTCTAGGATTTTTAGTGGCTCAAATAACACGTTGTATATACCCAGCAGTAGGACATAAATTGTGGGGGTGGTGGAAGATTTAAGGGAAAAAGTATTAAACCAGTCGCACTGCATTTCAGCGTCGATTTTAGATTTAATAATAATGGCATTCAAACTTTTTTAAACTCTCATACATAACCGGGAATCGAACCTGGTCAATTTATTCCTAACATGCCATTAATTTTTTTTATTAAATCTAAAATCAAATCGAAGCCATGGTTCCTTCTTACGAACAGACTCAGGATAGGACAGATGTCGCTATCTCTCATAGTTTCTGACTTCTCCCTACTGACCCATTTTGATTGATCAACCTGTATATATATTTATTCATTTATTTCAAGACCAACTGGGATCCATTTTCGTTAGTATGCTATATCTAAGTAATTACTACTATTTATGGTTAGTATAACACAACACATCTAATCATAGTAATTATCACAGAAGTGGATTTTTATAATAACATAACATAAATAGGTACTCTTTATTGCACACCTCAAATTATAATCAACTATCTATAACCATATATTTTATAATAATCAATTTAATATGTATTTAGTACAGTAAAAACATCATATAGCCATGTACGAAACCCAAGACTTGGAAATAAGTATAATTTGCAGTTTTAACAAGGTTATTTTGAAAAGGTCACTTAGCATGACATCACTTTGCCGTACTTAGTACAGTAAGCATCACGTATTTCGCAACCTCCAAACCATTAAGCTGTTTTTCCCAATTTCGAAATATCCAGCACATGGGTTAGGCCTTGGTAACCGTTTCGGCATCTTCACACGAATTTGAACCTTGTTTAAATGGAGTAGAACAAATTGACAGGTACAGAGAAAAATATGCTTTAAGGCGGTTATCCATCGACGAGATACAGCTAACTCTAGCTAGTAATTGGTTGACACGTTTACGTACGTACCTATACGGAAACCATTTTATAAAATATATATGTACTTACAATATTTTCTCGACTTTAACTTCTTACAGTGCCGTATTAAAACACGTTCAGAAACGATCCAACTGCAATACAACTCCAATGCGTTAACTACGCAGTACAGCTAACGCCTAAACGTCTGAACCAAAAATATCAGAATTTGCTTGAAAATTATTCCGATGCAACTCCAATACAACTTCAATATTGGTTGATTATTTGTTATGTATTGGAGTTATGTTTGAGATAGATTGTGTTTTTAATGTATTGTTTATGTATTAAAAAAAAAGAATACAGCACCGTGCCTGACGTTTTTAATATCTGTTTGATAAGAATCAGGTAAGTACCCCAGAATATACGGTTTTAAGCTAACATGGTCATAAACATTACAAGTGCCTACTATTAAAAACGGGGTATTTATCATGAGCCGTATTTTAACTTTAAAACACGACACGTTAATACACGTTTCAACTTCAATACAACTCTAATGGATCAACTACGCAATACAGTTACAATAGCGTCTAATTTAAACGTCTGATACAGAATTTACTTGAAAATTGATTCCGATGCAACTGCAATATTGGTTGATTATTTGTTGTGTGTTGGTGTTATGTTTGCAACAGATTGTGTTTTTATTGTATTGTTTATATATTTTAAAATTAGAATAGGTTGTGTATTACCAAATATACATGGTAAGTAAGTACCCCGTTTTGAATAGTATTTGTAAGGTAGCCCAGAAGTACAGACGGCCTTTACCTATAAGTACCAGCTCTCAACGTCACGTAGAATTTATCAGCGAATATAAATTCTTATTTTTATTGAAGTAGGTATTTACTCGGTAAATTATTTGAGATGCAGTTAAGTTCTAATTTAGATAATTCCAAACATGATAAAAATTAGGCTATATTGTAAAAGTTTGCGATATAAGCTAGCTAGCGAAGCTCATAATCGCCCACCAATGGACGCTCCGCCTAAGCGAAAAATTTCATTTTTCCGAATCGGTGTTTTCCTTGAAGCGCACACTTGTCACTGTTTGTTCAGCTGAGGAGGCGGCGAGACGAAAAAACTGCCGAAACCGGCCCGGAATATTTGGCTTCGTGGCGTCAGCGACGTGGAACCGTTGCCAAATTGAAGGTACCAGGAACGTTGAAATAATTTGTGGTATTTTGTGTTTCTTTATTCATCTTAAAGAGGTTTTGACAGCTAAGGCATATTATGCTACGCACTTACTTCTAAAAACTGCCGAAACCGGCCTGGAATATTTGACTTCGCTGCGTCAGCTATGTGGAATCGTTGCCAAATTTATGGTACCAGCAGGAACCTTGAAATAAATCATGGTATTTGTGTCTTTCGTATTCATCATTAAGAAGTTTTTACAGGTTACATACTATACTATGTACTTACTTAAAAATACTGTTGAAACTGGCCTGGAATATTTGGCTTCTCGGCGTCAGCTACGGTTCCACCTTTGCCAAATTGATAGGCACCACACCAGGAACGTCGAAATAATTTGTATTTTTTTCTTCATCGTTCAGAGCGGCATTTAAACCATAAAAACTAGGGTGATTTGACAGCTAACGTATTATGTTCATATGTGCCTCCCTAAAAACTGCTGAAACCGGCTCGCCAGGAAAATTAGGCGACGCGGAGGAGACTGTAACGATTGCCAAATTATGGTGCACCAGGAATGTTGAAGTAATTTATGGTATTTTTTTCTTTATTTATGTTAAGTAGAACCAACAGCTTTTAAGTTACAGTTTACAATCAAATATACACAGAAAGCCAATTAAGGGAACTCACAGGTAATAACAATATAGTCTAAATTATACTAATGCTAGGGCTACTAACGCATACACACATGCGAACGAGAAGAGTAGATTCGAGAACATAAAAATTCTAATATAAAAGTATGAAAACATTCGTGCTTAAATGTAATATTAGGCTTTGTAAGTAAAAATTCGCACAGTAGAGGAAAATACATACATTTGTAATAATTATTTAAACAAGAAGTAGTTAGGTACACTCACATGAAGCAACGCTTAACCATACTTTGTCTCAAATTAGGAATTTTGCAGTTGAATACTATATCAATATCCATTTCTTTCGTTAACTCTCGCGAATCAAGAAACTGTTCCGTCTGTAGTTGGAGGTTGGTTCTTCTATTATTTATCATTAAGGTTTTGACCGCTCATATACTGTCAGTTATCGGTTGTTGAATTGGAACCCTTACTGTACATATTGTAACAATGCTATAGCGTTACCTCGTTGTAGAATAAGTACGTGTGCCAGCGATATTTGCTGCACCGAATGCACCGAACTTGGCATCGCTACATTCGTCCGCTGTCCTAAATATCTAATAAATCATTACGCTTTGTATATCGTAATATAAACAGCGTATGTTTCATTGTAGGTAGTACCTACTGCATCGGAACGCAATAAGTACATAACACTCTCGAAGGTCCCAATCCCAACCGTCGCCCCAGATAACTCTGTTTGCGTCTGCGCGTCGGTTCCGGGCCTTATCGCAACTGATAAGGTTTTTATAATTGTCGGCTGGCCTGGCACCTTTGGAGTCTTGAGAAATTGTCTTGAGGGGAAAACTTGGTTGTAATTTATAAGATGATTTTGCTGGAGAAAAAGCAAGGCATCGTCTAAATTGCATCGTAATAGACCGGTACCTATATAATTCTTAAAAAATATACCTGAAACTACAGTACGATTTTCTTAAGATGTCGGTATTGTCGATAGAATGCCTTATTAGTAAGATTCCAACATTAAAAAACCGGCCATGTGCGTGTCGCACCACGCATAGGAGGGTTTCGTACCTTCAATGGAATAAGAACCAAACAAACTAATACCAAAAGGTCGTATCTGATGCCTATGGAGGAAGTTTTTTGGAGATAACTCAAAAATGGCTGAACCGATAATGTTCAAAACAATTTTCGTAGAAATTATATGATAAGGCGCATCTCTTCAAATTTTTTCATATTTTTTGAACTTACGGTTCAAAAGTTACGGGGGGGGGGGGGCTCACAACTTTTCTGACTTTCGAAGCGATTATTTCAGAAAATATTCACTTAATCACAAATTTAGTCAAAGAAACCTCAATGTTATTTTGAAAGACCTATCGATTGTTGTGTCACATGTTACCTGTGTGGAGCGCCCCCCCTTAAAAATTTTTTTTTTTTCAAATTTAACTACATAACTAAGTAGCTGCATACAAAATACACCTTATGTGTAAATTTTATTCAGATACGTCGTATAGTTTCCGATTAAAATGGCTGTGACATACGGACGGACAGACAGACAGACATGACGAATCCATAAGGGTTCCGTTTTTTGGCAATTGGGCTACGGAACCCTAATAATTACCACTATACATGGGTCTCAGAAGTGACCTCTTCTTTATGTTTAGTTTCCTTCTTACTTACTCATTTACCTAAGATTGTGTCATAAGTATTTTAATTTGTTTTGTTATTATAATCTTCAGATGCAAAATAGCAATTTTCTTCAATCATGAAGCAAGAAAATCAAGAATGTCTATTAATTGTTAATTTCGCCCAACCTGTATATTTATCTAATTTTACTTAGAGCTCGGTAAACCTAATAAAATTCTCAGAAATTAGGTTCGTAATCTACATAAAACCCTTGAAGTAATTATTAAAATAAGATTACAAGCTAATCTTATTTCGAAGTTAACGACTCAATCGAATCACGAAGTCAGAATAAACAAGTACTACTCCATTAAATGGACATCGATGAAAATTTTTCAAGAAAATTTGTACAAATTACGACTCGGTCCAGTCTCTTAAATAAAGGTTTTTTTGAATCAATCTTAATTGTTAGCTGGAAAAGAGTATACAACAAGGCGCCAAGAACTATTGTTTCTTAGTCAGAAATGTATTTTGTGTAATTTGAAATATCGAGACTATTCAACTTGCATAAATATCATAGGTTTTTTCATTATAAAATCGAATCCCGTACATTTATACCTGTGCGTACTACTGGTTGCTCCTGCAAGTATCAAAAGAAATGATATTTTATTACAAACCAAAATTATGCTCATACCTTGCATATGCCGTAAATAGGGCTTGCAATCCGAATATTTCGAATAGTAATTCTAATTTGTATGCAAATTATTCGAAATATTCGTATTATCCGGATAATATCCGGATAATTGCAAGCCTTAGCCGTAAACATAAAAATCTTGAAAGGCTTTTACAAAGCAAAACGAACATCGACTGTTGGTATCCCTATTTGAAAACGTAAGACAAGCCTGTTCTCAACAGTGGGTGATAATCAGCTGAATGTGAAAATAACATAATAATATTGCTTAATAAAAACGTGTTTGATTTTTAATCCCTTCCACCAGCTACAAAAAAACTTTTAGGAGACAACACAAAACAGTCAAGTTTTTATAATGTGCCTAGCCGCACTAGTTTGCATATAATTTTATTCCCTGTAATAAAATATCAAAATTCAAAATCAAAATACGTTTATTTCGAAACACTTAGGCTTCATAGAATTTTTACAATACAATTGACATAAATAAAATTACATAGGTACATTAAAAATAAAATTATTATTACATCATGGTTAGTAAATTGACTATTTATTCTAAGTGTTATTATGTCTATTTATTTATTAAATGCGTGTAGCAAAATTTATATCAGTCATACTGACGCTACAGTAAAAATATTGAAGTATATTGTACTTTTTCACCCCTGCATTAAACCGTCCAAGTGATTACTACGGGTGGATTTTTCCATTCAATTGAACTTATGAAAAGTCCACCGTCGCCCTCTGTAATCACTGTTTGATCTTATTATGTACAATTATAGATTCGTTTAAACCAGCAACAGTTTCAAGACAGTTCAGTATTTTGGCGCTAGCTGTGTCTGAATGAGATCATGAATTTGGATGGCATTATACAAAATAAAAAGGTGACAAAAATGTTTTGCGAAGTAAGTTCTCACTTTACTGTTAAATTTACTCCATTTGGTTTGGTTTTGTTTTACCTACTGGTAAATAATTATATAAAGTTACATTTTTTTCTTGTACATAACATAACATAAATACTCTTTATTGCACACCTCAAATTATAGAATCAAAGTATACACAAGTCACAAACAGAAAAGTAGAGGCAAAACAATTCGCGGTCTTATCGCTAAAGAGCGATCTCTTCCGGACAAGCACAGTAAGGCTTGTGTTGTAGGTACTAAGTATGTGACGATATATATAATAGATAGATATAGATAAATACTTAAATACATAGAAAACGTCCATAACTCAGGAACAAATATCCGTGATAAACACACAAATAAATGCCCTGACCAGGATTCGAACCCGGGACCTCCTGCTTCGTAGGCAGGGTCACTACCGTCTGGGCTAGGAGGCCGTTTGTTTAAGAAAACATAGGAAGAGATTTAGCACGCCTTAAGTCTAACGTACCTACCTATATATTAATTAAATTTAGATATTCAATATAGGTAATTAAACTTCGTATGTCCCTAAGCTAAATATGTGCTTAGCAACTATTTATACTTAAAGTAGTTAGGTACTCACAAATAGGTAGGAACCTAGAGCTTTTCCTTCGTAAGCCTTGTTTATAGGAAAATTAAATTAACTTAATGATTACATTTTCCTCATTTATTATTACCAGCTTCGTCATGTTCGACTAACAAACTCAAAAATCCAATATAATAACACAAAGGTAATGAAATCTTTAATTTCATCTTTCGTTAGCAAATACTCGTATAAAATGTCCTGTTTCGTAAAAAAGCCCGCTAATATTAAATCGGAGTTAAAAGGAGGACTTAGACAATAATGAGCCAACAGCGATGTTGGTTCAGCGTCTCGCTTGGCGAAATACGTATTATGCTATCAATATTGCTTGCTTCTTGGCGGCAAAACTTTTGAGTGCTCATTAATCTGATCGACTGAATAGTACCTATCTATAATTGAATAGATGAACTTATATTATATCTCTTAGTCCATACCGCAGTAAAATAATGTAATGTTTTTTTCTTCTTCACTTTTTCTATTATTGTATCTTGTGCATCTTTACTGTAAATTAAAAAATATTGTGAACATTAAGTTACAAATTTAGACACAATTGTGAGAATGTTAACCTGTATTGTATTAGTTTGTAATTTGTTACTGTTCCTATTTCAATAAAATAAAATAAATAAATAAATAAAATTGCATGAACTTTTCAACGCCAGCATATGTAAGTACCTTTATAAACGTCATATTTTCATATCAATTTGGCGTTCTTGGTGTGTCGTCCACACATTGAGTTTGGAAAGTTGGTGTAGATTTAGCGTGGTATCCTTGCAGGGATCTTAACCGATATTTTCAAAAAACCTTGAGCCAACCTATAGACACGATCCGATTTCAATACAACTCCAATGCATTAACAACGCAATACAGCTACGGCATAAACATCTGAATCAGAAATATCAGAATTTGCTTGAAAAATATTCCAACGCAACTCCAATACAACTTCAATATTGATTGATTGTTTGTTGTATGTTGGAGTTATGTTTGAGATAGGTTGTGTTCATAATGTATTGTTAATGTATTTTAAAATTAGAATCCGGCATTAGGTGATTAGTTACGTTATACCGACTCAACATATTTTACTATGGGGCCAAATCGAATATCAATTTATTTTTTGTATTACATACATTTCGGCAGATCAGATGTTGACGTTTTCTAAGGGCAACCAAAATCGTTGTTGCTATTTCTTGGGTTATCCCATAACAAAAGTTATTTATTATGACTTACCTAATCATTCGGTTGAAAAATCAGCCTGTATTGTTCAAATCTCATATATCCACAATTTTTTTTGAAACAAGTAATAAAATAAATATTATGGGATAATCCTTACACAAATCAACCTAGTCCCACAGTAAGCTCAATAAGGCTTGTGTTGTGGGTACTCGGGTACGATATATATAATATATAGATATAGATAAATACTTATATACATAGAAATCATCCATAACTCAGGAACAAATATCCGTGATGAACACACAAATAAATGCCCTGACCAGGATTCGAACCTACCGACTAGGCTAGGAGGCCGTTAAGTAATGTTTTTTTATGCAAAAAAACATCGTGGGGAAACTCACATACGAGTACGTCAAATTCAAAGATATGCATGTTTGGTATATACCTACCCGTCTGTTTAGGATAGTGTGGAGACTAGTAGTCCTAATCGTCATTCTCCTAGCGTTTGTCCAGGCTTTTGGCCACGGCTCAATCGTACCTGGGATCCGCTTGACAATCCAATCCCATAAACACATACCTAGTCCATATAATATTTTATAGGTACATAATAATTTTATAATGAGGTGCCCAATAGTAAGCTAATAATAATGCAATAGGAAGTAGCACTTAAATTCAAATAAAAATACCTACAAACAATATTTATATTTATTATTCGTTTATAATAGTCCATGCACATCATATACATTAAAACTTATACTAAATGGTAATAACGACTGATATATACGTAATTACGAAGTACGTAACACTGGCTACATTAAATTGCAGTGAGATCAATTATATTAATAACTATATCTAAACACTAACCTAAAATTATACATCTAGATATATTATACTAAAATTATACTGTTTTTATTTATTTATCGTATGGCTACATGTCACTGGATATAGATAGGCATTTCTTATCTGGTGTAGTATTAGTGGGAAAGCAGATGATGAAGAAAATCTAGTGAGTGCTGCGAGGTCCAGATGGGACAGTGCAGCTGCCTAATGCCAAGTTTGTTACTCTTTTAGCACCACACCACCCAGAAATCACGTGTAGGGTTATCTAAGGTTTTTCCGACGTCCGTCGGAAGAGTAACATTGATCCCCATTGAATTATACTGGTTATAATTGAGTACCTACTATAATTAATTATTAAGTAACTTAAAACTAAAATTTACTTATAAAACAATAAATAAAAATTTCATACAATTTACAGAATATTTAATATAAACACATACACCTTTCTGTTTCGTCGGTCGGTTAAAAACAAATGAAAACTCGAACATGAAGTAGATCGCGCGCTCGGACGTCGACCCCAATATTAGACTGGGCAAATAAACATCGGGACTCAGAACGACAGAGGGCGCTCGATCACGTATCCGGGAATCTATAGCACCGCCATGACAAAATGAGAGTAAACGCGCAAGCAATGCGTAGCTGGCGCTGCTATCGTTAAAAAAAGTCTTGTAGTAGGTATGATTTGGACATGGTACCGTGCGTGCCGTATTCTAATTTTAAAATACATAAACAATACAATGCATTAATAATTTTAAACAAAAAAGAAACGACTTAGCCTCCACCTTTTCAAAAGCAAATGCCCGAGCTACTGTAAAAAATACTCAAATCACTATAGGTGTGTCTATATTATTTGAACAGTTCCCTTGATTTCTCTAGGATCCCATCATCAGAACCTGACCTGGTGACAATGGAACCAACTGTTAAGTATTTATACTCTTTCAAACAAAATAATTTTCCAAATCGGTGCAGCCGTCTCCGAATAATCGCTGAACATACATAAAAAAATAAAATGAGAAATCTTAAAAGTTAGTTGAAAATATAATCTTATCTCAAACATTATTCCAACACACAATAAATAATCAGCCAATATTGAAGTTGTATTGGAGTTGCATTGGAATAATTTTCGAGCAAATTCTCATATTTCTAATTCAGACGTTCAGGCGCTAGCTGGTGCCGTATTCTAATTTAAAATTGTATAAATAATACATTAAAAACACAATCTATCTCAAACATAACTTCAACACACAACAAATAATCAACCAATATTGGAGTTGCATCGGAATAATTTTCAAGCAAATTCTGATATTTCTAATTCAGACGTTTAGGGGCTAGCTGTATTCCGTAGTTAATGCATTGGAGTTGTAATCAGGGGCCGTATTCTAACTTTAAAACACGTATAGACACGATCCAACTTCAATACAACTCCAATGCATTAACAACGCAATACAGCTACGGCATAAACATCTGAAGCAGAAATATCAAAATTTGTTCTAGAAATATTCCAACGCAACTCCAATACAATCAATCTTGGTCTCCAATATTGGTTGATTGTTTGTTGTGTGTTGGAGTTATGTTTGAGATAGGTTGTGTTCTTATTGTATTATTAATGTATTAGAATCTGGCACCCGGTTGGATAGTGTCTAAACATTTTAAAATAAAAGACCACGGCCCTAGTTTATGCTTGTTATGTTTGCTTAAAAAAAAACGAAATTAGACCAATGCAATACGCTCAGACTTTGACCCTCGATATTAGATTCGGTAAATAAACATTGAATTATCAGGACACGCCAGAGGGCGCCCGGTCACGTACTGGGGAGATATATCTGCTGCTATAAATAAAACTAGTTATGGGATATAATTTATACTTGCTCTTATTTGTGGTGCGTAAAAAATATTGACGTGCCGTTGGAAACTTTACAAAATTGCGGAAAATAGGAAAATTTCGGAAACTTCCCACAATTTTGTATGGGAATTGAAACTTCGTTTCTTAAATTTATACGTACTAAGACGTATGTGTCGGCACTTTTCAACCGACTTCAAGATTTCGAAGGAGGAGGTTATTCGTCGGGATCTTTGTTTTTGCTATTTTTTTTTATGTATGTTCACCGATTATTCGATGACGGCTGGATCGATTTGGAAAATTCTTTTTTGTTTGTAAGAGTGTACTTCACAGTTGGTCCCATTGTAACCAGGTCAAACCAGGAGAAATCGAGGGAACTCTTCAACTATTAATAGGCACACCTATAGTGATTTGAGGATTTTTACAGCAACTCGAGCATTTGCTTTTGGAAAGGTGGATGCTAGTTATCTAAGTGAAGTCGGTTCTTTTATGTTTAAAATTATTTAGCCATAGTTTTGTTTAGTTTAGCTATAAGCCATGGTTTAAATTGCCGCGGCATTATGCTGAGTGGGTGGGTGGGTATCCTATTTGACGTCTTTGTGTTGTTTAATTATTTGCTTTGTTTTTTGTGTGTATTTGTTACGTTAAATAAATCTATTTTCTTTATAAGTGTGTTTATTTTAAATATACAACTCATTTGCGATACCCGCAGTAGGTAATTGATGAGATTACCGTACATATTGTATGAGCAAATACATGGAACTGTTCTTTACATAATCTTGGGTTGGGTGGGTCTTTAAATGTTAATACCTCCTATTAAATACTTACCTATGATTAGTTATTTCCACTTATAAAATACGTACCTAAATGAATTTATTAGTAAGGTAATTTCTGTCGAGTATTATTTTACTTTAACATATGCATTCCATTAAGTACCAACTACTCTTTATAAAGTTCTTTTCTTCAAAAAGGGCGTGTACAGGTTCGGTTAGGCAACGCGCATGTGAATCCTTTGGAGTTACAGGTGCCCATAAGCTACGGTAACTGCTTACCATCAGGCGGGCCGTAAACATGAGAATGGTTGGAGAGTACAACATTTATACATACTATACCTACATACGCACACATACCATAGGGCCTGTATGTTCTCTGTAAATATATCTACTCCTAAATTACTATAAAAATGGTCGGTCTTCTCCAATTAGGTACTTTGCTTTTTTAACTGACTTCAAGATTTCTGTGTTTCATTTTTTACAAATACCTACAGATACAAATGTGTTTATTTCATTACTTTTTACAGTTGTTCTTAAGGTATCGAGGTTAGGCAAGTAAGTAGTCTATGTTAGTTATTAAAAGTTAGGTAACAATTTAAGGATATGAATCATATTTAACTAAAATCATGAAATGAGAAAGGTGCGGGTACATCTTGCTGGATTTTAGTGTGTCTTATTTGTAGTACCTACTTATTAAACACCATAAGGGTTCCTTTTTTACCATTTTGGTACGGAACCCTAAAAACGAAACTTTAGAAGTGCTAGCAGTCCTAAGCTAGAGTAGAATTCATATTTTTATATTGAATGGAGTAATTTGACATCACTTTACAATTTACATACCTACATTTATTTGCAAAGCTTTGAATCCTACCTTAGTGCTGTATTAACAAAATGTATCGAAACAAACGGTGTAAATTTTGAGTCACATAAGCAAGGTGTATATTTGTGTATACGAGTATATATTTTGTACCAATTTGAATGATATTCGTGCAAAGCTTAGAGCTGGTATATTTTTATGTAGCTATATCCTGGCTGAGTTAAAAATAAACTTCCACCCATTGTCACGCCACATCCCAAAACAGACAAGTTCTGCCAACAATAATCTATTCTCATCCAAATGTTCGCAATAGATACATTGCTAGAAGCCGTAGTATTGACCGAGCCAGCGCGCATGCGTGCTGCGCCGCAAGACGTATATAGCACATAGATACGCCCGTATCCAGCTATAGTTGTCAACAGGTAGGCTTTAAGAAACAGGTTAAATTGTATAAGTATAAATATGAGTGGAGCTAGATATATTGTATGTTGTATGTTAAAAATATGGTGTATACTATACTACGTGCCCGCGAGAAAACGAAAGATTTTAACAGTATATTCTAGATTGTATTTAGAGATAAAAATGTCATATAAACTGTTTTGAAATTCGCCTAGTTACAGAGTAAAAACCAACTTAAAAAAAAAAATTGGGTTTCAGTGCAAAACTCCGTTTTGATGGCAATGTCACCACTATGAGGCCTAGTCTAGACGTCCTTATTGATATTTTTTCCAAAAAAAATTTACTTATTATGTATAAAAAGTATAAAAACATTCAAAAAGTCGAAAAAAAAATTTTTTTGGCGGAATTCACCTATGTATGTATAATGTTTTTTCCTTGTTATGACCTCAGGAATGCGTGATTAATTTTTTTCCGTTTTCTCGCGGGCACCTCCCCATTGAAAACGTCGACGTTAGATCGGGCGAAATGTATGAAACGGCCAAAAATTTTCTTGTGTTTTTGAAGTTGGTCCCACAGTAAAAATTGTTTAGTATGGCCTACCAAATCTACTCGCACAATATGGCTAGTTATTGAAAAAAAATCCTGTATATCGGAGCGGCCAAGGTGGTCACAAATATCTGAACAACGCCTCTATTGTCAAGGTGATAAAGTGCATGGTCCAATTTTTTTGAGTACCTTGGCCGGTCCGATATATCTGATGGCAACTGTAACTGTTAAGACACAGGTTGAAAATTTGTATATGCATAAGGCTGCGTTGCCATCAAAGATGAGCGAGAATACGTTGCGAGGAATGTGTTTGTTAAGAGCCAATCCTAGAGCTAAACTTTACGAGGATGGGTAAATGAAGTGATTCTATTGGTTCTTAGAAAAATATTTCTCTTCAACCCCGTTCATCTCTGGTGGAAACGCAGCCTAAATGTAAATGTAATAGAGAATATGTATGATTGTGCCCCCCCCTAAATTTTTTTTTCAGCAATTTTACTTCAAACCTTAGTAGCGATACAAAATACACCTTTGGTTAAAATTTTATTTAGATACGTCTTATAATTTCCGAATAAAACCGCGGTGACATACGGACGGACGGACGGATGGACAGACGGACATGTCGAAATTATAAGGGTTCCGTTCCTATATACGGCCAAACGATGCTGAATCTGTATATAAAGCCCTGACATACCTCTTATATTTGTCCTAAATCTGCTTCCTAAATGATTTACTCATTTGATTTAGTCAAGTCTAACCGCATTTAGCAAGTACCTAAGTTCACTACTAAGTTAAGTTAGGATTCTATAAGGATACTAGTTAGGACGCTTAAAAGAATAAAGTGTATCAGGGCTAATACTTACTGACCTACCACATTGTCAGCTTTAAAACGATAAATTCGGTTAATTAATAAAACAACTTACCTCTCGTCAATTAACAGCGATGCACCGGACGAACTAATCGTTATTTATCCGCCGCAACAGCAATACTTTAAAAACAACCAAAAAAGAAACATAAATCAAAATGAAGAACAATCCATTAACTGGATCTACACTAAAAAAAAAAACCAGGCCGCTCTCTGATTGGTCGGCGCGTTGGCGGGAGATCACGATTGGCCGCGGCCACGCTGCGTTCGGAAATCTGATACTTTTTAATAATGGCTCCTTTAGCTAATGCGATCCGCTTTTATATTAGATCGTAGGTTAGTATTTTATTACATAGGAGGGTCCAAATACGGTCTTAAGTGGCCTCCAATTCTGTGGGAAAGGGGCCGCTGTCTCGGATTTCTGGTCGCTGTGTGGTCGGATGAGCGTAATAAGCTAAGTAATGGATTTTGTTTCGCTATTTCGGTAGACCTGGCTTATAAGTAATTGCCTATGGGTTGTTAATTATGTTTGGCGTTCTTTGAGAGACTTGTTTAAAATACTAGATTGTAAGTGGATATATATGTTATTGTTATAATGTCAACTTGATTGATTATCAATCTACATATATCATCATATAATTTTAGGTCCTAGATGAACCGGAATATATATGGCGCACGTAATTCTGTTGTTTGTTATAGTGGTAATTTTTTAAGATGTCGGATGCAATTAAATTTATAGATATACTTACTGTTTTGCGCCAGTTGGGTTTTGGTAGATTTTATTCTCTGCTGCCGTCTCGTTTCGTTCCGTTTTCAAAATCTCCTTCACGTTTTTAGTAATTATTTGATTAATAGCTATAGATACTTACCAAGTAGCTATGTCTAGAACTTACCTTATTAATGTTTGAAGTACCTATGTTAAGTACCTATAATAACTTTCTAAATACGTAGGTCAAATTTGCCAATCATATTTACTTACCTATGGCAATAAATCGTTTATCTACACTCATATTGTAAGTTCTCTAAAACGTGTTCGAAAACGGTAGGCAATGGCTAGCATTACCACGACCGATTTTACTATGATAAGTTTTTTATCCGTAGCAGTAACGTAATTTTAACTTTTCATGCTCAATTATTGATGTGCTATGAGTTTTGATAACATAATGTACACCTGCACCCTCCCGGGGATCCGCCGACAGCCCGACACGCGCCCGCGCGACCGCCGGATCACGAGAGTTGGCCATGGTGGCGGTGCGATGGCGGCCATTCTATGGTTTCCAAATAAGGCATTTAGAATAAATAATATGAGTGTAGATAAAGCAGTGTATGCAACTGTACGTAATTAGGCCTTAAAACACTCGTGTGATCTTATTATGAAATTCGCCTGCGGCTCATTTCATAAAACCACACTCATGTTTTAAGGACCCTTATTACGTAACAGTTACATAAACTACTATTGTAATAAATATATATTGCTAAATAAGATTTACATTTAAAACCGCAGACAATCAATCACTAAGGAAAAAACTCGCGAATAGGTATTGGCAACAGTAAGCACAAATTAATCACAGCTTCAACTTATCGAACAAGTTATTGCTCAAATACACTCGAGACCATTGATGCGACCGAGCAAACAAAAATATCGACCATTCGATAACACCTCGATAAGCCGATACTACGGGCAAATAGTAAATACTATGACACTAAGATGATAAAAACACTGATAAAACGGAACGCACCCAAGCTTTCAACGGTCTTTTTTCGAGTTTTGGCGGGAATTCATGCTAAAGCTCTAAAAAAAGGGTTATAGATTATAGAATCTTATTTATTGGTCTATGTAATGAAATTTTAAAAGATAAAAAATTTCCAATTAATGTGTAAGAGCTTTTAAAACATTTTGAATTGTACAATATTGTTTTTAATTTTGTTAAAAGTACCTCGGTATTTTATAGTTATTTATTTAGGCTAGTGTTAATAATATG
The DNA here is from genome assembly GCA_947086415.1 of Pammene aurita. Lineage (NCBI taxonomy): Eukaryota > Metazoa > Arthropoda > Insecta > Lepidoptera > Tortricidae > Pammene > Pammene aurita. The sequence goes on along the minus strand of OX352306.1, from coordinate 22,184,164 downwards.
GAATTGTTTAAGTAGTTAAAGTTGATTCTGATTGTATAATTGTGTTTATTTTAAGGTTATTTCTGTGTATCTAGTTTTAAGTTTATATACAATTGTATGTTTCTTTTGATGCTAATGGCCCTGGTAGCCAAAGCTCCAATAAAATAAAATAAATAGTCATAGAATCTGTTTGAAAAGAGAAGTGTCATAGAATATATTAATTCCTATATAAACCACGATACTTCTCTTAAATCAATAAATATAATTTGACGACAAATCGACCTAGTCTTACAGTAAGCTCAATAAGGCTTGTATTGTAGGTTTATCGGCTGTAGACGACGATATATATAATAGATAGATAAAGATAAATACTTAAATAAATAGAAAAATCCATAACTAAGGAACAAATATCTGTAATTAACACAGAAATAAATGCCCTGACCAGGATTCGAACCCGGGGCCTCCTGCTTTAGAGGCAGGGTCACTACCGACTAGGCTAGCAGGGCTTACGAACGAACTCCAGCAAATAGATTAATGGAGTTTGTATTTCGCATAACCCGTTACAGAATATGGTTGTAATTGCAGTATCTTCCATTGAATCTCCTAAATGTAGTTGTGACTTGTATTCACTTAAAAAGATATTTGCAAAGAATCAGACGGCAATTCTAAACGTCATCTTCAACAAGTATCCCAAAGGAAAATTTTCATCCATGGGATGTAATCTTTGTACCTAAAATTACAAAACGGCAAATTATTGTTAAAAGTGTTTTATTTCTTATCGACAAAGAAAACAATTATAAGTATCATAACAATGTCTATTATGATACTTACCCCTGAGGTTAAAGGGTTTTTCAAATAAAAATCTCTACTTCATTTGATATTGATCTGACATTACTTGTAGTGCAAAAAAAAAACATATTTTTTGCATTATTTGCGATCGGCAAAGATATATGCATATTGTGTACAGATCATTTCAGTATCCAATATCCATCTACCTAAGCTAATCCGAAGAAATAATGCTTACATAAATGTTCAGTATCCAATATCCATCTACCTAAGCTAATCCGAAGAAATAATGCTTACATAAATGTACGTAAGTAATTTCAAGGTCTCTAAAAAAACAAAAAAACTATTTAAGACACAGTGATTATGCCACTAAAAGTGTTGTTTTTTCATTGATTTATTATGTTCTACTAGATGTGACATCTAGAACAAATTTTGTGTGTCATGTTTGGCGGTTGACAGCTGTGACTGAATCAAAGAGTAGTATAGACTTGTAGTGATTTTCACCACAACTTTTGGGACAAAATATTTCTTAGGGATGTCATCTTCTGTCACTCAATGGTTTTTTTCTTTCTTTTATATGTGTAAGTTTTTAATGTTTGGTGATTTGGATTTTGGCAACACCTACTTTTCTGTTAATTAACAAAGGTTTCCGCCTTCCCAAAGGTTGTTTGGAAGAGATTTTTAGCGATACGACCGCCAATTGTTTTACCTCTATTTTTCTGTTTGTAACTTGTGTATACTTTGTTTCTTTAATTTGAGGTGTGCAATAAAGATTTTATGTTAAGATTTATTGCAAATTTAACAAAATAGGTTAACTTAAAACATGCATGGCTTATCGTAAAAGGCGGGAAACATTCCTTAGCATGACTCCACGTCGACACATTGGCAGTCAAGTTATCACACATGGTATATTTGCATATCTAGCTTATCGGTACATATCGGTATACTGTCAATCGACTTACACTGTTTTGATGATTTGCTGTTTTCAGTGTTACAGACTGTCTGCAAATAAATTGTGCAAATACCGCCGTCCTTAAAATAGTTTATCTACTGGACTCGGTATTAACTGCAGAATATCTGAAATAAAAACATATGTGCACCCACGTTTTGAAGACTAGCAATGTGTTTCATTAAATGTCGAATAAGGGCATTTTCACTTACATAACTGTGTCGGTTAGTAATCATCACAAAAGTGACGGTCAATGTCACAACCCCTACATTTTGTCAGGAATGTGACGGTTTGACGTTACTGAAACAAGACTTCAGTCGTGCTTTAAAGTACAGGTTAAAATAAAAATGCCCATAAACATAGGTATTTATAAATATAATGATCTTGTACAATATCAACATACCTTAGGTATTAATCTAAAAGATTCACCCCATTCACCTTTTTGAAGAAGAGTTATTCACCTGTACATAGAACTACCTTGAAAGAGATGGTAATCCCAACGTGATTTTCAATTAAATCGTTCATTTTGCGTCTATATTATGTAATCATTCGTACTAAATAAACTAGGTACTTTTAAAAATATAATAGTCTCAAATATATACGGGACCATTTTATGGTGGCCCAGAATCAACGCTCTCCTTTTGCTTCGGCATGCATTCTCATGTGGGTATGATCATTTTGGTATGCATACAAATACAATTGACAAAATGGCGGAGGGTCATTACCCCTGAGTTAAGTGGGATGGTTGAGAACAATTAGCTTCAAACTGACAAACTAATTGACAGTTAGGAATAAACTGGCATTCATATAGAGTTACGTGTTTAATCATTTTGCCTAGTGATCAAAGTGTGCACATGAAAATATACGTAATCTAAAACGAACTTTTTTCAGTTCAGAATACTCCAGTTAGCGACGAAACTTTGGCCAAAATATATTTTATTTTAGGTTATAAAGCCTTTTTATTCCTTAATAAATAAACAGTATTTTTACATATTAGTTCGTAATTACATAATTGTATAAAATTAAATTATTATTTCATTTCATGCATTATTTTTTATATACTTAATATATTTTTCACACCACCTGCTCGACAATGCCAAATTATATATCATGCAAACCTCACCGAAAGCAAATCATTATAGCCCTTGGCTTTAGCCGGGTTATAATGTTGTACTAAATCTCATTATAACCCGCTGGTTAATAATGTGAATTCACTTCCCATAGCTCTTATTGTTATGTGCTTAAAGTCTAATTTCGTAAAGTCCGCACGGTGCACAGCCCCGCGACGCCAGCCGGGGCCCGCGCCGCCGCGTCGAGCTGATTTGAAAATCGAATTTATTCGGAAAATCCATCGACATATAATATCAAGACGAGTAAAGGCAAGCAAAGTTCATGTGAAAACACGACCCATTTTCATGTTTACAAAATTAAAATGTCTTATGTCTTGTTAACCAATCAAGTACGCATTCTTTAAGCATATTTTTTTGTGTTAACCTTAATTCTGCAAAGGTTTCATGCCATTTCACCAATAAGAAAAGTTGCCGTGTTGTGAGTGGTCAAAATCAATTTGACAATGAAGTTTAATTGGACAGGAGACACTCAAATCAAATGACGGAAAATGTCAAGTTAACGTATAATAAATACGCCTTAGTTTGACGTGGATAGGTTCACGTAATAAATAATACTTAATGCAATCAATTAACAATTTATTTTTAGTGCATTTTTCATTACTTATGTAATATACGTAAATTTAATCGTTCTTGGAATAAGGAATATGAAAGCCTTCTATTCATCTTTCTTTTATTTAATTATTTATTTATTTAAACTTTATTGCACAACAAGTGAAAATGTACAAATGGCGGACTTAATGCCAAATGGCATTCTGTACCAGTCAACCATTGGGCCAAACAGAGACTTGTACTATATTGTAATTAAAGTGCTTAATTACAATATAGGGACTTACATACTACAAAATAAGCATAAATTAACATATTTTTTTTACAATTTTATAAATTATAATTCATCATCGTTTCATAGGGAGACCCTCTTGGTCTCAAGCAACATAATGTTAAGCAATTAAGGTTGATTATGGCAAAAGAAAAACGATTATTTTTTAACTTTATTTATGACCAGACTAGAAAATAATAGCATACCTTCAATATAAATAGTCAAAATTCTCTTTGCTTCCTCGTTTTTTAGAACTAAATAAATAACGGATGAGTTCGTTTATGTGTACTATTTATTTTAATAGGCTTAGGGAGATACAAAGATAAATTTACATTTTGTATCCATTTTTTTATACTACAACAGGAGCAAACAGGCATACGGCTCACGTGATGGTAAGCAGCTACCATAGCCTATGGATGCCTGTAACTCCAGAGGTGTCTCATGTGCGTTGCCGACGCTTTCATATAAAAGAGGATTCACTGTGTTGACAGCTAAAGGGACAAGAGGATCCCCCGTCGTCAACACACTGCATCCTCTGAGCTCTCTGGCAACCTTACTCACCGGCAGGAACACAACACTATGAGTAGGGTTTAGTTCTAATTGGCTGTGGTTTTCTGTAAGGTAGAGGTAGTTCCCCAGTCGGGCTCTGCTCTAGATTTGATAATTAAAGACTATGCTATGAAGTTATAGCATTCATTATTAATGAAAAATAAGAGTCATACCTATTAGCCAGTTGTACTAGAAATGGCACGGCCAGAATGGTATGATTTTACCAGAGTAAGTATAGTAGGTACTAATTCGAAGGGTTTTGTTTTGTCGATTTATTACTACTCGGTAATACTTATAAATGAATATTCATTATACTTTTCCTCAAATGAGTTATGTTTACTTTTCCAAAACTTATATTGCATAACATCGACCAAGTCCGTTAATGTATGAGAATATCTATGCGTGATTTACTTACCGATGAAAAGAAATATCACCATCTTTGGCGCCTGTGTGGCTCCTGCACCAATTCACGGCACAAGCCGGCATTTTAATACCGATATATTACCGAAATTTCATGGACCGAAAAAACTAATATTTTGCCGACATGACAATTTCAAAATGTTTGACATGACATTAGGGCACCGCTGTCATAAGCTCCGCCCACTTTGGCACCAGGAAAGTGGAGCACATTTTGAGCGTTGATTACGCTTCCTTACTTATTATTCTTCCAAGGGAAAATCGTGCTGGCCACCTCAATTTTAAATACCTAAAACAAATGCCGCGAGTGTCATAAGACGCTGCAGTATACGGAGTAAAACTGCAGGTTCTATAAAAATAGAAGATAAAATTAGAATAAAATGGACTAATGTATCAAGAATAAATTTTTAGGGTTCCGTAGCCAAATGGCAAAAAACGGAACCCTTATTGATTCGTCATGTCTGTCTGTATGTCTGTCCGTCCGTATGTCACAGCCATTTTACTCGGAAACTATACGACGTATCTGAATAAAATTTACACATAAGGTGTATTTTGTATGCCGCTACTCAGTTATGTAGTTAAATTTGAAAAAAAAAATTTTTAGGGGGGGGCGCTCCATACATGTAACAAAATTTTTATTTTTTATATTTTTGACTAAATATCAACATGTGACACATAAATCGATAGGTCTTTAAAAATAACACTGAGGTTTTTTGACCATTTTGTGATTAAGTGAATATTTTCTGAAATAATCGCTTCGAAAGTCAGAAAAATTGTGCCCCCCCCCTGTAACTTTTGAACCGTAAGTCCAAAAAATATGAAAAAAATTGAGGAGATGCGCCTTATCATATACTTTCTAGGAAAAATTTGTTGAACATTATTGGTTTAGCCATTTTTGAGTTATCTCCAAAAAACTTTTTCCATAGGCATCAGATACGACCTTATGGTATTAGTTTGGTTCTTATTCCATTGAATGTACGGAATCCTGCTATTTGTGGTCCGACATGCACTTGGCCGGTTTTTACTTTTGATTTACTTTAATAAAAATCCGTTTCTAGTAGCCTTAGCTATTTTATTGTCTCGCAAGAGGTGAGAAAAGTAGAGTATAATCCTCGGGAATAAAGCTGTTTTTGTCACGGGCGCGCTTGAACCCCTCACTGCACTCAGGACTCAGTCTTAATTCCCTCGCTTCGCTCGGGAATTAACTCATAACCCCCTCGCTGCGCTCGGGAGTAAAATCTGGAGTCCTTCGTTACGTTCAGGATTCAATATTGCGCCCGTGACATAAAACAGTGCTTTATCCTCTTGGTGTACAATCTACTATTACGCTATCATTTGATTTACTTTATTTTATCAGTTTTTCATGCATTAATAGGTTCATATAGCATTATTTTATAAATTACACTTTCTTCTTTTTTTTTAAATTTATTATTAAGGACCTCTCAACGAGTAAAGGCCTCCTCCATATCCTTCCATGTATCTCTATCCATTGCCTTTGTATTCCAGTCCTTTCCAGCAGTTCTAACTATCTCGTCTAACCACCTTTCTTTCGGTTTTCCTTTACCGCGCTTACCGAGTGGTCCTGGCCACATAGTTATTTTCTTTGCCCATTTTTCCTTGCTCATACGTGCCACGTGACCTGTCCACTTCCATTTTAGTTTTTTACAGTGTTGTAAGGCGTCGATTACGTTTGTTGTCTTCCTTATATCCGTATTTCGTATTCTGTCCCTCCTCTTTACTTTTAAAATGCTTCTCTCCATGGCTCTTTGACATGTTTGTATTCTATTTGTTGTATAGTTACTATATATCCATGTTTGACTGCCGTATGACAGGCATGGGAGTATACAGGAGTCTAGAACCTTTTTCTTGAGTTTGACAGGAAGGTTTGACTTTAAGATTTCTTTAAAGCTCCAGAATTTGTTCCATGTTAAGCTTATTCTTCTGTTTATTTCGTCTTTGTGTCTGATATTAGTAAAAGCTATGTGTTTACCTAAATATATATATTCTTGTACATATTCAAGTTCATTCTTATTTACATATATTGGTGTTTTTGAAGCATTGGTCATGACTTTTATTTTCGCTGTGTTCATTTCTAAACCAATATTATTGCTAACTGTTTCAAGCTGGCATATCATTTTTTGTAGCTGTATTGCAGATTCCGAAAAAAGAATTAAATCGTCGGCGAAACGAAGATTGTTTAAATTTTCACCTTTTATGTTTATCCCTTTTCGGCTCCAGTTTAGGCTTTTCATAATACTTTCTAGAACTGTGACGAATATTCTAGGCGAGAGAGGGTCGCCCTGCCGGATACCTCTACATATATTTATTTCTGGGCCCTTTGATTCCATTCGAACACGAGAAACGCTTTTTTTATAGATGTCTTTTATCAGATCTATAATCTCTGTTGGGACGTCGCACTCGTGTAGAGCTTTCCACATACTATTATGTGATATGGAATCAAACGCCTTGGCATAATCAATAAAAGCCAGGTAGATAGGTCTTTGTCGTTCTTGATACTTCTCTATTATTAATTCAAGCGTATGGATATGATCTATAGTACAAAAACTTTTTCGAAAACCCGCCTGCTCTACTGGTTGGTGCTTTTCAGTAAACGTAGCGAGACGTTCTTCAAGGCAAGATGCGAACAATTTGTATAAGTTTGGTTGCAGGCTGATGGGTCTGTAGTTGGCAATATTCGCGGGATCTCCTTTCTTATATAAGAAAATTATATCAGATATTGCCCATTCAGTAGGTATTACTGTCGCGTCGAGTATTTTGTTGAATAAGTTAGTTAAGTGTGCTACTAGCAGAGATTTGCCTACTTTAATTACTTCATTTGGAATTCCATCTGGACCGGAGCTTTTTCCTATTTTCAAGGCCTATATGACAATAGGCCAAAATATATATTTATACTAATCCGTAGGTTTTAAGTACTTACCATGTTACTGGATTCTTGTTTGCCCCCGTAATGGTATTAAAAATGTTGTTATAAAAATATTTAAGACACCTCAGCACCCTCACCCGCTTAGTTACTTCTGTTCTGCTGCTTAGCTCCCTAAAATAAAACCAAAATAACGCGCCCTTTAAACCACCTTTAAAAATACAATATATAAGTTATCGAAAGTTTGCAACGATAGTTCGCGCTAAGCCATTTTTCCATCCGCACAGTGTAACCAAACTAATTCATCTTGCGCCGGCCAGTCATAAATCATCGGTGACGGGCGCATGGAATCTAATATCACTGGAAATTTGGATGAAAATGGACGAATGAATACTAAAGGGGTCTCGTAGGTACGAAGTTTCTGGAAATATTAGAAGTGAATTCTGGCAGCGTCGTTGTGAAAATAGTATTAGGCAGGCTGCACAAACGCTGATTTATAAATACCTACACAGATCGATGTATAATATTTTGAGAAATTAAATAGGTATACTCGTAGCGCACCGCTTGTAAGTCTAAGGACCCCCCCCCCTGCATACAAACTTTGTATGCAGGGGTGGGGGTCTATTTCTCTGCAGCTGACCGTACATAATATTAAGTCAATATCAAATAAATTTGAATTATTATCTCTAAGGTAATCTGACACAATCTTACACACAAGAGCAATTCAGAATTTTAACTATAAAACTTTCGTGAGACTAACATATTAAAAATATTTATAACGGGTTACGGTAATTTATGTCGATTTTTGCTCGACATGTTTCCACCGTTCGTGCTAAAGATATATGTAATTTGATCGAAATATGACGAGCAAAAATCGACTTAAACTACGTGAGTAACCCGTCACCAATATCCATACTAATATTATAAATGGGAAAGTGTGTGTGTTTGTTTGTTTGTTTGTCCGTCTTTCACGGCAAAACGGGGCGACGAATTGACGTGATTTTTTAAGTGGAGATAGTTGAAGGGATGGAGAGTGACATAGCCTACTTTTTGTCTCTTTCTAACTCTCCACTTCCCTAAAATGGGGGGTGGAAGTTTGTATGGAGCATTACGGGGGGCAAAGAGTAACCGTGTGACCCCGAATATAACGCGAGTGAAGCCGCGGGCAAAAGCTAGTTTTTTAATATGAGCAATTAACAAATTTGTTGGCCACTATATTATATGCAAATTTTATGAAGTACAATATTTATTCAAAACATTAAATCATATGTTTTGAGCCCTTTGTTGCAAGTATAATATATCATTGCATGGCTGTGTAAAGGCTGACTAACAACTCCACGGAATCACGTTAAAAAGCTGCAAAGTCAAAACTCACAAGTTTATTATTAATTCAGCCGCCGGTGCCCAATACGGCTAAGTGCCGAGCGTGATCGATGGTGTTTGCACACAAATAGTTTTCCTTTTGTGCACAAGATTTCACTCACCAAATTGGAAGGGACACGGGGACATTCCATGGGATCGGTGATGCGGTAGATGAAATGTAGGCGTATGAGCACAAATTTATAGGTACGTACATCCTGTAGGAAGGTTTCGTGTATTCCCATATCTATGCCCGCCGAGAACGAATGGGAATAGGGGTTTCTCTGTCCCCATCGACATACTGCGTGCGATCGAGGCGAGGACGGATGTGAATATACAGTAGGTACATTAAATAAATAAATAAATATTATGGGACAGTCTTACACAAATCAACCTAGTCCCACAGTAAGCTCAATAAGGCTTGTGCTGTGGGTACTAGGCGACGAATGCGACGATATACAGTCTGTCCCAGGGAGAAGTGACCGCCGAAAGTAGGTCGATTGTTTACGTAAAATTATCGATAAAAAACATTACTTGAGAGGTCTATCGACAAAAGTTTTTTTATTGCCATTTAATTTTTTTTGTAGAAACGGCCGACTTGTTGCACTATTTTTTAAATATTTCGGTTGTGTTGAGTTTATTTGCCATTCTGATTGTTTTAATTAATTGTTATTACTGTAACTTATCCGCTTAAACTCAAAAAAATAATCTATATATATAACATATAGATATAGATAAATACTTAAATACATAGAAAACATCCATAACTCAGAAACAAATATGAACACACAAATAAATGCCCTGACCAGGATTCGAACCCGGGACCTCCTGCTTCATAGGCAGGGTCACTACCGACTAGGCTAGGAGGCCGTTAGGCCGGTGTGTTCTTTTGGAATAATAGTACATTTTGATGAAAGGTCGGAAAGTATGTCATTACTCCACGAGAGATATCTTCAGTGGCTTTACAGCCTAAACCCTAGAAGTGTTCATATTAGTGTTTACTTAGATTGGATCCGGGGTATGTCCTTAAACTACGTCCGGACTTGGGTATGTCCTTAAACTACGCCAAAAAAGAGAGGTATGGGCACTGCGAATGACATCTCGCTAAGTGTGGTAGGGCACGTTCAGCGAATGTCATTTCGCTCAAATCTGGAGCAGAGCTCGACTGGGGTAGTCCACCTTACAGAAAACCACAGCCAAATAGCACTAGACCCTACTCATAGTGTTGTGTTCCTGCTGGTGAGTAAGGTTGCCAAAGAGCTAAAAGAGGACCCAGTGAAAAAAAAAAGATATATGATGATCGTGATCAGTGAGTCATAGTCAGTAAGTCAGTGACAAAATTAAGGAATTTTGACTTGCAATAATTCTTAAAGTGTATGTTGAAATTCAATGATATTGGTAATATATCTTCCTTGTGTTATGGCCTCTTAGTGACAGAAGTTTCAGCCTTCCAGCTTTATCGACAACATAATTAGAGGGGGGTCGAAAATGGCCTGAATGGCTTCGGGAAAAGGATGGTACGGCCGTGCCTTTGTTTTGATTTGCTCGACTTAAGATTACTTAGATTAGCAATAAAACTTCTGAGGGTCTAATTAATTCTTCAAAACAACACGATTTGACATGACTTAGCCAAATAGCCAACCTTATTTTCTCCACTGAGATTTTTAACGAAAGTGTATATACATGGCCATGGCACTACCGCCTCTCATGCGAGTCGAATAGGCCCCGTATACGCATAGGGGACTAGCCTAGCCACGTCGCGTCGGATACACCTACGTCGCTTATTCCGGCCCTAGCAAACATAGATAACGCCAACACATCAAGCGTCGAAAAAAGGTTTTCTTCCCGACATACATACCTCGCACATATAGTTATGTAGGTATACATACATAGATACCTACCTAGATCGAGGCGGGTGTTGTGCTATTAAGGAAATCGTGTAACAGGTAACATGGTTTTACCTTATCCTTAAAAGGAAGCTTATAACCAGATGTACGGTCAACCAATTTGATTCTTAGGCCACTGTAGAACCTTGTCGTAATGACAGTTGCCCGTGGATACATATAAACGTAACCTATTCGCTACCAAACTAGCTATTGTGACAAGATTCTAGAGTAGCCTAGGAATCAAATTGGTTGACTGTATGTGAGCCGGCTATTATTAAGTACTTATTCCATGTATGTAATTTTTACTAGGGATTGTTGGTATGGTATATGTATTATGTTAGGCATGTGAAATAAGTATAATTTATATTCCATACTTAGACTAGTCAACCTGTACTCAACGATCACCATTCGGCTTCTTAATTAATAAGCTACGGGTTTGATTTCACTCTAAGAGTTAAAAGAAACCTAACGCAGCAAAAATGTTTGGTATATTGATAAGAAATTTGATTTTACTGTAAAAATATGTATGTGAAGCCCTGCCCTTGCAAACCTTTCTATAGGCAAACAATGAAACGAGTTGACTTCTATTTGAAAACCTTAACTACTTCATGAAATTAAATCTCGTGTAGGTAAGTAGGTATACAAAACTAATCAAAACTGATGACTGAACTGTGAAAATCATAATAAAAGTACAATCTTGCATTTTCATTAAAATGAATGCAAAAAATAGGTTATATCGTCGTTATATTTTTTTAAACAATAACAACTACAGCATTTCATAGCAAAAACTGAATAAATAACATCTACAAATTTTTTTTTACAATAAATACAAAAATATTACTTTTAAACAAAGTGCTAAAGAATTGTCACTTGTAAAATAATTATGAAAATGTAACTTTTATTTCAAATGTCCGCTTTTATTTTCCACATTGTCGGATATAGACGACACAGGCAATAAAATGATTAAAGGCGTTTTACCGAGTAAGCGTCGGGATTCGAACCCGCGGTGGGTGGTTTACAGCCTCCATAAAGCTAACCCACTTCACCGCCGGCACGGGGACGCGTTTGCATTGTGTTACGGCGAAGACAAGTCAAAGTCTTAACCCTTTATCGACTGACGACAAAATATCTTTGTTTTTTGAGCTCTGAATCGGTTGAATCCAAAAATTTTATTTTATGGGGATCAATGTTACTTTGCGTCCGTAGGAAACACCTTTGACAACCCTACATGTGATCCCTGGATGGTGCTAAAAGAGTAACAAACTTGGCAGCTGCACCGTCCCATCTGGACCTCGCAGCACTCACTGGATTTTCATTATCATCTGCTTTCCCACTACTACCACCCCAGGGAAGAAATGCCTATCTATATCCAGTGACATGTAGGCATACGATAAATAAATAAAAATCGAAAATGATAAAAAGCTTATTTTCGAAAAGTGGCAGAGTCCAGTAACAATTTGAAAACGAAAATTCCTAATAATGAAATAACGCACATGAATTGCGTTTGATAAGATATGTAGCTTGAAGGCTTGTTATTGTAAAAAAATATTTTTAGTACACATTTATTATTATTTAATACCCGAAAACTCAATTCTTGGAGAGCTTATTTAGTGTGGACGTTGATTCGTGCAAACTTGTATCTTAATTTTTTAATATTATGCCTTCTACTGTTCCACTTCTGCAGTTTAAAAAGAAACTCCCTTTCAATAAATGTTTACAAACTAATAGTAGTATGATTCGTTATTGTAAAATAGTATCAAAAAGTTGAGTGAAATCGAAGAAAAAAATACCGGACTCCTGAAAAAAATACCGTTCCTATTAACCATTCTGGTTTCAATAAACCAGGCTATATTCAGGATAGATATGAGAAAAAACATCACTAAATCAGATTAAAACGATTTTCAGTAAAAACGAAGGGCATCATTAGCGTAATATTTAAAAACTCAAATAAAAACAAATCAAAATTGTATTAAAATTATTTGATTTGTTCTTCAGTTGTACCTACTCAAATAATATTTCAAATATTGGCCCTATCTTTGTTGATGAATTATTTTAATTAATGCCTTCAGTAAGGTAGGTTTAGATATTTTTTTATGTAATCATCATTCTAACACCACCCCAGAAAGCCTTTGAATATGCAATCACAACTTTGATCTCATTTTGACATCACTCGTATCGGAGCCTCCAAGATTGCAACGAACAGCGAGTAATATCAAATTAAGATCCAAATCAGATTAAAAATAAAAAGATCACATAGAAAGAGAGATATAATTTACCTACCTATTAATTAGGTAAGTTATTGAAGATATTGTATTCCATCTATTCCCATACGACCCAGGGGGTCGTATTCTAACTTTAAAACACGTTTAGTCACAATCCAACTCCAATACAACTCCAATGCATTAAATACACGATACAGCTAACGCCTAAACATCCATATAAGTAATATCAGAATTTGCTTGAAAATTATTCCGATGCAACTGCAATACAACTTCAATATTGGTTAACTATTTGTTGTGTGTTGGAGTTATGTTGGAAAAAGATAGAGACGGAATAGGGGGCCTTTAAAACACGTATAATGCCACCAGATACTGTCAGTAATACTCGTAATATCATTATTTCTGTACCCGTCCTTTTCTATGTGTGTTAAGAATGAGAAGGATGGGTAGAGAAATAATGTCATTATTACTGAATGTCTCTGGTGGCCTAATATAGACACGATCCAACTTCAATACAACTCCAATGCATTAACTACGCAACACGCCTAAACGTCTGAATCAGAAATATAAGAATTTGCTTGAAAAATATTCCGATGCAACTGCAATACAACTTCAACATTGGTTGATTATTTATTGTGTGTTGGAGTTATGTTTGAAACAGAATGTGTTTTTAATGTATTGTATATGTATTCTAAAATTAGAATTCGGCAAAGGGTCAATGGAAACACGCTGTGTGGGCGATGTTTTTTACCATTTATATTTCACGTGTCACTCCATTCAGCTTGTTACACGCTACCGGGCTTGGGCCCTGATGACCACCTTTCAAAACCTTACCAGTCATCAGAACGTCATGCAAACATAACCTATTCACCTCCGATAATAACCCGACTAACCTTTTCTGTGGAGATAAGATTCAGTTTCGTTTAAAAAGAGTGGCGCGAGATGTAAGTGAGATGTGGTTTTCTTACGAGTTTTATAGTGAATCACTTGAGTTTTAGTATTTTTTTGTGGCTGGCTGTTGTGTTTTCGTTTTTATAATGTTTTTATTTGAATAAATGTGATATTATGTCAGCGATGCTGTGATGGCCATTGTGGGTTTGTCACAATAATGGTCCATGACCCGAAGCTTCGAGTAGGTTTGGCATAGACTCACTACTTATAAGCAACTCGATAACCATTTCTTTTGACATTAAATTGTATCAATCAAGATCACTTTTTCTGTTAATACTATACCTATGCAACATATTACTGCGCAGTGTTTATGTATGCTTTTTGTATTTTAATATGAAATATAGCTATTTATGAAATTCTGAGACAAGTTTGACCACACCTTCTAGTACTTAAACAGTTATTGATAGATAAGATACATATATTATACTTAAGTATGTATATGTTAACTAGAAATTATATCATTGTAAAATACTAGAAATCCGTTTCCGGAAGCATAATCTCATAATAAAAAAAACATAAGCAAAAACCGGATTAAGCAAAAGTGTGACAGTCCTATTGTGAAAACATTTAAGTAAAGCCTGAGTTTATGATTCACATCCGAAGTAATGATTCATGTTCTTAAAATTTGAAGCCACACTGTCTCACATAAGTGAGAGCTTCGGATATAAGATGGTCGGCGTTATCCACATGTCGGCACAACCATCACTTTTTAACACCACACGATTGAAAGAGAACACTATCATTATCACGCAACGCAATCAGGTCGATAAACTTATGTATCCGTGCTGGATTATAAAAGGACTATCGCCTTGCAAGTCAGTTGACGAGAGAAAGTCATACCAAGAAGACGATTCTACTCATCACCGTACCAGACCAGACGATACATTTTGGGCTTTAGAACCGGATCAGATGGTCCATTTTGATCTCGACGAATCGGATCAGACAACTCACGGACATTTCTAATATTTTGGCTTAAAGAACAAGAATCCAGGCCACAATTATTAAAAAAAAAACCAATACAACTCGCTTTACGAAACATTGTATTCATTCCATTCAAGTTTATCGCCAGTTTTGCCGATTTCTCAAACAAATTAACACCGATGGCCACGTGTTAACCCTTTTGTATCGGTTTATGGTTTTATGAGACTTGCGCAAGCGCAAGCCGACAAAAGTGAGAACGACAGTAAAAGTTCTTTGTGCAATTATTGCCTTAACGACAGGTTTCCTTTGTTTAAAGAAAGGGTTAAGGGATTTTTAAACCAAATTGTTATTAGTTTTTGTATCAATAATCGTTACGGAAGTGGATAAATAGTTTGTAGACGCCGCCTCTAATGCCGCATTGTTTTATATTTTTTGGACTGTTGAAATATTTTAATTTATTTATAAAATTTTGGTGATAATGGCGTTGATTAGTATTTTAATATATTTACGGTCAATTCACGTATTTTTTGTCATTAAGTAAGTAAGTACGTCATGTCATGTATTTTTAATCATTACCGTTAAAATATTATTACGACAAATATTTAACGATATATATAAATATTTTAACGGCCTCCTAGCCTAGTCGGTAGTGACTCTGCCTACGAAGCAGGAGGTCCCGGGTTCGAATCCTGGTCAGGGCATTTATTTGTGTGTTTATCACAGATATTTGTTCCTGAGTTATGGATGTTTTCTATGTATTTAAGGATTTATCCATATTTATCTATTATATCTATCGTCGTCTAGTACATGGGTACTAGACAACGATAGATAACACAAGCCTTATTGAGCTTACCGTGGGGCTAGGTCGATTTGTGTAAGATTGTCCTATAATATTTATTTATTATTTATTTATTTATTTATTATTATTTTAGCACCTAGAACTCACGACAGACAGTATTTCGAAAAAAAAAATGTTAATGCATGTTTTGTACCGACTAATAAGTGTTTGTCTTAAGTATGTAAATATTGCATGCCCAAATTGGGTAACTGTTGGAACTTATACCTAATATACCATCTCTGTACACAAAGTCAGACAAAAAACCTTTTCCCCTAAAAACCTCCACACCTACCTCAGTTAGGTACTTAGTTACAAGTTATTTGAAAATTGTAAACGCCACCAGACATTGTCGGTAATAGGTAATGTCATTATTTCTGTATCCGTTTTTTTCTATGTAACATATATGAAGTATGAGAAGGATGAGAAGATAAATAGTGTCATTATTACTGACAGTGTCTGTGGTGGCCTTAAAATTCCTGTTAGTAATGAAATTGTGTAGAAGTATAATTTAATATTGGTTGCCGTCTATTTTATAGATATGTGTAGTTATATTTGATTTTCTTCTTACCTAATGTTATTGGAAGTGTAAAATGATTTCAAAGAAAACAATGTGTTATTGTAAATACTTAATTTAATTAACTCTGAAACTAACAGATGATAATATAAGTAGCCTATCAAGATTCGAGTATGGCATTAATATGTATTTATAAGATCAAGAATTAATTTAGCATCAGTATAATATTATAACTATGATTCAAATATGATTTTATAGCTTAGCAAGCGTTAATTTATAACATTTCATATTTATAGATTTTTGGAAAACAATTAAACAGGCATATGGATATTTTAGGAAAGTAAAGTAAACACAAAACAATATATTGTAAAATTTTGAACTAACAATATTTCATTTATGTTTTTTTTGCATATACGTACTAATTATTAGTGTATTTTTTTTTATTTTTATAAATTGCAATATTTATCACCAGGTTGTTTTTTATAATATTTATTTACTGGCTTTTTTATAATTTTTTTGGTGTATAAACACCAAAAAAATATTATAGTTCGGAGTCATAATAATTAACGCACGCAACGCAGTGCAATATGAACTTATAACAGATTTAGATTAATTTAATAACTGTAAGAAACAAAATAGAATAATATAAATTGAATCAAAGTAAACCACGAAAATTTTGCAGCGTTATTGTGATAGCAATGATATCGAAAATACGGAATACACTATATTTAACAAATTCAATAAATAATTAGGATTTTACACTCCGATTCAGGTTCCAAGTGCGTGACGTAATCAATCCCCTGATATCACAGAACATGACAACCTAGAAATATCACATTGTGCCGCCGATTCACATAAACGAATTTTGACAAAAAACTCGAGGTTTTTACCACTTGACAAAAGGTCAGCCCAAGGCGAGCGACATTTTACGTTATGTTGTCAAAACCGATTTGTCTCTATTCAACATGTTGATGTTGTCATCATCAGAAATATGATTTATGTGTAAATTAGTTGTCCATATAATGCCAAGTTTGTTTTTAGATAGTCAAGTTTAAAATTAGACAATCGAAATTGAATTGGTATCTAAGTCAACGCTTGCTAAACTATTTAATAAAATAAAAAATGCTAAATTGACACTTGCATATAAATAAATATTGGAATGTAGTGCAGAAGCCTGGATAGGTACCTATCTTACACCAAACACCATTATTTATAAGTCATATATATTTACCTTAGAGCTATATATACAAAACTTATCTAGACTAATGCGATGGTCGACAGAACGGTAATTCCATTTCACCTATCTAAAGTATATTATACACATTTTACATTAACGACATTGCACAGGTCGGTCCTCGATATGACGTCACTTCTGTTATGTTCTCCGTCGCCTCTTTTGAATCAGTTAATCAGAATAATATAGCATTCATTTTACACTTTTATAAAACCATTGTTCATAAATCCCATAGAGATCATAAAATTTTGTGAAAATTAAAATTGTTTATATTTTGTTTAAAAGAGCTTTCATATAAAAAGTCACGTTATTTTCGGTTTTTTTAACCTTTGACCACCAAGATTAAATCTCAAACTATACACATTGTCGAGTATAGCTGACGGTGACGGACCAAAAGCTATGGTTATTTTATATCCTGTCCATTTGTTACTCTTTGTTTTTTTTTCTTTAAAATCAATATTAAGTCTCTTTCATATTTAGATGATCGTTTTGTTATCTATTTGTATTATAGAAACGTTTGTTTTTATTTTTATATCTACATAAATCATCAATTTAACAATATACCTACCTACATGCACTTAGACCTATTCAATGCTTCACTAATTTGAAAATCGTGTTATCATAGTTTTTGTTGCTATTTTAACGTTAATATAGATAAAATTAAGATGCTAAGTGATTTATCTCACGCGATTGAAAAAAATTGGGTAAAATATATATTTTCTGACCTTTAAACATGCGTTCCATTGGTTTTTACTATAACACACTTGAGTTTACATAGAAAAGAGTTCAACGACTAACGGCTACGGGCGACTGATATAGCTTTTAGATAACGTATCGATTGTCTAATGCAGTTGCATTAGCTCTATTTCAACTTATTTCCTTTACAGAATGATTATATGAAAAGCTCAACCAACACTCGTTTTATTAAAATTGTAACTTTATTCAAAAGATCCGACGGAGACGCTGAGAAAGACTTGAAAGGACACTTTCGCAAGTTCCACAATTAGGCCTAACGCGACAACGCGACGCTTCTATAACGATACTTAGGCTTGGACAAAATAGCGTATTTACACAAACCGTCTTAGAATATCACCAGAACACAAATCACGCTCACTCAGGAGTCCAATATCAATAATTTAATGAGATTTTAGTGCGGAGTCCGTTGACTTACTTGCGCGGTTAGAGCGCGGCGTCGGCTGGCCAGGGGGCGCGGCGGGCCTACGCCAACGGGTACTGTCACAAGGGCGGCTGCGCGTGGGCATGGTGGTGGTGGTACAACGACGACTGGTAGTAGTTCTCCGCCGAGTGCCCGTAGCCATAGTTCATGTCGTACATCTTCAGGTCCGACTTGGTGTCGGCGCCGGGCAGGAGTCGCGTGATGCTGAAGGGGTGCGTTGCGGGCGCGTACCCTGGAGGCTCCTGTTTGAGCTGAGCGTAGTGCTCGAGCGCTAACGGCGTGTGCTCGGGGAGGCAAAGCTCGGGAGCTGCGTGGAGTTGAGCGAGAAGCTCATCACGCATTTCTTTGTCATCTCCCACACCGCCGCCGGGCGCGCGTAAGTCTCCACCTTTATCGTGGTGATCTCGCTTCTCGTGCCCTCCGTGGTGTCCGTGCCCGTGCGTCGCTTTCTGCGCTTGTCTAATCACTTCTTTCTTTTCATCCTTAAATCGCTTTTGGCGACGGAGGAAACAACCGTTCTCGAACATGTTCCCGCTGTCTGGGTGCAGCGTCCAGAACGAACCTTTCCCGGGCTTGTCTGGCGTCCGTGGAACTTTCACGAAGCAGTCGTTGAAGGATAGTGAATGTCGGATGGAGTTCTGCCAACGCTGCTGGTTTTGTCTGTAGAACGGGAATAAATCCATGATAAACTGGTAGATTTCCGAAAGCGTTAGCATTCGCGTAGGGTTGTTCTGGATAGCCATAGTGATGAGCGAGATGTAGGAGTAGGGTGGTTTCGCGTGCGTATAGGAGCGACGGTAGGTCTTGTCGTTCCGCGCTCGCTGGAGCGCCGAAGTCGGTGAGGCTGCTTCCTGTTCTCTTGGTAGGGATCCGTAGGGTACGCCACCGGCGCTGCCCATGCAGGACGCCATGGTGCTGGGCGGCGAGTAGCCCACGCCCGGGGAGCCCATGCACGAGCCGCCGGCCACCATGTTGTTGGAGTACAGGTTCGGGTACGGCTGAGCTGGCATGCAGCCCATGCTGTTCACGTAGGGTGGCGCGAGGCCGGGCGACAGCGAGCTGAGCGACGCGGACGTCGGCACGTCGCCGTACGACAGCTTCTGCGAGATCATGGCTAGCGCATCACCCGCGCGTGCACGCCGGCCAGGGGCAAACACTCGCACTGATTGAAAGAGTAAATAGAGGCTAGGGGCCCGGCCGCCCCTCCACGCCGCCGCGGATTGGCGCCCGAGGGGGCGGGGTCTGAAGCGCCCCGCCCTCCGCTGCGCGCGCAAGCCGTGCGCGCCCGCGCTTCCCCCTCTGCTCGCCCCGCGCGCCCCGCACCCTTCCCCTGCCGAGCTTCGCGCGAGACTTTCCACTGCTAATAATACCGCAACGATAAAAACATGGAATCATAAGTGCGTTAGCTGATACATTTCCTTGTATAAAATTTCAGTTGCTCTCACATGAGATTGCTAGCATGCCTTTCGGGCTTATCGTAGCGTTAGGTAGATAGGTAGGTGTGTTTCGTCTTAAAGTGGTTCGGTTCGGATGCTATCAGAAGCGTAGATAAACCAAATCGTCGGTATATTTGTATGTGAGTACTTAGATAAAAAAGCTGTTTTCTTATAAAATTGCGTACGTAATTCACAACCTGCTCTTTCTGTTTATTAAGATTTTACAAGAAAATTTATTCTAATATGATATTTTTAATATTAATTATATTCTTTCGTAGTTTTAAGTATTAAGTATACATATGGCCAAAAACAGAATTAACCTAGGTATACAACCTTTAGAATAAATATCTACAGTGCGTCACTTATTAATATTATAGGCCCTCTTCCCAATCTACCGTCCGACGGAACAAATTTTTGCTGATTGCATATATAGTTAGAGTAAAATATTTAGGTAGAAGATACAAAATAAGATTAAAATCAGAAAAATGTGGATTATTAATATAATTATTTATACGTAGTACTTAAACTTATAAATTTCACTTCACTTTCTATATATGGCCCTACAACCCTTTGTGGGTTTGGCTTCCTTAACGATTCGTCTCCATTTCAATCTTCACTTCATGTCTTTGGCCTCCTTTGTAACCTTATAAATAATAAAATAAAATTCATATACCTGCCAATCATAATCATAATGTAATTTATGAGCTTTTTTAGTTAGGTAAGCATTTAACATTTATAGGAATTAAGTTAAAAGTAAGAAGGCTTTTTTATTTAACGGGCTTGAAGATTTTCGGAGATAACGTTATTTCAGACAACATAAAAACAATATATTTGTTTAACATAAATGTGTTTTTAAAGATGTCTCTCTCTACCAGGTATTAGTCCCAGATCCGGACTTAGGTAGATATTTTAAAGTGTTCAAATGAAAACATTTTTTGACAGAATCAATAAAGTGACTGAAGCCTTATTTGTGTTATTAATCTTAAAAGTTTTTATCAAATCAAAATATTATTTAATTTAGGTGTTAAAAAACCCTAAACATTTAACTACGACGGATAATCAATATAAATAAAATTATTATCCAAAAAAAGTACTAGGTAAGTTCCTAATTAAAGTAAGTAATTTGACAGCACTTTACATACATTTGACAAGCGCTTTCTATAGGAGCTGTCAAATTACTTCACTCAATTATGAATTCTACAATACTTAGACATTGGACTCTCCTAATAGCTGCATCCAATTGTTTTCAACTCACTAAGGAATTTATTTCATTAAAAATATTGTTGTTGGCTGTGTTGATTATTGGTTAGAATTTAAAAAAAAACTTGACTATTATTAATTAATAGCGACCCGCCCGGCTTCGCACGGGACTTTTTTGTAGACCATTTTTAAGGTGTACAATACTGTAGTATATTATTATGATCTATCTCGTAGGGTTCAGCCAGCGTTTGTTATGTAAGCGCAAAAAATGTTTTTTTTCGACATCACATTAGGATCCTCTAATATTATCAGTGTTTCTCTACTATATTATGAATATAATTATACATACATATAAACCTTTATCTTGAATCACTTTATCTATTTTAAAAAACCGCATCATAATCCTTTGCGTAGTTTTATAGATCTAAGCATATTTACATAGGGACAGACAGCGGAAAGCGGTTTTGTTTTATACTATTTAGTGATTAAAAGATCATCATTTTTGTGAGAACATGTGATTGGCTAACAATATTAAGAAAAGTTTCTAAAACTAGTTTATTATTTTTCTACACAAATGATATCATTAAAAATGTAACCTTTGTACCACTATTAGTGTCCGTTTCGATTTATCAATACCAAAACACAATTCATTCATTAGTCTGTCTGACCGTTATTGTAAACAATAGTAAGGAAGGACACGCCTAATGGCTGTAAACAATTGTTTTCAACTCGATTAGCAAATTTGTTTGTATTTCATTGGTAATACTTATTGACAATAAGTATAATCAATGAAATAAACAAATTTGCTATTGCTAATAATAATGTTGATTGTATTAAAAATACTTATTTTTACGAAAAAAAATAGCTAAGAATCTAAATTAAATAAAACATATTTTCTGTAACTGAGAATTTGTAATTCGGTTTCTAGATTAGTTATATTTCTATCAATATTTATCACTGTTGGGTTTGCATAATGTCGTTGAGGTTTTTGTTTAGAATTTTAAACAAACTAGATATACTTAGGTACACTAACAGTTAGTTTAGGTACCTACTATTTTTAGTTTTATATTTTAAGATTGCTTAGTTATTGCAATGAATTGATTTAATATCGTTTAATAATGATAAAGAAAACGTTTAGTTTATCTTCACCTGAGTATTTAAAGTTTTTCATTTATTTCAAAATGTAGTCATTGTAGAATAAAACCAAATAAAACACATTTTATTTCGTTTTAAATTTAATATTAAGACAGTAATCAGTATAATCACTTAATTTAAAATACAATACAATTGTCAAAGTGTCACATTATTATTCTAATCATACACAGTAGTAGGTACTCCTACATTAAGTCAATTAAAAAAAAAAAAGATGTGTTCGCGTTCGAATCGCCACTGAGGATTTTATACAGGGGGTTCAGAAATAACTGAAGTCAGATGATAAACAAACATGAAATCGAGTGAAATATAGAACGGTTTTAAACTACTAACTTATAGTTTTTGATTGAGACTTTAAAACAAAGCTCAGCTAAAATAGTTAAATCAACCTGTGAGTAGGTATAATTAAGCTCCAAGGTTGATCAAATAAGTAAATATTATTAATTACTTAGGTACCTACATAGGTACGCAAGTTTCAAATAAATAATTTATTTAGTTACAAGAGAAGTTAATTAAAATTAAACGACCTTATAACAGAATAGAGTAGCACATAGGTAGCATATAATTATGCTATAATTTCTAGTCTTATCAGCCACCTCTTTTAAAAATATAGGAAGTAATAACCTACAATGTAATAAAAATGCATTGGCCGTGATTCAAGAAACATGGTCAAGGATATTTTGCCAGTTGTCCTGTCCATTTATAGCGTGTTAATTGTGTGTATCATAAAACTCGGACACCAGTTATGGAAACAAATCTTAAGGTGACGGGATATGCAAGCACGTAATATTGAGGCGTTTTTATGCAAGATTTGTAATGAAATTAAAGCACTTGGGAGCGGTGATCTGAAGGGACATATAGTCAGGTTTCATGTGAAGATAATGTTTTTCTCTTGTATAACATAATTAGGTATATACAGGGGTATAAAGTGAGGAGATAATTTTAACCAGTTTGAAGGGCGAAAATGGTCTTAGAAGACCTTTCCTAACTTTTTAATTTATTATTATTGCCATTGTTATTTTTTCAAAAATACAGGAGAAAACCATTATCTTCACATAAAACCTGACTATATGTTTCTTCAGATCATGCCACATCCACGCTCCCAAGTTCTTTGATTTCATCACAAAACTTGCACAAAAATACCTCAATTTTACATGTTAGCGTTTCCCGTCACCTTAATGTCCCGGAAAATACTTAGGTAAGTAATGTCAAACAAATAAATAGTTGTGCTAATGATACATACTTATAAACGACTATAAATTTTTACACCTCCGTCAACGTACGACTAGATACAGACATCGTTAAGACTTTCAAACTCGTTTGAACTCCTGATTTCTAAAAATTAATAGATGTAGTTCATACCCAAAATGATCAATATTATGCGTTTTTTGCAACACAAAAGGTGCACCCTACTGTAAGTGTAGATACAATAAATTCAAAATGTAAAATACTCTTAAAGTTAATACAGTAGGCCCCAAGATTCCTATCTTATGCTATAGTGGTAATTTTTGAAGATGCCGGAATTTTACTAAAGAGCCTACAATTCCGATATCTTAAAAGATCATACTATACCAAGAAATACTACTACTACAAGTAATACCAACGGCCCTCTGAAAGCCTGAACTCACTTTGTTTAGAACTGAAAGAAATAAGTCTGAGATTGAGTAAAATAAGATTTCCGGGAAATTATCGCTACGATAATTTCCCGGAAATCTTATTTTACTGGTAGCGATTTTTCCATTCGCAAAATTTCCCAATCGTAGCATTTTCATATATTGTTTTTCCCCGTGGTTTTTTTCTTAGAAGTTATGTATCCTCTCGTCAAATTTCACAGTTTTGCGAATGGAAAAATCGCTACCAGTAAAATAAGATTCCCGGGAAATTATCGCTACTCTCGTTATCATTATGATCTTCTTTTGTTAGTTTTTTTATCAAATATCATTTTGTTAATAAATTGAAATCCCGACAAGCAATGTCACTAAAACTTTACATACATACCTACCAGTGGTGGCGGGTCAAATTTTTTTTTTGGCAAGCCGGAGGTCAATTTGACTTATAATTTCTTCATGAGCTGTAGGAAAACTGCGTGCCCAATAATTAGGCAAGGCCGGCGGGAATCGAGATATGCACGCGCCACCACTGATACCTACTTACCTGTTATATTTGCGTTAAGCGATCTCTTTTTGATACGTACTTATTTAATATTAACTTGATAACCGATAAATAACAAGAAAATAACTATCTGAATAAGGTAAAGTCACTTCAGACTGGTCCGATCCTGTTCAACATCAAATTGAAATCAAACCAATGCCAATAACCTTCCGATATAACTCTTTGTCTAGGTAAGCGAGTGTCAAATAATAAATGTCAATTTACCATTCATAAACTGTGGGGAACTTACCTACTGCTTAGTTTCTTTTAGGTTGGTTAAATAGGGTTCAGTTCTGCCTTAGAAGGGGTGAAACGAAGCTACATTTTCTTTATGATCAAAAACAAATAACTCTTCATGTTTTTTCCTAACACTACTCGTCACATCTATAAGTAGGTTCTGCAAAAAAACAGTATTTTCTTTTTGTATCTGCAACGCCGAAAATGTGCATCTCTCAAGCCCTAGTCACATCGCATCGTACACATATCTACCTATGTCTATCCCACACCACGCTCGCGATCTCCCTAAATTCTCCTAATTTATATATCTTCTCCCTCATTGCTACATAACCAATATAAATATAATATAAAGCCAGTTACAGGCCCCCGAAACAAGATACCAAGAGAAAGTCGCGCGTTCCGCTGCGCGCTGGAGATTCCGCCCTCCGACATTTGATATTAATGTACTTAGGTTTATTGAATGCATGGCAACTGAAATGATGCGAGTGGAAGTAGGGTTTGACTCCCAGTTTGGTGAAATTGGAAGTAGTGCATTTATTTTGTCCATTCCGTCATTAAAAAACATTTAGGTGCAGTAAACTGGAGCTGAATTCGAATGTTAAAATATTTGATTTCGTTTGATTTGGAAAAAAATCAAGTGAGAGTAAGTAAATTTGACTCAAGCAAGCTTTATGTAGGATAGTTTACCTTTCTATATGTGCCATTATTTTGGTAAAGGTACTGTTTGGAGGTGGGCGCTTATGCTTGAATACAATATTGATTCTGAACAACGTAGGTACGACGTAAGCGCCAGCCGCTAAATTATACCTTTACAATAATGACAGAAGTATTCACTTCTGAACACACAGACAGAAGTATACCATTCGGTATGTATACAGAATTATAATTACCTGCAAAAGCCACCAATTTTTCAGCTAGGTGGTTTACAACTATAATGACGTTAATATTTTTGAAAATCATTTCTATACAAATGAGCAACATGCACTGCGATGCGCAATAAGCGCCAGTACTTGTATAATCGGAAGATCAGCGTTAAGGTATCCCTAGGGTACCTTAACACCAAGCTGAGTGGAAACCCTTTCAGTGACGCTATATTTAAAATATTCCTATAACATTTTGATGTTTATTGTTTGTATTACCAAGCGTCCTGAATAAAGTTATTCTTATTCTTATAATTAAATAAACGACGATATACATTAGATAGATAAAGATAAATAAATAGAAAACATCCATAATTTAGCTACAAATATCTGTAATAAACGCACAATCCTGGTTCGTAGTTAGGTTCACTACCGACTAGGCTAAGATTTTATGCCTAGTTTATATGGTCACAAGTGGAACCCTCCAGAAGCTGCAACCCGACACCGGCTCCGTAATGGTGGATGCTTGTTGTAACACGAGCCGAGCCGTGCGGCGTAACTGTATGTGGCCGTACTATTGGACAGTTCACATTGCTTATAAAAAGGAAGTAAGCGCCATTGTTTCTCCGTTGAGTGAAGATGTTTTTCCTTAGCACAATTTAATTGAGAATTCACATTTGTAATAAAAAGGATGTAAACGACATTATTTATCTGTTAAGATGTTTTTCCTTAGCACAATTTATTGAGAATTTACTTTTGTAATAAAAAGGATGTAAGCGACATTGTTTCTCTGTTGAGTTAAGATATTTTTCCTTTGCACAATTTTACCGAGAACAGCCGCTATTATATTCTTAAACATAAACTGCACTATGGAAAGTATAGAATGAGCTTTGCTCTCCTTGTCAAGGTTTTCTCGACGGATTACAGTATAAGGTTCGGAAAACCACCCAACCATAGTTTTGACCAGGGCTTGGAAAGCGGTATTTGCTTCCATACTAAAATCCCTGTATTTTTTAGTTTTTTCTGTCTTTCGTGTACTATTTCATTTTTAATCGAACAATCTTATAATACGAAGTTATTTCCTAAATACAATACTGAGTTCGACATAAATACCATAAAATAATGAAATATATTGTTTTTTTTGCGAAAACCGGTTTCAAGCCCTGTATATTTGGCCTTGTAGTTGCGTAAAAACTGAGCTGCAAAAGTTTTGATATTGTTGTTATTTTTAAGGAAATATATTTTTTAAGAATAAGTAATGATATAGCCGGCGCTTTCAAATTCACCTTTTTCATAACCCTTGATTTCAATAAAATGTAATAGTATTACTTAAATATGCTATTCCTCCTAAATTATTTACTTAAGTAGTTATTTACTTCAGAAATCGTTTTAAAACAGCCGAAGAAAACTTCTGGTTGAGTTCATGTATTTTCTTGTGGTGGGGTTACTAATTTCAGTTTATGAATGACAATTACGTAACCAATTTTAGCAAATTTTAAAAATAATGTAAGGATTTAAGGACATTTGAAACTAAGCTGAATAAATATTTTATTCCTTATTACTGTACTACAGAATATTTTGCTAATGCCTTAGACTAAATCAGTATCTGACATATCACACAATACATATATGCTGTATCTTACTCTGACATCTAATCTGTTTTAGTCAAATTGTAATGATATATTTTATTGTTGCTTTCGAGTTTCGATGTGTATCTTAACTTTAATTTTTATTTATATTTTTATTGCATTATTTAAAAAAAAAGACCCACATGTAATTTGGTTTATGAGTAATTATTGTTTTTCATTATTTTCATAATTAGGTACACGAATTAATAATACAGGTTTTTGTGGCACTTCCAATGCCAAAGTGTTATAAAAGAGTCGAAAAACACATATAAATTATAAATCCATTGTTTTTTTTAATCATACGTAAGTTTTTCATATGAAATTACCTACTTTATAAATAAATTATAATGAAAGGAAACGAAATACTCGTGCTTTTCATTAAAACTATATTTTTTTGCTACATTTTGTAAACTGGCTGTTTCATGCCACTTCTCCCAGGTTATTAACATAGGAAGTCATTTATTAAAGAAATAGCTAATAATAATGTATGTATTATTAAAGGATTGGTAACGCGCCGGTAGTACCCCTGCAGTTTCGATGGTTACCACTTACCATCAGGCAGGCTGTAGGTTTGTTTACCACCGATTTGGTATAACGAAACTATGGGATGTGTATTTGCGTGTATTAAATTTATTTCAACGACTCTCAAATCTCCCAATTGAACTCCATCAATGCGTAAGAGATGTGAGTTACCGTAACAACTGCATTTTATCTCGTCGACCATGCACAAAAATCTTGGTCCGGCGTGATCGATAGAAGTTATCAAGGACAAACAGCAGCTAATTGGGTAAATAGACGTCAGCCATGTCTTCAATACTTCAGTCAACAACGTTAATTACTTAAGTTCTATAATCGTAAACAAATAATGATGTCTTAAGGTACGAGCGGAGGCGGATAAAGGAAGATAGCGGTCTGGTTTTAAGTTAAAACCTTTTTTGACACAAGATCCTGTAGAGAAATTTGCCTCTGTTATCTAAGATGGATTTCTATAGAGACCTAAAGAGGTGGGTAGGTAAATAGGAACTACAATTACAAACATTTCAGGGACAGATATGTAAAAATAACATAACATATTATAAATACTCTTTATTGCACACCTCAAATTAAAGATACAAAGTATACACAAGTTACAAACAGAAAAGAAGAGGTAAAACAATTGGCGGTCTTATCGCTAAACAGCGAAATACTGCTACAATTTATTCGAATAACCACAATTGGCGGTTAGCAGAGGAAATATCAATATAATTGCATTTATAGGCACCACCTAACCAATAAACAAAAGCAACCTATTAGTTCTTAATTAAAAAGATATGAAAGCAAGAGAAGCTGAGGCACGAGGTTGCCAATAGGCAATTACTACTGGTTTTCGTGAAGGTGAAATGTGTTTCGATAAAACAATCTTTTTCCTTACATTTAATCCTCAACAAAATATGATAAACCTCCACTTTTACTGGTTGTAACTTGTATTTTATATGTTTCTTTATTTTGAGGTGTACAATAAAGAGTATGTATGGTTATGTTTATAAACGTGCAACTGCAAAGCTATGCGCCTATGACCTCGAAATTGCATAAAAACATAGAAACATCTTGTTCGTTATTGTTTGAAGATGTAAAATTTACGCAGTCTATGGTAGTCTTTAGACTTTAAGAAAATATTAAAAAAAAAAATTTAATCACCGATTATAGGTGAGTTTAAATCTTGATTCAAAATGCTAGAGCTCAAGCCGTACCACCCGTACTTGTACCACCCGGGCCCGGGAACAAAGTACGCGCACTCTTTAATGATGTGCCTAATTGCCTCGGATCTGCATGCCCAGACTAGCTGCTTAGCAAATGTACTAGCATGTTATGTTTCTATTATAGTTTTGTTTATCATCTCTTCAGCGGTAATTAGTTAATTAACTTACATTTTAACAACAACTGTAATGGTCTACTTGTAAATATACTTATTTTTTAACACTACAATACAGACAGGTCTGAATGGTGGAGAAGAGGGGAGTCCTTTGCCCAGCAGTGGGACACTAAAAAAAGGCTAAGAAAAAAATGTTTTTTTTCCATGATACCTATAATGTTTGCTACAATTATATAGTCTTCTAGTAGACCCCTAGCCAAGCTCAAATTTCGTCGGTATCACGTCCCGGGCGATAACTTCTGAAGTGGTCAAGGGTGATGTATAATGAAGTCTTGCAAATGTCAGATGTCGCTCCGTTGGTGGTTTGACGAATGGCAGCCATACTGTCACTTAAAAGAAATGATCAAAGCAACCCGATTGAAAGTTTGTCAGATGTTTGTTTATATGTTGCCAGGCTGGGTGACGGCAAGAGGACTAAAATGTTGACGGATTGGTGGCCACTTTCGGATGAAAGGAGTCCTTGGCGTCCGTTGGCTCGTTGGGTGGATGACATTCGGAAAATCGCGGGTCACATCTGGATGAGATTAACTCAGGACCGGGACAAATGGTGTACTCGATGAGAGGCCTATGCTCAGCAGTGGCCGACAAATGGCTAAAATGATGATGATGCTATTCTATTGTAAACATAATACATTGTCAGTCGGCTGTATCACAGTGAAATGGCGGTCAGCTAGTCACTTGAACATGCGATCTTCAGCATCAGCCTCCAGTTAGCTAAGTAGGTATAGGTCCTACAGTTCTATTGTACTTACAGTGGCAAAATGGGCAAGATGTTCAATAGTATCTTAACACGCTCTTGTTGACTTGAGAATAATTTTATAGAAATAAGAACCGACTTTACTTAGGCTGCTCCAACTTTCTACCACATTTACCATGCCAAAGCTCCTGTAAAAATACTCAAGTCACTATATAGGTGTGCCTATAATATAAGGAGAGTGCCCTCGATTTCTCCAGTACCCCTTCATCATCAAACCCTGACCTGATGACAATGAGACCAACTGTCAAGTACACCCTTTCGAACAAAATCAGAATTTACAAATCGGTCCTGCCGTCTGAATAATTGGTGAAATGTCGACGAATTGAGAAACTCCTCCTTCGAAATTTTGAAATTGGTTGATTGTTAAAGTCAAGCCCAGCTTATTTTGAGCACCTCAACCACTTTGCAACTTCTGATGCTGACTGTACGTAAAAGTTTTAATGTTGTAATATAACACAGTAACTCGCAAAATAATGCAATATTAAAATCTTAACAAATGTGGGATCAATGTTACTCTGCGTCGGTAGGAAACACCTTAGACAACCCTACACGAAATCCCTGGGTGGTGCTAAAAGAGTAACAAACTTGGCAGCTGCACTATCTCATCTGGATCTCACAGCACTCACTGGATTTTCTTCATCATCCGCTTTCCCACTTTAACTACCCTAGAGAAGAAATGCCTATCTATATCCAGTGACATGTAGCCATGCGATAAATAAAACATGGGTCAAATCAAAACTTGGACAATCATAGGCAGATTAATACAACAAAGGATAAAAGTTAATCCTACGCACATTTAAAACCGTTTCTTCCGTTACTCCATTCTTATCTTACTCATTCATGATGACTCTTCCAAAAAAAATAGAAATTTTACCTTTAGTTCCGGCAACAAATCACAAATTAGCGTCCATGGGAGAACGCATCACTCCCAACGAAAGATGACTTTAAAATCCCACTTCTGAATTCTAAACTCAAAGGTTTGCTCAATAAGACTGAAAGTAGAATAAACTTCGTTTTCGACATAAGACCTTTTGAATTTATTTTGTATGGCGTTAATACCAAAAAACATGACAAAAGGATGTCCGAGAGTACAAAGAGTGTAAAGGATTGCATTAGCACGTGGAAAGATAAGGCAGGTAGGTAGATACAAACCAACTAACTCAAACAACTCATGGTGGCGCTACGGTCTTCGTAAACTTCAGAATTGTGTTGGTAAATAAGTTAGTTCTCGATGTATCCACTGTGTTCCATAAAGTTGGTGATATGGTAAGTCGACAGGACAGAATAAGGTCACGTAAGTGCATTTTAATTCAACGTCTTTGTGGATAAGATGGAGCTGAAAGTGACGTGAGAATTTGCGAGATTTTTTATATTTGGTATTAGAGGTGAGATAGAACACGTGGGTATGGATAATTTAAGAGTTAAGGTATGTTTACGTCGCTGTAGGTAAGTACAAAGATTGATGTATTTGACGTCACGGTTCGGGTACAGCGTCGACATTGTAGCTACTTACCAATTACCATACATTTCGACAGTGCGTTGGTTTAAATGTGTGTGTGCAATGTAGTATTTACATTAAATTGTTTTTAAATCAATTTTTTGGCACACAACCCAGAAGTGTTTATCATTTTTTGCCGGTAATAATAAAGTTCCTGAGCGATGACATAGTAGTGCATCTGCACTTAAAAAAAATCTCAGCATAGACAAGTCTTTTGTGGGCAAAGATTGTCATACATAAGCGAGACAAAGGCCTATAGAGGAACTATCCACTGTTCTAAAACTGTGAAATTTTCAATATGGATAAATTTCAGAAGCCTCTCTGGTTTTTTATGAGAATTCAAAGTCGTCATTTTGGCCTTTTTAGTGTTCCCGTAGTCAACTAGGAACCCTTATAGTTTCGCCGTGTTCGTCCGTCTGTCCGCGGTTCAGCTCAGTGACCGTTAGCACTAGAAAGCTGAATTTAGTATGAGTATGTACATTAATCGTGATGTCGGCGTGCCGACAAAGTGGTAGAATAATAACTTGAAAAATATATTTTATTAAGGTACCTCCCGTACACATGAAGTGGGAGGTGTTTTTTTTGTCTCCAACTCTTTCGTGTTGGGTATCGTAGGATAGGTCTTTCAAACAGAAAACAGGTCTTCTTAAACGTTATTTGGATAAAACTAATAATTTCGTCAATAATAGCACTGAAAGTTCAAAAACCGGCGTCCGCACCCCTATCCATCTTTTTAACCGGGAGTCAAAAAAAAATTTAAAAAATCATGGAAGTGAGGCCTAAATAAATATAAGTACTTTCAATGAAAACTATATTGAATAAAATCGGTTAAGCCAACATAGTGATAGTGTGTCGGATAGTAAACTGTCATAAGCGCCGCCAAATATCCCTTAAAACCGGCCAAGTGCGTGTCGGACCACGCATAGGAGGGTTCCGTACCTTCAATGGAATAAGAACCAAACTAATACCAAAAGGTCGTATCTGATGCCTATGGAAGAAGTTTTTTTGAGATAACTCAAAAATGGCTAACCGATAATGTTAAAAATATTTTTAGTAGAAAATATATGATAAGGCACATCGTCACAATTTTTTTCATATTTTTTGGACTTACGGTTCAAAAGTTACAGGGGGGGGGGACACAATTTTTCTGACTTTCGAAGCGATTGTTTCAGAAAATATTAACTTAATCACAAAATGGTCAAAGAAATCTCAATGTTATTTTTAAAGACCTATCGATTGATGTGTCACATGTTGATATTTGGTTAAAAAACATTTTTTGAAATTTAGTTACATCTATGGAGCACCCCCCCTAAAAATTTTTTTTTTCAAATTTAACTCCATAACTAAGTAGCGGCATACAAAATACACCTTATGTGTAAATTTTATTCAGATACGTATAGTTTCCGAGTAAAATGGCTGTGACATACGGACGGACAGACAGACAGACAGACAGACATGACGAATCCATAAGGGTTCCGTTTTTTGCCATTTGGCTACGGAACCCTATAAATTACCTTTTGAACGGATGTATTGTAACACTGCTGCTACGGGACTTTTCTTTTTTACTGCCCGTGGTAAGTACACAATTTTACGTCTCCACCTGGCCATAATGCGAGTTTTACCGTACCCGTAGCGTGCGATAAAACTCACATTATGGCCAGGTGTGACGTAAACAATATAAACTATGAGCTTGCACAACTATACTGACTACGTAAGTTCACTTATCAATCGACTTCAATATTTCTAAGGAGGAGGTTCTCAATTCATCGGGGTCTTTTTTTGCTATTAAAAAAAAATGTTCACTGATTATTCGAAAACGGTTCGATTATTCTCCGATTATTCGAAAATGTTCACGTTCAAGCGCAAGCTCCGCAAGTATCTTTTTGATAACTCTTCATAGTAAATTCAGTAGCAGGTAATTTATTTATATAAATATATTTATTTATGCATATATATTTATTTATTTGTATTTATTACGTATATGTTATACTATCTTTGTATATTTTATATCTTATTCATATTTGTTTAAATGCTTATTTATATTAGATAACGTTCTTGCTATATTTAGTTATTATTTCTGTGTTCTTTACATACCCTGCACCAATGATGCTTCTCTGTTTGGCCTAAAGGTTGACTGGTAGAGAATGCCTTACGGCATTAAGTCCGCCTTTTGTAACTGTATATTTTATACTGTGCAATAAAGTTTAAATAATTTTCCCTCCCCTTTTAACTTTGACTCAAATCATTTTATCTCTCATGACAGCCATACTTACCCACGGATCATCATCGTTATCCTGTTCAGGCCGATTCCGACCACGGCGACTGATTTGCGCTGGCCAGTGAGAGCGATTTTCCTGGGCTCTCAGGTGACTGACGTAGCCTATTTTAGCAGTAAATAGTAGGAGAAAATAAAAATAATAATAGAAGAAGTAAATAGAATAGTAGAAGTACGCCGTGCTAATGTCAGCGCCATTGAAGCCTATCTAATGCGGCGACAGCTGCGATGTTGTGGTTATGTCTAATACAAGATACGGATCATAACTAATACAAGATGAAGCATAATACGAGTATATAAGAAAACCTGCGATTATTACCACACAGGCGCTCCCAAACTTACGGAGGAGGAAAACCCACCGATTAATAAACTAGAGAACATCAAATCATTTTCAAAAAATATTTTTATTTGTTTATATTTTTTTAAGTAAACGCATACACTACTATATAAATTATAATCTTAGATAGATGTCATATACAAAGGAAAAAGTGACCTAAGCCTCCGGTGTCCAGGGCTGGGAATGCAGCCTATGCTATGCTGAATTCTGTCGCGAATACAGAAGACATAGACGCTGGTTCGTTCCCAGCCCTGGGCACTGGGTAGGCCCATCTTTATAAGTCCACTAACGCCCTTTCCTTCTTTTTGGCGGCCTTTAGCGCCGTTTTGGAACCATTTTCTGAGGTCTAGAGACTAGCAGTTACATAAACTATTATTACTTTATTTACTGCTTAGTAAGTAACACGACTATACGGAACGTCAGACAACCTAAATTCAGATTCATTTGTTTTTTCGGATCAAAAGAAATTAAGTGGTGTTCAACCGGTCCGACGCAAGGTTGCTCAACTTTTCATGGTATGGTTAAGTCAACATCACTAATGGCCAACTCGTTTGTCGGACCTTTTCGGGAAACTACGGCTTTACCACGCTCTGAGAGACTATACTTACCTACCAGCATGTGTGGCCTCTGGTCCGAATTTATTAAGGGGGATTTCTAACATACGTGCTTACCTACATACTTACGAATTTATAATCGCGCCTATATGAAATGTAAATATTACCAGTGGGTAAATGATACCACAAAGTTCGGTTATTTAGTGGAAATTTAATAATAATAATTACTGGGGTTTTTATACTAGCCATGAGTGTCACCCAAGCCTTAGATACGACAGTAAAATTAATTATCTCATTAAATAAATTATATTACTCCATATCGGATTTTATTAGATGGTAACTAGGGCTCGCAATCCGGATATTTCGAATAGTAATTTGTATGGAATACTATTCGAAATATTCAGATAATATCCGGATACTTGCAACCCTTAATGGTAACTTGATACAATAGCAATCATCATAAACCAGATATTGTTACTGCGTCATACTTGTGGCTATACTCACACTGCACTAGGTTTCAAGTACATCTTCTCCTGTATGATATACCTAATTTTGTTTTTTTTGAGCTACTGAGCTGTACGTTCCCAAATGTATGGAGGGTTAATCTCCTTATATAAATTATATTATTCCTTATCGGGTTTTATTAGATCGTAACAAGTTACCTATCCTAGTTATCATATTGTATCAAGTACAATAGAAATCATCATAAACCAGATATTGTTACTGCGTCATACTTGTGGCTATACTCACACTGCACTAGGTTTCAGGTACATCTTCTCCTGTCTTTGACTTTGACTTCTCCTGTATCATATAATTTTGGTTCTTTTTGAGCTACTGAGCTGTAAGTTCCGAAATGTATGGAGGAGTTTAAAACTAGTAAACCAAGGTTAAGTTTACATGTGTTATTAACTGGGTAGGTACGAGCAGGACATACTCAAGGAACCTTTATTCTTCAAGTATGTACGTGGCTAATTTGAGGAATCTTCGTTCTGACACGACGCCTAATTTGGAAGTGCTCTGTATATATGAAAAATTTGCCTTTGCAATTAACGCCCAAGATAAACAATATATGTACTTATACCTATTTTTTACTGACCAAGTTTATTTTTAAACAGTATGTTTACCACGTTCCTTAAATTTTTGCTTGCTCACTGAAGGTTAAATAAGGTAAAGCACCTTATTTAAGATTTTTCAAGTACCTAAGTACCTTTTGTCAAGTTGTTAGGTACCTAAGGAGTATATGATTGAGTTTACTATACTAGTAGGTACAACTTGATTAACAGGAGTTCAAAGAGCTGTCCTAAAGCTGAACAAAAATATCAAGTGAGCAGGCACCAGTTTTACTGACCAAAATAAAATCAAGTAAACATAGTTTTTACCGACTTCAAGATATCAAATGGATGAATGGATTTCAAATCAAGTTCTCAATTCGGTTGTATGTTGTTTTTTTTTAATGTTTGAACCGAAAATTATTTTTTGATTTTAAGTACATACATATACAAGGACGTCCGGACAGATATCGTTAACCCGCCGTACTCTATGCCTCTGACCGACGGCCTCAACCGTACTCGTACGCTTATTTAAGCTATCTCGGCAAATCTACTCGTCCCTCTCCCTCTTGTATGACCAGTGCCTCTGCGTCCTTGCAGCAGTACTGCTGGCTGGTTGTGTCACATGACGGTGACGGTGTAAGTACTTACATACATATGTACTTACAGATTGATCCCATGTTTGTCAAAATGCAGTTCTGATGATATGATCCATGCAGAATCCAAGGAACTCCTCAAATTTATAGTGATTTATGTGTTTTTATTTTTATCAAACAATCAAGCATTTTCTTTAAAAAAGTGACATTTGATGAAGTGGAACTGCTGATGATGATCAGAACGGAACTCTTCAACGACACATAGTCCACGTCTGGCGATTTGTCCTCTTCGCTGTATTTGTCAAGCAAGTAAGATTTTCAAGACTTTTTTATTTCATTTCATTGTATGGAATCGAAGAGTGCAACTACAATAATCTTATATCGGGCTCGGGGGAGTCCATTAAAGTCGTTTTTTTCTTAAAAAATATTTATCCACTTTTTGCATCATATTGACTTTAAATGTAAACAAAACTGGGCGCCATATATCCCCATCCAACTCAAGTACGTACCTATTTTTAATTGGCAAGCACTTCTAGCGACTTAAATGCACAATATCCGAATCCTCTAAGTCCGGTTATAATAATAAACGTGACTATCATAATACGGCAGGTATTCCCGTACTTGTTTATGGTAAAAGCGGAGGTTTTCCAATGCGGGTGGTCTCTATCATACCACTTAGCGTGTCACACAAAAAATATCCACCAAAAATATGAAAATATCACACTCATACACGGGTAGGTTAATGTGGACATGGTTGGTTCCAAACTTAAGAATCTAAAATTGTGTTATAACTTACCTAAGCGTTTCTCAAAAATAGAATTAAGAATTGTGTTATTTCGTTTTTTTTTACTCAGAATGAAGAGTTCTTTTGATCCTATTAGGATAAGAAAACCCAAACGTTCCCAAGTCCAATAGGTACAGAAAAATCCGGATTGCCCAAGGGCAACAAGAACCAACAACGTCGGCGAAGAACTGTTTTGCCTAGCGTTGGATGGATTGTGGATGTGGAAGATCTCAGGAAGATGGGGAAGTTTACCAACTGGAAGAAAGTCCACAGGCCCGACACGACTCATAAAGGGTTGTAGTGTCAACAGAACAACTTATACGGAACATCACAAACATTAAACTAGTTATCTAATAAATCAGGTAATATTTTAAGGTGCATGGTAAGAACTAAGAATTCGTTAATCAGAATTTTACGTTGACCAATCAACTGTGATGTGAACTAAATGCTTATTTACTAAGATTCTGGTTCTTTAGTAAGATTAAGTAACTGGTGCTTGGAATATACTCGTTAATGTCAACGCGCAGCCATGTTTGTTTTCCTAGGTCAGGTACTGCGCGAGCGCACAGGTAAGGTCCCGGTCAACTCGAGAGCTTGTTTCCTTTCCTTTGCTTTTTCACAAAATTAAAATAGAAATAAACGTGGATATTATGTCCTTGCTTGTCTCCAGAAAATCCATACCTCTTATTTAACCTATTATACCAATATCGTCAGGTACCTAATAAGATTTATTCAAAACTGTCCGGCAAGGTTGACTTTTACGGTTAAAAACTAGGCGGCGAAGTGCGTAGTTTATGGTCAAATAAAAATTAAAAAGTTACGGAAATTGCAGGCTCGATTCCCGACATAAATGTTGCATACAAATTCCATTTTTGTCGAGCTACAAACTTTTTAAAAAGTTCAACAGTTATCCTGAATATATTATTATTGAATAGTTTGTTGTTCATCGACGTTGGCTGTTTTGCATTGTTTTTGAATAAAGCACTATATTGGACTCGGCGTGAAGGGCCATTGCCGGCTTCATATTAAATTAAACGGACTCCTAAAGTCGTCCGTTTAAACGTAATACTCAGCCATCAATGTGCTACTTCACCTCCTCGACAATAATGTACTATTACTAAGTAGTAGTTAAGGCTTGCAATTATCCGGATAATACGAATATTTTCCATACAAATCACTATTCGAAATATTTGGATTTCAAGCCCTAGTTAGTAGTAATATTTAAAGAGATAACTCTCTTATTAATAAATACTCACCTTTATAGGTGTGTTTATTCATGTTGGGAACTTTTTTTATTTTATTGTCCAACATGACAGTATCAGGGTTTGTAATACAAGTTTGACCCTCCAAACGACATATTCTAATGTTAAAATACGAGT
Source organism: Pammene aurita (assembly GCA_947086415.1). Taxonomy (NCBI): domain Eukaryota; kingdom Metazoa; phylum Arthropoda; class Insecta; order Lepidoptera; family Tortricidae; genus Pammene; species Pammene aurita. The sequence continues at coordinate 22,145,752 of OX352306.1, read as the reverse complement.
ACATAAATAATACATTAAAACACAATACATACAACATACAACAAATAATCAACCAATATTGAAGTTGTATTGGAGTTGCTTCGGAATAATTTTCAAGGAAATACTGATATTTCTGAGTCAGACGTTTAGGCGTTAGCTGATTGCGTTAGCATTGGAATTGTGTTAAAGTTGGATCTCGTTTTAAATAGTTTTTAAAGTTAAAATATGGCCCCAAAGATATTCTGTGACGTCACAGGATAAAATCTCATACTAATTTAATACTAAAATCGTTTTAATATTTTATAATGATTAGCTGATTTGACTTTATCGTAAAACTGCATTTAGAACAAAAATGCCTGACGTTTATAACCCCAAGTACCTAAAATCTTGTGCCTCGCTCCAATAAGACTGGGCCTAATCCCGCTAAACTCCCCAAGTGCCCGAGGGACCCTAATGCCCGTGTATTGCCGGTTGTGGGAACGCTTAACAGTCGTAATACGAAATTAATTTGCGGCCGGGGGCAGTGGTTGGTGGCAGGGTTAAGTCTTGCCTTTAATTAATGTGAAGCTTTATGTTATCTGTGGATAGTAAGTACTTTTAAAAAGATGTTGCGTTGTCACAAGTTAGGTTTCCTTAACTTCGGAAAAAAATCTTGCATGGCTAGTACTTCTAGCTATATTAAATTTTACTAAAAAATACTTACCCAATTCTAGAAAAGCTGGTTGGTTACTACGGGAACCTACCTACCTACTAGGCGACAATCAACATAGTATCTATAACTTAGGACAAAACATTCGTGATAAACGTAAATAGATGCCTTTATCGGGATTCGAATACGGGACTTCCAGCTTTGTACGAGAGTCACTTCTAACTAAGGTACAGAAACATTATATAAGTAGGTACATTTCCCTTTTTAAGAAAATCAAATTGGAATCTTACAAAGCACTGTCGATGCGAATCCCAATATTTTTTTATCTATTCTCCCAATTAGAATATTCCATATTCCAATCCGACCCCCTCGCAACTGATTGTTTTTCAAGTGCGCACGCGGCTCCGGACAATGGAAGCGTGGGAGCCCCGTGAGCACACTTGGCTGGTAGCTTTCATGATGGTCACGTAAGTCTGAGGACAACCAGTATAATGTGATATTTGACGAAAATAACTCCAAAGTTACATCTTAAAATTAGCTTTAAACAGTTGTCATGTCTTTTAGTTTCTAGACTTATACGTCTGTGACTAAGGACAAAATTCCACCACAGTAATACTAAAAACTTCGTTGTTCTACATTTCTCAATTAATGCCTAGTTTTTTTTTAATGCATCATTTTGCAAAATTTGCAATGAGCTCTCATACTAATCGTAACACGGTGTTTCTCTTTCACTCGCGCTGAAAAAGATAGGGAGGGAATTTAGCTGTTGTCAACCCCTTAATCATGATTACGCTTCCTGAATAAAAAAATACAGAAGCAGACATTATGAAATGAAGTCAGATAACATAACATAAACGTAAATACTTACTCTTTATTGCACACCTCAAAATAAGAAACACATAAAATACAAGTTACAGATATTCGTAAATATTGCATAATTCGGTAATAGGTAATAGACGGAGAGCTAGCCACGTCATATATGACACAATAATGAGAGCGACGAAACCCCTCTCGTTAGTTTGCTATACTATGCTTATTTCTAGATCCGGACATCTGGCAGCTATAAAGTGGTGGAGGTCAAAGAATGCAAATAACTTGAAGGAGACAAATCCTAGAGTTCTGGTTTTAATGCATAATTATGAGAAACTATATAAATAGTTATATTATATCATTGCCAAAACTTTCTGATGGGGAAAAGTAGTCCATAACGACGTAAAATGCAATTCATAGTTTATCGCCTACTGTTTCTGTTTCCGAAATAATACGCAATGTTTTTTGTTGTAATGTTAAAATATAGGTTCTATCCTTTATATCTGAGACAACTTCGGCAGTTTTTACCTATTTTGGTAATACTATTTTCCAATTCAAAAAATTTGCTAGTTTGTTACTCGGACCTCCACCCACTAAAAGCTGCCAGATGCCCGGATCTAGCAATAACGATAGTATAGCAATCGAACCAGACGGGTTTTGTTGCTCTCATTATTGTGTCATATCTGACGTGGCCAGCTCTTAGTCCATAACTAACTACAATGAATTAATTATTGTTATATGTTTATATCTACAAAATGGTGTATTTTATTGCAAAAGTGCATTTTGGATCATATGTAAGTATTAATAACTACGTATTTATTGTTTGCGTGCGATGAGTTGTAATCTACATTGATTGTAAGGACAGGTTAGTGACTTGATTAATGGTTCTACCGGGTGTTTCCTGTAATAGGAGCAATAAATTAAAACGTAGATTCTACTCAAACCAGACGAAGTTTGTTCAGTGACTCTTAAAAATATGGTTTGATTTTTAGTACACTTCGAAGTTTATCACACACGCAATATATTCTGAAATTGATTATGTCTGTAGGGTGACAAGACTGACAAGCAATGTCAATTAGACGGATTTTAACGTCCATTGAATATACTATTTAGTTTGTATGATAAAGAAACAATCTAAAAAATACATATTTTTCGAAATTGTTGAACAAAAATTTTGTTGATTGAGGGGTAGAATCCACGTTTTAATTTATTGCTCCTATTACAAGAAACACCCCGTAAATGTTTACCTAAGTTCTAAGTACATATAAATAATATAAAGGTGCCTCCAGAACTTGGGTCACGCTTTAACTGGTTAGCTTACAATCACCGTTGGCGTCATTTAAAGGGGAACAGTGACCCTTAACGCTAAACCTGGAGTGGACCTTTAAATAAAATAGCGATACTGGACGGACCCATTGAGATTTATTGTATAGTTTATAGTGTCGCTGGTGTGAAGTACACTTTGGGTATAGTCTAGATTGTGTAAAAGAAAATGGCTTATAATAGAACAAAAAAATTACAGAAAAATTATTGTAATAAAACTATGGATACTACGAGTATAAGTCATTGATTAAACTCATACAGGGTGTAACAATAGTACGTTACTTACCAAGGACTGTAAAAGAAAGAAAGCCCGAAATCGCAGGTATTTGTAACCCGAGCCGCAGGCGAGGGTTGTAAATATGTGATAGAGGGCTTTCTTTTTTACTGCCCGTGGTGAGTACAAAATTTTACGTCTCCACCTGGCCATAATGCGAGGTTTACCATCCGCGTAGCGTGCGGTAAAACTCACATTATGGCCAGGTGTGACGTAAAAATACTGGTGATCCGTTTAAGGGCATAATTGCTATCGTGTTGTAACTAAGAAAAAATAGGACATAATTTTTTTTGGACGCGAAAATTTTTTTTTGTATGGGACACATGGTCCCTGCCGGCGGTCAATCTGCCATACAAAACCCAATTATTATTTTTTTCGCGTGAAAGAATATTTTTCTCTGTTTTTAATAATAAGTATACGAGGCGGAGGGCGACACACCGTCTGCCGGAAATAAAATTGGATACCGTTTTATTAGGCAGGCGTCCGGTTCTTCATCCAATAGCCCAGTAGATTGTCCATACTTTTCACCCAATAGCCTAGTATATTTTAGACTCCATTAACTCTCAATACTCCTTACACCATGGCGGGTGCTGTCTCTGCGTGCGTCCCATGACGCGGGCAGGTACAGCATCCGCTTAGTGCACCCCTCACTTTTCATTATATTGTCGAAAGGGCCTCTTGGCTTCGGCTCCGCATATGCCTCCCAAAGGTCCGGAACACCATTGTTCCGTGGTCGGGAAAGAATACGATACCAATAGGCATGATGACACATGTTGAATTATGCAATAAAATTTAGTTGATAGGATGCAAAATGATCAATATATCCAACTAAAGTAAAAAAATTATAAATTCTATTGAAACGGCTCAAAGATATCAAGCTGCAAAATTTCTAAATTTTACGTTTTTTTTAAGTGCGACATTAAAAAAAACAATGATACCATTCGGTTTTTAACATTTTACTGTAAAATAAATTGTATAACAACCATATACATAAACGCAACATTTCACTGTAAAATAGCAATTTCATATTTTTTCCATACTTTAAACAGGGCGACTATGTGATCGTGACGTCCCTTTTGCACGTCATTTTGTTACGAGCGTTTTGAAAAACAAATGCAAATCTCGGACTATAAGTCTCATTTCTGACTTTTGTGTTGCTTTAACGCAATTGTCCCCATATAGACGTTTGATCCTCACAACGAAACGAATCGATTGATACCATACATGAAAAAAATTCACCGCCTATTATGGCCCTAAAAGGATCGCCAGCATTTTGGCTACATCTTGTATTAGTTAGTTAGGACCAACGTGATCTCTGACTATGGTAATTATACGCACATACGTAAATGAGCCTTATGAAATAATCTACGAGTATCAATAAATTGGCATGTTTCGTCTACAAAGAGAATTCGTACACCATCGATAATACGCTGTGTAAATCGATGAGCAAATTGGAATCGATTGATGATATCGATTATGTTCTCAAACATATTGTTTGCCTTATTAGATATGTAGTTGTTAGCTCCGCCAAAAGTTACGCAATTGTTTACTTGGCTTTATTTGATTGATTGCTTAGAAATCAAAAGCAACAAGTTGTACGCAGATCATGGGAGGGCTTATCCATTAAACACGTAATATTATAATAATCAATATTAAAAGCTAGCCTACTATTTAGTAAGCCCGAAATATGTAGATATGTTCTCCGGATCCCCGTCCGGTCCGGATCTAAATATTATACATCGACCAAAAAGTGAGGCCGAAAGAGCAGTCAAATTTACTAAAACTCAAAGATTGATGACGTTATTAGTCTATAATCGTTATTATAGTCGTTATTAGTCTAGTTTAACGGCCTCCTAGCCTAGTTGGTAGTGACCCTGCCTATGAAGCAGGAGGTCCCGGGTTCGAATCCTTGTCAGGACATTTATTTGTGTGCTTATCACAGATATTTGTTCCTGAGTTATGGATGTTTTCTATGTATTTAAGTATTTATCTATATCTATCTATTATATATATCGTCGTCTAGTACCCACAACACAAGCCTTATTGAGCTTACTGTGGTGCTAGGTTGATTTGTGTAAAATTGTCCCATAATATTTATTTATTTATAATGCTAACGGGACAATCGCAAATACCTGACCGGATAAACCAGGTTGACCTTTTTATTACATATCTAGACTCATAATTATTTTACATGTTTTTTAAAGTGGGGCATTCCACTCATACAATAGTATGTTGTATGTGTGTAGTGTATGTATGTTGTAACTGAACCCATAGCTTAATTGGTAAAGCGATCGAGCCCCGGTAAGGCGTATGTATCGATGCGAGGTTCAAATCCTGCTGGGTTGATTATTTTTTCAATGTTTTCAGTGTTTGTATTTGATTGAATAACATACTATTGTATGAGTGGAATGCCCCACTTTAAAAAACATGTAAAATAATTATGAGTTGTTAGCAGCGCCATCTATTATTTCCGTTGTGACACTTGCAATAGGGTCGGCGGGAAGGGTATCTAACTCTAGTAGTTAGCACCTAGATGTCGCTTACGGCTGCTATAAAGTCGATGTAAAAATAAATGCAAAAAGATGATTGAAGGCATTGAGAATTTCGTCAACTCAGTAACTGAACCCATAGCTTAATTGGTAAAGCGATCGAGCCCCGGTAAGGCGTATCGATGCGAGGTTCAAATCCTGCTGGGTTGATTATTTTTTCAATGTTTTCAGTGTTTGTATTTGATTGAATTACATATCTAGACATAAAATAAATGATGATGATGATGATCCTTCCGGCCGATATCGACCATGGCGACCACTTCAACTCCTAGATAGTTAAAATAAATAAATATTATGGGACATTCTTACACAAATCGACCTAGTCCCACAGTAAGCTGAATAAGACTTGTGTTATGGGTACTAGACGAAGATACGTATATGTAATAGATAGATATAAATAATAAATAAATATTATACGACAATCTTACACAAACCGACCTAGTCCCACAGTAAGCTCAATAAGGCTTGTGTTGTGGGTACTAGACGACGATATATATAATAGATAGATATTGATAAATACTTAAATACATAGAAAACATCCATAACTCAGGTACATATATCTGTGATAAATACACAAATAAATGCCCTTACCAGGATTCGAACCCGGGACCTCCTGCTTCGTAGGCAGTGTCACTACCGACTGGGCTAGGAGGCCGTTAAATAAATACTTATATACATAGAAAACATCCATAACTCAGGAAAAAATATCTGTGATATAAACACACAAATAAATGCCCTGACCAGGATTCGAACCCGGGACCTACTGCTTCGTAGGCAGGGTCACACACTGGACTAGGAGGCCGTTAAAAAAATAAAGTCTACTTTGGCCGATCGCTTTCAAAGATATGAAAGCAATTTTGGACTAAGTTAATAATCAGCTACATATTATTGGCTACAGTCGTAGAATGTGAGCACTCCTGGATTCTGAGACATGGAGAACCTCCAAGCACAGGTGGTCTAGGCGCGGTAGGAGGGGATGCCAAAAGTGTTCTCGCGCGTTTTAAAGTCAGATTACTCAACCTCATAACTATACTCTTTGTTTTGTAACGAATTTCTAGACAAAATGATCTTTATTTAAAAAAAAAGTTAAAATTTAATTGAAGTTAATTTGTACAACTTAATATTAAAACCGTGAGACGCTAGAGGTTAATAATCAGCTATTATTAGCTACAGCAGTAGGATGTGAGCACTCGTGGATCCTGAGATGCTTCTGAACAACCTCCGAACGAGCACGGGTGGTCTAGGCGTGGTACAGTTGCTGGCAAAGGTGGGATGTACGCTATAGTAATATTCTCACCTTTTTAACAAAAAATAATAATAATAATATATTCTTTATTGCACCAAATAAAAAATTACAACAATAAAAAGCTTACACTTAACTTAGGTAGCAACAGGCGGTCTTATCGCTAAAAAGCGATCTCTACCAGACAACCAAATCATAATTTAAATGATTTTATTTGTTATGAAAGTGATCTTCTTTTTTCATCAAAATTACATCTAAACTAACTTTAATTTATAAAAAAAAATATTCGTAGATAAAAATGACGTTTAGCAATCATTTTTAGATAATAACCGCCCCGGCCTCGCACTGGATAAAAAATGGTTAATGTAGGTTACCCCTAAGAGATAGACATATACCATCACGGACTTTTATGTAGACCTTTTTAAGGTGTATAATAGTGTAGTATATTATTTTGATCTATCTCGTAGGGTTCAGCCAGCGTTTGCAATGTAAGCGCAAAAAATGTGTTTATTTACGACAACATATAAGAAACCTCTAAAATTATCAGTGTTTCTTTACTATATTGTGCATGTATTATACACATAAACCTTGCTCTTGAAACACTTTATCTATTTAAAAAAACCGCATCAAATTCGTTGCGTAGTTTTAAAGATTTAAGGACACATAGGGACAAACAGCGGAAAGCGAATTTGTTTTATACTATGTAATGATTTGCTTTTGATATTAATTTGACAACCAATTGAAAAAATAATGATCAGATTAGCCAAACGCCACATTAAGGCTGCGTTTCGACCAGAGATGATTGAGGATGCGTTGCAAGGAATGTGTTTTTAAGCACTAATAAAAGCATGTTCTTACGCTCGCACAGTGTTATGTCGTATGGAATTCTGTTGTGGGGTAAAGCAGCTGATATTGGGACCATATTTGTGCTACAAAAACGAGCTGTACGTGGCATTTATAAAATGCGCGGTCGAGCATCCGTAAGAGGAAAATTTGAAGAGGCAAATATTCTTACCGTAGCATCTCAATACGTACTTGAAAACATTATGTATGTGCGGAAAAACATCCATAAATTCAAGCTCAACAGTGATATCCATAACTATAACACTAGAAATAAAGATAAGATTGCTGAGCCTGGCCACCGCCTCGGTAAGGTTCGTACGTCTTTTACTGGGAACTGTACACGTTTTTATAACAAAGTCCCCGCTGATGTAGTGAATTTGCCACTAAATAAATTCAAGTCTTATGTTAAGCGCTATTTGTTGAGGAGAGAGTACTATACTTTAAAGGAATTCATTGAGGATAACGATGCCTTTAAGCCTGTAGCTTGATATAGTTAGTACAATACAAATTGAGAAATTATTAGGTACATTACTCTATGAAGCAGCTTTACTAGTGTCCAGTATTACCTGTTTTTCATTTTTATTTTATTTTGTTTTTATTTAGTATTTGGACACTTAGAGACGTTATACATCTCTAAGTCTTGCATTCGCAAATATTTATATGTATAGATATATATTTAATGATCCTGACGCTTAGAGACATGTACATCTCTATGTCACTTTTATATTGTAATTTAGTTCACGCATGTAAAATACGAGCACAGAATATTGTTTCTCACCAGACTAAACATGGCTAGTTTTTATTAATTAATACTTTTTATTAATCATATTTAATTTTAGTTTAATTGGCTTTAGACACAACATTCGGTGCTTGATTATCCATATTTTTTATTATATAGAATATATAGATCAAGACACTTGGAGACCTTATACATCTCTAAGTATAATTTAGAAATAGTATGTTTATTGTATACTAGAATCACTTAAGTACTTTTTTTTATATTATTTAAATTCAAAGTTTATTTCTAACTGTTGATGATGGATTATTATAATTTGGAAATTTATGTAGAAGACACAGTTCAGGTAAGAAAGTATATCAAACTTGTATGTAATTTATTTTCAATAGTCAGATTTGGACTCATCTTTTTTCTTTGGTATTTTTCTTAAACTATAACCTATTGTTGGTTAATCTAACCTTGGTTTGATGTTTTCTTATAGAACAACGCACTTATATGTATTGTTTAGTTTTGATGTACTGTTGTTTTGAAAAAATAAGTCCCGCCGAGTTTCTTGCCGGACATAATTCTTCTCGGGTCAGAGGTGTAGGGTTAGAACCGGTGTAGTTTGATTTTTTTTCTCTCTCTTTTACTTTGACGTGTAAAAGTGCCCTTGTGGCCTACTTACTGAATAAATGTTTGAGTTTGAGTTTGAGTTTGCACAGCGCAGCTTTAGGATTGGTTCTTAACAAGCACATTCCTCGCAACGCATCCTGGCTCATATCTGGTCCAATCCTGTTTTATATGAAATCTAAATATTATCATACCAATATCAATATATATTCTTCTAATATTCTTCCGATCCTTCTTCGATATTGGTCGATACGTTCATTCGCACATTATGGTCTTATGGTCGCTGTGACAACCAGCCCGAAAGACAATCAAACCCGGTCTCTTACCACTATATGGAAGACTGCGTACATGAGTTTTAACCATAGAGAAATAAAATAAGTAAGCAGACTTCTCACTCCAGAATGTGTAATCAGATAGGGATATCTTTTCACATTAAAGAAACTATAAGCATCGTCTACTATTTAGATATACCACATTTTCTGACAATGACGAAACGCTGTTTGGCCTCTATAGCGGCTGTATGACTTTGCAACCTGACTGTACCTCGCAGGACGAGCCTCAAGTTTATGATGGTTTTACTGCAAGAGGCACTTAACGCTCGCTACCGGGTACTCCCCCCCCCCCCATCTTACATTAATTAGATGCACCACCCCCGCGTTCACGTGTTATTGTACGTAACAAGGAAACATTTGTAGTTACATGGCTAAGGATTTTGGTTGAGTGTTGGTGTTTTGTATTATGCTTTTAAGTGAGAGAGAAGTGCAACGGCATTTATGGAGTTCTTAGAAAATACCTAGTATAGTGTCTGAGATTTTTGAAGCTACCCGAACGCTCCCAATGTTAGATACAAAACAAAACAGAGCGCTTCCAATCATTTTGACAACTTAAAATAAACCATGGATGGCATAGGTATCTAAGTCCCGTGTTCGACAAGCTTACTCATATGCCTACTAGACGCCCTCGCGTGAACTCTGGTTAATGACTTAAAAATATGATGCCATCAAAAACAAAACTTGTAAAAAAAAACAAGTCTCGCCACTCAGTTCTTCTACCGTAACAAGTTGTGAGATCCATGTAATAATACCAAGTCGGTTGATTTATATTTTATTCAGTCCCTACTTAAGGGACCTTCTGTCTTAAGTTATTACGTATTTAGCTAATCTAACAACATCTTATAGTGACCACATTAATATTAATAATCTTTTATTGAACAGTCATTTATTAAAGAAATAGCTAATAACAATGTATATAAAATAATAGTAAAAATTCACATCTCCGCAATGCACGGTCAGGCAGGTGACAGTTTAGTTAGAGCTGGGATTGCTGGGAATGCCTGCTCCGTCGTCGAACCCCAATAGTTTCGCTGCAGGTTTGAATTTGTGACGTGTGCCTCGTATACACATACTGGTGGCTCGAATTATAGTAATGCATATCCTTGTTCTAAGCCAACCCAGTATCGTACTCAGCGATTTATTCCAGCGGTCCGCGAGGGCTTCGCCTATGTGTTTGACAAAGGAGGTCATCTGTGGTGCGAATACGCCATCGACGGAAGTCACGAGAGGGGTGAAGGTAACGTGTTTCGCTTCGCAGGCAGCGGAGTATTTTCTTTGTTTTTGAGTCTCAGCAGATTTTAGGACAGAAGTGACATGGCGTGTAATGTAAGAGGGAGCGTCAGTGTCTACGACACGGATATCAAAAAGAGCCTCTCTCTGAGCATTCCATACGCCACGGCAAGATAAGTCGCCGCGTAATCCAAGGTCACCTTCTGTGATTATGGGTTCTATTGTGACGTTGCTCCATGCTTGGTGACATAGTTCAGCAAATAGATCACGAACTTCGTTGTGTCGTCTTGAAATTAGCCCCCCAGTCTTGCAGCAGAGAGCATGGTCGATATTAAATTGGCTTTTGCCACATCCATCACATGAGGGTGGCATTGAGTTTGGGGTTCTGTGATAGCGTATTGCCAGGGCGTCTCTGAATTCTTGAGGGGACAAGTCGAGGTTATCTTTCTTCGTTGGTATAGTAGATAGCCAGGTGGAAGACTTTGTTTTCATTTTCAATGCGATTGATCTTTCTATAGCTCTTCTTTTGTTAGGGAGTAATTTGGCCAATATAGTGTCTAAAAGTTCGTTATCGCGAGCTTCTTTCATTGTTCGGCTTTGCGTGCGTCAATCAGGGATTTATTGTGTTGGGCTAGGTCTACATGTTGTGTCCCAATCAAAGCTGATGAGAGGATTGAACAGCCTTTTTTAGAGGTTTTGTAGCTCACATTATTCTCGGTGAATGGATTGGATATTGCCAAGCCACCTTTATGTACGGGTAGGGAAAACAGAGCGGCTTCGTCGGCAGTGATGTCGCTACCCATCATAGTTGGCATGAAATTAGCCCGTAGTGCAAGTGTCAGTGGTTCAAAAAGTTCGTTAGAATCAGCGATTACACGTTGTAGGAATGACCATTTGAATTGGGCAGCTTTGGTAAGTGCTGTGTAAGCTGCTTGGGGGGAGTCCTTAGAGACATGTGTTAGTTTCTCGATTATTGAAATAAATTGCTTCACTTTGTTTCTTATAAAGTCTTCTTTTCCCTTGCCTATGTAACTACCAAGGAAGGGTGAACCTGTGGCGATGGTAATGTTAGTTCCTTTAAAAATCTGCTGTGTTTTATTTTTGTCTGTTTCAGATGCAATAAGGATTGTCTTTTTAGGTTGAGGGAGGTATCCGTATGCCGGTCCTATGTTGCAGATCTGTTCCCACCATTTAAGAAGGCTTTTGATGTTTCCCTGGACCGATGAGTCATCAGCGTACCATGTCTGGAGTGTATTCTGTTCTTTTTTTAGTTTATTGATTATGGGTAATGTTGCAAGAGCATATAGTGGCATAGCGAGTGGATCGCCTTGGGTAACGCCTTCTTTGCTATACATTGTTGTGTCTCAGTTTCGAATAACAACCTCGGCATGACCGTTATATGTGTTGTACAGGAAACGGGCACAATGTGGCCAATATATTCGGGCCTGCCACAAAGCAAGCTGCCTATTTACACTGTTGAATGCGTTGTTAGCATCAACGAGGAGCATTCCCCATTCTGAGCTTGGGTGACATTTCTCTTCAAAAGTGTCATTCATTGCATGTATGGCTCCTTCGATACCAGAGTTGAGGCCACTGCAAAGTTGCCATTGTCTACATGCTTCGGTGACTTCAGATCCTGTTGCCAAGATCATACATTTAGAGAGGATTCTTCTAAGGCATTCCCCGATTCCAATGGGTCTCACGCCTGGGCATTTATCCAGAGCTACCAGACGGCTCGACATAAGGGATTGTATTTGTGTCCAAGGTACGTGTTCGTTATTCAATTTCATAGTAAGTTGGGCTATGGCATTTCTTAGGTGCAGCCTCGCATCGCCGAAACGTAAGAGAAAGTCCTTCCAATTTTCGGACGTTGAGCCAGTTGGACCCCCACCACCATGTAGTTTTCTTGCAACTTGCTCGACGTGGTTACTAGTTATGTCGACATCTAATAATGGTGGCATTACGGGGCAAATCCTCGGGCAGGGCAAATAAGTCAGGGTTGGGGTTTGCGGGAGGTGGATGTTTTTCTCTTAGTACGTCGCTGACGGTTTTACCGGTATAATCGATTTCGTCGTTACTATTCAGCTTTGCTTGTATCTTTGGTTAATAGCCAGCTTAGGGCCTCGCGGACTTTGCCACGTTGAATTAGTCTTGTGAATGTTTGTGTTGTTTCGTCGTTATTGTGGTATTTTCGACTATATGTATTTTGAAGAGTTTTGTCCGATTTTATCGATTCTGAGATTAAAATATCAAACTGCTCATCGGCCCACAGTTTGAGGCGGCGGTCAAGTAATCTGCTGATATCTTTGGCCTGTTTAATGTTTTTGTCCCTTTGTAGCAATACGGCAGTGTAAATTAGTAATCGTTCTGAGGGATAATTTAGCTTGGTTAGGTGTTCTATTTCATCGGCAAGTGTATGAACGAATTTTCTGCTTGCTGTGCCAAAAGGGAGATCGTAAAGTTTTCCATGAAGTGAGAATATGTCGTTCCATGTTTTTTGCCATATACCTGTCTTCGATCCTGTGTTGTTAAGGTAGGACGACCCATATGCTTCTTCTAGTGGTGATGCAAAAGGCGAGTGTTGAGTGGAGGCTTGTTGATGCGAAGAGGACAGCTCGCCATGGGCGGCACGTATGTGACGTTGCAGGCCGTTTCTTTTAAAGGTTTTGGAACAGGTCGGGCAGGTTTCTTGATTGTTTGTATTGACTGCGGTCGTATTCATTTCTTCAAAACACAATTTTGTTGGGGGCTTTCAACATGTTTTCATTAGGTATGAATGTTGATATTTTTGTTTTACGGTAATTTCGAATGGAGTAAACACTTTCACTATATATTTAGATATTCTGGTGTATTTTAAGAGTTATTGAATTATTTGAAAGAAATGTATTTGGATTTTCAAAACAGAGGGTGACAGTGGCATGTGTCAAGTTCGAATTTTTAAAAATCTTTTATGTTTAAATAAAATAGATTGACTTGGCCATCGCATGAAAACACAATGTAACTAACTCACAAGCAGTTCATATTATAGTAAAGATTGTTTAGTGCGATTGCAAAATGGCGCTGACTGAGTTGCGAGACTTGGTTTTTTTTACAAGTTTTGTTTTTGATGGCATTGTGTTTTCATACGAGACAAAGGGGTCAAACTCGTTTTTCGGAACTTAGCATCACTTTTATGAACATATGCCATGGAGATTATCTTAGTATCACGTAACGTAGCAGATCATACGGTCGCCGCCCGTACTATTGGGTACATGCTAGTGGTGTCCTTGCTACACTGTGTTTTGTATAAAATTCAGTATTGGATCATATTAGGTACTTTGTTTATAGACTACAGGTAACTTCTATGGTAGGTTATTATTTTTTAGGGTTCGGTACCTCGAAAGGAAAAAACGTAACCCTTATAGGATCACCTTGTTGTCCATCCGTCCGTCCGTCCGTCCGTCCGACCGTCCGTCCATCCATCTATCAAATACTCAAGTATACTGTCCCTTGGAGCTGTGAAAAAATCAAACTTCTAAGCCAACGCAATCAAAAGATACAGCCGTTTATGCCGCAAATTTTCGAAACTCGCAAGGGAATCAAAACCTACAGGGTACTTCCCATGAACTCGGAATCTTGAAATTTGGTACGATGCAAAGTCTTATAGCACAGATAAAGGAAAAAATGCGAAAACCGTATTTTTTTTTGTTACATCATATAATAAAAATATTTTTAATAATTTTAAAGTTACTACCCCTTTCCTCATGAACGCGTAGAGGTTTTAAATTTAAATTCATATCGAATACTCAGGTCTATAATACCTTTAAGCTGTAACAAAATCAAACTTCTATGTCATCGTAATGGGTGAACTTTTACTTATATACCTACAGGTTTGTACGGAACCCTCGGTGCGCGAGTCCGACTCGCACTTGGCCGGTTTTTCTACCAGATATGACTGTTTTTTTCTTAATAATTTAGAAATAGGTCAAAGAAGAATACATCTACAATTTTCTTGGCTTCATCCTTCCTAAACGACCGTTCAATTTGCCATCAAAGGAAAGCAACAGGGTTAAAAATAGACAATAACTAAAACAAATAGGAGGTTCCTAGTTTGCTCCCTTGACGTTTCAGCTAGTTTTTATGCGAAGCTCAGGTGCTAACGACCTTCCCCAACAGGACTCGGCTTCTAATAAATGTTTGCCTAGGCAATTAAAGGCTCCGTGGGTGGTCTGGCCGCAGGATCCGTCCGATTTCACGTGACCACGCGTTTTTTGAATGGAGATGTGATTTTGTGATGACAGTTTTATTTTGGTTGGAGGGTTAAAAACGCTGAAGGTGTGATTTTTAATGTTGGGTTAGCATTTGTTATCGTGGTGCTACCATCATATATAGGTATAACAATTGAATATAACTACGGCACACGTTTTTTTTTACATTTTATAAATACCCCAACATTTTTTGAGTAATATTATTTCTTAATCTCCTCATAATTTTCGCTGACCTTCCATGACTTTCCAGGGTCACTTTGAGCTTCCTTGATTTTTCTTGACTTTCTACAAAAAAGTCCCTGTATGTGTCTTTAATTTAACCTATTTTATAAACTTTGAGAGTACCTAGTTCTAATTACCACCTAAAAATAGCGTTGTATCTACCTACATGATACATAATAGACGCGACTAGAAAAAAGCTACACTAGAGCTTAGTATCGAAATATGTTGTCAAACTTAAGCATTCAATTTAATAAATTGATATTACAATACATATAATGGTCATGTTTCACTAGCACAAAATTACAATTATATAGATTCGCCCATCACATTAGAAAGTGATTCATCACTAAAGCAATTAATTAAATTAAAAATAAATATTAATAAAAAGCGCGCGTGCCGTACCGTGCGCCCACTCTATGGTCACGGCCGACCGACTCCTGAACGAAATGAAACGCAAGCCCGTTTTCCCGCGTAAAAAAATAACCTACAAGTTTTAGTGGGCGGTTTACCCCTTGAAATTAAAGCAACCGCGCGTAATGCTCACGAAATAAGGAGCATTTTTAATCGCCTCTTTTATAATTAGATGTAAAACTAACGTGGTAATCGAGTAACAATTATCCGATGCGTTTAAAAAATAACCTCAAAAGGGTCACAGTGCGATTGAATTGCGATTTGTTTATACTCGAAGATAATGATCAATGCGTTGTTGAGTGAAGTGGGATTAAGTCGTATTGTAATTATGTAGTCGTGGGAAAATTGTCTCAAGTGTCTGTGGACAAGTGTTTCTAACAGTAACGTTAAAATAGACATGTTTAAATAGATGAATCACTAACTCAACATTTTTCACATCGTAGGGTAATTGTGCTAGTTTCCCGTCCAGTAGGTCTATGATGACAGATTTTATCAGCGGATAAGTTTATATAAACCTGATAAAATGTCAGTTGCCGCCATTTTTTGTAATTTTATCAGGTTTATATCAACTTAATCCGCTGAAAAAATCTGCCATCATAAGCCTACTGGTCCAGTTTACCGTCCATTTGATTAAATTGCTGCAAATAAATAGGAAAAACTTTTTAAGGTCAACAAATTTTATATTTATAGTTTAATCTTTAGTAGATTTTTAAAATTTTTAGCTTTTATTTCGGGAAGAACTTGAATAATAAACATATAAATAAGTATGGACGGAAAGCTGACAAGACTGGACGAAAACTAGCACAATCACAACTAATAATGAGGTTTGGTTTTCGTTTCCTATTGCAGAAACATGTTTCGGATATACTTCAAGGCCTTTACTGCTCGTACATTGTGGACTCTTTAGCTTATTATTTCACATATAACATAAGTACTATACCTAAGCACGTCTGGCTTAATAAAGCAAAGTAAGCTTTAAAGATAGTATAAGATACTTTAAAATTGCCCATACACTTACAGTTTCTGTATATCTAAATATATAAAAGAAGAAACTGACTGACTGACTGACTGACTGACTGACTGACTGGCATATCAACACACAGCCCAAATCGCTGGTTCTAGAGATTCCAAATTTGGCCCGTAGGTTCCTTATAAGGTCTAGGGATGCACTAAGAAAGGATTTTTCAAAATTCATACCTAAGGGGGTAAAATGGGGGTCCAAAGTTTGTATAGCGAATAAAGATTGGTTAGACTATTTTATTCGAAACTTCACAGGAGTATTCCTAACGATAAATGAGTAAACACGTCTTTCAGGTTTTTTGAAAATTCAACCTCTAAAAGGGGCAATTATGGTCACAAAGTCTGAAAATCAACATGGGTGGCTGCAGGAAAAGGCTAGAAAACTGATAAGGAAAATACACATAAAGTCATATCACAAAAGAGCTACACGGCAACTTACTACCGGCAGTACCAGTAAGTCATCAGAAAATTCTTGTTTTGAATTGTGATAATCGTAATCAACGTTCGTTTTTAAAAGGTCAGCAATGGTTATTTAATATAGTGAAGTTCCAGGCGTCCATGGGCTATAGTGACCGCTTACCAGCTGGCGGTCTGTTTGATTGTTTGCCACCGAAGTGGTATTTAAAATAATTTAAAGAAAGAACCGACTGCACTTAGCTTCCATTCCACCTTTCCAAAAGAAAATGCCCGAGCGACTGTCAAAAATACTCAAATCACTATAGGTGTACTTTTGAAGAGTTCCCTCAATGTTTCCAGGACCAACTGTGAAGTGGGTCCCGCAGTCTTCGAATAATCGGTGAACATACATAAAAAAATATATAGCAAAAACAAAGATCCCGACCAATTGACAACCTCCTCCTTCGAAATCTTGAAGTCGGTTGAAGTTCTACAATGTCTGCAAATTTACCAAACAGATACCGGTGAAATAAAAATTAAACAGCGAAAATTATCTCCAATCTCCATTCAACCCTCGTCCAACCCGAGTCTAATAGCATTTATCTTAACCCTATTCGGTTGCGAATCTGCTAAAGTCACCGCACACCTGGTGATGCAACCCTACGCCTCATTACGGGTACCTACCCTATTATGGGCTCGTCTCATAAAAAGGGTAGGTTTAGCGAGAAAACACGTCAGCTACGTCCATCTGCTTTTGATATGACCCTTAGGGCTGAGGGACTGATGTAGCGTGATGATGTTGGACACAATTTTGTTTTGCTCAAAATCAATCTTGAACATCAATGCACAATATCCATATACCTACATTTACTGTGGTCACTACAAACGGTCTTTTCTGCCAAAAGCAGGGGATCGGGAATTGGTTTTGCAAAAGCCCAGTTACCCCATTTTATGCTCTTTATGTAGCTCTAAATCGTGTGCCATTTAGGTAACGACTTCGCGTTATTAGATTGTCCACTAAAATTGAATTAATAAACCAAAGAACGAAAAAGAACTGTGATACCCATTGAGTAGCAGGAGATAACATCCCTAAGAAATTCATTGTCCCAAAAGTTGTAGTGAAAATCACTACAAGTCTATACTACTCTTTAATTCTGTCATAGCTGTCAACCGCCAAACATGGCGCACAAAATTTGTGCTAGATGTCACATCTAGTAGAATACATAATAAATCAATGGTGATACCGCGGTATTTTTGTATAGAGAAAATACCGGTAACGGATTCCTGGCTGAAAGTATTTAGACCGAAATGTAACACCTACGATTAGGTTAGGTAAAGGTAGGTACTGTTGTATGAGCTGACTTGTAATTGCATGGTGGCGTAGCTAACTAAAGTTGATGCAAGGTTGACAGTGTTGACTGACACAATATAATTGGCATACATCTTTTGAACAGCAAGTATTAGTAGGTGGTGTACACTTATTTATACGGAAAATGATGATGATGGAATTTCCATTTGCAGAACTAATCCTTTAGGCTCTAAGATTAATTTAAGAAGGGGAGCCAATCAAATTTTTGATGCAAATTTTTGACAAAGTGGGGGGGTGCCCCCCATAATTAATTAAAAATAAAATAGAGCTATATAGTCAACTTTGATATCATTTTCGTGTAAAGCAAGGATGCCGGATTCATTTTTGGTATTTTATTTATACCTTTCCATATAAGAAAATTGAGAAAACACAAAAAATATGAAATCAACGTTTGATATTTTTTTGAATAAATGCCTATATTTTTTTTATTTATGGTCGTACAATGAAAAATATATTTTTATGATAAAGCTCTGTTATTCCCCTTTATAAAAAGCATATAAATCCTATATTGGTTATAATATCTTTAACGAAAAAAAATAATAATAATAGGCCTGTTATCAACCCCAATCTAATTATGTAGGAAAAACGATGTGGTTTGAGCTCTAATGCTTGCCTAATTATATCTTTCACAATTAAATGGACGTCAACCATTTCAAACGCTATTATTTACCTTGCCTTTTATAATCCGTAAGTGAAATAAAGAGTTCGTTTAGAAGTTACCGGAACCGGTTACCAATAAAGGGGTATAGATCGAGTAAGTATTTGGTAGGGTAGTTTTAAAAAATTTAGTAAGCACATCATTGAGACCCAAAGGTAAGCGCTTGGCGGGTACGGACTAGAGGAGGAGAGCAGAAGATCGAGCACAGTGGCGTGCCATGGGAGAGGGCTATGTCCAGCAGTGGACTGATACTGGCGGCTGCTGCTGCTGCTGCTGATAATGATAATGTAGCGCTTGCCGAAATGAAAATCCAAAATGACGTTTACTTATCAAGCTAATTTCATCTCTATTGCTAAGACATTAGACAGGGACATAACATTGAATATAGGGTAACCATATAATTTTGTAACCAAATAATAGCGTTATTAAATAGAGGGGTTCTCCAGTCCCTGTTATCTAGTGACCTATTCAAGTGAAAGGTACATCATTGCGGGTTATCAATAAGGACCCGTTCATTTTTTTTAGAGAGAAAACTTAAGCGGTAGGTGTACATCTTCAGCTGAGGACAGTCTGTTGGCGAATAGTGTGCTCTGTTGACAAATTGATCCGATATCTGGTGCACACCTTAAGTTCTGATAATTTAATAGATTCAGTATCCAAGATAGCTGCCGCTACAGAATGCCACGTATTACACATTTCTTAACAAACCTCTCACTCAAGTATAAAATGAAAGGGATTTATTAGTAGAACACAGTGAATTGCGGATCATAAAGTAAGCGTAGTTTAGACAGTTTTAGTAACATAGCAACTTGAAAAGAAAATAAGTATTGTTTAGGTAAATTCAAAAGCTTTTATTGAAAATAAACAATGATATAGATAATGTACAAAAAGCTATAAAAATAATTCGGTAGGTTCTAGGTACCAGTCGTCACACCACTCTTCTCATCAATGTAGCTAGAGCATTGAAAAGACAAAAAACTAAAATCGTGGGGCGCTTGAATCTTTTATCAACGGACAGCGCCTAATATCATTATAATATATATGAACTAGGTACGCTACGCTAGTGGTGTGATGAGTGGTACCTAGGACCTATCGATTATTTTAGTCTTGAGTACATTACCTGCATCATTATGTTCAATGAAACCGTTTAATACACGATTTTTAACATACTAATTTAACTACTATTGGAAACGGGGTGTTTACCTAACTCAAATATACATGGTAAATACCATACTAATAATAATATTTTAATAGTATCTAGTCAAAACAGAAAATAATTATTTTACTTATTTTATTTATGGCCTGGATACGAGACTTTCAAGCCAAATCTTTATTGGATAACTCTGCACTATAATGTGTTACAAATATAACAATTGTTTTCCCCACTTCCCACAAAAGTAGGAACATAAATATATTTTTTGCAAAAACGGTTGAAGTTACCACAAAACTTTCAATAAAGGAAATATTCTTCATAAAATTCTCTACGATTCTTGCCTTTGAAGTATGTTACTAAGACTCATAGTTTTCAATCTATGTGTCGCGAAAATTTTAACCCCCCCTTTTTACCCCCACCGCACCATAAATTTAGGTGGCTCTGCTTCCTAAAATGGCCTATGGGTCCTAAAGTCTCACTATGCAAAAGGTGATCCCATCATCACTAAAATCCGTATAATGCCCTTTGTTGTCGTGTGCACCACCGACTATATGGCAAAGCGATGCATAATTTCATCCACTCTTACAACACCAACAGCCGCCTAACTTACGCAGCCAATACTGGGGTTTATCAACTACCTATTATTATTATACAGCGTGTATTTTTAATATTACCTCAAACCAGAACCAAACGTAGGTGTTAGTACAAGGAATAGATATTACAAGGTAATTTTAAGTTAGTCTTAACCACTGAAGCGTAATTAATTTTTGGATTTTTTTCGAGCAGCAATGTATTGCGTACTTACACTTATTTAACACACGGAAGAGAAGAGTCTAGTACTGTTTAGTTATTATCGTTACGTATTTCCTCCATCACACTACTTGGCAGCCAAAACCGAATAATTATTGCGTTTAAACATTTTTTCATATTAATATTTACTAGCCAAACTTTAAAGGCAAGGAATTCTTATTAGAAAATAATACCCACTTACCGTTTCATTACAAAACAAATGTCTTGCTCCGAACAAATCACATCAATTTTCATTTCGTACTACCACATTTTTAAACTCTTCTGAAATTGTTATGAAACTAATGATTCTACTATTAAATTAGTACTATTTTAATGAACACACATTTACAGTAAATAATCAACAATCAATTGATAAGAAAACGTCAATGATACACTTCAACCTGACAGTCGATACCTACCACAGAAATAGCTACCTACTTGAATAAAAAGTTTCTTCAAGGAGTATTCATTTCATTCAAAAATGATTTTAAGGTATAATACAAACTACCAACCTAATGATAACTGATTTCAGCAAACTCAGGTAGACTACGCATAACTGTTTACTGGCTGGTAAGAATTATGCTATTAAGGTAAATTACAATACAAAGAAACAATTTTTTTTTGACGTAGATTGTCTTGTAAATAAATCGGTATCAATATTTAGTTCTCGGGAACTAACCGATATGATTTTAATTTATGGCGAAACTGGACAAAGTGGGCGGCGAGCCATAGCTTTGTACAGGAAAAAATTGCAGATGTGATTGGAAATCTCCAGCAAGTTGATATGGAGAAGGTACGACAATCATTGTTACGTCGTTGTGTCGCCTGCCGCGAAGTTTAAGGACGACATGTGGAAAATCGCTACCTCAGACGTGTAAATCGTAATGATTTTTATTTTTAATACAAACTTATACCAAACTCAATGTCGGTTTTTTGACAGCAGATAAAAGTTATCACTTGAAATGGCAGTTCTGACGTCACGCCATCGCCATAAGACAAAGTAGCGATACATTGCGTGCTGAATTTTTTATAGGAAAAAAAAAGTAATGAGTTAAGAGTTTTTTTCATGCAACATCGGTTCATAGTACTAATGCCTACGTCTGGGTAAAATTTGAGGTAATATTAAAAATACACGCTGTATTAGGTTTATCAAATACCGATTTCAATTTTTTATCTAGATGCCGAAAATCGCAGACCCAACGGTTAAAATTCTAACCTATTTTATTCACATCATTTTGTCAGTACGGAACACTCATAACACCCTTACCTACATTACAAGCTCATCCCTACCTGTGAGCTGACCCGCTCCCACGCTGTAAAAACATCGTTATAATCATATGCACGCGTATGACTTCCGTTGGTTAGCGATAATTTTAGGGTTCCGTTAAAATGAAATAGGGTTTTTATACCTACGCAGGATATTGACTAGAATATTCTTATTTCAAAACGGAGTCAATGAAAAACAAAGTACCGGTCTAACTGTCCATATCTGGATTATAGAAATATAAAAATAAAATAAGGAAACGTAACGCCTTGAAGACAAAACTGTGATTCCATAATAAGCCGATTTCTTCGTGTTTACGCGTGACACGCACACACAACTCGCATATACAACTCGTGGACGTGTGATTGGTTCAAACGTCATATAAGTGAGTGTGTGTGCACGAGAACGCGGCTTATTATGGAGTTTTAGGTATATCAATCAAATCATTTATTTCAAGTAAGCTTAATGTAAGCACTTTTGACAAGTCAATAAAAATATAACAAAATAGGCAGGTACAGTCAGCATCAAATAGTTAGTAGCAACCAAGTCGCCAAATATATCGTAACACATCCTTACTGCCATACAAATAAAGATTTGTACCGATATATTTGGCGACTTGGTTGCTACTAACTATTTGATGCTGACTGTACAATGTGAAACATAAAATAAAAAATAACAAATAAACCCGTATTAACAATTGGCAATAATCGAAAAATATACATATAAATGTGAAGTATAACAAGGAAAAAAAAAATATTTATGCAAGTCAAAAAAATTATAATACAAAAACAGAATGTTTGTGTGAGTCGAAGGAACTCAGTCCCAAGTATTGTTATTATTAAGGTAGTCATCAGTACTATAATAGGCTTTACAAATTAATTTACTTTTAATATGTTTCTTAAATCTATTCATTGGCAGAAAAGGTATGTTTTCTAATCTTTTCTCGAATGAAATATATTAAAGTACTTATCGAAATTATGGGCATTATTTTAACAACATTCTTAACTGTCTGTATTGGAAATGACAAAGTAGCAGCTAAACCTGGACATGACCCATCTAATTCATCCAGGGGTTCTAGTTCCAACGAATGGAACCCTCAATAAACATAAGTTACCCTTACGTTTTATTACTAGGGCGGGGTAACCTCGAATAACGGCACAATTCCAGAACCAAAACGATCTATCTGCCTCCAAATTCTTACAACGTTACGCGGTTTTGGATTTAATATAAAATATCATTGTGTAATTTTGAAAAGGCCGTATGTCTTACCATAGTTTCAAACATTTAAGATCTTTTGAATGTACAGGATCAATAAAAGTGTAATTTGTCCGATAGAGGCCTGATTGATTTGAAAAGCGTGCGATGCAGATAGATGCATTATGACGGTGTGGGTGCCTCGGAGCGATAAGGCCAAGAGAGATAAGTAGGTGTTACCAGAACTGGACACGTTCTTGATCAAATCTGTATTTAGAGGGTTGTGAATTTGTGATATTTGCTATCCATATTTTGTCAATTCCTTAAAAGGTATGGTATAGACAGAGTTTTAATGCTTTGACTTGTTTGCAAATGCTTGGTTTAAGAAAAAATTGTTACTTACGATACAAGAAAAGAAATCCTTAAAACGATTTTAAGTCTACATATATTGTAGTAAGGTAGTGGTAGTAGAGTTCCCTATAAGTAATAAGGTAGAAGAAAAACAGTGTCAACTACAGTTTTTTTAACGTGACCTGTTTCTTCATGGTCCATAGGTAAGTCTGTAACCGAAAAATAATAAGCGAAACGATTTGCATTTTTGTCAACGCTATTTTTGTTCGACGAAAACGCAAGACTTGCGAAACTACAACCACTACTTTCATATTAAATTTAGTTTTGGGGTTTAAATGGTTATAAAAATAGTATAACTTTTACGTCAGGTACGTTAGTTTTTAGGTTACTACGTAGGTTTTTAAATAGCTCAAATCAAATCAAACCGCAGCACGTAACTTTTAAGTAAGTTAACTAGTTATTACTACATAAACTTGAGCTAAATAATGACCTACCCAAGTTCACCTTGTACTTTTTTTAACCGTGCAACAATTTTATCCATAAGCTACCCATCAGATCGCAAATGACGTTAACACATCCATACCCCAAACGAATATTAACAATAATTGCTATTATTGGACCGGACGTGACGTTGCACCCCGCGCCACCCCCGTGACGTCACTAGCGGGTTTTATTGTCATTAATACGTGATGGCATCATTAATATCAGAGCGATGCGTTAATTAGGGTTAATATTGATGGCTTTGATAATGAGGAAACATAAGTCAACACTGCTGCGGTATGGTATCCCTACTAATATTATATACTATCTCGGTCTCTTTAAAGAGTTTAAAGCAAGAGTGAAAAGGCTATTACTTAACCGGTGAGCTCCATCTTAGACTTTGTCTTCACTTTCCATCAGGTGAGACTAATAGGAATCGCTGGTCAGTCTGATAATTAAAAAAAGTGTAAGTGTAACTCTGTATGTTTGCCTGTCTACATTTTCACCGCTAAACTGATACACCTACGGCGATAATCCGAGTCAAACAATCAAAATAACTATTACACACAAAAACCAAATGGTTGAACCGATTCTGATAAAATATAACGAAGATCACTTGTTACAAAAAAAAACGGTTTTAAATCGGTTCAACCGTAGGTGCACACAAACACACATACGGTTGAACTTATAACACCCCTTTTTGCGTCGGGGGGGGGGGGGAGGGTCAAAACAGTATGATTCTCTCAATATAGCTCCACTCTAGGTCGATGAAATTAAGGGGCTACACACATTACATTGAAATTCAGCATTTCATAGAAAATTTGTCTATGGTAGCGGAAATTATGTATGTATGCCACAGAACAATTTCCGCTACCATAGACTTAAAAGCTGAATTCCGCTCAAATGTGTGGCGCAGGACAACAAGACCACGACAAGTGGACTTACGGAGAGAGGCCAATGCTCAAAGCGACAATTGGCAATGATGCTCTACCTAAATACGTACAAAAATCCCTAGTCAAACTTTACAAAATCAACAACAACAAAACAATTAACTGTCAGTTGTTTTATTAAAACTTTAAATCAAAGTGGACACGTGGAAGTGAATTGATCACTTACTGCTACATTTTTGTCTGTCATGACGAGCGATCGCGTCACTACGGCACAGGTGGCCTGATCAAATTATACAAATTGCTACATACAATATTCATAGGGATAGGGCGGGCCGTGGAGGTTAAAATGTATTTAAATTACTATAGTTTTTATTTTAATCGCCTGTTCTTTTCGCATTGTTTATGAACGAATAACGATCGGGGTGTAGGTACGTTACCTAACTTATCTATTTTTTTAAGTTAATGACAGCAACCCGAAACGTGCTTCTATTACGCCACCAGAACATTGTCAGTAATAATGACATAGTTTTTTTACCCATCCTTTTCATCTATCTATACATATAATCTATACATATAATAAAGCTGAAGAGGGTCGAAAGTCTGTACATGGAAGATAATCGAAAAAAAGTTGGCTGGGGATACTTAGAATCGATAACAGAACACGTTCCAACAATTTTTAGAATTTTTGTCTGTTTATCTGTTTGTCTGTTTATCTGTTTGTCTGTTTATTTGACCGCGCATCACGTAAAAACGGCTGAACGGATTTTGATGAAATGTTGTATAAAGATAGTTTTAGTCCCGGGAAAGGATAATATATAGTTTTAATCCCAAAAATCAACCCCGGTTGGGGTGAAAATAGGGTTGAAAGTTTGTATGGAGAATTTTTAACCCCTGAAACAATTTAGATAGAAATGAGTATGGAGATAATTTGAGTCTCGAGAAACGTCATAGGATAGTTTTCAAACCCTTGTGGGGGTGAAAAGGGGGTTGGATGTTGGTATGAGAAATTTTTTACCGCTGAACTGATTTAGATGAAAATTGGTATAGAGACAGTATAGGTCTCGAGAAAGGACAAAGGATAGTTTCATCTTCAAAAAAGCCCCCCCCCCCCCATCGTACTTTAGAATCGTAGGTCCAAAAAATGTGAAAAAAGTAATTGAAGTGAAGCCTGAAAGGTACTTTCAATAAAAACTATTTATCTATATCTTCTATACATATAATAAAGCTGAAGAGGGTCGAAAGTCTGTTTATGGAATATATTCGAAAAAAAGTTGGCTGGGGATACTTAGAATCGATAACAGAACATGTTCCAACAATTTTTAGATTTTTTGTCTGTTTATCTGTTTGTCTATTTATTTGACCGCGCATCACGTGAAAACGGCTGAATGGATTTTGATGAAATTTTGTGTAGAGATAGTTTGAGTCCCGGGAAAGGACAAAAAGTAGTTTTCATCCCGAAAATCAACCCTGGAGGGGGTGAAAAGGGGGTTGAAAGTTTGTATGGAGAATTTTTAATAGAAATTAGTATGGAGATAATTTGAGTCCCGAGAAACGACAGAATAGTTTTCATCCCGAAAATAAACCCTTGTGGGGGTGGAAAGGGGGTTGGAAGTTGGTATGAGGATTTTTTTACCGCTGAACTGATAAAGATGAAATTTGGTATAGTATGGGTCTCAAGAAAGGACAAAGGATAGTTTTCACCCCGAAAATCAATCCTAAAGGGGTGAAAAGGGAGTTGGAAATTTGTATAGGGAATTATTAACAGCAGAATCGATTAAGATAAAATTTGGTATGGAGATAATTTGAGCTCTGGAAAAGGAAATAAAATAATTTATTTCGGAAGTTCCCTTAAGCGGATGCAAAAGGGGTGGAAGTTTACATGGGAAAGAAAGAACCAATAACCGCTGTACGTATTTAGATGAAATTTGGTATTGAAATAATTTGTAATTTTTTGGTCAAGGTGTTCATATTTATAACATGCTACCCGTCGATGCTTTAAATTTACCTTAAGAATTTAAGAAATATTTGAAAATGTCATGAATGTCAAAGGGTTATTGCAGGTTCGAGGACTATTATATGACGGACAAAGATGCATGGCCCAAACCAAAAAACAACTACAAAATCATCTAACATTTATAGGACACCGTTTAATAGGTAGGAAAACATATCAAACGTTTTGTGAAGCAGTCAGATTAGGATTTATTTTTCTTTATAATTAAACAATACATTATCTGTCTCTCAAGCTGTTTTGATATGTCTTGTTCTTTATAATTAAACAATACATTATCTGTCTCTTATGCTGTTTTCTTATGAAGAACTACGAATTATTTTGTATCTTTAAGAACTAAGTAATAATGTATTACTGTTTTGAAAAAAATAAGTCCCGTCGAGTTTCTTTTCGGTCATAATACTTCTTGGGCCAGAGGGTTAGAACCGGTGGTAGTTTTGGAACGAAGTTCCTTATCGGATATATTTATCGGTTAGGCGAAAAAAAGTCACGTGACCGTCACGAAAAAGCGTCACGTCACGATAACGCGACACCCATACGATTGAGAAACATGTAAAATGGAAAGAAATAAAAAATATATAAAATAGAATAAAGTGAAGTGAAGTGAAGTGTAGGGAAAAGTGAAAGTGAGAAGTGACAAAGTGATAAAAGTGAAAAAAGTCGAGATCCTAAAAGTAAAAAATGTCAAAAATTTTGAAAATGTCAAAAATCCCAAAATTTCTAAATTTGAAATACTTCAAAAAGTTAAATAATTTAAATTTTTTTTCAAAAATTTCAAAAGAACTTCGTTCCAACCGAGTGTTCCACGACACTCACGTATTTAATTTTTCTCTGACGTTCATTAGTGCATTATAATGTGCTTACATTGAAGAATAAATATCTTGATCTACACCAATATCATCAATCCTCTATTCCGCGTTCGGAACCGTATATAATTACCACCATTATTGCAACCAGTAACGTAACATGCGTGTATTATCTGTGACAGTGTGTTAAAAACGTATGAAAATTCATTACCTCCCCCCCCCGCCCCTCCGACCGCCGGCGCAATAAGGTTGGTCATGGCGGTGTAATGGCGGTCATTCTAATGGTTTCAATGGATTTTGAATATGTGTGTAGGTAAAGCAGTGTTATGCTTCTGTACATAATTAGGCCTTATTACGTAACAGTTACATAAACTACTATTTATCTCTTTTTAGGGTTCTGTAGTCAACTAGGAACCCTTATAGTTTCGCCATGTCCGTCCGTCTGTCCGCGGTCTAGCTCAGTTACCGTTCGCACTAGAAAGCTGAAATTTGGTGAGGCCTGATAAGAACTTTCAATAAGAACTATATTGAATAAAATCGGTTTAGCCGTGTTTGAATTATCAGTCAAAAACGCATAGTGAATGGAAGTGTCGGATATTAAAATGACGTAAACGCCGCCAAATATCCCTTAATAAACGACCTTTTGAACGGATGTTTTGTAACAGGGCGGCATCTACGAAACTCCGACATGCTCTTGGCCGGTTTTTGCATTGTTATCCCGGAAATCACCCCTGAACTTACTAATTCCAATTCAAGAAAATCCCCAGCCAGAGGGGGGGGGGGGGGGGAGCCACTACACTCGATTGAGTTAAATTTGCATGGTAAAAAAAGATAAAAGATATTTATTCTTCAATTTAGGCACATTACAATGCACTTATGAACGTCAGAGAGAAAAAAACTACCACCGGTTCATGGGTCATGGACCCGCCCCCCCTCTAAGTACACCTCAAATAGAAACAAACATTTCTGCATTTGTGACCCCCCACCCCCCATCCCAATTTCAACCGCGCCTGTTCTTTACCTTTCATGCTAGACTGATTTGACGGGAGGATCGATTTGGATGATATTTGCCGTGGACATGAACATATAAATACAAAAGTGGTCCTATATCGTCCTACTACTCTATGTCGTTTAAATCATGCCAAAAAAAATTAATAGGATAAAAAAAGTATTCATTTTTGAGTGTAGTTTCATTTAGTGGTAATTGTAAAATATTTTATTAGGACTACTGTCCTCCAGCGTATCCATCTGTCAACTTTACTTCAAGTTCCGCCTCCAGGGGCTCCAGGGTAGCGGGAGAGAAATTAGGGGTGAATTAGCCGCTTACTGACACAGACCGAATTCCACGCGGGCGGAGCCGCGGGCACAGCTAGTACTTAATATACATAGAAAAGGACGGGTACGGGATAATGGGATTATTACTGACGCAAAAGTACCTAGTCTACATACCTAGATTCATAAACTTGATTAGTTCCCGTATACATATTGCTACACTTACCAATGTTACGTTAAAAATATTCGTAGGCAACCCGGAGTTACTAAGGCCGTTTTTTTTCTTCATGATAGAGCGCTTAAAAACATTCTGAAAATATATCCTTTTTTTAGGGCGACGAAAAGGTTGAACGATACATCGTTTCATACTGGCCTAGAGTTCCATATTTATTAAATAGCTCGCTCCATATCCTTTCATCATTTGGAAGTTAGTACAACCTACCCTACCTACCTCTATTACTCTTATAGCACTAGATTCTCAAACAGTTTTCTCTATTTTTCCCAGCACTTTCCCGTTTCAATTTTAAAAACCCAATTTCTGTATTCCCAGCACTATCTGACCGTCAGCTCTGATTAATTCATATCGCGTAATGAGGTAGGTTTTTAGCCCGCAATTGATTTGCGCCCAATTCGTCGCGTCGCGGTCGTGAATATTTGATCAGTGCCGCTGTTATTACTTACATGTAATCGGTGAAATATCAATGTACTCCTCCAATCAACGAGTTGCATTAATATTTCATAAATTTTTATGGTATGTCATAGACATATAAAATATGAAGACGTGGTCCCACAAATATAGAACTGTGATTCCATAATAAGCCGCGGTCTCGTGCACACACACTCACTTTCGACGTTTGAACCAATCACCCCTAGTCCACGAGTTGTACCTATATGTGTGCGTGTCGCTCGTAAACACGAGGAAATCGGCTTATTGTGAATCACAATTTTGTCTTCACTATGGTCTTCACGGCACCGCGTCTTCTTATTTTATGTCTATATGTTATGTTTTTGATTTTTTTATACTCTCAGGATGCTTGTACAGGTTTATCAAACCAGGCTGGCTAGCATATCTTACGTTGTCGCCTGTCACTCCATACTTCGAGTCGCGCTTGAAGTATGAACTGTCGCGTCAAACGTCAAGTTATGCTAGGCGTGCAGAAAAACCCTTTAGGTCCTGCTGAAGGACTCGAAGTTCAGGATGCGATTATGCAGTAGGACGCGATTAGTGTAGCTACATACATATTAATAAGTAAGGTACTCACCTACCCTAGGTACTTACCTAAGTACTTACTTACGTCAGCAGCAGTAGATCAGATGAGGTTGTCAAAATCATCTTTTATTGTTAAGAGAATAAGCGTGTAAAGGTCATTTTGAACACCTCATCCGCTTAGCTAATTCTATATAGCGCGTACAAAATGCGTGTGTTCGTTTCTGCTACGAGGTGCCCTATAGATCACATATTACCCCATTCTTAAATGAAAAAAAGCTGTTGAATATGGAAAATAGGAGAAAGCTACACTTAGCCTATGCAGTTCGGAAATTATTGGAGTTTCAGAGGCCTGCCTACCTATTTGAAAAACTAAAATGGCTCAAAGACACGCGTAAAAGATCACTGAGAAGATGCACTAAACTTGCTATGCCCAAACGTAACACAGCGTTCTTTAAGGGGAGCTTCAAATTTGCTGCTGCAAAAATTTGGAACGACCTGCCGCCACCTCTACGAGAACCAATGGGACTCTTTAAATACAAGCGGCTGGTCAAAACCCACCTACTCGAAATGCAAAGCAAATTTTAATCTCCCTTCTAATTACACGTAATTCGGCACCTACTCACTCATACTCGCTCGCGCAACCTCATGTAAACACTCACTCAAACACATTAATGGCGTAAAGCATTTGTCGCGCCTCTACCTAAAATCAGCAATCCCACTTCCCTTAGCAACTTTAGGCCGATTTCGATTCTCCCTTTTCTGTCGAAGATCGCTGAAGCAGTGGTTCATAAACAACTCTCGTGCTATATTCACTCGCATACCCTGCTTAGCCCTTATCAGTCTGGCTTTCGACCCAGTCACAGCACGTGCACTGCTCTTCTTAAGGTGACGGAAGATATTCGTCGTGGCATGGAGGGTCAACTGGTCACAGTACTTGTTTTAATTGATTTCTCCAACGCCTTCAATACTGTGGACCATGACATCCTTCTTGCTCTTCTCAAACATTTAAACGTGTCACCTTCAGCCCTCAACTGGTTCTCATCGTATCTGGGTGGTCGGCAGCAAGCGGTTCGAGTTGACCGATCCTTGTCTGATTGGTGCGATCTTGCGACGGGTGTACCTCAAGGTGGAATTTTGTCGCCTCTCTTATTTTCAACTTTTATTAATTTCATTACGCCTAATCTCCGCTGTCCATACCATCTGTACGCCGACGATTTGCAACTCTATGCCCAATCTTCAGCGACTGACTTTTCATCAATTGTTGACAGACTTAACCAAGACCTTTCACACATACAAAAATGGTCTGAGAAGTTTGGCCTTTTCGTCAACCCATCAAAATGCCAGGTTATTGTTTGTGGTTAGCAGTCGACAGCTCGCTAAACTTGACCTGAACTCACTTACACCGGTTGTTTTCAGTGGTAAGCCTATACCTTACAGTCAGAGTGTCAAGGATTTAGGTGTAATAATAGACAGTACGTTAAGTTGGAGAGCACAGGTTGCTGAAATCAGCCGTAAGGTCATGGGTTCCCTGCATTCTCTTAACAGGCTCAAGATGTTTTTGCCCATCAGTACAAAAGTGTTATTAGTCAATACCCTGATTTTACCCATAATCGATTACGGTGATGTGTGTTATCCGGACTTAAACGAGGAACTTCTTGATAAGTTGGATCGCCTTCTCAACAACTGTATCCGTTTCATCTTTTGTCTTCGCAAATACGATCATGTGTCCTCTTATCGCTCCCAGCTAGGGTGGCTTCCCATCCGTCGACGACGTAACATTCGCATGCTTTGCACTCTCTTTTCAGTTCTTAATGACCCACATTCCCCCGGATACCTTAAGTCTTTCTTTCAATATTATGGCGTGTCTCGCGACCGTCAACTCCGTTCTTCTGGCAATTTGTCTCTCTCAATTCCTCTGCACCACACCGGTTTTATGTCAAACTCATTTTCTGTTCGCGCGGCGCGCCTGTGGAATACACTTCCCCGTAATATTAAGAATGCTCCCAGCAAGTTTGCTTTTAAAAAAGCCGTTCGTGCCTTTTTCGCTAGTGGAATGAAAGATTAGTGTTTTCGGTTGATGATTTTCGTCTATATAATATATATATATATATATATATATATATATATATATATATATATATATATATATATATATATGTATGTATATATAATGATATATGTATGTATATATAATAATATATGTATGTATGTATTTTTTTGTTATATATCGTATATTATGTATATATTGTATTGTATATTGTTTTATTCATTGTTTACTTGTAGTTAACTCTTCACCTTTTGTTCTCGTAAGCACCGCCCACAACTTCTCTGCTTTGCCTTAAGGTTGACTGGTAGAGAATGCCTACTGGCATTAAGTCCGCCTTTTGTACATCAAGTTTTTCTTTTGTGCAATAAAGTTTAAATAAATAAATAAATTAAATCAGACTAGTTGGCAAATTATTACCTATTCTTTAACATTTATATTCAAGTAGACCAATTATCACCTATTATATAAAATAAAAAAATATCACTGTCATCACCTCATAACTTGTTTTCAAGCACATTATATTATTGTTACTCACCTGCGATCGACCTATCTCAAGGGACCAGTCTGAAAACCAGCGCTAGACATTCTGTTTAGCACATGCTGAGATTGGGACCCATTGCCCAGACTTATGTATAATATTAAAGTTTTTGGTTTATGACAGTTTATGTACTTTATGTTTTGTTTAGTCATTAAGGTTTTTATTGTATGTATTCGTTCTATATGTATTTTTTGTGGCAATAAATATTTTTCTGATTCTGATTCTAATTCTGTTGATGAAGTTAGTCAAGCCTGTCGAAGCATCCACGTGGTTCTTATAAATAAATATATATTATAGGACAATCTTACACAAATCGACCTAGGCCCACAGTAAACCCAATAAGGCTTGTGTTATGGGTACTAAATATGGATAAATACTTAAATACATAGAAACATCCATAACTCAGGAACAAATATCTGAGATAAACACACAAACAAATGCCCTGACCAGTATTCGAAACCAGGACCTCCTGCTTCTTAGGCAGGGTCACTACCGGCTGGGCTAGGAGGCAATACGAATAAAAACATATTTCGCTGTGTTTAACCAGACAACAGTTATGTAGGTTTAGAAAATGCATGCGATAAAAACGACTTAGACATTAATTTCAAGATAGTTAAGAAGAAGTTAGGTAGTTAACTTTCTACTTCCTCGTAGCGTTTGTCCCAGCTGTTTGCTCTATTGAGTCTGGGGTCCGCTCGGCAACCTAATCCCAGGAATTGGCGCAGTTTTTAACGAAAGCGACTTCCATCTGACCTTTTAACCCAGAGGGGAAACTAGGCCTTTTTTTGGATTAGATCCGGTTTCCTCACGATGTTTTCCTTCACCGACAAGCGACCGGTAAATATCAAATGATAAACGTTCCGAATATGATATCGTACATAAGTTCCGAAGAACTCAGTGGTACGAGCCGGGGTTTGAACCCGCGACCTTCGGATTGAAAGTCTGACGTCTTACCGCCAGGCCACCAGCGCTTCTATAGGTAGTTAACTTTCAAGAACGTTAAATCAATGAAACACCAACATACCTATAGAAATCCACGATAACGCGCTAATTACCCAACACATCGCACCGATAAGTTTTCCCACAAACAAAAGTGCGGTGACGCGCTTTCCGCCGGAAGTTCCCACCCGTAGATTAAAACAAGATGGCCGCGTAAAGATGGCGCCGGCACGCGCCCGCCACGTGCGCACGCGCACCCTACGCTATTTTACGTGTTTTCATTGAAAATATCAAAGAATAATAGAGAATAGCGTGTTGTTTCACTCTCGAGTAAATTGGTTCCGGAAGGTTGGGGTTAAAATGCAATTGAACTGATCATTATTCTCACATAAAGAATTCAGCGGTGTCCGGGTCTAATTGAGAAACGCGACAAGGGGAAAAGGTTTTCCGAATGGGACAAGTGACTGGGTAATTTCGTAATTTAGTAACGCTTTGAGCGCCACGAAGTAAATATCGCGTAGGTATAATTTGAATACAATTTAAGGTGTAGGTAACAGTACTGGTGATCCGTTTAGGGACATAATTGGAATCATATTTTAATAATGAAAAACTAAAAAAAAATTTTTCTATGGAGGGTTGGCCCACTGGGACGACGTGTCCCATACAATTTTTTTTTTTCTCCTACTTTTTTTTTATTCAGTAATTATTCGCAATACGATACCAATTATGCCCTCAATTAAACGGATCACCAATATTCTTGTAACACCCTGTATGTATGAATAACATTTTTGATATTACGTCAGTGGCAAACAAGCATACAACCCGCCTGACGATAAGCGATCATCATAGCCTATGGGCGCTTACAAATCCATGACTGTTCCATAATACGTAAGTTGCCCATCCTTTTACCCTACTCCTTTAATTACGCCTTTAAAAAAATATATTTATTTCAAACTCTTAGCCCATATTACATGAAATACAACATTAAAGAAAACTATGTGTAAGTAGTGCAATAGTAGGTACTCGTGCCGATGCACAACGATGGCCGCAAAAATATCTGACTCAAAATATTAGTACGCAAGGCCATAACCGCGTCTCTTATTTTATTGGAAAATACTATTGCAGGTATCTACTTAGTACAGACTTACCCATTTTTAGAATAGTTTTTTTTTTTAAATACCACGACGGTGGCAAACAAGCATACGGCCCGCCTGATGGTAAGCAGTTACCGTAGCCTATGGACGCCTGCAACCCCAGAGGATTCACATGCGCGTTGCCTACCCTTTAAGAACCTATACACTCCTTTTTTGAAGAACCTCATACTGTAGCCCGCTAGGAAAACCTCGGCAGGGAGTTCATTCCACAGTCGCAGCGTTCGTGGGAGGAAATTCCTCTTAAACCGTACAGTGCGCGACTCATTAGGCTCCAGGGTGTGAGGATGAACACCCTGCCGGCGGCGAGCGGTGCGATGATAAAAAGCTGCCGTGGGCATCATATCAAACAGTTCTTCAGAGCACAACTCATTGTACAAGCGATAGAACACACATAAGGAGGCAAAGTCTCTCCTTAGACTCAATGGTTCAATATCGCTCGTGAGTTTGGGATCGTCGACGATCCGCACAGCGCGCCTTTGCACCGAGTCAAAGGGCCCAAGCTGGCATCCAGGTGCTCCCGCCCAAAGGTGACAGCAGTACTCCATGTGGGGTCTGACTTGCGACTTGTATAGAAGCAGTCTCTGCCCCGGAGTGAAGTATCTCCTCGCTCTATTGAGCACACCGAGCTTTTTGGATGCCAGCTTGGCCTTCCCTTCAAGGTGACTACGGAATTGGACGTCGCTGGAAATGTCGACACCGAGGATCCCAATACTCCCTGACATTGTAAGGGTTGTGCCTTGGAACTGAGGGGCCACAGTAAATGGGGTTTTCTTAGCGGTAAACGCGCAAACTTGTGTCTTTCTAGGGTTGAATCGGACTAAGTTGTCCTGACCCCACACCGAGACTCCAGAAAGAGTGTTCTCGATATCGGACACAAGTTTTTCACGACTCTCTACCACAACGGGTCGAGGGATATTGGCACGGCCCGTGTAACAGGCATCCCCAGTACTGTCGTCCGCATAACAATGAATGTTGCCGATAGACAACATATCATTGATATGCAGCAAAAACAGTGTTGGCGATAGCACGGAGCCTTGCGGGACACCAGCGTTTATGTCCATGCTTTCGGAGCAACTGCCGTCGACTACAGCTCGTATGCTTCTGCCGGACAAAAAGCTGGCGACCCATCTGCACAATCCCTCGGGCAGGCTGTAAGCTGGCAACTTCGATAGAAGACCTCGATGCCAGACCCGATCGACGCTATATCAAGGCTGACTGCCAATGCCTCTCCCTGACTCTCAATGGCTGAAGCCCAGCGGTGAGTGAGATAACACTAGAAGATCACCAGTTGATCGACCGTGACGAAAGCCATACTGGCGATCACTGATCAGGTCGTGCTCTTCTAGGTATCCCAGGAGCTTTGCATTGAATATG
The DNA here is from genome assembly GCA_947086415.1 of Pammene aurita. Taxonomy (NCBI): domain Eukaryota; kingdom Metazoa; phylum Arthropoda; class Insecta; order Lepidoptera; family Tortricidae; genus Pammene; species Pammene aurita. The sequence continues at coordinate 22,109,380 of OX352306.1, read as the reverse complement.
CGCTCCATAACCTTGGAGAGAAGAGAGGTTATAGCGATAGGCCTGTAATTCGACGGGTCCGAACTATCGCCCTTTTTAGGCACAGGGTGCACGAGGGCACTTGCCGGTTGTGGTAAGAGAGTGTGAAAAGGCGCGTTAGCACGGGACACAACTCAGGAGCACACCATTTGAGCACAACTGCTGGTATGCCGTCTGGTCCGCTCGACTTGTGAACGTTTAATGATAGCAGCTCCCGCCGGACATCACTTTGTTTAATGATAATTTCCGGCATCGAGGCTGCGCACCGCGGGATGTCAGGCGGTACGGTGCTGCCATCATCGTTCAAGGTCGAGTTCGAGGCAAAGAGAATACCCAGAAGATCGGCTTTTTCTTTTGCACTATGGACCAGATTACCATCAGCATTACGCAGTGATGGTAAGGACGACCGACAAGTTTCCCTCGGCAGCTTTGGCAAGTGACCAGAAGGCACGACTCCCGATGGGGTAGCCCACTAGCTTCTTACCAATTCTGCCGACGAAGTCGAATTTGGCTCTGGCAATGGCTCTTTTACTGGACCTCGAGGCAGTGTTTAATTTGCGTTTCACATCAGATATGTTGGGATCCTTATCAGTAACGGCCTTGGTCCAAGCCCTGTAAGCAGCCTGCTTACGAATTGTAGCTTCTCTACAGGGCCGATTAAACCAAGGTCGTTTCCTTGCTCCTGCAGCTATTACCGAGTTGGGAATGAAGCAGTCCATTCCCACCAGTATAGTCTCGGCGACTTTAGCTGTACAGGAGTCAGGAACTTCTGATGTGAAACAGAGCTGCCTCCACGGGTACGATGCGTAGAATTCACGCAATCCATCCCAATCTGCTGACGTATACTGCCACACGCGTCGCGAGCCAGTTGGCCGTGGTGGATCAGGCCGCGCGCAAGGTGCCAGCGTCCGGACGAGGCAGTGATCGGACGAGCCAAGAGGGGCATTCACTGAGACGGAATATCCGTCCGGACGTGTGGTCAGCAGGAGGTCCAGTAAAGAGCTTGTATGGTCCTCGATATCTGGTATTCTCGTGGGAGAACGTACCAATTGCGAGAGACCATAGGCCAGAGAAAATTCGTAAGCAGACCTCCCCGCAGTCGGTGGACCGAGAATCAAGCCACTCAATGTGGTGGGCATTAAAATCTCCCAAAATCACCAATTCAGCGGATGGGTACTGCTCCAGAACTCTGTCGGTCGTCACTTGTAGGTGCTCGAAGAGCCGTTTTGTGTCCGTGTCTCCGCTGTGAGACCTGTAAAGGCACGCGTAGACGCGGGTGTGGCCGCCGAAGTCTACACGCACCCATAGCACTGACAGGTCCCTGTCTTCATAGGCATGGAGGCGGCGACAACAGACATCCTGCCGAGCGTACATACATACCCCAGCGCGCCTCACAAACCTGTGTTCTGGCACATAGCCGGGGTATAACAGATATGATGTATCGGCCGGACAGGATACCTGCGTCTCCGTTAAAAACAGAAGGGTTGGCTGCGCAGACTCGAGGTGGTGGTGTACTGCGTTTAGATTCGAATGCAGTCCCCTGACGTTGCAGAAATCCACTTTAGTGGAAGGGGACTCCGCTGAAGACCTATTTCTTCTGTGTTTTTTTGCCATCATTTTGGGGAGTGTGTGGGAAATAAAGGAGGATTCACTGTGTCGACGGCTAAAAGGACAAGAGGACGAAACAAACCGACCGAGGAACGATGTGGGAGGTGCAATTTGCAGGCACGGCGTACGGAAGGGCCCCCGGTCCCCCCTGTTGCAGTAGCCGGGTCCACTCCGGTCTCCTACACCGGCACGACTACTACACCAGGGATTTTTCGCAGGTTGGCGGTTCAGCCTCCCAGGGTGGAGATTAAGTGACCCCTGGGTTCGGGAACCCTACTGACCTGCGGGCGGCCAGCGGACAACCGTTTCACCGGGTCTCCCTGATCGCCGCACCTGCACTCCGCGCCCACAAAAACAAAGGCCGTATTATTGGTTCCGTGGGCCCCCCGTCGTCAACACAATGTATCCTCTTAGAGCTCATAAATAGTTAACATTTTCCAACCAACTTCAAGATTTCGAAGGAGGAGGTTCTCAATTCGTCGAGATCTTTGTTTTTTTTTATGTATGTTCACCGATTATTCGAACCGATTAGGTGGCTGGACCGATTTGGAAAAATATGTTTTGTTTGAAAAAGTATAGTAACTTCACATTTGGTCCCATTGTCATCAGGTCAGGATCTAATGATGGGATCCTGGGGAAATAGAGAGAACTCTTCAATTATTATAGGCACACCTATAGTCATTTGAGTATTTTTTACAGCAGCTCGAGCATTTGCTTTTGGAAAGGTGGAGGGTAAATGAAGTCGGTTCTTTTTTGTTTAAAATTATTAAGAAAATGCAAGCCCCATTGTATTTGCCTAACTAGATTTATGCTCGATGCCCCGCCACTTACCTGCTAGTTGTACCTTTATTAGGTTCTTAGGGCAGATCAACATATTTTTACCCGACTGCCGAAAGAAAGTTTTATCTATTTTTACCGAAGTTATCGGTAGCAGTCAACAGTACAAGTAGCTAATCAAGTGATTTGTTCTTGGCAAGACTTTATTGTTATGTAAATAAGAGCGTGTGATTGTACAGTCGCCATCAGATATATCAGAGCGGCTAACGTGGTCACAAATATTTGAACAACGCCTCTATTGTCAAGGCGATAAAGTCCATGTTCAGTCCATGTTTGAGTACCTTGGCCGCTCCGATATATTTGACGCCGTACAGGACAGGATAAACGTAACTTAATGATTTGTTATAGAGTTGCGCTAATAATTAACCCCCTTAATCATAAACGTCTCTCAGACCTCTACTAATTAATTTATGTTTTTTCCTTATCTGTCACTTTTACAGTTGTGTTTGTAGAAACAGACAAAACATAAATCAACTAACACTGACTACCGAGAACTCGCCTGGTAGGCACTCGTAATGTTTGCTCAGATGCCGGGCACGCGGCGTGCGGCATTGCGTCGCACGTCGTAGCCCGCTTGGCGGGTTCTGTCGGTTTCTGGGGTATTGTTCAAAATTTTGCCCGGTTGCGAAAGTGCTAATTTGAAATCTGAGAAACGTTGATAAATAAGGGGGTAAATGTCTTCCTTAAACCATGTCAGACGTAACGCGGTGTCGCGTCGTAACAATAACAAACCAGGAAGTGATATGTTAACAATCAACAAAATCGTGAAATAAAACATACTGAATTCAAGTAAATAATAATTTATTGAAACCCTTCCCGTCCACCAATCCCGGTCGTGTGTACAAAGGCTCGTTAAAAGTAAATAAGAGTATTACTTAATTAAAGTTAAGATCACAAAATTGACAGTCAAATTACAAACAGCTGTTTTACTCTTAGAGAATTCAACTACGGAGTCGCCATTGACAGACGTTCCCCTCTGCCGAAAACATATGACCGGCGGTCATACATTACGTCATCTATTGTATGGACTGACGTTTATCTGACGTGGCTATTTTTACGGCAAACATCGGCACTTTTTTGTATAGAAAATGACAGACATGGCTACTCCGAGTTGAATGCTCTAAGGTATTACCCAATTCGATCAATGACCTAGTCTTATAAATAACGACTTTAGTGAACATTTACAGACCAATCGCTTTAGCAAGTCCTCGCCTGGACTAGATATGCCGTTCTCCGTTTACTATGGAGAATATTCTCGCGCGAGAACGGGTAACGTACGAGAACGGCACATCTCTAGTAAGGAATGCTCCCGGTTCTGATTTTGTATGTCGAGAACCGGGAATTCCCAGTTCCGGTACTGGATTTGTATAGAAAACGAGTACCGGGAGCAAACCCTAATCTCTAGCCTGGACGCAGGTCCTCCTCGCAGTGGTCGGGCTATAGTTACGTTAAGGAGCAAAAAATGTATCATAGCAGTTTGTTTCAGAGTCTTGTAGCGTTGAGTAGGTAGTTAGTCGAAAAAGTTTTATTTCAAACATAGTTTATATTTAATGTGACTTTTTAGTGTTTATTATGTAGGCAGAAGTAAACAAAACACATCCGATAATACCTTTTAGAGCGGTCATATTTACGAAATAATGAGCGAAAATTTTACCTTTTGTACGCCAAGAACCTTTACCTTTACCCCTTTGACCGCCAAAGACGTCAAATCACGCGCACGAAAAGTCGTGCCTCCAGCGCCAACGCGTGATATCACGTCCACAATATAACCGGTTTGCCTTGCGCCGAGGGCACGAATTTTCCTGTCCGATGCTTGGCGGTCAAAGGGTTAAATGCGCTGTGAGTTTTCTCATAACAATTATATTCGCACTGATTGTTACTTGAAACATAAATTGTCATTCCAAAAATGTCAAACACGCGCCAACAACATTGATACATGCTAGCCAGAGCTCGGATTTTTCACGGCAAAACAAAACACTAGCGTAATTTAGCCAGTGCTTGAAATATTATTTTATCGATATCGATAATTCAGAACTAGAAGAAATAAAAGTCACCAAATAAAATTAATATGTAATAAAACTAATAAAAACATTTGTATAAAGTTACTATATATTAGAAACAGACGCAATTTCTTCTTCAAAATCTACGTCAGTACACACAGCAGCACAAGACATTTTATTTGGGTAATAGTGATAGGAGTAGATGATCATTATCTTTTCAACATTCTCTGGGAGTAAACAGTTGCGTTTATCACTATAAATCCATTTATGTACACTAAATGTACGTTCAACTTCAGTTGACGTCAAGGGAGCAAATTTATAGAATTCATTATCAGTTCGGGTAATATTTTCAGATATGTCTCTTAAAATTTCGTAATCAGGATTTCGTTCGAGCACGGCTTCAAATTTACGTATCACTGGTAAAAGTTTACTCCAGTTTACGTAGCAACGAACAGTATCCAGAATGAGGAAGGATTCCGCAATGGATAAAGTCGAACATTGCAATTGTTCTATTGAATAGGCTATTACTTCGTAGTTGTCGCGAATGAAATTTAACTCCGGTCGTAGTTTGCGTGTTTGAAAACATTTTTTTGCAGCTCTTATAGCTGCCGAGTCATTAGCAAGTATGGAGACGACATCACGTATTTGCTCATAGTATTGAGCGTAATATACCGCAGCAGATATCCAAGTTCCCCATCTGGTGATAATTGGCTCGGGAGGTAGGGGAATGGACGGATATTTTGCCTTAAAAAGGCGTACACGCTCTGGAGATTTTAGGAATATCTTTTTGACATTCGATATCAACCCATCCACACCTTTGAAATTATCTCGCACTTCTTCGGCAACCCGGTGCAGACCATGAGCTAAACACGTAATGTGTTTCATACGAGGAAACATTGCTTTTAAAATACGACCGGCTTTAAGCATATATGCGGCACTATCTGTGCAAAGTAAAAGCAAATTGTTTACGTTATCATTGAAAGAATTTTGAAACAAAAATTTTAATTGGTTTATTATTAGGTTTGCTATTGTTTCCCCATTTACCTTCTCTAAAACCTTCGACCCCAAAAGATAAAATTGCTTAGAACAATTTTTTTGCAAAGACCGAATCACCAAGTTTGTCACACATTTTCCCATGAAATCTGGTGTTTCGTCTATAGATATCCACAAATAATTGGTTTTGTTCACCTCTCTTATACCCTGTATAGTTTTTTTGTACACGAGATTTAAATAAATTTTTCGCAGGGTCGATTCGTCCGGTAAAGAAGTCATAGAGCAGTCGCAACATAAATACTTGTTAAAAAAATGACGAAAATTATTGTTGTTGACTGTTGCCCATGGTATGTTGCATGAAATAAGAAAAATAATTAAATCGAAATAAAATTGATGTTTCCTATTTGGTTGCCCCGAACGGTAATTGTGGCGGTTGCTTTTCACATGATTCTCAATATTGCATTTCTTCAGTTTTAGATGCATATCGCACATAGAGCAGTATATAGTGGAGGTCACTTCATTATAGACTAACTCAGGGTGATTTTCAATCCACGTTTTGATCCGATCTTGTACATTACTCATTTTTGTATTAATTGATACCTTGCAATATTAAGTTATTATACGTATATCCAACACGTCGGATTCAATGCGTTGCGAAATAAATAATACCTAGATGCAATTTACGTTTTATACGTAATGAAATGACAGTTAAAGTGTGAATGTCATATGTCATGTGAGATGAAATTTGCAGTCGTTTCTATCATTTTAAATGAGGTGGTATAGTTACTTCGTTCTAAGTTGTACATGCAGACCTACCTCTTTGTTGCTCGACTATGGCAAAGCTAAAATGAAAAGTTATTTTATTACTTATACAGGATGTCCGGTAATTAATGCACAACCTTCTAACCCCCAGTAGGTCACCTTAGACTGGTCAAAAATATTGATTTTGAGCTCTAGTAAGTCTCCTGTTTTTCGAAATTTTCGCACGTTTGTTAGTTTTTAAATTTTGACATTCACACTGATAGGTGTACCATCGAATAAAAAAAGAAAAAATGTACTGAGGCAATACCTGTCATATACTCTAGTAAGACTCGATAGGTGTCGATAAAATAATATTTCAAGCACTGGCTAAATTACGCTAGTGTTTTGTTTTGCCGTGAAAAATCCGAGCTCTGATGCTAGCAAACATAAACCTTGCTTCAAACCACGAAGGTTACTTACTACTACGTCAGATATGATATGACACGATAATGAGAGCAACGAAACCCCCCTAGTCAGTTTGCTATACTATGCTTATTTTTAGATCTGGAAATCTGGCAGTTGTAAAGTGGTGGAGGTCAAATAATGCAAACCACTTCAAGAAAACAAATCCTAGAGCTCTGGGTTTAATGCAATATTATGAGAAATTATATAAATGATTAGATTACATCATTGCCCAAAGTTTCTATTGGGGAAAAGTAGTGCCAAACGACGAATAATGTAATTCATAGTTTGTCGCCTACTGTTTTTGTTTCCGTAATAATACGCTGTCCTTTATAACTGTTCAACTTCGGCAATTTTTACCTATTTGAGTATTACTATTTTCCAATTAAAAAGTTTTGTTAGTCTGTCACTCTGACCCATTAAAAGCTGCCAGCAATAAGGATAGTATAGCAATCTAACCAGGCGGGTTTTGTTACGACCTAACACTTTTAAGCGTTCTTGGCATCATAGGCGTAACTACCACGACGCCTTTTCGTCGTCGTCAGGTATCAAAAGTAATTTCAGAAAAAAAAAATAACAAAAACCAACCAAAAACCTTGTTTTGTTACTAGTAGGGTTCATTATGACTTTATGACTGTACTTCGTGAGATTTGTCAGCTGACGATAAGTGTCCATATAAACCTCCATACCATTGGCACAGTTTCGGTGGATGGAAACAATGATGGGCGGATATATTACTTATAAGGCACCAATAAGGCAGGATGGTTGCGATTTTGTCGTCTATCGTGTCATGCGTCACACTCGCACTTACGTATTGAGAGCGTGACAGCTACTATGACAGCGATAAAAACGCAACCATCTTAGGCCCGTAGTATTTTTATTCTAAAACATTAACAGTTATTCATATTATTTATTGTTAAGATACTTTTTTCGATCATCAGAGTATTCATAGCATTTTATTGATTATTTAAAGCAAACAGTTTTTTTAAGTAGGAAAAAAGTCGCAGATTTAAAGACTCATTTGGGCTAAAAATATCTTCACTTTACATGTTAATAACGTTTGAAATGTTAATATTATCTGTTGTTTTCAATTAGGTAATCATCTACGAGTATTACTATATCAGCAGCAGAAGTAGCAAGCGGTTGAGGTGTCCAAAATAAGCTTGACACGACTTTATTGTTATAGTACGGGCGGTGACCGCATGATCTGCTACGTTACGTGATATAGGGATAAACTCCATGGAACATGTTCATAAAAGTGATGCGGAGTTCCGAAAAAATGTAAAAAAAAATTGATTTGGCCGAAAGCACAGAAAAGTACCACTTACGATGTAAAAAATGGGTGGTATTTTCTTACGTCATTTGATACAAAGATGAAACTTGTGGCAACAAATAGCAATTTGTACGTAGGTACAGAAAAACCCAGTCTGCCAGGTCCAGCACGGCCGGAAGTGCCCGGCAGATTGGTTTAAAAGTGACGTAAATTTGTGGTCAAACTCGTTACTTTGTAACTAGTCTGACCGATAGTGGTACTTTTTTGTGCTTTCGGCCAATTCTAACTTTTTAACACATTCAGTGCCGAAAACCCGACTATCGGGTATTTGATGATTTCGTTCCCAGGCCGGACGACCCGATAGTCGGGCTCTTGGTACTACAGCTTTATATGACGAAATTTTTGTGGCCTGGCGCGGATGTCTTGTTTGGCTGGGTGGCAATGAATGTGACTATTTTTTCATAACTCCGCATCACTTTTATGAACATGTGCCATGGAGCTTATCTTTTTATCACGTAACGTAGCAGATCATACGGTCGCCGCCCGTACTATTAAGAGAATAGGACCGTGTGTAGGTCATTTTGAACACCTCAGCCGCTTAGCAACTTTTGCTGCCGACTGTACGTTTACATTACATCTAAACTAATATCGTCCCTCTAAATCTACTGCAGCGTTTCTATACACATGTAAGCGTTAATAAATTATGACGATCATTATATTAATTAATATCTAATCTCCAATTTGGTATGTTACTTATTTGTAAGAATAAATTAATAATATCAGTCTATACTACGTGTGATGTCGGTGGTTAGTCTATTGAAAGGTGTTGGGGCAATTCTGGATGAGAAAAAATAAATGGAAGTGTACCTACTCGGACAATTCTGAAAAAAAAAAGCCACTTAATTTTAGTAATTATCTGCCATTACACACTATATTCGTGCTAATATCGCTCTTAAACTTATGAATCAAAGGAATATTTTTATAGTCGTAGCCGTATTTAGCCAAATATTGCTATTCGCACCTCTTTTATTTTTATATACTAATAAAAGAGATGTAACACTCATATTTGGACCAACTGAGTCGCTAACACGTAAGTGGCGTCAGTTTCTCGAAATTATCCCATTGCACCTTAAATCGGCAGTTGGACTTGTAATAATGTAGTTTGAGTTTGAGACAAGTGGCACAAATTGTCATTCCTAATTTTACAATTAAATAGTGAATAATTATCAAGTATTAACCCTTTAACCGCCTGTCTGATTTATGAAACAACATGATAACGTAAATGACACTTTCGTAAATTATGACAGAGTTCAAAATTGACAGTAAAAATTTTGACGTACGGCGCTTAAAAGGTTAAGTACTTCAAGAGTGCAACTATTGATTCATAATTGTGACACTTTCAAGTCAAAGGTACAGTCAAGTGCAAAAATACGTATCGAAAAAATCGTCTCATAAATATGGTACTACGCACTTATTACAACGGAATAAGATACTATGGGACATAATTTTGAGTAAGATGAGTACACCCATATTTTTACACTTGACTGTACATCATTGGCGGTTGTTAATAGATGTCTAAATTATTTTTTATGGCAGTAACGCCTTATTGACAACTGACAATGTACCTCTGACTTGAAAACGTCACAATTATTCTATGTCAGTTTGTTAGTGGTAGTTGAGTATGTGTAAAATAAATGAAAAAAGTTGTATGTATACCCAACCCAAGTTCAAACTTGCATGGTCAATTTATGAATGAATTCATTCATAATGTGTCCATGCAATTTTGAATCTCACTGTACAATTACAAAAATGAGGTAAATTAGTACGTACACCTACTCAAAAATACCTTAAAACAATATTTTACGAATACTTAAAATTTATATTTTTACGGCTACTGTAAATTGAGTGTTCTTATATTTTTTTGTTGCTATATATCGATATATTATTAATTTGCACGAGATATTGCTCCTTCTACGCGTAATTTCAGAATTAAGTATTAGAATTACTTACCCCCTAATTCATAAACGTCTCTCAGGGCTCAATTAGTTAATTTATGTTTTGTCCTTATCTGTCACTTTGCAGTTGTATTTGTTAGAAACAGAGAAAAGGTAAATTCACTAATTGGCGACTGAGAGATGTTTATGAATAAAGGGGTTAGTTTGTAATTAGAATTAGTAACCCATTTTGTTCGTGTCATGTATAATATATACACGGTGAATCTGAGTAGCCCGACAGATTTTAACCATAAATTCCTGAGGTCATAAGGAGTAATAAATGTTATATGAACTTAGGTCAATTTCGCCAAAAAAAAATTTTTTTTTGCATTTTTTCGATTTTTTTAATGCATGAACATAAAACATAAATGTTATTGGTAAAACTGTCGATTAAAATAAATTAGTCCCTTTTTTTTGCATAAAATTAGTTTACGTAAAGTATTCCTGGCACTTTGATATCTGTCAATAAGAATGTCTAGACTGGACCCCATAAAGGATGAAATCGCCATCAAAAAAGCGTTTTGCACTGAGTCACAATAAAAAATTATTTTTTATTTAATTGTTAGTAACTCTGAAACTAGGCCAATTCCAGAAAAGTTTATACAAAATTTTAGTTTTCAATTATGATCAGGAATGTATGGTTAAAATCTGTCGGGTTACTCAGATTCACCGTGTATATTAAACATTGCAGGTGCTATGGTATTTTAGTTATTACATATTTTTTATTCAATTAGTCAACCACACACACAATTTACTAATATTTTATGTAAGTGGGTATTAAGATTATAGAGAGCACGCCTTAAAATAGATCAATGTTATTACAAACGAACAACCATCACAAAAATGAGCTAGATTATTAAAAGTAAACCACAAATACAATTCAATCATGCAAGTAAATTTAGCAAATCCTAAAACATAAAAAAAAAAACGTATTATTTGTTCAAGACATTTTGAGACCACAATAGTAGTTTATGTAACTGTTACGTAATAAGGGTCCTTAAAACATGAGTGTGGTTTTATGAAATGAGCCGCAGGCGAATTTCATAATAAGATCACACGAGTGTTTTAAGGCCTAATTACGTACAGTTGCATACACTGCTTTATCTACACTCATATTATTTATTATAAATGCCGTATTCGGAAATCATAGAATGGCCGCCATTGTACCGCCGTGGCCATCTCGATTGTGTCGGCGTGGCCAACTCGATTGTGTCGGGGCTCGCGCGGGACCAATCGAGTTGGCCATGGCGGTAACATTATGTTATCAAATTCGATGTTCCAAATTTGAAACTCATTGCTTAACAATATTTGAGCATGCAAAGTTAAAATTACGTTACTGCCGCAGATAAGAAACTTATCATAGTTAAATCGTTTGTTGTAATGCTTGTCTACGGTTTTTGAACGCATTTTAGAGTACTTACAGTATGAGTGTAGATAAAGTTAAATTAAACATAAAATCGCTAATCATAATAATTTTTCAACAACACATTCAATTGTAGCTTAATGATTATAACAAATAATTGAGCACGCCCTGACATTGTAATTAACACGTTACGATATGAATAATAAAGATCAATTCGGCCGAGCAATACAAACATACCGCACAAGGTTCCATGTTGTAAAGTAGCTGTATGTATCAAAGAAAGTAACCGTATAGCGTATACTAGTAATCAATTAATTAGCACAACGATTCAATGAAAACATAAACATGCGAAACAATAAGTTGAACTCGATCAATAGTTTTGGTAAAATTTGTAAATAGTGATATTATGATGGTAAATTATGTGTAGGCATAGTTATTTTGTATCTGCAATAGTATCTTCCTCTACGAAGGCCGCAAAAATATCTGGAACAATCTTCTTTGTAGGGCCATACATGAGCGTGTCATATTTTTGCGGCCTTCGTTAAGCAAGATACTATTGCTGGTGACTGTACCTTATCATAACAAATTTTGAGCTAATGTTCATTTTCGCATAGAACGTACGCGCGAACTTTTTGAACTATATGAAGCATGCAAATAAAAAAAAACAATAAAAGTCACTCTACTATGATATTTAGGCCAACAAATCGGTAAATTATGTCTCACAACTTTAACACCATGCCACAGATAACCTCAACCACTAGATAGATCATAAGTACAACTTGAGGTCACCACACAAGCGCTCCCGTACTAATTTAGTACGAGAGCGCGACCGCTTATTTCAGTTGAGTTAACGTTTTTGATCATTAATCATGTGAATTAAAAATATCCACAAAAATAAAGTTATAGGGGTGAACCTGGATTGTTATACTACAAAATAGTGTAGAAATAGTAATTGAGATGTGCTGTTCGCATCAAAGAAATTTACAAATAAAATTGAATGTATGTGTGGTGACCTCGTGCTCCTTGTAAAAGCTTCATAATGAGGGGTCTGTGTAGTATGTGCACCATGAATAACAGCCGTATAGAGACACTTAAAACTCATTCAATTCGGTATACGAGTCCTTAATTTGTATCTGTATGTAACTGTATAGTAACTTCGATTAGTTAAAGCACCAATAAGGAGGAATCCTGTTATGTTACATAAACAATTATTGACAAATTAAACAGAATTAAAAGCTTTAATAAAGTGGCAAACGTGAATAGGTGAAAATTACAAATGTCAATACGGAATTGCACGCAAAGTGTCAGTAAATAATCTATACACACATCACGTTAATAATATTATTATTTAACAAACATGTCACAGAACACAATCAGTTCACAATGTTAGACAAGCACTGTACTCAGTTTATTTTAAATGACATTATTGTCCATTACAAATATGGATATGCAAGCGATAGTCCATTACAAATATGGATATGCAAGCGATTTTAACTTTAAATTCTATTATTAATATCAATTTTTAAAACGGTTAATGAGTTATATAATTCGGTAATATCCAAGAGATCCTATTGAATTGTAACTTGCTATAAAATGAGTCAAATATGATATATATGTATGATTAATATTTCGTATTGTGATTAGTAACGAGTCCTGGGGGCCTACCGCGAAGTTCGAAAATCGATAATTCGCTGTACCCGTCTCTTGCATATTGGAAAGAGAGTGATGCAAATAGACGATTCGACAAACGAAGTGGTTCGCGGTTATAGGCCTGTTCAGTTAATCTAGATTTGAAACCGTTCAGCAAAGTTTTAAGACTATTTAGTAAATTCCGTTCAATATATCTTATCTAATACAGACCAGAGCACGTCCGTGGCCACAACACAGACGTCGCGAGCGAGTGTTCGCTACAAGTCGGTGACGGGCCCGAACACGACGGTGGTGTTGGAGTTGACGCTGGTGCGGCGCGCGCGACTCGTGTCCTGTTCGGATTCGCTCGGGAGCGATTCGGGGCCGTTCGGCGAAGTTTGGAGACCGTTGAATTTGGAACGCAGCTGGGTTACTAGCCGCTCAAGTCTGGAAGTTAATGGTTTTGTATTACTAAACCGCGATTAGAATGGGATTGAGATAGCTGTCAATCCATATTAATTTTGACGTAAGTGTATGGCAAATCTGTCAAGTCTAATCCCATTCTCATCGCGGCTGCATAATATATAGACTCACTTATACAAATGAAAGAATAATAGGTATTTAAATAAAACTCGATTTTTTGAAATTACACATTATTTTATAACATCCTGCATCAACTTTTGTAATTTTTGGCAATGTTTTTTTTTATAATTTCTTGTCGCAAATTATTAGACTATGTTTTCCTGGACTAAGACAATGAGGGGATTGAAGAGTCATAATAATTGCGCTCCGTGCGGATTAGCGCGGTCAGCGTGGGACGAAAAACAAATGAATGACGGCCAACGTAGGGCGCTCGAATAGGTTCTACGTATCAGTACTACCAATAGTGTCAATTTTCTCACCTGAATGCTAGTCCTTTGAGCCAAATCCCATAGAACAATACTAGTGACAGGTAGGACCCATGCTCGCGCCATTTGGCCAAACCTTTGGCAGTTGTCTTCCCCATACGCTAGGAGCGTTTTTCGGTGACCTCACTTCCTTTTATTCGTTATTTTTGGTAGGCTAAGACCATAGGCCATACTGCCTCGTCTTTGGTATATTTAAATTTCTTGAATCCAATTATAAAGTTTCACATACTTGAAAGCGTTCTGCTTGGCCTTCTTCATGCTGGCGAGCTCCTTCGGCGCCGTCCGTGACGCCGTTCTCGCTCGAGTCGAGACTGCGTCACAAATCCATAACATAAATGACTTACTTGAAAGCGTGTTCCTCCGCGTTCTGCTTGGCCTTCTTCGTGCTGGCGAGCTCCTTCCGCAGCCGAGTACGCTCCGTCTCCGAGTCCTCGGTGCCGTTCGTGACGCCGTTCTCGCTCGAGTCGAGACTGCGTCACAAATAAACATTTAATTACTTAATCTTATTTTAAGACATAGGAGGCAAACGAGCAGACGAATCACCTGTTGGTACGAAATTACCGCCAGCCATGGACGATCCGCAACACCAGAGGGTTACAAGGTCCTTGCCAGCTTTTGAGTTGGGAGGATCAAAGGTATGCACAAACGCCGAATTTAATGCCAAATGGCAATCTCAGCTAGTCAATCATGTACCATCGGTTTCATAATTGCATACCCAATTTATCAACGAACTCATTCTAAATTGGGTATGCATTTGGGTACACATTGTGTACCTAGTTATGCAGGATTTAGCAAAGTGAGTTACGCGAACCCCAAGTGCTTGTGAAGATTGCGCGAAAAGTTACAGTATATGTCATATACTGTACCTTTTCCCGCCTACTTAATATAAGTACTACTTATATATGACAGATTATGTTGGGGCCTGTATAAAAAATGCTTAAAGTTGAAACAGGTTCTAAGTCATCTGGAAAATTTAATAATTCCCCACGGCGTGTTCCAAATTTGAGGTAAGTACCCTGAATTTATAGGCCTGGATTACAACCTTGGGCCAGTGACAAATTTTACTATGTACATATTTGGGTATGGGGAACAAGAAGGTACCAATTTTACCTCGTGGAGACTCTGAGCAGACGCAGCTCGTCTTCCAGTTTAGCTACACGGTCCATCATTCGTCTCTTGTCGGCTTCTGACGCGCGTAAGGAACTCTGCAATAACACACGTAAGAATAATAATAAAAAATCCGTAAGTACACGTAATACTCGTATCCGCGCCGTACGTCTGCGAACCGGAAGGCGCAGCGTGGGTAGACCCCCCCACAAGGTGGACTGATGACCTGGTAAAGATCGCGGGAGTGCGCTGGATGCGGGTGGCGCGGGACCGGTCATTGTGGCACTTTTTCGGGGAGGCCTATGGTCAGCAGTGGACGTCTTTCGGCTGATATAATGATGATGATGATGACACGTAATATTAAATGTTATCAAAATTCTCCAAAAGGCCTCTGCGTGTTGATTCTGTATCCCCACGCAAGCCCATCAAAGCACCGGGATGTATAGGCCCGTGAATCTCAAAAGCAAAACATGCAAAGTTTAAAAAACTGTAACTCGACTATTAAAAAAAACATGTGGAAGTCATAAATAGTTTGGACGAAACACTGGTGCTACACAAAGATGAACCTAAACCTATATTTTATTTCAGGTTTTCATGGGGCGCCTGTACTAACCCTTACAATGCTGACGTGAATAGTTTGGATGTAACTCGAATAAGTCGGTTTTAGACGCAAATGAACATAAACCGATATTTTATTTTAGGACAGTAGATAAATTCACGGGACGCCTGTACTAACCCTTAGAATGCTGACGTGAGTAGTTTGGACGTAACGCGGGTAAGCCAGTGTTACACGCAAATGGACGGTAATGTATTCGCGGACACGGGGTGCTGACCGCGCGCCGTGCAGGAGCGCTAAGATGCCACACGATGTTCTGTTCTAACGTTTCTTTTTAGTTGCCAAATTCATTAGAAATACATAACCAGAGGCTATATTTTTGGATAGAATTGTTGGGACTTGTTGGGATTATAGGTAACCCTTAGCATGCTGACGTGGATAGTTCTGTCGTAACGAAAGTACCTAAGCCTGTGTGTCACGCAAATGGACGGGTAATGTATTTCGCCGACACGGGTTGCTAACCGTGCGTCATGCCCTAAGAAATATGTAGCACCACCATCATAAGTATCATCTTGTTCACATGTCGCCGTATTGTACAGGAGAAAATCTACCAATAAAAAAAAACACAAGCCTTAACTTTAGCGGCCAGTGGAGCAGCGTTCGTAAAAGGTGAGCGTGCTATTGGGAACTTCCACTCGCTGTAAGCTATCAATATCGAACACTAGCGGCTTTCAATCGCCGTATACGCTGACGACGAGAAACATGATCAATTGATACTAATCGCCTTACAGCTTTTGTAATACTATGACACTTTACACTATAAAACATTATTAATGAACTGCACATTTTAGCGGCCCGTGGAGCTGCGTTCGTTAAAGGTGAGCGCGCTATCGGAAAGTCCCACTCGCTGTAAACTAACGCTATCGAACACTAGTGGCTTTCGATCATCCTGTGCGCTGACGACGAAAAATTTGATTAATAGGTTACTTTCCTATGAAGTCTTTAGGAAACGACAAAACGATTTGTTACTATGGAGTTTATATGGGATACTAATATTGTGACGTCACAATACTATATGATAAATACATCTATAGAAGTTAGAATATATATAAAAGTTTAAACCATTATAAAATCATTTAAAGCGCAAACACATGTTACACCTGGATTTTCCCGTGTATTTTTGAAATTATGATGTTATGAATGCAACGTAACAATTAAATTTATCTATTGGAAAGTACCCAATTGATACTAATCGCCTTATAGCTTTTGCAAGCGTCTGCCGCTTTAGCATACTCCCACTGCCAGAAAATGCCACTTAAGAATACACACACTGTAGGAAAATAACCTATGAATCTTTATTAATGGACTGGACATTTTAGCGGCCCGTGGAGCAGCGTTCATAAAAGGTGAGCTCGCTATCGGGAACTCCCACTCGCTGTAAACTTCCACTATCAAACACTAGCGGCTTTCGATCACCGTGTACGCTGACGACGAGAAATATGATCAATTGATACTAATCGCCTTATAGCTTTTGTAAAGGTTGAACACGCCAAAACTTAGGCACGCTAAATTTGTTTTTAAACCAGTTTGAAAATAAATAACTACATTATGAATACCACATTAAATGACAAATTTAATGAACTCTAAAATCACATTTTTAATTCTAATTAATGTTTACACAGTAAGCCATAATTCGAATTTTCTACGCACACGGCTCATAAGACTTTGCACCCTCTCTTTAGGAAAGATTTTTGTCGCCCAGGTCCGTATTTTTTGTAGCTGAGGGACCGATTTTACTTCTCCGCCTTTCTTTTTTAGAATTCCTTTCATAATACTCCAGTACTCTTCAACAGGCCGCAGTTCTGGACTGTTTGGCGGATTGCATATTTTGGGTACCACCATGATCCTGTTAGCGTTATGCCATTCCATAACTGATTTTGCGTATTAGTAACTGGCCAGATCTGGCCAAAACAGCGGTGGTGAGGCATGCTGTCTTATAAAAGGCAGCAAACGCTTCTGTAAACAATATATCCGATAAATATCGCCGTTTATTGTCCCGGTGGTGATAAACGTGCGACTTATTTTACCACAGCTGTATATTGCCTGCCAAAGAAGGTATTTTTTTGGATATTTCCCTTGTTTTTTTAATTCACAATCTTCAGGAGCATCTGTTCGTGATTTGCTAGTATAAAACTCTGGACCAGGTATTTTTTTAAATTCGCTTTTATATACGTCTCGTCGTCCATCACCGCGCATTCAAATTTTGTAAGAAAATATTCATAGAGTTTTCGCGACCGTTTCTTTGCGGATAAGTTCTATTTTGAGTCTAGATCTGGTGAGGCCTGGACTTTATAACTGCTCAGTCCTGCCCTCTGTTTCACTTTTTGGACAAAAGACTGAGAAATTTTCACTTTTTTAGCAACATCACGAGATGAAATCGTATGATTTGAGGCAAAAATCTTTAAAATACTCTGTTCCTTTTTCTTATTCTTGACTCCCTGCAACCCACCACTTCCTGGCTTTCTATCTATTGTCAAGCGTTCACGGAATGTTTTTAATACGTGACCAACCGTAGATTATGGATACTTCAGCCTTTTCGCGATATCTTTGTAGCTTAACATGGGATTTTTTACATGTTCGTGCAGAATGAGTTCACGTTTTTGATGTTGTACGTTCGACATTTTGCCAATGAATAAATAAACGAAAATAAAACTATCATCATTTTATATCCCAGTTTCTTGTGAGAAAATTGTTGTTTAAAAGTTTGAATATCTCCATTTTTCGAATAACTATAGCTATTTTTACATGCCCAAATTTTGGCGTGTTCAACCTTTAAGCGTCTGCCACTTTGGCATACACACACTGCCAGAAAATGCAACTTAAAAATACAAAAACTGTATTAAGAAAATAACCTATGAAACTTTATTAATGGACTGGACATTTTAGCGGCCCGTGGAGCAGCGTTCGTAAAAGGTGAGCGCGCTATCGGAAACTCCCACTCGCTGTAAACTAACGCTATCGAACACTACGAGTAGTGGCTTTCGATCATCCTGTGCGCTGACGACGAAATATTTGATTAATAGGTTACTTTCCTATGAAGTCAAATTAGTGGTGTACGGGAACGCCTTTTTAATCTATAAAAATGACATAAATCACAAGTCCGATTTTATTTTGTGACCGGTTAGAATACGTTAAGTACTAATAATAAAAAATATTTTCTAACAATTATTAGCATTGCGCTAGGTATAATACATGTTTTTGTATGCTACACGTAGAAAAGATTATGTAAGTTTTATTTTTCTCCACCAGGCTATCGCTTTTTACTATTGCAACATAACTTCACATTTTATAACGGTTTTGTCGAGAGCATATGTCGTCTTAGCCATTTGTAATTCGTTTAGAATTCAAGGTCACTTATATTTTGACAATTTTTTTTCGATTATACTCACATAATCTATTGACCAAACTGTTATAAAATGACAGATGATGTTGGAATAGTTGAATGCAATAGTATGGTAAAGGAAAATATATCTTGTATAATCTTTTCTTGCTGTTATTAACAAATATCTATATAATACCTAGCGCGACGTCAAAAACTGTTAGAAAATATTTTTTACTATAAGTAATCATATAACATTCTCTAACTAAAAAAGAAAATTGCACTTGTGAGTTATCGAAGCTCAAAACTGTTCGCGTACTGTACTAAATCAGCTAGTCTTTAGGATACGTCAAAACGATTTGTTACTATGGAGTTTATATGGGAGGACTAATATTGTGACGTCACAATACTATATGATAAATACATCTATCTATAGAAGTTATAATATATATAAAAGTTTAAACCATTATAAAGTCATTTAAAGCGCAAACACATGTTACACCTGGATTTTCCCGTGTATTTTTGAAATTATGATGTTATTAATGCAACGTAACAATTAAATTTATTTATTGGAAAGTACCCACTTGATACTAATCGCCTTATAGCTTTTGTAAGCGTCTGCCACTTTAGCATACACCCACTGCCAGAAAATGCCACTTAAGAATACACACACTGTAGGAAAATAACCTATGAAACTTTATTAATGGACTGGACGTTTTAGCGGCCCGTGGAGCAGCGTTCATAAAAGGTGAGCGCGCTATCGGGAACTCCCACTCGCTGTAAACTACCACTATCGAACACTAGCGGCTTTCGATCACCGTGTACGCTGACGTCGAGGAATATGGTCAATTGATACTAATCGCCTTATAGCTTTTGTAAGCGTCTGCCACTTTGGCATACACACACTGACAGAAAATCCAACTTAAAAATACAAAAACTGTATTAGGAAAATAACCTATGAAACTTTATTAATGGACTGGACATTTTAGCGGCCCGTGGAGCAGCGTTCATAAAAGGTGAGCGCGCTATCGGGAACTCCCACTCGCTGTAAACTACCACTATCAAACACTAGCGGCTTTCGATCATCCTGTGAGCTGACGACGAAAAATTTGTTTATTTTGTGGAACGATTAAACATCGAAACCAAAGATTTCTGCGTTTTGTAGGTGTATCGACATAACAAGTTTGTTTATTTTGTAGGTTAAAAAGAAACAAAATTATTTTAGTCAATTTGCAACTGTGACTATGGTCGCATGACCTTTGAAAGAAAAGACGACAAAGAAAACACACTTGTTAACACGTTTTCCGACTCAAAATGTGTCGTAAGGTTTTTATTGCGCTTTAATAGAGTTTACCAAGAGTATCAAGACTGCTTAATAATGAGTAGAGTTTTGAACGCCATACGTCAGATACAAAACGTCACACACACGCCAAGATCACTAGCGGAAGCGAGCTAATACAACAATACGTTCGGGGGCTGATGCTGATGGGGCTGCCTCGCTACTGCAGTGCGTCAACAATGTTACCGGAGGCGCGCTTGGACACAGCTTTGGTGCCATCATGTGCAAGAGGGCCGCCTCGCTGCTCGGCAGGGTGAGGAACAGCACCAACAGCATCCTATACTAGCACCCAACCAAACTGACGACCGGGGCCATAAAACTCGGCGGTCGTAGTGATGGGAATGTGACGATTACGAAATGTTTTAAACGTCGATGTAATTTCTATTTATTTATTTAGTGTCATTCAGTTTTATTCATTTAATTCAGTGATTATTGTCTTCCTAAGTAAGGTTCTTGTTTTGTAATAACCGAATGTGGTACATTATACATTATTAATAATTTAATATAGCTTTTGTAATTATAGCTATGTTTGCAGGCAGGTTGGATGGGGTCTATACCCTAAACCACTACAGCGCACTTCATTTATTATTATAGTTAGCGTTGTACCGTGTGTGGTCAGTAACACGAGAAAAAATTAAATCGTAGATTCTACTCCTGAAACTAAACAACGTTTGTTCAGCGACTTTAAAAATTAACTTGTGGTTTGATTTTTAGTACACTTTAAAGTTTATTCGAATACGCAATGTATTGCGAAATTGATTACGGCTGACGGTGACAAGACTGACAAGCAATGTCTATTGGACGTGGAAGTTTTATAGTTTGAGGAGTAGAATCCACGTTTTAATTTTTTTCTCGGGTTACAGGCCACATACTGTATAGACAATTAGTTTAAGCTATTAACACCCTTAATGTAAGGCAATTACTAACCTTGACATGTTGTTTTCACTAAAACATTGTACTATTTTAAACTAAATGTCATTTAATTTAATTAATTTAAATTGTATTTTTTATGTAAATTGTAATTATTGTAATGTAATTCCAACTGTATTTTGAAGCCCTTGTGTTATGATATAAATGAATATTGATTAATTGATTGATAAACCTTACTTGACGGTGTACGCCATAACAAACTTTGGTGTTCTTGGTGCTGTGGGCACGACTAGGTACTATAGCATCTTTGGGTGTTCTTGGCATTGAAAAGGTTCAAACCCTTTCTTTAAGGAGCCCCTTACTATAGTCCCTCGATTACTCTACTAGGCTACGTCATCAAGATATCTTACATAATATACTGTTTCAAGATTTTCTTGGGGTCAAACTCCTCTGCGTCTAAGCAGAAAGTCTAAGCACCTAAAAAACCCGTCAGCCTTTCGTGAGAAGTCAGGCACTTAATACACGCATAACATTTACTGGAAGCCAGCGCGTGGGCGAGTCGGCTTGTACAAGTCATTAGCGCGCCCGCGCGCCTAAAGATAGTAATGAGTTAATTGAAGTGCAAAAATACACGATACTGGCCGAAAAAGGGGTTAAGTCACAAGAATGTGAAGTGTTTTAAAGCGTTTTGGTTGTGAAGGCAGAGAGATAGGGCCAGTAACTCGCTTAGCGTATGCCGTGCTAAATGGGTTACCGGTGGGAACGCAAGGGATTGATCTGAGGGATTTGGCTTCGAAGTATTCTTCTAACTCCTAAGTACAGTAAAAGTAGTCCATACTTCTTGCGTTTTCAAGCTGTAGAACTGGGAGGTTTGCGACCCACCGTGCACCGTGCATCACTAAAGGTGTCTTTACTCTATAGATGACTTCGATACATTGCCGTCAAGTAAGTAGGTGCAACTATAAATAAATTCATCGATAGAATGAATACCGCAATGTACAGTCGCCATCAGATATATCGGAGCGGCCAAGGTGGTGACAAATATCTGAACAACGCCTCTATTGTCAAGGCGGTAAGGTGCATGTTCAGATATTTTTGAGTACTGTGGCCTTAAGTCATAGGTGATTTGTTGCAAAGTCAATAGAGGTCTCAACCCCCGCAGTGAACGAGGATCCTTGCAACTCCTAGGAGCTTATGGACAGACTACAGAGCGCAAATAGTGCAATTAATTATTGGTTAGTTAAATGACATTAATATCTCTAGAAAATAGTCACTGTCGCACATTATCAGGTCGCTGGCGTAAGCGAGAAAGACATCAGCTATCCACTTAATACTAGTGGTATCCACTTAAAATACTCGCCTGCGGCTCGTTTCATAATAAGATCACATAAGTGTTTTAGGGCCTAATTACGTACAGTTGCATAAACTCTTTATCTACACACATATTATATATCCTAAATGACGTGTTCGGAAACCATTAAAATGACCGCCACTGGACCGTCATGGCCAACTCGATTGTGCCGGTGGTCGGGGAGGCGGGCAACCGCGGTCGGGGAGGACGGCTGGATTATCATTACGTTACCAAAATCTATGTTCCAAGTTTAAAACTCATAAGCTATCAATATTTGAGCATGTAATGTTAAAATTACGTTACTGCTACAGATAAAAAACTTATAATTATAAAATCGGTTGTTGCAATGCTGGCTATTGCCTACCGTTTTTGAACACATTTTAAAGGACTTACAATGCGAGTGTAGATAATAGTAGTTTATGTAACTGTTACGTAATAAGGGTCCTTAAAAAATGAGTGTGGTTTTATGAAACGAGCCGCAGGTGAGTTTCATAATAAGATCACACGAGTGTTTTAAGGCCTAATTACGTACAGCTGCATACACTGCTTTATCTACACTCATATTATTTATCCAAAATGCCGTATTCGGAAACCATAGAATGGCCGCCATTGCACCGCCATGGCCAACTCCATTGTGCCGGCGGTCGGGGAGGCGCGTGTCGGGCTGTCGGCGGATGCGCGGGAGGGTGCAGGTGTACATTATGTTATCAAAACTCATAGCACATCAATAATTGAGCATGAAAAGTTAAAATTACGTTACTGCCACGGATAAAAAGCTTATCATAGTAAAATCGGTCGTGGTAATGCTAGCTATTGCCTACCGTTTTCGAACACGTTTTAGAGAACGTACAATATGAGTGTAGATAAAATATATTACGTGTTTTCAATACAAGGCAGCGTGTATCGTGGTAAAACTAGTAAGTGTTCAGTGAAAGCTGCTAAACAGAGTGTAGTAGAATATTTAAACGCCAAAGATTCCAGTGTAACAGTAAAATACAACGCGTTGTCACCAGCCAGGTATGTACTGGCGCCCGCGCCGACGGGGGCAGCCATCCACTTACATCTGCCAATATTTGCTCAGCGCCCCCTCGCGCGTTCATATTTCAAATGTGGGGAGACTAAAGACTACAAAATACAAAGTTACGTGCGAGCGGGCGCGTTTGCACCGTTGCGTAGCACGCTTTTGTGAATTTCATCAAGAATATAATTTTTATTTGATTTATATTGCTAAAAAGGTGCAAACCGTAAAATATACATGAAAGGGCATATATTTGACGCTTGGTTAAATCGATGCGTCGCGATGATTTAACTCTAGCCTACAAACCAAAATGTTATACAACAGTGTAACGGTGGGTCTATCGACCAGGGGCCGTATTCTAACTTTAAAACACGTATTAACACGATCCAACTTCAATACAACTCCAATGCAGTAACAACGCAATACAGCTACGGCATAAACATCTGAATCATAAATATCAGAATTATTCCAACGCAACTCCAATACAATATTGGTTGATTGTTTGTTGTTTGAGATAGGTGTGTGTTGTTTGTTATGTATTTTAAAATTAGATTCCGGCACCCGGTGAATGTGCCAATAATGCCCCCACTTAGTCAAATATATGCGTTCTCGGCCCCCTAATGTTATACTTTTTTTTAATACCACGACGGTGGCAAACAAGCTTATGGCCCCCCATGGTAAGCAGCTACCGTAGCCTATGGACGCCTGCAACTCCAGAGGACTCACATGCGCGTTGCCTACTACACTGCGTTGTATACTAGCCTACAAACCTAATGTTCAGTGATCGGAATTGGTAGTGCCATTTCGCGGGACTTCGGTGCGTAAGCTTTGTATGGATATCGTTTTTAACCCCGGGATTGGATATGAAAATTTAAAGATTGTGTTTGGTTTAAAAAATGTTTTAAAGAACCGCGGGCCTAACGTAAGTATGAAAAATGTGGTTTCAGTTAGATATCGGACGTCAAAAGAAATAGATTGACAGTAGAAAATATTGATAAAAAATATGGTTTGCTACTATAATTTCAAAGAAAGTAATAATTTAATTATGTTCATTTAAAATAATGATGTTGTCGCAGATAGCTTAAAATTACTGTTGTTTTTGTGTAACTAGATCTAAGTTAATCATTTTCTCGATTTATACCAATTTGTTTGTTTTAATAACGTGTATAAATATTGTGTTTCTATGTCTAGTTCCTAAGTATTATCTGTGTCTAATTTTATTGAAATTGTGTCGTAATACCCAAAATGTCTAGATTGTAAGAATTTTGTACTTAACTACGAAGAAATGTCCCATAATAATATAGATTTACACCCTCCTACAACCATGTAATAGTTTAAGATTATTGGCAAATAAACGAAAGACTTACACGGCACATACCAGTCACTAGTACGAGCGCGCTAGAAAACCCATAAAAGAGGTCAGCACTCGTACTCGTTGCTCATTCACTTCTCACCGCTCACTTCTACAACTACTTCCAGCGGGGAAACACCTGCAACTACACTGCTCAAATGTTTTACAATTCTAAATAAGTGTTTTTATTCATCTCCCTACATGACCTGGTAAATGGTACAGCGGGTCAGCGCTGCTTGGTTCGACGTGGTAATCCGGTCTGCACACAACAGCTGGTCCTTCGAGCTCCGGATATCAGAAAACTGCGGCCAATTGAAGAAAGAAACAAGTACGCGCTGAGCTGGATTAATTTCGCTCAGAATCTTCATACGGTGTCCGGCTTAACCGCTGATACACCTGCCCGCTTTCGCGGAAGAGCCCTGTGCTATTTACCAGCTTGCTGGACGGACCGCTCGTGTAGAGGCCATACTCCACGTTCGTGTCCTGGCAACTTTCGTTGCAACGTCACATGGTTGACGTCTTCACACTGCTTTCGGTCGCTCTGGCACTTGCACTTAGCCTTTGCGCGAGATTCAGTGCATCAGGGATTAACGCCCACGAGTAAGTAAAGTGAACGTAGGGCCGCTTTCACTGCACTAGGCAGTGTCAGCCATTAGGTTTTAGGTAGGTAAGGTTAGGGAACCCCACGTGCGTCAAGAAGCAAGAAGAAAGAAAGATGAGAGATGTCCGATCATACGCTCAAGATGTCTCTTCGCTCACACAAGGGACAACCCTCCAGAGCCGTTACCCCGCCGTCTGGTGAAACAACCTCCGGCGATACCAATACATGGGACAAAGGCACCACCAGCACTCTTGGCGATGGTCCTAGTGTCGAACCGCGTCTACAGCCGCCGCCGGCAATAGCACCGGCGCCCGCTTATTCGGAAATATAGGAAGACGAGGCGGAAAAGACGTTAGTTAAGAGTCCACCGGGGACATCGTGTAAACCTAACACGTCCGCCGGGAAAAAGACCGCTTTTCTCAGTGCGGCGACCGCGGTAGTAAAAAAGTGCGCGAAAATCGAAGTGTGTATAGTGAAAAGTGCGCCGAAAAGTTAGCTCTGTTGCTAGCGGAACTCGAGGTTCATAAAGCCGCCCTCGCCGTTGCTAATAAAGAGACGGAAACTGCCAAGTTAAGGCTACAGATTGCCCAGCATGAGGCGCAATCTGTTAGCGGTAAGTCCGAACCTCTTGTCGAAAAAGACGAGCAACGCGTGAGGAATTGGGTAGAACGACAGTCCCAGCTAGATCAGAGCAATTACGTAACTAAAAATGAAGCGTCCGCGTTACACACAATACGTAATTTCGCCTCTAGCGCGCCGGCGCCCAGCGCCCCCGCGCCCCGCGAGCCGCATATGAGTACTCATCGCCCGCCGCGAGATGTGTCTAGTCAGTATGCGCCCATTATGCATAGGCCACCCGAATTACCCGCTTTCGACGGTAATATCACAGAATGGATCGCATTCCGTGCCGAATTTAACGATACCGCGCCCATGTTTAGTTACGTAAATAACGTCAGTCGAATTAGGCACGCGTTGAAAGGTGAAGCGCGTACCGCGGTGAAATCCATAATGTATACCGTCCAGGATCCATACGAGATAATGGAGGCCTTAGAGAGGCAGTTCGGGGACCCTGAAGAGATCGTGTTGACTGAGCTACATAATGTTAAACGCATGCCGCGCCTAGCCGAAGATAACAGTAATATCGTGTCTTTTGACGCGCACGTCGCAAATGCAGTAGCGACAATAAAATCATTAAAGCAAGAAAAATACTTGTACGCGCCAGAGCTAGTCAACAAGATCGTCGATAAGTTGAACCTTATTGTTAGGTACGAATGGGGCAAGTTCAAACAAGCTAATTTGAACTCGCCCGATTTGGTCGCGATATCAGAATTTCTGCTAGAAATTAGTTCCGCGGCTAAAAGAACGAGTCGTCATCGAGGTCCGAAGCCGAAAAATGCCATGAACACGGTTTCCTTTGAGCTGGACAATAGGTCACGGGGTCATACCGCCCCCACCCGTACTCCCGCCCCCGTGTTCTCCCGCGACTATTCGAGCGACTCCAACGACAGCTACCAGAGCACTCGCCCGCGAAATAGAGTAGATAGAGCTGACACGGGGGAGTATAGGTCGCCGACGGTAGCTCAAACGAAGCCCCGCGAGGCTAAAAGGCCCGCGTATACGGGGACCAAGCCCAAACAACATTCGGTACCAGCACGATTTACGTCACGTGATAAGTGTCTAATATGTCATAATCATGAACACAAAGTGGAAGCGTGTACTAAATTTTTGAATGCATCGGTAACCGAACTTTGGGATTGGGCGAAAAACGAAAAGCTGTGCTATAAATGTCTAGGCGCGGCGCACCGTGGTCGCTTCAAATGCAGGTATGTGGCTTGCGGAGTGCAACAGTGCGCAGCCGGGCATCACAGGTTACTACACGGTTTGAACGCATCTAAAGCGCCCGTGGAAGACAAAAAAGTCAGTAACGTTCACGCAATTAGAATAGCGCCCACGTTTTTGAAAATGATGCCCGTAGAGGTTACGGGCCCACTAGGTACTACGCAAGCCTTAGCCCTGTTAGAGGAAGGGGCGGCCCTTAGTTTGATTTCACAGAAACAGCCGATCGTATAATGCCCCGAGAGCGGGGAGAAACGCTCGACATAGAAGGTATAGGTGGGAGCGTGAGCGATCCGGACTCTTGTAACGTGCGATTCGCAATCCGCGGCTTTTGCAGTAGGCATCTAGAAATGATGGAAGCGCTTACCATCAATCGATTGAACGTAGGAGCGCAAGGCGTCTCCAAAAACATAGTCGCGCAGTGCGACCATTTAGCCGACATAGCCGAGGAGCTGTGTTACGATTCTGCCGCGCCTTCAATAATTATAGGTCAAGATAATTGGCATTTGATAGTGACGCGCCAAATTATCAGCGGTAAATCGCACCTCCCGGTAGCTAGTTTGACGCGGCTAGGATGGTCACTGCACGGACCACATAGGAGCCAAAATGAGTCGTATGCCGAAGAGATACGACTACTGGAAGCCGGGCGCACGCTGCCGAAGAAGTCTGCATTACATCGAGTTGCTATGAAGCTTGATAAGAACGGAATAATTGTGCTAGATTAGACAGAGACGAAGCCCATATACCCGTCTTGCACGCTAAGGAGGCATTTACCAAGCTGTTGATCCATGATTTCCACGCACTTTTCAACCACGGAAATCATGCGACGGTGATCAACGAATTGAAGCAAAGATATTACATAGTCGGACTGCGCGGTACAATTCGTTATCTGACGAATAAGTGCCAATGGTGTCGGACCTATAAAGGAGCTACCCTCAAGGTTCCTGTAGGCGACCTACCGCCAGAGAGGCTCAAGGCGAATCAACCGCCATTTACCGCAGCAGCCGTAGATTTGTTCGGTCCTAAGCAAATTGTCATAGGCCGCCGCCGAGAAAAGCGATGGGGCGTCCTTTACACGTGCCTCACCACTAGAGCCGTGCACCTAGAGCTAGCCGCCTCCCTATCGGCAGCCTCTATGATCCTATCGCTACGAAGAATGATGTCTCGACGCGGCGCACCCACCGTTCTGTACTCAGATAACGCCACAAACTTTTACGGCGCAGAACGCGAGCTATCAGAGGCCAAAAACTCTCTGCCCGATAGTCTCAAACAATTTATGACCGAACGACGCATGATCTGGAAGAAGATCCCGCCTGGCAACCCCTCCGCCGGCGGGGCTTGGGAGCGTCTAGTCGGAAGCGTGAAAACAGCTCTGAAAGTCACGCTAAAAGACAGAGCACCCCATGAAGAAGTTCTCCATACGCTACTGCTGGAAGCTGAACACCTGGTAAACTCCAGACCGCTGACCCCAGTGAATCCTGACTTAGAGGCTGAAGCGCTCACGCCGAACCACTTTCTCATCGGCCGATCGAACGCTATGTCCCCGCTGGGAGTCTTCTCCGACGAAAATATGAGCCTTTCGTCCTGGAAAACAGCTCAAGCACTAGCTGACAACTTCTGGAAACGCTGGCTGAAAGAATATCGTCCACACCTGATGCCACGATCCAGTGCACACCAGAACGCGACGAAACTACACGTAGGAGATGTAGTAATTATAGCCGACGGTACGATGCCACGAGGTACTTGGCCTAGAGGCGTGATCGCACAGCTCTTTCCAGGTCCTGATGGCCACATAAGAGTAGCCATTGTACGTACTCGCGCAGGAGAAGTCCGCCGCCCGGTTTCCAGACTCATTCTCATCTGCTCCACACCAATCGACGGTGCTGACGCACGTGGGGGAGAATTGTCGCAGATAGCTTAAAATTACTGTTGTTTTTGTGTAACTAGATCTAAGTTAATCATTTTCTCGATTTATATCAATTTGTTTGTTTTAATAACGTGTATAAATATTGTGTTTCTATGTCTAGTTCCTAAGTATTATCTGTGTCTAATTTTATTGAAATTGTGTCGTAATACCCAAAATGTCTAGATTGTAAGAATTTTGTACTTAACTACGAAGAAATGTCCCATAATAATATAGATTTACACCCTCCTACAACCATGTAATAGTTTAAGATTATTGGCAAATAAACGAAAGACTTACACGGCACATACCAGCCACTAGTACGAGCACGCTAGAAAACCCATAAAAGAGGTCAGCACTCGTACTCGTTGCTCATTCACTTCTCACCGCTCACTTCTACAACTACTCCCAGCGGGGAAACACCTGCAACTACACTGCTCAAATGTTTTACAATTCTAAATAAGTGTTTTTATTCATCTCCCTACATGACCTGGTAAATGGTACAGCGGGTCAGCGCTGCTTGGTTCGACGTGGTAATCCGGTCTGCACACAACAAATGTTCATGTTTCGTGTTTTATTTTATGACTAGCTGTACCCGCGGCTTCGCCCGCGTGTGTAGGAGGTTTTGTCATTTTCATTTACTATCCAGGCCATTAGTGAAGAATTTACGCGTTCTACATATAAATATCTATCTTTTGCAGCAGCAGGCCAAAATCTAATAAGGCCAAAGGCAGCAGGAGCATGAAAAGGTCAAGTTTTTAGAATCCGAACGCCGAAGCCGTGACGCGGTGAGCGGTAATATAAAGCCGTAGGGCGAGTACCGTGCAGGACCCAGGCCCGGAGGATCGCAGCGAGAATTGCTTCAGCTGAAGCAGCATGTCAGGGATTGGACATACTTCAATGGCAAAGTGTCTTAGCGAACTCGAGGGCTGCGGACACGAGAGTGAGCGGAAATTTATGTACAAGTCAAAGGCCGAGTACCGCGTAAAGTTCAGGCTCGGATCATCGCAGCGAGAACTTCTACAACACCATCATGACAGGGACCGGACATAACTTAAAAGCGAAGTGTCTTAGCGAACCCGAGGGCCGTAGCTCGAGGGTGAGCGGCAACGGATCGGATATATCTCAATGGTGAAGTGCCTTAAGGCCCGAGGATGAGTGAAAATATCTGCGAAAGCCATAGGCCGCGTACCGCGTAGGGCCAAGCCAGGATCGTAGCAGCGAAAATTTTTCCAGCAGCAGCAACATGATATAATCCGGACAAAACTCAATGGCGAAGAATCTTAGCTAATCTGAGGGCCGGAGGCTAAGCAATGTCTGCGAAAGCCATAGGCCGAGTACCGCTTAGGCCCAAGCCCGGAGCGTCGCAGCGAGTATTGCTTCAGCAGCAGCAGCAGCAGCATGACAGGGACCGGACATATCTCAATGGTGAAGTGTCATAAGGCCCGAGGGTGAGCGGCAATGTCTGCGAAAGCCATAGGCCGAGTACCGAGTAGGCCCAAGCCCGGAGCGTCGTAGAGAGAATATATTCAGCAGCAGCAGGCAGCATGACAAAACTCAATGGCGAAGAGTCTTAGCAAATCTGAGGGCCGGAGGCCCGATGGTAAGCGGCAATGTCTGCGAAAGCCATAGGCCGAGTATCGCGTAGGCCCAGGCCCGAGCGTCTCAGCGAGAATTTCTTCAACAGCAGCGTGACAGCTAGCAGCTAGTAATTGCTAGATTCGTGACTACCCGTTTTTTAGGGTTGCGTAGCCAAATGGCAAAAAACGGAACCCTTATGGATTCGTCATGTCTGTCTGTCTGTCTGTCTGTCCGTCCGTATGTCACAGGCATTTTACTCGGAAACTATATGACGTATCTGAATAAAATTTACACATAAGATGTACTTAGTTATGTAGTTAAATTTGAAAAAAAAAAATGTTTAGGGGGGCGCTCCATACTAAATTAAAAAAAAAAAAAACCAAATATCAACATGTGATGTGTGGGATTGAGGTTTTTTTGACTGTTTTGTGATTAAGTGAATATTTTCTGAAATAATCGCTTCGAAAGTCAGAAAAGTTGTGTAGCCCCCCCCGTAACTTTTGAACCGTAAGTTCAAAAAATATGAAAAAATTTGAAGAGATGCGCCTTATCCTTATCCATATACTTTCTACGAAAATTGTTTTGAACATTATCGGTTCAGCCATTTTTGAGTTATCTCCAAAAAACTTCTTCCATAGGCATCAGAACCAACCTAATACCAAAAGGTCGTACCTTTTGGTATTAGTTTGGTTCTTATTCCATTGAAGGTACGGAACCCTCCTATGCGTGGTCCGACACGCACTTGGCCGGTTTTGCAATCAGCTGTTAAAGCGAGATAAAACATGTTGCTCTCGCAAACGGTACAATTTTTCCTGTCGGTTTATTTGTTTTTAAGTATATTGTAAGTAGGTTTCATGAATTGACAAATAGATTATTTTTACGTTGAGAATAAAGTACCTCCAGGCATTAATGGATCACAATATATGTCCGGATACTTACAATTTCCAAAACGAAGTAGGTAACATGTTTTAAAAATGTTCAACCCGCAATCCTTAAATTGGTAAAGCATTTAAAAAAAACCATGGTTTAAACCTCGGCGGAACGCAACGGACCGAATCGCTTAATTTAATCTAAAGACGGCCTTAAATAATGTTTGTATACAGTATACAGGGTACTTATACAGCGCCATCTGTGTCCACTTATGTGAACTATTTTTTATGAAAATTATGTTTTTAATAAGCAGAATAAAAACTACCCTATATGTTGCTCCGAGGTATAAACTGTTACTATACAAAATTTCGTAAAATTCTGTGCAGTAGTTTTTACGTAGTGCGCGGACAAATTCACAGACAGACAGACAAGAATTCCAAAAATCACTGAAATGTATTCAGTCAACGTTTCTAAGATCCCCTGAATAAGTTTTTCTAAAATATCTTTAATGTACATTTTTTTCTCCTTACGCGTTTATAATATGTATAGATAGTATTATTAATAATTGTTACTGTTAAACGAAAGTAATTTTAAATGAATGATGTATTTATAATGACATTTTTTTAACTTTTGCGTTTTGAAGAAAATTTTCTGTGAGAAATACGTCGAAGAATCTCAAGTCTTTTATCAATGTTTAAGGTCATTCACCCGAAATGGCACTACCTATTCCGATCACTGCTAATGTTACTGTTAAACAACGGTGTACACAACGGTGTAACAGTGGGTCTATCAGCCCGGTGAATGTGCGAATGCCCCCGCTTAGTTAAATCGATGCGTTCGGGGCCCGCTGATTTTATAATCGCGTGCAAGCGTGCAGAAATACCTACGCACAAGTACAAACATTTGGAATTTTTGACTGGTACTAATCTTGCATGGTGCGCATAATGAATAGTTAAAACATATTTTATATGGGGAAACGAAATTTAATGTCTAAAAGTTTTTCTTCACTTGATCAATTAAAATTTTATATCAGCGAATAATGGTTATAATTATAAAGATTGTTGGTTGATTGCGTGATAAAGTTAAAAAGATTAATTTTGTACTATGCAGAAACGTCTGCAAGCGAAATTTCAATTTCATAATTGAAAGAAAAATGGAGAAGTTGGAGCAAGATTCGAACTTATGACCTTTCGGAACACCGGTCCGATCGCTCTGACCAACTGAGCTATCGACGCTTACTCAGTCATCTCATCAGTTCTTTTTTCACCGAGGTTGAGGTCGCAAGTTCGAATCTTGCTCGACGCGGTGAATTTTTCCATTTATAAAAAAGGTAAAAAGATTTTTCGTATTTTCTGTCACTATTAGAACAAGAAAAGTGCGGCAGTGCAAGAGTTTGCTCTTTTTTATATCAAGGTTTATCCACACTTGAATATAGGTAATGTTCTAGCTTGGTCTGGAAAATCCTTCATCTACACTCACATTGTAAGGCCGCTAAAACGTGTTCAAAAACGGTAGGCAATGGCTAGCATTACCACAACCGATTTTACTATGATAAGCTTTTTATCTGTGGCAGTAACGTAATTTTAACTTTACATGCTCATATATTGATAAAGTTATGAGTTTAAAATTCCGAACATCGAATAGGATAACATAATGTAAATCCTGTCCACCTTCCTGACCAACGGCACGCGCCCGCGCGACCGCCGCCACAATCGAGCTGGCCATGGCGGTGTAATGGCGGTCATTCTATGGTTTCCGAACACTTCATTTAGAATATATAATATGAGTGAAGATAAAGCAGTGTATGCAACTGTACGTAATTAGGCCTTATTACGTAACAGTTACATAAACTACTATTAGAACGAAACGTTAAAAGTTCAAACATTAAAAGTCTAGGTAACAAAGATTCTCACTCACATTTCCAACGTCTTTGAATTTCGAACGCTCCCTTCGAACATAAAATTCAAATAGCGAACGCTATATTTTTAAACCTCACTCAAAGGCCTACGCTAAACAGCCAGTGCATAAACACTTTTTTCAACGTTTATTTTTACCTCAATCGGGCACTATTAAGGTCTATTTGTCGACTTGGGTGGTCGAGGGCCCTTCACACTTCGGAACGTCACTTTCATGGTGAATATGGTTTTTGTGCCGCGAAACGCCTACGGGTGATAAACGCGAGGTATTTGTGTTTTACTTGTCACGCCATTTTTTAAAAGCAGTCCCATATGAGGTTTAATATTAAAGTTGGAGACGTTTTGGGTGTGACCTGTATACTACCATTACTACCTAAAAGAAAGTTCCTAATATACCAAGATTAGAAAACTTCTCAAAACCTATAAGAATACAACTTTGATTAGAAAATCTAAATTCAGTTGCTAAATTGCTAATTAAAATTGCCGATTAGGGTTTTTTGTTCTTTTGTTTATTTATACTATGTAGTATGTATAACTTAACAGATTCGACAACATTCGCAGTCAAATCGATATTTTGGAACGATTTACATTTTGTATAGTTTTTTTTTCGAAGATTTCCTTTTTGATACAAGATGAAAGTAAATAAAATTAAAACAGCTTAAAATGCATATTAACGCCATCTATCGGATTTTCTCTGCACTCGAACGACAGAGTTGACTACAATAACCATAGAAGACGAGCGTCACGTAACTTACTTAAGGTGTTCATTGTTCAAGCGAAGACCGACAGATGGCGTTGTATTCAATTAATAAATGGCCATACTAACCTTGATTTCTTCAAGAGTTTTCTCACTAAATTTCGTTTCCGGTGATGCCAATCCGTTCTGAAACAAATATGGCTATAATGAAACTTTAAATTACGACCGGTATTCTACTCGTTATCAATTCATAAATCAATAAAAAATTCAAAAATTAGTTATAATGAAATTGGGTCGAAAAGAAAATGGTTTGTGGATGGATAGAACAAAATTATAATCCAGCTAGTTCATAAAATCAAATTAATAAAAAAATGGTGATAATCTTTCCTGCTGAACAGCAGAGATTTTGAAAAGTAATTCGGAATAGGAATGACACATGTTGAATTTTGTAATAAAATTGGTATCAAGCATTGATGTAGTATTAATCTAAGGTATCAAGCGATTCGTTTTGTTGTGAGGATCAAATGTCTATATGGGGCAGCGGCGGCGAGTCGCAAATATTTGTAGGCAAGCCGGAGCTTTTTTGGTATTCTTTTTCTCCATGTATTGTAGCAAAAGGTGCTCAAGGAGTCGTATGGACGCTCGGCCACTGATATGGGGCCAATTGCGTTAAAGCAACACAAAAGTCAGAAATGAGACTTAAAATCTGACATTCGCACTTGCCGCTCAAACGCTACTCATAAAAAGATACGAAAGTATAGTTGGAAAATAACCCTTGACCCTTGGAAAATAATGAAATTGCAATTTGACCGTAAATTATTTCATTTATATGTACATAAGTAGTTGCCATAAAATTAATTATTCAGTAAAACGTGAGAAATCGACTGCTATCTTTGTTTTTATTTTTTAATTTAGTACAGTCATCGGCAATCGTATCTTCCTACGCGAAGGCTGCAAAAATATGTGATACGCTCTTATGGCCCTATAAATAAGAGCGTGAGCTACAGGCTACCAACGGGGTCACAGGTGACGGATAGTGAACGGCCATTAGATATGATGGTTAGCTGTGAATATAACGAATAAACAGTCCCCGATCAAGAAGCGGCAAGGTTATCAGGGTGTAGTAGGCTGGACGGTGGGACGCACTTCCTAATAAAAGCTACATGAACCTTATAACGACCTTGCGACATGGCGAGTATATGCCGCCATCAAATAGGCATTCCCCTGATGTAGAGCAGCAGCTATATCAGTATTGACAAGAGGCCGAGGAAGCGGGTTCCGATAGGGCTTTTGATCAAATAGTAGTGGGCGGGTCAAACCGGCCATTACACTGCGATGTGGAAGGCAAGTGGGGAAACCACCACATAAATGATTTCCCGATATGGAGTAATGGGTATGTCACAAGTAATAAATAACGTTCTTGACAACGGGCTTCCACGACGTAACATTCCGTGGCGGTCTGAGTCCGGCAGGGCCAGGAGTAAGGCTGGCTCGGTCGTCAGCATGCGAAATCCTTGCAAAATTGGAACCTGGAATGTGAGAACTATGCTTCCGCCAGGCAAGCTAGATGAATTAAAATCAGAGATGAGTAGACTGAATATAGATATACTAGGACTAAGTGAGGTAAGATGGGAAGGAAGCGGAGATTATTGAAGTGAAGATTTTAGGGTAATATATACAGGAGATCAGCAAGGAGTCAACGGTACAGCTATAGTCTTAAACAAAAAATGGGGTATGAAAGTAGAAAATACAGTACATTATAGCGATAGAATAACAACAATAAAACTAACCAATAGTCCGGATAATATAATAATCGTCCAAGTATATATGCCAACCAGTAGTTATTCTGATGATGACATAGAAGAGATGTATAACCATATTGACACAATACTAGATGCAGTTAAAGAAAAAGATATATTAATTGTGATGGGAGATTTTAATGCGGTCGTAGGAGAAGAATCGGAGGACAATATAGTTGGTAAATTTGGTCTAGGAAAAAGAAATAACAGAGGAAATAGACTAGTGCAGTTCTGCCAAGAAAACAATTTGTTTATAGCAAACACAACTTTTACACAACCTAAACGACGGCTTTATACTTGGAAAATGCCAGGGGACATTGGCAGATATCAATTAGATTTCATTATGACTAAACAGAAACATTACCAATAAATCAGTTCATGTAAAACACTGCCCGGCGCAGACGTCAACACAGATCACAACCTTCTAATTAACATGTTCAACTTCACAAGTAAAACCACAAAAAGAAATAATAGACCAAAGAAAATTGATCTCAGTAAGCTTAAGAAAACAGATAGCAATTATAGAGTGCCATATAGCAATAAGGTAGGATTTAAATTAGAACAATATAGGAAAGATGTAAAAGATGATATAGATAGTATAAGTATAGAAGAGAGATGGAATAACTTAAGGGATATAATTAAGACTAGTGCTGAGGAAACATTGGGTAAAGAAAAAATTAAACCGAGGAAGAAATGGTTGACTACAAAAATAATGGATTTGATGATTGAAAGAAGGAAACTCAGAAATAGAAGAGAAGACGAAAGTATAAAATAATATAAATATCTTACGAATAAAATTACGTTAAAGTGCAGAAAGGCAAGAGCTACAGACGTCGAAGAGGCATGTGAAAGTATAGAAAATTGTATAAAGAGAGGTAAAGTAGACAAAGCCTACATGATAGTTAGAGACCTAGGAATGCATCATAAGACAAAAAGTGCTACGATAATGGATGAAGACGGTAAAATTTTAATAAACAATGAGGATATTTTGAAGCGTTGGACGCAATATATAGAAAAACTATACGAGGGTAATGGCTTAACAGAGAATGATTTAGAACCGGTAACAGAAGTAGATGCAGATAGATTAGGTCCAGTAATTATTAGAGAAGAATTTGATAGAGCAGTAAATAGTATTCAGAATGGTAAAGCAGCAGGAGATGATCAAATATACATTGAACTTATAAACAAATTAGAATGTGATTCCATGAAAGACGAAATATTTACAATAGTTAAGGATATGTACAGCACGGGAGATGTTCCGAAAGATTTTAAAATAAGTAGAACAATTACATTACCTAAGAAACTAAATACACTGAAATGCGAAGAGCATAGGACCTTAAGCCTAATATCTCAAGCCTCTAAAATACTGTTGAAACTAGTACAAAATAGAATAAGACCGATAGCCGAAAGTTATCTAGGGCCAGATCAATATGGGTTCAGGCAGAATAAAGGTACCAGGGAGGCTGTTCTTGCTCTACGGCTTATTATAGACAGAAGAATGGACGTTGGCCTCGACACCCACATAGCGTTCATCGATTTAGAGAAAGCTTTCGACAAAATAGACTGGTTAAAAATGGCAAACATCATGAAAACAATAGGTATAGATTATAGAGACAGACAAATTATACATGCATTATATAAGGAACAGGAAACTATAGTGGAAATAGGACAGGAAAAAGGAAAGGCAAAAATAAGACAAGGTGTAAGGCAGGGTTGCCCACTCTCGCCAATCATCTATACATATAATAAAGCTGAAGAGGGTCGAAAGTCTGTACATGGAAGATAATCGAAAAAAAGTTGGCTGGGGATACTTAGAATCGATAACAGAACACGTTCCAACAATTTTTAGAATTTTTGTCTGTTTATCTGTTTATTTGACCGCGCATCACGTGAAAACGGCTGAACAGATTTTAATTAAATTTTGTATAGAGATAGTTTGAGTCCCGGGAAAGGATAATATATAGTTTTAACCCGAAAATCAACCCTGGTGGGGGTGAAAATGGGGTTGAAAGTTTGTATGGAGAATTTTTAACCGCTGATACGATTTAGATAGAAATGAGTACGGAGATAATTTGAGTCTCGAGAAACGTCAAAGGATAGTTTTCAAACCCTTGTGGGGGTGAAAAGGGGGTTGGAAGGTAGTATGAGGAAATTTTTACAGCTGAACTGATTTAGATGAAAATTGGTATAGAGATAGTATGGGTCTCGAGACAGGACAAAGGATAGTTTCATCTTCAAACCCTCCCCCCCCATCTTACTTTAGAATCTTCGGTCCAAAAATCTATCTATACATCTAATAAAGCTGAAGAGGGTCGAAAGTCTGTACATGGAATATATTCGAAAAAAAGTTAGCTGGGGATACATAGAATCGATAACAGAACACATTCCACCAATTTTTAGAATTTTTGTCTGTTTGTCTGTTTATTTGACCGCGCATCACGTGAAAACGGCTGAACGGATTTTAATGAAATTTTGTATAGAGATAGTTTGAGTCCCGGGAAAGGTCAAATAATAGTTTTCATCCCGAAAATCAACCCTGGAGGGGGTGAAAAAGGGGTTGAAAGTTTGTACGGTTTTTTTTAATAGAATTTAGAATAGAGATAATATGAGTCCCGAGAGACGACAGAATAGCTTTCATCCCGAAAATAAACCCTTGTGGGGGTGAAAAGTGGGTTGGAAGTTTGTATGAGGATTTTTTTACCGCTGAACTGATAAAGATGAAATTTGGTATAGAGATAGTATGGGTCTCAAGAAAGGGCAAAGGATAGTTTTCACCCCGAAAATCAACCCTAAAGGGGTGAAAAGGGAGTTGGAAATTTGTATAGGGAATTACTAACCGCAGAATCGATTAAGATAAAATTTGGTATGGAAAAGGAAATAAAATAGTTTTATCTCAGAAATTATGCCTTAAGCGGATGCAAAAGGGGTGGAAGTTTACATGGGGAAGAAATAACCAATAACCGCTGTACGTATTTAGATGAATTTGGTATTGAAATAGTTTGTAATTTTTTGGTCAAGGTGTTCATATTTATAACAAGTTACCCGTCAATACTTTAAATTTACCTTTACCCGCTCTTAAGAAATATTTGAAAATGTCATTAATGTCAAAGGGTTATTGCAGGTTCGAGGACTGTATATAACGGACAAAGGTGCATGGCCCAAACCAGAAACTACTACAAACTCATCTAACATTTATAGGACACCGTTTAGGTAGGAAAATATATCAAACGTTTTGTGAAGTAGTCAGATTAAGATTTATTTTTCTTTATAATTAAACAATAGGTACATTATCTGTCTCTCAAGCTGTTTTGATATGTCTTCTTTGAGAACTACGCATTATTTTGTATCTTTAAGATTTAATAATGTATTACTGTTTTGAAAAAAAAAAGTCCCGTCGAGTTTCTTTTCGGTCAAAACATAATACTTCTCGGGCCAGAGGTGTCTACGGTTAGAACCGGTGGTAGTTTTGGAACGA
Organism: Pammene aurita; assembly: GCA_947086415.1. Classification (NCBI taxonomy): domain Eukaryota; kingdom Metazoa; phylum Arthropoda; class Insecta; order Lepidoptera; family Tortricidae; genus Pammene; species Pammene aurita. The sequence continues at coordinate 22,069,905 of OX352306.1, read as the reverse complement.
AGTTCCTTATCTGACGGTTCGCGGATGGGGGCTAGGCGAAAAAAAGTCACGTGACCGTCACGAAAAAGCGTTACGTCACGAAAATTTCAAAAATTTCAAAAAATTAAAAAAATTCAAAAAATTCAAACATTTCAAAAAATTCAAAAATTTCTAAAAATTCAAAAATTTCTAAAAATTCAAAAATTTCCAAAATTTCCAAAAGCTCAAAAATTTTAAAAAATTCATAAGTTTCAAAAATTTCAATAAAAAAAAATACTAAAAAAATTAAAACCACATAAATTACGAAAAAGTCAAAAATGAAATAAAATTAAATAACATAACTTCGTTCCAACCGAAGTTTCGTTCGTTCCACGACACTCAGGTATTTTTTTTTCTGTGACGTTCATTAGTGCATTGTAATGTGCTTACATTGAAGAATAATTGATCTACAACAATATCATAAATCCTCTATTCCGCGTTTGGAAACCGTATGTAATTACCACCATTATTGCAATCAGTAACGTAACATCGAAAACGTGTATAAACGTAATACCTACGGTAATGTAATGAAAATCCGCCCTCCTCCCCGACCGCCGGCACAATAAGATTGGTCATGGCGGTCATTCTAATTGTTTCCGAATATGTCACTTAGGATTTTTAATATGTGTGTAGATAAAGCAGTGTATGCTTCTATTAGGGTACACATAAAATGGGGGGTGATTTTTTTTCGCTCCAACTCTATCGTGTTGGGTATTATTGAATAGGTCTTACAAAAAGAATACAGGTTTTTTAATACATTTTTTGGATGAAACTGATAGTTTCGTAACTATTAGATTTGAAAGTTCAAAAAAGGGCGTCTCTTCCATCTACCTTTTCACCCCCCCCCCCCCCCCCTAAGTACACCTCAAATAGAAAAAAAAACATTACGGACCCCTCAAAAAATCATTTCTGCATTTGTGACCCCCCCCCAAATTTTAACCGCGCCTGTTCTTACCTTTCATGCTTTGACTGATTTGACGGGAGGATCGATTTGGAAAAGTGGTACTATATCCGATATACACCTACTACTCTACGTCGTTTAAATCATGCCAAAAAAATTATAAGGACAAAAAGTACTGATTTTTGAGTGTAGTTTCATTTAGTGGTAATTGTAAAATATTTTATCAGGACTACGACTAAGTTGCGCCTCCAGGGTAGCGGGAGAGAAATTAGGGGTGAATTAGCCGCTTACTGACACAGACCGAATTCCACGCGGGCGGAGCCGCGGGCACAGCTAGTTTTTAATATTTTCATTGAAACTGCCATCGCAAAAATTGTAGATTCTGGAGAGAGGCGTTACAATTAACGGGAAGTTATTTTATTTCGTCAGATATGCAGATGACATAGCAGCAATAGCAGAAAATTCCACACAACTAGAACTAGCTTTTAATGGAAATGGATAATGTATTCACAGAATTTGGACTTAAAATTAATACAAATAAAACAAAAACTTTGATTGCATCCAAACACATACCCAAAATAGCTCCCATACAAATTAGAAATACTGCCATAGAACAAGTAAATAAATTTAAATACTTAGGTAGCATCTCTGTGATGATATCCTTAGTACTCCAGATGTACTATGGATATCATCACACGTATATCTATGGCCAAAAAATATGATGAAATAAGAGCGTGTCACATATTTTTGCGACCGTCATGTAGGAAAATACTATTGTCAGTGACTGGACATTGATAAAACCGTACAATTTTGAATGGTATACTTAGGTATACTTTAGGTATCTTTGGTTCATTTTAATATTTTATCTTTACTAAAATATATTGCTAATTTTGTATCAATTTAACAAAATGTAACATGTGTCATCATCCCAATTGTGTGATCCATATGGTAGAAGGGTGATGTGGTATTAGAGGCCTAAAGTCTAAAAAATAACTGCGATTCGAGTTTGATAGCTTATGGTGTTAACACAAAATGCGATTTCGACGTAAGAATCATATGCAACTTCGATACATTGCCGTCTAGGTAGACGCAATAAAATCAATCGGCAGATCTAATTCTGTTAAATTCGAGGCAAATTTTTTTTCTTACACTATTTGTGCCGTTATCATGGTTAGGGTACCACTTTGTCGCTTATGGATTCCGAGATATCACTGATTTTGTTCATCAACTCGAAAATAGTGAAAATTGGTTTTGATTAAAAATAGCTTCTACACACTTAAAATAATACGGTGTATTGATAAAAAGTTAAACGTTTCAACTAAAAGTAGGAAAAAAAACAGTCAAAGTTTACCGACTAGGGTACCACATTGTAGCTCATAAGCTTGAAGTAATATCGGGGCCATTGGAAAATGTAGTAACACGTGTTGTCTAAATCTCAGTTTACTCCCATCCATTTGCTTGACAGTTCGTAACTCAGCTGCCCGTTACGTTCACTTAGCTTTATGTTGTTACCCTTTTAACAATACTGGTCAATAAGCAATAATTATTAAGACAAAGCAAAATTCTCTATTTTAATCTGGCCTAAATCAATCAACTAGATACAAAATATATTAACAAAATTCATATTATGTTAGTTTATTTAATTGGATTGTTAAAAATAAATAAATAGATCACATATGATAATAAAATTATTTACAATTTTAAAGTGCGTTGCGTCCAGACCGTCTTAATAAGCCACGACTCGTACGCTGCGCACGCGTTGCTCTAGCCGGAGAGCTAGCAACGGAAATAGGTTTGCTATTATATAGAGAAATGAAAATTTCTCTAGTTAGTGTGCCATACTATCAATTTTAATAATCCGGCTGCCTGGCAGATGCTTTGAATACTGATTAATTACATAACAAAAACTTAAATATAAATAAGGGGAGGGATATAAGTTAGTGACAAATCAAAACTTTTTAACAGAAAATATAGTTGACTTATATTTAACAAGCTTCTGAGGGACAACCGTATAGATAATCAGTTAATACTCGTACAAAGTCACCAATCTTACAATCAGACGTAAGAATTTAAATAACTTGGCGTCAGCACTTACGTACCCCTAGGTGCGAGGTTGAGTAGTTTAAATCATTTTCATAATGATGTTAAATGCAAATTATTACTTTTGTAAGTAATAATTTTATTATAAGTCTTAATAATAAGTTTGATCTCATAAGTCATAAGGCGACAATGTGGGACCCTAAGGAATGTTAAACTAACAAACTTGATCTAAATTAGTAAAGCTGACGAAAAGACTGTTATTTTTTATAAAATAAGTTATGTTATTGATTCATAATAATATTTGTATTAGATATATGCACTTATAGTGCGGACACTATGTTAAATAATGGAAGTAGGATTCTTATTTCTCTAAACTTATGAATAGCGACAATGTGGTACCCTAGATCACTTTACATACAAAAAATCATGTTAAAAGTCTAAACTTTGAAGTCACTTTTTTGATAGAAAACTACAATACTTTTGTGTTTAATTACACTTGATCGTTAGTTTTGTTCCTAAATTAACGTAAACTATGAGAATTAAAAATTATAATGTTGATTTAGTATATTTTTTATGTAGGTGTTGATTTTTTTTGTTTTATTATAAAAAAAAAATTATGCCTTCAGATATGGTTGTTTCATTATTTTTATTATAAACCTTACCTACATCATATTCAGAAATCAACATAAGCCAGCTGAAAATCTGTCGATTTTGAGTTATATAAAATATTTTATTTTAGATTCTTGACTACACCCTACGTGCATTATTATTGTATTATTTCTATAAAATGTAAAATGTTAGAGACAACATATGATTTGTCGAGTAATATAATGTATGTGGAACATTTTAAAACCGCTATCTCCATAACTTCAACCTATAACTAGGTTTTTTAGGCTTTCAAACTTTAAACTCGAATATCTCAAAACAGTACAAAGATATGTTGAAACTTTCAAAAAATAATAAAAATAAAAATACTCAACATAGCGATCTCGTTCTTTTTGCATATGAAGGAGAATGTTTTGAACTATAAGGAGGTACCAATAACTCAATACCGACAATATATTACCTTTACCATGACAATGTCACATTTTTACATTTTTTATAAACATAAATCTTTAGCATAAGTTTTTGATTATCAATAACCCCCGAACTAAATGGAGGCGATGAGTTAAGTAAGGCTCCACTGTTCTCGCCTGGAAAGAGCTGAAAGTAGCCGCTGAAGATCGTGACAAGTGGATAACTTTTCTGCGAGCGCTATGTCCCTAATGGGGGATAACAGGAAAAAATCAGCATCAATAACCTTATGCTCTTGTCATACCAATGGAGCACGTAACTCAGTGTAGAGTTTACCTTCATTCGTTGACTGTACCTAATAGATGTAGTACATAATATATATCCACGCCGTTGCCCGCGACGGTGACCCAATAGCTAGTTGCGAGCGTGAGCTCTGATATGGCTGGCAGAACCATGGATGGATGGCTCAGTGGATGGATTTATATGAAGTGGATCTAATTTTTCGGTCACAAAGTGAGGCCGAAAGAGGGGACTGTGCTCCTAGTGAGTATTATATTCTTTAGGATAGTGTCTCGTTTTGACTAAGCAGGTAATGACGTCATCAGACAATCAAAATGTCAATATGTGTCACATGTGACAATTTTGTAACGAGTGCGAGTGAGACACCGCCCCCTACTATTATCTCTCTATCGGACTGTTTTTACTACTTTTTACTAGTCGCCTATGAATGACTCTTTTACTCGGTAATAATTAAGGTTCAACTGTGGTTAGAGAAAAGGTGTAAGAATTAGGTACACTTCATATAAATCCATGGCTTCGTGTTGCCACTTTGACATATTATATTTATTTTTTGACATTTGACACTAAATAATAAACTTCCATATTAATAACAATAATAACTGAAGAACAAATCAAATTATTTTTAATAAATATTTTGATTTGTTTATTTTAAGTAGACACTAAATCATAAACTTAAGTATAAATAAATAAATAAAAATAAAAAAGCCTTTATTAATTCCTTGTGATAGGATACATAAAAAAGAAAATAAATATATATTTTTTTACAATTTTTTTTTTAATATCACATGGCCCCGCTTAGGGTAAAATCCTCCATCCGTTTCCAATTTTTTCTGTCTTGTGCTTTTAGCAACCAGTCCCTACCACTATTCCTCTGTATCTCGTCTACCCAACGGTCTTTAGGTTTCCCTACTCCTCTTTTTCCGGGACTCGAGCTATATGTCCCGCCCATCTCCATTTAAGCTGTAGAATGTGTTTTACTGCGTCGATCAGTTTAGTTTTTCTACGGATATCCTCGCTTCTGCACTTGTCTGAAAGCTTAACCTTTTGACCGCCAAGTATTGAACAAAAATTACGCGCCACCGACGCCACGTAATCGCGTTTTGTCAAGCGAAATTGAACTTTGCGGAAGCCCGCGTAGATCCCTATTGCATTACAAAGCCTGTCGGCTGTAGCCGTTGTTGGCGTCCATGGCACAACTTTTTGATGTCGGCCACAGCCGACTGTGGCGGTCAATAGGTTAATACCTAGAATACTTCGTTCCATGGCGCGCTGGCACGAGCGTATTTTGGTCCTTATTTTTTTTTTGTAAAATCCAAGTCTGTGCTCCATATGTCAGGCAAGGCAACAAGCACGAATCTAGTACTTTCTTCTTGAGCTTTATGGGAAGCTTGGATTTTAGAATTTCTTTGAAGCTCCAGTACTTCCTCCATGTCATGTTGATGCGGCGCTTTTTCTCGTCCTCTTGTCTTGAGTTTTTGAAGGAGATTTGTTTCCCGAGGTATACATAATTGTCGGTGTATTCTATCTCTATATCGTTCACTATTATTGGGACTTTTTTACTATTAGTAGTAACTTTTGTTTTTGACGTGTTAAGTTGTAAGCCTATTTTTTTACTGACATTGTTCAGTTCTTCCATCATAGTTTCGAGTTGTTTTGGTGATTTTGCAAATAGGACGATATCATATCGTCCGCAAATCTTAGGTTGCTTAGGAATTCTGAATCTATTTTTAATCCTTGCTTATCCCATTTCAGCTCCTTCATGATGTCTTGGAGCACGGCTATAAATATCTTAGGAGACAGTGGATCCCCTTGTTTGACTCCTTTCCTTATGTAGATTTTTGGTCCAAGTTTGTCTAGCTTCACCCTGCTCGTACTTTTCTTGTATACATCTTTAATAATATTAATGTACGTGTTTGATACACCTTGGTTTGAAAGCGCTTGCCAAATACTTTCGTGTGCTATGGAGTCAAAAGCTTTTGCGTAGTCTATGTATGCCAGGTAAAGCGGTTGTTTGTACTCTTGATGTTTCTGTACTATTTGTTCTAATGTGTGTATGTGATCAATGGTTGAGTATCCAGGACGAAAACCAGCTTGTTCGACTGGTTGGTGGTTCTCGATTGTTGGCGCTATCCTTTTCTCTAGGCACAACAAGTTGATGTACAAAAATTAGTGACTGACTCAGAAACGTACACGTTTATTAGTGACGCGCATCAGTGTAAACGCTGGTTGGATCATTGTATAGTAACGAAATCAGTAGTTTCGTCGGTACGAGATGTATAATATGTTAATTATTATGATGTTACTTGATCCGACCACTTTCCCCTCGTGTTAAAATATGATCTGAATTTATGAACTCCGAGAACAAATAATATTTTACCTAACATACCAAATCAACATGTGACATGGGGGGCAAGGGGGCCGGAGCAGGTTGCTCGCTATAATAAGGAATGTCACGAAGGGTTAAAATGCATTGATTTTCCACAGGAGCTTAGAGTATGTTCTGATAGGTACTGCAGTGACGCTAAGCATAGGTATATATTAGATAGTTTGTTCGAAAATATTATATCGGTCCTATGCGCGGCCGCTACTGCTAGTAGTAATAGTACTAAACGTAAGCCTAGAAAATTATTAGCAGGGTGGAACAGGCATGTTCAGGAGTCTCATAGGGTTGCTAGGTTGAAATTTCAGGAATGGACGCTCTAGGGCAGACCTGCACATGGCGATTTATACAATGAGATGTGTGAAACGCGAAAAATTTTTAAATCCCGTCTTAAATGGTGTCAAGACCATCAGACACAAATTAAAATGGATATATTAGCTTCACAGCATTCCAAAAAAGATTTCAGGTCGTTCTGGAAATCTACCAGTAACTTGAGTTTCAGACCTGGCCACCCAGTGAGCGTTGGCGGCAAGAGTGATGTAATCGAAATTGCTAACCACTTCAAAGACCATTTCCTTGTGAAGTCCCCTTTAGGGCCATCACTGGCTGCGGTGAGCAATGCTGAGAGCAAACATGACCTGGTGGAGCCTGGATACACGGCTAAGCAAATAACCTCAGCTATTACAGTCAATGTCGGGCGGCAAATCTCCAGGTCACGATGGTCTCAGCATTGAGCACCTTAAGAATGCGGGGCCGCATGTCTCGAGAGTGTTAGCAATGTTCTATACATTATGCGTTAGACACTGTTATTTACCTAAAGACTTAATGAAAACTATTGTTATACCTATAGCCAAAAATAAAACGGGGGATCTATCGGACCCTACTAACTATAGACCCATTTCTCTCGCGACTATAGTGGCGAAGGTTCTTGACAGTGTCCTTAATACTCAACTAAATCGGTCTGTGAGTATCCATCATAACCAGTTTGGTTTTAGACCTGGGTTATCCACTGAAAGCGGCATACTGTGTCTTAAACATACTGTCAAGTACTATGTTGATAGAAGAACTCCGGTTTATGCTTGCTTCTTAGATTTATCTAAGGCCTTTGACCTGGTTTCCTACAATATCTTGTGGGAAAAATTAGAAGCTATTACTAACATACCGCCTGAAACAGTTCGTATTCTAAGGTACTGGTATGGAGGCCAGGTCAATTGTGTTAGATGGTCGGGTTCTTTCTCAAATTCATACAGGTTGGAGTGTGGAGTGAGGCAAGGCGGGTTGTCCTCGCCCACACTGTTTAACCTGTACGTAAATGGGCTCCTCGAGGCGCTGAGCGGAATGCATGTCGGTTGTCATATTGACTCAGTGTTCGTTAATAACATAAGCTATGCTGACGACATGGTTTTGCTCAGCGCTTCGGCCTGCGGACTGAGTAAATTACTTCACGTATGTGAGAAGTAGGCGACCGCGCATGGGCTTAAATATAATGTAATTAAAACTCAATTAATGGTTTTTGAGCCAAAGGGATATAAAGTTGAGGAGGTGCCTCCAATACAATTATATGGCTCACCATTGGAGAGAGTTGAAAGCTTTAAATACCTAGGCCACATTGTTACATCGGACATGAAGGATAACCTGGACATTGAGCGGGAACGGAGGGCTCTATCTGTGAGGGCTAATATGATTGCCCGTAAGTTTGCCCGATGTACAAAAGAAGTTAAAGTGACATTATTCAGAGCCTATTGTACATCTTTATACACATGCAGCTTATGGAGGTATTATACGCAGAGAGCTCATGGAGCCCTCCGGGTCCAATACAATAACGCGTTCCGGGTGCTGCTGGGGCTGCCCCGCTTCTGTAGCGCATCAAGGATGTTTGCGGAGGCGCGTATGGATTGCTCCTATGCGACCATACGCAAGCGATGCTCATCCCTGGTGCGCCGGGTGCGGGCCAGCCCCAACCCCATCCTGCGCTCAATTGCAGACAGGTTCGACTGTCCTTACTTGAGGCACTGCTGTGAGATGCATGTTTCCTGCAGTCAGTATTGTATATAGTTATCTTCTAAATACTAACATTAGAGATAAGAATAAATAGTGTATACTAACCATTGTATGAGTCTTGTTACTTGAAATAAAAATGAATTATTATTATTGCAAATAGTTTGTACAGCGTTGGAAGCAGGCTGATAGGCCGGTAGTTGTTGATGTCCGTGGGATCTCCCTTTTTGTACAAGAGGATTATTCGTGATTCTGTCCATATTTGCGGGATTTCTTGAGCTTCTAGAATTTTATTGAATAGCGTCGTTATAGGACCCAATAATATTTTTTTACCAATTTTTAAGGCTTCGTTGGGAATGTTATCCGCCCCACGGCTCTTTTCTTTCTTCAGTTTGTCTATTTTGTTTGATATCTCTCTGTTGTCAAAAGGTAGTATGGGATGTGTAGAGTTATGTTTTAGCTGTGTGTCTTTTTTCCTGTACTCGTTTTCATTACTGTGTTCGTTTTGACAGAGCTTTTTGTAGAAGAGCAATATTAATTAAATCTGCTCTTGTTTGTGGCTTGTTTGATTGTGAGATCCAAGCTTTGAGCTGTGGGATCCAAGCTTTTTCAGAATTTAGTTGTTTGTAAGCTCTCTTTTGGCTTCCAGTGTTAGTTAGATTTTTTTCAATTACTTTCAGTCTGTAGTTTTCATAGTCTTTTTTTTTAAGTTTATTGGTCGTTTTGTAGAGTAAGGAGACTTCTTTTCTTTCTTCTTGTGTTTTAGGTTTTTTATTTGCAGATTCGAGCGTTTCTGGAGCTGTTGTATGGTTTCATCGAATATAACACATTTTTTCATTTTTTTTTTAAGTAGTAAACTTAAGTATATAGATGTCATATACAAAGGAAAAAGTGACCTAGGCACCGGAGGGTGCCCAGGGCTGGGACACATAAATACAGAGGACCTGTGACCCGGGTGGCCAAGTGGTAAAGGCGTCTGCCGCGAATGCAGAAGACGCTGGTTCGTTCCCAGCCCTGGGCACCGGAGGCCTAGGTCACTTTTCCTTTGTATATGACATCTATATAAGTTTATGTTGGCTATGGCTACAGTATGAGGTTCTTCAAAAAAGGAGTGAATAGGTACCTAAAGGGTAGGCAACGCGCATGTGAATCCTCTGGGGTTGCAGGCGTCCATAGGCTACGGTAACTGCTTACCATCAGGTGGGCCGTATGCTTGTTTGCCACCGTCGTAGTATTAAAAAAAAAAAAAAAAAAATGTTCCATATGAATGTACCTATATGAAAATGTCATTAATTTAATACAATAATTGATTGACACCCCGGGTACCGTCGTATTCCGATAAAGATCCGAGTTTTCCCGATGTAAATACATTATGCACTCTATCTGTACCTACTATATCTGAGTAATCGATTATAGATCGCATGCTGACCGTTCAGGCTCTACTGCGCGTGCGATGCGATAAGTGCGCATTTACATACTCGGCCGTGCGCTCTGTCCATAGACTACCTTCTACAGACCGCACTTTTTTCCTAGCCTATCTTCCTTTATGAGCTTTTGCCCGCGGCTTCGTTCGCGTTAAATTTGGGGTAACACGGTTCCCCTTAGCCCCCCGGAATGCGCCATACAAACTTCCACCCCCCATTTTAGGGAAGTGGGGGGTTAGAAAGAGACAAAAAGTAGCCTATGTCACTCTCCACCCCTTCAACTATCTCCACTTAAAAAATCACGTCAATTCGTCGCGCCGTTTTGCCGTGAAAGACGGACAAACAAACGAACAAACAAACACACACACTTTCCCATTTATAATATTAGTATGGATGACCCTGTTCCATTAAAGTGACATACCTACATAAATACAGAGAATTACAGTAAATATTGTTGGGCTTAAACAGTGATGAATGGTCGCCCAATGATGTGAGATAGCATTCTCATTACGCTGCGTCTTTCTTTCAAGGGCTTATACTATCCTCAAACCAAATAGACGACAGGGATCGTAAAACCATTAGCATCGTATTGTCTCTTTCGCACCCGCACGCCCTTATGCAGCGTGCCTGTTATCAGCCGGGCCGCATAGGGCAGGTAGAAAGCACACGGTACAAGGCATGTCGATAAGATAATATGCAAAAATGAAAACAAAGTAAGTAATGCATACAATATTTTATATTACGAAATAAATACTTTTAAGACTACATTAGGTACTTTAGAACTAAAACATAGTAAGATTTAATAAATAAAAAATATTATAACACATACAGTTTCATCGAAAAGTATTAAAATTAAAAATATTCTTCATCGCCGTCACTATCCTCTTGAAGATTGATTATAAGTGGACGCAGGTGATCCATTTTCCTTAAAAAATCCATTCTTGCACAAACAATATCTTGGCGTTCCAAAAGTACTTTTCTTCCATCTTTTGTGTTCTTAAATCTATATCCCAGAGCAAGCATTATAGTTCTCATGGATGTAACAGAGCACTGGAAGTCTGATATTTTATTTTGAGCTTCTTGTAACACTTTTTCTACGCTTGGATACTCTCCGTTCGCATAGGATGACGAAACAATTCTTTTTATCACAGATTTGTCAAAGTCGTCTATATTGGTAACCGTAGCACATCCTTTGTACCCTTTTCTTGGGGTATTCGGGGTCCCTGCTTCCAAAACTGCTTTCCGTACTCGATCCACAGTAGTTACGCTTATTCCACACATCAAGGCCGCCAGCTTTCTTGGTTGTTGAAAGTCAATAGTCTTCATAATATCAGGATTTTCCTTCAGTTCATTAAAAAACACGTAGACATTATAAATGAGCTCTCGAGATTGTGAATCAATATCACCTTTTAACTTGGTAATAGAAGTACTGCAAAAATCTTCCATTATGGTGTATGCTTCCAGACGGTATTCGTGTGACGAATGAGGTATGAACTCTATTTGTAATCCTTTTATAGTAATTGTCATCTTTGATATAGTATAATAAAATCGGCGTATTCTAATGACTGTGTCATTGTGTGATTAAATGTACAATCTTTGTGCGATAATCTAATGACCTGCGGTATTACGTGTAGAAGGTAATAATCACTTGGTGATTAAGAAATCATGTACTCCATATGTAATCCTTTTATAGTAATTGTCATCTTTAATATAGTATAATAAAATCGGCGTACCCTAATGACTGTGTCATTGTGTTATTATATGTAAAATAATTAGTGTGATAGTCTAATGACCTACGGTATCAGCACGATACTGAGAATAACTTAAACTAATAAAAACATATAAATAAATTACATTATTAAGCAAGGAATATAATCAATCTTATCGACATTTAATTAAATCCAGTATCGACATGCCGCCATCCCTACGGCCGCCGGCGTTTATTGGCTCAGTCGTCCGTTTGGTTTGAGGATAGTATAGCATTGCGACGTGGAACTTGGTGATCAGTTGCTATCAAGATTACGTATATATCTCTTTTCTGACAAATCAAAAAATTGCAGTGCTGCTTTATGAACCGAAACTATTATAATACCATATAAGCACTTTAAATAGCTACGCAACTACAAGGACATTTACGCAGTGCACGCCGATTAAAGGCTCCGTCAGACTGGTGGATTTTGTTACCGTGGCGTCGCGCGCGCAATCCGTGCGTGGACGCAGCACCGCGCCTGGGCAGACAGAGACAACCTTATATAACTACACCTTAAGAGAGTGATGCGCGCGTGTTGTGAGCACCGCGCTGGCGGGCCGCGAGCGTGATGCGGGCGTCGCGCCCGCATCACGCTCCGCTTTCGTCCTGCTAACAAAACGAACCAGTCTGACCGAGCCTCTAATGTGTTGTGGTGCCAAAATTAACGTTCCGATTGATTCGAAACTCTCTGTCTGCAGTCGCTTCGCGTCGGAGCGTTCATGCTTTAATTTACTGCCCTACCGGCAAGATACTTTTTACTCAAGTATAGCATTTAAAGCGAGCGTTAACTCTTACATAGGCTGCTATTTATATATCCGGAAACCGGGATTACAATCTTCTTAAATAGCATATTTGACCTCCATGGTAAAATTTGAACTTTTTTAAGTACTGGCCGGTATATTTTTTCTTTCTTATTAACGCTCGTGTTTTGTTTTTGACGGGTTTTAAATGTCATCTCGCAGCAAGAATGGAACTCACTCGTGAAAATATTCGTGCTATGATTTATTATGATTTTCGGCGTGGTTTAACGCAACAACAGTGCATAGATCAACTAACTTCAACTTTTGGTGATGAAGCCCCATCTAAAACTACTGTGTATCACTGGTTTAGTGAGTTCAATCGTGGACGTAGTATGCTTACGGACGAAGTTAAGGCAGGTCGCCCGAAATCGGTCGTTGTACAACAAAATATCGAGGCTGTGCGAAAACTTATAATGGACGACCGACATGTTACGTACTGCGAGATAGAGGCGACTCTGGGTATTTCTATGACCAGCATTAATAGCATATTACATAATTATTTGGCTGTAAAAAAAATTTGTTCGCGTTGGATACCCCACAACTTAACAAAAGAGCAAAAAGATGCTCGCGTCGAATGGTGCAATAAAATGTTAAAAAAATATAACCGTGGTGACTCAAAAGCCGTTTATAACATCTATACAGGTGACGAATCCTGGATCTATGCATACGATCCCGAAACGAAGCAACAATCAACGGTATGGGTGTTTCAAAATGAGCCGAACCCTACGAAAGTTACTCGTGCAAAAAGTACATTGAAACAAATGGTGGCCTGCTTCTTCGGTATTAATGGCCATGTAGCTACAGTGCCACTAGAAAACCGTAGAACGGTTAATTCAGAGTGGTACACGACCATTTGCTTACCGGAAGTATTTGAACAAATTCGTAAAACTAACCAGCGACGAAGAATCATTCTTCATCATGACAATGCCAGCTGTCATACGTCACGCGAAACAACTCTATTTTTGGAGGGTCAAAATGTGGAATTAACGGGTCATCCGCCGTACAGCCCTGACTTGGCACCCAACGATTTTTATTTATTTCCAAATATAAAGAATAAATTACGCGGTCAACGATTTTCGACCGCTGAAGATGCTGTCGACGCATTCAAACAACACGTTATGGAGGTACCTCAGGCGGAGTGGCAGAAGTGCTTTAAAAATTGGTTCACGCGAATGCAAAAGTGCATAGATCATCAAGGGGCATACTTTGAAAAACAATAAAACCATTTTCAGCCGTGTACGTTTGTTTGTTTTTTTGTTTCCGGATATATAAGTAGCAACCCTCGTATACTAAATTACTTCGGGAGCGCCAATAGGTACCGACCGCGAGTCGTCTGTATGCTCTATCTACTTAGTATTCATCTGTGGCTCTATCCCTTGTCGAGGTATGTAATGGACTACTTTTGTGGTTTTGCCTTAATAGGAATCTTGTTACTAACAGATTAGTAGTTTATATTGCATTCGTTTTTCTAATTATTAAGTTTTCCGCATGTGGCAGGGGGTAACTTCGATAAGTTTTTATGGCAGCTCTTGCTCGTGCTAAGACCACTTTTTACAATATTGTAAGTTCAATTTACTACTACTTTCAGTGGTCGGATTGACTTCAAATTTATTATGATTATGTAAAATGGATGATTATTCATACAATACTTATATGATGACATACATAGGTACACTAGAAAAACATTATAACCTCTCGTATACTTCAATAGAGTAAAACGATACAAAATTATTCTTAATTTGCATATGCCAATCGACTAAATAATAAATCAGCTATTCAAGATTACGTTATCAGGGATTACGGAAGTTAAGGTCTATCAGTCAAACATAGTATTATTAGTATTGCTGTCATTACTGATAACCGATAGGTGACATAAAATATACCGCTTAAAGTTACGTAAGTGCAGTTAAAGATACCGAATAATATTTGAATAAGCGATCATGGGACAGTAAATGATGCGCAGCTATCAGCAAAGAAGTTAAGAACGCAATGTGTTCAATATAACTGAACTAGACTAGAAAAATAGCAAAAACTGCTAAAGGAATCTATCTATCCATCGCTTAATATACAATTTACTTTTCTATATCTTATTCTTCTTTTTCTTCTTCTTCGACCCTTTTTCACCCACCAACTGTGGCACTGAGTTAAAGTTGTGATTTTTTGACCTTGTATACCTAGAGAGAGCCCCACGATGACTATTTTTAAATGTCAGTAACTCTGAAATAGATGTCATATACTTCAGAGAAAGTGACCAAGCCCTCCGGTGTATACTTTGATAATGTGTATATGACATCTATTTCAATTTATAATTTATATATATTGCAAATCCAAAATATTCAGCAAAAATTATTTGATTTGCTTCAAGATTCGTCAGTCACCGCCAAAAAGGGATCCCATTTAGTTTTTCTACTCCTGTACTCTTATCTGTCATTTATACATTCGTCAACACCTTTATAAGAACATAGATAATATACTCAATGAAAAGTCTATCTAGTCTATTCCCCAAAATAACACTTGTTCTATAAAAGCGCCAAAATAGTATAGCGTTATTAGACATGATATAAAATATACAAACACGTCTATTAATATAAAATAAATTACTGCCAACATAAAAATCTAAATAAACGCAGCGTTTTTATAAAAAAAAACTTTAAAAAAGAAAAAATGAAAAGAACCACAAACCTACTTTGTAGTTTTTTACGTTTCCCGTTCGTTTGTAGGGACAAATTGCAAACTTTGAAAGTAATTCAAGTATTTTTACTAATCTCTGTAGCTCTTTAATAATTGATTGAATAACGACGGTGTGTATTTGTGTAAGTAATGTTAGTATTCTTGAAAAATAATGTTTTAAAAGGTAAAACTTAAATGATTGTTGATTATGTTTACAAAATATTTGCGATATCCATGAAGTTTTCAATTTCGCATTTTACGTAAAAGTAAGTGTAGTCGTAGAAAAAGTATTGTATGCAAGTATTTTCTTAACAATTTTCGCCTACGGCTCAAATTGTTACCCACGCCACTCACATTTTCGACCCCTCTTATACAACTGTTGCATAAAATACTATTTTTGCGCACAAACTAGTAGTTTATGTAACTGTTACGTAATAAGGGTCCTTAAAACGTGAGTGTGGTTTTATGAAACGAGCCGCAGGCGAGTTTCATAATAAGATCTCACGAGTGTTTTAAGGCCTAATTACGTACAGTTGCATACACTGCTTTATCTACACTCATATTATTTATCCAAAATGCCGTATTCGGAAACCATAGAATGGCCGCCATTGCACCGCCATGACCAACTCGATTGTGTCGGGGAGGTGCGTGTCGGGCTGTCGGCGGATGCGCGGGAGGGTGCAGGTGTACATTATGTTATCAAAACTCATAGCACATCAATATTTGAGCATGAAAAGTTAAAATTACGTTACTGCCACAGATAAAAAGCTTATCATAGTAAAATCGGTCGTGGTAATGCTAGCCATTGCCTACCGTTTTCGAACACGTTTTAGAGAACTTACAATATGAGTGTAGATAAATATTTTTTTTTACTTTTTCATAATTAGTATACGATACCTATTATACCCTTAAAAGGATCGTCAGCATTTTTGTTACACCTTCTATTGAAAAATATCTGTCCGTGAATTGTGCGTGGTGCATTCTGCCCTACGTGTTTCATAAAGAGTAGCTGTGATGACCTGATTGATGACTCGTTAGGAAAGTAGCCAATTTTGAGGTTAGTTATTTCAATTTTACGTCAAAAATACCTGACGTAAATGTTGAAAAGCCCAGCATTTACTTCTAAGAAGCGGGCTACAATAGACATCTTAATAGCCTCGGTTAAGAACAAGTCTGCAGTCTGTTACAAGAAACGACTCCAAATTAGTCTAGAAATGCCACATTGAAACCTGCTTTCTCCATGGAAAGGACTGATCAAGAACTACCTGGTTTGCCGGTTTTCACTACTAAGAAATGTATCATTGCAAAGGTCTCCATTTTATACAACTACTAACAGTACTTCTTGAATAAAGATTCAACTCAAATGCTATCGAACGAATGGTGCTCAAACTTTTTTGACAACGGACCAATTTTAGACATACAATTTTTTACGGAACCCCTAAATAACTTAATGAGGCGCTTACAAATTTTTGGAATACCCAAGAATCGCCTTGCATTGCTTATAAAGTAAATAGGATAAATTAAGTGACGCGATGACTAATAATCAGAGAGATGTGGAAGGGAGAAGCATGCTGTACTGATCCCAATGGAAAAAAGACGAGCAAATGTCTTGACACACCCAAGAGTCTTGCCTGCTCTAGCTTGGCTTTTTGTTTCTACGAACTTATGCGTATGAAACAAGTGACAAGCGCAAAATGAGAAAAGTAAATTAAAGAGGTCACAATGACCTACCTAGCATTTTAATCTCGACTTTTTTAATCTCGATATCTTAACCAATTTCAAAGGCTAACCGCTAAGGTAAACAAATCATATCTGACGCAGCGTCCTCGTTACAATAATAATTCGATCGGTTCACCTTCACTGGACAGGTCATTGACCGTAACACGATACGGCGTTTGGAACGGCGCCAGGATCCGCTGGCTTTTCCAGACGGACCGCAATTCGGGAAATGAGACGTGCTAATTAAAAGGTAATGGACATTGCTGCAATGCAAATAGAACTTGCAAATGTGATGAGAAATCCAGTGCCTATTGATTCCCACTGTTCATTGTTTTATTTTAATTATTTGAAGCACGCAACAGGCAATTATAAAAAATATGCAAAATTTGTCTCAACAGAACAAGAGCCCACGACACGACACGACCTTAGTTCGATAAGTCTCCTAGATGATATTAATATAATTAGTTACATCTTCATTGGGGGAACACGAAATGGCGGTGCTGCAATGCAAAAAACCTGGCGGCGTATGTAACTTATGCCTTATCAGTGGTAACAGCATCAAAAGATTGTAGATGTATGCCAAAACATTGCGCCTGGTGTTTAGTAACCTAAACCTAGCGCTTGATATTTTTATAACTGCAACAAGATGTTAGGTTATTAAAAAAATGAACGATTGGGTGAAACGGACATGACAATGTAAATTGATCATGAATGTGGGCTACCGGACGTAGCCGGCGCCTATTGACCGCCTACTAGATGTTACTTGGGTATTGATACATCCCTTTTTAAAGCCGTATAGCGCGTTATCACGTGTCAAGCGCCTCCTCGCGTGTCCGTGCCGTGTCGGATCTCCTGGACTAGGTCGGTCAAGTAGCCGGGTAACTATTGACCGCCTACTAGACGTTGCATGTTGATACATACATCCCTCTCCAGCAGCATGGCTCGTACTCGCGCATACATCGCCTCCTCGCGTATCCGCGCGGAGTCTCGGATCTCGCGGACTAGGTCGGTCACGTAGCCGGGCGAGTATTGACTGCCAACTAGACCTGGAAAATAATTAACATAGTTTTAGAATATTCTGCAGTTCAACATGTTTAAGTCTCAGCCTTAAGGAACCAAACGCATTTCAGGTAGGGTATTTGCTAATACTAAGATTTTATTAACATTGTATGAATATGGCGTAGAAATGATAACTGATTGATTACCCAAAATCATCAATCATGACAGCCGTTCACTAAAAGTATGTTTTTGTTTTTTCAGTGAGCATAAGTACCTACACATCACGCTTATACAATGTAGGTACACAAACAACAGTACAAACTCTTTAATACCTATTGGTTCTTATAAATAGATTCTAGTCGAAGTATCTCAGCCAAGTTTTCTAATAATTCTTACGTAATCGCAGTATAAAACAGAAGCTATGAACCTAGGCCGCGAAAGAAACACACGCGATACAAAAATCGACATACAAAGTTGATAGACACTTAAATTGCAGCGAACGCTGTAGGTACCAGTGTTGGCCGTTAATTTCAATTAGAATTGAAAATTGATCAATAAGATTGAAGATTAATTCCGTAACGAATCAATTACACTAACATCAATTTTTACTAACGTTAGTTCGCATTGATTTTGTGACGTCGTCAATTACACTAACCGTCAATTAGAATTAACCTATTAGTTACACTAACGTCTCGAAAATTTAATAAGAATTACAGTTAATTAGATTAACGTTAGTGTAACTAAATTAATCCTGTCTTATACTAATAATTAATT
This sequence comes from Pammene aurita, assembly GCA_947086415.1. Classification (NCBI taxonomy): domain Eukaryota; kingdom Metazoa; phylum Arthropoda; class Insecta; order Lepidoptera; family Tortricidae; genus Pammene; species Pammene aurita. Next base: position 22,051,118 of record OX352306.1, on the reverse strand, counting down.
TTAAAACTGCATCTCGGGTTCGGAAGTCGGGACCAATATCACAAGATGGAGCTCATCAAGCTAGGGCTACCTACTGGATCTCAGGTTTGGCGCATCATAGACTCATGCTGTTTGGGCTCATTCGACTTGTACTGATGAGCAGATGGTACCGGTATCAAAATCTGGAGCTGATGCTAGACCCTGGGGATCCCTACTGGATCTCGGGTTTGGAGCATCATAGACTCATGCTGTTTGGACTCATTCGACTTGTACTGATGAGCAGATGGTACCGGTATCAAAATCTGGAGCTCATGCTGGACCCTGGGGATCCCTACTGGGGATCGGGTTTGGCGCATCATAGACTCATGCTGTTTGGGCTCATTCGACTTGTACTGATGAGCAGATGGTACCGGTATCAAAATCTGGAGCTCATGCTGGAACCTGGGGATCCCTACTGGATCTCGGGTTTGGAGCATCATAGACTCATACTGTTTGGGCTCATTCGACTTGTACTGATGAGCAGATGGTACCGGTATCAAAATCTGGAGCTCATGCTGGACGCTCATGCTATCGTTTATCATCATTTATCATTTATCTTTTGTCGTTTGTCGTTTATCATTTGTCGTTTGTCGTTTGTCATTTGTCATTTATCATTTGTCATTTATCTTTTGTCGTTTGTCGTTTATCATTTATCTTTTATCTTTTGTCGTTTATCGTTTATCATTATTTATCTTTTGTCGTTTGTCGTTTATCGTTTATCATTTATCTTTTGTCGTTTGTCATTTGTCATTTATCATTTGTCGTTTGTCGTTTATCATTTATCTTTTATATATCAAATGACAAATGACAAACGACAAACGACAAAAGATAAATGATAAACGTCAAACGACAAATGATAAATGATGACAAACGATAAACGACAAACGATAAAAGATAAATGATAAACGATAAACGACAAATGACAAACGATAAAGGATAAAGGATAAAAATAGGGATCCCCAGGGTCCAGATTTTGATACCGGTACCATCTGCTCATCAGTACAAGTCGAATGAGCCCAAACAGCATGAGTCTATGATGCGCCAAACCCGAGATCCAGTAGGGTTCCCCAGGGTCCAGCATGAGCTCCAGATTTTGATACCGGTACCATCTGCTCATCAGTGCAAGTCGAATGAGCCCAAACAGCATGAGTCTATGATGCACCAAACCCGAGATCCAGTAGGGATCCCCAGGGTCCAGCATGACCTCCATCTTAGGATACCGGTCCCATTGCTTATTAATACAAGCCCCCGAGTCCAGAGTCAAAATCGAAACAAAAATCAAAACCTCGTAGCTTAACCTAAATTCGCGTTTAGTTAGGTAAATTATTAATGTCAATTACCAATTCAATCTACACTAAAAATTAAATTAATGTATCAATTTTTGAGAAAGACTAAAAATTAAATATCTTCAATTATTAGTTATTCGCAAAGGATTAACACGTTAGTTACAATTAATTTCAATTCTAATTGAAATCAATTTGCACTAAACTATTAGTGTTCAATTTTAACTAACGTGTTTCAATCTTCAATTTTTAATTTTCAATTACACTAACGTTCGGCCAACACTGGTAGGTACTGAGGAAAATTTCGTTAGTCGAGCGATATCGAAACAAATAGACAAACGAGCGCGATTATAGTTCTGAATTTATTAAATACTTATCTGCAACTGCTGTAAATGGACGCTATCAGTCTATGCTAGCCCCAAAACGGAATTATGTATTTGAATGCATGACACGTACAATTTGCACATGCAAAAGAATTACAGAGGTACATCACAAACCCAAGAAATCTCCTTGAGGCAACTGACCTTGGTAGTAAGGCGTTGCCAAAATCCATTATCTACTGGCTATCACATTAGATACAACCGAAACATATCTAATAAAAAACAATAAATACAATGACAACTAACTGTCACTTACTATCATTGAGTGCTTAGAATACCGGGAACTAAACCAAATCGCTATTCGTGTTCATAATACTTGAAAGATTTGTTAGATCTAGATTTAAATTCTGACAACAATAAATTACCATTTTAATGGGTTCAAGCGTTCAAATTATATATTGTTTTCATAAATAATAATATATTGTCCTTGCTTTAAAAGTCGGAATGAAAAATGTATCATATCTAATACTCAGAAGCAAAAATAATCTCAATCTCCTAATTGTATAAATTGCTATAGAAACCGCATGTGAGACTGTGAGTTTCTCACGGATGTATGATCAACAGGTGATATAATTTGCACATACTCAAGAAATATTTAGACCACGCGTTACTGGGGATCATTAAAAACAGAATTTATGTTAATATATTGGTATAATAAATAATTTGGATACGTATTTTCAAGTAAATACTTAAAGTAGCGAGTGTATTATGTCGTAATTCGTAAACAGCAAGGTAAGAATAACGTCAATTAATAGTACAATTACATAGATACTAAAAATATAAAAAACGAATTTATAAGTAAGTAAGTTCGTTTATACTCCGGCTAAATACTTCAGATATATTTACAAGGATTTATAACAAGACAATACAATACAAATACTCTTTATTGAACACCTCAAAAAGAAAACCAGTACAGAAAATGCATTAAATCAGAATAGAGGTAAACAACAGGCGGTCTTATCGCTAAAAAGCGATTTCTCCCAGACAACCTAATAATGATAATGTCCCAGATAATGGGACATATACATAAAAAGAAAACCTAAAATCTACCCATAAAACTAAATAAATCTAAAAACTACAAACTAGGTAAGGTCACCGAGGTTGCGGATTCGACCCTTGCGGAATATCTATATATATAAAAGAAGAAACTGACTGACTGACTGACTGACATATCAACGCACAGCCCAAACCGCTGGGTCTTGAGATTTCAAATTTGGCACATAGGTTCCTTATAAGGTCTAGTGGAGCACTAAGAAAGGATTTTTCAAAATTCACCCCCTAAGGGGGTAAAATGGGGGTCCAAAGTTTGTATGGCGAAACAATATTTGTTAGACTATTTTATTCGAAACTTCACAGGAGTATTCCTAACGATAAATGAGTAAACACGTGTTTCAGGTTTTTTGCAATTCAACCCCCAAAAGGGGCGAATATGGTCACAAATACTGAAAATCAACATGGGTATTGTATCCTTTTTGAGTACTTATAGTACGCGGGCGAAACCGCGGGAAAAGGCTAGTCCTAAATATAAATTAAAACAAAAGCAAATTAATTTAAAAAACTCGAAAACCGCTGGTTTATTAACTATATTTGAACGTTCCGTAATCCTCTTCGATCCAACCATCAGGATTCTGGTGTCAATTTTAACAGGAATAGTCATTTCGTTAGACAGTTTAAGAGTAAAAAATCGGTTTATCTTAACGTAATATTTTATATACAGGTAGAATCAGAACATCCTGCTTTTTATTTAGGGGGGTCGATTAAAAATAACACCTAGATGATATAATAAGCTTTTTAGATATGTCCGGATGTGACTTTGAAGCTTTTACTACAATTCAGATTTCTTTAAAATTACCTACTTACTACGTAATTCTATAGAAATCTAAAATCTTTTTAAATAAAAACTATCGTCTGGCAGAAAATGGAAAACCCCTAAAATATATCTTATCTTTTAGGTTTTTATGACTACAAAAGTTCGTTACAGGATAAAAATAAGTACTGAAAATTCGATAACCTTCTTTAAACTTGTGTTTATTTTGGATGATCAGAAATATAAATACACTAGTACCGTACCGTTCATAGAACTCGCTTCGCTCCGGATTCCCTAATTTTCGAACAATCAAAAAATACTTCATCTAAAAGTTAAAGATAATAAACCAAATTAGCTATATTTTTTTAACTGATTAACCGTACTATGATAACTGTTATTATAAGCACCAAGATTAACTATATACTCGTAATGATCTGAACTGAACAATGCTCTTACTCTTATTAAGAATAAAATAGTTAGTTCCTTAACTTTTTATAGCGGCAACAGAAATACATCATCTGTGAAAATTTCAACTGTCACGGTTCATGAGATACAGCCTGGTGACAAACGGACAGACAGACGGACAGCGGAGTCTTAGTAGAGTCTTAGTAATAGGGTCACGTTTTTACCCTTTAGGCACGGAACCATAAAACACATAAAGCAGTTTGTCATAATATTATATTATGCCTGTGGAAGCCACGCAACGAAGCTAAATTCCTTGAGTATGGACGCACGAATAGACTAACACATAATTATTTATTTCTTAATTTAAGTAGAACACGCATAGGGATCATTTCGCGTGCTATCTGTCGATCATGCTCTGCAAGGCAGATTTTGTGGACATGCGATGCAACATCTATACAAATATTTTTTTGTTATTTTTTTATTTTTTATGTGCTGACCACTCTGACACTGACCATTAACAAATAAGCTCTACAATTTATGACAAAGACTTTATATGCTGTTTAAGTTTGGGGGGGTTCCGTTAAAAATACCAATAGGGGTCCGTCGCCAAAAAAGTTTGAGAACCATTGGGTCGGGCATTTTTGAGACTGTCTAACATAATTTATCTAAATTTATTAACTATGACTGAAGTAAGTGTACAGGATCTAAAAATTTAATTTATCTAAGGAATAAAGTACATACATTACCTAAGGTTTTTTGCAGTTTGGAAGGATAATATACTTACATAATAAAGATAAGTTCCTCGCATATAAATTGGTAGGTTTTATTACATTGACGGGCCTTTCGTTGTAGACCTGAATTTCCCTCGTGGCTCATAAATTAAACAGCCTTAAAATACCCTGCGTATTTTGTCTAACGCTCCTAATACTGGCTAATACGCAAACGCATAGTCGCAGGACATGCTTGAACAATGGAAATTGTGAACACAAAAAATTCCAAATAATAACTTTCTAGCGCATCGGTTCCCCGATCGGGTAAGGAACACCGAACCACAGAATAACTAATAGTACTACCGTACAGAAAATTCACTCCTTCACAAAAGTCAGATTTAGGTACAAAATTATACCTATACTCGCCGCCTGCAAGCAAAATTGAAACTTATAACCGCGCACGAACCGTGAATCTTCTTTGCGCGCCGCAGTTTTATGACCGAGCTGTGAGCGTCGGCACGGGGTTGTCACTTGACAAGTTTTTGTACCTATACCTACTGAGTTATTATTTTTAAGGTAAATATGTAGGAATTACAAACGTTGATTCTGTAAACATGAAATTTACCTATATCCGGAGATAGAATTTTTTATAGAGATTATGTCTGATTATCACGAAAGTAGGTATGCCACAGCCATATTCCTTTAAAAATATGTCGGTCAGTTCTTAATATTGTTTCTGCGCAACCAATATTCAATAAATTATGGATGTTTATTTTAACTATTACTAAGTAAGGACTTCGGGTCCTTTCAATATCGTCCGGAATTTAAAAATGTTATTTCTGCTTCCTTGTTCTTCCGTTTATTCAGACATCCGTAAAGACATCTTTTATACGGATTAGATCGAGATTTAGGTTTCGAAGCCATTGTGTATTTTCAATTTTGCGCGAGCGCCACGTGACACGACTATCGTGCGAGCCGAGCGGCAGCCCACTGCCATACGGCTGCCCGGGAGGCGCGCCGGCCAAATGTACCTAAACTGCGAAGTGAAGCCCCCCTGACCGAACTACGCTCCAGAACTAGTATCCCAGATGTGGGTGTTAAGGCCACCGAGCTTAAGACGATTGTCGCCGGAGTGTCCTTGAGCGTTTGGGCGCTCTCTACCCGCGCCACCCGCTTACCCCTCTCATTGCGATCGTGCGTAAATCCGCCACACTGCACCGGAACGATGTTCAACATTATTGCGGTGCATCGCGGCGCGCCGCGATGCACCGCAATAATGTTCAAAGAATATGACTTTACTCAGAGGCGCGCGGGCAGCTTTATAACAATTATAATTATTTTGCGGATGTTTTATGATTTGAATACTGTGATTAAGTACTACGGCGACATTTTTAGGAATGCTACTTACCTATTAAATAAGATAAGTAATAACGATCTCGATTAGTAGATTTTTATGTAAAAAAAATAAAAACCTAGATTTTGAATTTGAAGTACAGTGAGCGGCAAAACATTTATGAATTTACGAAATATGGTTAAAAATATTCCGCATATCAAAAATACTGACTAGTACAGCAAAAAAAACTGAATGCACATCAAAGCGGTGTTTTCATGTGAATTTGGATTTTTTTTGCTGTGTAAGTGAGCTTAATAGAAGGTAATTTTTTTGTTGCGATTTTAAATATTAACCGTTAATTCACTTAATTACGATAAATTCACAAAACTAAGCCTGTTGCAAGTTGCGAATAGTAAAAATGCACATGTAAGGAGCGGCATTTGTGCACGAAATCGTCATAAAATTGTCATGAGAGCTGTAAGACCATTAAATTTAGATCTTTAAAATATAACACAGCGCAAACACTTCTTAGGGTTCCATAGCCGAAATGCCAAAAAGGGACCCTTAAAAGTTTTTTGAAACATGTCCGTCTGTCCGTCCGTATGTCACAGCAATTTTTATTATGAAACATATATTATAGTATTAGCTACTAGCATACAAAAAATCAATTGATTATATTTGGTGCAACATACTGTAAAAAAAAAACTAACGAAAGTATTCAAGTATCAAGAGTAGGCTTCTGAACTGAAAGTTCGTTTTTAAGTTTTATGTTTGTTGCCTAGCAACAAAGGGTGTATTGTTTTTAATTTGACGTATGACTGTCAAAAAAGGTCACTGAACTACTGCTGTGTTAGCATTTGTAACTAATTTTACTAACTACTAAATCAACGAAACGACGGATGTGCTATATGTATGTTTATTATTTTATAATAGTACATTACTTACCAAGGACTGTAAAAGAAAGAAATCCCGAAATCGCAGGTATTTGTGACCCGAGCCGCAGGCGAGGGTTGTAAATATGCGATAGAGGGCTTTCTTTTTTACTGCCCGTGGTGAGTACACAATTTTACGTCTCCATCTGGCCATAATGCGAGTTTTACCGTACGCGTAGCGTGCGGCAAAACTCACGTTATGGCCAGGTGTCACGTAAACAAAATTAATTGGTTTCATTATAGTACACGTATTAACATAACGAATTAAATAACTCATTAGAGCAGATATCACAATATAAGTCACTTAGATAATGACTATCGTAATATTCGTCGTCCCAGGTGTAGGACAATGTTATCCTGCAGTCATCGCAATATCCTTTTAACATAACATTTTCGTCAGAGAGCGATATCTCAATACTGGTAAAGACTGTAAAAACAGTTGCTTCGCTATATTAACCGTGGCAAGTTGAGCCCAAATGTTTTTGATTTTATGATTTCCATCTGAAAGAATGTATATACAGAAACTTCATGTATATACATTCTTTCAGATGGAAATCATAAAATCAAAAATATTTCGGCTCAACTTGCCACGGTTAATAGCGAAGCCACTGTTTTTACAGTCTTTACCAGATATTGAGATATCGCTCTCTGACGAAAATATTATGTTAAAAGGATATTGCGATGACTGCAGGATAACATTGTCCTACACCTGGGACGACGAATATTACGATAGTCATTATCTAAGTGACTTATATTGTGATATCTGCTCTAATGAGTTATTTATTTCGTTATGTTAATACGTGTACTATAATGAAACCAATTAATTTTGTTTATAAAATAATAAACATATAGCACATCCGTCGTTTCGTTGATTTAGTAGTTAGTAAAATTAGTTACAAATGCTAACACAGCAGTAGTTAAGTGACCTTTTTTGACAGTCATACGTCAAATTAAAAACAATACACCCTTTGTTGCTAGGCAACAAACAAAAAACTTAAAAACGAACTTTCAGTTCAGAAGCCTACTCTTGATACTTGAATACTTTCGTTAGTTTTTTTTTTACAGTATGTTGCACCAAATATAATCAATTGATTTTTTGTATGCTAGTAGCTAATACTATAAGCAATTTACATGATTTTTTTCATAATTGTACTTTCAAAAAAACGTGTTGGAAAGAGCTGTCAAAAAATAAATTGACATTTATTTCTTTTATTTTTCACGTATAAAATATTAATAAAATTATAGGGTATACTCCCACTCAAACTACGTAGCTGTGATTTTGTTTCAACGCTTTAGCTGCTATGGATTAGGAGATATACGAGTTTGAAAAAAATGTTAAAAAAATACATTTTTGACATTATCTCTGAGACAGTTCAAGATAGAGGGCTGAAAGTTGGAGTGATTAATAGTTATGAGGCGACAAACAATTGACATTTACCAATTCAACTTTTCCTCACAGGGGCCACACGTCCTTCCTTAGCCTGCTAAACCCTTTCAGCTCTCTGAGTTTATGGGAAGTACTAGTTCTACTTTTATGATCATGAGTGAGTGAGTGTCATAAATGCGAAACTTTGCTTTTGCTTAACTTTGGAACTAAATGACCTACAGACTTGAAATTTTGGATTTTAAGTATGTGATTATAGCTTACTGGATGACGAAAATTTTTGCGTTCGGGTCTTATCCAGAGGTTCTCAAATAGGGGCCTGAAAATGCGGCGAAATGGTTCCAGTAAAGGATGGTACGGCAGTGTTTGCTTCGCGCTCGACTTGGCGGGGGCACTGCCGTGCCCCCAGATTATTATGTTTTAGTAGACTAATGCATCACGCAAAATAGGCGTTAGTCGTCGAGTTGCGGAAATCTGCTAGTACTGCAATACAATAGACTAATAATTAATTTAATAAAAACTCCAAAGGACCGAATTTATTTAAACATATTTATTAAGAATACCGTGTTCTAAATGAATGTAATATGCGTTTTATTTTAAAATTAAACACAATCTTTAATTTTATACTTTATACCTATTTATCAAATCAAGAAATTGCGAAGTAAACTGCAAAGGATTGCATATAAACCAGCCAAGAGAATGTCGGGCTATGCTCAGTGTAGGGATCCGTAGTTGCCGGCCTGTTACAATACATCCATTCAAAAGGTAGTTTATAAAGGGATATTTTGTGCCACCTACGTTATTCTACTATAGGCATAACTCAAAAACGGCTCAACCGATTTTATTCCATACAGTTTTTATTGAAAATACGGAATAAGTATTTCAATGGCCTCACTTCCAGGAATTTTTCCAAATTTTTTGGACCCACGGTTCAAAAATCAAAGAGCGTTTTAAAATTTCGGAGCTATTTACGAAAGTATTCGTTTTATCCAAAAGTTGTTTAAGGCTTATTTTTTTTTAAAGACCTATCCAACAATGTGTTTCAGATACTTATGGTTTTACCACTTTGTAGGCGTATTTAAAACACATACTCATACCAAATTTCAGTCTACTAACTATCACTGAGCAAAGCCTGATTGACATTCTAATAAAAAATGCTGATATTTAAGAGTTCAATGTATGTAAAGAATAAAGGAAAAAAAGCTTTTTTTATACCATGACGCTGGCAAACAAGCATATGACCCGCCTGATGGAAAGCAGTTATGAAGCCTATGGCACCTGCAACCCCAGAAGATTCACATGCGCGTTGACTACCCTAAAAATACATTACTATGTCGGTGAAATGCAAATGCATACAAATTTTATATTAATTATCAACACAAGTAAATAAATAAATTACTACTAAGGGTTAATACTACCTCTCAAATATCTTTAAAAGACCGGCCAAGTTTGTATCGGACCCCGCACAATGTAGGGTTCCGTAGAAAGTAGTTTCTTTTCTTGGAGATAACTCAAAAACGGATGAACCGATAATATGTGAAATAATTTTCGTAGAAATTAAGTACTTAATAAAAAGGGTTTTAAAATTCCTCTATATATATATACAGGATGTTTCCTGTAATAAGAGCAATAAATTAAAACGTAGATTCTACTCCTCAAACAATGAAACGTTTGTTCTACAATTTAAAAAAAAAATGAAGTTTTTATATTGTCTCTTTTTCATACATACTAAATAGTATTTTCAATGTACGTTAAAATCCGTCTAATTGACATTGCTTGTCACTCTTGTCACACAACAGAAAAAATCAATTTCGCAATACATTGCGTGTTCGAATAAACTTTAAAGTGAAATAAAAATCAAATTATAAGTTATTTTTAAAAGTCGCTGAACTAATATTGTCCAGTTTGAGGAGTAGAATCTATGGTTTAATTTATTGCCCCTATTACAGGAAACACCCGGTATATAAGAAATTTTTAAAGCCGTATCGTACAACATATTCATATTTACAAAAAATAATATTTTTGACATTTAGTTTGGCATATATACGTACGGAGTGCCTCCCCTAAAAGTTTTTTTAGCAATTTAGCCAGAAAACTAAGTAGCGGCACATGAAACAGACCTCTGGATAAAATTTCAGTAATATATGTTTCATAATAAAAATTGCTGTGACATACGGACGGACAGACGGACATGTTTCAAAAAACTTTTAAGGGTCCCTTTTTGGCATTTCGGCTATGGAACCCTAAGAAGTGTTTGCGCTGTGTTATATTTTAAAGATCTAAATTTAATGGTCTTACAGCTCTCATGACAATTTTATGACGATTTCGTGCACAAATGCCGCTCCTTACATGTGCATTTTTACTATTCGCAACTTGCAACAGGCTTAGTTTTGTGAATTTATCGTAATTAAGTGAATTAACGGTTAATATTTAAAATCGCAACAAAAAAATTACCTTCTATTAAGCTCACTTACACAGCAAAAAAAATCCAAATTCACATGAAAACACCGCTTTGATGTGCATTCAGTTTTTTTTGCTGTACTAGTCAGTATTTTTGATATGCGGAATATTTTTAACCATATTTCGTAAATTCATAAATGTTTTGCCGCTCACTGTACTTCAAATTCAAAATCTAGGTTTTTATTTTTTTTACATAAAAATCTACTAATCGAGATTGCGGTGCATCGCGGCGCGCCGCGATGCACCGCAATAATGTTCAAAGAATATGACTTTACTCAGAGGCGCGCGGGCAGCTTTATAACAATTATAATTATTTTGCGGATGTTTTATGATTTGAATACTGTGATTAAGTACTACGGCGACATTTTTAGGAATGCTACTTACCTATTAAATAAGATAAGTAATAACGATCTCGATTAGTAGATTTTTATGTAAAAAAAATAAAAACCTAGATTTTGAATTTGAAGTACAGTGAGCGGCAAAACATTTATGAATTTACGAAATATGGTTAAAAATATTCCGCATATCAAAAATACTGACTAGTACAGCAAAAAAAACTGAATGCACATCAAAGCGGTGTTTTCATGTGAATTTGGATTTTTTTTGCTGTGTAAGTGAGCTTAATAGAAGGTAATTTTTTTGTTGCGATTTTAAATATTAACCGTTAATTCACTTAATTACGATAAATTCACAAAACTAAGCCTGTTGCAAGTTGCGAATAGTAAAAATGCACATGTAAGGAGCGGCATTTGTGCACGAAATCGTCATAAAATTGTCATGAGAGCTGTAAGACCATTAAATTTAGATCTTTAAAATATAACACAGCGCAAACACTTCTTAGGGTTCCATAGCCGAAATGCCAAAAAGGGACCCTTAAAAGTTTTTTGAAACATGTCCGTCTGTCCGTCCGTATGTCACAGCAATTTTTATTATGAAACATATATTACTGAAATTTTATCCAGAGGTCTGTTTCATGTGCCGCTACTTAGTTTTCTGGCTAAATTGCTAAAAAAACTTTTAGGGGAGGCACTCCGTACGTATATATGCCAAACTAAATGTCAAAAATATTATTTTTTGTAAATATGAATATGTTGTACGATACGGCTTTAAAAATTTCTTACATACCGGGTGTTTCCTGTAATAGGGGCAATAAATTAAACCATAGATTCTACTCCTCAAACTGGACAATATTAGTTCAGCGACTTTTAAAAATAACTTATTAATTTGATTTTTATTTCACTTTAAAGTTTATTCGAACACGCAATGTATTGCGAAATTGATTTTTTCTGTTGTGTGACAAGAGTGACAAGCAATGTCAATTAGACGGATTTTAACGTACATTGAAAATACTATTTAGTATGTATGAAAAAGAGACAATATAAAAACTTCATTTTTTTTTAAATTGTAGAACAAACGTTTCATTGTTTGAGGAGTAGAATCTACGTTTTAATTTATTGCTCTTATTACAGGAAACATCCTGTATATATATATAGAGGAATTTTAAAACCCTTTTTATTAAGTACTTAATTTCTACGAAAATTATTTCACATATTATCGGTTCATCCGTTTTTGAGTTATCTCCAAGAAAAGAAACTACTTTCTACGGAACCCTACATTGTGCGGGGTCCGATACAAACTTGGCCGGTCTTTTAAAGATATTTGAGAGGTAGTATTAACCCTTAGTAGTAATTTATTTATTTACTTGTGTTGATAATTAATATAAAATTTGTATGCATTTGCATTTCACCGACATAGTAATGTATTTTTAGGGTAGTCAACGCGCATGTGAATCTTCTGGGGTTGCAGGTGCCATAGGCTTCATAACTGCTTTCCATCAGGCGGGTCATATGCTTGTTTGCCAGCGTCATGGTATAAAAAAAGCTTTTTTTCCTTTATTCTTTACATACATTGAACTCTTAAATATCAGCATTTTTTATTAGAATGTCAATCAGGCTTTGCTCAGTGATAGTTAGTAGACTGAAATTTGGTATGAGTATGTGTTTTAAATACGCCTACAAAGTGGTAAAACCATAAGTATCTGAAACACATTGTTGGATAGGTCTTTAAAAAAAAATAAGCCTTAAACAACTTTTGGATAAAACGAATACTTTCGTAAATAGCTCCGAAATTTTAAAACGCTCTTTGATTTTTGAACCGTGGGTCCAAAAAATTTGGAAAAATTCCTGGAAGTGAGGCCATTGAAATACTTATTCCGTATTTTCAATAAAAACTGTATGGAATAAAATCGGTTGAGCCGTTTTTGAGTTATGCCTATAGTAGAATAACGTAGGTGGCACAAAATATCCCTTTATAAACTACCTTTTGAATGGATGTATTGTAACAGGCCGGCAACTACGGATCCCTACACTGAGCATAGCCCGACATTCTCTTGGCTGGTTTATATGCAATCCTTTGCAGTTTACTTCGCAATTTCTTGATTTGATAAATAGGTATAAAGTATAAAATTAAAGATTGTGTTTAATTTTAAAATAAAACGCATATTACATTCATTTAGAACACGGTATTCTTAATAAATATGTTTAAATAAATTCGGTCCTTTGGAGTTTTTATTAAATTAATTATTAGTCTATTGTATTGCAGTACTAGCAGATTTCCGCAACTCGACGACTAACGCCTATTTTGCGTGATGCATTAGTCTACTAAAACATAATAATCTGGGGGCACGGCAGTGCCCCCGCCAAGTCGAGCGCGAAGCAAACACTGCCGTACCATCCTTTACTGGAACCATTTCGCCGCATTTTCAGGCCCCTATTTGAGAACCTCTGGATAAGACCCGAACGCAAAAATTTTCGTCATCCAGTAAGCTATAATCACATACTTAAAATCCAAAATTTCAAGTCTGTAGGTCATTTAGTTCCAAAGTTAAGCAAAAGCAAAGTTTCGCATTTATGACACTCACTCACTCATGATCATAAAAGTAGAACTAGTACTTCCCATAAACTCAGAGAGCCGAAAGGGTTTAGCAGGCTAAGGAAGGACGTGTGGCCCCTGTGAGGAAAAGTTGAATTGGTAAATGTCAATTGTTTGTCGCCTCATAACTATTAATCACTCCAACTTTCAGCCCTCTATCTTGAACTGTCTCAGAGATAATGTCAAAAATGTATTTTTTTAACATTTTTTTCAAACTCGTATATCTCCTAATCCATAGCAGCTAAAGCGTTGAAACAAAATCACAGCTACGTAGTTTGAGTGGGAATATACCCTATAATTTTATTAATATTTTATACGTGAAAAATAAAAGAAATAAATGTCAATTTATTTTTTGACAGCTCTTTCCAACACGTTTTTTTGAAAGTACAATTATGAAAAAAATCATGTAAATTGCTTATAGTATTAGCTACTAGCATACAAAAAATCAATTGATTATATTTGGTGCAACATACTGTAAAAAAAAAACTAACGAAAGTATTCAAGTATCAAGAGTAGGCTTCTGAACTGAAAGTTCGTTTTTAAGTTTTTTGTTTGTTGCCTAGCAACAAAGGGTGTATTGTTTTTAATTTGACGTATGACTGTCAAAAAAGGTCACTTAACTACTGCTGTGTTAGCATTTGTAACTAATTTTACTAACTACTAAATCAACGAAACGACGGATGTGCTATATGTTTATTATTTTATAAACAAAATTAATTGGTTTCATTATAGTACACGTATTAACATAACGAAATAAATAACTCATTAGAGCAGATATCACAATATAAGTCACTTAGATAATGACTATCGTAATATTCGTCGTCCCAGGTGTAGGACAATGTTATCCTGCAGTCATCGCAATATCCTTTTAACATAATATTTTCGTCAGAGAGCGATATCTCAATATCTGGTAAAGACTGTAAAAACAGTGGCTTCGCTATTAACCGTGGCAAGTTGAGCCGAAATATTTTTGATTTTATGATTTCCATCTGAAAGAATGTATATACATGAAGTTTCTGTTTTATTTTATGTACATTTAAAGCTTACTTTCGCCATTATGGAAAAATCGGACTCCTCTTCTACATAACGTGTTGTATATTCCCTTAAACAATCCACTATTATGTTAAATGTGCTAGCGTATAAACTAAGCGTTTGTCGATTCCGAGTAACATAACATTAGACATTATGATTTATTAGGTATGAGCTATCTTTAAATTATACAATACTACTATACAATTTATACGCTAGCACATTTAACATAATAGTGAATTGTTTAAGGGAATATACAACACGTTATGTAGAAGAGGAGTCCGATTTTTCCATAATGGCGAAAGTAAGTTTTAAATGTAAATTAAATAAAAAATAAAACAGAAACTTCATGTATATACATTCTTTCAGATGGAAATCATAAAATCAAAAACATTTGGGCTCAACTTGCCACGGTTAATATAGCGAAGCAACTGTTTTTACAGTCTTTACCAGTATTGAGATATCGCTCTCTGACGAAAATGTTATGTTAAAAGGATATTGCGATGACTGCAGGATAACATTGTCCTACACCTGGGACGACGAATATTACGATAGTCATTATCTAAGTGACTTATATTGTGATATCTGCTCTAATGAGTTATTTAATTCGTTATGTTAATACGTGTACTATAATGAAACCAATTAATTTTGTTTACGTGACACCTGGCCATAACGTGAGTTTTGCCGCACGCTACGCGTGCGGTAAAACTCGCATTATGGCCAGATGGAGACGTAAAATTGTGTACTCACCACGGGCAGTAAAAAAGAAAGCCCTCTATCGCATATTTACAACCCTCGCCTGCGGCTCGGGTCACAAATACCTGCGATTTCGGGATTTCTTTCTTTTACAGTCCTTGGTAAGTAATGTACTATTATAAAATAATAAACATACATATAGCACATCCGTCGTTTCGTTGATTTAGTAGTTAGTAAAATTAGTTACAAATGCTAACACAGCAGTAGTTCAGTGACCTTTTTTGACAGTCATACGTCAAATTAAAAACAATACACCCTTTGTTGCTAGGCAACAAACATAAAACTTAAAAACGAACTTTCAGTTCAGAAGCCTACTCTTGATACTTGAATACTTTCGTTAGTTTTTTTTTTACAGTATGTTGCACCAAATATAATCAATTGATTTTTTGTATGCTAGTAGCTAATACTATAAGCAATTTACATGATTTTTTTCATAATTGTACTTTCAAAAAAACGTGTTGGAAAGAGCTGTCAAAAAATAAATTGACATTTATTTCTTTTATTTTTCACGTATAAAATATTAATAAAATTATAGGGTATACTCCCACTCAAACTACGTAGCTGTGATTTTGTTTCAACGCTTTAGCTGCTATGGATTAGGAGATATACGAGTTTGAAAAAAATGTTAAAAAAATACATTTTTGACATTATCTCTGAGACAGTTCAAGATAGAGGGCTGAAAGTTGGAGTGATTAATAGTTATGAGGCGACAAACAATTGACATTTACCAATTCAACTTTTCCTCACAGGGGCCACACGTCCTTCCTTAGCCTGCTAAACCCTTTGGTACAGAGTTAGGGTTTAATGGCCACATAAAGGGAAAACTATAAAAACTAGGATAATCAAAGATCTGGAGTACCTGGTGACCCTGATTAGAAAACAAAATTTGGTCAAAATATAATGCATTGGACTAAGAGTGGCGGTGATACCCGCACACGTCGCTAGATGGCGCTGACTGTCGCTGTCGTCTAAATAAATCAATAAGCCCACGTTTCTACAAAAAAAAGTGAAATCCCACCAAAACCATTCTGTAAAAAACTAGCCAAGTCTCGATGGAGCTGCTTGTTTATCTCTAAAAAGTAATGAAATCTAGACAAAGTCGTGCCAAGTCTAAGGTTCCTTAGTGCGATTTCCTTATTATTATAGTTAATGTTGTGTGACTTGGCCGTTGAAGGGTACACAAGGGTACAAAACCAGGTGCTCCAGCAGACACCAGATTCAATAACCAGTTATTGAATCACGTTTCCCAAGTGGCAATTTTCCATCGTCAATGGGTAGCGGTTCTGGAGACAGATTGGTGCAATGTTGTTATGGAGCACCTAGTTTTGTACCCTTGTGTACCCTTCAACGGCCAAGTCACACAACATTAACTATAATAATAAGGAAATCGCAGTAAGGAACCTTAGACTTGGCACGACTTTGTCTAGATTTCATTACTTTTTAGAGATAAACAAGCACATCCATCGAGACTTGGCTAGTTTTTTACAGAATGTTTTTGGTGGGATTGTAGTTTACTTACATGACCAAATTTGTTTTCAGAGCATTATGAGATTCATGATAATCATGATTTTTGTCTTTTCCTCAATTTTTATTTCATTTGTTTTTTTACTTGTATTTACAATCTAAATAAAATACAGTTTTTATACGAACGTACATGAACATGCATACGAGTACATTATCTTAAAAGATAAAACGTCTATACATTATTGATTCCGGAAAGACACGTTATGTCCGCACCGCATGAACCCTCTGCAGTTATTTAGTCTTTAGGCACAGTAAGTCCGATATTATTTGTGTACTTGTTTAATTTGTTTATTTTGGTCAGCACTAACAGTTAAACTAAACATGCTAACCTGTGTTACATAAGATAAAACTTAATATCTAACATGCAACAAACAAGCTTAATTAAATTAGACTAATCTTAAATCTAGCGATAAGATTACAACAAAAGTGAGACTAAATTAAAAAGTTAATGCATTTTCAATATTACAATGTCAGGATAAATTAATAATTATGTCATCAAGTAAATAAAAAAACCAACTACAGAACAAAATTAAATACAACGGTGGTAATTAATAAATATAAGATTGGACAAGTTACCTTAGAACATTTACGCGTCATTCAATTTAAATGGAACTTGTGGCTACAATTTTTTCAAGGTAACTACAGGATGCTACCAGAAATTGATTTATTGCTCACGGGCCAAGCACAAGTATATGTACTACAAGGAAAGCACGGAGCGACGAGCGACACAGCCTCCTCGTCTCAAAGCTAGCTCACGACTGCCAGCAACGCCGTTTTCGAGCTACCAACGCACGAAATGTGGAATTATGATCAAGTTGTTTAAGAAAAATTTAATCAATTTAAATATCCTACGTTGTGTTTGTAGTGTTCTGCAGTACACATTTTTTAGTTCAACAATATTTTAAATCGAATGAGCCGTTCAGTAGATATAAGCAAAATTAACCGTAAAACGTCATTTCGTTACATTTAAATAACGGAGAAACTATACGTTACACGAGTTATTCAAACGTTGACAATGTTTTACATGAAATGGTAATTAATATATATATATATATTTTTTTTAATTTTAATATCCCGTTATTGAGATATATCCCTTAGAAAGTAAGTTTTTGGCCACAATTAGCGCCTAGCGCCTTAAATGGGCCTGGGCGGGACACATATGCCGAATGCATCCAGATCGATGGGCCAAATTAGCGACCGACTGGACCCCACAGGAAGGCCGAGGCAGAGGTAGGCCAAAACGGAGATGGCGAGACGATCTGAACTCATTTTGTGGTGATTGGCGGGAGCGTACACTGAGCCGTGACGGGTGGCGCAAAATAGGGGAGGCCTTTGCCCAGCAGTGGGACACGAAATAGGCTATTTAAAAAAAATCGGTTCCCAAATCTTTATGTTTCGGTTCCCAACGCTATGCTCGCTGCGCCCCCCTAGTGGGGTGCGCCCCACTGGTTGGCAAACATGTCTCCTTAACTAAAAAAAATCGTTTAAATTTAAGATTAGTAGTTATGTTTCTAATGAATATGAATGATTTATATTATTACTAGCCTTTTCCCGCGGCTTCGCCCGCGTACTACAAGTACTCAAAAAGGATACGATACCCATGTTGATTTTCAGACTTTGCCCCTTTTGGGGGTTGAATTTCAAAAAACCTGAAACACGTGCTTACTCATTTATCGTTAGGAATACTCCTGTGAAGTTTCGAATAAGATAGTCTAACAAATCTTGTTTCGCCATACAAACTTTGGACCCCCTTTTTACCCCCTTAGGGGGTGAATTTTGAAAAATCCTTTCTTAGTGCTCCCCTAGACCTTATAAGGAACCTATGTGCCAAATTTGAAATCTCTAGACCCAGCGGTTTGGGCTGTGCGTTGATATGTCAGTCAGTCAGTCAGTCAGTCAGTCAGTTTCTTCTTTTATATATATAGATTACATTCATAACCTCAACCCAAAAAGTTTTCAAAAGTGTGCATTTTGTTCTATACAATATTTATTTTTGCGATGAAATGTCCGAGCGTATAATTAAAAGTAATTTTGACAGTTATATTCACTACGCGCCAAAAGTGATTGTCCTAGCCTTGTCCCGTGGCTTCGCCCGCGTACTACAAGTACTCAGAAAGGATACGATACCCATGTTGATTTTCAGACTTTGTGACCACATTTGCCCCTTTTGGGGGTTGAATTTCAAAAAACCTGAAACACGTGCTTACTCATTTATCGTTAGGAATACTCCTGTGAAGTTTCGAATAAGATAGTCTAACAAATCTTGTTTCGCCATACAAACTTTGGACCCCCATTTTACCCCCTTAGGGGGTGAATTTTGAAAAATCCTTTCTTAGTGCTCCCCTAGACCTTATAAGGAACCTATGTGCCAAATTTGAAATCTCTAGACCCAGCGGTTTGGGCTATGCGTTGATATGTCAGTCAGTCAGTCGGTCGGTCGGTCGGTCGGTCGGTCGGTCGGTCGGTCGGTCGGTCGGTCGGTCGGTCGGTCGGTCGGTCGGTCGGTCGGTCGGTCGGTCGGTCGGTCAGTCAGTCAGTCAGTCAGTCAGTCAGTCAGTCAGTCAGTCAGTCAGTCAGTCAGTCAGTCAGTCAGTCAGTCAGTCAGTTTCTTCTTTTATATATATATAGATGAAATAAACAGTTAAAACTTTAAATTTTCATTTTTTTACGTAATTATTTTGCATTTCAGGCGTTTGCATAAAGCGCAAAATGTAAATCTAATTTATTTTATTTTAAACCACGACTGCCATAAATATTTTCTAAGTATTTTAGTATTCGTAGTTTCTCTCATTTGACTACATTATGTCTAGTCTAGAAATCCAGCTCATTATTAACTTGAGATCTTGTTTACATTCTCCGCCCATATACCTAATACCTAGTAAATTAATTTATCAATTCAGCTTTCTATTCGATTCAACTGCATATTTAAGCCTGACCAAAAATATATGATCATGCGCCATGTTGCGGAATTTCATTGGATCTAATTTCTTGCACTGGCAATAATTTCAATGATGGGTTGTCTCTGTTTTCTGTGTCCTTGTGACGGTGTACTTCAATAATAGTAAAGTTTTGAATATTAAATAATAAATGACAAAAAATGCCGAAAACTATTCATAGTCAAGGCCAAAACATTGTAAAAATTTATGTAAATTAACTACTGGAATTAAAACGCTCGGGAAATGTAAAAAATTCGCTACGAAACATTTACAAATTAACATCAGAGCTGACAGGTAAACAAATCAAGATGACATTATTCCATAGAGAATAATGTAGTTTTTTATTATACTGAACTGTTGCCAATGTTGCCATATACAAGGGAATAATAGCGCCCTTTTGACAATGATCATATATTCAGTCAGGCTTTATAATCATATCGAGTTGTCTGATAACTTTGAAAGGATTTATAACAACATTGGCATGAATGGTATGGATGGTACAAGGAGGATCGATCTCTCTTATAGGAAAACGGTCGAAAAAGTGTCCAGCGGAAAGCACTAAACAATAGTTCCAAATATCTCCGGGTGGCGCTAGGTATAGTTCAGCATTTGAAATGAATTACCTATATTTAATACTTATATGACATTGTAAATAAAATTAATATTCAGAGTATTTTTCTTCTCCGCAAATAATTATTTTGTAAATATGTATCGATTTGATTTTTTAATATCAAAATTAATTTATTCACATTTAATATCACTGTAGCGCCATCAGTTTATCGCCTTCTGACGGACATTTTTGTAACATAGAGATTTATATCCTTCTTGTACCATCCATATTGAATGGCATGATGTCTTCTACTGTCTCTAGATTCTAGATCCATCTTCGTTATTTGTTTTGTACGTATAGTTGAAACTATTTGAGTTCGACATTTTAAGTCAGATCTGTTAAAATATAGACTTTATTATCAAAGCAATAAAACTCAAATTGCAATAAGCTTAGTCAGTACGTTCATCACAAATAATTTCAACCATAGAAACCGGTTAGCAACGCTTATTTTGTTTGGTTTCATAGAAATTGCTACAATTTTACTTGCTTTCAATTTCAACAGTTCACGCGTTCTCAAACTTTGTTATTTAATCGTTGAAGCTGTGGAAAGTTGGAACAATAGAGCAGTGCTTTCTATTTCAAAAGAGCTTAGCGAAACACTAGGTCAGGTAGATTGTATAGCTCTTACTGATTTAGGTCACGCTTTGAAATTAGTGCTGTTAATTACTAGAACAAAAAAAAAGGAGCTCATTTTCAGTTGTCAACTTTTTGTTGAGTACAGTTTCTATCTATCGGTTTCTTAGAATTGATTAGCTTCGGGTTTGCTATTCAAAAGACAGAATTTCAGATTTTTAACCACAATATTGAGCTTTAACCTAGTATCTAATGTTCAAAAAAATATAGGAAACGTTAGTCAACTGTAGGGCAGCATAGGATCCAGTTGTTTATAAACTCGAATACGTGCCAGTTGCGGTAACTTTACAAATAGGGTAAATCGCCAGTTACTGGCCACTATCCAATAACTGGCCACCTGATACTCGTACTAAAAATGAACTCTGTTTACCTACAAACAAAGCTGAAGTAGAAACTGAAGGGTTTCAATAGCTGGCCACGTTGTACTAAAATGAATTTTGTTTGTAGGTACGCAGAGTTCGTTTTTAGTATGAGGTGGCCAGTTATTGGACAGTGGCCAGTAACTGGCGATTTACCCTAATTGAAAAAGCTTACGGAAATTTCTGAAAAAATTTACAGGAAATATAGAAAATTAGAAATGGAAAGTTTCAATTTCCACACAGAAATGAAGAGATTTTTCGGAAATTTTCATATGGGAAATTTTCGTACATAATAATTTAGGAAACTTTCCGTTGCCACATTAGTATTTAGCCCAAATGTTATTGAGTTAAGTCACAATATGTTCCAAGAAGCTCTTAATAGGTCCTTTGTGCCAATACCGCCATTAAAAAAAGTCAGTAGTAGTAGTAGTAAAAAGGGTTAGTATCATATGGTCAAAAACGCAGGTCGTCTACGGCGTCAACTCACCTAAAAATCATTTGGGCAAAGGGTTTAGCAGGCTAAGGAAGGACGTGTGGCCCCTGTGAGGAAAAGTTGAATTGGTAAATGTCAATTGTTTGTCGCCTCATAACTATTAATCACTCCAACTTTCAGCCCTCTATCTTGAACTGTCTCAGAGATAATGTCAAAAATGTATTTTTTAATATTTTTTTCAAACTCGTATATCTCCTAATCCATAGCAGCTAAAGCGTTGAAACAAAATCACAGCTACGTAGTTTGAGTGGGAGTATACCCTATAATTTTATTAATATTTTATACGTGAAAAATAAAAGAAATAAATGTCAATTTATTTTTTGACAGCTCTTTCCAACACGTTTTTTTGAAAGTACAATTATGAAAAAAATCATGTAAATTGCTTATAGTATTAGCTACTAGCATACAAAAAATCAATTGATTATATTTGGTGCAACATACTGTAAAAAAAAACTAACGAAAGTATTCAAGTATCAAGAGTAGGCTTCTGAACTGAAAGTTCGTTTTTAAGTTTTATGTTTGTTGCCTAGCAACAAAGGGTGTACTGTTTTTAATTTGACGTATGACTGTCAAAAAAGGTCACTGAACTACTGCTGTGTTAGCATTTGTAACTAATTTTACTAACTACTAAATCAACGAAACGACGGATGTGCTATATGTATGTTTATTATTTTATAATAGTACATTACTTACCAAGGACTGTAAAAGAAAGAAATCCCGAAATCGCAGGTATTTGTGACCCGAGCCGCAGGCGAGGGTTGTAAATATGCGATAGAGGGCTTTCTTTTTTACTGCCCGTGGTGAGTACACAATTTCACGTCTCCATCTGGCCATAATGCGAGTTTTACCGTACGCGTAGCGTGCGGCAAAACTCACGTTATGGCCAGGTGTCACGTAAACAAAATTAATTGGTTTCATTATAGTACACGTATTAACATAACGAATTAAATAACTCATTAGAGCAGATATCACAATATAAGTCACTTAGATAATGACTATCGTAATATTCGTCGTCCCAGGTATAGGACCATGTTATCCTGCAGTCATCGCAATATCCTTTTAACATAACATTTTCGTCAGAGAGCGATATCTCAATACTGGTAAAGACTGTAAAAACAGTTGCTTCGCTATATTAACCGTGGCAAGTTGAGCCCAAATATTTTTGATTTTATGATTTCCATCTGAAAGAATGTATATACATGAAGTTTCTGTTTTATTTTTTATTTAATTTACATTTAAAACTTACTTTCGCCATTATGGAAAAATCGGACTCCTCTTCTACATAACGTGTTGTATATTCCCTTAAACAATTCACTATTATGTTAAATGTGCTAGCGTATAAATTGTATAGTAGTATTGTATAATTTAAAGATAGCTCATACCTAATAAATCATAATGTCTAATGTTATGTTACTCGGAATCGACAAACGCTTAGTTTATACGCTAGCACATTTAACATAATAGTGGATTGTTTAAGGGAATATACAACACGTTATGTAGAAGAGGAGTCCGATTTTTCCATAATGGCGAAAGTAAGCTTTAAATGTACATAAAATAAAACAGAAACTTCATGTATATACATTCTTTCAGATGGAAATCATAAAATCAAAAATATTTCGGCTCAACTTGCCACGGTTAATAGCGAAGCCACTGTTTTTACAGTCTTTACCAGATATTGAGATATCGCTCTCTGACGAAAATATTACGTTAAAAGGATATTGCGATGACTGCAGGATAACATTGTCCTACACCTGGGACGACGAATATTACGATAGTCATTATCTAAGTGACTTATATTGTGATATCTGCTCTAATGAGTTATTTATTTCGTTATGTTAATACGTGTACTATAATGAAACCAATTAATTTTGTTTATAAAATAATAAACATATAGCACATCCGTCGTTTCGTTGATTTAGTAGTTAGTAAAATTAGTTACAAATGCTAACACAGCAGTAGTTAAGTGACCTTTTTTGACAGTCATACGTCAAATTAAAAACAATACACCCTTTGTTGCTAGGCAACAAACAAAAAACTTAAAAACGAAGTTTCAGTTCAGAAGCCTACTCTTGATACTTGAATACTTTCGTTAGTTTTTTTTTTACAGTATGTTGCACCAAATATAATCAATTGATTTTTTGTATGCTAGTAGCTAATACTATAAGCAATTTACATGATTTTTTTCATAATTGTACTTTCAAAAAAACGTGTTGGAAAGAGCTGTCAAAAAATAAATTGACATTTATTTCTTTTATTTTTCACGTATAAAATATTAATAAAATTATAGGGTATACTCCCACTCAAACTACGTAGCTGTGATTTTGTTTCAACGCTTTAGCTGCTATGGATTAGGAGATATACGAGTTTGAAAAAAATGTTAAAAAAATACATTTTTGACATTATC
The DNA here is from genome assembly GCA_947086415.1 of Pammene aurita. Lineage (NCBI taxonomy): Eukaryota > Metazoa > Arthropoda > Insecta > Lepidoptera > Tortricidae > Pammene > Pammene aurita. Next base: position 22,026,731 of record OX352306.1, on the reverse strand, counting down.
TCTGAGACAGTTCAAGATAGAGGGCTGAAAGTTGGAGTGATTAATAGTTATGAGGCGACAAACAATTGACATTTACCAATTCAACTTTTCCTCACAGGGGCCACACGTCCTTCCTTAGCCTGCTAAACCCTTTGCAGATAGTCTAAAACGTAAGCGGTCCATGAAGCAACTCGTCACAAAATGTTTTTTTTCTTACAGACCTTTTTTGCGACATTTTTTTTTATACATGCCTAATTTAATTTTCGAAACTACATTTTTAAAATTATCGATACAACTATCTTAAATCGGTATAGTGGGGTACGGTCTAGAGCGCAAAATGTCTTCAGCATTTTCGTCGGTTATCTTTACGTTAGCGATGTCGACGGAGCCCCGTCGCGGGGCTCCTATTTCTGTGCGGTTTGGCCTTCGGCCATTAGAAGATAACTAACGAACCTAACCTACCTATGACTGGTCATTTTGCGTTCTAAACCGTTCGCGATGTAGACTAAAAGCGATATAGAGTTCTAGACCGTCCCCCACTATACCGATTTAAGATAGTTGTATCGATAATTTTTAAAATGTAGTTTCGAAAATTAAATTAGGCATGTATAAAAAAAAACAGTCGCAAAAAAGGTCTGTAAGAACAAAATCATTTTGTGACGAGTTGCTTCATGGACCACTTACGTTTTAGACTATCTGCAAATTTGCCCAAACGATTTTTAGGTGAGTTGACGCCGTAGACGACCTGCGTTTTTGACCATATGATACTAACCCGTAAAAAATATTATTAAATATATATGTAATCATTTTATCGAACCTGCCTTCAAATTTTCACCAGAGTCGGTTGAGAAATGATCGATCGGACATCGGATAACGTACGAAAGAATGTATGCCCAAGCTGAAACGTAGCCACTTCGTTCGTTTTACTCGCTCGGTCAATAATTGCCTATTCTGTGTTTATAATTAATGTGTTGTTATGAATGAACCAAGCCTAGGCACACTAACCTCGCATCCGATTAATCCGTTATCTATTTTTTGTGCTTCGATTTATTCACAGCTACCGTCAGTCGTTGTGAGCACGCAATCCACAACTTTCCATACGCTTTTTGTTGGTAAGTATATATATATATATATATATATATATATAGTATACAACGTGCCCGTGAGCATTGCGAGAGACTTTAACAGTGTATTCATGATCATATTTAGAGAACAAAATGTCCTTTAAACTTTTCCGAAATTCGCCATAGTTTCAGAGTAAATACTACTTACAAAAAATTGCATTTTGAATTGTTTCTCAGTGTAAAATGATTTTTTGATGGCGATCTCACCGGTATGGGGCATAGTCTAGACATCTCTTATTGACTGATATCAAAGACCTAAGAAACACTTTTCATGGACTAGTTTTTACGAGAAAAAATGTAGCAAGCAATTTACTTTTTCCGTTACTTTCTTCTAATGACATTTACTTTTTATGTAGAACAGCATTCCAAAAAACTGAAAAATAAAAATAAAAATAAAAATTTTTTTTTGGCGTTTTACAACAAAAGTCATATAATGTTTTTTCATTCTTTTGACCTCAGAAATGCGTGGTTAAAATCTCTCGCAATGCTCATGGGCACCGTGTATATATGTTTTATTTAAATGATACCAGACCAGCGTAATTAGAACAATGAACCGGAAATAAATGGTCTAATGTACATTATATAGGTACACTGTAAATTACCATGTGAATAGAGCCATGTGACATACATTTTACATACTATGGGTTAGGAATGATACAAGATCAATTCGAAACATAAAAAACGTCATAAAATTGATTATAAAATTTTAATATTTTCATGCCACACTCTTGCAATATACTTAATGGAGAATTTCGAACTTAATTCGCATGCACATAAGGTACACATAAACTAATGCATAAAACCATAAGACAATAGCGGTTAAAAGGTTAACGGTAACTGATTCGCGTTTCCTGGCGTAACAGAAACTTAACGACACCCTTTTTAGGTTTCCGTAGCCAAATGGCAAAAAACGGAACCCTTATGGATTCGTCATGTCTGTCTATCTGTCTGTCTGTCCGTCCGTATGTCACAGGCATTTTACTCGGAAACTATACGAAGTATCTGAACAAAATTTACACATAAGGTGTATTTTGTATGCAGCTACTTAGTTAATTTTTAAAAAAAAAATTTTTTAGGTGGGCCCTCCATACAGGTAACTAAATTAAAAAAAAAAATTAACCAAATATAAACATGTGACACATCAATCGATAGGTCTTTCAAAATAACATTGAGGTTTCTTTGACTATTTTGTGATTAAGTGAATATTTTCTGAAATAATCGCTTCAAAAGTCAGAAAAGTTGTGTAGCCCCCCCCGTAACTTTTGAACCGTAAGTTCAAAAAATATGAAAAAATTTGAAGAGATGTGCCTTATCATATACTTTCTACGAAAATTGTTTTGAACATTATCGGTTCAGCCATTTTTGAGTTATCTCCAAATAACTTCTTCCATAGGCATCACATACGACCTTTTGGTATTAGTTTGGTTCTTATTCCACTGAAGGTACGGAACGCTCCTATGCGTGGTCCGACACGCACTTGGCCGGTTTTTTGTTGAAGTCGGTTCAAGCGTTACATCCGTGTCATACACAACCTTCCTTATTCCTTGATAATTGTAAAAACCTGCTACACGGGTAATAATGTCTATGGACGTATGTGCTGTTAAAACGGACAGACAGTTAGCTGTCTGTTCTGTTACATCAAGTATTATTGTTATTCAGTAACAGTTACGAAATTTTGAATCAAGTTTTTAAGATAGGTACATTGCGAACTTTCACGAATGTTATTTTATTAATATCATCTTTTGCCAAGGCTCAATGGAGCCTCGGGTCCGCTTGGCAAACTGTTTCCTAGAATCAGCTTAAAGCGTAAGCACTAGTTACTTCGAGCAGGAACAGGTTGTTATTAACCGACTTCAAGATTTCAAAAGGTTCTCAATTCGGTTATGTTTTTTTTTATGCTTGTTACTCCATAACTCGGTCATTCCTGAACCGATCTGTTAAAAAATGTATGCAAATCGTCTATCTCATATGGTTTTAATCTACTAAATTTATTTCATGTGCGTTGTTTCATTATTAGCGATTTCGTTTTCGAATCGTTACCGGACTCTTACATATAAGGCATGTAAATAAATATAACCACGTTACCATTTAACTAATGAACTTAACTATTCTGTGTATAAACTAGGAATATATTATATAGGAGTAGATATTATGATAAGTCATATGGCCAAAAGTATATGCCATCTACTACTTTTTTCAACCGACTTCAAGATTTCGAAGGAGGTTATCAATGTTATCATTATCAATTAGTCGGGATCTTTGTTTTTGCTTTTTTTTATGTACCTATGTTCACCGATTATTTGAAGACAGCTGGACCGATTTAGAAAAATCTTTTTTTGTTTGAAAGAGTATACTTCACAGTTGGTCCCATTGCAACCAGGTCAGGATCTGATGATGGGATCCTGGAGAAATCGAGGGAACTGTTCAACTACTATAGGCACACCTACAGTGATTTGGGTATTTTTTGCAGCAGCTCGAGCATTTGCTTTTGGAAAGGTGGAGGCTAAGTGAAGTCGGTTCTTTTTTGATTACAGTTATTACTTCGCCTTATTGTATAGACACGGATTATATCACGGTTAGTTAGAAATATCTCTCTGCTTTACTTAAACTTTACAAAACTCCTAGCCCGATACGACATTGCTAAAGTACGCAGACAAAACTGCTATCTATTATTAGTGACAAACAAAGGTGTAATTTAGATAAGTGACGCCAATTGGCATTGAACGAAAATACAGGTTCGTCACCGTGTCATTGCCGGTACCGAGGCAGTTGGATGATTGACAACTATTAGGGCGAGACTATGGGTCAGAGACGGGGCCGAAGGGGGCCCGAGAGTGGAAGCCCCGTAAGCTGGGGCCCGGCTGGCTAACGCCACCTCGACGACTGTATGTCCGGCCCGACGCCGGATAGGGTTAGCCTATGAACAGGCCCGGTGCCACACGTTTGTACCTTTTCTCAAACATGCTCGGAAATGTTCCTGTTACGTTAGTAATTAGAGACCAGTAGGGACTCTATTCCAAGGCAGGTTCAGCGCGACGTACGTAAAGGATTTTCATACAACATTAAATCACTCGGCCAGTAACTGAAGCACTAAACAAGTAATTTTATTTCCTTACATGTTTGAGAAAAGCACTATACATGATTCGACCGTAATCAGCTTACCTGGCTTCGTATTGTAGCCGTCCTCGTCTTCGACTCGGACGGCTACTAAATACTCAGCCAGGAAAGCTTACTTACTGGTCTCTGCAGTAATGTACTATTGTATATTTGTCTTTCTGTTACTCTAATTGCAAGGTAAATTATTTACCTCTGCTAACTATTCTGTGTTTAGAAAAGAAAAGCAAATCAGTAACATTGCTTGCTTTTAACCTTCTTATGAAAGTTGAATTGAAGTTGATTTTATAGAAAAAATCGACAATTGTTGAAGACATGTGAAAAACATTTTCCAAGCATAGTTTCGTTTCGCTCCCGTCACTTTCTTAAGTGCTTTGCTCATAAAAAATCCATTTTGTTTGACTTATAATAGTTATAATATATCCTCTATAATAAAAACGAAAAACCAGAACGGGATAAAAACGAGGGATGAAGCGAGATGGCGCCTTACCAAATTTTAAGAACTTCCTTGACACGTTTCTCGAATACAACGCACGTATCATTAGAAAAAACTATGCAAATCTATTGTCTAAATATGAGAATAGAACAAGTTACAAGAGCATAAAAGCTTTTCATAATTTTCTTCATTTCACGACTATCGGTCATTTTCGGCAACTCTCGGTTCGTTTCGCTAAACTTGAAGTGTGTTTATGCCTTAGAGAATTAAACCAACCGGAGCGGCCATGTCTGTCATTTTCTATACAAAAAAAGTCTGCCGATTTTTGCGGGGGAGGGGAACGTGAAATGTATGGCTATTCGTACGTAACATACAAATAACCACGTCAGATAAACGTCAGTCCATACAATAAATATGACCACTGGTCATATGTTTTCGGCAGTTGGTTGAATTCTCTAAGCTTATGAAGGTACTATTTGAGACAAATTTCAAAATGAACATAAATGGATGTTTATGTCATGTAATAATTATTGCCGGCCGCCTGAAATGGTTCCTCAAATAATGATTAGTGATTATATAGGAAATACCAAGAGTTGTAAGTAAATATTAACTTATCATTAGAGACACTGGACCCCTGGTCGGCCGACATGAAGTGTTTCATGAGGGCCCTGTCGGCACGGCTGGTCGAGACTACAGGGGACCATAGATCTGGCGCGTACGTCTCCCAGCGTATATCTTTAGCTGTAAAGAGAGGTCCCCAGCGAAACGGGGACCATGTCGCGGGCGGACGTTTTAAACGGAGTATTCTTTTCAAAGTTGGGATTTTTATAGGTAAATTTATTTTTATACATATATTTAAAAGTAGTCTGTTAGTAAAGCTTTATTTTTTAAGTTGTATTTTAGTTTTAATTGATTTAGTGATATTTATTTTCCAACCATCAGATATAAATTAAAATTGTGCATCTTATTGCAAAAACCGGCAAAGCGCAAACAGGCGAATGGTAGCGGAGATTATCAAATAGCAGCGCACACTGACTGATAACTCGACACTCTCGACAGTCATGATTCCCGGCAGGGTTGAATGCTGAAGGTTAAATAAATAGTGTATCTTATGTTTACTCAAATTCCGATACCTTATTATGTTATCTATCATTAGGCATAGATAACATAATAAGGTATCGGAATTTGAGTAAACATAAGATACACTATTTATTTTACGAGCCGCGGGTCCGTCTAGTATTATAGATAATATAATCCAATCCAACTGACATGACAGTTAGCTTCTGTAATCTCCTTGTAATGTATCGTATTTCAAAACTCAACGAGTCATAGTTTGCAATTTTAGAGTTATTATATTACTGAAACATAGTTATAGACAGATACTATTTGTTTAGCATGGACGATAAGAATCTGACCCCGCATAGGCAGCAGGAGATAATAATTCTTGGATTATCTTATCTGTATGAACGCGTCACGACTTAGTTCATAATAGGTTTTCAAATTAGGATTACACTGGACTATTCCAATTATGTTACTAATCCACAGCTAGTAAATGATTCTTACTGTCCTGTTTTTTGGGACCTTACATACCTTTAGACTTTTTACCATAGAGAGTGTGGATTTGACATCAAATTGTTGTTTTTTAATTAACTGTAGCGCCATCTTCATTTCCAAAACGTTCATCTACTTTTACAAAACATTAAAGATCTTATCTTTGCTTGTTTGTCCTCATAGCAATGTCCACTTTTTCTTAAATACATTAAAAAATGAGATATCTAATTTAACCATAGATCTGTTCTGTGAATTTAACTCTGTATTCATATTTAAACCAACTACATACTTATGATCGATTGTTGAAAAAATGGTCTGTGTTCTGGAATATGTAAAGACCACAGGAAAGCCAGGTATCTTCTAAAACTATGCAAGAAAAGTCTGATGATGCTGACCGGCATCATCACCGGTCACACCCTTAACAGACGTCTCAAGGTAATGGGTATAAATAGGGACTCCTGTCCACACTGTGGCAAGGAGGAAACCAGTAAGCATGTACTATACTCTGTATCTTTAGGTATTTAAATAAAAGTAAATAAGATCTACCCTCAAATGGCTCCTTAAGCCAGTTGAGGGTAGATGAAAACATTACACGACCAAATAATATTGGTTAAAGCCAGGTCGTTAAGTGACAGATCCAGGCAGTTTTGTATTTGATTGGTTAACCAATAAAAGTTATAACTACCCGAAAATGTAAAAATTGTTTGTTTACTTTTATTTAAATACCTAAAGACATAGAGTATAGCAGCATGCATTATGTACGCGGCCACGCGATATAACGTATTCGGAAAGGATGAACTAGATGAATGCAAACTAAAGGATATCAAACTCAAGGATGTCCTTCTGTTCTGCAGGAAAACGAGAAGATGGGAAGGCAGCCGGGACAGTAACCTACAGCTCAAATTCCAGGGAACTGGGCTGAATGAACGCAGCTAGCGATTGACAGCCCGTCTTTATCCGGCCGGGCGTCCCTACACTATATCTACACCATCACGGCTAGCACGTCTTACAAGAGCGCCTTAAGCCGCGAGTAGGGAAAACCTTCCCGCGCCTGTCAAAAATCTCGCTTTCCAGCATAACATGCACCCGCGGCTGCAACTGACGCGAAGAGAACTCAAAGTTATGCTAAGGATTTCAGTTCAAAGACGCGAGTCACTGTCATTTTATGACAGTGGCATTTGATCGCGAGTCTGTCGCTCCTTTCACGCGCAAGTTGTGCTGCCAACTAGCGCCAGTGTCGCGCCAGTCGCGCGTAAGATGTGCTAGCCGTACTGTAATCAAAACTACCAAATATTTTATTCATATAAGTACTTACCATTATTGCCACCAACACTGGAACTGGATCCTTTCTGCCAGATACTGTGTTGTGTCCGCAGGCTGTTTAGTTCCGCTGTAACAAGGATTCAATTTTAATTTAAATCTGATTAGTAGTAATTTTTTAAGATGCCGGAATCTTACTAAAGAGTTCTACCTACAATTCCGACGTCTTAAATTTGTTTTTATGCCACGACGGTGACAAACAAGCATATGACCCGCCTGATGGTAAGCAGTTACCGTAGTCTATGGACGCCTGCAACCCCAGAGGATTCACATGCCATGCGTTGCCTACCCTTTACGAACCTATATACTCCTTTTTTGAACCTCATACTGTAGCCCGCTGGGAAAACCTCGGCAGGGAGTTGATTCCACAGCCGCAGCGTTCGTGGGAGGAAATTCCTCTTAAACCGTACAGTGTGCGACCCATTAGACTCCGGCATTATCATAAACAAATTATTTCATAATGTAATTTAATAAAAGTGCAAAAAAATATTACATTAAAAGTCTTAGGGCCTATTTCACAATGTCCAAGTAAAGTATTGGATAGCTAATCAACAAATAAATTAACTGCCAGATAAAACTACCTGCAAAACTTAGCACTTTATGCAGTTAAGCTTATTTGAAGATTGTGAAACGCCAATGATGACTTTATTCGTCAGATAAGTGGCAAGTAGCTTATTCAGGATTTTACTTGGACATTGTGAAACAGGCCCTTAATTAAGTACCTAACTTAATCATCAATTTCCAATAAGTACTAAACTTATTAGAAAATAATTATTAAGTCATATTTAATACTGTGATGTCTTCAAAGAAATGTAATGATTCTAATTATGAGTAATACAAACTGCTCAGAGTCAGGTCATCACAATCATTTTGTCGTAACTTTTTAATGACTCAATGGAACCTGGGGTCCACTTGATAACCTAAGCCAATTGGTAACATGTACGTAGGCTCATAGTGGTAGCCGTACGATTAAAAACACCGCAAATCGATCTACAGTTTAGCCGTTTGGCACACCCATACTTGAGGTCAAAACACATTTTTTGACCCGCAGTTCTTAAAAAAAAAATCCCTTAGAAGGGGAGTGCCGAGACATTTTTTTATTTGTATGGAAAAAAAATATTTTTTTCAGAAACCTATCGTGTGTGGTATCTTATGAAAGGGCATTTTGAGGCGATTCTAAAAATATACCACATCATTACATTTCAGCCATTTTTTTTTAATTAACACAAAAATAATTTTCGAAACATGCCAAGTTTGGGCTCCTCCAGACACGATATGGCTGATTTTTTTTAAATACAATATACCACAAATGATACGTAATATCCTCATATATAACCTCAAAAAAGCAATTTTGAAAATAATTTCATTAAGTTTTTTTTTTTAATTTTTCAATATTACAAAGTGACACAGTTCTACTTCAATACCTATTTGGCGTGAATTATGGAACTGTAGTAGAGATACAGTACATATTAATCATAAAATGATACGTAGTATCCATATATCCAACGGGTACTACCTCTTTAACCCTTTAACTGAGGCTTTTCATCAGCTGGTATAGTTTGTTTACTAAAACTATACCAACTTATCAATCTGTCTCTCAGTGTGTGTAATGTCCAGTTTAACATTTCACGAAGGTTCAACAAAACTGCCTTTTAAGGAGGTTCAAGTTAAGTTGATCACTGTCCTTGCTTGTCGGTTGAACAAAACATTTGACCATTCTCCTTGACTCACTTACTAGTATGTGGGATGCGTTTGAAAGTGTTTTGTGTGGGTTGCTACTGTGTTGTCCATGAAGACAGATGTTTAACCACAGAGTTACTAACAGTAGTAGTTATGTACAGCTGGTTCACTATAAAGAAACGCCTGTTTGTCACACAATATTTATTATGATTTATTATTTCGACCTGGGTCTAGACCAGTGAGCCGGGCCGGGACCTGTGGGCCGGAACCAACTTCTATACAATCCGGCTCGTGAAAAGGAAGTAGAGGCCAGGCTCGGCCCTTGGATCAAAAAGTTTGGACACCCCTGAACTGGAAAGACGAACCGGCTTATATTTAGGGATACATTGAACTAAGCTAATTACTACAGTCATTTTACGGGCGGCTAGTATGGGGAATTGGAAATAATTAATAATAGCTAATATTTTTAGTGTAACGGATATATCACTAGTATTATTTAGGCAATGAAATCCTACAAAATATCGTTATTCGCTAACCGCCACTAATATGTTGTACACACATATTACAAGCGTTTTTCTTGTAGGATTTTAATGAAAATATCGTTTCTAAGTAATTTAAAATGTGTAAGAACAAAGTACCACTTATTACTATTTGTTTCTAATGAATTAGGATATATATCGCCCGCGCCGTACATTTTGTAAATTATGTGGTTTTACATGAACACGGTTTCTTGTTTTTCGCTTTCAACAGAAAGAAGACTTAAATATCGTCATTTTTACAAATAAATATAATTGATATTATTGTAAATAAAAATATACAATTTTTTTATATATATTTTTTTACCCATTTAACTACTTCTGGGTAAAAAGTTTGTAGGATTTTTGCATATATTATCTATAAATATCCCATAAGAATGAAACATAAAAAAATCAGGCTATTATAAATTAATGTTTGACACAACCGTATCTTTACTGTATCAAATAAGCATTGAGTTAAGCTATTCCAAAGGTACAATTTCACAGGGCTCAGAATCGGTTTTCACAAAAAAACACCGAAATAACCCTGTATATTTAATTATTTTACGGTCTTTATGTAGAACTGAATATTATATTTATGTAATTACTTGATAATTATGATTAGATTGTCGATTAAATTAAAAATAGTAACCGGAAGAACGGAACGAATAATTACCAGTATTTTAGTATGGAGCAAATACCGGTTTCCAAGCCCAGAAACCACAAGGAGATAATAGAGGGTTGTCACAAGATTGACTGCTATGTGTGTCTGTCTGTGGCACCATAGTGCTAAAACGCTAAAACCAATTTAAACATAGTTTTTAATTCTGAAAGGTTTTTTAGTGAAAACTGGTTTACAATTTTTTTAATTTTTTTTTATTATATGGCTTTTACTCCTCGCCGATTTTTGCCAGGTGAATTCTGCCAATGTCGAGGTGTATACTTTTGATTTTGTTAATCTTTAGTAATAAATAAAAGCAACATTGTTCGGTTGAGGCCTTGATGATTAAGTATTTGGTAAGGTGATAGCCTCCCTACAAACATGTGGGTGGCCGAGACCCCGGATAACCGTTTGTTCAACTAAAGGGAGGTTACGCGCGTTTTGAGACTAATTTTTCATTAGCTGCACACTTGTTCGTTAGGTCACCGCACAATAAGCTATCAATATTACACACTGAACTACGTAAATGAGCAAAAAACTAAAAACTATTCTAAACACGCTGTCACCATCTTGAGCTGAAACGGGTATCATGGTTTACAATTAATATATGGCAAGGGCTGTCAGATTACTGCCTTGAATTATAAATACTGCTTTAGACGTGATCAAAATAAGTCCAGCCGCCAGCGGAATTTTGGGGTTGCCCTAAATTTTCAATTTATGATAGTTATCCAAAAAGCAATGTTTACACACTGTTGGTTTAGCATCCATAGTTCCTAATTTCATTCAACAATAACTACAAAACATTACCTTATGAACCAGTTTTGTTATGACTACTCTATATCAGCTGGCCAACTGTATTCAATCATGCTCCAATTGTTGAGACAATTGTGTTTTTATTGTTAACAGTTACATTGTTGCGGAGTTGATATTGTGAATAAAATTTTATGCTAATGATTCATATAGTCAAAAATGCATTTAGGCCACTAGGGTTGATTGTTAAATAAATTATTATGATCATAACAATTATCTTTAGTGTTTCAATATCACCTAAGTTTGTTGCATAGATATTGTAATGAAATGAAACATATTACCACAGAAATAGTTGAGGTGTTTGGACAAGAGATTTTAAGCTCTTTAGAGGCTTCCAAAAAAATAAACACAGTGTTAGGCAGAGGTGGCTAGATACAGATCATTGATAGTCAGTTGTAAGATTTATAAATATATCAGGTAGTAGTAACTTGTAAAGTTTAAATTGTTTTGTTATAATCTTAGGTTTCAAGTTCTATTTACCTCTAGTTTCTTGTAAGTCTTTATTCAGTCGTTCATTTGTCATCTTCAAACTCGTTATCTGGTCCAGTAGATACGTCAACAACCTGCTGCCAACCTGACTCCCAGACAGCCCTGAGCTGTCCGACACTGAGTCCACCTCTCCGTTAGCCGGCCGGGCTATATCAGGCAGTCCTTGCACGCAAGGATCGCTGTATCTCCGCGCGCACTCGTCCTTCTCATTGGTATTCATATCACTATTGGAATTCGTGTCGCCTACTGATGTTACTATAGGCGGTAAGCTCGCAAAGTCTTGGCTGTCTGAGCTATTCTTTGGTTGGAAATAATGATTTATAGGGGTGCTGTTCGGAGTGCTGCAGTCCTCAGGTTTGTCGCTCCGACGGCGCGGCCGCGGCCGCTGTACCTGAACACTCTTATTGACACTCTGCACGTAACGGTATTCAGGAGGATAGAGAGGCATCGCAGGACTGCAGTAGGTAGGCGGCGTAGGCAGCGACATCGGCTCCGCGTACCCGAACATATTAAACCTGCACGGATCGTAACCCGGCGCGAACTGTGAACCCCAATTCATATTCGGTGTCATAAAAGAATCATACGTATCCATACTAGGAGTGGACTCCTGTATATGAGACATAGTTTTATCCAACCATTTCGACAAGTATGAACCCTTGCTTCCTCTAGACTTTTTCCGCTTTCCCAGGGGACTGTTTTTATTTGCATTACCGTTCACTTGCATTGGCGTTGAAGCCATTTGATCTTACAAATCAGCACAAAAAGTTTCTAAACAAAGAAGCACTCGTAACTGTATAATTATTATCTCATCGTTGCCCACACATCAAACCTTGTTTAGTATTCACGACCGAGAAAAAAACAAATAATAAATATTCATCGACCGACCGGAGGAACGACTAATCCTCGATTCAACTTCGATTGACCAATGATATGACGTTATCGGTTGCTGTCACAATTCACAATTTGACATTTTATTTTGGCCTCAAAAACCATCAAAGGTATGTTGCACCAGCGTTAAACCAAACCGTGTTTCCAGTCAATATTTAATACACTTTTCGGAATTAAAATTTTAAAAAGCAGCTATTCAATCCAAACCATAATAATAATTATAAAACAACCTTTTTTTTCAACCGGTCTCAATTTTAATAGAGTGATTATTTTTGAAAATAGTTCATTAGGAACACGCTTACAGTAAAGTAGTTCGGAAAGACGCCATAGGAAAGGTTGAATGTTGCTAGCACTAAAAATGTGTATGTACCATTGATTAAATAATTACATTTAATTATTACAGGGAAGGATTATAATTTTTAAATTTAAATACGCATGATTTAACTTTTGAAAAACGAATATAAATAGAAAAGAAATTTGAATAAAATAATTCCCCTATCGCACTGCCATCTACTTTGACATATTTACACTAGCCGTCAAAGGGTTTTAGTCACTCGCAATAGATGGCGCTGTTAAACAAATGTCCTTTTTGAAATCAAATTAAGGCAAAATGTCCGAGTGCTTATCACTGTCCCGGTACATACATGCCATCTTCAAGCTTAGTTATTCGTAATTAATAAAGGTGACAGCAGGGTTAACTATTGGGCGGTTAGCATATTGAACATTAGAACGTTCACCTTATGAAACCGAAGCGAAGACAACAGCACGGTTAGCATAGTCTATCAGTTCTTTTCTGACCGTATCAATTACAAAGCGAAAGCGACAGGTAGTCTATCTCGCGCGTGAGATACTGTCGCACATTTGAGATTTAAGAGTTTAGTTAGAACTTTATGGTTTAGAGACTTCACCATAGATAGGATTTGAAATATCGTGTGTTCAGATATATGTTTTATTTTTGCAGCGCCATCTATGTGTTACATAAATACTTACTCACACAGTTACCGGATTTACTGCGCTAGACCCGCGCCCCCGCGCCGTAACTCAGGATCAGAATTCACCGTTGCAGTACTTGCAGTCCCCTCTCCTACAGACTACGGTGTTGTCTTACTAGCTTAGCTAATTACTACTAATTTGAGTTTTTCCACTGACTTCATTATCGTCACTACTTACTTTGAAAAATTTCTAGTGTTGTATGTATCTCGAGTTCTCAAGTATATGTAGATGCACACGGACCTTCAAAAATATGTGAACACGATGTACAAATAAAAACAAACAAATATATTTTTGAACGTCTGTGCGTACAGATATATTATTAGCAAACTCGACTCTAAGGACCACCAATAGTATAAGAGCCCACGAAACTGAACCTAGCTCGATATGTCTCCTATCTCTGTATCTTTAGGTATTTAAATAAAAGTGAATAAGATTTACCCTCAAATGGCTCCTTAAGCCAGTTGAGGGTAGATGAAAACATTACACGATCAAATAATATTGGTTAAAGCCAGGTCGTTAAGTGACAGATCCAGGCAGTTTTGTATTTGATCGGTTAACCAATAAAAGTTATAACTACCCGAAAATGTAAAAATTGTTTGTTTACTTTTATTTAAATACCTAAAGACATTGAATATAGATGAGATATATATATATAATTAGTCACGTCTTTAATGGGGGAATGCGAAATTCCGATGCTGCAATGCAAAAGTGGCGGCGTATCTTAATTATTTAACAAAAAATCCGTTTTCTAGTAAGATAAGTCTCTAGATTTCCTTTGTTCCTCGAAGCAGGGTAGGGGTAGGGCTACACAATAATGCGGTGCTGCAAGCCCCCGTGCGTGGCCTTGTCAGTGGCAGCAGCAAGTTTTTTAGCGTGTTAATTCTTACTTCAATATTGAATCACATAATACATGAAAACTATGTGTATACCAAGTTTCGTGTTTTTTGGTGGGACCGTATTTCAGGTTAACAAGCCGCACTAATAATTAAAACAACAATTAAATACAGTAAATTTAATATCTAAATACTCGTGTATTTTATAAAACAATTTGAATTTTATTTACAATTTCGTTTCAATATAATTCCCAAATTTCAATATAATTATAATTCGCATTTTTATTACAAAACAGGATCAGAAAGTAAAAGCAAAATATGCTTTATGGCACAAGGCTGACGTAGTTTGAAATATTTTGCAAGGAATTTTGCTTCATAATGTGAAATACATCATTCTTAACATAAACCGTATACTTAAAAACTTATTTTAGTTATTTGTTAGACATGAAAATTGGCAGTATGTTTTATTTCCTCAATAGAGATTGCAAAACCGTTTAGAGTAAAAAAAACTATTTTTTAACTTTAAACTGACTTCGCTCTCTCTTTTCTTTACTCATATACTTATTGTGGGGATATTTTTTAAATATGATTCATCATCATCATCAACCATTTATCGCCCACCGCTGAGTATAGCCCTCTCTTCGTGAACGCCACTTATGATGGTATATATTGATATGATTACTGTTATTTTATTATTTATTACTTTCCATAGTCCAAAACATATCTCTTTGACACGGGCGAGCATTCATATAGACAGAAAATGCTTAGTAATGTCTAATTTAGAAAACATTTTAAACAATCCATACTTAAAACTATCTTAAACCATAACCTAATTAATTATAACGAACGAGATTAGATGTAAATGAAAATTGCATTTATTTGCGATAGATATTTCTCCAGGAGATACATTGTACTTGTACTGTACGTTCGTTGACTTGACAGGCATTTACTTACAATATTATGTAATACTACATAGGTAACAATATAAATAACAGTGTTATTCGAGCCTAGATAGAAGAATCGATTTAAGTTTGTGTTGAAAATAGATCATTTTTAGACAAGGAAAAAAGAAAGAAACATGAGAACCAAATAAAAAAATCGATTACTTCTTAAGACTACACATAATCGGTAAGTAATTAATAATTATGGCCGGGACAGCTATATATTTTTAGATAACAGTGAGACATAACATATCTTTATTTGCCTATTCTATGCTAGGCCTTAAGGAAAGCATTGAGTAATATGAATTGTTGGCCAGATTTTGTTGGCCAGACATTGTTGGCCTTTTTAATTTTTTGCGACCACTTTTTAAATAGTTGGTAGATGGTAGAAATTATATTAATTATGTAAGTTTAAAATACCCAACATAGTCGTAAAACTATCATTTCGAATTAGCTAAGCAAATATGTAGGTATTTTAAATAGGCAGCCTCGGTATCGTCGTAACAAATTATATAATCCTTAAATGCTAAGTGAGTATAAGCTTTTTGATCTAACGAAACGAATTATTTATGTGCATTTAACATATATTTTAATATGTACGGCTAACAATTTAATAAAAGAACCGCTTTCTTTAAATTCGTTTACATATAAGAAAAAATCTGTATATTAATATGAGGGTCACGTTACAGGATATCGCATACCCTTAAATTACGAAAATATTAACTATTTCCTATACTTATGTTATAAACATATGAAAATATACCTCGCCATTATTGATAATTTATGATGACACAAAATTTAAGTAAAATCATACGCCAATTTTCTTCCAATTATTAGATATTTATTTGCAGGATAACAAAGATAATGATAGAACTCGTTTCAATTGAATAATGCTGCAAATAATTTAAGATTTTCTTGATTAAGTTTCAAGGTTTCATTGCGCAAATGCGCAAGCCATTGCACCATATGGTTCTTACCTTACTTGCACAAAAAAGATATAAAGATCTCTTAAATACATAAAGTTACGTTCATTTTTCATCATTATACTAAGATTAAATATACACTTTTTTATAACTGTATGCTTAAATCTAAAAACAATTTTCCTGCTAAGTCACATGTATATTATTGTTACGTCATCTTGGATTCCAGTAAATTACAATGGTCTTCTGTGAATATTACATAAAATAACTTCTACATTAAGGGTATTCGTTAACCGACTTACAATGGTATTTATAATTTCAGCTTTCAAAAAAAGAAGAGGTTTAAAGTTACAACTAAAATAAGTATTATGTAGAAGGGGGTCTTTTTTGGAAGTCGATTAAAACGGCTAGTGTGAAATAATAATACGGTTGGTTTTACCCTGAAATCCGTTTGGTATTTTATTGTTTCTACCCTTTCCGACCCTGCATTCGCCAGAGTGATTTCTACAAAAATTGAGACCTCAAATAAACTGTCAAACAAGTCGCGTACGGAACGCAGATTTGGGTTCGAAGGACGCATTGTTGAAATTTTTATAGCATCATATTATAGATGTTTGGGATGTCAATCCTGTTATTGAGAAATCACTCTAAAATTCCAAGCTCTATAGTTTAACATCGTCAAAAGCCATGAGAAGGTCGTTGGACTCCGATTGGTTCATATCTGGATCGGGCCAGAAGTCTGTCGATAGACTCATGTTGGTGTCCATAAGATCCACCTGCTGTGGGTAGTTAGGGCTTGGTGTCATTTTATTGGTCAGATACGGATCGCTGCCGTGTATGACGCCCATGGGCGACAGAAGTCGGCCAGGGCTGTACATTTGCTTGAATTTGCCGACAGGGGAAACCGATTGGGGACGGTACGGGCTGAGTACCCGCTCCCTTTGCGCGGGACTCATGGCTGGGCTGTAATTGGGAGTATTAGGACTCGACGGGAGCGAATACATCGGGCTCCCTATGTTAAGTGTCAGTGGAGACATTGGGTTAGTGACGTGACGTATGAGGTTTGAGGTCGGTATCAAGTTTGATTTCGGTATAATATTTGAGGTTGGTATCAAGTTTGAGGTGTGTATGTTGGACTTCGGTATCAGATTAGAGTTTGGTATGAGGTTAGAGTTATGTATGGGTTTCGGGGCTTGCTTCTGCATGAGGTTCATGACCGGCACGGGGATGATGTTGTTGATAGGCTCCTGGTTGACCATCAACCTGTACTGCTTCGGTTGCTGCATGGACTGCTGTACATCCTGGAATACACACAATAATATACATTAGTATTAGATATTTGCGCGAGCTCCCATAGTCCGTGAGATGCTAAAATGTTTTAGGGTCGAGTGA
Source organism: Pammene aurita (assembly GCA_947086415.1). Classification (NCBI taxonomy): domain Eukaryota; kingdom Metazoa; phylum Arthropoda; class Insecta; order Lepidoptera; family Tortricidae; genus Pammene; species Pammene aurita. Next base: position 22,009,085 of record OX352306.1, on the reverse strand, counting down.
ATTCACCTACGTCTTTCTATATCATAACGGAAGCCGGTAATCGAAGTACATACTTGTATTTCTAAAACCCTAATCATTTTTTGACAGCTCACGAACTCAGGGTGCGGACAGACGTAAATATTTGGGATGGCGAGGATATTAAAAATGATACCGTTTATCGACATAAAACATTCGTCTCGTTTTGGCTAGCGTGTACTTAAGTATAAAGAATTCCACAATTTTTTTCACATATTTTTCATGTGTTTAAAAGCGATAAAAATAAAAGTAACGAATGCCTTATATTGGTCATAAAAGGAATGGTAGGTTTTAGTGTTGTACAGTCGAGGACAAAGAGATGTATACACTTTTGGACATTATTACAACGCAATAAGGTCCAAAAGTGTATACATCTCTTTGTCCTCGACTGTATCAGCATTCAGTAGCAGAACTAGGCAGACGAAGTGGACGAAATCATCTAGGGTTCCAGACATTGCCTTTTCATTCAAATATAGACGAATTTCAAACATTTCGTCCACTTACAATTCCGCTGCTATATCTGGCCTTATCGAAACCGAAACTAATATGTATGAATAATCTTTCGACTGTAAATAGGTGCATGTTGCTAGGTAACGAATAGGTATTGGTTATTGAGTCGGTATCAGCTTAACCTTGGCTTTGAAAATATTCACTGTTCTACCTATTTACATATTGCGACAAGTGTTATGTACGTACCGCGATATATACATATATTTACACAAGTACTTCGAGTATTAGCATTGGTTTATACCGGGTGCGGTTGATGATGAGCCTTAAGAGGCTGACAACACCCGATGACCTTCAAATTGACTTTACTCAAACAGTGTTTCAGCTATAACTACTTGTTTTGAGAAAGTAAAAAAAATGTATGTTAATATTCGTTATATTTGGAAGAACTTCGTTGCGTCCGATACACGATTGGACGAAATCGGCTCGATAGAAAATAATTCCAAAGTTACATCTTAAAATTAGCTTTAAACAGTTGTATGTCTTTAGTTTCTTGACTTATACGTCTGTAACTAAGGACAAAATTCCACCACACTTATACTAAAAACTTCGTTGCCTTATTATATTTCTCAATGAATGCGTCGTTTTTTTTTAATTCATTATTTTGTAAAATTTGCAATGAGCTCCCATACTAATCGTAACACAGTGTTTCTCTTTCACTCGCGCTGAATAAGATAGGGAGGGAATTTAGCTGTTGTCAGCCCCTTAAATGAAATGCAAAGATCGATTCTCCTCGATTAAATACTTTTGATTTTCATACTACACAAAATTTGTGGTAGGTATTTTTGAAGCCGTACAATGAAATACTATTTAGTTGTTCATAAAAAAAATATGTCAAGAAGTGTAAGTAATATTTATTCCAAAACTTCGTAAAAGTTTTTCATATTTAAAAAGTGTAACAGATCCTCAATAAGGTAGTATGATGCGAAGTACTCCGTATAATGTAGGAGTTGGTATGTACTCATACGGATGGTATTTGTCCATTGACACAGATTCTGTTCGTTACATGTGTTTGTTTCTATTAAACTAACGCGATCTAATAGAGTGCACTTAGCGAGCATATTGGCGCGACTATTTGTTGATTGTTCTAGAATGTAAGCCATCAATGCTTCCTTACTTCAATGATATTTTACTGATATTATGTACGAGTACATGTAGTTAAGTACTTATTTGTAGAATTAGTTAGCTTAATATAAAAACAAAATATTAAATCGAAAGATGCTTTTGCAGCTGTTCGTTTACCCACTCTTTCAATCATACTTTAGCTTTATTTTAATTTACAATTTAGGACACTTGCCCTGTTCAACCCTGTTTACCTATTGGACTAAGAGCTGGCTACGTCAGAAATGATACAATAATGAGAGAAACAAAACCTATCTGGTTAGATTGCTATGATATCCTTATTGCTAGATCCAAGCATCTGGCAGCTTTTAATGGGTGGAGGATTTAAAAGTTTGAATTGGAAAATTGTTATGCCAAAATAGGTAAAACTGCCGAAAATGTCTCAGTTATAAAGGACAGCTTATATTTTAAGAAAAAAACATTGCGTATTAATGCAGAAACAAACAGTAGGCCAAACTTTGAATTACATAATAACGTTGTTTGGGAATATTTTCCCCAAACAGAAGCTTTTGGCAATGATATAATCCAATAATGTATATAATTTATCATAATACATATTGCATCAAACCCAGAACTCTAGAATTTGTATTCTTGAAGTGGTTTGCATTCTTTGACCTCCACTACTTAACAGCTGCTAGATGTCCAGATTTAGAAATAAGCATAGCACAGCAAACTGACTAGAGGGGTTTCGTTGCTCTCATTATTGTCACTGACGTAGCGTAGTCAGCTCTCCGTCGAAACCTTCTGTGGCCTTTAAACAATTAGTATCATAATAAATCCGATAAAAAACTTAAAAAAAAACAGATGGTATAATTAATATAATTATGAAACAATATTGTGTAACTTTATCACTGTTTTTCATTGTTAATACAATTAGTGTCGCTATGCCTCACCGTAATAAAATTACAACTAGGCTGGTAATAAAGAATTCTAGAATTATTGTGCGATATCATCATTCTAGGCTGGGCTTTCGTTATAATAAAATTCGCAGGACACTGCCAGTAAATTAACCACAAAGTTTACGAGCCTGGAAGCAAACTTATTAATAACATACCTACCTATTTATATCCTACATGAACGCAGCTTTTCTGCGTGTTTTAGGCACAGAGAACCTCCTCGTTTTAGGAGATAAATAATGTAATATACATTAAGATTAACATTATCTACTCTTAAGCAATCACTACTTCCCTCGAATTAACGCATACTACAACCCTCATAAAAAGAAAACAAATTAATTTAACTGTTGGCCCTGAAAAACACCTTTTAACTACTTTTTTTATTGACAAGGCGCATCGAGGACTCTAAAATGTTAGGAAGGCACTAAATTCCTGGCATTCGTATGGAAGGCATTTCGTTAAAAGGAACCTAACACCGTAAAACATCGTTGAACATGTAAGAACCATCAAGGTTACTAGGTAAATAAGCCTGGTAAACCTATAATTCTTTAATTAATCAGATCTACCCAATACCCACACGCACTGCGCCATCAAATGCCAACCTAATAAACTGAATCAACACCTTTAAGGCTCAACTCAACATTTCGGTATTTGCTCGGGCTTTTTCTACGATCGATGTTGTTTTTGTTGGTAGAAAAACTAAATTTATCTACACTCACACTGTAAGTCCTCTAAAACATGTTCAAAAACGGTAGGCAATGGCTAGCATTACCACAACCGATTTTACTATGATAAGCTTTTTATCTGTGGCAGTAACGTTATTTTAACTTTACATGCTCAAATATTGATGTGACCCTTATTACGTAACAGTTACATAAACTACTATAGTAGGTAGGTAGTAGAGTTAGGTAGCTATTGCGCGAGGCAGTTCGAAGTAACGAAAGATTGGTACGTACCTCTACCCCACTGATCCCGTCTTTGAATTAAGCTTTTTATCCCGTCGTAACACATAAAACATACCATTTCATTTTCTATGTACTTATCCATTAATAAGTAGGTACCGAAATGTACCTCCATTGTCTGATTTAAATTAACCAAATAAAACTCCTTTAAACAGAAAAACACACATTAATTACTTTTAACGTCATTTAGGGTAAAACAAAAAAAAATCCATAGAATGTTCCCAAACTTTATCAAAGGAACACAAGAGCCTTAATATACCTAAAGAAGTAATAGATTTAAGTACGCGAAGCCAGTTAAGGGCGCTTTCGTTGCTGTAGGCTCGTTCACTCCCTGGGGATCTCGGATTGCGGCCCTATCAGCGAATGCCGCCATCGTCCTAATTTAAGATTCCGATGAAAGATAATATTAAATGCAGGCTCTTTAATTATAACGGTTTCGATAGAAAAGAAATTCGGTGTTAGAAGCTAAATATTACGAAAATCGGGGCTAGAAAATCAAGTCGCTTTCGCTTTACCTTGATATCGGTCAGTTTTCTAACGAAAATTTTAAGTTACTGTCTTGGATTACTGGTTACGGCTTAACTTTGACGGTGGTATTAGATTGTCAATAAGTATTTATGTACCTACACAATATAAATAGTTATCGATAACTTGTTAGATAACTAGTACATTGCGACGCTATGCTATCTACAGAAAACACTCAGTGGTGAAAACACACATTTTGTGCCATATACGTATATGTACGAGTATATAAGGGTTTCTAAAGAGCCGGGCCATTATATGAGAAGGACAGAAGGGCAGCCAGAATTTCGAGCGTCAATGCCCTTTTTACTACAATTGCCATCTACCAAGCCCATAACGCCGTGAGGGTTGGCTGAAAGGATTGTTTCTTTTAAGCTTCCCGCCAAATTACAAACCACCAAATCAAAAAGTTTATTATGCTATAAACCTTTCCAGATTTTCGGGAGTTTTAATTTGTTTTACGCTTGTATTATGTAACGTTTATTAGGTGCGAAACACGAGATAATATTAAACGTATTAGCGAAGGATTCCGTAACTTAGTATGCTCGTTTAGCAGCTGGTGCTCAAGTGATGAAAAAACTTTCGTACAGATTACTGAAGGGAAAGGACGGAGCAGTACTAACTAGGTAAAAACAAATGTTTGTTTTGCTCTTCTTTATCTTCTTATGACTTGATATGAAAAACTAGCGGAACACCGCGCCGCATCGCAACGTCATCGCTTATTCTATAATATAATCAAACCAGTGCCAGCGTAAATATTAAATTTATATGAAAAAATTACGTTTGTGCAGTGCTACATTTTTTAGCTGCGACGTCCACGCATGATGGGACTATATTTGGCTAAGAAATAATTTATCCTTTTTTTCCCAAACTAAGGCTGGCACCATGCAAAATTAATTAACTGACCAGGATTAAATATGACGGCGCTGTTATCATCCCATACAAAACTGTCAAACTTTTCATACAATCCGGTTTTAACTATATCGTTGACAGACTGTTTGGTCCAACCGGCCCTTAGTCTACTCTAGTCTGAACAGCGACATTTACCAACTAGATCAATATTTTCTGATTCAATTCAAATGGGGGCATCTAAAATTACTAGTATTAATAATTTTAAACGAAAAAGAACCGACTTCACTTATCTTACTTCACCATTCCAATAGACAATGCCCGAGCTAAATTAAAAAAATACTCAAATCACTAATTGTGCCTATAATATTTGAAGAGTTCCCTCGATTTCTCCAGGATCCCATCATCAGATCCTGACCTGCTGACAACTGTGAAGTATATACTCTTTCAAACACTTTTCCAAATCGGCCGCCCTCTTCGAATAATCGGTGAACATACATTAAAAAAAACAAGCAAAAACAAAGATCCCAACGAATTGAGATTTCTTCGAAATCTTGAAGACGGTTGAAAAAATATTAAATTTATGTAGGTACCTAATTATTAGTTTTATCCAAATAGATAAGCGAAATATTCCTTAAATTACGCAATTTAATATTTATCTGGATACAATAAGGCCGTCAATTTCCTTCGACCGTGCTGTTCCGTGTCTCTAAAGCAGTGTCCATATTTCCATAAATGCTATGAATATAATTTTGTAGCCAAAACGAAAAAAAGAGCCTTAGCTAGCCTACGCTCATTGGGTGGGTGATTTCTGATTCATAATTTAACAGTTCTGTGAAAATGCCTATTGTCTTGCCGAGAAAATTTATCTTCATGAATGCGTTATTGAGAAACTGGAGGGTAAAAAGTTCTTAGTAACGTTTATATTTATCAATTGCAGTAATTTATAAGGCTGGTTAATAATTGCGTTAGTTACCTACTTATTGAATAATGAAAGACATTGATACTGTTTGAGATACGACTAGCATGGACAAAACCCATTGTAAGCAGTTTGAGAGATGTCAATTTATCAAAGGACTTGAGTTTTGTGAATTACGGTTGGGTGTTCTTTTATCAAACATGTTTAGTTCAAAACTGATTAGTTCAAAATTTCTCACTGCCCACATGTTCATATTTTCTTAGCTCGTAGTTGCCAGTTCTTGTGAAATCATCTATGCAAAGTTTTAAGTTTCGACTTAGTTATTTTCATCAAAATATACCAGTTTTCATGAAATCATTTTACGGCTAAATAAATATCAACCCACAACACCAGCCTTATTGAGCTTACTATTGACTACTTACTATTAGCCTTATTGACTAGGCTCAATTGTGTAATAGGCCAAGCAAATAAGATCTATAAAAAGTGTTTTGAGGAATTAATTCCCAGCAGGCTGGAAATCGCTTTAATACCTGTATGTGGTCCTAATTGCATGTAATCCGTGTTTGCCCAATCCCACGAGGTGTGCATAAATTTTTAGCGAAATTTTTGTTCTTTGTCAGTTTTTTGCTTGTAGCTCGAAAACGATACGTCCGACGGAAAATGTCATTCATTTCAATATTAAAGAGGGTTAAATTCTGCGTCGATTGAGAAACTTATCTTTTAGTTCGGTTCAGCGGTACAGCCGAAATCAAAAGTTATAAACCGGGAAAATGTCTCATTTAATTGAAAAACTAATATTTTGACTTCCATACAACATATCTTTGAAACAGATTCCAGACTCCTGTTGAAAAACCTATAGAATAAAAGTTGTAGAGAATATAATTTCGCGTTATATCGACATCTCAATTTTCAAATATAGTGATTTTGAAAGACTAAATTTGGCATGAATTTAAAATCAGTTTTTTATAAACTCTTCTGAGTTGCATATTTTCCATAAAATATGATGTGTGACGCCTACATTTAATGCATCGTTACAACTAAGAATATTTCAGTGCAAATTTTTAAAACGTACCCAATCAGAAAACTATTTATACACCGTGTTTTTTTTATAATTTCTAAATTCCAAGGGTACATTCCTGAGCTTAACTTAAGCATATTTCTTAAAGACGCCAGTGCCCTAATTTGCTCCAGTTCTGTGGTAATCGATATTTCTTTTTTGTCTTTCCGATTGTGTAAAAAATCAATAACTGCTGAACCTATTTAGATGAAACTTAGTATAGGGATAGTAATCCACTCACATTTTTACCTCTTAGGGATGACTTCTAAGATTAAAACTATTCTATTTCCTTTTCCAGAACTTTTACTATCTCCATACCAAATTTTATCTATGGACTTAAATCAGTTCAGTGGATATTGATTCCCCATACAAAGAACTTTTTGCCCCCTTTTCACACCCTTCACTATCCCTGAAAGGTGTGAAAAGGGGGCAAAAGATCTTTGTATGGGGAATCAATATCCACTGAACTGATTTACTGGGATAAAAACTCCCCAGAACTCAAACTACTTTCATAGGTACCAAATTTCATCTAAATCGGTTTAACTATATTAATAACTCTTCATACTAACTTCTTACCCACTTTTCAGCCCCTTAAGAGTTGGTATTTTGGGATGAAAACTACTTTTTATGTACTTTTTACGGACTCAAATTATCTCAATCTCTATACAAAGTTTCATCTAAGTAGGTTCAGCAGTTACTGATTGATTTCTCAATCGGTCCCTAAACTAAACAATTGAAAACTAGACATGTCAATGTAATTCCATTTCAAACATTAACAGCCTGAGATACACAGGAAGCATATTGTATTGACTTAACACACAGGTGCATCATTTTGTAGCGGGTGCTCAGAGTAAAAAAATAATTTAATGTAGGTTTACACAATTAGAAAGACATGAATGAAATAACGATTACCTCAGAACTGGAGCGAATTATGACACTGGCGTCTTTGAGAAATAAACTTAAGTTAAGCTCAGAAATATATCCTTGAAATTACCGGAAATAAAAAAACACGGTGTATAAATAGTTTTCTGATTAGGTACGTTTTAGAAATTTACACTTAAATGTTCTTAGTTGTAACAATGCATTAAATGTACGCCTCACACATAATATTTATGGAAAATATGCAACTTAGAAGGATTTAGAAAAAAACCGATTTTGAATTCATGCCAAATTTAGCCTTTTAAATTGACTGAATTTGAAAATTGAGATTTCTATATATAGTGAAATTGTATTCTCTTCAACTTTTATTCTATAGTTTTTTCAACAGGAGTCATATGTTTCAAAGATATGTGGTATGGAAGTCAAAATATTAGTTTTTCAAATAAATGAGACATTTTCCCGATTTATAATTTTTGATTTTGGCTGTACCGCTGAACTGAATTATAAGTTAAGATGCTCCTTCGACGTAGAATTTAACCATCTTTAATATTGATGTACATGACATTTTCCTTCGGACGTACCGTTTTCGAGCTAGAAGCAAAAAACTGACAAAGAGCAAAAATTTCGCTAAAAAGTTATGCACACCTCCTGGGATTGGGCAAACTCGGATCCCATGCATTTAGGACCAGGTTGAGGTATTAAAACGATCTCAAGCCTAATGGTAATTAATTCTTCAAAAAAATCTAATTTTCTTAGCCTATAATATATTATTCTATTTTTGTTTTATTGTTTTAAAATACTTAAATTTTGTCCATACTCTTTAATATGTAAGATGATTTATTATAATACTTTTCAGTGAATATCTTCATTACCTTAGGATAGCACCGTGGGACGTAAGGGTAGGATATGGGTAATAAAATCAACATGCACCTTTTACAAGTTTTACTTTTCATTTATTTTTCAATATATATGGCAATTTTCTTCAGTTGCTCTGGGAACATATTTTATTAATCGAGAAAAATATATTATTTTTCAAACACATCGTCCAGTTTGACCATATGTTACGATGATTTGTTCTATATCTACACAAATACGTCTTTTAAAAATTTGATAAGTTAATGACAATGCAAAGCGCTACATTTCGAGTATTTTCTATCATCTAGCTATGTGCTAGTGTCATTCAGATCGCCTCATACAAAATACCGATTTATAACCCCAAATATTCTAGTTAGTAGTGAAAAAAAAACTAACAATGCTTTAGATCCTTTAAAACTAAAATACATATTCGCGACAATACTATATATCCAAAATTCTATACTACATTTGTAACCTTTGTATATGTATAACCAAAATTGCATACTTATATTGAAAACTATACTGTGTTCTATATTGTACTTTGTATCATTTGGCAGTGGAAATAGTCTTCATACAACTAACTAGTGTTCAAATCCTGCCTAAAACTACTCAATATAACGTAGACTAAAACGCGAAACGAAAAAGTCGAAAAAGTCTGCGATTCGATTAGATTACGACTCGGTCGAAAAATCTCGATGTAAAAAAATACCTACAATAAGGTAACGATAACTTAGTCTAACTTACAATCAAAAATAAATAGCGTAACTTGTGATAGTAAATCTAGAATTAGTATTGACTCGGCTCGTACTATAAACATAAGACTGAGTGCGCGGCAGATAGCCGGATGGCGCGCGCGCCGTTCCGGTAACTACTCTAGGAACCAACCAACAGTTAATCACATAACCACCAAGATATGCGCACGTTAACTTAAGCACTAAACGACTAAAACGAAATTGCTTTCAAACTTACACCATTATATACATATCACCTAAAACTGAGTCTGTTTAACGCCCGCGGGCGAAAGCACATTATTGCAAGTTTGTGGAAGATTACTACACTATCCAGCCGTAGAACTCAACACACCGCCGTTTGCCCGGTGCTTAAAACGTCTCATTGCCATCGCAGACTTTAATCTGGCCGAAGGGGCACATTTAATAGCGTCATACGGATAATTAGATGTGGAAAGTTCACGTGACCTTCAATTAATCGAGTGTAGGGTTATCAATATATACTACGACTACGAAATTCGTTTTAAAATTCGACCAGACAAGTCTCGTGGCAATAAACGAGGGTAAACATTTAGAGGCAACTATCGAGTGAACACTGGACGCGCATTATCACAGTTTACAGTTTTTTGGGAACTCGGCCTCAGGCCTTGAGTTTGTGGCGTGGCCGGCACTGCACCATGCAGATGTAACCGGCGTCCACATCGCAGCCGCTCACCAGGAGGTTCATGAGGACGCTCGAGGACGGTGGGCTCCGGACTTCTAAGGCCGGAGATGGGCTACGCTTGGCACGTTTGGCCCGGGGCTCCTCTTCCTGGTTGAACACGCGTTTCACGCCTGTTTCCCATGTCGACACGCTTCTGCTTGGTATTAAACCTGGGCAAAAGAAAGTGGGATTAAAAGACTTTCTTTGAATTTGTAATCCAACCATAAAATGAACAGGAAAGTGAAGTACCTTGATCTGAGTATATGCTTGTAATGAGATCTTGCGGCGGAGGGCCTGTAGGCGGTGCGACCAGTAGGCGCTGTAGCGCCGGGGCCGGCGAAGCGCTCTGTTGCGTCTGTGTGGTTGTTGGCTGTGGTCTAGCCATGCTGACGTTATCAGGGAACGCCGCCCACATGACCGCCGGCTCCAATACTGGCAGCTCGTCGGTGAGGGGGATGAACGGCGAGTGTCCATCGTCTATGTCGTTGTCTGACCTTACACTATCTAACGCATCCAGGGAAAGTTCTGTCAGTATTGACGACTGTTCGCATGATGAATCGCTCTCCTAAAACAAATGGCAAATTAGACCAAATTCGGAAAAAATACCGTTATATTTATGAGAAAACATTCACCAGTGATATATTACCTGAGGTTCAGGTGAGGACAGTAATAAAGAATCGGCAGTTAATGAATCCACAGGTGAACCATTAGCAAGGTCGTCGCCTAAGAGACTGCAGTAGTTGTCGCTAAGAATAAAGTCGTCGAACATGTCAAACGGGCTGTTCTCCAGAGGGATACAAGTGTCACCGGCCGTGGGTGCCAGATACGTAAGATCCTCTTCATCAGGCTCGTCTTTAAGCACTAAAACAAACAAAAATATTTATAAGCCGCAAATCCTTCAACACACTTTTTGAAAAATATGATTAACTTTAATATAAACGCAAGACTTTAAAGCTTTGTGATCAGTAACTTACTTGTATGTCCCTTGGATTGTGCAAGCGAGAGATAACCCTTGTTCATGTCTTTCTCCCTTGGTGCAAAGATTTCTTCTGTAGCAGGCACCACTGCTACTATGGCACCGTTCGCTGGTGGCTCAAATGCGGCAGGCGGTACGGGCAGAGGTTTCAAGTCCGCATGTTGGAGTTGGTGTGCGGAGAACACCTCATCTTTGCACTCGATAGCGCTGTGGATAAAGCAAAATGCAAATTACCGCCCTAGAGGCAGAACCTACCTAAAACATACGTGGCTTCGTTCAAGTGCAGCACCGGTAATAATTTGAAATTCACGGTCTTTAGACAAGCGCGAGAATTTACTGTGATAATGTTTGGCATACGAGCGGCGCAGTGGCTTGGAGGTGTGATGAGAATATGTTAATGCAAAGGAACTAAGTCCGCTGACTAAATAACCATGACGCGTTATTATAGCATGGAAACATTAACAATAGCCAAGGCTATGAGAGAAATGATTCTACTTGTACCTCAACAAAGATTTCCATGCCAAACGCAAAACTTAATTAAATCTAGAAGTAAATATAGGTACTACAGGGATTTTATAAAAATAACAATCAAATTGGTCATTAGTGGTCGTTAATGTAACCATTAAATATGCACTGCGACGTCTGCGTCTGCTCGCGGTGCATTCTTATTGAAATCATGTGCACTCTGTGCATAAGTAATAAACAAGGAAGTTGTAGTAAAAACATATTATTCGTATTACATATAATGTTATCTTCATCACGAGTGTAGACAGGTGATAATGAAGCTAATATAAACCGCCTACTCTATAAATAAGACAATATACAGGGATGATATCGATAATAATATTATGTTGACTGTACTACTAGTGTCAGCCCCGGAAACCAGAAATATTTTTAGCAATTGCATCGATACTCGTAAAAATTACAACTTAAAGTTGCATCATTTGGTGGATTTGGTAGTTACAGGAAATATATTCAATCCAAACTATACTTACAAAGTACACAATATTTTTGCCGACAAATGAATTTACTTCAGAATTTATTAACTCGAATGGAATTCGGAAAGAGTCGATTAACTCGAGAGGATTAAAGTTATTAAGACGTGAATTTGCTTAAGTATTCGAAACAATTTAACTTTCAGAAGTGTTCGAACGCGTGCGCACAGTACGAGAGCTGGCGCTAATTTGAATGAACTAAAACTCATCCAACCCGATAACGTGATAACAGATAATATTGCAATAAGGATTAATTAATTACTTTTCGACCAGCAACGCTGATGACCCGCGAATGGCCTTTTGATATGTGCGTCAATAGATACTCGACTAGTACTGTAATCTGCAATACGCAAAGCTTTAATAATCGTGACCATTAATATGATAACTTGTATATTGTTGACAAGAGTTTGCTGTTTTCATTGACCTTAGATACAGCGTGATCTTCCGTGGAAAGCTACACAAAATACCGTATAATTTTCTAAATTTGTTTTTAACTGAAAACATAAGAACAATCAAAATCACAATTGAAAAACAATATGAGTTTATCTGATAACGATGCGCCATGAACCGTTACCAGTAATAACAAAAACATCTAATCATTACGAATGTTTACATCAGCTGAATCACAAACTTGAACAATTTAATTTGTAATGGCATAATATCGCTCCAAACCGCCGACTCATCGGAGGCTAGACGTAAAGCCATTCGGGGGAGTGTTTTATTTATTTTGGTCAATGCATTTACGCGCTACTTTTGGAGAGAATTGAGAAGGATAAAAGTATTAGTGTTAAGGACGGTGGAGAGAGACGAGGGTATGGTTGTAAGTTCGGCCTTGGTAACGACCTTGTAGCAGCCACCCTCGGGCAGGCTCGGTCCTCCACTCAGGCCATTCACCAGGAGTGTAGTGAAAGTGTATGCGCGCGCAGCGCCAACACGCGTGGGCCCGTATCGATTGCAAGTTTAAGAAATTCCAATCCAACCATCTCGACAGGCCTACCCCAAACGCATAATAAAAATAGAACGCAGAATGTTATTTGACAGACGCGAAGTTAGACAAAAGTGGAGAGACCTAATAATAATATCTAGGGATGAATATAATAGTTGTAGTGTTAGCGTAAGTAAAACGGGTGTTTAAGCACTAGGGTTGCCGTTCATTCGGCTGACCTTGGCCGTGATCCGTTGCGTTCAATAGGGGGGCAACGCAATTCAACAATTACATCTGCCAAATCGAGGACGTGACATCAGACGATTTAAACTAGTCCGGCGAGATTCGCAAACAATTTATTAAGTAGAATAAGATTACATTGCTATAATTGTTACAGATACCGATATTAGTTTTACTGCTCCGTAACTTTAAAAACAACTAATGAATATTGTACTGTATAAGGCTAGAAAAATCTCCAAAGATAGTTTGATAATTATGAGCAAAGATTACGAAAAATTAGGTAAGTAGGTAGGTACTGAACCTATTAACATTACAATACAACTGTAAAATTTGTTTATTGGTATATCGTACAGTTTCTTTTTCAACCGACTTAGATTTCGATTAAAAAGGTTCTCAATTCATATGTATGTTAACCGATTATTCGGAGATGACTGCAACGATTTGGAAAATTGTTTTTTATTTTGCTTGAATGAGTATACTTTACAGTTGGTCCACGTCAGGTTCTGATGATGGGATCCTGGAGAAATCGAGGGAAATCTTAACTTTTATGGCACACCTATAGTGATTTGAGTATTTTTTACAGTAGCTCGGGCATTTGCTTTAGGAAAGGTGGTGGCTAAGTGAAGTCGGTTCTTTTTTGTTTTAAATTATTATTAAAGCAAATCCGGTACTTATATAGTTATTAGGTTTTGCTCTGTTACTAATTTAATATGGACCGTGTCAAGTCTGAAATAAAATATTTGTTATTAAAAATATTTGGATTCTGTTCTAACGCAGCTAAATATCACTATAATTATATTTTTTGGACCCGGGGTATGTCCTTAAACTACGTCCGGACCTGGGTATGTCCTTAAACTACGCCAAAAAGAGAGGTATGGGCACTGCGAATGGCATCTCGCTAAGTGTGGTAGGGCACGTTCAGCGAATGTCATCGCTCAAATCTGGAGCAGAGCCCGACTGGGGAAGTACCTCCACCTTACAGAAAACCACAGCCAAATAGCACTAGACCCTACTCATAGTGTTGTGTTCCTGCTGGTGAGTAAGGTTGCCAAAGAGCTCAAAGAGGACCCAGTGTGTTGACGATGAGGGACATTCTTGTTCCTTTAGTCGTCAACACAGTGAATCCTCCTTTTTGTAAAGGGTCGGCAACGCGCATGTGACTCCTTTGGAGTTGCAGGCGTCCATAGGTTACGGTAGCTGCTTACCATCAGGCGGGCCGTATGCTTGTTTGCCACCGTCGTGGTATAAAAAAAAAAAAAAAAAAAACGCACTCAGGTATTTTTTTTTCTCTGACGTTCATTAGCGCATTGTAATTTGCTTACATTGAAGAATAAATATCTTGATCTACACCAATATCATAAATCCTCTATTCCACGTTCAGAAACCGTATGTAATTACCACCATTAATGCAATCAGTAACGTAACATCAGTGTATTATCTGTTATTGTTTGCCACCGTCGTGGTATAAAAAAAAAAAAAAAAAATATTATGATTAACCATTTCAGATTATTGGACAAAAAAACACAATTTTCGATGAAGTAAGTTTGAGATACAACCTTTTGCGACGGTACTAATATTCGTCATACTAAAGCCGGCCTAGACAGATTGCTGTACAACATGATAAAGCGATTTTGGAAAGTATTTGAAGGTCGATGCAGATTAGATAAAAACGAGATAAAAATGTTAGACGAATTGTTAATAAAGAAATGAAACTACAGGAGGATAAAATAAACACTTGAGCGGACCTAAACTGAAAACGCGCGTCACTGTTGTTGTATTAGCATTATGCACATACGTTATAAGAGAGAAAGAATAATAAGCAACTCATTGTATAAACAATAAACCTGTCGATAATAGATTGATATCTGATAAGGCTTCGTGAAAAGTTTTCAGTGGAACTAATTGAAAATCTGTGGCGTGCTGATTCAGAGATCAATGGGTGGGTTGATGTATGGGTTCGATCACGATTTATAGAACGGAGCGCATCAGTCTGCCAATAGCGAGCCGGTTGCGCGGGAGTCAAGGCCGCGGTGCGGTTATATAACCGGCGGGTTGGGGGGCGCGGGGCGCTAATTTTAGCGGCTTCTTGCAAACAACACGCGTCAGCGGCGCATACGCAAATATTCTTAAATGCAGCGAAGACGCACTGACCGTCCCAGAGGACTCAGACAATTGGCATTTTTAATTGAACCAATATTGAAACTTAACACTGACACGGACTCGTTAATATTTATGAAATTTTTGTGGCGAGTGGATAGAGTAGCATAGAACTAGTTTTGCATGATTGTAAGTTTAAACATTGGCAACAACACACTGACAAGTTACATAACCCGTGTTTTTAATGACCATCTATTATTTCTTATCTCTCCGGTGTTTAGTAAGTTAAGAAACTAGCAAGTTAACTTTTATGACGTTTCCTTACGGATTAGGTAGTATTGAAATTATTCTGCACTTGTAACGAAGCACGCACTGTATTCACTTCACTGTCACTGCTTACCATGTTGGTTAGATGCTGAACGTGTTGTTAAACAATATTATCTGTGGCAATTTTCGCGTGGTTAGTGTCGGAACAGCTGATCGCGAGAGTTTGGGCGTCGGTAAAGTAACGTGTACGGTTCAGACGAGGTCCGTGGCGCGAATGGGCCGGCGACGGCGCACTGCCGCTCTTGTTTGCCGTGTTCGTTATCCATTGACACAGCACGAGTACCTATTACGATGACATAAGGCTGATAATCAATTGTTTGGCGTGCTGCATTGTGGTGGCAGGTCGTGTGATCCTACTATCATTACGTCGCGATTACTAACTGACAATAAATTTTGAAGACCGCCGTTCATTCGACGGCCACGCGAAGAGATAAACGGTCCGCGCACCGGTGGTGTGATCGTGGTCGGAACGAAGCGATATAATTTCTAATCGAGTGATACTCACACCAGGGGTTTACTGCTATCTCCACTATGACCCGTCAATGGCTAATTGACTCATAAAATTGTTGCTAAGAGATTGGAACTTTAGAAAAGCCGCCACACACCCAACTCACAAATACCTACAATACAAACCTACCTAAGCTGCCCTAATAACTTACAAGTGATGCATGTTTCTAATTATTGTTGTAATATTCTGTAATATTAAAAACAAACATTTACCTACATAAAATGTTACAATGAATGTTACAAGGAAATACTCCGGTATTATTCTTGGAGCGGTGAGTGCACCGGCGAAATACGAATTGTTTCAGCTGTCATATAGGATACTGGATACCTAAATTTAAATAAGGAACCCGACGAAAGGAGTTATTTTAGTGACAGCATCTCCTCGAGGAGTCGTTGAACTCAGATCAGAAATGGAACAAATATTCTGCTAAGTTTAGTCTAAACGGTATCGTTATTGTATAACTCCCATAATATAACTATCGTTCGCGGAGTAAACAGCTGAAGTAAACGAACATATTATCACGACGTATATTTACGTATAATTAAGTTTTCAAGGCCGTAGGGCGGAATAATAGGGTTGTATGAAGTTTTCGAGTTCTTAAAATAGCATCACATCAATCATGTTCAATTAGGCAATTTAAGACTGGCGTAGCTATATGTTACGTAGTTTTAAACTAAGAACAAATATCTACGTTAACTTGTTCTATACACCGTGGGCTGGAATAACCCGACAGATCTTAACCACGAATTTCTAAGACCAAAAGAAGGAAAATTATGTGACTTTAGGTCAATTTCGCCAAAAAAAAAATTTTTTTTTCCTGTTTTTTCCATTTTTTGAATGTTTATTGCACATGAAAAGCAAATGTTATTAATAAAATTATCGCCTAAAACAATTTGGTACATTTTTTTTTGAAAAAATTTAGTTACTGCAAAGTTTTCCTTGTCACTGTGATATCTGTCAATAAGGACGTGTAAACTATGTCCAATAGTGGCAACAACGCCATTAGAAAGGCGTTTTGTGATGAGTTATAATAAAAAGTGTATTTTTTTTTAATTGGTATTAACTCTGAAACTAGGCGTATTCCAGAAAAGTTTATAGGACATTTTAGTATCTAAATATGATCAGGAATACACTGTTAAAATCTGTCTAGTTTTATGGGCCCACGGTGTATACAGGGTGTAACAAAAATACTGGTGATCCGTTTCAGGGCATAATTGGTATCGTATTCTAATAGTGTTGTGTTCCTGCTGGTGAGTAAGGTTGCCAAAGAGCTCAAAGAGGACCCAGTGTGTTGACGATGACGGACCTTCTTGTTCCTTTAGTCGTCAACACAGTGAATCCTCCTTTTTGTAAAGGGTCGGCAACGCGCATGTGACTCCTTTGGAGTTGCAGGCGTCCATAGGTTACGGTAGCTGCTTACCATCAGGCGGGCCGTATGCTTGTTTGCCACCGTCGTGGTATAAAAAAAAAAAAAAAAAAATTATGAAAATCTAAGAAAAAATTCTTTTTGCGCGTAATTTCTTTTCAACCGACTTCAAGATTTCGAAGGAGGAGGTTATCAATTCGTCGGGATCTTTGTTTTTGCTATTTTTTATTTTTTATTTATGTATGTTCACCGATTATTCGAAGACGGCTGGACCGATTTGAAAAATTCTTTTTTTGTTTGATAGAGTATACTTCACAGTTGGTCCCATTGTAACCAGGTCAGGATCTGACGATGGGATCCTGGAGAAATCGAGGGAACTCTTCAATTATTATAGGTACACCTATGGTGATTTGAGTATTTTTACAGCAGATCGAGCATTTGGTGTTGGAAAGGTGGATGCTTAGTGAAGTCGGTTCTTTTTTGTTTAAAATTATTGTATGGAGAGTTGGCCGGCTGGAACGACACGTCCCATACAAAAAAATGTCTTCTCCAACTTTGTCTTAGTCACAACACGATACAAATTATGCCCTTAAACGGATCACCAGTATTTCTGTTACATCATGTATTCAACCATTTATGCAATGTCCAGGATCTAGGCGTAGACATAAAAATTAAATGTCAAAGCGAAAAATTTATCACCTATTGGGCAACGGCCAAAGATTTCCGGCAAGACACAAATAAAAAATCAAAAACTATTTAAAATTAAGGGATCGGCGATTTAAAAAATCCGGAAAACTTTAGGAACAACACAACACGTTGTAATACATTATTTTGATGAACATGCGCAGAAGGTTTTTTTCTAGCAAATAGGAAAAAGAAAAGAAACATCATTAACCGAGAGAATTATAAATAGGACCATACGTAAAGATCAATGTCATTCCTAAAATATCGGATTAATACTTCCTTTAGCAACTGATGTTTACATTCGTTCATTAGAGTATTTATCAGTAAACATGGTGGCTGCCGCAAATCACGAATTCTTGCTTAAATTTTCACAATATTCATTGGTATTGCTTTGTTTGCTAACAAGTTTGTCCATAAATGAGGATACATTTAACTCCTTGCTTCTGCTATAATCATACATTGCCTCAATAATCCTTCTAAATGGGATTACTTAGAGTTTAGCCAGTAATTGCTAAGATTAGGTCCTTTCGGACTAACACTAATGGCAAACGAAATAATATCACTAAAAATTGGATCCATCAATCGACTTTGCAATAAGACACATCTCAATAAAATTCTGAACTCGAATTTAATTTTAGATTGGATTTGTTCGTAACTTTTTGTTATATCAAGGGTGTATCTGCGGCGCTCAAAGTTTTAGCTAGTACTAAAGGCGTTTGAACACTTTGAACATCTTTACAATTCATTGAAGCCATTAATAGTTTCAAATCTTCTGCAATAACTTAGCTCCGCATAAATTTACCCGTGCTAACAAGTCTCTTTCTTTACGTACATTTATAAATATATATTCTGAAGAATCTTCGCTCGGTCTCAGGTGATAGAGGTGGTAAATAAGAAGTGGAATGTAGGTTTTAAGCTGGCTTGTATACAAACCAAGAAAAATACAAGACAAGTGATGTGCACAAGTCGTTGGGAAATCAGTGAACGGGTGAGGTTTTGAATCTATACAATGTGTCAAAGTTTGTATGTAAAGCATTGCCATTTGTGAATTATAGCTGGACAGATTTGACTGTTGCATGAATAGTGCGTGACATTGAATATTTTATTTAAAAAATATGCATGTTGAACAAAATAATTATAAATTATTTTATCCAATTAAATTAGATTGAATAATAAATTAATAAAATTAATTTGATTTTGAATACATAGTTTGTTCTTAAGAAAGGCTTAAAATTAAAATTAAAAAAAAGGAAAATTAAGCTTTTGAAACGTTTCTGAACAATTCTCATTTGAACTTATACTCGCTCTTAGGATTTTGCGACATGTGATAAATATTGTAGTAATTAATTTTAAAGAAATGCAAATCTGATTTAACAGCATTTAGCTATATGAACAACATCAGATCGATTTAGCAATCCATCGCAAGTCCATCGCCGTCGGTAGCGGTGACACTCGATATGCGTGACGAAGCCGTTGTTCCACAATTTAGCCGCGTAACTAAAACCACGTCTAATGGACCGCTAGACAATCTACACTAACGTGACTTGTTTTTATAATCACCACGGTTGAAGTATCAGGAAAGGATGGGATAATAATTTCTAAATTCACTTAAAACAATTAAGTACAGTGTGTAAATCCAATACGAGCAAATAATTAAACCAGATCTAATAGTGTAGTCATAAATTATAAGGTTTTTTTTTAGTTACACTTAATTGTGCCCAATAAATTTTTTTGAAAATTTACCGAGCTGCAATGTACTACAAACATGATTAACATAAAGTAGCTGTCAAAACGAGCTTTTAACTTGAGTGTGTTGCATTTACATTGCGGGCCGAATTATTTTGTATGGTCAAAATTTACGTCGTAATTTTAAGAAAAAGTTAATTAAATATATTACTTATGTCCTATGCAACAGCACAGTATAAAGGTTCGCCCGTATTGGATTTACACACTGTAAATGTGACGAAATAATATGTAATAGAATAGAAGTTGAATAGAAGTAATGCGTACATTACTTATCACGATAAAATTTTGCTGCGAACGTAATAGATAAAACAGTAAAGAGTAATATCCTGTTGATGAGACGGAAGGTAACTAACTGAAGACAAGTATTGAGACCCAACAGGGAGTAAGAGCATGCGCGCGATATTGCACAATTTTGCAAAGATTCCGGACATACCAAAATGATGAAATCGTAGATTCAAAATGAAATGATTGCACCTCAATGTAGATTTTTAAAATTAATATCTATGTGACAAGTTTAGAGTAACTTAGAGACAATGTGCTAATCAAAGTATTAAGTTGCTTGTTTGTGCGGGTAACGGCTATAATTATAAAGATAGGATACTGCTTTA
Organism: Pammene aurita; assembly: GCA_947086415.1. NCBI lineage: Eukaryota > Metazoa > Arthropoda > Insecta > Lepidoptera > Tortricidae > Pammene > Pammene aurita. The sequence continues at coordinate 21,988,599 of OX352306.1, read as the reverse complement.
GTGTGGAGTTATCCTCGCGCTACATACTGGTGGAGTATGTTACAAATCAAAGTATACACGTTTAGAGTAACATAATATTCTGTCTCAATGCAAAGACTGACATGCGCTAGTACCAGTAGATAAATTGAATTTGGTTTAACTAGCAAACATATGGCCAGTCTGGCAAATAGAAGGATAAACAAACTATATTAGGATTTTAGAATGCACAGAGACGATTTAAAATATACATATGTTAGAGGCGCTTTTTGTTTTAGGTTGATATATTAAAACATTCACAAATTATAATCTTCAACTTTCAAATGAGGTGGAAAAGGATATATTGGTAGTATTTGGTAGTATTGTAAATTAAGCAAATTCTAACTTTAAGGAGATTTTTGAGGAAATAGATCTATCACGTCACGTCTAATCGACCAAAAAAAAATAGCATGCTATATACTCCGACTCAGTGACATACCTGGACAATAAAAGAAAAGGCTTTAAGAAAAATCTAAGTAGAATAAGAATTTCCAAAGTATTACCTAACATTACTAAGCTTTTGCTTGGACACGTAGCTAGTCTGCTTTTGCTTGGACACGTAGCTAGTCTACGTGCGTTTTGGGCATACGTGACGTGTGAAACGTCGCTTACTTGCCCAATATTGAATCAGTCCCTCGCTAATAATGTTAGTGTTTTGGCTGTAACACATTCGAAGATGTGATATTGCGTTTAAAGAAATAATATATATCAGCGTCACTAAGGGACTGGGATCGGGGGAAGTAGGGAAGTGTGTAAAAGTGTTATTTCAATACAATGGCGGAAGTCCCTGGAGATGATATTAGCTGGTAAATAAATTGGCATCCTGTCATCCTGTGTAAAGCTCTCAACTTGATAGATATGTACCTGCTTTGGCTTCGCTTAAATGTACACTTATGTGATGCTTATGTGTAGGTATGTATGTGTAATAACGCTGAGTTACATGTATATTAAATGGACATCTCAATCATACTCGTAGTATGTGTTTGCGCATTAATAAATCCTGTTTATGGATCCTGTGTTTGGGATTTGATTTCACAGTGAATAATGAAGGTATATAGGGAATGTGTAGGTAATATTGCGTTAAAATAGGAGTTAAATTTACTTCAAAGTACTTTAGGCCCCACTTTTTGTTGTGCAGACACAGACGGACGGACATGACAAAACTATAAGGGTTACTAGTTGACTACGGAACCCAAAAAAACTCGTCTCACATTGCTATCTCTAAGTTGAAAACTTGAAACGCAGCAACTCTAATAATATGCATCCCATACATAGTTACTACATTTCACTTTTGTCTGATAGAAGACAACAGTTTTTTTTTTCAAAGTAGTGACGTAACGTAAGAGAAGGAAGTCTCATTAAACAATAGCAAAATTTCCAGCAAAATTAAATTATCATCTAAATCCCATTCAGAGACTAATAAAAATGCGAAAACTTCCAAAAATTTGGTTGTTTACCGCCCTAATTATAGAAACTGAATATATGCCAATTCTTCCTATTGTTGAATTCGGAGTCACGAGTCGTAATTGGCGGGCTCGCAGGCTCGCCGCGGTGCAAGATGCAATCCGCTGCAAATGGTTATGCTATTATGGCCGGATGCAGACGGTTCGCGGTCGTTGAACCGGTAGCCCCACCCCCAATTTCAACGATTGTGGCTACGTGACTCCAATGGCGTTAACAACAGGTATTCTCTCTGCATCACAGTCATCAAGCTTGCTTTACGTCAATGTTGTATTGCTAAGGTAATGATGTCAGAGTGACACAATATTTTATAAGTTACAGGAAGTGTGTAAAAATCCAAACTGCATCATAAATTCCATAGACGTTTAGGTAGTTGTTATGTTTTATCGCTTTAAGGAAAAAAAAGTACAAAGTCGCTTCAGGAAAGATAAATATTGAACTACAAATCGTAATAAGTCTATCGTATCTGTCATTGTGGTCCATCCAGTTACGAGAAAAGCAAGCATAAGAAACCGGTACTGGCTGGACAATGAGAGCACTTTCGAAACATATTCCATACTACAGCATTCAGTAGTTCAAGAGTTAAATATAAGTGTTGAGTTTTTCTTCTTCTTCTTCATGTGCCATCTCCGTCCAGGAGGCGACCATATGTCTATATGTATGTCTCTCTGTCTTCAGTCATGCGAATTAGTCTATCTATGCTCTTCACCTCTAATCAGTCTCTTATATTTCTAGTTCATGATGTGCGCCTTCTACGTCTGTGTGTAAAATATTAAGTTTTTCTACAAAGGTGTCTAACGCGATAATTACACTTTCTGATTTAATCTGTGAAGTTTATCATTATGTAATTTATGAAGCAACAGATAAACGTTTATAAAACGTTCACTAAAGTATGAGGAAAAGCAAATAAAAACGAACGAACACTGAACACTGTCACGAAAAGTGGCACAACAAAACTAGACCAGAAAAGTATTTTGGAAGTTTAAAACGTGATCTGAATTGCTGATCTAGGTTGCCTACTAAAAAGTGTCGTAAAAATCTATAGGATAGGCGACAATGACCTCATATTGTACAATTGTATTAGCAGATATAAATGAGGTGATCGGAAATCGAAACGAACTTTAAGTCGATGGTTAGTCGTGGCAGGAATTAAATAATGGCTGTAAATCGAATCTGTACTTGGGCCTCTACGGTATTAGGTCTGTGAAAATACTACTGAAAGTGAAGAAAATACTACTGAAACTGAAGAAAATACTAGGAAACAAACTAGAGGGTCACCAAAAAGAGAAGTTTAAGGCGCTAGGCGCTGATTGTGGCCGAAAACTTACTTTCTAAGGGATATATCTCAATAACGGGTTATTCAAAAATTTAGAAAAAAATATATGTTATTTACCATTTCATGTACAACATTGTCAACGTTTGAATAACTCGTGTAACGTATAGTTTCTCCGTTATGTAAATGTAACGAAATGTCGTTTTACGGTTAATTTTGCTTATATCTACTGAACGGCTCATTTGATTTAAAATATTGTTGAACTAAAAAATGTGTAGTACAGAACACTACAAACACAACGTAGGATATTTAAATAGATTAAATTTTCTTAAACAACTTGATCATAATTCCACATTTCGTGCGTTGGTAGCTCGAAAACGGCGTTGCTGGCAGTCGTGAGCTAGCTTTGAGACGAGGAGGCTGTGTCGCTCGTCGCTCCGTGCTTCCCTTGTACTACATATACTTGTGCTTGGCCCGTGAGCAATAATATCGGACTTACTGTGCCTAAAGACTAAATAACTGCAGAGGGTTCATGCGGTGCGGATATAACGTGTCTTCCCGAAATCAATAATGTATAGACGTTTTATCCATTAAGATAATGTACTCGTATGCATGTTTATGTACGTTCGTATAAAAAGTGTATTTTATTTAGATTATAATACAAGTAAAAAACAAATGAAATAAAAATGGAGAAAAAACAAAAATCATGAATCTCACATTGCTACCTACCTACCTACTGCTTATTGTTTTTCTCTAGTCTCCACTACCCAAAGGTTGTCTGGAAGAAATCGCTCATTAGCGATAAGACCGCCTGTTGTTACCTCTACCTAAATTTATCTAATTGTAAAATTTGTGCTTGTAACTGTATGAGGTGTGCAATAAAGAGTATTTATTATTATTATTATTATTATTGCTATGAAAACAAATTTGGTCATGTAAGTAAACTAAAATTATTATGTTTTAGTAGACGCATGCATCACGCAAAATAGGCAATAGTCGTCGAGTTGCGGAAATCTGCTAGTACTGCAATACAATAGACTAATAATTAATTTAATAAAAAACTCCAAAGAACCGAATTTATTTAAACATATTTATTTAAGAATACCGTGTTCTAAACGAATGTAATATGCGTTTCATTTTAAGATTAAACACAATCTTTAATGTTACACTTTATACTAATTTCTCAAATCTAGAAATTGCGAAGTAAACTGCAAAGGATTGCAGATAAACCGGCCACGAGAATATCGGGCTATGCTCAGTGTAGGGATCCGTAGTTGCCGGCCTGTTACAATACATCCATTCAAAAGGTAGTCTTTAAAGAAATATTTTGTGGCACTTACGTTATTTTACTATAGGCATAACTCAAAAACGGCTAAATCGATTTTAATCCATATAGTTTTTATTGAAAATACGTGATTAGTATTTCAATTGCCTCACTTCCAGGAATTTTCCCATTTTTTTTGGACCCACGGTTCAAAATCAAAGAGCATTTTAACTTTCAAAGCTATTATTTACGAAAGTATTCGTTTTATCCAAAAGTTGTTAGGCATATTTTAACGGCCTCCTAGCCCAGTCGGTAGTGACCCTGCCTACGAAGCAGGAGGTCCCGGGTTCAAATCCTGGTAAGGGCATTTATATGTGTGTTTATCACGAATATTTGTTCCTGAGTTATGGGTGTTTTCTATGTATCTAAGTATATATTTATCTATATAAGTATGTATATCGTCGCCTAGTACCCATAGTACAAGCTTTGCTTAGTTTGGGACTAGGTTGATTTGTGTAAGTTTGTCCCCAAATATTTATATTTATAAAAAAATATTTATACAAATATTTATATTCTTCTTGAAAGACCTATCCAACAATGGGTTTCAGATACTTATTGTTTTACCACTTTGTAGGAGTAATTAAAACACATAATTACTCATACCAAATTTCAGTCTACTAACTATCACTGAGCAAAGCCTGATTGAGAATCTAATAAAAATTTGCTGATATTTAAGAGTTCAATGTATGTAAGAATAAAGGAAAAAAAGCTTTTTATACCACGACGCTGGCAAACAAGCATACGACCCGCCTGATTGAAAGCAGTTATAAAGCCTATGGACGCCTGCAACCCCAGAAGATTCACATGCGCGTTGACTACCCTAAAAAAAACTTTACTATGTCGGTGAAATGCAAATAAATACAAATTTTATATTAATTATCAACACCAGTGAATAAATAAATTACTACTAAGGGTTAATACTACCTATCAAATATCTTTAAAAGACCGGCCAAGTTTGTATCGGACCATGGATAATGTAGGGTTCCGCAGAAAGTAGTTTCTTGGAGATAACTCAAAAACGGATGAACCGATAATATGTGAAATAATTTTCATAGAAAATTAAGTACTAACCCTTCTTGGTATTTTTTCATATTTTTTAGACTTACGGATTAAAAGTTAGATGGGGGCTATTATATTTAGACTTTCGAAGCAATTATTTCTGAAAATATTGACTTAATAAAAAAAGTTTTAAAAATACTCTATATATATATATATATATATATATATATATATATGAGATATTTTTAAATCCGTATCGTACAACATGTTCATATTTACAAAAAAATATTGTTGACATTTAGTTTGTAATATGTATGTATGTCAGGAGGATCCAGCTAGGCTGGGCAGCATGTGGAAAACTACGCCGAGTCTTCTCGTCATCCATACCGCAATGCTTGAAAACGAAAGTTTTCAATCAGTGCGTCCTACCCGTAATGACCTACGGAGCTGAGACGTGGACACTCACGGTAAGGCTGGTCCACCAGTTCAAAGTCGCTCAGCGAGCTATGGAAAGAGCTATGCTCGGAGTTTCTCTGAAGGATAGGATTCGTAACGAATACATCCGACAGAGAACCAAAGTTATCGACATAGCTCAAAGAATTAGCAAGCTGAAGTGGCAGTGGGCCGGCCATATCTCGCGAAGAACCGGCAACCGCTGGGGTAAACGTGTTCTTGAGTGGAGACCGCGTCTCGGCAAACGTAGTGTAGGACGCCCTCTGGCCAGGTGGGATGACGATCTGCGAAAGACTCCAGGCAGATGCTGGATGCGGCAAGCTGAAGACAGGGCGCTATGGCGCTCATTAGGGGAGGCCTATGTCCAGCAGTGGACTAATATAGGCTGATGATGATGATGATGATGATGATGATGATGATGTATGTATGGAGTGCCTCACCTAAAAGATTTTTTTAGCAATTTAGCCAGAAAACTAAGTAGCGGCACATGAAACACACCTTTAGATAAAATTTCAGTCATATATGTTTTATAATAAAAATGGCTGTGACATACGGACGGACAGACGGACATGTTTCAAAAAACTTTTAAGGGTTCCGTTTTTACCATTTTGGCTATGGAACCCTAAGAAGTGTTTGCGCTGTGTTATATTTTAAAGATCTAAATTTAATGGGCTTACTGCTCTCATTTGTATGACGATTTCGTGCAAAAATACCGCTCCTTACATGTGCATTTTTACTATTCGCAACTCGCAACAGGCTTAGTTTTGTTAATTTATCGTAATTAAGTGAATTTTTACGGTTAATATTTAGAATCGCAACAAAAAAATAGCCATCTATTAAGCTCACTTGCACAGCAAAAAAAAATCCAAATTCACATGAAAACACCGCTTTGATGTGCATTCAGTTTTTTTTGCTGTACTAGTCAGTATTTTTTTATTTTTTTCTGATATGCGGAATATTTTTAACCATATTTCGTAAAATCATAAATATTTTGCCGCTCACTGTACTTCAAATTCAAAATCTAGGTTTTCATTTTTTTACATAAAAATCTACTAATCGAGATCGTTATTACTTATCTTATTTAGTAGCATTCCTAAAAAATGTCACCGTAGTACTTAATCACAGTATTCAAATCACAAAACATCCACAAAAGGATTAGGTATGATTATTATAAATCTGCCCGCGCGCCTCTGAGTAAAGTCATATTCTTTGAATATTATTGCGGTGCATCGCGGCGGATTTACGCACGATCGCAATGAGAAGGGTACGCGGGTGGCGCGGGTAGAGAGCGCCCAAACGCTCAAGGACACTCCGGCGACAATCGTCTTAATTTTCAATTCAACCCATATTAAGCGGGTTATTTTACGGTTCATTTATTTTGCAAATATAATTGATCCTATTTAACTATTATTGACTCTGTAATCATTTAAAGAGTTAAGAGTTGGAGTTTGAGCTGCTTTGAGAAAAATCTATTGTTCATAGCAACCGGAGTCGTCCTGACAAATGGTACATTGATTACATTAACAGTATCGAAATATCTATGTGTTTCCCCAGAAACTAAACTCGCACATCCGACGACATTGCAAGCTTTTCTACGCTAAAATCCGTCTGTATAAAAGCTACTGTATTGTTCAAGTTGATAGTTTATGAACATTGAACAGGCAATCTACCAACACTCGTAACGGCAGATGTCTGGTGCAAATCTGCACCGTCTCGCCGAATACACATATTAAGAATACTTGTATGAGAATGAAGGCGTATATCCAAAGACTGGTGTGATGTGCGAATCATTCTTGACTCACATTCGCGCACCTGTGAATTAGTATATTAATTTTCCGAATTTTAGAATCAGAGCGGTATTTTAATTGTTTTGCTGCGCGGTTTAACATTTCGGATTTCCCTCAGGGAAATTTTCAAGCGGTGAATTTCTATTAAATGAGCAACGTACCTACGTAATTAATGTTTCTGTCAACTCATATGATAATTTCTTATAACAAAATCCACGTAAATTAACATTATGTCAAAACGAAATTAACGTCAAGTTAGTGAACTAAATTTAGAGGACTAGAAGTGGTAGACGGAGAGCTGGCCACGGCAGGAATGACACAATAATGAGAGCAACGAAATTGATATAGTTAGACTGCTATACTATTGTTATTACCTAATCTGGCAATCTGGCAGCTTTAAGCCGGGGGGTTCAAGAGTAGCAGACCAAAAAAGTTGTTTAAAAATCTTGGGAACGACGCAATACTGAGAGTTCTTGCTTTAGTACGATATCGTGGCATTTGATGTATATAATTGGAATATAACGTGGAAGATGTCTCAGTGGGGGGAAAAGAGGCAGGTTGAAGTTAAATGCATTTATACCGGACGCCTGCGGTTTATTTTCTTCTGATCTGTGAAAACTGTTTGTAATTAATCAGGCGCTCGAATAAAACTTATTAGTTGACAGCTTTCCATGCCAAGACGGTATTACCGATAGTTATTTCTAAATAGGAAATCGACTTTAACAGCCAGAATTCTCGGTTTAAATTGTTATGGAAAAATATGTGACATATTAGGTTTTGTTCTGATAATGAACTTAGCTTACAAAGCCACATCATAATACAGCTACTCGTCACTAGATTGCGCTAATATCTACTAAACATAGACAGGGTATGACATTTGAATTCCAACTGCTGACCCAGCACGGGTGAGCAGTAGATAATTAACCAGTATAAGTGTGCCGCATTGTTACGAATCTCGCGGTCATTTTACACTGGCAGTTAGAGAAGTTGGCTCGCCAAGGGGCGCACAATCATTAGGAAATTACGGATATATGGCTGCCTAATTTGTCGATAAAAATATTAACCCTTAGCAATATTTTGACCATTGAATACTTAGAGAATTCAACCACCCGGAGTCGCCATTGACAGGCGTTCCCTTCTGCCGAAAACATATTACCAGTGGTCATACACATGTATGGACTGACGTTTATCTAACGTAGCTACGTACGAATAGCCATACATTTGACGTTCCCCTCCACCGCAAAAATCGGCAGACTTTTTTTGTATAGAAAATGACAGACATGGCTACTCCATCCGGGTTGAAGTCTCTAAGTTGAATACCGATTCTGATAGCCATCAGCAATAAAAGAAAAGTAATTTCTTATTTTATTATTATATTCTCTTTATTTATCCTTCTTCTTAGGCTACGTTTTTTTACAATATCAATATAAAAGTAATGTTGGAAATGTCATTGTGATAGTTGCCTTCCCCATTCATTTTAATTATATTAAGTAAGATTTAAACAAGGGTGTACTGAACCAAGTGACAGCTTACGTTTACGGGGTTGTCAAAATCCCCTTCGTTTATTTGCTGCATAACCACAGGTAAGATAAAACATTTATGTAGTTTATAGTAATAGAATTAGTTGAAATAACGGTTAGATTGGGCAAATTAAGTAATAAATCTTACATTTATGTATTTTTGTATTAAAATTTCTGATGTATCAGGTAGATTAGGGCAGGTCCAGCAATCAAACTAATCGCGTACTTGTCAACCCTAGATAATCGACAAGAAAAATTGTATGTAGAATGTAGACGTCATGTGCCACCGTTCATATGTCAAAGTTCTGTCAAACACTGATTTTGTAGGGAAGATTGAAGAAAAATGGCATGAAACCTTTAAAGAATAAAGATTAACAAATAAATTACGCTTCGAAAATGGGTATTTTATTGGGTAACAAGACACGAGACATTTTATTTTTGTAAACCTGAAAATGGGTTAATTTTTCACATGAGCATTGTTTAACTTTACTCGTTTTAATATTATATGTCGATGCTTATCCTTAATCATGAACTTTTATCGATATAAATATCGACTTTGCGCAGCATTTGAGTAGCGAGTATTTAAAGTGACAGAATGATAGAAAGTTCTAGATAAATAAATAGTACTATTTATAGATTATATAATTATTCAGATGGAGTACTGCTAACAACATTTTGTGATTCCATAATGAGCCAGTGTCCTCGTGGTTACGCACTACACACACATACGCACAACAATAATGAGCCGCTCCCCCGACAGTCGTGTCCAAACGTCTATGCAGTCAAGTGCTGTTAAAAAATAATTAAAATATGCCGTCGTGCGTTGTCAAATGCTGCAGAAATGCCACCGGTCAAACAAAAAAAACGGATGGGGTAACTTTTTACCGTTAAGTAAACAATTCATTGCGTAATCATATTAAAAATCAGTAAATTCGTAAACTATTAACTTCACGGTAGTGGTGTTGCCAGGTGGTTGAATAGGGAAACTTCCCGAATGTAAGGGGGTCTATAATCGCCGCGATATGTTGTCAATACGATATTGACGTCACCACTCCTAACTAGACGTTTCATATTCGTTGAAAATGTGCGTGAAACGTTTTCAACGAATATTATAACGTTACCTAATAGTTAATAACTTTTATGCTTTTGTGAGCAAATTATTCATTATTATTTTTTGAATACAATTTGTAAATAAACAAAATTATATATATCTTAAAATTATTCCAAAAACTTCGTAAAACAAAAAGCCCATCTATACCTATAATAAAGCTGAAGAGGGTCGAAAGTCTGTACATGGAAGATAATCGAAAAAAAGTTGGCTGGGGATACTTAGAATCGATAACAGAACACGTTCCAACAATTTTTAGAATTTTTGTCTGTTTATCTGTTTATCTGTTTGTCTGTTTATTTGACCGCGCATCACGTGAAAACGGCTGAACGGATTTTGATGAAATTTTGTATAGAGATAGTTTGAGTCTCGGGAAAGGATAATATATAGTTTTAATCCCGAAAATCAACCCTGGTGGGGGTGAAAATGGTGTTTAAAATTTGTATGGAGAATTTTTAACCGCTGATACGATTTAGATAGAGATGAGTATGGAGATAATTTGAGTCTCGAGAAACGTCATAGGATAGTTTTCAAACCCTTGTGGGGGTGAAAAGTGGGTTGGAGTTGGTATGAGGAATTTTTTACCGCTGAACTGATTTTGATGATAATTGGTATAGAGATAGTATGGGTCTCGAGAAAGGACAAAGGATAGTTTCATCTTCAAAAAAGCCCCCCCCCCACCCCTCCCTCCATTTTACTTTAGAATCTTAGGTCCAACAATCTATCTTATACATATAATAAAGCTGAAGAGGGTCGAAAGTCTGTACATGAAATATATTCGAAAAAAAGTTGGCTGGGGATACTTCGATAACAGAACACGTTCCAACAATTTTTAGAATTTTTGTCTGTTTATCTGTTTGTCTGTTTATTTGACCGCGCATCACGTGAAAACAGCTGAACGGATTTTAATGAAATTTTGTATAGAGATGTGAGAATGAGTGTATAGTGACAGTGAGAAGTGACAAAGTGAAAAAAGTAAAAAAAGTCGAGAACCTGAAAGTAAAAAATGTCGAAAATGTCAAAAATGTCAAAATTTCAAAACATTCAAAAAATTTCCAAAATTTCAAAAATTTCGTAAATTTCAAAAATTTCAAAAATTTCAAAAATTTTAAAAATTTCAAAATTTCAAAAATTTCAAAAATTCAAAAATCACAAAAATCTCGTAAAATTTAAAAATTTCAAAAATATCAAAAATATCAAAAATTTCAAAAATATCAAAAATTTCAATTAAAAAGAATACAAAAAAAAAATAACTACAAAAATTAGGAAAAAGTCAAAAATGAAATAAAATTAAATAACAACTTCTTTCCAACCGAAACGCACTCAGGTATTTTTTTTCTCTGACGTTCATTAGTGCATTGTAATTTGCTTACATTGAAGAATAAATATCTTGATCTACAACAATATCATAAATCCTCTATTCCGCGTTCAGAAACCGTATGTAATTACCACCATTAATGCAATCAGTAACGTAACATCAGTGTATTATCTGTGACAGTGTGGTAAAAACGTATGAAAATTCATTACCTACGGTAACGTAATGAAAATTCGCCCTCCTCCCCGACCGCCGGCACAATAAGGTTGGTCATGGCGGTCATTCTAATGGTTACCGAACACGTCACTTAGGATTTTTTTAATATGTGTGTAGATAAAGCAGTGTATGCTTCTATTAGGGTACACATAAAATGGGGTGAATTTTTTTTCGCTCCAACTCTATCTTGTTGGGTATTATTGAATAGGTCTTTCAAAAGGAATAGAGGTCTTTTAATACATTTTTTGGATGAAACTGATAGTTTCGTAAATATTAGATTTGAAAGTTCAAACAAGGGCGTCTCTTCCATCTAACTTGTGAACCGTGGGTACAAACAGGGCGGCAACTACGAAACTCTACACTGAGCATCGCCCGACATACTCTTGGCCGGTTTTTTTGCATTGTTATCCCAGAAATCACCCCTTAAAGATTACTAATTCCAATTCAAGAAAATCCCCGGCCAGGTTAGCACGTAGCCTATAAAAATTAAACGTTTAAAAGGGGGGTAATTTGCATGGGTCACCTCCCCCCCCCCCAAGTACACCTCAAATAGAAAAAAACGTTACTGACCCCCTCAAAAAATCATTTCTGCATTTGTGACCCCCCCCCCCCCCCCATTTCAACCGCACCTGTTCTTACCTTTCATGCTTAGACTGATTTGACGGGAGGATCGATTTGGAAAAGTGGTACTGTATCCGATATACACCTACTGAAACTACTACTATGTCGTTTAAATCATGCCAAAAAAAAGTATTGATTTTTGACTATAGTTTCATTTAGTGGTAATTGTAAAATATTTTATCAGGACAACTGTCCTCTAGCGTATCCATCTGTCAACTTTCCTTCTTCTTCTTCGGCGGAACTTCAAGTTCCGCCTCCAGGGTAGCGGGAGAGAAATTAGGGGCAAATTAGCCACTTACACAGACCGAATTCCACGCGGGCGGAGCCGCGGGCACAGCTAGTATCTAAATAAATTCCCCTCCCCCAAAATCGTGTTACGTAATAAATGAATACGTTATAACACTTTTAGTTGTCTTCGTCTTAGCGAGGGCACTGCCGTGCCTCCAGATTAAAAAGGTATAAAGTATGCTGAAAATAATAGTATTGGGACGACAAGAGAGGCCAGTACTCAACAGTATTCGTGTAATGTTAATAAATAGTAAATTTGGATATTTTTAATTTTACCTTTTAGTCGCCTCTTCAGAAATATATTTCATCAAATTTATTAAAACAGGTGCTTATTCATTCTATTTAACCATATATATTAATAATCAAATTTTTTAAATTCAAAAATACTGTATTAATAATTGGGAAAATTTGTATTACATGGCAACACTCGTCTGGGCACATACATTCAAACCAGCCGCCATCTTGCGTCACAGTTTGTTGTACAGGCATGCTCCATCCTTTTAATTTATTCATCCAAGGTACTATTATTTACTTGGTGGTACTACCAATGCGCAACATAGATTACCTCACTAAAATTCCGCATTATATCGTTAATGAAGGCTGGCAGTCGTTATCTATATGCTGTTTCATTTATTAAATATTGAGCTGCCTGTCGCACCAGTGGATTGTAGGTTATGTACAATATTTGAAACTACAAAACCTAACGCCTACTCAATGAACTCGATTCATTTATCATTTTGTGAGAAAGATTGGCGCCATTCGTATGCGGGAACACTCATACTTTGGCCATATATCGAATTTAAAAACACGTTGATACATTATTTTTGTATGGAAGATTCCCTGTCATACGCTTAGAATACTCTCGAAGAATGGTAACAATAACACTGTTAGTTTCCTTGAAAGGAGAGGTTTTTGATAACTACGGACTCTGCATAGGTTTAAAAACTTCCTGCCCGTGAGTACCAAAAAGCTGCTTGTGCAGGCCTTAATTTTTCCTATTATAGACTAAGCTGATGTGTGCACTACCAACATTTCCCAGGCTTCCCTAAACAGACTCGATCGTATATTAAATAATAGAAAACGCTTTATTTTCGACTTGCGTAAATTAGATTACGTCTCAGGTTATCGTTACCAACTGTACATTAGTTTTGGGATATTAGGATTTAGGATTTTTACTGTATAAGTTTCAAACGGCTGTACTTACTTGTAAATTAGTCACTACACAATATAATCAAAGACTAAATATTTTCATTATACCTTATTGATAATATAAAAAAAATAGCCATTTTAAAAATCGTTTTCCTACCTGCACTCAATTTTCTATTCTTTAAAACAATAGATTATTTTTAATTAGTCGGTACAGTCGCCACCAAATATATCGGAGCGGCCAAGGTACTCAAAAATATCTGAACTTACACTTTATCGCCTTGACAATAGAGGCGTTGTTCAGATATGTGTGACCACCTTGGCCGCTTCGATATATCTGATGGCGACTGTACTTAAATTATTAACGCTAATATATGTAGTGATCACGCGAGTCGTTTTGTATGCTCAATCTAATGTGCAACATAAGTTGTGCGGTTATTCCCACCAATAGTTGTGTGCACCTTGGCGAGCCAACTGCTCAAACTACCAGTGTAACATGACCGCGAGATTCGTAGCAATGCAGCTATACTGGTTTTTTTTCTACTGCTCACCCGTACTAGGTCAGCAGTTGGAATTCAAATGTCATACCCTGTCTATGTTTAGTATATATTAGCGCAATCTATTGACGAGTAACTGTATTATGATGTAGCTCAGTAAGCTAAGTTCATTATCAGGCCAAAACCTTATATGTCACATATTTTTTTATAACAATTTAAACCGAGAATCCTGGCTGTTAAAGTCGATTTCCTATTTAGAAATAACTATCGGTAATATCGTCTTGGCATGGAAAGCTGTCAACTAATAAGTTTTATTCCAGCGCCTGATTAATTACAAACAGTTTTCACAGATTAGAAGAAAATAAACCGCAGGCGTCCGGTATAAATGCATTTAACTTTAACCTGCCTCTTTTCCCCCCCACTGAGACATCTTCCACGTTATGTTCCAATTATATACATCAAATGCCACGATATCGTACTAAAGCAAGAACTCTCAGTATTGCGTCGTTCCCTAAATTTTTAAACAACTTTTCTGGTCTGCTACTCTTGAACCCCCCGGCTTAAAGCTGCCAGATTGCCAGATTAGGTAATAACAATAGTATAGCAGTCTAACTATATCAATTTCGTTGCTCTCATTATTGTGTCATTCCTGCCGTGGCCAGCTCTTAGTCCATGGTGAGGCATTCACTGACATCGTTTTCACTGGCTTAAAAGTTTTAAAAAAAATAAGCACTGTTCTCAAAGAAAAAATATGACGAGTTATTAGCTCTGACTTGAAGGTTAGTTTGATGCCACTATTAGGACTCAGAGAATGTATATACGCACGTGACTACTCATCTGCTTGTTGAACAATATGACGTTGTCTATTAACAATCCGTACCGTACGTATGAAATCACATCTATCAACTGACGTAGCTATATTATATACGTGTGAAAATACACATACGCATGTCTTAATAAACAGCAAGCCCGAATATCCTTAATAAGCCACCAAGGTCCCCGGAGACGGGTATCTACAATGGCCACAATTGAGAGGTCCCTAGCAGCATTGACGTCACAGCCATTGACCCTCTTGCCGGTCTATTTGTGTGACAATCACCGCGTCTTGTAACAAGATATGAACAAACAAAAAGCTTGTTTGATAATAATATCTATTTTACAAATAACTACTTTAATGATTCCGATTTAATCAAATAGGAAAGCTTTCTTAAGTGATTAAATATCATAATTTAAAACATTTGTGGGAATGACCGTAGATTATTTGCATGTCTCTACAGGATCTGATAGCATTGAATAGTTATTACGTTGTGTTTCAAGAATATTACATAAATAAAGCTACTTAATTATAATTTGCCCGAAATGTAACATTGACAAATCCGTGTGTATATTTAGCGGTGTGACGAGTAGTTATATTATGTTTTTTCTACTTAATATCAAACGGGACGCCCAGTGTATATTTGGATTCAAATTCGCTCCAAGAAGTTTCTACAAGTGACCAGGTACAGTCAGCTGAAGAGAAAAGGACCCCCCCCCTGCATACAAACTTTGTATGCAGGGGGGGGTCTATTTCTATGCAGCTGACCGTACACAAACATCGCCATCGAAGCAATTAGTATTGCTACCTAACCCTGTATTCCTACGGTCTCCTAATACAATGGATTCAAATCCGCTCCAAGAAGTTTCTACAAGTGACCAGGTACACAAACATCGCCATCGAAGCAATTAGTATTGCGACCTAACCCTGTATTCCTACAGTCTGCTTATTAAGTGGTTTTAAGATACAAGCTCGTGTAATGTGATTACAACAGTTTTGTAAAGACTTTTAAATACAAAATACGTCTCTCGCGGCGGAACGAGCTTGGAGAATATGCAAAACAAACAACAGAAGCGCTGAAGCTTCACGAAAGATACGTTACGTATAGATGTTACGTTAAAAATGGTAAAACAAAGGAACTAAGTACGTCAGCTACCTGCCTGCATAGTTTTCAAGTAACATTATCTAGAGAGCAGAGACCTGCGAAACAGGGCTTTTAGGTATTCCTATTGCTAAGCTTTGCAATTAAGAAAACCAGTACAATGGTAATGGAAAAAGCAACCAGCACTAAGTGCGAAGAAAACGCCCATGACAGGCCGATACAGAAGTAATTCCATAAATACCGTTAATTCTAATTTTCCCGCCATAGTTTCTAAACTGTCACTAGATTGACATGTGAAAGAATCCATGAACCTTCTTGCAGAATAAAATACTTGAATCATGACGACCCCACTGAACCACTTACGGTCGGAAAGCTATGAGAATTACAATACAACGTGGGTGTTGCTCCCATTCAAGCTGAAACGAAAACTGCATCCTGGTACCGCTAGCAGGGGGAGGGGGTCGACGACCGAGGGGGAGGCGAAGGTGCATTCGCCTGGAGTTGCATAACCCGAACGACGACCGAGCTCTATTTTATTCAGGTGCACGTGCATTTAAAAAGGTTGCATGAGACAAGTAATAAAGAGGTATAAAATTTACTTTGTGCAATTCAATTTGAGTGATGATAAAAGATGTTCCAGTAACGGATCGTTGACATCCGATTTAGATGCATTGCGGATTGTGGACAGTAGGTGCCGATTATGAGAAATTAATAACTTATACGCCCTGAATGTATTTGTGTTACCCCAAACTACTCTACAAAAAAGATTCAGGCCATTCCTGTAAATCTAACCCGTGCCGACTTGCATCGTAATTTCCCCATACAAATTACTATGAAGAAATTTGAGCAGAAGATAAGTTGCTACTTTTTTGTCGGTTTTCGGTTAGCAGGAAAAAAAAATCATAAAAAAATTAAAAGTCGGATTACAGTTACGGGTTAGAGTATTTTGAGGTAAACGAAATATATTTAGGAGGTATGGCGTTGTTGTTCTCAAAATCACAATACTGGTACACCCTAGTGGACAGATACAGTTCACTAAGCAAAGCAATATCCAGAGCCTGCATTCAACGACCAAAAATCTAATTCTACTTCATTAGCAGTGCGAAGTTAATACTCGTAAACTCGATGGCCAGATAGCTTGGGCCAAAAAGGGTTTTGGAATGGCGAAAACAGAAAAGAAGAAGCGTAGGAAGGCTCGTAACAAGATAATCCAGAAATTAGTCCAAGATTCAAGAAACTGTTATATTTGGACAGCATACAATTGGTCTTGGTGTAGATAGCGTAGATGATTGAGGAGGACTTCACCAGAAGATGACATTTTTCGGCTGACAGTCATGTTCTTAAAATCTTCGCGCTAGCTAGTGATGTTCAACCCAATACAAAACACGCCGAAAGCACATCCGAGAATACACTCTCTGAATCTATTATGAAATGGAGTTGAATAGATAACCCAGACGATTACCTTAACCGAAGTTATTATTCTAGACATTGTAATATACTGAAAGGAATATTCCATTACCTCGATTTATTAATACAAATAATATTACGATTTTGTGGGAACAAATACATTTTTTATCGATATAAATTTGCCTGTTAGTTTTAGAAGCTCGCGTGAAAGAAATTAAACGACTGTTATAAATATAAAAACCGGCCAAGAGCGTGTCGGGCCACGCTCACTGTAGGGTTCCGTAGTTTTCCGTCCGTCACAGTAAGTGTCCCCACTTAAGAGTTAATAACACTGCCATGTAGGATATGATATGAGAGTTCCACGTACAGCGACATCTATCGGCAAATTAAGTAAACTATTGCGCGCGAGCATAAAGTATGGAAGATGATTTTTATGGGATAATTCTTTATTGCGTGAACCGATTTTCACCGTTTTTACTTTATTTGAAAGCACGTCATTTCATTGTAATTTTGTAGAAATTACAGGTACAATAAACACCTACTTATACGGTTAAATTACAATCTTAGTTCAGAAATTATTTTGTATTTTTTTTTCAGAAACTATTCATCCTATCAAGTTCAAAATAATTTTCCTAGAAAGTTTTTATAAAGTTCTACTTTTGAGATTTTTTAAATATTTTTAAAACTTATGGTTCAAAAGTTAGAGGGGGGGGGACGCATATTTTTTTACTTCTGGAGCGATTATTTCCGAAAATATTTACATTATCGAAAAATGATTTTAGAAAACCCCTATTCATTTTTAAATACCTATCCAATAATATATCACACGTTAGGGTTGAAATGAAAAAAAAAATCACTCCCCACTTTACGTATAGGGGAGGTACCCTAATAAATAAAAAAATTCCACTTTTTATTTTACCACTTTGTCGGCGTGATTGATATACATATTATATTAGTACCAAATTTCAGCTTTCTAGTGCTAACGGTCACTGAGATTATCCGCGGACGGACGGACGGACGGACGGGCAGACATGGCGAAACTATAAGGGTTCCTAGTTGACTACGGAACCCTAAAAAGGGGTTTTAGTTCTAAGTGTGAGAAGAAAGAAGTTAATAAGTTCACCAATTGACCGTGTCAAAGAAACATAAGGATTGTCCATACGAAATAACTCGAAACCAAACAATATCTCTACGACTTGCGAATGGAGTACGGAACTTTTAAAACATTTTGACTAAAGGTTTGAAACTTTCCTCAATACCTAGACTTAATATCGATCCAATTTGATTTTAATCTTAGACCGCGCAGAAGGTGTGGCCCTATCGTAACGGATACTTAATTACGTGTTGTTGTTACATTGACCCAGATGGTAATGTGTGAAAATAAACAGTGCACGTGAGAGAACGCCAGGTGTTGCTCCTGATCTAATGCATTGTATGAGGTCGGGTTTTACTCAGGGGTGTCGTCGGACTACTGAATAACGTTTAACTTGTTGAAGGAAGAAATGAGAAAATATGTTTGGAGCTGCACTTTTTATGTCATTTCAAAATGCAAAAAAAAAACGCCAAATTTAAGCGTTGCAAGTGCAATCTCAGATACAACTCTGGCGTCTAGAATTGGTAGGTAAGTGAAAATACCAAACTAAATTAATGTGATTTATTCTATAAGTAACTACTACTGATAATAATACTGATAATGATGTGGAATCATATCTTGAAACCCAACACAATTATACATCAATGGTTTACTTTGGAAACGCTATTAATAATTATGATTGTAGTTTTTTTAATACGGAAGTTTATAGCTAAGGATAATGTTTATCAAGTTAATAAGCTTCACGCTTATCAAAACGTGAGGCGGTGCAAGACAAAAGGAACCTAATCAATTTAGAATGCGCCTCCTTGATTACTTATTAAAGGAATTGATTGAAGATTTTTGAGCCAAAAAGGAAATATCCACGCATTTTACGAATAATATTAATCTTTTGTATCTGTAGCATTGGTAAATGAGACTGTTAAAATGTTATATTATATTATTCACTTTTTTCTATTTTATACAACGAGGAACTGAAATTTGTTTTATTTATTTATTTATTCGGGGAACCAACAGCTAATAATAATAGTATAGCTATATTGGTAAGTAACAGAGAGCCAATTAAAGGTTCCCACCAGTAGCGTCATTATACCAAAAAACAATTGGTGGTTTACAGTAAATTATACAACATGTTATCAACTATTACCTACTAAGTGAATATAAACAAAATAATCTGAGACTTATACATTAACATCATGGCTTGTACATTACATCTATATAACTATATTAAATTACTACATATAATAGACTCCTTATAAATCGTACATCCATATCTAACGTCCTCTATTAAGAAACCTTTATCTGTGGTGCATCGTAAAGTTTACTTTAGAGTATCGATAGCCCATACGATGATCGATACATTAATTACATTCAAATTTCGAACATTACGGGAGGTTGGGGAGGAGGGCGTTCCAGTTGGCCATGGCGGTGCAATGGCGGTCATTCTAATGGTTTCCGAACACGTCATTGAGGATTAATAATACAATGTCTGTTGATAAAGCAGTGTATGTATCTGTACATAATTAGGCATTAAAACAGTCGTGTGATATTATTAAACTACACTCGTATTTTAATGCCCTTCATTATGTAGCAGTCACATAGACTACTATTCCCTACATTAGAAATGTCTTTCAAAAAATGTTAACAGAAATAAGTCAAATTGTTCCAAAAATTGTAGGTAGGTATTTCTTTGCATTTTCTTGACCCCAGTCAATTTCTTCAAATTGAGTTGAGATGAGACCCATTAAGAAAAAGCGTTACATTAAAGCGCTTTCAAATAATTATATACAGAATTAGGCGGTTTAAATATTACTGTAGCTGAAAAGGAGAGCAAGGAAATAATAGAGACACGTGTCACCAGTCTAGAAACAGATAAGTATGAAAGAGATGTGCTGCACGAACCTAATTTAATCATCATTAATCTATTTGAAAATGGTAAGACGCATATCATAGCAAAATAGGAATAACTTAGTATTTCTTATCAAAGGTATCTAAGATTCAAAGCTATCATTTAACGTGCACTGCTAAGAATAACAAATTATATTGTAAAGTTTTATTTATCCGAGAAGACGAGTTTCAGTCAAATTCAGTTGTCTTCAATGGAAAAAAGTACACATTTTTGTTTGTCTTTCTGCGGTGCATAACTACCGGTACATGGTAGTGTTCCAATTTGATTGAATCGACAACCCTGTTATAAAATTGAGAAATACGCTTCTGTTTATTACGTATGACCTCAGACTACTATTGCACATGCATGGAAATGTCACACTAACGTATTAGTTCATGACTTGATCGGGTGTAACCCTTCACTAGTTAGTGCAGAGGCTTAGGGTTCGAAATTGTGTAGATATTTTTGGATTTGACCTTACATGCGTGCGTTACAGCGCAAGGGCTCTACTTCGTGATATTATCTGAATACTGATAACAGGATTTATACGAATAACGTGCGCTGTTAAGTCATCATTTACATATGAGGCTGATTGAGGCTATATAAACTTAAGTAAATGAACGCACGTTTTTTTTTAGTGTATGAAACACAACATGTGACGTCATTTAGCCGATACTTCGACGACTGTTACATACGCCCTTTCTGCCCAAGTAATAATATAAATGGAGTCACTAAATTAATTTTGATCAAGTTAAAAATCATCGTAAATGATTGCAACACGTCAAACCAAATTTACCGAAATTATTGTATTAATATGTCCGAGTTTTATAATTAAAAGTCACAACAACTTTATGATATGCTCATAGAAAGAAGCATAGCAACCATTTCCTTCCGATAACCTTTGCCTCTGTTGCCGACATTCTCGTTCAGACTGCGCTTGGTCTCATTATCTATAGTATACATTGATAAGATAAACTCTGCGCTGAACCATACACTCATCGTTTACAGCTGATATTAAGTTAGGTCTAACAACTAGCTTTACGCCATTAAAGACTTTATTATTTGTTTCGCAACTATAAATACTTGAAGATAATGTTGACCAAGATAAACAAACTAATGGCGAAGACAAGATAAACATGAAAACGTGATTGAGAAAATCGTTCGATGTTTGCCGGGAGCCTTGTAAAGCAGAAACTACGAGTGGAGTGCAGACAGAAAAAATCAACAAGCTTATTACGCATGTGCAAAACTTTGACAACGCGGAGATAAAATACGGGATTAATAAATCTAAATCGGCGATATATTGCCGGAATGAAAACAAAAGTATGTAAATACAATAAAAATACGTATTTTGCGTAGATGAGAGAGGAATAATATGAAACCACGACGACTTTGACAACAAGAATAACAATTAAAAATAAACCCTTAATTAAGAACACCAGATACTCAAAAAGCCACGTTTGGAATGAATATGTGTTAACTTCATTATAATGTAAACAAGTCACATTAAAAGGAAAACAATAAAAAATACTTTTACTAACTGCAGGGTAGGCGAGTACAGAGTACTTTAGGTCCAATTTAATTTCTATCGAAATTTCTAAGGCGATAATACTGTTGTCTAGATAACGTGAATATATGATTATTTCATAAATATGAAACGCAGCCAGCCCAGCCGTTGAGGCGAGGCGGCTAGGTACTTGAAATTAATATATGCACTGAAAATACAGACCAATGTAAAGGCGCAGACGGTCCGTTGAAAAGATAACAAAAACACGCCAGAATGAACAAACATAATCCAATCATGCTGAACAAAGACATACAATTACAGTATGATAGGAAAGATACCTACACTGTAGTCACTATACTTCATTATATAGTTGCATAGACTAAGATATAAGAGATATAACGGGAAATAGATATTTTACGTTTACAACTTTTAGTTAAGGTCCTCAAGGTAAAGTCATCTGGTTGGCAGCTTTTTAATAGATTACACTTTTTAGTTTCTATTGGCTTTTGTAGTTAGGTTTTGTAATACATAAATTGCTACATTTTAATTTTATTCAATTTATATTAAATAAAACTTTACAATATCTAACGCTCTACCCCGAACTATTGCAAACTTTAATATAATATCCAACCAGGGTCAGGAGTTCAGGACCCGCAACAATTTGAAAACTTTGTGATTCATCATGCCTGATTATGCAAAGTAAACACATTTATGTTATTCATAAATAGAACATGTAATTTGACAAGTATTGAACTCTCAGGTATATGTAATTTTCATCACTAGACCCCGTTATCTTGTCGCATGAAGTAGTAGTACCTAGTGACACCTCTTTGAAATTATCAGTGACATACAGTATCGACATTTAGATAGTCGATAAAAAAATCATTCACGCTCTACTGAAAAACAAAATCTATGCGACAAGATAACGGGGTCTATTCATCACACTTGCTCACAAAGCGTGCTATTTCACTCAAGTAAAGCGGGAGCTGAAGCATATTTTCCTTATACGGGAGTAATAGCTTTTGTTTTAAATTATGTCATTAACTCATACGAACCATGAAGGTTATATATAAAATATTTGTTTTTTTTATCATTTCTTTTTTTGTTTTTCAATTAAAAAAACTTTAATTACATTCCAATTTCAAGCATCTTCTGGTAATCTGTATACCAGAAGATGTTCGAAATTTGAATGTAATCAAAGTATCTGTCACCGATACAATAAAATAAAACGCAATGCAGATACAGGTTTCTGTCTTAATGTTTCTGAACATATTATAGGGAAGTAACGATATGGGCGAAGATAAGATCATAAAATACCCCGATCATACAAACCTGTAGTTCGTACATTTGAGGGATCACATATCTCGAGTCGTTAATGCATTTAGTTATTAAAAACCGCCCAAGTGCGTGTCGGACCACGCATAGGAGGGTTCCGTACCTTCAATGGAATAAGAACCAAACTAATACCAAAAGGTCGTATCTGATGCCTATGGAAGAAGTTTTTTGGAGATAACTCAAAAATGGCTGAACCGATGATGTTCAAAACAAAATCGTAGAAAGTATATGATAAGGCGCATCTCTTCAAATTTTTTAATATTTTTTGAACTTACGGTTCAAAAGTTACAGGGGGGGACACACAACTTTTCTGACTTTCGAAGCGATTATTTCAGAAAATATTCACTTAATCACAAAATAGTCAAAGAAACCTCAATGTTATTTTGAAAGACCTATCGATTGATGTGTCACATGTTGATATTTGGTTATTTTTTTATTTTATTTAGTTACCTGTATGGAGCGCCCCCCTAAAATATGTTTTTTTTTTCAAATTTAACTACATAACTAAGTAGCTGCATACAAAATACACCTTATGTGTAAATTTTATTCAGATACGTCGTATAGTTTCCGAGTAAAATGCCTGTGACATACGGACGGACAGACAGACAGACAGACATGACGAATCCATAAGGGTTCCGTTTTTTGCCATTTGGCTACGGAACCCTAAAAACGCTACTATGTTGCTGTCTATTAAAACCTGTCTTTAGCACTTGACCTTGCTACTAGTACTCACATTTATTTCCACATTGGGGTGGAGCGTAATTTTGCGCGATAGACGTCGATAAACAGGTAGGTAACTTTTATAGCACAGAGGCGACATAACAGATATTTGACGTCACAACAAAAACACCTCTACCTCTATGCCACGTACTTATCACGCGACTCGTGCGTGAACGTGAAATACTTTTGGATAACTAAAACTACAATTCCAAAGTTCGGGAAGCACGCCAAAAAATGAGTTCTGCAAGTTTTTAAACCTTATGTGAAGGCCTCGTGACGCAAATTAAGTCTTACATGAGCTAAGAGGTATTTAGCCAGTAACAATAGGCTGGTATATATATTCTTAATAATAGATGAGTATAATACCGACTCTTAAATGGCAGTCGTGACCTTGAAGTACGGGCCATAAACGCGACACAATTTACGAGCGGCAAAGGCGACGAGGATAAGAAAATTCGTGACTTCACCTTAACTTGGAGAAAACTCCGCGAATCAAGCCGGAAGCTAATAATTGACTTGCTTAATTCTCGGTGCGAAATATTAACGATGTTAAACGAATTAATAATATAGGACTGATGTATTAAGGGAACATTGTGGTTGTTTGGAAAGAAGTAAAAACAGTCATAAAAATAAACTATAAGAAAATTCGTGACTTCACCTTAACTTGGAGAAAACTCCGCGACTCAAGCCGGAAGCTAATAATTGACTGCTTAATTCTCGGTGCGAAATATTAACGATGTTAAACGAATTAATAATATAGGACTGATGTATTAAGGGAACATTGTGGTTGTTTGGAAAGAAGTAAAAACAGTCGTAAAAATAAACTATACATACATGGACATTGAAACAAATAAAATCCATTAAAAGCAGCAACAACCACTCCGCGACAATATTTCTTGTTAGCGATGAGAGCGGATCGGGAGAGAAAGTTATAGGTTTATATTATAGCCCAGTGAAATAGGATCGTAAAAATCTAATGAAATGCCGACGTCTAGTCGACACTGTTCGAGAATAAACACACATAAAATGACAGATTTAAAATGATCACAGAATCTTATTCAAGAAAAACATTGAAAACCGGCCCAGTGCGTGTCGGACCACGCATAATGGAGGATTCCGTACCTTCAATGGAATAAGAACAAAACTAATACCAAAAGTTCGTATCTGATACCCATGGAAGAAGTTTTTTAGAGATAATTCAAAAATGGCTATACCGATAACGTTCAAAACAATTTTCGTGGAAAGTATGTAATAAGGCGTAATCTTCCCATTTATTTTCATATTTTTTGGACGTACGGTTCAAAAGTTACAGGGGGGGGACACACACACAATTATTCTGACTTTTGAAAGCGATTATTTCTGAAAATATTCACTTAATCACAAAATGTTCAAAGAAACCTCAATGATATTTTGAAAGACCTATCGATTGATGTGCAACATGTTGCAGGGTTCTGTTTTTGCCATTTTGGCTACGGAACCCTAAAAATCAAGGATGTTTAACAAGTCAATGATCTCATTTTAGATTGCGAAAACGTCCAGAGATCAATCTCAGCAGAAAATTAATCCTGCAAGCCAAATAGTCATCAAAAGCAAGAGTGGGTTTCAAGCACGGATGATCGAGTTTCAATGCTTCAAAAGCGAACTTATACAAATGAAGTATTAAAGTCAGAAACAATGATGGAAGTTAAAATTGAATCGAGGGTTTCGTGCAAATACACACGCAAAAATATGAGTTCGTTAGAATTAATGTTATTTTGTCATTCGCACATGTTTGTTTTTCATTGGAAAACACAGACGCTGTCTGTTGTTCGGGAAATGTTCAAGTCCGACAGTAACTTCCAACATAGCCATGTGAGTGTCAGTGACCTTTGACATTTAACTTGCTTAAACTGTTGTGCGGTTCAGCATTATCAAGAACTCAGCAATTATCAAGGCGTGAACGTAGGATTTTCACATAAAATTATGAGAGCCGCTTGGTTACAAACAAAAGTGATACGAAATGGGTTGAATTTGTGGAAGACGTGGAAGTAACCGATTCGCGTGTCCGGCGTCCGGCATAAATTCAGATTCAATTGTACTTTGAAAATATCCGAGGGATAAGTTTTGGAGACCACAAATACGAAGTTGGAATTTCATTTGCAAACTCATTACAATATTCATGTAACTAGAGTTAGGTCAGGCGGGCGTGTATAAATTACAAACTTTTAAGAGCCCGTGGTATTTCATATTTCACTGGAATGCCATAGAGCGATGTATTTCTTAATTACGTCTTAAGATTTTTCAGTATTTTTTATCGGGGAAAATCTTGTATGTACGACTATTAACTCTCCAAAGATTTCAAAAGGGATTTCATGTAACAAAACGTACAATGTCTCGTTTATAAGTATTGCTACCAGTGCCAAGCATTTTGTTGGATACGCCAAAGAGGCGCCCCTGACATACAGTCCAAATCAGTCAATGCTCAGCTGTAGGCAGATCAAAACAACCTCGGCCTTGCCTACCATTCCTGCCGTCATAATAAATAGACTGAGTATATGACGCAAGCTAACTGTAACTGGGCGGATACATCAGACTACAAGTATGTATAAATAAATGGCATCCCAGCAAGATATAAATAAAATTAGTTTTGGGTGTGAATGAACTTGCAGCGAATTGAAAAGTCCTTGCGAGCAATGTAGAATAAATGGGCTCGAGGGAGTAGTATTGGGCCTATTATAATTGTTGAATAAATCATGCCAATTTCCATAGGCCGGTTGAGGCTGAGGACAACTCCCATTTGGTTTGCCAACCAAGCATGCTAACGCCTCATGTTAGTGGTAGTGAAGAAAATTTGTTACACAAGACGCTTGTGCCCGATCAAAGGACTTCCTATTTGTTCGTTATCGGAGCTCGTCCCTTTATCGCCTTCGACTTAGCACTCGGAAATCGAGGAACGGCTGACAAGGATATTAATTTACGCGAAAAATTCTTGCAACATAACATCAAGGGATTTTACATTTCCCTTTGTAGAAGAGGAAGATTGGATTTGAGTAAGCGCGGACAGGTCGTCAAAATATAATCGGACCCATAGCCCAGTGTTAGCACTTTGAAGCCGCAGGTAATACAATTTTTTGCTGTAATTTAAGTGTCGGCACTTAGGCCCCCTCTTTCGTTTTATTGACGACGCCGACGTGGCTATTCTAAATGAGGATACGTTGAAGACTAATTACAAATTGTACGTGACACGACATTAATATTTCACGAGTAAACAATATCTTTTAGTAAATCGGATACTTGTTACGCGATCAATATCCTTAATTAGACAAGGTCGACGCTTAATTGAATATAATGAATATTTTACCAATTAGGCAGTTTGTGTTTAGATACCAGTTTATTTTATCATAAGTACCTAATCTATATCGTGAACTACAAATCGACAATGCTCGTAAAATCTGGTGCTACCACTTTATAACCACGTATGTCGTGAATATGAATCTAAATAAAGTACACAAAGGAAATTGACTTAGTAAATAACATTAAAAGATAACAAAACGGTAACTTACCTTACTTATACGTATGTGATAAGTTTACTAATTCATTATACTCAAGAAACTTTACCTGAAAATAATGTTAAACACAAAGAAGAATTTACAGATATATACAATGCTTTTGCTATCCTAGACTTACCTTATGATGTAGTTGACGCAGACGACACTGACAGGCTTTTGCTGCTTGTCCGTGATGACGGTGGCCTGGGTCTGAACCCAGGCGTAGCCACCAGTCTTCGCGAGGAAGCGGTATTGCCCGGTCTCGCATTGTCCTTTGGAGAACACTGCAAAGAAAGTGAACATCAAATGTATGCCAATGCTTTTACTGCGCGGGTAAATTTTATTCCAAAGGGATAGCAGTTAATTTGAAAACATGGTAAAATACTGAGACAAATCGACAGTTTTCGTTCGCACATCTGCCGCTTATGTCACCGAATTATCCTTTTCGACTTTATGGATGACATAAAAGAGGGCGATATTGCCTATGCCTTCAGCTAAATTGTTAGTCCTTCTGCTCGTCTGATTGAAATTGCCCTTTTCAAATAGCCTGATAAAGTGGACACAATATTACAAAAACGCAATTTCATAATCTACAAATACGGAAAAATATATAACAATGACATTGCAAAAGTAATGGATCAAATATAGCACCGGATTTTCGGAGTTTATAAGCTCGGATCAGAAAGGATGAGTAAAAGGGTACGACCCCAAAACATTAAGTAAAAGATTTCAGCGGTCGCATGTAACTAGAGATTACAAAATATTTGATAAATATATCGTTTTGGTACGTATTTTGAACGTTCTTTCTGATTTGGATTAACAATCTAAATATATAAAAGAAGAAACTGACTGACTGACTGACTGACTGACTGACTGACTGACTGACTGACATATCAACGCACAGCCCAAACCGCTGGTTCTAGAGATTCCAAATTTGGCACGTAGGTTCCTTATAAGGTCTAGGGGTGCACTAAGAAAGGATTTTTTTTAAATTCACCCCCTAAGGGGGTAAAATGGAGGTCCAAAGTTTGTATGGCGAATCAAGATTTGTTTGATTATTTTATTCGAAACTTCACAGGAGTATTCCTAACGATAAATGAGTAAACACGTGTTTCAGGTTTTTTTGAAAATTCAACCCCTAAAAGGGGAAAATGTGGTCACAAAGTCTGAAAATCAACATGGGATCGTATCCTTTTTGAGTACTTATAGTACGCGGGCAAAGCCGCGGGAAAAGGCTAGTATCATAATAAAATGGAAGTTTCAGTTGAGCTCGCAAAAGGGATTCAAAGTAGTTCCAATTAAATCATAAATCATAATAAAGCAACAAGACAGAGTTATAAAATGCAGATATTCGAAGTGTATTATTAGATTTGAGGTATTTATATGGCGAAGTGATTTCTGATCAATGTGATATTGCAACCGATACAAATATGTAGAATAATTAATTTTTTTTAAAGAAATTCTTGCTATTATGCATGGGTAGCAGAGAAAATTGGGTTATAAAACATATCAACTTAGGTTAGGCTTCAAATTCTTGCACATTTCTCACAATCTACTGACGCCATATTTCGTAATCCCAGTAAATACTCATGTAAGTAGCTTGATGAAGATAAACTGCTATAGTGGCATGTAACGGCGATAGTATAAGGGTCAGTAGTCCTGTGGGATCAGTTAATTCAGCCTGTTCGAGTTGAAATATATCTTCGAGGAAATTGCCTAGGGGAATTAACGGAGTCGGGCATTTTTTCACTAACTGGGCAAATTTGAACGGCCCGTCGTTTGATTAACATTAATAAAAAGATGCTACTGTCATTGTCTCAGCCATTGCCCTATTTATAACTCAGTCACAGCGTTATTCATAAATGTCTTTCGTATTTAACAGCTACGTATCTAAGGGTAAGGTACAACAATACGTACTCTCCAATTTAAAATTATTTTATTAAAATGACATAACGAAATCGAAAAATCGATTAAAAAATATATCGCATGCAATATATTAGCGAGTTTGAATAACATAATCATGGGAAAATGCCACATACCAAGACACCAATAAATAACTATTTTTGGCAATTTAAAAAACATAAAACAAGTTAAAACAACAGAAGACAATATTATAAAATATATAAGTTATCCTTGATAAAAAAACTACATAACATGAAATTACCTTGCACATACTGTATTTTATGTATATTTTTTTACTAATCATATATTATAATTTTAAACAAAAAAGAACCGACTTCACTTAGCATCCACCTCTCCAAAAGCAAATGCTCGAGCTGCTGTAAAAAATACTCAAATCACTATAGGTGTGCCTATAATAGTTGAAGAGTTCCCTCGATTTCTCTAGGATCCCATCATCAGATCCTGACCTGGTTACAATGGGACCAACTGTGAAGTATACGCTTTCAAACAAAAAAAAAGAATTTTCCAAATCGGTCCAGCCGTCTCCGAATAATCGGTGAACATACATAAAAAAAAAATAGCAAAAACAAAGATCCCGACGAATTGATAACCTCCTCCTTCGAAATCTTGAAGTCGGTTGAAAATGTATTGTCCTACTTGACAAAACGTGTTCTTAATTATATGAGATAACCCAGTAACAGAATAATGTACCTTTTAAGCGATGCGTAACATGCGTATCCATAAAAGGGAGTCAAGCAAGGGCTAGTATTGATCGAGGCTGACTTTGAAACCTACAGCATAAACAACCTAATACTCCTAATAGTTTACGTTAGTCAATCTTTAAAGCATATTTGGCTATAAATAAAGTTCATCTTTTATAGCTATTTTATATTTTATCTACACTCACATTAATCCAATCATTGGGGAATCAACTCCACTTACAAAAGGTGGAGTAAAAAATATTTCAATGGTTATTGGTAGGCTATAGGGTGGTAATTAAAATACTA
Source organism: Pammene aurita (assembly GCA_947086415.1). Classification (NCBI taxonomy): domain Eukaryota; kingdom Metazoa; phylum Arthropoda; class Insecta; order Lepidoptera; family Tortricidae; genus Pammene; species Pammene aurita. The sequence continues at coordinate 21,958,277 of OX352306.1, read as the reverse complement.
GATTTGAGACCTTGGGGGGGGGGGGGGGGGAGGGGGGCGCCATCTTGGTTTAAAGTTGCCAAAAGTCCGATTTTGAACCTTGGCGCTTAAGCGGTTATCAGTACATAGGCTGCTATTTATATATCCGGAAACCGGGATTACAATCTTCTTCAATAGCATATTTGACCTCCATGGTAAAATATGAACTTTTTTAAGTACTGGCCGGTATATTTTTTCTTTCTTATTAACGCTCGTGTTTTGTTTTTGACGGGTTTTAAATGTCATCTCGCAGCAAGAATGGAACTCACTCGTGAAAATATTCGTGCTATGATTTATTATGATTTTCGGCGTGGTTTAACGCAACAACAGTGCATAGATCAACTAACTTCAACTTTTGGTGATGAAGCCCCATCTAAAACTACTGTGTATCACTGGTTTAGTGAGTTCAATCGTGGACGTAGTATGCTTACGGACGAAGTTAAGGCAGGTCGCCCGAAATCGGTCGTTGTACAACAAAATATCGAGGCTGTGCGAAAACTTATAATGGACGACCGACATGTTACGTACTGCGAGATAGAGGCGACTCTGGGTATTTCTATGACCAGCATTAATAGCATATTACATAATTATTTGGCTGTAAAAAAATAATGTTCGCGTTGGATACCCCACAACTTAACAAAAGAGCAAAAAGATGCTCGCGTCGAATGGTGCAATAAAATGTTAAAAAAATATAACCGTGGTGACTCAAAAGCCGTTTATAACATCTATACAGGTGACGAATCCTGGATCTATGCATACGATCCCGAAACGAAGCAACAATCAACGGTATGGGTGTTTCAAAATGAGCCGAACCCTACGAAAGTTACTCGTGCAAAAAGTACATTGAAACAAATGGTGGCCTGCTTCTTCGGTATTAATGGCCATGTAGCTACAGTGCCACTAGAAAACCGTAGAACGGTTAATTCAGAGTGGTACACGACCATTTGCTTACCGGAAGTATTTTAACAAATTCGTAAAACTAACCAGCAACGAAGAATCATTCTTCATCATGACAATGCCAGCTGTCATACGTCACGCGAAACAACTCTATTTTTGGAGGGTCAAAATGTGGAATTAACGGGTCATCCGCCGTACAGCCCTGACTTGGCACCCAACGATTTTTATTTATTTCCAAATATAAAGAATAAATTACGCGGTCAACGATTTTCGACCGCTGAAGATGCTGTCGACGCATTCAAACAACACGTTATGGGGGTACCTCAGGCGGAGTGGCAGAAGTGCTTTAAAAATTGGTTCACGCGAATGCAAAAGTGCATAGATCATCAAGAGGAATACTTTGAAAAACAATAAAACCATTTTCAGCCGTGTACGTTTGTTTGTTTTTTGTTTCCGGATATATAAGTAGCAACCCTCGTATGCCTAAAATGTCTATGGAACGTATGAAGAAGATAAAAATGTCTACAATATTTCCATACACAATACATCTGTAAGTCTTACAGATATAAAGATACAGGGGGTGACAAAGTGCATATTTTCTTATATCATAATAATTTTATTTATTAGCTTCAAAGTTTTGTGCTTCGAGATAAGGAAATGAAGTCTCTACCACAGTTTTGTCATCTTCTAATGATTCTTTTAAAAGATATTCAAAAGTTGAATTCACCCCTAGAGCGCTTATAGAGGGGGTGAAAGTAGTAAGTCTCACACACAAAATCAATGTTCTATTACTCATCATAAAATACTACTAGGCGTTGTCAGGTATGGCTATCGATCAATTCGGGTATAATGAACTTAGATTTGACAAAAAAACATATATGCTTTCATACCTAGTTGGTTACTAAGTTCTGTTACCAGATTTCTGACTGATAAAATATAAAATAAAGATTGAAAATCAAAAATTAAAGTAATTATTTAATAGCCTAATTTCTAACGAACATAATATAATAATACACAAATCAGATGAGAAATTTTATTGAAAATCCTTGTAAAGCACAAGATTGCCTGAAGACGCAAACACGCGGTAAATTTAAGAAAATTACACTTTACAAAAGTGCATCAAATAAATATTGCACCTTTGTTTAGAAGGTTCCATTGCTTGTTTGTAAGAAACCTGTTTATTAGAGGTAAATGCGTGACCACCATTGAATTTTCTTGCGATTTTATCCCACGGATATTCCCATTTGAAATATTGCCTATTTTTAAGTTTTTCACAAAAGACATAGATTTAGACTGCTATTGAACAAGCAGACTTGCAACGTACGAGGGTGGTTTGATAAGTCAGTGACTTTTTGCAGAAAAAAAAATCTTTTTGACCTTTTATAATTTTATTTCTCTACATAATCTCCTTTCAACTCCATACACTTCATCCAACGATGTTCCAGCTTTTTCAACCCCTCCAAAAAATATTTTTTATCAAACCCTGAAAAATATGCTTCAGTTTCAGCTATGACTTCCTCATTTGATGAAAATCTTCTCCCACCGAGCCATTTCTTCATGTTTGGGAATAAAAAAAAATCAGATGGGGCCAAATCTGGAGAATAAGGTGGGTGGGGCAGTATTTCATAACGCAATTCTACTAATTTGGCTGTTGCGACTGCCGACGAGTGTGCAGGGGCATTGTCGTGGTGAAAAAGGATTTTCTTCTTTGCCAGATGTGGCCGTTTTTTCACTACTTCTGCGTTGAATTTTTCCAACAATGTAGCATAATAAGGGCCATTTATTGTTTTACCTTTCTCCAAATAATCTATATAAATAACCCCTTGGCTGTCCCAAAAAACAGTGGCCATTACCTTTCCTGCCGAATTAACGGTTTTCGCTTTCTTTGGGGCCCGTTCGTTAGCAGAAGTCCACTGTTTTGACTGATTTTTCGTCTCTGGCGTATAATGGTGGATCCACGTTTCATCTACCGTCACAAAACGACGTAAAAATTCATTGGGATTACGCTTGAATTTGGCTAAGCATTGCTCGGAAGTTGTTTCACGAAGTCGTTTTTGATCGGCTGTCAGCAAACGCGGCACCCATCTTGCGGAAAGCTTTTTCATATTCAAAATATTATGCAAGATATGAAAAACTCGTTCAGATGAAATGTGTACAGTCTCAGCTATCTCACGAATCTTAACTCGACGGTCATCCAAAACAATATCGTGAACTTTATTCACGACATCATCAGTGGTGACTTCAATTGGCCTACCAGAGCGTTCTGCGTCATTGGTAGTGGTACGCCCAGAACGAAATTCTGTAAACCACTTATGTACCATTCCATGAGAAGGAGCAGATTCCCCATAATATTTTTTTAAACAGTTTTCAGTCTCTTTAATAGTTTTTCCACGTAAAAAGTAATGTTTAATTAACACACGAAATTCGCTTTTTTCCATTTTCCAACAATTTTCCGACCGTATTTGACATATGCCTCAATAACTTTTTTATTTTCCCACCTTTTTTTTAAAAAAAAAACTGCCAGCTACCAAGGAGTTCAGAATCGTAATTAAAAAGTTTATATGTTAAAATGATTTTTGTTTTACTTAAAGTCACCGAGTTATCAAACCGCCCTCGTATAGTCTAGTATATTATCGGATAGCCCCACGTGAACTATACATATACCAAATTGAAGCTAAAGAATATAGCTACCGAATTGTGTAAGACTGATGCGTCTTAAAGGTGATTAAAAGTAAATAGGATTTAAAATCAACATGATCAAGGAGCGTAATTTTGACGTATATTTTTCACGCCTTTTTCCGAGTGTTATAAAGAATTCTGAAAAACTGCGACAATAATTTTCAATTAAATATATTGTAATCTATTGACTATTAAATAAGCTTTTAAATTATGTACGTGAATAATTAAAATGTTGCTACCTATTCCTATTTATTTAGTGAAAACTCTAGTAACAGAACTTAGTAACCGACTAGGTACAAAAAAAAAATATTTAAAGAAAGTGCTTGAAAATATTTTTATTTTTTTAAACTTCATATTATAGACTCATTTTTTTTTGTATTTGTATTTATTCTGTACGTCTTATAAGATACAAAGTTACAGTAAGGAAAAAATTACTCATACTCATTGTCTTTATACTTCTCGTAGACATTTTTGACATAAAGTCAACTGTTCAAGCATTATGAAAAAATGCTAAAGCCTATACGATATTTTAATAATAACTTGACAGTACGAGGGTTGCTACTTATATATCCGGAAACAAAAAAACAAACAAACGTACACGGCTGAAAATGGTTTTATTGTTTTTCAAAGTATTCCCCTTGATGATCTATGCACTTTTGCATTCGCGTGAACCAATTTTTAAAGCACTTCTGCCACTCCGCCTGAGGTACCTCCATAACGTGTTGTTTGAATGCGTCGACAGCATCTTCAGCGGTCGAAAATCGTTGACCCCGTAATTTATTCTTTATATTTGGAAATAAATAAAAATCGTTGGGTGCCAAGTCAGGGCTGTACGGCGGATGACCCGTTAATTCCACATTTTGACCCTCCAAAAATAGAGTTGTTTCGCGTGACGTATGACAGCTGGCATTGTCATGATGAAGAATAATTCTTCGTCGCTGGTTAGTTTTACGAATTTGTTCAAATACTTTCGGTAAGCAAATGGTCGTGTACCACTCTGAATTAACCGTTCTACGGTTTTCTAGTGGCACTGTAGCTACATGGCCATTAATACCGAAGAAGCAGGCCACCATTTGTTTCAATGTACTTTTTGCACGAGTAACTTTCGTAGGGTTCGGCTCATTTTGAAACACCCATACCGTTGATTGTTGCTTCGTTTCGGGATCGTATGCATAGATCCAGGATTCGTCACCTGTATAGATGTTATAAACGGCTTTTGAGTCACCACGGTTATATTTTTTTAACATTTTATTGCACCATTCGACGCGAGCATCTTTTTGCTCTTTTGTTAAGTTGTGGGGTATCCAACGCGAACAAATTTTTTTTACAGCCAAATAATTATGTAACATGCTATTAATGCTGGTCATAGAAATACCTAGAGTCGCCTCTATCTCGCAGTACGTAACATGTCGGTCGTCCATTATAAGTTTTCGCACAGCCTCGATATTTTGTTGTACAACGACCGATTTCGGGCGACCTGCCTTAACTTCGTCCGTAAGCATACTACGTCCACGATTGAACTCACTAAACCAGTGATACACAGTAGTTTTAGATGGGGCTTCATCACCAAAAGTTGAAGTTAGTTGATCTATGCACTGTTGTTGCGTTAAACCACGCCGAAAATCATAATAAATCATAGCACGAATATTTTCACGAGTGAGTTCCATTCTTGCTGCGAGATGACATTTAAAACCCGTCAAAAACAAAACACGAGCGTTAATAAGAAAGAAAAAATATACCGGCCAGTACTTAAAAAAGTTCAAATTTTACCATGGAGGTCAAATATGCTATTTAAGAAGATTGTAATCCCGGTTTCCGGATATATAAATAGCAGCCTATGTACAGCTCGTTTCATAAAACCACACTCCTATTTTAAGGACCCTTATTACGTAACAGTTACATAAACTACTATTAAAACATCTGCTGTTAAAAGTGCTCAATGTGCTCATACAATGTGCTCAAGAGGAACCCACTACATTTTAACCACGCATTTATGAGGACAAAAGAAGGAAAAACATTTTACTTTTCTCCAAGATTTATTTCCGGCCAAGAGCATGTCGGGCCATGCTCAGCGTAGGGTCCGTTGTTGCCAACCTGTTACAATACATCCGTTCAAGAGGTCGTTTTACTATGCGGCACTTACGTCCTTTTACTATGCGTTTTTGAGTTAAAACACAAAAACAGCTCAACCGATTTTGTTCAATATACTTATTAGTTTTCATTGAAAGTACTTATCCGGCCTCACTTCCATGAATTTTTTTATTCTTTCTTTTCACGAATTGAAAGGAAATTTTTTTAGAAGATTCTTGTTTTGTAATACCTATCCAACAACACCCCACACAATAGGGTTGGAGCGAGAAAAAAAATCACCCCCACTTCATGTTTACGGGAGGTACCCCAAAAAAGTACCCCCTCATATTTTTTCCAGATTTTGTTTTACCACCTGGTCGGCGTGTTTAAAACACATACTCATACCCAATTTCAGTTTTATAGTATAGGACGGACAGACGGACATGGCAAAACTATAAGGGTTCCTTAGTTGACTACGGAACCCTAAAAAGTAAGTGTTATTATTAAACGTAATTGTAAAAACAAATTAAATGTAAAGTGTTACTTATCAGTCTTATCGCGGACATAGGATGTCTAGACTAGGCCCCATAGTGCCGACATCGCCATCAAAAAGCACCGTGACTCAGTGCATTTTTTTTGTAAATTAGTACTTACTATAACTCTGAAACTAAGCGAATCCCACAAAAGTTTATAGGACATTTTAGTCTCTAAATATGATCAGGAATATACTGTTAAGTTCTTTGGGGAACGTCAAATGTATTCACTTAACAACACGGCTTCAAAATATATTTAAGTAATTAATGATGAAATGACCAACAAAAGGTACTTTCGGGTGTAGTAATAAGCTAATAAGGGATAATAAAGTCCATAAGCCTGAAAACAATAGTGGCATGGAGACAATTACTTGAGAACGTGACACGCGCAGAAAAGCCGAATTTAAATGAGATACGAGGGCGTTCAGCCGGCTATTAATATGACTTACACTGCCGTGTAAAATAATAACCGCCCTTGACATCAGTTTATTACGTTTACCAAAAATAAGGCATTTAGAAAAATTCAACAAATATAAGAGTATATTTTATAAGAACACTGAAGAACAATAAAATTCTGGAATTTGTCATACAGTTACAGAACAATCCTACTACACTTTAATAAGTACGACCAACTCCCACTATGCTTGTTGTTAACGTAATTGACACAAAAATATATAAACTATTTACGAATCACACAGGAGAAGACAAAGAGGAGGAAACTAACCTAGGAATTTCATGAAAAACAAGCCGGAGACGTAAATACTACACTTTACTCACCTTTCATATAATTCTTAGCCCAAACAAAATAAGATCTCCGAAACTTTCAATTAAATTAAAACATTTGGATTCCGGCCAATCGTGCGGTTAGCAACAAACACCGGGGAAGAAGCTAGCATAAATATTACACTCGCGAGCAAAAGTATTGCATCACTTTGCAATTTTTCGTCTACATCGCATAACTTTGCAAAGCTACATCCGAAACAAAAAAGAAAAATACTAAATGATAGCTAAGGATGTAACGCACAAGAAAAGGTATAAAATATTCACATTCCACATGAAAGGACTGAAAAAAGCTTGGATTGCTGAAAGTAGCCGAAAATGCCTAGAATGCATTTTTGGGAGAAGGCAGAATAAAAGGCAAATTAATCAAATATAAAATTTATTGTGGGCCTATTAATACCTGGTGTTTCCACCCCTAGCCTTTTTTACACAATTTATGCGGTTCCACATGGACCTAATTAAATTCCTAACGTAGTTCTGAGGAATCGCGTCCCACTCTTCCAGCAAAGCCGCCTTCAACTCCTCAATGTCGGATGGAGCCGGATTCCGCTGCCGAACCCTTGTTTTTAGGTAGTCCCACATATGTTCAATTGGGTTCAGGTCGGGACTCATCGCAGGCCAGGCCATAACCTCGATACCAACCTCCTCAAGGTAGTCCTTGGTGGCCCTTGCGGCATGACAAGGGGCATTGTCCTGCACTAGGACAAACCCGTCATCAAACATGCCAGCGTAAGGGACGACGTGCTCCTCCAGGATGTCGACAATGTACCTAGCGGCGTTCAAACCACCGCCACGGCCCCCGGAAGGCACGAAAACCAGCTCAGTTCTCCCATCGAAGGAAATGCCGGCCCAAAACATCACGGACCCTCCTCCGTAGGCGACCCTCTCGGAGAAGCAGCACTGGGAATACCGCTCTCCTTGCCTTCTGTAGACCCTTGCTCTTCTGTCGGAGCCATTGAGACACATCCTGCACTCGTCTGTGAAGAGCACTGGGGTCCATTGCCGAAGAGTCCAATTTTCGTATTCTGCGGCGAAAATTCGTCGAGCTGTTCGGTGACGTCCGAGCAACCTGGGACCCGTTGCAGGACTTTTTGGCGTCAAGCCAGCATCCTTGAGCCTTCGTCTCACTGTCCACTCGCTGACAGCCCGTCCCCGGACCTCACGGAGTTGCTGCTGAAGAGTAACGCCTGTTTGGTGACGGTTCCGAAGAGCAGACGTGACTAAGAAGCGATCATCCCTCTCTGACGTGCATCTCTGGCGGCCAGTTCTTGGTCTCGAAGTGAAGGTCCCAGTCTCTTGAAACCTCTGGTATACCCTGGATACAGTAGATTGGTTTACATCCAGCTCCGCGGCTATTGAACGCTGGCTTCGGCCTTCTCGCAGCAAACGGATGATTTCGGCGACTACAGCTTCAGGAGTTTCCATGTTTTCCAGGTCTTCTTGAGCAGATTATGTGCGTAGATGTGTACCGGTCGACTTGTGGTAGAGGACTGATAACTTACCCCCCCCCACACCCCCGTTATATAGGCTACACGAGGTGGTGAACTCGCGGGGGTTATAGGGCGCAAATACCCACAATTTAGACAAATGGCCGTAATATGAAAAATATTACACCAATTTCAATGTTTTCTATCATTTTTTAAAGCTCAGATTCTAAGGAAAATGATTTTAATAAAATATGTCAGAAAAAAAAACTGGTTTACAAAGTTATTAGATGCAGACGAAAAATTGCAAAGTGATGCAATACTTTTGCTCGCGAGTGTAGAGAGTCGCGTAAAACGGTCAACCTTGTTTTGTTACATTGTCAGAGTAAGCCAACAATTACGTTTAACCACTTTTCATAACATCGCCCAATTAACTTTCATGTCTTTACTCGCCTGAAACGATAACAACACGACAAAAGCATTAGTTGTTCTAATAAAGATGCCATTCGCTCCCGAGTCGAAGGAAAGCGCTCTCACTTAGCCTAATTTGATTGGCGCAATATTGAACCCACTGATGGTATCACAACAAGGTGGTCACGCGAAATACTTGGTCTGTGGAGCACGGAAACGAAACGTTTTCGTTCGCGATGAAAATAAAAGTGTTGACAAGAAAACTCGAATTTTAGTGGGTTCTTTGACAGCATCTAATTTAAAACGCAGGTGGGTACATTAAAGCTGTCCAGTTTGGTAACGCTGTTGATGTTTTTATAAGCGACGATATTTTTACAGGTCAAGTAATAATTAAAAATACGCAACTGTATGCAAATATTAAATATAAGCTTCGCTTGAACGCCCGCTCATTCTCTTGTTTTAAGTACATAAGCAGTATTATCCTCGACGAATCGTACATTCACAGCGACTAAACTATATACCCAGTACATGCATACGTAACAGGTAACAGGGAGCCGCAGTTCCAGTTCGGTGGCATTGCCCTCGACGCTTTGTGATGTCTAAAACCGAGACTGGATGAAGCTTTGCTAACTTTAGTAGGAGCTCGAGTCTGAATTACTTCGCCTGGTTCTTTCAAGCTTTATTAATTTAGAAGCGTTTTCAGCGCTTTGAGAAGTTTTTGTTTTACTGTCGTTTTCCTTGCGGTTTATGTCGTCAGAACAATTGCGGTACTAGAGTAAATTAATAAAGGTAAAAAGAAGGTACATAGCTTATTAAACGGTAAAAATTAAAACGAAAACATTGCACGGTTGTGACAGGATTAAAAGAAGTACTGAAACGGACAGCGAAGGCCGACCCCAAATAAATGGGATCAAGTCTATGAATCTGATGATGATGATGATGATGAGTTTAAAGTATTTTCTGTGGGTACTTCATAAGAAAGTACCAATATTCCAATGTAACGCCATACAAAAAATGTGGCACCCCAAATTAGCATAAGACAGCGATTTGCAAGTGATTTACCGTGCAGCCAGCAAGTGATAACCATCATTTCTTATCTACAGTGGGGAAGTGGCAGTTAATACTATAAGGGCCTACCAACAAATAACAAAGTTCACGCAAGGAAACGTAAAATACGCAGTTTACGAGCGTTAGCACTTTTCCAGTTATGCCTTCTTACGTGTTACTGTTAAGTAAGCCATGATTCGAGACATACGAGGTGGAAACGCTTGGAAAATTAGACATTGTCAAAGGACGGTTTTCATCATTGATCACATATATATGTATCTCCACCGCAGCGTCCTACTTTTTTTTTCTTGGTTCAAAATGTTATAAAATGTAAATTTACGGCTGGTATCAAAAAACTTTTATTATCACCTTGAGGAAACTTCTCTATCCGGTTCAGCGACTTCGAAATTTCACCGAGGTATTTTTGGTTCTTCGCAAGTTTTTTGGCTTACTTTAATTTTACATCAATGAGAAACCGCAGTCATTATACGATTGACAAGAACGAAAAATTCCAAAACTCATTAAAATCTTCATCGGTAGTGCACAAAACTTTAACTAAGACAGTCTTCCTGTTCGCTAATTAGGGTAATCAGATTGGCATTTTGGCCCCAATCAATTGTTTTGACCTCTCATTGCCATTTTTATTGATACTAACTGAGCGCATGTGCGTAGCGTACCTATCATGGCCCAGAGATGTCGAATGCGTGAACGCCCAACAAACATTTTAGTCGTATAAGGAGGATTTATGCGACTCAAAAAGCTATAAATATCGTAAAGAAGTATTTTTAGCATTTTATACGACTTATAGTCTTTTATCTTTATACGACTTAAAGTCGCATATAGACGTCGTAGAAACTTCTATACGACTGTTTTACACGACTATTATTCAACTCTCAGTGGTATAAGCAAAATGGTCGTCATAGTAACGTCTATACGACTTTTACACCGAGATTAGTCGTAATAGAGTCGCGAACTATTTTTACCCTACTTCTATGTGACCAGTCGTTTAAGAGTAATAAATATCACTTAAAGTCGCATATAGACGTCTTAGAAACTTCTATACGACTGTTTTATACGACTATTATTCAACTCTCAGTGGTATAAGCAAAATGGTCGTCATAGTAACGTCTATACGACTTTTACACCGAGATTAGTCGTAATAGAGTCGCGAACTATTTTTACCCTACTTCTATGTGACCGGACGTTTAAGAGTAATAAATATTACTCTTATACGATTTTAAGTCTTTTACAACACTTTTTTACGACTTTTAAACGACTACTTTTGTAAATATGGCTGAGGAGATGCAGAAAAAAATTTGTACACACAGCAAAAAAGTCGTAAAGAAGTCGTTAAGTGGTGGCGCTTACTACTTTAAGTCGCCTAAAGGTAATTGTTAAAACATTTGTTAATTTTATAAGTAAATATATTATTTATTTTAAATAATTTATGAAGCGCATTTATTATATTGAGAAAATAAACATATATTAGTTGATAAAATTACTTTCCCAATAGATTTGGGACCCTAAATACATTGTATACTTGTTTCGAATATGTAACACTAAGTTGAAGTATGTTATATTAATTAAATGGTTGTACCTTATAATCTCTTATTCCGATGTCAATGTTAAACTTAAAACATATAAATCGAAACGGTACTAATTATCACGGCATTACATCAAAATTCCGTATAAGGGTCGTGATAAACCTTGATAAATACTTTTATACAACAAAATGTCGTATAGCAGCGGTAATAGATGAATGTTACGACATTTATACAACCACTATACGACCAATTAATGTCTTATACGACCGCTATGTGACTTTATTACGACGCTGAATCGTATAAAATGGGCCCATTTTCGGTCGTTTCGACGTCATGGCGACGTTATGGCGACCAAGCTAGGAACTAAAAGTTACCATCGGCACGTCCTGGCGACCTAAAAAATGTTTGTTGGGCGTACACGCATGTAAACGTACGGTTCTCTTATCGCCTCATTTAAAAACAAAGATATAGGCAACGTAGCAACTGTGGTAATGAAATGCATGATTATGATGCATGTTGGGTTTAACCTGTAATGATAATTGTATGTGTGGGAAAATAAATAAATGATAAATAATAACATGATGTGGGTCGATCAGTAATCATAATATTTTGTAATACACGTGGCAAGGAAAATGTTTGGGATGTGATACACTGTTGTTTTTAGTGTCGCGACGATAAGATTGTTTTAATTTACTCACGAAAACGATATAAATAAATATCATACCCATCAAAACTTTTTTCTGGGACTGCTTATTTTACTTATTATACCAAACCCAAAAGTCCCTGCATCATCCAGGTTCTTCAAAAAAGGAGCGTACGCAGGTTCTTAAAGGGTCGGCAAAACGCATGTGAATCTTCTGGAGTTACAGGGTCTGGGTAACGGTAACTGCTTACCAGCAATAGCAGTAGCTTCTGCATTATGCTTATTTGCCACCGTCGTGGTATAAAAAATAGCAGCTACAATTTTATTATTATTCTCGTTTTTTTAAAGAAAAACCTAAAAAATTTACATTTATGCTATCGGCCTTTTGAAATAATATCATTCCCGCTGAATGGTTATCTTTAATGAAGCAAATGCGTTGATTAGTCAAATCGTGGCAAATCGAATCATTCCAGTCAATTTTCGATAAAAGGGGCATCGTGAAATCATTTAACGAACCGTGATTTTTCTCTCTAGTTATGCAAGTTAATAAGTTCAAACGAGTTATTTAAAAATTAAAAGCTAATACATTTTAGCCAATAATAAATAACACTGAGGTTTATCAGAATATACAAGACTAAAGACAGTGTAACAAGATCAAAGCCGCAAAAAGGCGGTTCAATGTACGAATCAACGAATAAACAAATAAAATTTATGGCGCTCCAGAAAGCAAGTTATAGCCTGTAACAGTGGCGGCGAGTCAAAAATGTTAATAGGCAAGCCGGAGTTAACTTGACTTGCCTTTTGTTCGTGAGCTGTAGGGAAAGTGCTCGACTGTCTGAAAATTTAGGCAAGCTGGTGGGAATCGGACTCTATGAACGTGCCGCCACTGGCCTGTAAGCATCTGAAGAAGTAGGGTTATACACAGGTCTTTTTTAGGATAGTCGGTCCTAAATCTAAATCTGTCTGTATTTATTAAATTTAAACTTTCGTGAGACATAGTAAGTACGACTATAAAGTATAACGGTTTAACTACTGTATCTCACGTTTCTTTAGATGGAAACCTAGGCTCTCCAAAACATGTCGCGCTAATGGTTTAAAGATACGTGAGTGAAACGTTATATATTGTATATTATGGTCTGTATTTTTTTGGCAGATGGATCCTTTAAAACCCAGTGTAAAAGTTTAACGTTTGGCTGAATGCTGGGACCGGCATTTTTATTTTAGCGTTACTCGGGTCGTTAATTTTGTGAATTCCCCCCTTTTTAATACTCTCTTAAGGTCAAGACATCATCAAATGCCCTATTTAACTTTCTCGTTTATTTTGATATTCAGATTTGAAAAGAAGTTTGAGCAAAGAAAAATCGCCGGTTGGACAAGAAGACTCCTGCGATGTTTTTAAAGAAAGCTGGAATATTTACAGGTATAACAAACAATAACAAAGCCACAAATAATCCAGAGGTAGGAGACGAACACTACAATAATGTAGGATATTCTAGAAAAAATCAGCTCAACCGAATAAAAACTCAGCGAAAAGAGGCCGTCGTAAAATCGCGTAGTTATATGGTTACTGCGGGATCGCTAAAATAGCGATGAACACATTGTTATTGACTGATAAACGAGAAAATCAGTGAGAAAAGTGTGGAGGAAATGAAAGTGATTGACGGGTTGTAAAGTATCTCATTCCGCTTTTGCACAGTCAGTGTGAAGGGATACGAATGTAGACTTCTCATTCCACGACTAATACCAATAGAACATTCTGATTTCACTTGGGACAAAATATGCCAGTCCCAGACAGAGCTTGCTATATGCCTCTTTGAAATTTGATTTAAATACATTCGAATTCTTCGTATAATGTACTGATTTAAACTTACACGATTTTCACTCATTATTTTGACAAAAACGGGACTACCAGAAAAACCACCACATGTCGTGAGTGTTGTGTGTAGGCAAAGTGACAACCCTAGCGTGAATGTGCATAATCGAGACCAACTGCGGGTAGTTCGAAAAACCCGCGCAGCTAGGAGATGCTGATACAATTCCTCGCCTTCGCCTCGCCACGTGCGCCTTATTTAAAAGACGTGGGACGCTTCAGCGAAACATTGGAAATTCATTACACAAGTCACTGAAGTCGCAATACCAATTATATTCATTTGTTATGGGCTCAGAGAGCAAAAACAATAACAAGAGCAATAAAAACCCTCTAGTTAGATTGCTATACTATCCTTATTGCTAGATCCGGGCATTTGCATTAATAGTATAATGTTATTAGAATTTATATATTAGAAAGAGTTCGTAAGGACGTTACCTAGCAGAAATATTATAGTAGGTAAGTATATTATTATTTTTTATCAAATTATACTGAATTCTTTTACACTTTCCTACTACGCGTTACGCTCGTAGCCGAGCCTAGCGTTTTCCTTGTATGTAGCGGAAAGCGCCTACGAACAGAGAGCCTGCTTAGCGGGTTCCGGGTCGTGAAAGTGTTAAATAGTCAGTTTTATAAAAAGCTTGATTCAGACACAGCGCGGGTGCGGGTCGGGCGCGGGCCCGCGACGGGCCCGCGGCGGGCCCGCGCCGCAGTGGGTATGCTCGGCTGCGGCTCCAAGGCAGTCTGTACAAAGATGTTGGAGGATACGGACACAGACGAGGAATTATTATGTCTGCTTATTTTGAGAAACAGAATTCGAAAAAAAAAGAAAGTATGGTTTAACGAAATCAATAAAAAAAGGTTTAAAATTTGGAGACTACCATCGATTGTGTTTCTACATATGAAGATCGGGTTTTACACCCACAAACAATTGTGTTTGCGAACACATTCTATTATTTTTTCATTCAGTTAAATTTTTTTTGTGAAAAATACAACTTCAATGAAACGCGCGCACGCGCCCGACCCGCGCACGCTCTCTGTGTGTGGGCTTGTTTACAAATGAACGTATGACGAAAAAAGCGACCGCCCGCCACCACCCGCGTCGCCCGCGCTCTGTTTGTGGCAGCAGGCGCGGGCGGGCGCGGGCGTGCGCGGGCGCAAACGACCGGTCCCGCGCCCGGCCCGCGCCCGCTGCGTGTGTGATGATGTTCATTTAAAACTACTGAATACAAGCGTCGCGGGCCCGCTCGGTCACGCGCCCATCCCGCACCCGCGCTGTGTGTGAATCAAGCTTTAATGTGTGGAGGTCAGAGTAACAGACTAACAAAATTTTTGAATCGGAAAATAGTAAAAACTGCCGAATTGTCCCAGTTATAAAGGACAGGGCCTATATTTTAACATTAGAACAAAATACATTGCGTATTATTACGGAAACAAAAACAGTAGGCGACAAACTATGAATTACATTATACGTCGTTTCGCACTACCTTCGCCTAACAGAAACTTTTGGCAATGATATAATCTAATTATTAATATAATTTCTCATAATATTGCATCAAACCCAGAACTCTAGAATTTGTTTTCTTGAAGTGGTTTGCATTCTTTGGCCTCCACCACTTTACAGCTGCCAGATGTCCAGATCTAGAAATAAGCATAGTATAGCAAACTGACTAGAGAGGTTTCGTTGCTCTCATTATTGTGTCATATCTGACATGACTAGCTCTCCGTCTATTACGAGCTCAGGGATATCAAATCAAATAATCATTTATTTCAGGCAAAGCCCATAAAAGTGTTAGTATATACAAAAAACGTAACTTACAGAACTATTGTTAATAAAAGCAAAAGTCAGAAGCACAAAACACGTAAGTACACAAAACACAGCACAGAGACATAACCGAATGAGCAAAAACAAACAATCATAAAAAAAAAAAAACGTTAATTAATGTCTTAGGTTGGTTTTATATACCTACCCCAATGGACACTAAAATACATGTATACTCGTAAATTTGTTGAAGATGATTGAGGGCTGCCGCGGAACCGAAATCCGAAATTAGCTCGATTAATGACGGAAAACTACTACACTGATGAACAAAATGATACAAAAAAAAGGTTTTCGTTAGATCTAAGTAAAATATGTACAATTGTAGAACGTTTATTAAGTATATAATTTAAAACTATGTTCTCATGTCAGTGATGTAATATCTTTATGAGAATAAATGTCAAAGTTTGCCAGTGCAAAATATTAATATGTGAGAAATAGAAGTGAGAAAAAGAGTTATTTTTCGCATTTAGAATAGAAACATACAAAGACGGCGTCATGCTGGAAAATGTTATACAGCAGTTAGCCAGCAAGCTTGGAGTAGAGGACGGGCAAATTCACGAGATACAGCGGGTAGGAGTAAAACCCGTCGCCGTTAAATCGACTACCGCCAACAAGCAAAATGAAGGTCGCTCGAGCAAGCCGCGCCCGCGGCCCGTGGTTGTCACCATGGCGACGCGGGCGGCCCGCGACCAGTGGCTGGCCGCTAGAAAAACAATAAAGCTATGCAATGATGACATATTTGAAAATGACAATAAAGACTTTATATACATAAATGAGGATTTAACTAAGTATACACGTAACTTTTTGTGGACGGCGAAGAATGAACTAAAACCTACTTATAAGTACGTATGGGTACAGGACGGCAAGGTGCTGATAAGGAAAGATGACCCAGCTGACGCGAAGATAAAAGTGGTCCGTTCCCTAAGCGACATAGATGCATTATTAAATGATTAGAAGTGAAGGTTCTATCGTAACACTGTGTTAATAGGGTGTTATTCTAATATTCACATTCGAGGACGAAACTACACATATTACGTCTAGCATAAGTTATAAAAAGTACGAGAACTTAGAAGTATGGAACAATTAAACAAAACTATATAAAACAAGTTTACATATTATTATTCACATCAATATAAGGTCATTAAGGAAAAACTTCAGTGAGCTGCAATTATTACTAAGCGGGTGTTTGGAGAAAATAGATGTTATTGCTCTTACAGAGATTAATATAAAAGAACAAGAGTTACCAATGTATACAATGAAGGACTATGATACATATATAACGACAAGAGAGACATCCAGGGGAGAGGAGGAATACTGGTAAATATATGTAAGGAAGAGTATTAGCTTCACGGCATCTATAATTAAATCTAACTAGAGTGAGATAATATGCGGAGAACTTTCCCAGGATAGAAAACAGCTGACCCACTTATTTGTCGTATATAGACCGCCGAAAACAAACAAACATGGATTTGTAACAGATATACATCAAGTGCTCACAAAAATACCTACTGGACAGGAGTTAATAATGATCGGCGATACAAATATAGACCTCATGAATGAAGTCGGCGCAGGCAACGTCATTAACCAGTACAGGGATAATATGTGTGAGTTGGGATTAGAATGCGCCATCAGTGACGTGACCCGCGAGGAGGTGTACGACGGCCAGGTGACGCGCACCTGCATCGACCACGCGTGGGTGCGCACCCGGGGCGGGCGGCCGGTGTCCGCGTACGTCCTCACCACCAAGGTATCTGACCATTATCCTATCGGAGTGAGCATCGAGGTTGTTGACCCCGCACAAAGTGGTAAGCGAGCACCTGTGACTATTCTATGTGAAAAAACAATTAAAAAGCAACTTGACAGTGTTAATTGGAAAGAACTGACTTACTGCGAGTGTCCACTACAATTGTATGATAAGTTATGTTCAACTTTTTATCGTGTTAACAATGACTCTAAAATACAAAAAACGCCTGGTAGACGCAAAGATAAAACGTGGACTAATAAAAGTATTAAAAAAATGATAACTATAAGAGATAAGCTATTTAAAAGATGGAAAAGTAGTCCTAACGATATGAACTTAAGATTGCTGTATAATAGATATAGAAATAGGGTCAACAAATGTATAAATAAAGCTAAAAATAAGTTTAGGGAGGAAGAATTGAGACAGTGTAATAACAATCCTAGGAAAATATGGGAAAAAAATAATTTGTGGACAGGAACGGAAAAATTGAGCATTGATAGAATAATACAAAAATATTTAGCAAAGCATGATACCATGTTGAATATCTGTAATAAATTCTCGGAAACTTTCACTAAGGAAATATTAGATATAAGGCATAACTGCAATGTCAAGTTCTTAGATAGGTCAAAGTACGTAAACAATAGTCAAGTATCACTAAGGTTTGTTAAGGCGCTAACTAACGATATAAAGAAAATTATTAATAATTTAAGTGAAAAAAAGTCGCCTGGGTTAGATCAGATCAGGGCTCGAGATGTAAAATATTTAAGTGAAAAAATTAGTCCGGTATTGGCAAAATTTATTAATTTGTGTGTGACAAAAACTATGTACCCAGAGCAATTAAAAACAGCAATAATAAGGCTTATATTTAAGCAAGGATCACATGCTGATTATACAAATTATCGCCCTATTGCAATTTTATCAATCGTTAATAAAATAGTAGAAAAATACGTGACAGCACAAATTAGTAGTTTTTTGGAAAAAAATAATATCATCACTCAGTCGCAACATGGGTTCCGTCGAGGGCGCAGCACGGCGACCGCGCTGGCTCGGTTTACAGACGAGGCCAACGAGGCTCTGGACCAGCGGAAGCAGGTGGTTGTGGTCTTTATTGATTTTAAAAAAGCTTTTGATACTCTGGGCCACAACCAGCTGCTTCAGGCAATGGAAGTGTGGAATCGTGGGTCCACTTCACGGGTGGCTCCGCGCCTAGCTCGAGGGTCGAACCTTGCGCACGGCCGTGGGAGGCGAGTGCGGCGCGCCCGCGCACGTCTCCTGCGGAGTGCCGACCGGCTCAGTGACCGGGCCCGTCGGGTACATAGTTCATGTTAACAGTATGTGTAATGTTGTCAAAAACTCTAGTGTCTACATGTATGCAGATGACACCTGCCTAATATACGCGGATAAAGACCTAAGCCTAATAGAAAAGAGAGTACAGGAAGATCTAACTAACATTATTAAATGGTCACATGATAATGGGATTATAATTAATATTGCAAAAACAAAATGTATGTGGATACGGTCACCTTACTCTAGAGATAGGTACAGGCCGCCGCGCATTGTGGGGCACAGTTTCGACTGCCTCCACAGTGCGCGGCCGGCCGGGGTCGCGTGTGGCTGTGTTGAGCTCCAGGTGGTGGAACAATACAAGTACTTGGGCTTACTTATAGATTACAAGTTCTCGTGGCAGCCACATGTAAATGGGTTATGCAATAAATTAAGAGCAGTACTTGCAAAATTCCACCATCTGAAGTTCGTGTTAAATAGGGCTACTATGTATGCAGTGTACTATGCTCTAGTGGATTCACTTTTGTCGTATGGGCTGTCAAGCTACGGTCGTACGTTTAAAACGTATCTAGACAAGATCAAGGCATTGCAGATTAGATTCATGAAATTAATGGTTGACAAAAAAAACTAAATTTAAATGTAAAAGTACTACCTATGAGCAACTCTTCTTAGAATGTAAAATTTTAACAGTTCATGAAAAAGTTGCGTTATTCTTAGCATTAGAACAAATGTGTAGCGATGAGTTTAAAATACCTATTGACAATCAAATCAATTGCTGGTGCCTAGTTTTACGAATTATTTGGGCCAGAGATGTGGAAAATATTTGGTCCCTATGATCTATAACAAGCTACCCTCGGAATTGAAGACTGACAAGAAGAAGGATGACAAAACAAACATTTAAAAAGAAATTAAGTAATTTCCTATTAGATAAAATAAAAGGTCAAATACAACCTTTGTAAACTATAGATACAATGCATGTTTATAATGTACGCTCAGATTATAAAGTTAACCTCTTACATCATGACATAAATAAAAAGTAGGTATACATATGTTTAAAAAATAACTTTAATAGCCATCAATAGAATAGAAAAGTAGTAGATAAGGTTAAGTTTATTAAGCTTACGTTAAATAACAGGAGCCTCGTCTGCCAACAAACCATTCTGTGGTTTGGCAGAAGAACATTTTATTTGTAAATAGTGTAAGCGAAATGTGAATAAACGTTTTTTTTTTTTAAATGTTCTCGCCAGTATATTAGTAATCCGAGTTTCATCTGATTTTACTGCGAAACTACATTAAACGTAAATTACAATAAATGTCGTAGAAAGTTAGCATTTAGTTTCAGTTCTAGCTCCAGCTAATTAGTAACAATCATGTACGTACACTGAAGAGAAAATACAAGTTAAACAAAACATTATAAACCCCACAGTTCCAAAGACTGTAAATAAATTAAAAAGTGACAGCGAGAGGGTCGTTGGATTAATTAAGGCTTGTTTGTTTCGCTTGTTAATTAAAATTGTTAGTTAGTTGAATCTTTGATTAATTATTACGTAACTATTGTTAACGAGACAAGAGAACATCCAGTAAAATAGCTAAAACAGAACAATTTTGGCATAAATTACGCGATGGCTTTGTGTGTTCGCGAGTTTTCCGTGTGTAACGATAGGAAGGAAGATATTATATTGTGTTTAAACACTGTGAAATTGAGTAGGTTTATGTAATAAATGTCTACCTCAACACAGATTTGTGTTCAAATATCAGGGCAGACTAGAGTAGGGACTATATAGAGTAGTTTTGGGATAAAAAAAAAACAAACTTCTGCACATTACCAAAGAGAAGGGATTCTTCTTTTTTTTTACTTGGTATATACGAAAATCATAGGGTTATTTCAATAGAATAACTGGGAAGTGACCAGAAAAAAAACATTATGTATCACCGACGATACAAATAATTTAGGCTTCTCCTGAGGAATTCCGTAGTTGTAATAAATCTCAAGGTCTTTCTACAAATAGCTTTTTGCTTACTATGTTTGCTACAATATTTATGAATATACGGCCATTAACTGTATTTCGGGCCAGGCATTCAGTGCATAAGGAATAAGGCTGATTAAAGAGCTTTCGTTTATAGACCCCAGTGTAAACCGTAGAATTTTTAAACCTCGTATCAAAAAGAACTAGTAAAATTCTAAATCAACCTTGCTTCGTATGAAAAAAGGTTCATTTTTCATGACGATAAATGACATTCAGAAAGCGAGCGGTACACAAAATGGGTTTTACAGAGTGCGCCGAATAATCGTAGACTTTATCATGAGCCGAGAGTGCCGAGACCAAATTTGCGAAACACAAATTGAAATGCGAGGCGTATCATCGTAATGAAACGCTCGAAAATTATACATTGAATTTGAAATAACTGTACAGTCTGTTGTGGTATTAGTAAGTCGATAGAACTGTTATATTCGACATGGAAAGTAAAATAAAATTTTAACGTTACCTGCAAACGTATTTAAACAAGGAATTTCTGAAGACATTCACATAAGCTACCTAGTAAAGGCGTTAAGGACGGAACTAGAAAGAATTTCTTAATGTATTATTTCTGTGTCTGTGTCTGTGTCTACGAATAAACTACATTATTTTATATACTATTCCAACTAATTACAAGTGGTTTGTATACTCAGCTTCTGGCAAAAATGTCGGTATGTTTCTTTTGTAAATATTATTGTCCCGTGTAGGATACTTAATGTGTGCGTAAACTGAGTAAGGGCGGCAGAATCCAAAGGATTCACTTTATTTGAATAATCCCGGTCGGCAAAAAATGTGGGTAATGTGATATTCGTAAGTGTAGACACGTACACTATTAGACCTCAAATGGATAATATAAAGCACAACTATAGGTAGAGTAACCTTTAACGGTCGACTTAATAAAGAAACCATAATATGAGAAGTAGAAGTGACATTCTGGCTATAGTAAAACATTATCATGATCTCTATTTAACTGAAAATAATTAACGTAATTTATTAACATTTAAATTTCTGGACCCGGGGTAGGTCCTTAAACTACGTCCGGACTTGGGTATGTCCTTAAACTACGCCAAAAAGATAGGTATGGGCACTGCGAATGGCATCTCGCTTAGTGTGGTAGGGCACGTTCAGCGAATGTCATCTCGCTCAAATCTGAAGCAGAGCCCGACTGGGGAAGTACCTCCACCATACAGAAAACCACAGCCAAATAGCACTAGACTCATAGTGTTGTGTTCCTGCTGGTGAGTAAGGTTGCCAAAGAGCTCAAAGAGGACCCAGTGTGTTGACGATGAGAGACCTTCTTGTTCCTTTAGCCATCAACACAGTGAATCCTCCTTTTTGTAAAGGGTCGGCAACGCACATGTGACTCTTTTGGAGTTGCAGGCGTCCATAGGTTACGGTAGCTGCTTACCATCAGGGCCGTATGCTTGTTTGCCACCGTCGAGGTATAAATAACATATGAAAAAAAAAAACATTTTTGTTACACGAACTTATAATTAAATCAGATTCATTGATCAGTTTAAGAGCCAACAAGCCATAGTACATAGGCTGCTATTTATATATCCGGAAACCGGGATTACAATCTTCTTAAATAGCATATTTGACCTCCATGGTAAAATTTGAACTTTTTTAAGTACTGGCCGGTATATTTTTTCTTTCTTATTAACGCTCGTGTTTTGTTTTTGACGGGTTTTAAATGTCATCTCGCAGCAAGAATGGAACTCACTCGTGAAAATATTCGTGCTATGATTTATTATGATTTTCGGCGTGGTTTAACGCAACAACAGTGCATAGATCAACTAACTTCAACTTTTGGTGATGAAGCCCCATCTAAAACTACTGTGTATCACTGGTTTAGTGAGTTCAATCGTGGACGTAGTATGCTTACGGACGAAGTTAAGGCAGGTCGCCCGAAATCGGTCGTTGTACAACAAAATATCGAGGCTGTGCGAAAACTTATAATGGACGACCGACATGTTACGTACCGCGAGATAGAGGCGACTCTGGGTATTTCTATGACCAGCATTAATAGCATATTACATAATTATTTGGCTGTAAAAAAAATTTGTTCGCGTTGGATACCCCACAACTTAACAAAAGAGCAAAAAGATGCTCGCGTCGAATGGTGCAATAAAATGTAAAAAAAATATAACCGTGGTGACTCAAAAGCCGTTTATAACATCTATACAGGTGACGAATCCTGGATCTATGCATACGATCCCGAAACGAAGCAACAATCAACGGTATGGGTGTTTCAAAATGAGCCGAACCCTACGAAAGTTACTCGTGCAAAAAGTACATTGAAACAAATGGTGGCCTGCTTCTTCGGTATTAATGGCCATGTAGCTACAGTGCCACTAGAAAACCGTAGAACGGTCAATTCAGAGTGGTACACGACCATTTGCTTACCGGAAGTATTTGAACAAATTCGTAAAACTAACCAGCGACGAAGAATCATTCTTCGTCATGACAATGCCAGCTGTCATACGTCACGCGAAACAACTCTATTTTTGGAGGGTCAAAATGTGGAATTAACGGGTCATCCGCCGTACAGCCCTGACTTGGCACCCAACGATTTTTATTTATTTCCAAATATAAAGAATAAATTACGCGGTCAACGATTTTCGACCGCTGAAGATGCTGTCGACGCATTCAAACAACACGTTATGGAGGTACCTCAGGCGGAGTGGCAGAAGTGCTTTAAAAATTGGTTCACGCGAATGCAAAAGTGCATAGATCATCAAGGGGAATACTTTGAAAAACAATAAAACCATTTTCAGCCGTGTACGTTTGTTTGTTTTTTTGTTTCCGGATATATAAGTAGCAACCCTCGTAAAATGCAAATACCCAGTAGGTACTCACTTAATGAAAATTCAGGATATGTTATTAAAAATTTGCGACAAAAACATCAGATTGCAACAAAATTCAGGATCTGTTGGAATTGCAGACATGAAGAGAAAGAGAATGTTAAACATAAACAAAACTTCAGTCAAGAACCCGGGGGAGTCGAAGAAACAATGTTAACAAGTTCAGATATTGCAATTAAACTTATTAGCAGTGTCTTTGGCGATTGTAATCTCTGCTTTATATTCAAATATTTAAACATCTGAAGTTTTAACACAGATTCTATTCCATTATTCATACACTCGCGTGCAAATAATTCGGGTCAGTACGAAAAACTATAATATCTCCTAAAATAATAAAGCTAGGAGCCTGAATTAAATTGTGTATTATAGATAAATGCATAGTTAATAAAACAACGTCAAGAGTTAGACATGATATTCCTTGTTTATTTAATTAACATAGTAAACACGATATCAATAAATTATAGGTAATAAGCAACCGTGGTACCTCACAACACAAAACTAAAAACAAAAAAAAAGTAAAACATATCAATACTTCGTATTGCCTCCTCGGGCTCTTCTTACAGCTTCTAAACGATTGGGCATACTGTTTATTAAGTTTCTTATGCGTTCTTGCGGGATATTAGCCCATTCTTCCACTAACGCCTGTTTCAGGTCTCTAAGTGTAGCTGGGGCGGGGTTTCGATTTCTTACACGCCTTCCGAGCTCGTTCCATACGTGCTCAATCGGATTTAGGTCCGGGCTTCTCGAGGGCCAGTTCATAGTGTTGATGCCAACCTCCTCAAAATAATCTTCCACAATCTGTGCGGTGTGTGGCCTGGCGTTGTCATGCATGAACATTGAGTTTTTACCCATATTAATTAAATATGGGCCTGCATGCTCATTAAGAATCTCTTCCACATACCTGGCACTAGTTAACGTTCAATTTTCTATCAAAACTAATTGCGTGCGACTCTCTGAAGAGATTCCAGCCCAAACCATAACAGACCCACCGCCGAAAGCAACTTTTTCTTCAAAACAGGCTGGAATAAAACGTTCACCTGGCCGTCTGTAAACTCTTCGCCGCCCGTCATGTGCATAGAGCATAAATCTGGATACGTCAGAAAACATAATTCTTGCCCATTCTTCGGCACCCCATCGCCTGTATTCGCGTGCGTAAAGTTTCCTTGCAGTTCGATGCCCTCTGTCAAGTTTTGGGCCATTTGCC
Source organism: Pammene aurita (assembly GCA_947086415.1). NCBI lineage: Eukaryota > Metazoa > Arthropoda > Insecta > Lepidoptera > Tortricidae > Pammene > Pammene aurita. Next base: position 21,933,431 of record OX352306.1, on the reverse strand, counting down.
GGTCTATGTGGGGTCAAATTAGCTTCACGAAGCCGCCGCCTTACAGTCCACTCGCTGATGTCATCTCTTCGGGTCTCCCGAAGTTGGTTTTTGACTTCAACTGCAGTGAGATGCCGATTTCGGAGCATTGTTGTTACAATAAATCGATCTTCTCTAGCCGTAGTACATCTCGGCCTGCCGGTTCCTGGTCTTCGAAGGTTCCTGCCAGTTTGTAGGAAACGTTGGAGGACCCTCTGTACCGTAGATAGTGACACGCCTGTTCTTCTTGCTGTATATATCTGACTTCTGCCTTCTTGTAACAAAGTGACGATACGTGTACATTCATCTTGTGTTAGCGACATGATAGTAATTCAATAATGACCATCAAAGTCAACAAAAACTGCCTTTTATCATTTTGCTTTGACAGATTGAAAACAAAAGTGAGAAAACAATCAAAAGTGAAATAAGCTCAATTTGAATTTGGAACCAAATTCGACTTTTTTTTAAATAAAACTTTTTCCAGAATTCTTGTAGAACATTGAAGGTTCAATTTAATTCGATATTAAATTCTCTTTAATACACAGTTAGTTTCCTGCACATACCGCTATTAATTTGCAAAATATAAGGGTTTTTGTCACTGACCCGTATTATTTGCTCACGAGTGTATTTGTACGCACAGTATGAACCAGTGATTTTATTACAGTAAGTAATAAGACGAGTTATTATGTAAAAAATAAAATCCTTTGCAAGTACGTAGGTAGTAAAAATTTTAATAGGATTTTTTAGAAAACCCAGAAATTATTTTTGGAAAGGAACAGCTTGGACCCAAATGACCAAATACACAATCCACCCATCAACTTCTATACTATCCAACAACCTCCACCAACATACGGGTAAAAGTGGTTGAGGTAGATCTCCACGGGTTGCAAGATAGCACTTATGTTAATCTAACACGCTTGAATGACTCCTAAAAATCCCCTTTTGGGCTCCCCTACTTTTTAGACCAATGGTTCATTAAATTGTTTCATTACAACTGTACCAGTACGTAAAATAATTAGACCATACAAGTATTTACTACATATACTGATATCTTTTGTTGACATTTCATTCATAGACTATTGAAAAACGCTATCAATTGCTACGACACTACTACTACGAGAAAGTGATATCTATGAATCACGTATATTTTGAATGAGCCATATCAAATTGGCACAAATAGATAATAAACAATAACCAACGTATTTATGGGTGCGATCAATAAACATGAATCTTATTAAAGTGTCTGCCTAAATCAAAAGCTGGTCGTCTCGATTGTTAATATTCTTTAGTATGTCAATGGCGTCTTTTTAATAATTAGTCGGTATCTTTTGACTAAGAACGTTACAATTCGTTTTAGTTGTGACACCGTTACGTGTAGTGATATTTCGGTCTGCGTTGACCTTACGCGCGTGATTACGAAGGTCTGAGTGTCATGACGGTAAACACTCGCGAATCTGCTGAATGTTTAACGTTACGTTGGTTAATTCGTCATTAATTTGCGTATTGGCTCCAAACTTATTCAAGTTAGTTGTACTTTAAGATTTAGCTGTTTTTGTAGTAATCTTAACGTTTCTTTTTATTTTTACAATACTGGTGGTAGAAAAGTATTTGTGAAAGCTAGCGAAATTTTATTTTGCAGTTATATTACGAGATATTTTCTTACAAACAAGACTGAAGTTACAGATACCGGTTTGAAAAAAAAAGTGTTACCGTAGCTTCACATGATATTCAATAAACTGGTATCGATTTTAATTGATAAGAGGTCATGATACTCACGATTCCCATAAAGGATATTCAACCGACCCGAATACCCAGATTCTAAATTTATCCATAAATTAAAGGATGTATTCATCAGGCCAGATGAAAACGAAATAAAACAATTAAACGTGTTTACACCAAAAACTTTATATTGTTTGATAGAGCCTAATTGCTTAAGCGCCAACACGAATGCCCTAAAACGTAAAATATGTGATTATTTCACTTCGTAACTAGTTACTCTGCGAGTTCAAGGTGAAATTGGCTTAATCACAATAGTTTATGTAATGTGGCAAACTAGTTTTGCCCATGTTATTGTAAGAAATGTCCACTTTTTTGTGATAAAAGGCATGATTCTCTCCAAGAATTGAATTCAGGCCAAATTTAGTCTTTCAAAATGACTGAATTTGAAAATTTAAATGTCTATATAACGTGAAATTACATTGTCTTCAACTTTTATTCTATAGTTTTTTCACCAGGAGTCATCTGTTTCAGAGATATGTGGTATGGAAGTCAAAATATGAGTTTTTCAATGAAATGAGACATTTTCCGGGTTTATAACTTTTGATTTCGGCTTTAACGCTAAACCGAATTAGAAGTTAAGATACTCATTCGACGCAGAATTTAACCCTCTTTAATATTGATATACATGATATTTTCCGTCGGACGTACTGTTTTAGAGCTACAAGCAAAAACCTGACAAAGAGCAAAATTTTCGCTAAAAAGTTATGCATACCTCTTGGGATTGGGCAAACTCGGATTACATGCATTTAGGACCACATGAAGGTATTAGAACGATTTCCAGCCTGCTGGAAATTAATTCCTCAAAACACTTTTTATAGATCTTATTTGCTTGGCCTATAAATAATATGCTGAACTATAATAAATACTCGTATCGTATCGTAACAGATTTATTTATAGTTCAATTGTCATGAGATGTTTGTTAATAGACAACATTTACAGCTCATTTTGTCATATAGTAACAGCCGGTTAGTAGCCACCACCACGGTAGTTGATAATCTTCTAATACACAAATACCCTGATGGTCAATGGTCATAACCTACGCATCATAATTTTCAGACATCATAACCTACAGAAATAAGTGGCAGTGTTCTGAAGCTTTAAGACAGTTATTTTTGTTAATAGAAAACATTTACAGATCATTTTGTCATATAGTAACAGCCGGTTATCACGATAATTAATAATCATCTATTACACAAATACCACGGTGGTGCACGGTCATAACCTAAGCGTCATCATTTCCAGGCAACAGATCCTACAGACACGAGTGGCAGTGATTTGTAAGTTGTCTTGCTAAACTGTCTATAGTGTGAATTAATTCTTCATTCCATTCATTCCTTAGTGTCAACATAAATAATTTTTGTTTAAAGTAATGCAGAAGAGTTCATATGTAGGAACTGGCTCACTGATATAGGTAAGGTAAGTAAGTATATTGATTTTCGTATAATAATATATGAACTATTTATTAAAATTTTATTTTCTTTTCCATACGTTGCTTAACTTGCTTTATACGAATACAAACGGAGGGTCGCTAAAAGGATTAGATACAGTCAGCAGCAGAAGTACCTAAGCCGGTAAAGTGTTCAAAATAAACTAGATACGACTTTATTGTTAAGAGAATTAAGAGCGCGTGTAGGTAATTTTGAACACCCCAACCGCTTAGCAACTTTTGCTGCTGACTGTACATACGGGTGTATAGAAGTGTCGCAGTTATAATAATTATTTCTAAACGTAGATAACAATTAACAATTATCCTTTCATTCGTCTCTCATCCACCCACATAGTGAAACATTTCCGTAAAGTTAGAAAGTACGTAACAAGCTTACACGAACAGTCTTCGCGTGTTCACTTCAGCATTTCTTAACTAAGTTTCTAAAAGAATAAAGTCGGATATACGTATATGATAAAGGCGGATGTGATGTTATTCTTTTTAAACTGTTTTAGGTATTATTAAACTGTTACACTCTGCACGCACGTGAAACGTTGCCGAAGTTTATTGCGACGCCGAACAAATTAATGAAATTGATTAGTCATAAAAAGCGCCCCCAATTGAGATAAATTGTCACTGTCAAGCCTATTTTTCAGGAGCAATTAAAATGATGGACAATTCGGACTACGTGCGCGCCATTAAAGGAAAGTGGAAATATGGAAATGTAATTTCCACCGGTACTAAGCGGGGTTTTAAAAAGTTTAACAGTTTTAAAAGACCGACCTAAAGGACCTTCTGTATTATGGTGCGACCACACCGCTGCTTAAAAAACGGCGACGTTACGGAATCGCAGTGACGCATCGTATCCGCACCGTTATTATCGCATGCCCTCCACACCGCTGCTCAAAATACGCTGACGGTACGGAATCGCAATGACGGGCCGTAAACGTCACGACTTTACCGCATGCTCTCCACACCGCTGCTCAAAATACGCAGACGCAACGTGTACGCCGTGACGTGCCTCATACGAAATATTTTTGACGCGAACCTTCCAAACCGTATTTTGAGCAGCGGTGTGGAGGGCATGCGATATAAACGGTACGGATACGATGCGTCACTGCGATTCCGTAACGTCGCCGTATTTTAAGCAGCTGTGTGGAGGGCATGCGATAAAAACGGTACGGATACGATGCGTCACTGCGATTCCGCAACGTCGCCGTATTTTAAGCAGCGGTGTGGAGGGCATGCGATAAAAACGGTACGGATACGATGCGTCATTGCGATTCCGTAACGTCGCCGTATTTTAAGCAGCGGTGTGGTCGCACCTTTACTGTTAATTAAAGGTTATACCTAATTTTTTTTTTATCGTATGGCTACATGTCACTGATGGATATAGATAGGCATTTCTTATTTGGGGTAGTACTAGTGGGAAAGCAGATGATGAAGAAAATCCAGTGAGTGCCGCGAGGTCCAAATGGGACTGTGCAGCTGCCAACTTTGTTATTCTTTTAGCACCACCCACGGATCACGTGTAGGGTTCTCTAAGGTGTTTCCTACGGACGCAGAGTAACATTGATACCTAAATGAAAATAGGGGAGATGCGGATAAGACGAGGACACGGGGTAAGACGGGGCCCCCCACACATACACGAAACTAAACATCACACTAACTCTAACTCAACGTAATGGCTGACGGGACGCCCCTCCCGAGCGGTAATCAGTCCGGTGTCGATAGCGAGTGAGAGCGCGTGCGTTTGTTCCCTGCAGGTCGAAGCGTGTTTACCGATTTCATCGATCTATGATTTAGGAACTGCATTAGTAGTTTATGTAACTGTTACGTAATAAGGGTCCTTAAAACATGAGTGTGGTTTAAGATTAATAAGATCACACGAGTGTTTTAAGGCCTAATTACGTACAGTTGCATACACTGCTTTATCTACACTCATATTATTTATCCAAAATGCCGTATTCGGAAACCATAGAATGGCCGCCATTGCACCGCCATGGCCAACTCGATTGTGCCGGCGGTCGGGGAGGCGCGTGTCGGGCTGTCGGCGGATGCGCGGGAGGGTGCAGGTGTACATTATGTTATCAAAACTCATAGCACATCAATAATTGAGCATGAAAAGTTAAAATTACGTTACTGCCACGGATAAAAAGCTTATCATAGTAAAATCGGTCGTGGTAATGCTAGCCATTGCCTACCGTTTTCGAACACGTTTTAGAGAACTTACAATATGAGTGTAGATAAAAATATTTATGAAACGGTAAGTAATAGTTGCCTGATTCATGTAGATTTTGTAACGCATTTGTGATTGTATTTATTATCGTGTAATGTAAGTCAAAATGCCTGAAGTTTGGTGTGTGTTTTTTTATTAATATTTTTGCTAAACTATGGAGGCGAAGGCAAGACGGGGCAAACTTTTCGAGGCATGATGGGGCATACCCCATCTTGCCTCTTTAACAGGTTTTTGGTATACTGCTTGTCGTGGTATTGCAACCATTTGTTGTTTTTCAGGTAACAGTGGTATGATACAATGGTACGAAAATATAAAAAAAAAACGAAGAGGGGAGAGTGGTGTACATAAGCTATGAAAAAAGCAGTAGAAGATGTATTGACAAAAAAGGCAGTATAAAAAAGAAATAGAGGAAAGAAAACGAGTTGTGAAACCAGCTGTTTACTAACACGGCTAAGAAGGTCAAAGGTAAAGGCAAAGGAAAAGGGAAGGGAACAGGAAAAAAACCGGCTAAGAGCGTGTCGGGCCAGTTTCTAGTGCTAACGGTCACTGAGATTATCCGCGGACGGACGGACGGACGGGCAGACATGGCGAAACTATAAGGGACTACGGAACCTTAAAAAAACAGAAGAAGATACAATTTGTATATACTGCAATGATGAAAACAATTCTTATCTTAAATCGTCGGAAAACTGGGTAAAGTGTCCGCGGTGTGGACGATGGGCCCACACAGCTTGTGTCGACGACGATGATATGGAAGATGTCTTGATATGCATATTCTGCGAGGAGAATTAGTCCCCATCTTACCCTCGGTCCCTATCTTGTCCCATTTTTAGTATCCCGTCTTATCCCATATGTGGGGTAAGATGGTGTATTTCCCATATTTGATACTTGTATTTTTCTAATTTTTGTATGATTAGTTACCAATTCCAAAGCTGTGCCAAATAAAGCTATGATAAGTAATTAATATTTGAATAATAAATAAAACTGATAATGTTTTAAATACTCTGTTTTTATACTTCGTTACCTTAGCGTCCCCGTCTTATCCGCATCTCCCCTATTATTTATATTAATGAAACGGTAACTGTACTAGAACTTATGAGCCGTAATATAGTAAAATCAGGATATTAAAAAAAAATTATATAAACCTAAAACTGCAGCTAAACTGTTACAAAACCATCACGCCGCGATCATGCTATCCGTACGTTAGTAAACAAATTGTTACACGCTCACTACCGCATGTGGCCTCGGCTGTGACCGTGTCATCCTTGGCCGTGAATTCGTGACCTGGTCGGAATAATTCCGTTGTGGTCACATGAAATAATGTACTAGGAAAATTAGAGTGAAACTGATGAAGCGGTCAGGAATTTTATGATACTTATAGCTAGGTACTTGAAGATAGGATAGAGATACATATCTGCGATGTGATACGAGAAAAAGATCTATTTTGTTTTTAACACGGGTTTTTAAACTCACTCTAATAAAATCATAGTCATGGACTCATCATAGACAAGGTAAAATACTCTCAACTGGAAGCCCCTGGTTTTCAGGGCACGTAAGTCGTAGTCAAATCACAGTTGAATCTTTTACTTATCTATATCTTATGATTTCATCCTCGATCCAAACATTTCAAACTGTTTACAATCATTCACGTATAAAAATAGTCGTGTTCACGTCACGTATGTAACGGAAAATTGAGAGCAAGACCGAAAGTGTTTTTTTTTGTTGGCACGTGATCTGAGAAGTTTGTGTGAATTTAAGAGAACATTCAGATTTTAAATTACACGAAATTCTTCTGTATCTCCTGTTAAAATGTTATAATACTAAACATGTATACATTTAAGGGACTTTTCATATACACGGTGTAACATGAGGAAACCGAATAATTTTAACAGCGTATTCCTGATCATAATTGGAGACTAAAATGTCGTAACATAAACTATTCTGGAATTCGCCTAGTTTCAGAGTTACTACCAATTAAATAAAAAACATATTTTAGTGTGACTCAGTGCAAAACGCTTTTTTGATGGCGATTTCACCCTTTATGGGGTCTAGTCTAGACATTCTTTTAGACAGATATCAAAGTGCCAAGGAATACTTTACGTAAACTATTTGTTACGAAAAAAAATGTACTAATTTATTTTAATCGACAGTTGTACCAATAAAATTTATGTTTTTATGTTCAAAAGTATAATAAAATAAAGCAAAAAAAAATTTTTTTTGCGAAATTGACCTAAATTCATATAACATTTATACCTCAGGAAACCTTATGACCTCAGGAATTCGTGGTTAAAATCTCTCGCAATGCTCACGAGCACCGTGTATGTTACGTCTTACCATAATAGCGTGGGTATTTTAATGGTGCTGGGTAAGAACCTAAAAAAATATACGACAAAATGTCACAGCCAAACTGTTCTGTATCTCCTGTTAAAATGTTATAAAATAAATAAATAAATAAATACTCTTTATTGCACACCTCATACAGTTACAAGCACAAATTTTACAATTAGATAAATTTAGGTAGAGGTAACAACAGGCGGTCTTATCGCTAATGAGCGATTTCTTCCAGACAACCTTTGGGTAGTGGAGACTAGAGAAAAACAATAAGCAGTAGGTGGTGCATAGAAACAAAAGAGACGAAATAGATAACACAGCACATTCATATGAATATACATACTTAAATAAATACAAAATAAACATACATATACGTACATATATACATATATAATACACACAATAAGAAACAACAGTGTCAACTTAAAAACCTAAGGAAGAGATAAATAGTATTCCTTAAGTTGCGATTTAAAACTACCAATAGATTGCGCGCGTTTAATGTTGAGAGGGAGAGAATTCCACAAACGAACGGCCTCGAACGTAAATGAGCAATTATAAAATTTGGAAGATGAAGATGGCACTTTTAGGAGCAATTTTTGAGAGGATCTAATAGAATTAAGATAAGAGAAACGCTCTTTGAGGTAGCGGGGAGTTGCAGGGTTAAAAAGTATAGAAAAGAGTAAAGAAAGTATGTGAGAGTTACGGCGGTGACGGATAGGGAGCCATTTGAGTTGAGAACGAAAACTAGAAACATGGTCGAATTAATACTAAACATGTATAAATTTAAGGGACTTTTCATATTTGTTCAATAGAAATGTTACGTCTTATAATAATATCGTGGGAATTTTATAGGAGCTGGGGAAAAAGCGAAAAAATTATACGACAAAATGTCACAGCCATGTCATCGTGAACCCTTTCACTCACTTGTTATATCAATCAGCCACTATAGAATTAAAGAACGCGGAAAATAAGTTGACGAGTTTGGGAGTACCTTAAAAAGGGGGTAGGTATCTTACAGTCGCAAACCCTTGACCTAAAAAGGTAGGATACCTATGTTAATTTTGTTATAAGTACAAGGATGTCTACGCGTTTACAACTTCGGCAGCTTTTGTTCCATATAGATGATATGGAGCCTGTTCTATTATCTTTAAATCAGAGTCAAACTACGACTAAGATTTTCCTTTTGATGGCTGCAAAGTTCGTGCCAGCCGAAATGAATGCCGATTTTTGGGATCAATGTTACTCTGCGTGCGTAGGAAACACCAGCACCAGCTAAAAGAGTAACAAACTTGGCAGCTGCACTGTCCCATCTGGACCTCGTAGCACTTAATGGATTTTCTTCATCATCTGCTTTCCCACAACTATTGCCCCAGGGAAGAAATTCTTATCTATATGCAGTGACATGTAGCCATACGATAAGTGAATGCCATTTTTTTGCAATTTTTGGTAAAGATGAGATACCGGGTCGATAAGTGTGGGAAGACGAAGTCGACGACAGACTGTAATGCCATTAGAGTTCGGAACTGTTGGCGATCAGGACGGCACGAAATACTAACTAAGCTAGTAATCCCAGGTCCCAGACGCCAAGAGGGCGTAAAACGATTTAGGTAATTTGTACGTGTTCTGTTTAGTTACATAAGTCTTGTATTTCTATCACATTTACTAATAAAAATATCAAAACCAACAACAGAGTCGTGCAGTGAATATGGCCTTTGAGCTTCCAGAACTGATGATCTTTTTCGAGTAACTAGGCAGTAACAGAATATGGCTCCTTTCATACCGAACATAGGTGCAATCAGCAGCAGCTATGTTGGTGGGTTGTTTCCAATAACTTTCAGGTGCTCTTATTGTCTTAGCAATAAAGTCGTTCCACAATACTTTTGACCACAAAATCCTTAGCAACTTCTGCTGCTCACTGTACCTAATTACACATTACTAGCCCGTCTTGCAGACATTTGGTATAAATTACTACTTTGTTTCATCAACAAAGGGTCGACGTTTCGGTATTTGCACGTTCAGAATCGTTTCAAATAGTAGCCTGAGTAAATAAAGACAATCTATGCCAAAATATTTCGGAGAGTTTATTAATAACCATCTAAAACAGAATGATAAATATAGATATACTCTATTCTATAGAGCTACAATAACATTGTACAAAATAAGACTTACCACAGATTGGAAACAGCTGTGTATGTGTCCATTACAAATGAAAAAAAGAACTATGAATACAAAAATATCATTTATTACATTAGGTACACTGTGAATACTAATAATTATTAATTGGGAGTACGTTGAACCGATAATCCAGAGGAGCCAAGTTCGAATCTTGGAGTTTTCCGGAGTCCTTCACAGTTCATTTTTCATTTGTAATGGACATCTGTTTCCCATTTGTGGTACATCTTTTACTACATAATAAAGGAAATTAACATTAATATGCTTATTAAAAAATTTATACAAGACTATTTTAAATAATTATATCGCGTCTACTTTATTTGTGATTGAACTGAAGGGAATACTAACTATCGAAGGAGTGTTTCTTACTTATAGAGCATAAACAAAATCATAAACACTATACTTTTCTTACGCTAGTACCATCATCAGTATCATCACCAACAAAGGGGTGTATATAGCTTCTACTATTACTGCGAACTTTGGTTTTGCCATCAATAATAGGCTTACATTTGTAATTGGTATTTTGTATGTGAGTATTGCGAGCCGTTATGCTCAATATACTTTTGACGGATAATGTTTTTCCTGGTCTATCCCTTGCCAAAGAACGCTGGAAAGGCTTCGAATCGTCAAGATGTATTATTAATTTATTTTACGCGATATAATCAGTTAAAATTATTTTTGTTTACAAATAGCAATATCTGTAACCGTATAAAATTAACATTAGACAAAGTGAATATAATTAAAACGAAACTTACTGGCGTAAATCTAACTTGTATTATAAGGTCGGGGTTCCAATTAAAATTCCCTTTGTTTCACATTCTGTGGACAAATTTGTCTAGTCAACATTAAATGTGCGTCGGTCCTGACACGCAATTTAATTTTGCTAAGCAAGTCAGACTCTGTAACAAATAATACAGGATGGATACTGGATAGTCCCAACGCCGCGGTTTAAGAAAAAAAAAACGAATAAAATAGATGCATGTCTTCTGAGGGACCTTGAACGGGGTCAAATTGACAGAAAAATAATGTTTGTCATTAAAAGTACAAAAATACATCTTGAACGTGAATCAAGTAAGACCAACTCGAATATAAACAAATTTAATTAATACCTACAGAGCCTGTAAAGATTTGATACCTTTAATTACGGTAATATAAAGTAAAGAATAAACGAAAATAATTATTTTTGCTTGTTTTTAAAGTAGGACATTCCACTTACACAAAAGTTTGTTATGAAATCAAATACAAACATTGAAAACACTGAATAAAAAAACGACCCAGTTGGACTTGAAATATGTAATGCAAGGCGTATCGATGTTGGTTCAAGTCCAATGGGGTTGATTATTTTGTCAATATTTGCAATTTCTGTATTTGATTTTATAACAAACTATTCAAGTAAAATAATTAAACCTCACGATGAAAACGTAATCAACGACCAAAGAAAATGTCCTACCCTGTCTTGATATAACACAGACTCAGAACGGTGGTGGGATCTTTACTTATCCTTGCCGTTTTGATTACGGAGCCATTTGGATAGCTCACTCCGTATGACACCTTCATGGATAGAATTATTAAAATGAATGTGGATCTTGATGGTCATGTTGTGTAGATGTATGAGAAGCAATAATTTGAATTTATTATCTTACGACACTAGGTTAGCGCTACGGGAATGTTCAGATTGCTCTCAGCAAATTTAATAAAGTTTAGAATACAATGCTATCAGAAATCGAATTGACCGACTGGAAAATTGTAAAATGTGAATAGAAAATAGGGATTGGAGGCGAATTAAAGATCTTAATCACATATATATATATATATATATATATATATATATATATATATATATATATATGTTAAAAGAAAGAAGATTTTTTATTTTAGTCGATACCTCAATAGAAACACGCTCACTAATAATATCATGGAATAATAGCGGATACATGAAGTTGGTTGTGTTGAAGTTACCATAGCTAAATATTAATTCTCTGTTTGATACTTCCACAACTCCTTACAGCTTATACTTACAAACAAGATAAGATAAGACATTATTAGCTTTGTTTATAACAATTTTTTATCCAATACAGTACCTAAGTCAGTGACTATTATTGTATGTTAGATGAAATAAAGGAGAGAATACTGGAGAATAAATACGTATTCCCTATCGAACACCCCCGTATCAATCTCTGCAGAAAAAGCTACATTCCCTATCGTCAGTAGCCCGTTCGCAATAACAAAGCCAACTGAGAGGAAACAGCGAGCGATTTACATTTGATGTTCGCCGAGATGACGCGGAGGAGAATTCCTGCACAATCTCATTTTTTACATCGTCCCATGTTAGATTGCTTTACGGTGAAATAACAATTTTGGTACGAACTGTACATATAGGTACTGTCCGACGAGCCATTTCCGAGAGTAAAAAAGGGATTTGCAAAATGTAGAAGCAAGAAGGGTTGATCGACCAGGGAAAATTTGTTAAAATTGGCTTGCCAGACTATAATAATATAAAGTGATATAGTACGTAATGTAGGGCAGAATAGAAGAGCGAAGCGATTTAAGCGAAAGCGAAGCAAGTTTTAATTTACGAAGAAGCGACAACATTTTCAACGAAAGAAATTAACTAAACACATGACATAAATACTCTTCTAGTACAAGAACTTACTCATTGATTGTAAGTAATTTGTAATATTGTATACCCGTAACGTAGACTACAAAAAAAAAGACTGAAAAAAAAAGCAGTACAGACACGGTCAGTAATCATTACTAAATGAAATATAGAACAGACCTGTGTAAAACCTGTCCTTAAACAATTATTAATACAGAATGTAGCTTGCCCGCCATTTTATGAAGTTGACTTTGTGAACCTTTTTAAAGGCCAAATTTTATACAAGCCTCACAGTATCTAAAAAAGCGTGGGCTAACGAAATTTTAAGTCGTTTTATATTTAGAGATCAGCTGCGTAGTACATGTCCTCTTTTTAGTGTTCTATTAAAACCAGAATGTTTTGTTATGTAAAAGGGCTTGCATGAAACTCATGTAGGTATGTTTCAAATGAAAATCTCGATTTAAGTAAGAAATATTTCCTATTTCACTTAATCACGAAAAGTAATACTATAAGAACAGATTAAGAGTAGCAAGAACATGTTTTCTCCAACTTGTGTATTACGTAACGATAACAACGCTAGACAATACAATGATAATCTAGTGCTTAGGTATCCTATTCAATGTTGTTATATTAGAAACCTCTAGTCTACCATAATAATATATTATAATTGTTATATATTGACTTGTTATTATATAAACTGGAAGTATTGTTATTTCTGTAACGCATTTTACTTTTATTTCCTATATTGATTTTTTATAATTATTATTATTTTCAAAACTGACATTGTATATTCTTGATAAGTTTATGGTACTATTGTTATTTTTTATTATTATTAATTATTTTTGACATTGTATAAATTGTTATTTTATTACTTTCATATATTTTTTTGTAATGGATATTTTTTTTTGTTACATGCATTTATAATAAATGTTTTGACGATCTTTATACGATAAGTAATGCCTGTGTACTCTTACATTATGTATGGAAAATGTATTTAAGAGAGAATAAAAAACTAAACTTATAGCAGACAACACGCGCACTTATTAAAAAGGGCCGCAGCCAATATCAAATTGATATGCAGGATTGAAGTAAATGAAAAAAAACGCCATCTCCCACAAAGACGTCATATTCCTGTCACCGCGAGGCAGACGATCTTATAAATATGCAAACCACGTGAACATCGTACCCCCTTTGATTGTGTTACTGCGGGTTACATAAGAATATGCCCTTCAAAGTTTTTTTTTGCGACCTGCGAGTTTTTTCCTACCTAAAGACTTCACTTGTGGTTGAATACTACAATACTTACCAAGGACTGTAAAAGAAAGCCTAAAATCGCAGGTATTTGTGTCCCGAGCCGCAGGCGAGGGTTGTAAATATGCGATAGAGGGCTTTCTTTTTTACTGCCCGTGGTCAGTACACAATTTTACGTCTCCCCCTGACCATGGCATTATGGCCAGGTGTGACGTAAAAGTGTTTACTTTACCGCTAGCTAGACAAACATTTGAGGGAGATGAGTATCTTAAAACAAAAACAGACAATTCCAACATAAAAATAATTCATTTAGTGCCTTACCTGAAAACAGACCAGTGCCTTACCTGAATCATTCGATTCAAATTCAAGAGACGAAATTGCAAAGACATACTTGCAAAAAGCTTTACCGATACCAGATGAAAGAACCGTTAGTGGTTTAAAAAATATTTACTTTCTCCCTTTTTTTTATACCACGACGGTGGCAAACAAGCATACGGCCCGCCTGATGGTAAGCAGCTACCGTAACCTATGGACGCCTGCAACTCCAAAAGAGTCACATGCGCGTTGCCGACGCTTTACAAAAAGGACGATTCAATGACTTGATGGCTAAAGGAACAAGAAGGTCCCTCATCGTCAACACACTGGGCCCTCTTTGAGCTCTTTGCCAACCTTTGCTGCTTTGTTTGCTGTTTTGTTGCTGGTTTGTTTTGTTGTGTTTGTTTGTTGTTGTTTGTTTGTGTGTTTGTTGTTGTATTGGCTGGCTTTGTTAGTAAACATCTCGAGTGGGTATATTGAAACGACAATACACAAGACTAACAGATTCATGCAGCGGTTTCCCATTCATCGGAAAGCAAAGAACACCATATGTCCTAGAAAGTATTTTCCGATCTAACTCGCGTGTGGTTGAAAAGTGTTTACATAGTCGCTAGCTGGATAAATATTTGAGGAGTGCGAGTATCTCGAAACAACAACGGGCAAGACCAACAGATTCATGAATATTACGAGTATGAGTTTAAATTTAGCTTACCTGTTCACCTGAGCCAAATGAACAATGTAACTTGTCTTAAAATAGCTAAAACATCCACGGGAGACATACCCGCGGAGGGTACCTACGCGAGAGACAATAGCATCCACAACGCCAAGAGTCATTGTTTGGAAACAAATCACAATTTTTGGGAAGTGGTGAAGAACAACATATTTTCAGGTGATCGTTAGATTTTAAGAACGGACAAAGAAAAGAGATATACTCGCTAAAGGGCGAGCTAGCATTTAGGTAATTACTCGATCTTTCAATACACGCAACCGGCTGCGACTTCGCTAGTATGTCTGTAGTAATGCTTTGTATTAATCAATCAAATATTAGCAGTTTCTGATGATGAAGAGTCGCTCGGAAATTTCTCCTAGCCTTATTCGCTTTCCGCAAAACTTCAAAGTGCCAACTTCTTTTAAACTTTATAAGTAATCAGACTTGGCTTACACGACAGTCCCAGCAAATAAGATTTTTGCCCAGGACAGACACTTCCCTGCTAAGTTCTCCGAGTGTCTTATGTGGATTTACTATGCAACATTGTTATGTATTTCGCTCCTTCTTTCGAGCCATAAACTATGTTTATGAGCCATTTTTGTTAGCGAGAAATGCCCATCCCCGGAAATAACTGTCGAAAATGAAGAATTGCCTCCTTAGTGCTAGGAAAGGTAACCTCAATTTAGTAATTGTCATAAAGTTAGTTGAAAATAATGCTCCTAGTTTTGAAGTACAGTCACGAACCCGGATTGTTGAGCCACTTGCCATTGTTTTTAATTTCGCCGTCTTATAAATAACCGATGTAACTGACAGTTTACAGCTAGTCGGTAACATCGGAGGATCTTATAACTTACTAACAAGAACAAGATGCAATATAATTGCAGCATCTTTAGCCTTTGCCCTCTTTAGTATTCCTAGAATAGTTAGAAACGCTGACCCTGATCTTGCCTGGTTTATGTAAACTACCTTGGAAACACTGAAATCTCACATTCGCATTAGATCCACGAATTTGATAGTATAAATTGGAGGCGACGCATAACAGTTAGATGGCATCAGAACGGTAGAATCGTCAGCTATAATCTTTACGATCATCGGAAGGGTTATGGCCGAGCAACATGGGAGCCGGTCGTAACAATAACATATTCTTACGTTAGATATTTCCTCAGTTAAATTGTCAAGGAATATCGCAAAGGAAAGGTAGACTCGTGTTTAACGACTTCGCACAACTTTCGAACGAGTTCCAGAAATGTTTTAGTACAATTCCTGACACGATTTGGCATAAAAATTGGGATTGCTTTTTAATTTGATAGGAAGTTTGGACGATGTGGTCTTTTTCGTGATTTAAATTAAACCAATACTTGATTCAAACCAAAACATATGGAGATCTCGTGTTGATGGTGTTGTATATTGATGCTTTTCTTTTGTTTTTATTAACCGTAGAAACAAAACCATAAAGTGTCCTACCAATAAATTAAACAATTTAAATTATCATCAAGTACCAATCACGTGTGAGAACACGCAATACCTCTAAGTGAATCAACTGCTGGTTTTCCAGTAACATGCCCCTTGTACGCTTAATTTGATCAACAAGAAAAGGGTACTTTCTCTGAAAGCTTATTTGCCTTAACTTTGTTCGTAGCTCGCCCGCTTGTTCAAGTATTTAGCGAGTCCAGTTACTAACTTATTAACTAAAACCGTATTTTTCCGGCTTGGCAAGGAATCTTGCAAACCGGAAAGGTTTCTGTTAATCATAAAAAAATCATTCTCGATTTGGCTAGACTATTTTCCGTTTGCTGAATGTAGAGCTCGTGCGGAAAGAGACGTGATAACTGATTAAATATTATGTAGTGTAGAAGAGGACAAATAAAAAAAAGAAGGATAAGCAGAAAGAAGGAGATTATATAGAAAATCATTGCTCCATTAACGCAAGTATTAAATACCTAACTCTGAATTGCTAGAATGTCGTAGCTGGCCTACCAAAAACTGGGCTTTCAAATATTTTAACAGAAGCAATAGAAATCGTTCCATTGACATAATTTTTGCACAATACTAAATGGTACAAATGGCGGACTTAATGCCATAAGGCATTCTCTACCAGTCAACCAAGTCAAGCAATTTTTTATAGTGTTCTAGTTACCGAACAAAGGGCTGATAGCCACCAAGTGGTGTAACGCAATCAGGAAGGCTGCAGAGGGCAGCCCGCATGGTCCTGTACTGTACACCGTATAGTTAGTGTACGTCCTATCATTGAACAGGTAAATAGGTTTATCTACACTCATATTGTAAGTTCTCTAAAACGTGTTCGAAAACGGTAGGCAATGGCTAGCATTACCACGACCGATTTTACTATGATAAGCTTTTTATCCGTAGCAGTAACGTAATTTTAACTTTTCATGCTCAATTATTGATGTGCTATGAGTTTTGATAACATAATGTACACCTGCACCCTCCCGACGTCGACGCCGACAGCCCGACACGCGCCGGCGCGACCGGTGGCACACGAGAGTTGGCCATGGTGGCGGTGCAATGGCGGCCATTCTATGGTTTCCAAATAAGGCATTTAGAATAAATAATATGAGTGTAGATAAAGCAGTGTATGCAACTGTACGTAATTAGGCCTTAAAACACTCGTGTGATCTTATTATGAAATTCGCCTGCGGCTCATTTCATAAAACCACACTCATGTTTTAAGGACCCTTATTACGTAACAGTTACATAAACTACTAATATACGTTTATCTCTTTCTTCTGAGGTACATATATATACTAATACTATTTGACGGAGTGTCAAATGCTTTATCTGTGTGATTATCTTTAAATGCGACAAAGATATTACCTTGATCTTTTACAGTATTCATTCTCTCAATATAAGTTAAAACGTTAAAAAAATAAGTAAAATGAATATATATATAATAATAAATAAAGAACAGAAACTATGCATCTGATTGCAGTAACTCATGAAACGTACATTACATTATCAAAGAACAATATACGTCGCTGTCATAAATTTCAATTGAGACCACCTTATTGTTGGCAAGCACGGTTGGTTTCAATTATTAATTTATGTTCAGTAACACAAATAATGCTTACTTCGAAGAAATTAAATAGATTTTTGGGCAATAAATCGTTCCCGTTCATTATCCCTCCCTGTTGAAGATTAGAACAACATTGGTGTGTAAAATGAATATATATATATAATAATAAATAAAGAACAGAAACTATGCATCTGATTGCAGTAACTCATGAAACGTACATTACATTATCAAAGAACAATATACGTCGCTGTCATAAATTTCAATTGAGACCACCTTATTGTTGGCAAGCACGGTTGGTTTCAATTATTAATTTATGTTCAGTAACACAAATAATGCTTACTTCGAAGAAATTAAATAGATTTTTGGGCAATAAATCGTTCCCGTTCATTATCCCTCCCTGTTGAAGATTAGAACAACATTGGTGTTTGCCTGCCTTTCTTTAATTTTTCAGACATGTTAACAAAATTTTAAAAACAGTTTACTTGTCATACTTTATTAAATATATATCATCAAAAATGAAAGGAAGATTAGCCTGTTTTGTACAGTCACCGCCGTCACCGGCAATAATATCTTACTACACGAAGGCCGCAAAAATATTGTCACACGCTCTTATTTGTAGGGACATAAGAGCGTGTCACATATTTTTGCGGCCTTCGTGTAGGAAGATAATATTGCCGGTAACTGTACTCGTTTTCCTGGAAATCACAATACCATATTTAAAAAAAAAGTAAAATAGAACACACGCTACAGGTACCTATACTCGATACGAACAAATGCGAGACGATTATACAAAATCGGCTTAAACATTCTTTAGCCAAAAACTTTCTTTGAAGATATTCTCAGATATCATTATAAAATACACCTCCAGACTACAACTTCTAAATGGCATTAAATTCTTGCGGTTTCGCAAACCAGCCAAAAAGCTAGTTTATGATAAAGTTATTTAACAAGAACGTAATGAGGCGTAGCTCGGCTCAGCTCAGAGGTTATAAATGCTTTAAATAAAGTAATGCATTTTACCAGCTTTATTGTGCGTGCCATGAAAAGGGCACTCAAGGGGGTTGTACGTAATAAAAGCTTGCCAGTTAAAAAGGGCATCAAATTGTGCCCAAAGCACACAATATCAATTTTGTATGTTTGATTATTTAAAGAGACTTTCCAGATTGAGATTATTTTGAGTTACAATTACTTTTTTAACCGACTTCAATTTCATAGAAGGAGGAGGTTCTGTATTCGGTTTGGGCTTTTTTTTTTATGTATGTTCACCGATTACTCCGAGACGCGTGGTCCGATTTGAATAGTTCTTTTTTTGTTTGAAAGGGTCTACTTCCAAGGTGGTCCCATATTAATCTGGTGCTGTTCTGATGATGGAATCTATGAGGAATTGAGGGAACTCCTCAATTTTTAAAGGCATATGTATGGCGATTTGGGTGTTTTCTTAAGCAACTCGAGGGTTTTCTCTCGGAAACCACCAATTTGATGATGTGGACCTGATAATGATGATTGTTTTTATGATAATGATGATGATTTTTTTTATTTAGGATGTTCAGCGATTACTCCGAGACCCGTGGTCCGATTTGAATAATTCTTTTTATGTTTGAAAGGATGTACTTCCAAGGTGGTCCCAAATTAATCTGGTGCTGTTCTGATGATGGAATCCATGAGGAATTGAGGGAACTCCTAAATTTTTAAAGGCACATGTATGGTGATTTGGGTGTTTTCTTAAGCAACTCGAGAGTTTTTTCTCGAAAACCACCAATTTGATGAAGTGGACCTGATAATGATGATTTTTTTGATGATAATGATAATGATTTTTTTTAATGTAGGATGTTCAGCGATTACTCCGAGACCCGTGGTCCGATTTGAATAATTATTTTTTATGCTTGAAAGGATGTACTTCCAAGGTGGTCCCAAAGTAATCTGGTGCTGTTGTGATGATGGGATCTATGAGGAATTGAGGGAACTCCTCAATTTTTAAAGGCATATGTATGGTGATTTGGGTGTTTTCTTAAGCAACTCGAGGGTTTTCTCTCGGAAATCACCAATTTGATGATGTGAACGTCATGATGATGATTGTTTTGATGATAATGATGATGTTTTTTTTAAATGTGGGATGTTCAGCGATTACTCCGAGACCCGTGATCCGATTTCAGGAATTCTTTTTTTTGTCTGAAAGTAACTACCTCTGAGATGGTTCCACATTAATCTGGTGCTGTTCTGATGATGGGATCCATGACGAATTAAGGGAACTCCTCAATTTTTAAAGGCACATTTATGGTGATTTGGTTGTTTTTTTAAGCAACTCAAGCATTTCCTCTCGAAAACCAGTAATTTGATGGAGTGGACCTAATTATGAAGACCACATATGATAAGTGGAACTTTCCTTACATTGAGTTACGTATTATGAACTTATATAAACTTATACTTTTTCTTATGTGTAAACTATGTCCAATAGTGGCAACAACGCCATTAGAAAGGCGTTTTGTGACGAGTTATAATAAACCCCTTGTCCTTGGACCCGGGGTATGTCCTTAAACTACGTCCGGACCTGGGTATGTCCTTAAACTACGCCAAAAAGAGAGGTATGGGCACTGCGAATGGCATCTCGCTAAGTGTGGTAGGGCACGTTCAGCGAATGTCATCGCTCAAATCTGGAGCAGAGCCCGACTGGGGAAGTACCTCCACCTTACAGAAAACCACAGCCAAATAGCACTAGACCCTACTCATAGTGTTGTGTTCCTGCTGGTGAGTAAGGTTGCCAAAGAGCTCAAAGAGGACCCAGTGTGTTGACGATGAGGGACCTTCTTGTTCCTTTAGTCGTCAACACAGTGAATCCTCCTTTTTGTAAAGGGTCGGCAACGCGCATGTGACTCCTTTGGAGTTGCAGGCGTCCATAGGTTACGGTAGCTGCTTACCATCAGGCGGGCCGTATGCTTGTTTGCCACCGTCGTGGTATAAAGTTATAATAAAAAGTGTATTTAAAAAAAAATGGTATTAACTCTGAAACTAGGCGTATTCCAGAAAAGTTTATAGGACATTTTAGTATCTAAATATGATCAGGAATACACTGTTAAAATCTGTCTAGTTATATGGGCCCACGGTGTATATCTTCACCGATTATTGCGAGATCCGTTGTCCGATTATGATAATTATATAACCACTAAAAATGGAAAAATAAAAACTTTTTACAAAAAAAAGATAAACCGACTTCTAAAAGGATAAAATAAATTATTATATTATTTATATGCGTTACAAACTGATATGTTTGAAGTCGGTGCCAAGCCAAAAAGTTACAATACCGGTCAAATCAGCTTCAAGTCTGAAAATCACAAAACAGATACCTACTTATATTGAAAAGGTGAATGTGAATCTATCTGTTACATTTTCACGTCTAAACTACTAATCCAATTTTGATGAAATGTGGTACCTATGTATATATTCTCTGATACACGTCTACTTTGTCAATAATCAGAAAAAGGCGGCAAATAAAAATAAAAAACACGTATGGTCAACCATACAAAATTTAAATATCGTGCCTTTTTCTACTGAAAAGGTGTGACCCACACACCCAGTGTGTCTGACTATAGAAAAATCAATCTAGCCATTGAATTCTTTTACACTTCGATAAAACACCTTAGATGAAGTAGAATAAATAATTTAAACCGAAGCACGGGCTCCGTTCAAGATATGGTTAGTCCGACAACTAGTAAACAAGTTTATTAACAAACATCATAAGACGCATGATTATACTTTCTTTCTGTACTAGAATGAAAACCTACGTACAGTCAATACCAGAATTAGTTCTATAGTATGAAGAACAATTCACTGAACACATACGCCTCGTTCGTATTAACTGTTTTGTGATTTTCAGACTTGAAGCTGATTTGACCGGTATTGTAACTTTTTGGCTTGGCACCCAAACATATCAGTTTGTAACGCATATAAATAATATAATAATTTATTTTATCCTTTTAGAAGTCGGTTTATCTTTTTTTTGTAAAAAGTTTTTTTTTGGTCTAGGATGTCTTCTATATGACAGTGCGACAGAAATAGCAAAATCTAGGGTATGCTTTCAACTTTCCAAAAATTTACATTACTATTATTTGTTTTTTGAAATATGTAGGTATAACATAAAAAATTGTGGCTTATGTTGGGATTAGTATGCATAGTCATGTTTAAAAACGAAAAACCTGATAAGGGAGTGCATACATTTTCAAAAATGAAAATGAACCCAGTCCTAACCAGTAACCACTCTTTAATACTTGAAGTATCAATCAGGTTTTAGATACTCGTAAATACCATTTTTTTTACTTTTGGACTTGGCAAAATATTATGAAAGGGACGTCTTACAAAAACCTTACTCCCATCCCATCATCCGTATCCTTTTTTAAAGTCGCCATGACACTTTCCTCTTTAGATGTCCATTAAAATATGGCCTGAGTGGGTTCGCATAACTGATACAAATACAGGGGGCGCGTGGCGCGCGTGGCCGGAATATCAAAACAAATGGTCGGGTAATGGCGAAGAATGGCGTTGCGTAACATTTTGGTAACGTTTGCGAATACGTTGTATGGACTCCGCTTTTGTGAAGCGTTTACAAAGACTCGTGGTCACCACGCATAGGTGCTTTTACTTGGATACGTAACCTTTTCAAAGCTGCCATGTAGATTTCTCTTGAGGTGCACATTAAAATATGGCCAGTGTGGGTTCGAATGAATTCCAATGCATACTACATTGTATGAACTCAGCTTTGTGAAGTGTTTACTTACGAAGACTCGTAAACCACACATGAGCGCTCTTGTATTTTTAAATGAACCTGTAACCATATGATTGCATCCTAAAATATTTTTATACCTACTACAAAAACCTGTCGTGATTAGACTTGTATTTTTGTTGATATTTCTAAATTAGCATGATATCGGCCATGTGTGGCGACTAAGAGTCGTAAGCTCTAGTAGTAGTCCTAGCTAGTAGGTTAGAAGGAAAGTGATCTTTGCGTTTAAGGGACTTAGACTGGCGTTTTTGCTACCATTAACACTTTTGTAAATCTACCTTTAAAGGTGTTATCCGGTAGATAGTGTCCCGGGTTTCGGCACCATTAAAAGGTTTAAGGTCAACCAGGAAAATTGCGCCTTTGAAGCTGGTAAACGTGCTTTTTCAAGGATTACTAGATGATAAATAAGGTAAGAATTCTTAGAGGTTTCTTTAGTGAGGTCACTAAAGAAAGTTCGTGTTAAGTATTACACTTAATATCTTCTTATTATTGAAGACGTAACGCATATGCACGCTTAACTGATGCAATATTCACAAATATTAACTACGTACGTATGTAGCTCATTTTAATGAGTTGCACAAAGCGTTACCTTGTTAATTACACATATAAGCGATATATCATCATCAGAAAGTAATTGATTCACATAATTGTAGCTAAGTTGGTGAAAGATACCTATTAAATTGGCTCAAATCATTTTGAATGTAAGATTAGACATCGCCATGAATTTTGAATGTAAGATTAGACAATAAATTATCTCTGACATCGACGAACCGATCGCCGATAGATGACTGACAAAACTGACTGCATGACATAAAAAACCTACTTTCTCGAAATTCCTCCTCAATTACATATTATTGGCTTTGTCTTTTATCTAAATTAATATCTTATTCCTTGCTTGTTTCACCCGCAATAAAGCTCACAAACTGAAACGTAGACGTTTCGCTCGCTTCACTCGCTCTATCAACTATTGAAGTTTGAGAGTGGATTGAGTAATGTAACTATTTAAACAATCGTTCTATTCACTTTAACTGATAAAAATAATACTTCCAGCTTTTCTAAAAAGTCATTTTTAACGCAATTCAACCATATCTGTTAGACTATATTTTATGTATTGGCTGGTGTTTTCTTGAGTCGTTTGTTTGTTCTACACGCATTCCTTAAGTGTTGGTCGTTACGTTAGAAATCACGTGTTTCGAGGCAAATAAAAGGCTTATTGATCGGAATCTTAAGCTGACTTTGCCGTATTGGTCGTGAAGGTCGGCCCCATGAAAATAGTACCACGGATAAAGGAGTTATTAGTGTTTGTGGTTATTGCTTCTCTTGATAATATCTCTTTGTGTAGAAAATGATTTGGTCGAAAATACTGCAGTAAATCCATGTACGAAGAAAGCTTATTATTTCATAAGTTTCATAACCATTGGTTTCTAAATAGCGGATTTTTAAAATTGGTTTGCCTTCAATTGATCCAGTGTCTAAACAGGAATCAAAAGTCAGCCAGAGTGGCAGACTGCTCAGTCAGCATAAACGCAAAATTGATATAAATAATGGAAGACAAGACACATTAAAACATGAATAATACGATTGCTTTTCTGGATAACTTTTCAATGCATAAGTAAAAGTAAAACTATCTTTACTCACTGCAAAGCGTTTGAATTTATTGCGAACTGCATGTTACAGTGCAACAGATAAAATGCAATAAAGAATGGCGGCGTCAATGGAAGGCGTGGCCGAGAGCCAAGTGTGCGGGTAAAAAAACAATGTATCAGTTAAGAATTCGTGAGGGCACTTACTAAAACATTTTCCACGTGTCAGTCAGTCGGGACTAGGGTTTACTGATTTTCACTCATTATTTTGACAAAACGGGACTTAATCGTGTACCTACACTTACTTTTATAATTTTCCTGACGTTTTGAGTGTGTCGTGACGTCTTTGTTATAGCAGAAAACTATGAGAGGCTATTGAAATTAAGAAGTATAAGAATTTCAACCAGAACGGGGGACAGGGGATTTCGTCTTCGTGGAATCCAGTGTTCAGCAAATACAAGCGTGGCAATACTTGCATTTCCAAACTATCATAGAAATTTAATTTTTTTTAACCGACTTCAAGATTTCGAAGGAGGAGGTTATTCATTCGTCAGGATCTTTAATTTTTGCTATATATATTTTTATGTATGTTCACCGATTATTCGAAGACGGATGGACCGATTTGGAAAATTATTTTTTTGTTTGAAAGAGTATACTTTACAGTTGGTCCCATTGTAACCAGGTCAGGATCTGATGATGCGATCCTGGAGAAATCTAGGAAAATCTTCAAATATAATAGGGACGCCTATTTTAGTATTTTTACAGTGGCTCGGGCATTTCATTTTGGAAAGGTGGAGTCTAAGTGAAGTCGGTTCTTTTTTGTTTAAAATTGTTTGGATATCAGAACATGTACGGTCAGCATCAAGAGTAACCACGCAATCGAAGACGTCAAAAGCTCTTATTCCCTTTTAAAAAGGGCTTTTGACGTCTTCGTTTGCGTAGCTACTTCTAATGCTGACTGTACATACAAAGAACTGAAAGAATAACGCACGTGTAAACATAATCATTTGATAAACAAACTGCTTTTTTTTATCGTAATCTACATTACCTACGAGATTAGTATAGGGCGCCGTGGCTTGCGCTACAAAATATTCCATAGATAAGATAGAATGAAGACATTTCCATACGAGTGCTGCCATCTATTGAAAAGCTGCGGCAGTTGGTTTAGTTTCAGGACAACGAGAGTTCCGACGATGGAAACGTTCACTTAGGTATAGTTTCAACGCTAATATATAGATGGCGCTGTGAACGTTGACCTATTTAGACAGAATTTCCGCTGACGAAATTGTTTTTGTAAAAGAATTGTAATCGATAACACACAACGAGCAGACTAATTTTATTTGTAAGTATGTTTATGTATATATATATAGGTAAAAGGTAAGTATCTTAAGGTGTGCGATTTGCAAGATGTTTAGTAGGTGAGTGGGTTTGGGTTTTAAGTTGTTTAGTACGATTAGCACAAGTTCTATAAAATAAGGATATTTATTTGGAATATATAAGCAATTTTTACGTACATAAAACATTTGACCTTTTAAGAACCATCTATTTAATTTAACAATTACTCCATATTTAAATCGAAGTTTTAAGTTATACTACTTAAAAGATTTTTAAGATCTAGGTCACAAAAAGCGTGCCGCTGCAGCTTCATAATGTAGGTCACAATACAACTAAAATGTACTTATACGATCAAATATCGATTAGTAACGACTCCGTGCAAGGTCAAATTTAGAATAGTAAATCCGATTCACAGGTATAGACTGTTCAAGATACAGTGTCTTTACTTAATATAAAAATATACGTACCCTGGACTGTTACGAAAAAGCTGTATTAAAAACAGTACTTACATGATTTGAACTGATGAACCAAAGATGCGCTGTCAGCCGAGTGGTGGTAGTCGTAAAGGGAATGACCAACCAGATCGTCCTTGCCGAAACCCAGCGTCTTTGTCAGACTGTAAAAAAAGTTTTTATTTACTATAAATAAAAATAAATATGAAAAAATGCCTTCCAACATTGGAATAAAAACGAGCCGAATAAAAAAACCTGACTGAGATTTGTTTTTGACGCCATTTGTTTTTTTTTTATGTGGTATGTTACTCCTACAATCGAAACGAGTCTAATGATACCGCACACGTCGTAATCCATCAAACAATATAGGCTGTAGGGCGTGCCAAAGAAACAGACATACATACATACTCTAGAAAAACATAACCCCCCGCTTCGGCAGTCGGGTAGAGAAATACATGTCACAATTTCTAATTCAACTCTCATTAAAATTATTGACGAAGTACTAAAACCGTGAAGTAAATTGCATATGCACACAAAGAAAGTCCTAAATCCTTCGTGAAGGTCACGCAAATGAGAACGGACTTCCTATGTTTAGGTTATGAATGTTATGATAGGTTTACCGGTATGTGACCTTGCATGACCTAGCTATAACCACTCCCTTTACACTAACTATCTAAGCTGTTAAAAAGATGTGTTGATTAAAAAAGAGATTAATCAGCAAAACAGATAGGGGTCGACTCGCTACTTAACTGAACTTACAAAGTTATTCGAATATCCCGCCATTTCTGCCAAATCCAGGAACAAAAACACTATCCTTCAAGGATTTTATTAACACTAAACACTTTTATGAAAACACAGAAACTATACACACCACAAAACCCTTTTTAACATAAAACAATACCGACACACGTAAGTTTATCTCGGACTATGTACAAAACCGCGAAATCACTCGTGTTTAACCTACAAAATACGTTTGAAGGTGATATTTTTGTTGATATTACCCGGCCGTGTTTGGAAGCGCGGTGTTTTGTAGCGTATATGGGAGTTCACTGGCCTATTTATTTGGTCAGGTAAAGCGGCTTTCGTATATTTTTTTACAGCGCCACCTTTTGTGGTGATAAGGAAATGTTACGTATTGTAGCCGTTTAAGAAACTATGTGTTGAAGTAGTTTCGACATTTACACAAAGATGGCGGAACATTTAGAACAAAGACTTGAGGATCTTTTAAATTTCTGCGTATTTTGCATACTTTCACAAATTATTTCAGATTGTGTAAAATGCCAATCAAGGAGAATGGGCAGATTGGGACCACCCTCCAATAGCGTTAAGATGTATGTCGTTCGATAGGTCTTGTCAATAGGAATAACTTTTGCTTTGACAGCTTTGTTGTCACAGTTGTCCGTTCAGAGATATATGACATTTAAGATCCGATCAGGGGTTATAATTAAGGGCAGTCAGAGGGATACAACTGGCACGCATGGTCACCATCTGTTACGCCAATGACACGATGGTGGCCGTGAAGGGAAAGCGGCCCGAAGAAACTCTTCGGAGAGCGGCTGTAGCGACGGCAATTACTGTCGGTCGCATAGAGCTCCTCGGGTTGAAGGTGTCCCTCCCAAAAACGGAGGCGATCGTCTTCGGAAAATGGCGGTTGGGCCCTGACACAACCATTGCCGTCGGAGGGGAAGCTGTCCAGGTTAAGCCCCACATTAAATATCTGGGCCTTATCCTTGACAGAGGTTGGCAATTTCGTGAGCACTTCGCGAGGCTCGCCACTCAGCTAGTGGGAGCTGCATCGGCTCTGGGGCGCTTGCTGCCCAACGTAGGTGGACCCAACAGCTCCTGCAGGAAACTGTTTGCGGGTGTGCTTAGGAGCATGGCTCTGTATGGTGCACCAATATGGGTGGACCGGCTGACGGAGAGAACAAAACCTTTGCTACGTCGGCCCCAAAGGATAGTGGCGCAGCGGGCAGCAAGGGCCTACTGCACCACAGCTTTGGTAGCGGTGTGCCTCGTCACCGGTACCCCGCCGTGGGAGCTGGATGCTCAGGTGTTGGCGGAAAGGTACAGGGTGAGGGCTGAGGCTCGGAAAAGGGGTGAGCTCCCGGACCCAGAAGAAGTCGAGAGGGCGGCGCGACAGGCTCTGGTTAGACTCCGGGAGCGCTGGAAATCTGTGCTGGAGGATAGCCTCTATGGAACCCTATTCTCCCACACTTTGAGGGCTGGTTGGGCCGGTCGAGCCAAGAAAATACTTAATTAATTATAACCCCTGATCGGATCTTAAATGTCATATATCTCTGAACGGACAACTGTGACAACAAAGCTGTCAAAGCAAAAGTTATTCCTATTGACAAGACCTATCGAACGACATACATCTTAACGCTATTGGAGGGTGGTCCCAGCTCCCATACATTTTTGCCCATTCTCCTTTAAGTAGACATTAGACAACAGGATAATGGCATGACCATGAGACAAGACATGAAACGATATATGGGTGTGTGCTGTTTCGGAGACGAGACAGCCGACTAACTACAAGAAAATCTTTGACGACTTCTCGTTGTTTAAGTAGTACGGTCAGCTGCAGAGAAAAGGTACCACCGTGCCCTACAAACTTGTATGGCGGGTGGTACCATTTCTCTGCAGCTGACTGTACAACCAGTTTAAAAAAAACTCACGTTTCATCAATGTATGTAAACTTCATGTCCAAGCTGTGTTTGGTCAGGAAAGTCTTGCTGTCCAGCGGTATTTCGATATTAGACGGGTGCGGTATGGGACGGCCAACAGCAACTAGGGAAGGCAGTTTGGCAGATTTATCGTCCTCTTTTTTTTCATCATTCTCGAGTTTACCGCGTTTGGGCTCTGGTGGGGCCAGCATGTGGCCCGTTACGTGGATAACCTGCAATGAGATTGAAATTTTAGTCACTGAAACTATTGACGTTTCACAATCTTACAGTATCCATTTTCCCCTCTATCTCATGCTTTCGTGTATCTCGATTGCATGCTCAGGTATTTTGAAACCTAGCGACCGCTGAATATCCTCTTTATGAAATGTCTAAAGTATTTCTTACTATGATGATATGATTTGTGATTATTATGAATACACCTCATTTAGACAAGGTTTGCCAATAAAAAAAAAATGAGTGTTAAGTATTTTTTACCTGATTTTTTCCCGCATATTCATTAATTTTATTATTTCACGACTGCTACGAGGTAATTATAAATCGACATGAAAGTAGCCAATCACGATAATAGTAACAGAATTCGCTATGTTTTAAGTGATACATACTTCAGTAACTTACTTCGAAAGCCTCATAGGTAGATTATTTTTAAAGGCTTCCTTCTTTTTAGTGTCACACATTATACATTATTTTATTTATATGCTGGTTTAATAAGCAATTATTTAATTTACTCGTAAGTATTTGATTTTTATTATTCTTAATTGGGCTATCGATGTGCCGCGTCGACCAGATTTGATCTATTGTGGCAGCACTATATAATTCATTACTGATTTTTGGGGCTGTAATGTGTTGTACCTCATCAGGGTGCAGTACATGTCGCCCGAGGTGGGTACCTATTTTATGCATTAGTGGTCCGCAGGAGCAGAGGATGTACAAGGCTGTTTCTTCTTCCTCTTAGCAGAACCTGTATGCTGCGTCCTGTTTCTTACCCATAAGAAACATGTGTTTGTTCACTTACTCGTAAGTAAATAAGTAAGACGGTTAAGATTACATTCTAACAACCTTAATAGCGATAGTTAAAAATTAATACAATAAAACTCGCTTAAGACGATTTTGAAGGGACCCAGCCAAAAACGCGTCTAAGACGGGAAAGCGTATTATGCGAAGGATTTCATGTTGCAGGTACTGATATAGAAAGGCATATTATGCGAGACATCGTATTAAACGTGATTGTATTAAGCGGGTTCTACTGTAGTATTAGAATTAATAGAGATTTGAAGTAGCGTGTCGACTTGCGGAAAATGCATCCATTTTACGAAGAATTTTGCTTCTTAAACAATTACCTAAGATTTGTAATTCAAATCAACTATTATTTAAATGCAACTACTCAAGGCAGCAGGTTTAATCTGTTAAGTAAAATTAAACTGCAAAACGAGAATGGATGACACTCCAATATTGTAACAGGCCGAATTATTATAAGATTTATATAATGATCAATTAACGTTTCGGGCTTTTACCGATACGAGTTGGTGAATTTTATGTTTTACCGCGCTTTCGGCTTTTATATTGACATATAATTTAATATTAAAACGTTAATTCTTTGTTCATTCCTAAACAGCAAGAAATTTTATTCCTTATTTACAAGGACATAAGGATACAGGCGTACGTTGTTGTTACTTCATATGTTAACATGAAAGTTGTAAATAATGTATGAGGTCATGTTGTAATGTTTGTCATTGCATTATACAAAAATCTTTACGCAAAATCCGTCTTGATTCTTGCATAATACCTAATTTTTTTATAAGTTGTTCAAGTACTGTTTTAGCCTGAGTACTTTAACCGCATTTGTTAAATATAAGTAAGTGTACGTTTTTATAAATTTGTTCCATTATATTTGTTGTTTAAATCAAAATGTATTTGGAACAGCTGTTTGCGTTAATTGCACGCAATTTATTAATTACCTACCTAATCAATAATTGTAATGTTTCAAAACAAGTCAATCTGATAATGTACTTTTAAATATTTTGATACTATTAGCGGAAACGATTTTCAACAACAAAACACATAACAGATGTAGTCACAAAAATTGAGATGGGTATGTTGAGATGGTTTGGACACGTAGAGAGGATGGATGAAAGAAGATTAACGAAGAGGGTGTACGAAGAAAGAGTGGAAGGGTCAGTTCGAAGGGGAAGACCTAGGCGAACTTTCCTCGATCAAATCGGGGAATTATTGCAAAAAGGCCAGGTCAGAAGTACTCTAAACCGACGAGCATGTATGAGGAATATTATGAAAGTGGGTGAAGCGAAAGTAGTTTGTCAGGATCGTAGTAAATGGAAATCCGTGATCTCTGCCTACCCCTCTGGGAAACAGGCGTGAATATATGTATGTATGTATGTAAAACACATAACATAACATAATATTGGTGGACCTTAAGTCGTAGTAATAAAGTTTACGTTAAGTAAATTAAGCCACAACTTTCACAGACTATTCTAGAAGCAAACTCAACTCGGAAGTATTTGAATTACTAATGAGTTATCAATTTAGGGCGCAAGACAAAGGGCTTGGATCTTGAACTAACGACTTATTGTGCCTTCGTTATGATTAATTAAGGACAATGTATCGTTCAAGTTTGTTTCTAAGGGCTTAGTATTACTTGTAGCGACCAAAGGCAAGTACAGGCATAAACTTGTTTTGTGCGTACGAGACCAGTAATCATAATGCTATTTAGAATTTCAAAACTTAAAATTTGACTTTGTCCGACTTTCGAACACTCATAAAACTACAACGTAAGCAAAACAAGGCGTTTTGGGGTTAGAATTCATTTACTTTAATAATCCTCTTACGGAGCTCATTAGACAGCGAAAGGGTGAAGTCAACACGCTGACCATAGTCTTATTTGTTATTCTCAATTTGGTGTAGGAAGAAGGACCCTGAAATCGCGTCAATCGTTTTTCTGATCGTTCGTAATTTTATTATTTTTATTCTTAATTTATTCGAATATTAAAGAAGCAGACTTTAAATGCACTTTGCGTCCCTTGCTGGTGAGCGTACATTTCAGACGGAGCAGCAAATCGCATCGTCCGTCTTGCTGACCTTTCGAGCGCAGCGCCTCGCGGATCTCATCCTGATCGCAAGTGATGCTTAACTCTAACAGGCTTTAACATTCACTATTTGTTAATATAGGAAGACGAACCTTGAAAGAAGCCGAGTTGAGATGCACATTGCGTCCCTTGCTGGTGAGCGTACTTTACAGACGGAGCAGCAAATCACGTCGACCGTCTTTCTGACCGTTCGAGCGCAGCGCCTCGCGGATCTCATCGTGGTCGCAGGTGATGCTTAACTCTAACAGCCCAATTTTTATCCTATTACCAATTTGTTATTCCTTTAGTTTAGGAAGACGAACCTTGAAAGAAGCCGACTTGAGATGCACATTGCGTCCCTTGCTGGTGAGCGTGCACTTCAGACGTAGCAGCAAATCGCGTCGGCCGTCTTTCTGACCGTTCGAGCGCAGCGCCTCGCGGATCTCATCGTGGTCGCAGGGGTGGCTGAACTCGAAGACGCTCTGACCCATTATTTCCATCTGAAAATAAGGGTTAATGTTGTTGAATAACAATATAACACATTTAAACACCATTTTAAAATACAAGATATACACATGTTTGGTTTGGACATTTTTTTTAAAGAGAAACAATCTGTGTTAAGTTAAATACCCTCCTGCGACCTGCCTTTTTTTGCGCTTTCAGCGAGATTTCAAGCGAAAAAGTGCGCCATAGGCGTAACTGCCTGCTAGTTTTTTTTTCAGGCAATTGCTTGGTTATTAGACCAGGGGTCATGGACGTAATTGTCATGGTTGATAAAAGATACCTAACAAAACTGCATGTATTGCTGATGCATCATCGCACCCCGTTGTCCCCGTTAGGATATGACTTCCAAACTTTTAGCGAATTTTCTTGAATACTTCGATTGAATGATTTCGATGGCGCTTTCTCTCAGCTGGCGCTAAACTATTGCCCAACTGAAGGAGGAAGTCAAAATAGGCAAAGGGTCTATTCTATGGGGCAATGTGTACCTATATGTATACATTGCATATACATTCTCATTAATATTTTTTTTATAAATTAAGATAGTCGGTAGTAGGTATGTGCATAGTTCTTGAGTTGTAGAAATACCCCATTTGATTTCGTTGAATCCGTCATATTTCCAACTAATTCTTTAACATGCAGATGCTTTCATAAAAATTGTACGGTTGTAATGTAATCATGTTCTTATTAGTAACTACGCGCGACATATTTTGGAGAACCCGGGGTCTCCATTTTCAAACACTGAGAGTGCTAGAACTATCTCGCGTATACGCATCCCTTGGAGTGTAAAATTATTCTAATATTAAAGGGACTCGTCAGTTTAGATTTAGAAATGCAGAACGTTTATGTAAAGAAAAGGTTTTACAAATGCAAAAGCCATAGTAATTGACTAGCTTTCCGTCCGCGACTTAGTCTGTGTTTAATATAATATGGTTCCCAAACGGAGTTTCATTTCATTCCCCATTGTATCTTCTTAAAATATGTTTTTTGGTATGAGAACTATCTTTCAGAAAACACACTTACAAGTAAGTCACAAAAAAAATCTCTATACAAACTTTCAACCCCTTTTTAACCCCCCTTAGGGGTTGAATTTTTCAAAATCGCTCCTTAATACTTGTATTTACACATTATAAGTGTAACCCTATCTGCAATTTTCAACTTACTAGCTTCGAAAGTTTCGGCTTTGCATGGATCAGTCAGTCAATCAGGACATATTAGGCATTTATATATGTACCGGGTGTGGCATGTAACACGAGCAAAAAATTTAATCGTAGATTCTACTCCTCAAACTAGACAAAGTTTGTTCAGCAACTTTAAAAATTAACTTGTGGTTTGATTTTTAGTACACTTTAACGGCCTCCTAGCCTAGTCGGTAGTGACGCTGCCTACGAAGCAGGAAGTCCCGGGTTAGAATCCTGGTCAGGGCATTTATTTGTGTGTTTATCACGGATATTTGTTCCTGAGTTATGGATGTTTTCTATGTATTTAAGTATTTATATGTATTATATATATCGTCGCCTAGTACCCACAACACAAGCCTTATTGAGCTTACTATGGGACTAGGTTGATTTGTGTAAGGTTGTTGTGTTGTATTTATATATTTTTATACACTTTAAAGTTTATTCGAATACGCAATTTATTGCGAAATTGTTTATGTCTGTAGGGTGACAAGACTGACAAGCAATGTCAATTGGACGGATTTTAACGTACATTCATAATACTATTTAGAGACAATGAAAAAGAGACAATCTAAAGACTCCATATTGATTTAAAGTTGTTGAACAAAAGTTTTATAGTTTGAGGAGTAGAATCTACGTTTTAAGTTTTTGCTCGGGTTACAGGCGACATGCTGTATATAGATCAACATTCTTTCCATATAACATATGCACGCAATATTATAAAAAATAAAACAGTGAAATCTGACCGATATATTGCGTAATCATTACGAATGGGAATTTTTATTGCGACTTATTTAAAATATTTAAGCGCGTTCTTTGAATCAGTATAACATTAATATATTATATTAATTGTGTGCTATATAGGAAAGTCAAAATCAATTTAATTATCCTGTTTACTCATAACCTAAGCCTGAAATAAATGTTCATATTATGTACTGCGAATCGAATATGTGAATAAAATAAACAACACATGCCTACTGTTTTGGAACAATGTTTGGTTGCGTAATTTATAATTTCCAATATTCTGCTAATAAACTATTAATTATACATATTATTGCATGTTTATCTGCTCCTTGTGGGTACCATTGTTTCCTTCTTCAGAAAGAAAACGTATATACAGTCAGTAAACTTAGTTTTGCATCGTTGCTGACGTACGCTGTGAACAACATTGCTGATAAAAAGTGGTATATTTATTTTATAGTTTCGCATTACATAGGGAACCTACCTAATTTATAGACCTAAGCTACATCTCGTAGCAGCAAGTTAACTCTAAATCTCGGAATATGGTAAACCACTGAAATGAGTGCCTAAGAGTTACTTACACATCTGTTTTTAAAAAAAATTACGTAATCCAAACCACAGTATAACGTTGTCTTTAAACCAGTAACCAGCCAGTAACCCATCTTAGAAAAAATTAAAATACACTTTCGAAATTCAAATTTCGGACGCAGGGCTGTACCAAGCATGTTTCTTTATTTAATATTTAATGCTTTTTGATAATTTCAATTGCATTTACCACATAAAAGAGTATTGTATGATTGAACATTAATTGGATTTTTAATCCAGATCAAATCAGTCGTTTAGGAGGCCAGGAACTCCCCGAAATTCCTATTGCAGCGGCAACTACCAGATCCAATGTAAATAAAAATTATTAAATTACGTACTTACTAAAGTATGCACAGATTTTTTTGAATTACAATATTATCTGATGAATGCGTTGACATCCTGACAACTGCATATTAGGACGCTAGCCGATATCCTAGCAACTAAGCACCAGAGATGAGCGAGGATGCGTTACGAGGAATGTGTTTGTTAAGAGCCAATTCTAGAGCAGCGTTGTGCGAAAATAGGTAAATGAAGTCATTCTATTGATTCTTACCAAATACATTCCTCGCAACGTATTCTCGCTCATCTCTGGTGGAAAGGCAGCCTAAAACCAGATACCGTACTTTGTATACTTAATACGTAACATGTAATAAGAGAGCGACAGCGATGCATATCCCATTATCCGTCACAAGCGCTTACCAACCATTAGGAATTATTCCATTCGTTAATCGGCGCGTGCGCTGTGACGTCACGAGGCCAACCCACTTGCGCCGACGCTGCATCCGTAACTTGGATCGAGATATATTTGTTTCTTGGTATTTGGATAATTTATTCGGCAGGGTCACAAAGATGGCCGGATGACTTGAGGGATAAACCAACCGCCGTTTGGGTCCCACAACATCGAACCTGGCCGAAGGGGAGACCAAGAAAACGCAAGAGCCGAATTTGACGCGTTTATGCTAACAGGTGGGAGACTGCTCAAGACCGAGATACGTCGGAGAAAAAGAGGAAGGGCCTTGTCCAGAAGTGGGACACTTATGGTAATAAATTAAAAAATGCGATAGCTACCGTATCATATGGTGATATAAAGTGATAGCTAAAAACTTGTCTATACCTTTCATATGTGAAGGCATGAGAAGTTTACCACCATTTTTCGTCCAGATTTGAGCTGGATTTGTATATGCGCAAGTTTGTTATATGTACATATTATATGTACATCAATATCACTGTATGTTTACTAATATATCACTTAAATATTCGATGTACTACATATGTAGATTGAATCACATAATTTATCGCCTATATAATATTGTCTTCGGTTGCCGCGATAGTTATTCATGAAATAAAACAATTAAAAACGGATTTTATCGCGTGTATTGAGTTTAAATTACATCCCGACGTTTCAAACACTTTACAGCGTTCGTGGTCAACGGGTCGACTGAAAAAAAAAAAAAAAAAAAAAAAAAAAAAAAAAACTTTTTTTTTTTCCTCAGTCGACCCGTTGACCACGAACGCTGTAAAGTGTTTGAAACGTCGGGATGTAATTTAAACTCAATACACGCGATAAAATCCGTTTTTAATTGTTTTATTTATCGCCTATAGTCTGGCAAACCATTTCTGTCAGTAGAAACGCGCGGCAAATTCAAAATACGTACACGTGGCAACCCTTTGTGATGAGACACCGTATTTCATGACGAACATTTCAATTCACATTGAATTTGTTTCTAGTGCATTTCACTCTCTCATTTTAAGCGCGAGTGAGATAGACCTCCTGCAACGTTCCCAATTAAATTTAAATTCATTTTTAAGCCCTATATTAATTGCCTCAACCAGATTATCTGTTGCAGTTGATGACAGATCAGACGAAATATATCCGTCTCCTTTTTACACACCGTAAATGTCACCTAATGAAAGGGGCGGAAATACCACCTAAAATTAAAAACATAAAATTTGATGATCATTGCTGCTTTTTTCACTGATTCTTAGTGTTGTCATACTTTTGTTCGCTGTACATTGCTACTGCGTTCGTTGGCTGGCCAGACTATACATATAAATTATCACATTGATTAAACAAAAATAAATAAATATACAAGCACATCAAAAATAATATTATATAAACAAGAGAATATCTAGTTATTCATTAGACATTTATTAAGTTACTTCAATTTAAATTCCTACATATTTTTCTTATATTAAACATCGTGCAACAGCTTCAAACTAATACATCGACTAAAACAGATAACCTTGCAAGATAACATATAATTACCACTTAATATTGGTATTAAGAACGATTTTCGAAGACATTGTAATTTGTACCGTTATCGATATCTATTATCAGAACGTGCTAAAGAGAGTGGACTCATGTTACTAAGGGACTTTGATTGAAAGCGCTCTTAAGCAAATGCAAATATTTTGCTTATAACAGTTACAGTACAATGCGATGTATCTCCCGCTTCACTTGCGTAAGAGTCCCCTGATCCCCTCCTCCTTAAGTCGGTCCCTCACTGCTGAGGATCGTGGCTTCGACGGAAACATTGCAATAGGCCCCTCCATTTGTTGCGGTCTTCTGCTTGGTGAAGGGCCTGTGACATCGGCATCTGCAGTTCATTGGCCACCTGGTCGGACCAGCGTTTAGGACTGGGTCCCCTTGGTCGCCTGCCATTCACTTTGCCAGTTATAATTAATTTTCCTAAATTATCAGTACAAAAAATCTCTATACAAACTTTCGACCCCTTTTTAACCCCCCTTAGGGGTTGAATTTTTCAAAATCGCTCCTCAATACTTGTATTTACACATTATAAGTGTAGCCCTATCTGCAATTTTCAACTTACTAGCTTCGAAAGTTTCGGCTTTGCGTGGATCATTCAGTCGATCAGGACATAGGCATTTATATATGTACCGGGTGTGGCATGTAACACGAGCAAAAAATTAAATCGTAGATTCTACTCCTCAAACTAACTTGTGGTTTGATTTTTAGTACACTTTAACGGCCTCCTAGCCTAGTCGGTAGTGACGCTGCCTACGAAGCAGGAAGTCTCGGGTTAGAATCCTGGTCAGGGCATTTATTTGTGTGTTTATCACGGATATTTGTTCCTGAGTTATGGATGTTTTCTATGTATTTAAGTATTTATATGTATTATATATATCGTCGCCTAGTACCCACAAGTCCCACAACACAAGCCTTATTGAGCTTACTGTCGGACTAGGTTGATTTGTGTAAGGTTGTTGTGTTGTATATATTTTTTTTTATACACTTTAAAGTTTATTCGAATACGCAATTTATTGCGAAATTGCTTATGTCTGTAGGGTGACAAGACTGACAAGCAATGTCAATTAGACGGATTTTAACGTACATTCATAATACTATTTAGAGACAATGAAAAAGAGACAATCTAAAGACTCCATATTGATTTAAAGTTGTTGAACAAAAGTTTTATAGTTTGAGGAGTAGAATCTACGTTTTAAGTTTTTGCTCGGGTTACAGGCGACATGCTGTATATAGATCAACATTCTTTCCATATAACATATGCACGCAATATTATAAAAAATAAAACAGTGAAATCTGACCGATATATTGCGTAATCATTACGAATGGGAATTTTTATTGCGACTTATTTAAAATATTTAGCGCGTTCTTTGAATCAGTATAACATTAATATATTACATTAATTTTGTGCTATATAGGAAAGTCAAAATCAATTTAATTATCCTGTTTACTCATAACCTAAGCCTGAAATAAATGTTCATATTATGTACTGCGAATCGAATATGTGAATAAAATAAACAACACATGCCTACTGTTTTGGAACAATGTTTGGTTGCGTAATTTATAATTTACCATTATTCTGCTAATAAACTATTATATATATTATTGCATGTTTATCTGCTCCTTGTGGGTACCATTGTTTCCTTCTTCAGAAAGAAAACATATATATAGTCAGTAAACTTATTTTTGCATCGTTGCTGACGTACGCTGTGAACAACATTGCTGACAAAAAGTGGTATATTTATTTTATAGTTTCGCATTACATAGGGAACCTACCTAATTTATAGACCTAAGCTACATCTCGTAGCAGCAAGTTAACTCCAGATCTCGGAATATGGTAAACCACTGAAATGAGTGCCTAAGAGTTACTTACACATCTGTTTTTAAAAAAATTACGTAATCCAAACCACAGTATAACGTTGTCTTTTAAACCAGTAACCAGCCAGTAACCCATCTTAGAAAAAATAAAAATACACTTTCGAAATTCAAATTTCGGACGCAGGGCTGTACCAAGCAGTGTTGGCCGTTAATTTCAATTAGAATTGAATATTGATCAATAAGATTGAAGATTAATTCCGTAACTAATCAATTACACTAACATCAATTTTTACTAACGTTAGTTCGCATTGATTTTGTGACGTCGTCAACTAGAATTAACCTACTAGTTACACTAACGTCTCGAAAATTTAATAAGAATTACAGTCAATTAGATTAACGTTAGTGTAACTAAATTAATCCTGTCTTACACTAATAATTAATTTTAAAACTGCATCTCGGGTTCGGAAGTCGGGACCAATATCACAAGATGGAGCTCATGCTGGACCCTAGGGCTACCTACTGGATCTCGGGTTTGGCGCATCATAGACTCATGCTGTTTGGGCTCATTCGACTTGTACTGATGAGCAGAGGGTACCAGTATCAAAATCTGGAGCCAATGCTGGACCCTGGGGATCCCTACTGGATCTCGGGTTTGGCGCATCATAGACTCATGCTGTTTGGGCTCATTCGACTTGTACTGATGAGCAGATGGTACCGGTATCAAAATCTGGAGCTCATGCTGGACCCTGGGGATCCCTACTGGATCTCGGGTTTGGAGCATCATAGACTCATGCTGTTTGGGCTCATTCGACTTGTACTGATGAGCAGATGGTACCGGTATCAAAATCTGGAGGTCATGCTGGACCCTGGGGATCCCTACTGGATCTCGGGTTTGGCGCATCATAGGCTCATGCTGTTTGGGCTCATTCGACTTGTACTGATGAGCAGATGGTACCGGTATCAAAATCTGGAGGTCATGCTGGACCCTGGGGATCCCTACTGGATCTCGGGTTTGGCGCATCATAGACTCATGCTGTTTGGGCTCATTCGACTTGTACTGATGAGCAGATGGTACCGGTATCAAAATCTGGAGCTCCTTTTAACTTTTACTTTCTTAGTAAAAGTCAAAGTGAAAGTGAAAGTGAAAGTCAAAGTGAAAGTCAACGTGAAAGTGAAAGTGAAAGGGAGGGTGAAAGTGACAGTCAAAGGGAAAGTGAAAGTCAAAGTGAAAGTGAAAGTGAAAGTGAAAGTGAAAGTCAAAGTGAAAGTTAAAGTCAAGGTCGAAGGTCGAAGGTCGAAGGTCAAAGGTCAAAGGTCAAAAGTAAAAGTAAAAGTAAAAAGGAGCTATACCGGTACCATCTGCTCATCAGTACAGGTCGAATGAGCCCAAATAGCATGAGTCTATGATGCGCCAAACCCGAGATCCAGTAAGGATCCCCAGGGTCCAGCATGAGCTCCAGATTTTGATACCGGTACCATCTGCTCATCAGTACATGTGGAATGAGCCCAAACAGCATGAGTCTATGATGCGCCAAACCCGAGATCCAGTAGGGATCCCCAGGGTCCAGCATGAGCTCCAGATTTTGATACCGGTACCATCTGCTCATCTGTACAAGTCGAATGAGCCCAAACAGCAAGAGTCTATGATGCGCCAAACCCGAGATCCAGTAGGGATCCCCAGGGTCCAGCATGAGCTCCAGATTTTGATCCCGGTACCATCTGCTCATCAGTACAAGTCGAATGAGCCCAAACAGCATGAGTCTATGATGCGCCAAACCCGAGATCCAGTAGGGATCCCAGGGTCCAGCATGAACTCCAGATTTTGATCCCGGTACCATCTGCTCATCAGTACAAGTCGAATGAGCCCAAACAGCATGAGTCTATGATGCACCAAACCCGAGATCCAGTAGGGATCCCCAGGGTCCAGCATGACTTCCATCTTAGGATACCGGTCCCATTGCTTATTAATACAAGCCCCCGAGTCCAGAGTCAAAATCGAAACAAAAATCAAAACCTCGTAGCTTAACCTAAATTCGCGTTTAGTTAGGTAAATTATTAATGTCAATTACCAATTCAATCTACACTAAAAATTAAATTAATGTTTCAATTTTTGAGAAAGACTAAAAATTAAATATCTTCAATTATTAGTTATTCGCAAAGGATTAACACGTTAGTTACAATTAATTTCAATTCTAATTGAAATCAATTTGCACTAAACTATTAGTGTTCAATTTTAACTAACGTGTTTCAATCTTCAATTTTTAATTTTCAATTACACTAACGTTCGGCCAACACTGGTACCAAGCATGTTTCTTTATTTAATATTCAATGTTTTTTGACAATTTCAATTGCATTTACCACATAAAATAGTATTGTATGATTGAACATTAATTGGATTTTTAATCCAGATCAAATCAGTCGTTTAGGAGGCCAGGAAATCCCCGAAATTCCCATTGCAGCGGCAACTACCAGATCCAATGTAAATTAAAATGATTTATTAAATTACGTACTTACTAAAGTATGCACAGATTTTTTTGAATTACAATACGAGTATTATCTGATGAATGCGTTGACCTCCTGACAACTGCATATTAGGACGCTAGCGAACATCCTAGCAACTAACCTAAATTCCTGCGATGGCAGCAAATATTCTTTAGTAAGGCTGCGTTCCCACCAGAGATGAGCGAGGATGCGTTACGAGGAATGTGTTTGTTAAGAGCCAATTCTAGAGCAGCGTTGTGCGAAAATAGGTAAATGAAGTCATTCTATTGATTCTTACCAAATACATTCCTCGCAACGTATTCTCGCTCATCTCTGGTGGATTCGCAGCAGCCTAAAACCAGATACCGTACTTTGTATACTTAA
This sequence comes from Pammene aurita, assembly GCA_947086415.1. Taxonomy (NCBI): domain Eukaryota; kingdom Metazoa; phylum Arthropoda; class Insecta; order Lepidoptera; family Tortricidae; genus Pammene; species Pammene aurita. The sequence continues at coordinate 21,891,702 of OX352306.1, read as the reverse complement.
GGGGCTGACAACAGCTAAATTCCCTCCCTATCTTTTTCGGCGCGAGTGAAAGAGAAACACTGTGTTACGATTAGTATGGGAGCTCATTGCAAATTTTGAAAAATGATGAATTAAAAAAAAACTACGCATTAATTGAGAAATAAAAAACAACGAAGTTTTTAGTATTAGTGCGGTGGAATTTTGTCTTTAGTTACAGACGTATAAGTCAAGAAACTAAAGACATACGACTGTTAAAAACAAATTTTAAGATGTAACTTTGGAATTATTTTCTGTCGAGCCGATTTCGTCCAATCTTGTATCGGAATCAACGAAGTTCTTCCAAATATAACGAATAATAACATATATTTTTTTTACTTTCTCAAAACAAGGAGTTATAGCTAAAAGACTGTTTGAGTAAAGTCAATTTGAAGGTCATCGGGTGTTGTCAGCCTCTTAATAGGTAACATGTAATAAGAGAGCGACAGCGATGCATATCCCATTATCCGTCACAAGCGCTTACCAACCATTAGGAATTATTCCATTCGTTAATCGGCGCGTGCGCTGTGACGTCACGAGGCCGACCCACTTGCGCCGACGCTGCATCCGTAACATGGATCGAGATATATTTGTTTCTTGGTATTTGGATAATTTATTCGGCAGGGTCACAAGGATGGCCGGATGACTTGCGGGATAAACCAACCGCCTTTTGGGTCCCACAAGATCGAACCTGGCCGAAGGGGAGACGAATAAAACGCAAGAGCCGAATTTGGCGCGTTTATGCTAACAGGTGGGAGACTGCTCAAGACCAAGATACGTCGGAGAAAAAGAGGAAGGCCCATGTCCAGGGTTGGACACTCTTGGCCCTTTAATAATGTATTAATTTAACAAATGTGATATTTACTCGTATCACATAGTGATATACTCGTAAGCTGATAGCTAAAAACTCGACGGTAGGTACAATAATATATATATAATTAGGTAGGTATAATAATATATATAATTTCATATGTCCCGATTTGAGCTGGAAAATTGTGTACTCTTAAGTTTGTTCTATCCTATTATCCTTTATGTCATAAAATATATCACCGTATGGTTACTACTATATCTCTTAATTATTCGAAGTTTAAGCCTTTATCCCTCTACATATGTAGACTTAATCACATATATCGCCTCTATATTAGAATGTAACGAACGATATTATCACATTGATTAAACAAAAATAAATTAATAAACATACAGTCGTCATGAAATATATCGGAGCGGCTAAGGTACTCAATAATATCTGAACATGCACTTTATCGCCTTGACAATAGACGTGTTGTTCAGATATTTGCGACCACCTTGGCCGCTCCGATATATCAGATGGCGACTGTACAAGCACATCCAAAATAATATAATATAAACAAGAGAATATCTAGTCAATAATTAGACATTTATTAAGTAAGTTCTATTTAAATTACAAATTACTACATATTAATAATTTTAAACAAAAAAGAACCGACTTCACTTAGCATCCACCTTTCCAGAAGCAAATGCACGAGCTGCTGTAAAAAATACTCAAATCACTATAGGTGTGCCTATAATAGTTGAAGAGTTCCCTCGATTTCTCCAGGATCCCAGCATCAGATCCTGACCTGGTTACAGTGGGACCAACTGTGAAGTACACTCTTTCAAACATAAAAATAATTTTCGAAATCGGTCTAGCCGTCTTCGAATAATCGGTGAACATACATAAAAAAAAAAAATAGCAAAAACAAAGATCCCGACGAATTGATAACCTCCTCCTTCGAAATCTTGAAGTCGGTTGAAAATAAATTATTGAGTAGGCATATTTTTCTTATATTAAACATCGTGCAACAGCTTCAAACTAATACATCGACTAAAACCGATAACCTTGCAAGATAACATCGCCGTCGAGTCGCTTGTCTATCGGTGTTCTATCGGATACATTTTGGGGAGTGCGCACAAGAACTTCATGACCTGATTCCACCTTCCCCTTTCCATCATCGGACTACCAGGCGCGGGGAGCAAATGCACCCGTTCGTTGTTAGCATTCCCTTTGTGCGCACGAAGCGATTTACTTCATCTTTTTTGGTGCGGACTGCCAAGGAATAATGGAATGCGCTCCCGCCATCTGTATTCCCTGATAAATACGATCTCGGCATTTTTAAAGCAAGAGTGAATAGGCTATAACTGAACCGGTGAGCTCCATCTTAGGCCCTGTCTTCACTTTCCATCAGGTGAGATTAGGGCCAATCGCTGGTCAGTCCCATAATAAAAAAAAAAAAAAAAAAGATAACATATAATTACCACTTAATATTGGTATTAAGAACGATTTTCGAAGACATTGTAATTTGTACCGTTATCGATATCTATTATCAGAACGTGCTAAAGAGAGTGGAATCATGTTACTAAGGGACTTTGATTGAAAGCGCTCTTAAGCAAATGAAAATATTTTGCTTATAACAGTTACAATGAGATATATCTCCCGCTTCACTTGCGTAAGATCAGGGGACTCCCTGATCCCCTCCTCCTTAAGTCGGTCCCTCACTGCTGAGGATCGTGGCTTCGACGGAAACATTGCAATAGGCCCCTCCATTTGTTGCGGTCATCTGCTTGGTGAAGGGCCTGTGACATCGGCATCTGCAGTTCATTGGCCACTTGGTCGCACCAGTTTAGGACGGGTTCCCTTGGTCGCCTGCCATCCACTTTGCCAGTTATAATTAATTTTCCTAAATTATTAGTACTGCGTAAGAGTAAAGCGACCATGATTCTTACCTGTGAGACTCCCAGGTGATCAGCAATATTCTCACTACAGTACACGATGTCGCCTTGCTGCGAGAGGACTAGGACGAAGCCGTCCAATGCCTTCATGTAGGAGAGTTCTGATGATAGTTCCTCCACGCCTTTCGGGTTTTCCACCTTTGGCTGGTCCTTTGTTGCATTGGGGACTGGAAGAAATAGATAACAAGGTGAGGTTAGCTCGTATTCGTTTTAGCTAACTATGCCTAGATTATGGTTTGGATTTCAATTCCCGGTGAGGGCAAAATTATTGTGTGTTTAAATATATGACGTTGTTCCCTTCCCTTATCATTCGCAATCTATTTATAACCTGTATTAACTTAAAGAAATTTAAGACACTGAAGGTGCCATCGTTGCTGTTATGTGCATTTGTACAATACAATGTGCAATTAAACATGTAAAGTTTAGTGTCTGTAAAAATGTGTATGCACATCTACTTACGTAAATAAGTTATCAAAAATCTCAAAAAAGTGCTGACTTATCCTGACGCTCTTCATATTATAAATTATGCGGAAAACTTAAATCTATTTATTATATGTAATAGAAGCGTTAAAGAGGACCTTCATTGGTATAGTATCGCGTGTCTAGTTGTCATAAGCAAATAATCTATGAGCTATGTAATTTTATTTATTTATCGTATGGCTACATGTCACTGGATATAGGTAGACATTTCTTCCCTGGGGGTAGTAGTAGTGGGAAAGCAGATGATAATGAAAATCCAGTGAGTGCTGCGAGGTCCAGATGGGACAGTGCAGCTGCCAAGTTTGTTACTCTTTTAGCACCACCCAGGGGTCACGTGTAGGGTTGTCTAAGGTGTCTCCTACGGACGCAGAGTAACATTGATCCCCATGAGCTATTTAATAATTGCAATTCATGGAAAATCAATCTATACAGGGGTTAACCATTATTAATAGTGAATCCAGGAAACATCTTTATTGATGACTAATAGGATTTAAAATTCACAGTGGGAAGTCATTAAACATATCCACAACTCAAGCATATCAATATACATGCTTAACTAAAAACATCTACGTAAACTTTAAACTGAAATAGACATCAGAACTAAGAAATAATAATTTTAAACAAAAAAGAACCGAAATCACTTAGCCTCCACCTTTCCAAAAGCCAATGCTCGAGCTGCTGTGAAAAATACTGAAATCACTATAGGTGTGCCGCCTATAATAGTTGAAGAGTTCCCTCGATTTCTCAAGGATCCCGTCATCAGGTCCTGACGTGATGACAATGGGACCAACTGTGAAGTATACTCTTTCAAACAAAATAAGAATTTTACAAATCGGTCCAGCCGTCTTCGAATAATCGGTGAATTTTTATGTATAAAAAACAAAGATCCCGACGAATTGCGAACCTCTTCGTTCAAAATCTTGAAGTCGGTTGAAAAGTAACCTAGGCTTCCGGTGCCCAGGACTAGAATCGAAGCAGAAATTATGCATTCGCTGGACACCGGAGGTCTTGGTCATATTATCGTGACATGACAAAATTTATTTATTTATGTATCAACTTTTTCTTTGAGTCACACATCGCATCTCAAATTCAAAATACCAAAGCGAGTGGGAATAGAATTATATGGCCGTCTAGCACTGTCAAAGTACTAGCATCTTATCAGCGCTTCAAGGCATTTATTTAAAACCATAGCGTCGTATACGCCTTTATCCACCTAACCACATGTAACGTTCTTGGTTACAGCAAGTTCCGCAGACACAGACGTCATTGTGGTTAGTCGCGCGATGGGGCGCGTGCCAGCGTTACAAATTAGACGGAAATTTGCGGTCCCGTGCGAATTCAGGACCATGTTCAGTGAGTATCAAAAGTAACGAGCGTGCAAACCGTCCAAACTTACCTTTACACTCTGTTATTCTCGAACTTGACTCGAACTAACGAATTGAAAAGGGTACCGAATAAAAGTCAAACAAAGGGGCATAACTGAAATAAATTTCATATACTTCAAAAAAGTGACTAAGTCTTCCGGTGGTCGAGGCTGGATTTGAACCAGCGTCTTCAACTTTCGCGGCTGACGCTCTGGCCTCTAGACCACCTCGTCACGGCGAAATTTTCTCAAGTTTGTATGTATGTACTTATAAGGAAACTCTAAATTTGCAACGGCTATGCGCCGTTGACCAACTCTATGGGGCATAGTTGAGGTTAACATCAATGAAATTGTGTAAAAATATTTTCCATTATATCATTACCTAGACTGGAAAATTGCGTCTATGTATACGTCGATACTGTCGCCTATTTTCAATTTGCAATGATGATGACAGCAGGGAAGCAATAGGGATGATGACACATGTTGAATTTTGTAATAAAATTAAGTTGAATGGATGCAAAATGATAAATATGTCCTAATTAAGTAAAATTTTAAAAAGTCTATTGAACTGGTTCAAAGATACGAGACTTCAAAATTCAAAAAATTACGTTTTAAAAAAGTATCAAATTCAAAGAAACAATGACACCATTCGATTTCTTACATTTTATCGTAAAATAAATTGTATAGCAACCGCATAAACGCAATGTTTTACCATCAAAATAGCAATTTCATAATTTTTCCATACTTTAAACAGGGCAACTATACAACCGTGACGTCACTGTTGCATATCATTTTGTTTTGAGAAACAAAAAAGCGAGTGACAGATTTTTAATCTCATTTCTGACTGTTGTGTTGCTTTGACGCAATTAGCCCCATATATAGGTAGACATTTTATCCTTACAACAAAACGAATCGATTGATACCATACATGAAATAAATTCATCATGCCTATTATTGGATATTAGTGTGTTGGACGTCTACCGTATAACTAGTATACATTCAATCTTATCTATCTTTTAAGCCCGGTAGAAACAAGTTAATATTTATATTTGGAAAAATAATCACCATTTATTTACTTATTAGTGATAAAAACACGAAATGTTAATTCGCTTTTAATGATTTATTCATTTCGTGAAATACGTCAAAACAAAGTTGTTTTGTTGTAACAAATTTCCTCATGAGAAGAAGTTAAATACCTTATTTTCGAGCAATTTTGCAATTAAATTTTTAAAATAATATGAAGCGATAAACTAGCGCGACAAACTGATATTAAATTGGTTATTCTGAAGAAAAAAAACTATATATTTTTATTTTAGAAAAAAAAAAATTACTAACGAACTATGATTTAATGGAACTAACGTTACGTTACCTGCGGTAAGATATAGCGAGACGCATCTTAAATCCCACTCGTCCTATCTCACTATCAACTCGGAGAACTTACTATCGACTTAAGGGTATAATAGAACGTATAGGTATAGTGAAAAATGTTTAGCTACAGGCCAGGCAAAAATCAATATTAAATCAATGGCATAAAAACTTTGTCATGAAAAACATTTATCACTAACTAACTATACGCATCGTTATCATGTCGCACGCCCTAAGGTAGGATACCGGGTGGTCTAAACCTTGGACGTACAAAGAAAGAAATTAGATACCCCGCTCCCAGGGCTGTCAGAATATACCCCATGTATGTAACCCGATTTTTTCTAGTTTTCGAGTTATTAATGCAGCAGTTCCCCTAATTAACTCCTAAATGTACTAAGTGTCCCAACAAGCAAGAACAAAATGGAACTCACGAATTGTAGGTAAGGCCACCTGTTCCACTTCCACCTTGTCTTAGTCTCTTGTATTTATAATAGAACTCACGCATCCTAACTACGCTGCGGGTCAAAGAAGCATTGTCCACAGTTCCACTTTCTTCTTCAGCAGCGTTGTCCACCAGTTCATCCGTTCTTTTAACTCCTAGAACGTACCAAGTGTCCTAATAAGCAAGAATAAAATGGGACGGAACTTGCGCATCGTAACCACGTAACGCGCCCTGAGGTAGGATAAAGAAAAACTCTGTTGAACTTTTCCACTTCCTCCCTATTTGCTAACAGCAGTTTCTTCGACACATAGAAAGTACGAAGTGTCCTAACAAGCAAGGATAAAATAGAATGGAACTCACGCATCGTAACCACGTCGCGCGCCCTGAGGTAGGATATAGCGAGACGCATCACGGAGGCCTTGTCCAACTGTTCCACTTCCTCTTTCTTGGCGGGCAGCTGTTCCATCAGCTCCGAGAAGATCTGCATCTCCTTTGTGCGGCGACACCTCGCCGCGACGCGGGATTTCTCCTTGCGCTTCTCATTGTTCCTGGAAAGAAATGACGATTGGTATATCTTACAAGCTCATGCCCTGCTGGTTGTTTATATAGTTCTGTAGAAAATCCTTTGGCAAATAAGTCTTCGCTGCTTGGTATGATTTGCTCTCATAAATAAAATAAGACGCGCTGCTCATATTTTGGGCTCTTTTCAACGTAAAAAAATCATGACGGCAAAAAATAGTTCGGCAAACCAATTTCGTCAGTAACATAGAATATAAAATCAATGTATATTTTTCTGGGCTGATAATACTAAGAGCATAAGAAAAACAGTATGATATGATTATCTTCGTCTATGCTCCACTGCACTGCGACCCTCGCCAAACTTGCAACTTGCGAAAGAATTTCGAAACGACGTCATTTTTAATATCTGTGCTTTATTTAACTTTAAAGGCCATAAACTCAATTCAAGTATTAAACCAAGGAAGACGGTTAAATTCGGCGGAATTGCAGGCATCAGATTGTCACATGACTTCAAAACAAGGTCAACGACCAATGAGTTATTTGTGCTAAAGTTCTCTTAAAATACACAAATACCCTTAACCGAGTTTGTTAACAATTGCGAGTTTATTTAAGATATGCATGAGATGATATCCAATGTGTCTATTAATAGTTTTGCCTGCCCAGTAGTCCAAAACAACAAAATAAACAACGCAATTTTGTTCTTTGAGCGCGGGCATCTCAACTTTTTTTCTGGCTATACTAGTAACATAAAGTTTTAGACACATATTTATACAATTCAGAACCAACCTTTTCGATATAGACTGAAGTTTACTTTCTCTCTCCAAAAACGCAGGAGCTCCGGGAATGCACATTTTTACAACGCTTTTAATAACATTTGTCGTTCAATATCTTCAAGTGTAATTAAATTGACACGGGTCACTCTTACACCGAATCAGTATTAAGAATGATGGAATAAGTAATTACAAAGTATATATCATTAATATGTCATTAAATGCCAGCGCACAGTTATTTATCGCTAGTTCGAAATAGTACTAAGGATAGGATAATTTAGTGAAGAAATTCCTGTAGTCAACTATCAGGTTTGGTCAATAATAGTAATAACATTCACTGGCGCCCATTTTAGTTTTAGATAAAGTATTGACATAATAAATGTTGACTATACGTCTCTGACAATAAATCAAGTGAAGTTTATTTGAAGTACAATATGCTTAGTACTTAGCAGATAGATAAAGCTAATTAGTAGTAGTAGTAGTAGTTACTTCTTAAAGTCTTAAGACTAAGATAAATAGAAATGGTTTCAGACAAAGACAAGAAGTTACAGGCTGGCTGGCAGGCCAAGTCAAATCTAACCTACTTTAAGATCTCACATTTTTAAATAACAGCAATTGTTATAGGTATCCAATAAAGCAAAGAAATAGAGTTTAATACTTGTTCATAATGTTATTTTGTTCCTATAAATACATATTTGGATTCTGCATAGAACTTGGCACTTATTTAGATCTCCATTCTTTTTGCGGCGAAGCCCACAGCCAAGCATAATTTTTGTATTGAACTTGGCTCTCCTTTTTTACATTTATGTTTTTGGTGGGATATCATTACTTTTTGTAAAGAAAACTAGGCAGGTAGATTTAATGTTTTTTCTTCCTGTTTCCGCTGCATGGTTTTCTTTTTATGCTATTGGTGCCGCGCGCCGCCGACGACACACCGTTGGCCGGTCGTTTAGCGCGTATTACAAGTTTTTTGTATGGGGACACCACTTATTTTTTGACTTAACTTTATTTTTATATTTCTGTTATATAGCAAATATAATAATACATATATTGAGATAGTTTCAAATATCTGCTTGTAACGGTTACAACGACACAATAAAAAAAAATTGTATGGGGACCCCCCTATTTTTTAACTTTTTTTTTATTTTTAGATTTTTTCATACGCTTACACACAATTACCGAGCTGGATTCCAAATTTCATCCTTCCAGGTCATCTGGAAGTAGGTTAGATTTAGGTACTATATGTCAGTCAGTCAGTGCTAAAATTTACGACTTTTTGACCTTCATATCTTTATAACCGTTTGAGCTAGCTTCATGAAATTTGGGCTTCTAGATGTCCTTATGGATATAATTAAACACACGTAGTTTTATGTGTTTGCGTTAAAGAGGTTTTGAGTTATAGAAGGGTCCAAAGTGGTGTCAAGTGGTTCGTGTAATATACACTTGGCGCTGGCTAGCCAGTTCCTTTGCTTGAACTTGGCTTGCGTGTCTAGATAGATGCTAGGAATAAAGGGATTTAGGTACTATATGTCAGTCAGTCAGTCAGTGCTAAAATTTACGACTTTTTGACCTTCATATCTTTATAACCGTTTGAGCTAGCTTCATGACATTTGGGCTTCTAGATGTCCTTATGGATATAATTAAACACACGTAGTTTTATGTGTTTACGTTAAAGAGGTTTTGAGTTATAGAAGGGTCAAAAGTGGTGTCAAGTGGTTCGTGTAATATACACTTGGCGCTGGCTAGCCAGTTCCTTTGCTTGAACTTGGCTTGCGTGTCTAGATAGATGCTAGGAATAAAGGGAATCATTCCTAGATTGCAATTAACGCCTAACTATACGAGTGTTAACCTAAAATTTTATGTTGTTTAATAATTTGTACCGTTTGTACAACGCCTTTTTAGTAATAAGTTTTACTAAATTAAGGAACGATTCAAAACAAAAACGGTACCAAATTTAACAGACTGTGAATTTAGAAGTGAATGGCCCTTCTAATGTCCAACATCTACTAATTGGTTGTACAGGTGTGTTTAATTAAGTCGTACTTCGTAAGGTCTTGTATTTCGCTGACCGTATAGCTAAACAAGTTTACGCAATAAGTTAATTGAATTTTAAATTAGTCATTACAGAAAAAGCAAGTCAACTGAAATAGAAGTAATTATAGTAATTCTAGGAATTAGCGGTAGAAATCCACCAAGAAGTGTAGGTGTAGAATATAGACAAGACACAAATGTTTGTAAACGAAATAAATAATAAAAAATTAGCCGTGTTGTGACACGCGTTAGGAGACTATTAATAAACGGGTTTTTTTTATTTAGAATATCATTAGCAATTTTAAGTTAAATGTATTCTTTGACCTTAAAACCGTTTTAGAAATAAATTATTCAAACATGAGCCTAAAATGCTATCAATACGCCCAGTCTTTAGCCGAAGTGCATTTCATCAAGACGATAGTAAATGTGCATTTTGTAAAGTATATTGCGAAATGTTAGATTCCTTAAACGAGTGACCAAAAACTATAGTTTATATATCTAAGAAGGATTCACCAATTCTTTAACAAAATTACTGCGAATGTATATCGTAATCTTAAAATTTAAAAAACATGTAATTTTCTACATTTTATTTGGTAGGCAAACGTAGTTAAATATGCCTATCAAATTACAATATAGTTTAGATTAGGTGAGACAAGTGAATCATAAAGAAACACTCTGATTGGTCGTTGCGATAGTTTGACGTCAGCACAATGTTTAAAGTAATATTTTACGTTTAAATGAACAAATGTTATAAAAAATATAAGGAGATAAAGTAAACAATATTTAATCCTACAGTACTCGCGTAGAAAAATCAAAAGAATAACATAAAAAATAACACAATATCAAAGTTGCATGTTTAGTGTCCTTCAGTCTGGCACTTTGTTCTTACACTGAGCTAGATATTAACACGACAACAATAGAACTTTTGACCAACATGACAAAAGTAGAACGCTAACTAATAAACACACATAGTGTTTAAAATAAAAACGAGTTTCGGTGCTCCGAGCGACAAGGATAAACATAGCGATATAAACGAAAAGCAACGAGGAAAAATCGATCGGCGCATAAAATCGAACGCGGGAGGATATCAATAACTGCAATTAGTTCCGACGTTACCAGTTTTATTGAAGTGTTGCCATACAGATTTTATCTGTATATCTATGATTTTTAGAACACCAATACAGATTTTATTATCTGTATGTCTAGTCTTTTTTATTTCCCTTAAGTTTATGGTATTATTGAGCAGTTTTGTATGAGCTCACATTACTTACTTCGCTGGCTCGCGACCCAAAGTGGATCTTGGCCTCCGACACTAGATTCCGCCATTCGTTACGATCCTGTGCGATCGGGCGCCATTCAGCCACTTGAATGTCGCACAGGTTCTCGGATCGATCCACCGATTCCTAGGCCTTCCGCTCGGACGTCTCCGATTTGGTCATCCCAGGTATGCTATGTCCAGGTAATGTCCAGGTATGAACACACATTAAGGACTCAATATGGGCTATGTTATACATCCAAAACATCTGTTTATTATAAAGAAAAAACACAATTTTGACGTTTAAACTCAGCATAATTGACTAACTTTGATAATTGACTGAGGTTGACTGGTAGAGAATGCCTCATAGCATTAAGTCCGCCTTTTGTACTTTAAGTTTTTCTTTTGTGCAATAAAGGTTAAATAAATAATAAATAAATAAATAATCTCAATTTTACAGAGATTTTTTGCCAAGCGAAATAAAAGTTTTTAGCCCTCATACTTACCAATATGATAATTATATTTATATAAGTTTTAAATTATATTTTCTTAACTAAATTATATTTTTAACAATTAACTATAACTGTTCAAGCTTTTTGACGATCGATATAGTAAGTGTTTTGTATTTTTTGTGCTCTAATGTTATTTGATCTATTAGATTATACCAATTAGTTTTATTAGGTTATGTTTGTATTCCATATCACTGCCAATGTGACCTTATCATATATATACATCCATTATTTTACAATGTTGAAAGTGGCTATTATATGTAGTTATGTTTATAGTTGTATTTGATTTTTAGTGGTACAATGGTTGAAGGTAAGTTTTGTAGGTTCTTCGATAGTAAAACATTTAAATTACTTAATTTGCCACATGTTGAATATTTAGGCGTCGATACTGCAAAGGTAGTTAGAGAATATCAATGCCGATAATAAATTTAAAAAAATCATTTACTTACCTATTTATATTTTTAATTCTCTTTTACAAAAAAAATCAAGCTCTGCGAATTTTGACCTGATCATCGGGCAACACAGTTTGCAGTTCTTAGGAACTGACATAACTAGTCCAACAACCAATAAAAACAATAAAATTTCAGAAATTGTATGGTTTGGGAATGAACCGGTTGTTATAGTCTGTTATGCATGTTTTATTTTATATTGTAAAGAGCAGAAAACAAGGAAAACCGAATAAACGAGACGAACACGCGAAACAGTGTCGAATTACATCGGAAATTACTTTATTAAGATAAGGCACATAAAAGTTACGTTCCCTTAATAGCTGCAAACTGTGTTTTTCCTGATACATCTTTTTTATGGCGATTGGCAATGGATAATAAGAATAGGAGTCATTGAAGTATATGTGTATTTTAGTAAGATATAGGTGTCTAACATCCTCTCCAGCCTTAAAACAAGATTGAAGGTTCGAGTCATTAAGAGTCCGGTAAACTTTTTTTCGATTTCGCTCAACTTTTTGATACTATTTTGCAGTAACAAATTGTATAAGTGGAACGTTTTTATATTTTCTTGTTTCATTTATAAGTAATTCACCCTAATCTAAATAATACTTGTTACGCGATTTTTGCTTGCGAGAGGTGAAAAGAGTAAGGTTTTTATTGATTAAAATTAAGTTATACTATTACGTAAAATAATAAACACGTAGGAAAATGAGTCGTCTGAGGAATAAGTGGAACAGTTTTTTTCATTTTCATATATATTTTTAAAGGGAGAGTATGTTTAGCTAGAGCAAGTTTATGAAAAATTGCCGAAGTTTAGGTGATATTTTTAGGAAGGTATTAAAGCATTTCACAAAAATAAAAATAAATAAATAAACTGTACTTCATGCTTTAATCAGATAATATGCTTTAAACATATTACCATGAAAAAAATATTGCACGAATCAACGTCCTCACTAAACAAGCTATGTAAGAATTCAGTTTTAGGGTAATAAACATTAATATATATAGACCCAAAAAACTTTTTTGCAATAACAAGACTTCAAACTATCTTATCAAATGCGATTCATGTCCCTAATTTCATTATTAGTGATTTTCGTTTTCAAATCGCTACCGGACTCTTAATATGATGCTTAGTTATTAGGTAGGATACCCGACCTATTTTATGCAAATTAAAGGGCTTTATCTTTACATACAAGTACGTATTGTGTTGAATCTTGTGAAGAAAGGATCGACTGTAATGTGTCGTATTACTCGTATGCTACAAAACAACACATATGTGTTCCGTATCCGGCAGAAAAGCAAACATTATTCGTTTTATAAGTCGCATCAGCGATTTATTTCCCATTTATGTATGTTTCCACTTCCTCGGCGTGACGCCACGCTGACGAATCATGGTCATCAACTTCTAATCTATCACAGTCTTGTATTGATATAGCGATCAGCGATTAAAGCCCTGATGACATGACAATGATATTATGATGATGAATTACATTATTTCTCTACTCCTCCTTGCTACATAGAAAAGGACGGGTACACAAATAATGACATTATTATATTTATTATCGATAGCAGGCGCGGTCCGAAAGGGGAGGGGGGGGGGTCACAGGAGACATGACCCCCCCCCCCTGACTGACCCTCTCAAAAATAATTTCTGCAGTAGTGACCCCCCAAAAATTCGGGTTGCGACCGCGCTTGATTGATAGTATCTAGTGGCCGTGTCTGTAACAGAATTGACCCTTGGGATCAGTTTCCAGATTCCAGTATGAGGTTCAGAAACCAGATTCAAACACAATCAAACACTAACCCTTTACCGGTATAGATTTGATACGAATTATGAATGTTCTCAAAATACAGCGATGAAATCAAGATGGTAAATCCACACAGTTTTGCTTGTATAAAAAAAGCTTGGAAGACGAATTAGCCAGATGATTACTCCACCAGATATGGCTACGCTATTGGTACAGATTACTTAGAGTTTCTGACTTGTCGTTATTAAAATGAATTCATTTTAAAAGATCATTGTCAAAAATGTGTAGTTTGCATGTCCAACATCCGTGGTCTCTCTTCTTTCATTGGACCAACAGAACACACAAACAACGTTCTCCATCTTTTAAAATATGACTTTCTAAGGAATTGTCTTCTGTTATTTCTATTTCCTAGCAAATAAGATCTAGGTCTTATCAACTGATAAGCGAAACCCGCGCTAAAGTTTTGGTCTTTGACTTAGGCGACATTATCAGTGGAGGATAGGGTCATTAGTCAGTTTGGAAGTGAAGATTCTGATTCAATATTAAATAGGCCAATGCCGGAATATTAAGACCGCGTCACTTTGCTATCAAGCCGGTACCTACATACGAGTAGCGAGTAAGTGGCAGGCAATTGGCGATGATTGCAAAAATAATAGCGTGTCCCGACATCCAAGCCAATTGAGATCACGTGACGTGGGCAATTTTATATGTTCCGTTCGTTAGCTGGGGTATGTTTACATAGCTAACAGAGTCATACGCTCAAAGAAATATTATAATAACACTCTTCAATGACGTACAGATCTTGAGACAAGCTGTGGATTTATATGCAATGGAAATATAATCGTTGAAGCATCATGCGTCTGCAGAAAATTGGTACAAGAAGGGTTTATTGAAAAATTTCGGTAACTTGAATTGACAACAATTGAACATGTAGGAACGAAATTGAAACGGACAACTGAGGTTGAGCGGAGACAGTAAGAACCATTATATAATCTGTGACAGTAGATATTGTTAAAAATGTGATGGTGGTGACATGGCAGAAACACACACGCGAGATCATGTAGTCGGGATAGCAGAGGAAAAACACAACGCGCCGAAGGCTTTTGATACTATAGGTGAAGATCGACCCTCTGTACAAATCAGTGTTTAGGTTTTTTTACGGTATCATAGGATACGACGGGACGTAGGTTGCATTGACTATATTGACATTTCTTTCCTCTCTTTTCTATTATTTACTTTTGTTTTTTGTTGTGTGTGATGTTGTCAGATAGTAAAATTAACGAAATTATGTTTATCAACCAAAATCACAATCTTAATATGCTGAAAAGGACTCGAACCCTATTGTTGCATATAAAACAACCCCATCGTCAAAATTGTTATTAGGTAAGTAAAAAAAAAACGAGAAAGTCAATGAATCAAACAAAAGTCAAAGATATTAATAATCTGGCTGCATGGCTGGTGGCTAGTGAGATAAGATAATTTATATACGTAAACACAGACACGTATTGATAATATAAATAATTCGCCTTGGTTGCACATTGCACTTATTAGATGCCGGATAAAATAAAACAGTAGGTATCTATTGAATTTTAATGCACACATCTACTCATCTTGCGCCCAAAAACAAGAATCCGCTTAACTTAAGAAGGACTGGGTAGGCCACATCTGCCGCTTGTCAAACGACTTGTGGCAGTTGTGGCACTTGTGGCCCAATAGTCTAAGCTCCCATTGCATAAAACCTTACCTTACACGGTGGCAAATCAGACATATACTACAGCAATAGATAATACTTAGGGACACTCGATTATAGTAGGTTGCCATGGCATAGCCTGGAAGAACATAGTTTTTTTTTCATTCTCATACCACTTTTTAGGGTTCCGTAGTCAACTAGGAACCCTTATAGTTTCGCCATGTCTGCCCGTCCGTCCGTCCGTCCGTCCGCGGATAATCTCAGTGACCGTTAGCACTAGAAAGCTGAAATTTGGTACTAATATGTATATCAATCACGCCGACAAAGTGGTAAAATAAAAAGTGGATTTTTTTTTTATTAGGGTACCTCCCCTATACGTAAAGTGGGGAGTGATTTTTTTTTTCATTTCAACCCCAACGTGTGATATATTATTGGATAGGTATTTAAAAATGAATAGGGGTTTCCTAAAATCATTTTTCGATAATGTAAATATTTTCGGAAATAATCGCTCCAGAAGTAAAAAAATATGCGTCCCCCCCCCCTCTAACTTTTGAACCATAAGTTTTAAAAATATGAAAAAAATCTCAAAAGTAGAACTTTATAAAAACTTTCTAGGAAAATTATTTTGAACTTGATAGGATGAATAGTTTTTGAAAAAAAAATACAAAATAATTTCTGAAATAAGTTTGTAATTTAACCGTATAAGCAGGTGTTTATTGTACCTGTAATTTCTACAAAATTACAATGAAATTACGTGCTTTCAAATAAAGTAAAAACGGTGAAAATCGGTTCACGCATTAAAGAATTATCCCATAAAATTCATCTTCCATACTTTATGCTCGCGCGCAATAGTTTACTTAATTTGCCGATAGACATCTATCGGCGCTGTACGTGGAACTCTCATATCATATCCTACATGGCGGTGTTATTAACTCTTAAGTGGGGACACTTACTGTGACGGACGGAAAACTACGGAACCCTACAGTGAGCGTGGCCCGACACGCTCTTGGCCGGTTTTTTTTACCAAAAATTACATCATAAGGTGGCAGATCGAAACGTTTACCCATCGAAAGAGATACTTTTGGTGATCCGATCCCGCATAGGTTGCCAGCCAAAAACCTGGCAGATTTCAAGGTCAGCCATGTTTTATGAGGCCAAAAAATGGGGTAATTTACCTCTTCAGGTGGCAAGATGAAATCGATGCAGATCGATAGCCCTAGGCGTGCGATTCACGAATATATAGGGTTGCCTGTCATCAGCCTGGCAGTTTTTCTGGTCAGCCTCCTCAAAGTATCGATGTTAATAACTTCGAACGACGAGAAATTCTTGTACAGATGCTAACATTCAAGGAATACTTCAATGCAAACCGTTATATTTAATTAAAAACTACACATTGACAGTCTTGCACTTCATACGTGTTGAAATAATAGGGTAAACGAACCAGTTGCGGTCATTTCTCATTGGTATTTTCGAATATGGGAAAAGTTATGTTGCTGTTTAGGTTCAAGGTTCTGAAGGTTCACATAACACATTCAGCGCCGAGAACCCGACTGTCGGGTTCTCCGTTCGTAGTTACTACGCGCTCCATACGACGAATACGTGGCTACGGGCTACGAGCGTAGCACTAGGTGGCACTGAATGTGTTAATGTTAAACACGACATATACTTAAGATCAACTTACGGTCATACTGGATATTATAATTATCTAGAAATAATATGACATCGTTCATCACTGAGTATCTTTCCTTATCTTCTTCTTCCTGCCTCTTTTCCATTTCAATTGGAATTTAGCCGCTTTGTATGTGGGTGCCAGGACTTTCGGCCCTGGGTGTCGATGGTGCGATGTTCAGAGCTTTTAGATCCTTCTCGATTCTTGTCCACCAAATAGAGGAGGATCCTTTAATACGAGGTTTTGTGGATATATTGAGTACTGCCTTTACAGAATAATTGTTGTCTCTTCTACTTTTGTGACCGAACCATCGGAGTCGGTTTTCCTTAAGATTTTCTACCGCTGGAGCCACTTAAAATAATCCCCTGGCGTACTCATTGCGAACCTTGTCCAGCCTTGTTACGCCACCTCCCAGCGAACGCAACATATTCATCTCTGCTGTATGAAGTTATTGTTCTCGCGCGACACTTGTACTCTGACGCGTATGTCGTTGCGGGTCTGACAATGGTTTAATAGATTTTTCCTCTTCGCCACTATAATTATAACTGCTGGTCAACCACTGCGAAAGAGAGGGCCTCGCATTAGGGCCGAATCTAATGCACATTACCCTCTATGGGAGATAAAGACAACAACAGAGGTAAGTAAGACACTGAGGAATACCTTGTGACTTAAGAGTTCTTAACCTAGGTGCGGAACCAACATTCGAAAACAGAAGGTGCAGTACGATTATTGTCTGTCTCCGGAGAATGTAAGTGAACTAGTTGTCGGCTGGCATATCTCCCGAGAGGCCTCTTGTTCAGATCACAGATGGATTCGTAATTCTAGGAAGACAGACCGATACATCTTCAGGAAGACCCCGGGTAAGAGTCTAGAAAAACTCCCTCCAAAGTACGACATTCAGGGGCCAGCACAGATAGAAAAACAGGTGAACATCCTAACTTACATCCTAGTAGACAGTTGTCACACGGTTTGCCCGCTGAATCCACCATTGGAACCGGCCATAGCAGGTCATCAATGGTGGGGTCCTGAACTGGAGAGACTCCTGAAAAAAGCCAGGAAACTCGTTAACAGGGCTATAAACACCACGGCTGGGCCAAATATTATGATGCCAAAGCCAAGAACAAAAAACGATTGCGGTATTGGAGGTCTCTTTCATTGAAGAACTTCTGCAGCAGCATCGAAACACTAGATCATGCAAATTGGGTAAGGAAAGCCAAAAGATCCATCACTCAGCTGGGATCGCTGCGGAAACTCGAATATTTACAATACTTTAGACAACAACAAACAAATGGCGAAAAGAATCATCACCGCTAAAAAGATCAGGTGGGCCATCGACAGTTTCCATCCCTTCCAGGCAGCCGGTCCGGATGGTATCTTCCCCGCTGTATTACAGTGGGGTTTAGGACTCATCCTGGGAACCCTGATCGAGTTCATGAAAGCCTGCCTAACCTGGGGCTACGTGCATAGGCTATGGAGGGATAAAAACGTACAATTTATTTATTTTTATTTATTTATATTCGTACCTCAACCAGGTAAGAGTGACTACACAGGTGCTAAATCCTATACTTAGGCCGATTATTCTCACATCATTCCTGCCGAAGACACTGGAAATCTGTGTGACAGGGACCCTAAGGCATCGTTAGATTGTAGCGTTAGCTAAGGAATACACCGATGCACGACAACCAACACGCATACTGCATACATCTTAAGTAAATCTGCAGAATCGGCTCTTCTATTGGTGACAAGGAAATGTACCCCAGCACGTTCATTAACATCAAAGGCGCTTTCAATAAGACCAACTTGCCAGTAAAGGGAATGCCTTAAATAATCACGGCAGGGAACCCGAACTGATCAAGTGATCAACATGCTCAACAAAAGGACTATAATGTATACAGGTGAGCCGTAGGCCGTAGCAGCGGTGCGAGGATGCCTTCAACGGGGAGGGAAGTCGTATCACCGCTGTTATGGAACCTAGTAGTAAACAACCATAACCAACCTGAACAAGGAACACTTCTTCACCATAGGCTATTCTGATGATCTGACAATACTAATATAAGGTAAATTCACCAGCACGGTCTGTGACCTCACCCAAACCGCTCTAAAAATCGTGGAGTGATTATGCGAGCAATTTGACCTATCAGTAAACCCCACCAAGACAGAAATGGTAATGATTACCAACAAAAGGGCACTTGGCAACTTTACCAAACCAAAACTGTTTCAATCTAAGCTACAACCTACAACTGACAAATGAGGTAAAGTATTTAGGACTGACTCTTGACAGTAGACTCCATTGGACCAACCGCATAACAAGGCGGAAGTCATTTTCTGACGACGCAGAAAGATGATTGGTAACAGGTGGGGACACAACCCAAAAATCGCTCTTTGGCTCTACAAGACGCACTGGTTTGGTAGCCAAGAACAAACATAGCCAACGTACGGAACAAATTGCAGGGACTACAGAGGCTTGCATGAGTGGCTACCACAGGTTGCTTGAGGAGCACTCCGACCGCAGCTTAGAAATGCTGAATCTTCCACCGCTTCATCTCCACACATATAATACCCTCAACGTATGGTCTTATTTGAATACTCTGCACATAATATGCGAGATCGGATTTACAAACGTGTTATCTTCGACAAAAGGTACACAATACCGTTACACGAGAACGACAATCATGAAAGTCTCAACTCCCGTGTATTGAGAATCTTGACTGACGGATCTAAAACAGACGTGGGGTCAGTTTGAGGAACATTCTCAGAAGACCTAAACGTATCTCTAATCACTCCGATGGGCGCTCACAACACAACTCAGTATTCCATGGGCATCATCAATGCGGCGGCCGCCATCACTGCAAGGAAAGTAACAGGAGCCTTCATCCGTATACTCTCCAACAGTAGGGCTGTACTTATTAGTAGCTATTACTCTATACTTCAACGTTGATAATGTATATGTTGCAACCTGTTTCTTCCGTGCCTCGGACTTAGTTCGGCTTACTCGCAGCCCGTGACGCTCCAACTCATCAAGCCATGTTAAATGTATTTTTTAAAGCGTTTGTTCGAATAGTAATGGTATTACCGTCTGTTTGAACCTCGTGATATGGTCCATAATAAGGTTAAACAGTGAAAGACTGATTGTTAAACCTTGGTACTCCTACGCGGACTTGGAACGGATCACTTAGTCACTTACATCCCAGCGGGCTCTTGATCTGTATACAAGCACTATCGCATATGCCTTGAATCAAGGTGATGTATGCCGTAGGAGTATGTCAGGAGATGATTTAAAGTGGCTCCAGTGGCTGAAAATCTTAAGGAAAACCGACTCCGATGGTTCGGTCACAAAAGTAAATGAAACGACATTTATTCTGTAAAGGCAGTACTCAGTATCCCCACAAAACCTCGTATTAAAGGAAAATCCTCCTCTATTTGGTGGACAAGAATCGAGAAGGATCTAAAAGCCCTGAATATCGCACCATCGACTACCCAGGGCCGAAATTCCTGGCGCCTACATACAAAGCGCCCCGATTCCAATTTAAATGGAAAAGAGGCCGGAAGAAGAAGATAAGGAAAGATACTAAGTGATGAATGATGTCATATTATTTCTACATAATTATAATATCCAGTATGACCGTACGTAGATCTTAAGTATATGCCGTATTTGGCATTAAGTGAACCTTGAACCTAAACCGCAACATTACTTTTCCCATATTCGAAAATACCAATGAGAAATGACCGCAACTGGTTCGTTTACCCTATTATTTCAACACGTATGAAGTGCAAGACTGTCAATGTGTAGTTTTTAATTAAATATAACGGTTTGCATTGAAGTATTCCTTGAATGTTAGCATCTGTACAAGAATTTCTCGTCGTTCGAAGTTATTAACATCGATACTTTGAGGAGGCTGACCAGAAAAACTGCCAGGCTGATGACAGGCAACCCTATATATTCGTGAATGGCACGCCTAGGGCTATCGATCTGCATCAATTTCATCTTGCCACCTGATGAGGTAAATTACCCCATTTTTTGGCCTCATAAAACATGGCTGACCTTGAAATCTGCCAGGTTTTTGGCTGGCAACCTATGCGGGATCGGATCGCCAAAAGTATCTCTTTCGATGGGTAAACGTTTCGATCTGCCTGCCACCTTATGATGTAATTTTTGGTAAAAATTGTGGTATAAGAATGAAAAAAAAACTATGTTCTTCCAGGCTATGCCATGGCAACCTACCATAATCGAGTGTCCCTAAGTATTATCTATTGCTGTAGTATATGTCTGATTTGCCACCGTGTGAGGTAAGGTTTTATGCAATGGGAGCTTAGACTACAAGAAATCCACTGACTCTGCACCAAACGGCCGACGGGACGTAGTATGGCGGGTATGGCGGGACGGAAGCGAGTTTCCAAAAACGAATGGGCTGATATATGTCGATGGAGAAGCGTCGAAGAAAGAGAGGGAGGCAATTAGCCCAGCCCAACCAGTAGGATTTTACTGGTTGATAAATGATAAGTAAATAAAATAAAATAAATATATTCACAAAAGTTTTCAATGTTTTCTATCGTAGTGTGGTAAAAACAATTTCATTTTTTTAAATCAAAAGTCAATGTATACTTATCTAGTACGAGTATAACCTCCTTTTTTCGCTGGCTATACATTGTCTCCTGATCCTGAGACACCTGTCTTGGCTCAGTACATGCACCCGCCAGTCGCCACATGTTATTCAATGTATTATGTACATTTTTCATCACTGCAGTGTGCTAAGCTAATATGTAGTTTTGCTGATTGTAAATATACAGGGCAATTAAAGATCATAATATGAAAGTTTTTTTTAAACCACGACGGTGGCATACAAGCATACGGCCCGCCTGATGGTAAGCAGTTACCGTAGCCTATGGACATTTTCACATGCGCGTTGTCTACCCTTTAAGAACCTATAGACTCCTTTTTTGAAGAACCTCATACTGTAGTGTAGCCCGTTGGAAAACCTCGGCATGGGAGTTCATAACTAAATCAAAACAACTATTAAGATTTTGCGTATTCATCGATAGAACTGATAAAAACTTGATTATGTTATGTTTCAACGACAATCAGATACGTGACTATGATGCAAGAGTACATAGTTTCGTATTATCGTCAACCGAGGCAAATCGGGTCGCAGGGCGAATCGGGTCAAGTTAAGCTAATTCATCAAATTCATAAGATCGCGCCAACGTGGCGTGCGGGAAGGTCAAACTCAAGGCGGGACGTCTGGTTGGCTGTCCGTGGCTATTAGTGGAGTACGGGAACGCCTTTTTAACCTATAAAAATGACATAAATCACAAGTCCGATTTTATTTTGCGACTGTTAGAATACGTTAAGTACTAATAAAAAAAAATATTTTCTACCAATTGTTAGCATTGCGCTAGGTATAATACATGTATTTGTTTGCTACAAATAGAAAAGATTATGTAAGTTTTATTTTTCATCACCAGGCTATCGCTTTTTACTATTGCAACATAACATCACATTTTATAACGGTTTTGTCAAGAGCATATGTCGTCTTAGCCATTTGTAATTCGTTTAGAATTCAAGGTCACTTATATTTAGGCATATTGTTTTCGATTATGCTCACATAATCTATTGAACAGACTGTTATAAAATGACAGTTGATGTTGAAATAGTTGAATGCAATAGTATGGTACTTAAAGGAAAATATATCTTGTATAATCTTTTCTTGTTGTTATTAACAAATATCTATATAATATTTAGCGCGACGTCAAAAACTATTAGAAAATATTTTTTACTATACTTATAGTAAAAAATTACTTAATCATATCATATTTTCTAACTAAAAAAGAAAATCGCACTTGTGAGTTATCGAAGCTCAAAACTGTTCGCGTACTGTACCATACATGGAGCCAACGTCCACCAATATATTAGCGACAATTCATTTCGTGTATTGCTTTCGGGATTTTCCCAAAAATTCGTGTTACACCGTTCTTCAATGTGATGAATTTTAACTTAGCAAACTTGAAATCTTGCCTCTTTCTAAACATTCACAAATGGCAAAATGATAGGGACAAATGATTATTAAAGGCATTTTAGATTTGCCACGCCATCGCCATCAATAAATATGTTTATTTTGGCTGGTAACAGAGATTTTCTAACCACCAACTAACCACAATACCCTTCTACATTAGTTACGTAGTGTCACCAAATCACGTTATAATGATAGGTATCACGTCACACGATGCAACGACTAGGTACCCAAATGTGTATTGCCTACTTTTCGCTCGAGTCAATTCAGCTTCTCTTTATGAACTTACGCATACATGGTTTTTTGTATGAAGCTTATATGGAAGAATTACCCCGTGACGTCACGATATATTGTGATTGAAACTCACCCCATGCACAGGCCGAGGATATCGACGCTGAATGGAATCAAGTTGTATTCGGCGCCGTTATCCCTATATATTTCCTATTTTTATTTAACTAGGAAAATCATATAATGGTTCCCAATACACAACACCCGGCGACTACAACACCACATCACAAGGACCTCAAAAAAAGAGATTTGTCGATGAATTCCTACAAAGACTCGGACCACAATGGATGACCACTGCCGGAGATGGGGACAAAATGGAGAGAGCTGGGGGAGTAGGCGACTACTACTTAAAAATATAAAAATTTTACCAATCATAATTTCAAATGCATTCTCGACCATCGACCATACGATATTTATAAACAATTTATATAAAATATACATTGTTTTTTTATTACTTGTACGTTTGTCATTTAAAATCACAATATTATAATTTGTCAAATCAAATTACACGTGCATGCTAAAAATATGTTGTAACATCTTTAGTAGTAGACTAAATGGATTTTCTTCTCGGCCGCCTCTGAGCCGTTCCATCCCGCAATAAAACTGCTCAAAATATTTAAACTTTTTTTAGTCAAGAAGGATCCCAAGACGTAACTTTCCAACATTTGTCCAGACTCGTCAATCACGATGTTAATACAATTGTTTTATGTTTTTCCAGTTTAGTCCACATAGTTAGGGAGCTGGCGAGCATTTCGGTATATGATTTGCTCACGTTTCACGTCGAGGTGGATTGCAGTTTAAATCATTACGAATTGATTTGGTCTAATCAATTAAGGTCCTATGTCGCTGCGTTTTCGCGTTACAGCGGATTGAAGTTGCTTAAAAAAATCGGGGTATTAAATCATTTGCACATGTATGCCTCTGGAGTTCATGGTCACAATCATCTTGGAAACGAAGAAAATCGAAGAGGCAGACATTCAGGACTCTGCATTATCATGGGACGGAGTTGTAAAAATGTTTAAAAAAAAAAGCTCTACTAAGTCATTTGCACGCGGTTCTCATTGCGCCCATTCGATTCACTATGACTCCGTGGATTCGAAAAAAAATGTGGCAGAGACTTTGCTCACTGATTTTCAGCTGTGTAACTGTTTGAAATTCACGGAATCAAGGGACAGCGGGTATTGCATGGGATTATTGTTATTTTTTACTTTTATTCTTATAATTTTGTTTAATATTATCCTCTAAACTCACGGTAACGATTAAACTTCTGGAGCTGAAATCTATGCAATCATATTTTTCTCAATGCCAACCAGAAACGAAATGCGCTTGGAACTTTTATTAGAAAGTATTTTTTTTTAATTGCATGTTTGAATGTAATCTGAATATGATTAGGATCTGGATAGGAACAGTCTTTAACTTTTTTTAATCACGTTTTATTTGTGTAAAATACGAGATATAGATTTTTAACCAAGAGTCCATTTTTTTTTTGCAATGAAAAATTAAAAAAAAAAAAGATACTATTTAGCAAGCGTCGTCATCGCTGGTATCCGAGAAACCTTGCCAATTATCCATGTCGGCGCTCTCATCCATGTGCAAAAGCACGTGCCTTTAACGTAGATGAACTACAATACCACTTGTCAATGACATACTCCGGTAGTGCGTTTCGGAACGTTTTAAAAAAAAAACAAGAATGAAGGCGGGATGTGGTCTTGTCTGTAGCATTTTGATCAATTCAATTTATACCTGCTTGGTTTGGCGCGAGCGTCGGGTTAAAAAAAAACAAATGGTCTGGCTTTGGAATATCAGAGGCCTGACTGAACGTCTGCCTCATCGATTTTCTAGGTTTTTCATAAGGAATTCAAACATCAGTCCAAGAGGCAGACGTGTGCGCATAATATAGCACACCTTTTTTTTACATTTTTGGAGCACTGTCAATAGACAACGCAGAGGCAACATATTAGCAGACTATTTTTCCGTGGTTCTTCTCATTGTTTTTGATCGAACAATTCAAATCTGCCAAGTGTGCACTTCATATACAGTTTTTTTTATCATAAAAATAAATTTAAAAATTGAATACTACAAAAGTTAGAGCCCTGGATATCTGCCTTTTCGATTCTTTGTGTTTCCAGGATGACTGTGATCATCAGCCCCAGAAGCAGACGTGTGCTCATAATATAGCACACCTTTTTTTTTACATTTTTGAAACGCTGTAAATTTACAACGCAGCGCCACCATGGTGGCAGACAAGGTCCTTGATGTTCCTTAGGGCATAAATATCATTATTAATAACGTCTGCCTTGTGTGCTGATCATATCGAAATTTTGCTCGCCAGCTCCGTAACTAACAGTGATGATAACTATTAATATGAATTCTTAATACCAATGTTCTCAAAGTATCGGCATTTAGAGCGTTAGATAGACAAGAGCTAAACTGTCATTCATTACGGATACGTTAACGTTTCAATTAATAACTCATTATGTAATTAGAACGCATTCTTCTGCAGTGGTAGCATCGTAGACACAGGTAATTGGACAATTATAAACCGTAATGCAACGATAATAAAGTCTATAATCTTGGGTCAGTTGTGCTAACTTACTAATTTAAAATAAGGATTAGGTACTTAGGTCATAGGATAAGAAAACTTGGTAAGTACAAAAACTGAAAGTGAGTGTTACCATATCGCCGATAAACTTTAATGTTTGGCGAAACTGATATTTTTGTAAATTGTACAATATTTTATTGGAAAAAAAAATTGAATTTATAATAACGTTTAGCTGCAGTGTGAGAATTTCATCAGTTGAATTTGGTTTCAGAAACCCTTGCCACAATATAATCCTCGAAATTATTCCTTGAAAGGAGTAATCATTGCAAATGACCACTACATGGAATACACAACCTGCCGGTATAGGTAAAAGATTTTAACCACCATCATTTCATTTCATTTATTCAGTCACAATTTACATTGTATATGAATAATAACACATAAACTAATAAGACATAAAAATTTAAGTAGGAACCAATATCATGCAAGTATAATATTTACATTATTACAAAAAAAGCTTAATTAATTAAACGATTGAAGTGCTTTAACAGGTTACAAGCATATCGCATGTACAAGAAATAGAGGCCGGATTATGGATAACTTCACGTGGCTCAGCTGACGAAAACACGAGACAAACTGGCGGCCGTCCAAATCGGCCTATTTGTAATCGCATAAACATGATGAAAATGAAACCATTACAAGACTACTAAACGCATGGTTGACAATGCCTCTTCAGCACTTGCATATTAAATAGCCTCATGTGAACCAGTTTCCATGTGATCTCTCATTACGCTTGCATATTCCGGATCATGAGGACCAAAGAATACTTGTCAAACTTTAAACTTAGTAAAAACATTGTGTTTGACGACACATTGACATCAACAATCAACAACGCAGAGCAATAGCAATAATAGCCTGGTAGGTTCAACACTACAATAACCTATTTCACTAAGGTATAACATTGAATCCCATTGCATAGCGGGCAAAGGAAAGAACCAGACATAATTCTGTCAGAAGTTTAAAGTAGGACGTAGGATTCACCCAATGAAGTTTTACTAGGCTTTGTGAATCTGTGTTGGTCAGAGAAGTACTAGTGATCCACCTATTCACATCAAATACCAAACTTCGGGGTAAAGTTTATACTGGTTCAGCTGAAGAAATGCACTCGGTATTGCAATGTGAATAACTGAATGCCCTGAGTGTTTAAAACAGGCGCACCAGCAGTCTTCATACCAAACCTAGCTATTAATGGATTAAACCAGATTCCCTTTCCGTTTCACCTAATTGAGATTATTTCGTTATCTTAGTTATTAAGTTATTATACACCTTAGTTAAATCCTTTTGCAACATTTTCTAAATGAAAATAACCATAATTTAGCTACATTCAAATTTTTACTAACCTTTAATTTAAGGACATATCGACGTTATCATAACATTGGATAACACGTCGAAGACGCGTGGTGCATTATACCAAAAAATAAACACCACTGATCAAAATAATGAAACACATCTAAGTAATAATTATTAAAACTGGTTAAGAACACATTGAAAATAAGGTAGAAAGTGAATTTGCTAATAAAGACAATGTCATGCATGGTAGAGCACTTACATAAAATCTTCCAAGTCAACAACATTGGTGTACTGGCAAGGCTGACCATTCACGTTGTAGCACATACTCCCGTAATCCCATTCTTGCGTCTGGTTACACGGCAAGTTAGGCATAATAGGTGCCTGGTATTGAGGAACAGGCCGAGGATATAGCACTTGGGGAGGAAAATACTGTGTCTTAGGGACGTAATAGTTTCCAGGGTAGCACTCCATTGGAGGTACTTCACGGTAAACATTGGGAACACTAACCACATTGCTCACTGGCTGTCTAGACCACTGGCCTGTCATTGGACACTGCAAATTCCATCCAATGTCCTCCATGCGGCCCACGACCGGGCATTGAAGAGGGACGTTACTGCCACTGTTTATCACCATTTTGAATGTTACGCGTCAGGAAACCATGAAGAAGTCCATCTACGGACGTAATCCGCGAGCAACTGATAGCGCCAAAGATGCGCTTATCTCAAAACTTAACTAGCATGGTAGCAAAACGTCGATATAAAACTTAATAGATAACGAAACATTATCAATTTCGACCCTGGCAAGACTAGCCGTCGTTGATATGAGGCAACATTTATCAAGATATGTAATATTGAAAAGAATTTGCTATTTAAGAGTTTTGATACATTTAATTAAACGTAGTGTTGAAGCAAATTAGAAAGGTACATTACGCTTACTTGGACTCAAAGGAATCTATCCGGCGCTAGCCTTTTAGATCTTAAATGCAGGAATTATTTTTTCAAAACTGTTTCATTAACACTTAATGCTAAATAATAAGATGGTAAATTGAACAAAGGACATCCCATTAACGAACAATATCAGCATCCGTGTGCATTTTTACCATTTTATATCGGGAAAATAACGGAAATCCACTATACTACTATTTACTCCAGCCTCTGCCAAAATGATTAAATTCAATTTTATCAACCGATCCGATCCGACCCTGACACCTTCAGCTGTCAAAACATCGTCGAGCCAGTAATTACGAGGCTCAGGTCAGAACGGAGAAGCTAAAACTTTACGCGGTATATAGGTATCAACAGTTCGCCAATTCGAGTACAGTAGACATCTAAAATGTACTTTACTATTTTTTTAATGATTCTTCAATTTCATGCTAAAGAACGGGATGAAAAATAAATGAAGAAAAACAACGATCATTCAGTCGTCGGTCAGTCTGCATATATCCAGCTATGTGACATTTGCAAATTGTAATCAGTATCGTCAATGCTATCGTAATCTAAAAAGGCGATAGCAAGCTATTTTATCTACACTCATACTGTAAGTACTCTAAAATGCGTTCAAAAACCGTAGACAATGACAAGCATTACAACAAACGATTTAACTATGATAAGTTTCTTATCTGCGGCAGTAACGTAATTTTAACTATGCATGCTCAAATATTGTTAAGCAATGAGTTTCAAATTTGGAACATCGAATTTAATAACATAATGTTACCGCCATGGCCAACTCGATTGGTCCCGCGCGAGCGCCGGCACAATCGAGTAGGCCATGACGGTACAATGGCGGTCATTCTATGGTTTCCGAACAATTAATTTAATATATATAATATGAGTGTAGATAAAGCAGTGTATGCAACTGTACGTAATTAGGCCTTAAAACACTCGTGTGATCTTATTATGAAATTCGCCTGCGGCTCATTTCATAAAACCACACTCATGTTTTAAGGACCCTTATTACGTAACAGTTACATAAACTACTATTTGTCAACCTTTAACTGTTTTACTTTCTTTCTGTGCAGCTTTATGTAAGCCCAACGGCAAACTGGTGGAAAAATATATGCATTAGGTTTGATATTTCACAACGAGAAACTACTGTTTTTTCGCGCCGCTCTTGTTTCACAGCTGAGTAGTCTCTCAGTTTTTCCACAGATTTCTCTCCAGTGTCTTTAGAAGTGACACGGGCAGTGGCATAAGCTTTTACATTAACTATACGTCGCTGTTGCCCTGTGCATATTGTAAAGTGCTATGGCATTAAAACGAGGGATGTAAGTCCAACTGCTGCTCTCTCTGGGTCTTCCCAGGTCAAGGCATTGAAGATCATTCCACCTTTTTCTTCCTCAGCGTGCATGCGTCCATTATTGGGCATACAACTCTTTATTTTTCCCCAATGACCACGTTTGTTTCCCTGGAATCTTTGAAATATCGCCCCCCCTTTGGCTAATGTGATCCGGTCTTTTGGAACGAGGGAAGCGAATATGTCGAGGAATTGAACGATTAAAGTATTGATGTGTTCTTTTACTATTACTGTTCAATTCCATAGAATAGAATACTACACGATAATCAGATGGGTTTCATAGTATGTAATACGTTAACTGTCCCCGCAGATAACCCAAAAACAGAACCAAAGTCGAGACCCCAGAACCCAAGAACCCAGCTTCCAGAGATTACCCGCTTGACTTGCTCTGAATAGTTAGTGTGTTTATTTTCACATCTTATCTTGGGAAATGCACGTTGCCTATTTGCGCGTGTTCGATCAGCGGTACACAGCGTGGAACATGCAGTCGCGATACTCGCGATTCGATCGCGAAGACAAAACATCATACCCGTCACGGACTTTAATTGAGAACATGCGCGATAAATATTTAATTGAATTAAAATTTTAAATTACATTGCTACTTTAAACCAAATCAAATTCATAATTATAATAGTCACAGTCAATAGATTAAAATAGTCACACCCGCCCAAGCATTATAATAATAATACATTTATTATATTATTATTACTATTAATTATTTTTAATTGAATTTGTTCAATAAACACGTTCAACAACACCAAATTAATATAAAAAAGTGGGCATCCGTAACAATTTTCTAACATTTTTGTAAAGATATTGCGGTTTAAAAACGTAAAATTTGAGCCATTTTTATACCCTAAATGTATTTTCAAAACTTCAATTCGATTACTTTTGTTCTAACAAGAAAAAAATGCATAGTAACTATATAGGTAAACGCATTTTTTCGTGCCTAAAATTACAAAAATCTTCCAAAAACGTATTCCTTCTTAACAGTTTTCCGCAACTTTGAGGCCGGTGACGTCACAAACCTCACGTTTTTTGTATGGGGCGTTTTAAGGCGCGGCGCAGATGCCTAACGTATTTTCGCATTTTTGACGTTTCAGGGCTACAATAGATAGTAGGTTTATTACAGACATTTGAATCTAACGGGAAATAGAATCGAATGACGTTTTCCAAAAAAATTCATTCATGTTGCTAATGGTTGAGCCTTTTACGGCTCAAGCTATTTCCTTTTGTTTATACTTACTCTATGTCACGTCCAATGCAAAGTGAACCCTAAGCGGCTCAACGATTAAAGATCGTGATCGTAGACGTTTGATAAACTCGTATTTTTTCCAGTAAGGAAAATATTTTAAGTCTTGTTAGCCCAATTAGCACTTGACCATTTTTGCTTGCTAATGCCAGAATGTTAAGGATTATGATCCCTTATCGCAAGCAAATGCATTCAGTTTTCGCTCTTTGTTCCAATACAGGTTTTGTAGATAGTATAGATACCTCGTTATCGGCTCGTTACGTCAATCTCTACTTGTTTTGAGGAAGAATTTACTTTAAGTAAGTATTACGTAACACCTCAGAGCAGCTGATTGGTTTGGTGATATTATTCTATGCAAGATTCCGGTCCGTAGTAGACTATTAACTTGAGAAGATGAGATTTTTTTCATACCGATACGATATGTCAATAAGATATCGAAAGAGATATACCTAGCTGTCGGAAATTCGCCGAGCAAAAATTGATAAAACAGTTGACGTGAACTTGGGAATAACTTGGTTGATTACTTATTCTAAATACAATAACAATATAGAAATAATTTTAAATAAAAAAGAACTAACTTCACTTAGCATCCACCTTTCCAAAAGCAAATGCTCGAGCTGCTGTAAAAAATACTCAAATCACTATAGGTGTGCCTATAATAGTTGAAGAGTTCCCTCGATTTCTCCAGGATTCCAACATCAGACCCTGACCTGGTTACAATGGGACCAACTGTGAAGTATACTCTTTCAAACAAAAAAATTCCAAATCGGTCCAGCCGTCTTCGAATAATCGGTGAACATATATAAAATAAAATAAAATAGCAAAAAAAAAAACAAACAAAGATCCCGACGACTTGATAACCTCCTCCTTCGAAATCTTGAAGTCGGTTGAAAACATACCAGTTGTATTATAAATATACAGTTTCTATTTAAATGTTTACCAGTCGCTTTACGGTGGGGGAAACATCGTGAGGAAACCGAACTTAATCCCAATAAGGCCTAGTTTCCTCTCTGGGTTGGAAGACTTGGAAGGCCAGATAGCAATCGCTTTTGTAAAAACTAGTACCTACGACAATTTATGGCATTAGGTTGTCAAGCAGACCCTGGCTCAATTGCGCCGTGGAAAACGCCGGGACAAACGCTCTCTTTTGTCTAGTTTTGGCATGCACCGTGTACCTATTGGTGCAGGAGCCACACTGGCGCGAAAAATGGTATTATTTCTTATATTTAATCAGTAAGTAAATTACGCATAAATATTCATATGTAACGGACTTGTCAAACTTGGGCGTATATCAGTTATTTTATTTTGAGTATCTCCTGCTCAATGCAAGTTTAATGTCTAATTGATTTTGACCACTCACAACACAGTAGACGTGTGCGCCGCCATAAAAATCCGCGGCGGCGGCGCGCCGGGAATTTTTGGCGGCGTGGCTGCGCCACGCCGGCGTCAAGGTCACTTTTGGCTACGCTCGCAAGGCTCACGTTTCGCATTGAAAATATGTTAAATATCAAAAACTTTTCAGGAACAAGGAACATAAAACGATTTATAATGCCGTTTGCTTCAGTCCTGCCTATTTTTCGGAAATCGCATTTTGTTGATGTTTTTCATAATTGTGATAAATTAAGATCCTTTTAAAGCCAACTCCATCTAATCTAAAGCGTGTACCAAGGCCAGCTACCAAGAAATGTGATAAGCTAGACGGTCTGTCTTGCGGGAGCTCGCCAGAAGTTTGCCTCTCGAGATAAAGGATGTTTTAAGGGATCCTTTTGAAGATACAGAGACAACATGGAATGGCTTCAAGGCGGTTGTGTCCGAAACAGTGAAAGAAGTCATCCTCACTCCTGGGAGCCAAGCAAGACGGAAACCCTGGATTTCTGATACTACCTGGGAACTTATTGAGCGACAGAGGACTCTCAAAGAACAAGGCCTTAACACAGACATAGCAAGAAAGGAGTATTCCAGGCATACACACTTGCGTGAAAAGGGCATGCAGCAGACGCGATAAGAATAATTCAATCCATGCTTTGTGTGACGAAATTGAAAACCATGCTGCAACTGTCCATTCTAAAGACTTGTTCCAGAATGTCAAACTTCTCACCCGCGACTACAAACCTAGGAGCTGGCAGATAGCGGATACTGATGGAAACACTTTATCAGACCTGGGCAAAGTGTTGGCTAAATGGAGAGACTATTCGGAACAACTCCATCGAGAAGTTCCGGAACATCTTTTAGTGCGGAATGACGCTATACATCCACTCCAGCCGGACATACTTATTTCCGAAGTGGAAGACGCTATCAGACTTCTGAAAGTTAATGCCGTGGGTACTGATGGTATATGCGCTAATCTCCTAAAGAATCTAGGTGGCGAAGGTACACAGTTCTTACACCAGATTTGCTGCAAAGTGTGGAGAACTGGCCAGTGGCCGAGAGACTGGACTGAATCCATGGTTATAACTCTCCATAACAAAGGCTCGACGCTAAAATGTGAAGACGATAGAACTTTGTCTATTATATCGCATGCCAGTAAAGTATTTCTTTACATCATGAATTCGCGAATGACAAAGTTCCTGGAGCGGCAAATACCTGCAGAGCATGCTGGCTCTGTGTCTGGGCGAGGGATACGGGAGCAGATTTTCATCGTGGGTCAGATCATCGAGAGATGTCGTGACTGGAACATCATGTAGCTCACCTTATTGAGAACTTGTACGCCGAAAGTACTGCTAGAGTGCGCATCGAGAACACCTTATCAGTCCAGTTCAAGCCAGAAAGAGGAGTAAGACAGGGCTGTATATTGTCTCCGAAGCTCTTTAATACGGCGAAAACATCTTACGTAAGATCACCGAGAACTGAGACGGTGGCATATCAATTGCCAGCAAAACGATCTGCAACCTAAGCTATGTTGACGACACAACGCTCTTGGCTTCCAATGAGGAGGAGATGTGTCTTTTGTTCCGGCGTATAGAAGCGGAGAGCATCGAATTAGGACTTCACGTCAACCATGCGAAAACCAAGTTAATGTTCACACACCGGAAACAGTCTCCCACACGAAGGCTATAACTGAAAGACCTAGAATGCGTCAGCGCCTTCACCTACCTCGGCTCACTTATATCTAGCGATGGTAGCTGTGAACGTGAAATCATCCGGAGGATTCAAATAGCGAAGGGTGCTATAACTCGGTTAGATAGAATCTGGAGAGATCGCGGCATACAGAGGCAGACTAAGGTTAGACTTATGCGTTCCCTGGTGTTTCCAATTTTCCTATACGGCTCTGAAACTTGGACTATCAAGGCAGATCTGAAAAGCCGTATCGACGTGTGTAAGATGTGGTGTTGGCGACGGCTTTTACGGGTACCTTGGACTGCGATGCGCACTAATCAGTCCATACTAGAGGAGCTACGCATAAAACGCCGGTTGTCTACGACGTGCCAGGACCACATACTCACATACTTCGGACACCTCTCTCGACGCTCCTCGGATAGCCTGGAGAGGATCATCATGACGGGAAAAGTTGGAGGCACAAGACAAACAGGCCCTCCCCCTGCAAGATCGTGTGCCCAAATCACTGCACCCATGCAATTAAAACTGCAAGGAGCCATGCGCTTAGCGAGGGATAGAAGCCTATGGAGGAACCTGGTCTTCAACAGAAGGATATGATCCTCAGCTCTGAGGGAACGACTAGTGATGATGAAGATCCTTTTTTGACTCGCAGTAGGTCCTAACATACCGTTCAGTATTAATGATGAATCCTGCCACCGAAAACACTTCTGTTCTCAGGATAATTTCGTTGGTGGTACAATTCTGATGGCAGAGAGGTGGTATTATTTTCGTTTCCAATCTTATTAATTAGGCCATCGACTTCATATTTGTTAGGTGAACGGTTAATCATACTCATTTATTAATCTACCGAAAGAGAAAAAATTGACCAAACCCTAAATATTTAAATGTGTAGATGTTTTCATGGTTTAATTCGTCAATATAATACGTTCTAAAATTTTCAACTGACTTTCCTTCATCGGTAATTGTTATTAGCAAATTTTTGCCGAATTCTGAAATTTTGGCCAACGGCGTGGATTTTGAAATCCGCGGCGGCGGCGGCGGCGTGGGTCCCACGGCGCGGCTACGCCACGCCGGCGCGGCGCACACGTCTACAACACAGTAACTTTTCTTATTGGTGAAATGGCATGAAACCTTCGCGGAATTAAGGTTAACACAATATATTACGCTTAAATAATGGATATTTGATTGGTTAACAAGACGTAAGTTTTGTAAACCTAAACGTGGGTTGAGTTTTCACATGACCTTTGTTTGAATTTACCAGGGTTTTCGCAAAAAACTCCGAAACAACCCAATAAATTTAACTATTTTATGGTATTTATGTACTTACAACACAATATTGTATTTAGGTAATGACTTCATATGATAAGATTTTTCGATTAAATATGAAATAGTAAACGAAAGAACGAAAAAATCTGGTATTTTAGTATGGAGCAAATACCGGTTTCCGAGCCCTGGAATTTACCAGCCAGCCAGTCAGACGCCAGGAAGTCGCTAATGAAAGAAAGAATGAATAATATTTATTTCGGATTATAAAAGATCCATATTTTTGTTAGTAATTACAGGCCTATGAATCATGCCCGCGCGAGCGAGTTATATACCTACGTTTTGCGCCTCCGTCGAGGGAGCTAAAGTCAGTGGGTTACCAACGCGCTCACTGAACGCACGTCGTACCGCGCGCGACGCTACTCGGAACTCGGAACAATGTCATCACGAAAAAAAATTTTTTTGCGATGTGGTTGGATGTAAAAATAGCAAAGCTAATAAAAACTTATCGTTTTTCGCTCTGCCGACGGATGGGGAAAGGTAAGTAGGCATACAAACTTTTTTTTATACCACGTTGGTGGCTAAGAAGCATACGGCCCGCCTGATGGTAAGCAGCTCCCGTAACCTATGGTCGCCTGCAACTCCAAAGGAGTCACATGGGCGTTGCCGACGCTTTACAAAAAAGGAGGATTCACTTATGTTATAATAATAATAGACATGTTATCTTTATTAATCTCTCAAATAACTATGATGATATTGCTAAAAGGCGATTAGAATAAGATTGAGATAGCTATCAATCCATATTAATTTTGACAGTGTGTGGCAAATCTGTCAAGATTAATCATACTCTCATCGCGGCAACATAATATCAATCAATATTACTCATGTAACTATAATTGTTATGCACCATGCGAACCCCTCAAACACTGAATCAATGCAAAATACCTATTTCCTTAACTATAAAACATTTCCAAACATAGGCGACCCCAGCTATTGTGCGGGTGCGCGGGAGGTGCGGGGTGCCGCGCGTTGAAGGCCGCTCCATTGTATTATTGCGTAGGTACGTAAACCGTAGGTATTTGCTTTTTCTATGAGTGATTCATATCTGTTCGTAAGAACTATTACATAATCTGTGGTAATTACGTACAACATTATTATTTTATTATATTATTGACTATTGGTTAGTAAATCTATTCTAAATACTATCTACATATTATAATAAAAAATTTGGGGGGATGCACTTGGATATTGAGTGCATTTTCACCCAGAAAAAATAAGATAGGGTTATCCCATCTTTCAGCAATGGCTTTCAAAAAGCTTTTGGGGCTGTCCCAACCCTGTGCATCAGAAATGCGACTCGTTTACGTTTACGCTAAGCAGCATTGTTTGAATTTACTACGGCTCGGTAACGGTTTTCGCAAAGAAACCCGAAACAACACAATATATTTAATTATTTTATGGTTTTGACG
The DNA here is from genome assembly GCA_947086415.1 of Pammene aurita. NCBI lineage: Eukaryota > Metazoa > Arthropoda > Insecta > Lepidoptera > Tortricidae > Pammene > Pammene aurita. The sequence goes on along the minus strand of OX352306.1, from coordinate 21,855,131 downwards.
CAGAACTCAACATTGTATTTAGCCATTATTTAGGTAATGACTTCATATTATAAGATTTTTCGATTAAAATATGATTAGTAAACGAAAGAACGAAAAAAAACGGTATTTTAGTATGGAGCAAATACCAGTTTCCGAGTCATGGAATTTACCAGCCACCCAGCCATCTGGCTGGCATCTGCCAGGCAGCCGCTAATCGGGCTTTTAGTTCGTAGACGCTTTCCTCTACATACGAGGAAAACAGCAACGGGAAACGGGACAAACATAGCGAACCGTGGCACGTAAAGTGTTTAAACAAAACCTGCCCTAGAATGTAGTTATCAGAGATTTTATTGGGCTCAAATACCTAATTTGCTGCGAGTCAGTATAAAAGTGAATCTTATTATCTAAAGTGGAAGATTCCAATTTAAGTAACCGATCTAAGAGCCGTCGGCCGAAATATTTACTGGCATAACAATGATGCAGTGAGAATATCTCATTAGTCATATATGATGCAAATTAGGAGGTTTTAATGGTGTTGGTCATTTTTTATATACACGTCATACGAACCAGTTTTGTTGGTTATCATACTTATCATTATCAAGTTTAGTCTGGTATTTTTAAATTCTTTATGTTTTAATTCTTCATTCCGCCCTTGTTCTATTACTATCAGAGTAGCTATGTACAGTAGCTATCAAATATATCGGAGCGGCCGAAGTACTCAAAAATATCTGACCATGCACTTTATTGGCTTAAGAATAGAGGCGTTGTTCAGGTATTTCTGACCAACTTGGCCGCTCCGATATATCTAATGATGACTGTACCTACCTATAATGTTTAAAAAAATAGTACGATTTATCTATTACGAAATAAATACGAAGTCGATGACCTAATTAATAAGATTGGCCACTAGAATAATAGATTTGCCACAAAAATTGTACCACCAAATAATATCAAAACGATTACCAAAAAACCGGCCAATTGCGAGTCGGACTCGCGCACCGAGGGTTCAGTACAAATCTTTAAAACTTACAGGCATTTTAGACCTGAGTATTTGATATAAATTTAAATTTAATACCTCTACGCGTTTACGAGGGAAAAGGTAGCAAGTTTAAAATTTAAAAAATAATGTTTTGTATGATTTTGCTAAAATGTCTACTTTTCGTAATTTTTCCTTTGTCTGTGCTATATGAAGTTTCTTCGTACCAAGTTTCAAGTTTCTGAGTTTACGGGAAGTACTTACCCTTTAGGTTTTGAGTTTCTTGCGAGTACTCAGTTTCAAAATATGCGACTTAATTTGTTATTTCTTTTGATTGCGTTGACATAAAAGTTTGGTTTTGCTACATCTGAAAGGTCCTATAGCCCTGAGTATTTGACATGAATTTCAATTTAATACCTCCACAAAGGTAGTTAGTTTAAAATTTTAAAAAATATTTTTTTTGTATGATTTTACTAAAAATGTCTACTTTTTGTAATTTTTCCATTGTCTATGCTATATGACGTTGCTTCGTGCCAAATTTCAAGTTTCTGAGTTCACGGGAAGTACCCCGTAGGAATTGCGAGTGCCGAAAAACTCTAGAATTTGCAGCATAAACGACTGTATCTTTTGATTGCGTTGGCTTTTAAGTTAGATTTTTTCTCAGCTCCAAGGGACAATAGACCTGAGTATTTGATATAAATTCAGCTTGATACCTCCACGCGTTCCTGAGAAAAATGGTCTTGACAGACAGACAGACAGACGGACAACGAAGTGATCTTATAAGGGTTCCGTTTTTTCCTTTCGAGGTACGGAACCCTAAAAAATGTCTTAAAATATCCGGCAAGGCAAATTATATGTATCAATCACCACATTAAACCATCGGATACCAAAATCAAATGTCCTAAAAAACATATTGCTCCATCTTAAGAAGTCACACTCTCATCTGGTGCTCGCCGGCCGTTACCGCGGCACACTCGCTTCGCTCGCTCGGTTTCGTTCACTGTTAGTTCGCAGTTCACCTAACACATTCCGCTTATATCTCGGCTCCTTAATTTTTTTTTTATATTTTTGCATGTGTTTTTTTTATGATTTGGTGGTATACCCCGGTTCCACGGCCACTGTGCCGGTTTTGGCCATTTTGAACTTTATTGGAGCTATAGACAAATTTACAAGTTTATACTTAATATAAGAGTAAGTTATGACAGTACAGATGGCACTGTCATCTGTCATGTAATTGTTGTCATTCAGTTGTCAGGAGCCATAGAAAAAAGTGGCCAAAACTAGCTCCTGGGCCCCTTTATGGCATATAATTTAAAAAAAAAATTTGATCTAATGTCAGAATCAGAATCTTAACAGCGGAGATTCATATGAATATAGTAATATATTTTCAAGGACTCAGTACATAAAGAGTGTCATAATTCCTTATTGACACAAAATGACAGACGTCTGAATAGACAAACTCTCCTTAAAGTGGCCAAACCAGGGGCATCTGCCCTACTCGTAGAACTACTGTTCTGGCAATACAAATCTTCACATCAAATAATTATTATTCTACATTCTATCTCATAATCTTTCTTTTCCTCCTAGCGTTTGTCCCAACTTTTTGCTCTATTGAGCCTGGAGTCCGCTCGGCAGCCTAATCCAAGGAATGGCGTAGGCACTAGTTTTTACGAAACCGACTGTGATCTGGCCTTCCAACCCAGAGGGAAAACCAGGCTTTGTTGGGATTAGAACCGGTTTCCTGACAATGGTTACCTTCACCGAAAAGCGACTGATAAATATCAAATAATATTTCTTTTATAAGTTTGGGAAAACTCAGTGGTCGAGCCGGGGTTCGGACCCGTGATCTTCGTATTGAAAGTCTGACGTCTTATTGTAAGGCCACCAGCGCTCTTTACTATATTATATCTCATGCTATTATTAATTAATAATCATCGGGGATCAATGTTACTCTGCGTCTGTAGGAAACACCTTAGACAACCCTACACGTGATCCCAGGGTGGTGCTAAAAGAGTAACAAACTTGGCAGCTGCACTGTCCCATCTGGACCTCGCAGCACTCACTGGTTTTCTTTATCATCTGCTTTCTCACTACTACTACCACAGATAAGAAATGCCTATCTATATCCAGTGACATGTAGCCATACGATAAATAAATAAATTAATTAACAATAATAAAATAATAACTTAATGGATTTAAACACCATAAGAAACTGGCAAAGTAGAGAGCATGAAACATGTTACAATATGCCATTTGTAGAATTATTAGTATTACATAAGTTTGAATAAATTGTTTTTTAAAGAATATTTCAAAATTGTTATCTTTGAAATCAAATACAAATTTTTATTTATAAATGTATCATGCACTTAAAAATAGGCACAGTTAAATAATTTCTGATATCATATACCTGCTTGCTAAATACTTTATATAATATTGTGGAAGACTTTTCCCCTCCCCAGAATCCCGCTTGTTCCTTAGGTTGGTATTCGTCTAGTGTTCTGGTTAAGCGTTCCAGCAAGATCTTAAAAAAAACTTTGCATATGTTAGACACATGGGCCTATAGTTAGAGATCTCATCTATGTTTCCTTTTTTATGGAGTAATATTATTTTGGAAGAATTGGAAGTAGTCCATCGTTCGATCAATCTATATAATAGATTACCATGGATGAATACTTGAGTAAATAGCAAACATTAAGTCAGGTACAAATATCTGTGATAAACACACATATAAATGCTGTATATGTATATATATTTATATATTTATTTTGTTTAAGTGTATTATATCTTAATATGGTTATTTATTTATTTATTTATGTATGTATGTATGTATGTATGTATGTATCACTTTATTGCACATAAACAAGTAGGTATAACATAATACAACAGTAACATATATAAAAGATATGCACAAAAGCGAGCTTATCCCTGATAGGGATCTCTTCCAGCCAACCCATGAGAAAATGAGAAAGGATTAAATACAAATGGTGAAAGACAAACTATGCACAAAAGATACAAATAAAAAGTTCCAAAACACATAAAGCTGCAGGTGAACACTAATAAATATATATAGGTACATTCATGTACCATACAAATACTTATTATCTACACTCATACTGTAAGTACTCTAAAATGCGTTCAAAAACCGTAGACAATGACAAGCATTACAACAAACGATTTAACTATGATAAGTTTCTTATCTGCGGCAGTAACGTAATTTTAACTTTGCATGCTCAAATATTGTTAAGCAATGAGTTTCAAATTTGGAACATCGAATTTGATAACATAATGTTACCGCCATGGCCAACTCGATTGGTCCCGCGCGAGCGCCGGCACAATCGAGTTGGCCATGACGGTACAATGGCGGTCATTCTATGGTTTCCGAACACTTAATTTAATATATATAATATGAGTGTAGATAAAGCAGTGTATGCAACTGTACGTAATTAGGCCTTAAAACACTCGTGTGATCTTATTATGAAATTCGCCTGCGGCTCATTTCATAAAACCACACTCATGTTTTAAGGACCCTTATTACGTAACAGTTACATAAACTACTAAACTACATACATAATAATATAATAAACATTACTATACACATATAATATCAGACATTCATAAATAAATAATTAAATAAATATAAACCTATATACATATACATATATATATATAAAATATTCAATTCGCAAAAAACATTAAGAGTCCACTAGCCACAACTTTTTCAATTTCTCCTTGAGTGAGGAAACAGACTGTGACTTTCTTACATCCACTGGCAACTCGTTCCACAATTTAACTGCATAAGCAGTGAAGGACCTAGAGATACGCGAGTGTTTTGGCGGAATGGCTAGAGCGAGATTTGTACTAGACCGCAAGCGATGATCGCTAATACTAGCCAAATAATTAAATCTTTCCGACAGATACGGAGGACATGCAGGATTAAATAACACGTTGAAAAGCAATGACAGAACATGCACATCCCTACGACGGCGAATCGGAAGCCAACCAAGTTGAGAACGGGAGGCGGACACATGATCAAACTTACGCAACCCAAATATGTACTTGATGCAGGCATTTTGCAGGCGCTCCAGCTTGTCCAGCAGTTCTTCCCTGAGGTCTATAAAAGCAATGTCGCCATAATCTAGGATAGGTAGTAAGAGAGAGCGAGCAAGAGTGATTTTAGTAGGAAGAGGAAGGAAGTTCTGCAGTCGCCTCAGAGAGTGCAGCGAAGCAAACACCCTTCTACTGACCTCCGATATATGCGGCATCCATGAGAGTGTTTGGTCCAGGATGATACCCAAGTTCTTCACAGTAGAGGAAAGAGGGATCAATGTCCCGTCAAAAATAACATTGGGTACCACCACCTCAGCAAGTTTGGAGACAAAATGGGGACTGCCGATAACAATCGCCTGCGATTTTTCGGCGTTTACCTTTAATCCGAAATTAAAGGCCCAGTGGCGAATACTTTCTAAATCGCAATTGACTTTACGGAACAGAGAAGGGAGTTCGTCAATGTTAGCCGCTGCGTAAATCTGCAAATCGTCCGCATAAAGATGGTAACTGCACTCCAAAGATTGTGCAATGCCATCAATAAATATGGAAAAAAGGAGAGGAGAGAGCACCCCACCCTGGGGGACACCAGCGGCAAGCTCACACCACTCAGAGACCTTGTCGTCGACTCTCACTCGCTGGCGCCTACCAAGAAGATTTATTTATTAGGATATTGTTTTGTTACATTAGGTTTCTCTTTTTTTTTCGCTTTTCTTCACTGTTTTGCAACACCTACTGACTTAGTTTATTTAACACAATTACTACCTAAAGGTTGTCTAGGAGAAATCGCTTTATAGCGATAAGACCGCCTGTTGTTTACTTTTATTCTGACTTTATACATTTTCTGTACTGGTTTTCTTTTTGAGGTGTTCAATAAAGAATATTTGTATTGTATTGTATAAATGCCCTGATCGGCCTTCAAACCCCGGATCCGCTGCTTCATAGGCAGAGTCACTACCGACTAAAATAGGAGGCTATTAAAAAATAAACAGTAAACATATATTAATAAGTAAGATGCAGTACTTTTGGCTACAATAGCATCATTTAGCTTATCTTACTGCTGTTATCTTTAAACCAAGCTAAAGATAGATTCACTTAATTAGAAAAAGGATAAAAAATACAAAAATATACTGCAATAATGGTTAACATGACTCATGCTTGCAGAACATTTATCACATATCAGGAGAAATGGGGAGAATCAAACTTAAGGTACAAAGTACGCAAAATATGGTCAAAGGAAATTGATGTATATTACATATGAATTTACACAAGGAAAAATAAATCAACACAACAATTTTGAAGTTGTTTTGTCAATTTGATACATATATATATATCGAATAAACATTGACTCTAAAGACGAAATTGTGAGAGAAAGTTTTTATTACTACCACAGTACCTACTGAATGTTGGTATTTATGTTCAAAGAATTATGGAGGTTAGAGTATTTCCAAGACGCTAGCCGAAACAGGAACTGATGGTACTAAGAACTGGTTTCCTTACCTTCGTTTTTGATTAATTGGCTTTGAAGACATCTCGAAAATTAGCTGAGTGACACTATTATGAAACTTCGCGATATGATCACAATCTTAGAACACTGCCAAGGAGAGTATCACATCGCTTAGCACGATTATTTTGTCCGATTTGTTCACTTTTACACCACAGTTTTGTATCACTTAGCACGAATTATGTCATTTTACAATGCACTTCACGAAAAATACACTTTGTTATTGTGAACTTGCACAGTGGACACGCACCATGATCGCTTCAGATGAATTTGACACACCATGTTGACAATTTGCAGTCTTAAGGAATGGACATTTCTGATTGGTCGATACAGAAACAAGTCATGACAGTACGTCGATTATAGCCAATACGAGTTTACTATAAAAACGCTACTACGAGAACAGACTGAAGCAATGACGTCTTAAACAACTTTGATTTTTTTTTAATAGATGTCGCTGTAATTTTGTTGTAAAAAGGATTTGACAAAAGGTGACGAAAATATTACGAAAATTTGACTCCTCCATTTTTGCAGCGTTATACTTATTAAATTTAAGAACATTGGACAGTTTGTATAACAATATAATAGTTACATATTTAATGTAATATAATTTAATAATTTTATAATAATTGATAATGATTTATTAGGTACAGGATAAAACTTAAATAAACTATGTAAATAAACTAAAATTAACTTACTTAAAAATACTAAAAACTAAAAATCTATCTCTAAAATGGGCCCCTGTGGCATCGTGCCGAGGATGCTGGCAGCATTTCCTCGCTGAACCGCAAAACTAAGGCGTTGGGCGAGGAAGCTGCCAGCTCTTTTATCCCCGGTTTTGTCGACTAACCGTTTAGCCAACTCTCTGTAAAAATGTTGTGCTGCTGGGCCCCACGGACCAAGAGTCTCGACTCCAAAAGCAACAAAGTTGTAGTTGGCGTCGAGACTCCTGTATTTGTGCCTTTTGAGGGCTTCAGCCGCCTCCGCCGATAATAATTTTATTATTATCTAATAATATATCGTACTAGGTGTAGCATCTAGTGTCGCATTTTGACACTACTAGCTTTCATGTGGTTGCAAAAGTAGAGTAAGTGTGTAGTAGTTCGTGTCATCTTCGCTAGATGACGTTATTTCGCAAACGAAAAAATTGTAGGTGCTGCTGATAAGATGTTTTTATTTAAGGACATTGCATGAAGTTAATTAGTATAATCGAATTATTCAAGTAACAATTTAATGCATTCTTAACCTAGTTTTAATGAGTAAGAAGTAATGAGTAAGCTAGAGTTTGTCCGGGAAAAAAAAATGTCGTGGTTTATACTTTATACAATGATATTCACTATGGATGGGTACACTTAACAAAATGAGCACAAAAGGTACTTCCCCAGTTATTTCATAACCTAGCAACGATTCTGTTTTTTTGACAATCATTAGGTACATCTTTGTCACTCTCATTGTTAGGAAATTACAGTTTGTCTCTTTCTCACGCGGGTAACGGGAGTACATTGGTACGTCCGCATCTCGCGTTGGCCGGTGCGTGACTAGCGACAATTGTTTGAATTCACTCATTTTAAGTGCTTCACTTTTGGAGCGTGCATAACCCATCTGTCATTATTATATATCATAGGGTTTATATAGGATTAGAATAGGAGCTCATGAATTAGTAATTAAACGAACTTACCTTAAGTGAAGTTCCATTACAATTATACGAGCTTTGTGATTCCGAATATTATAATAACTTGTAGTAGCTCGTCGCTTACGCCCTTTTGTCACGATATGTTTAGAGCTGAAAAGACTCCTAAAAAAATAACACTTAGAAATACAACTCCAATACGTCAAGTGACACACGTCACTGTCAACTCCTACGCGCCAAACTCTCATTTAGTTCAGAGCACCGCTGAGATGTATAAAGAAATGTTTACCTCTCAATAGTCACTTGATTATTTTACAACATAGTACTGTAGTCTAGTATGGTACAGTACACTTATACTGGGTTTAGCTTATTGTAATCATTAAGCACGGGTGGGAGGGTTACTAATATTCGGAATCACAAAGCTCGTATAATTTTAATGGAACTTCACTTAAGGTAAGTTCGTTTAATTACTAATTATACTTCGCTTTGTGATTCCTTCATATTATAATAACTTGTAGATGTTCAGAGACTCGTAAAATAATCAGAACTAGATCCGCATATAAAACAGTATAGTTAACTAGAGAACATCAGAGAGAGAGATCTATCTGGTCCAAGGTATGAAACAATGCCAGGTTTAGTTTTTTATTTCTGGTCAATCAACGTAAGTTAGCTTTGTAGCATTAAAGTGAATTATAATAATTATTTACATATGGATTAACACTACACAACCGTGATAGCGATTGGGTTAAATTATATAATTATATGTTTGGTTTCAAAACAAATGAAATTAACATAATAATCTGTGGATCTTGACCTGATTGTGGACAAGAAAGTTTATAAATATTATTTATGTATGTTCAATCACAAAATAAAATGTGATTTGTAATATTCAAACAACGAAAATAATCATAAAATAATCTCGGAACAGGAATGCAAGACGTTAAACGTGTTCAAGGTTAAAATAAAGGAGTCTTTAATAAATATGTTTTTAAAAGAAAACAATGTAAGTTAAAAACTTAGGGTAGTTCAAGCATGTGATAGTTAAATACCGTAAAGTAGTCATTATCATGTACAGAAGAATTTAACTCATATTACTATTACTGTAAAGTCTAAATTCACTCGCCTATTCAGAACATCTTGTTTACATTATATTCTTTAAATAATCATGTGTGTTCATGTTAAAGAAACTTAAATTAGTTTTGTATAAGTACTTAAGTAGTTTGTTACTAACTCATAACATACATATATAGTTAAGTATAAGAGAATGATTAAGAGTGCTCTTTTTCGCCAACAAACTGTTACACAGTTTGGCGAAACTATAAAATATTGTATTGATTAAAATATCTTTTGGTAATAAAAAAAAAAAAAAAATATATATATATATATATTATTAGTATCATGACTTTTACATCTGATGAAAGTATACCTGCTCGGCACATGGTATCACTACAGAACCAAACAACCCAATACCTGTGACTGTGAAGATCCAATAATTAAAATATAAAATATTTTTAATAATATCGTATTTTAATAAGAATGATCTGTACAATTCTAAGTAATGAAACAAGAAAAAAAAATCAAGTAGTTTCATTACGTTTTAAGGAATTCTTTTTGAAGAGGACCACACCTGTTAAGTCAATTTAGAGAAACCCCCTAAATAATTAAATACTTATATCTGTTTATGTGTCATGAAAGTATTGACAGTATATAATCATTATAATGAACCAAATCTTAATAGGACACAATCCTATACGAGTAGATGTAATATGACAAATAACAAATATATTTATTTTTGTGACTATTACTATTATTATATTATGTTATGAAAACATAGTCAACATACGTAAAAATAGGCATGCCTTTATACAATGCAGCCCAATGTAGCAACCCAATGCGGAATGACCGCCAAGGGTTCAAAGCACTTCCTTGATAAGTATTCTACCAATATATATAAAACACCGGTTCACAATATTAATTAAAATTACAAAATTCATTGCATAACTCTGCTACCAGACCAGAGATATTTTGGCTACCACTATAGGTACCTATATGCTGACATAGTATTATTTCAGGTAGTGCTTGAAGCATTTTGCTTTAACGTGCTTATATAAATTATTGAATCAATAAAAGCATAAAATACAGCATTATTACATCATTAAAAAATCGTCAGCTAGGAGGCTCAGAGAATCCCAACTGTTTAGAGTCCATTCATTTACTTCCATATCTTTTGATACCAAATGGTGACAATGAGCTAAGTATGTCAAGTACCATCTTTCTTGAAACATCATGACAATAGATGTCAAAAATAGGTAAGATAAAGTAGGCATGTACACAAAATTTGTAATAGGTGGCATAGCCTTCAAGTAAAACATTAATGATTTGTTAACTGCATTACAATGTTATATTAATGATAATAAAATCAATAAGATGAGCAGGGAACTTATCTTACTGAGCAAAAATTTTGCTGTATAATTATACCTTTAATAATTATTAAAGGTTTAATATAATAACTAGGTTTATAGACAATTAGACACCAAGTGCATCAATTTTGTGATAACCTTACTCATATAAAAGTGTGTGTTGAGTACACACAGAGTATATGTCCGGTCGTGGTTGTCGACGGCCGTGTCCCTGGATCCCGGGGGCTCTTTAATTGCTTTAACTATGAACCGGACCGAACTATTGTCGAAACATTCTGTCGCCAGATGTTTTTTTCCGCGAGCGCGCGCGCTTAGCTAAACCGACGCACAAGTTACCGATTTCCAATAAAATACCTAATTCCCAATAATGAAGTTTCGTTTATGTGGGTCTAAGTTTATAAAATCAGTGCGCGTACGCTGCGACCGCTAAGGTGCGAAGACACCCTAACGGAGTCAACAACGCCTGCGAGTTCCCGGTGAGAAGTTTCCAATTTAGCCCTTAATATTTGCATGCCTGTGTGTTTATGATAGGATTTTTTAGGATTTGTTCTATTGTACTTTTGTAGTACTGTACTGTGTAGATACAGTCGCCATCAGATATATCGGGGTGGCCGGGGTGGTCACGAATATCGGAACATCGCCTCTATTGTCAAGGCGGTAAAGTGCATGTTCCGATGTTTTTGAGTACCTTGGCCGCCCCGATGTATATGTATGTATCTGATGATGGTGACTGTACATAAGTAAAGTAAACGTTGCTCTTTATATAACACTCCTAAATATTTACTTAAATACATCAAAAACGCAGTCAACTAGTAGAAAGGAAAATAACATCGAGATAAATATTTTAACACCTAAGAACCTATCCGTCCGTGAGTTGCGGTGATTGCTTGCCGTCAGGCGGACCCGTGTGCTTGTTCGCCGCCGTCGTGGTATTAAACAAGAAGAACTCTCAAGAACCATGATCATAACCTCGACAAAACGAAACCGGAAAAATATTGGAAAAGGTGCCAGAGGCTTGACAATAAATATCTGCATAGCGATTATATTCTATTAGGCCTGCATTATCTCTAAACAAAGAGAAGCTCAAGTGGTTAGAAATTTCCATAGACAGCAAACACACGTAGTGCAACAAACAATAGTACGAGTCTATTGGTAATGACGAGCGTAATATCCATACCTAGACAAGAAGGAACTTATACATAAAGTGGCGTACACGAACATTTCAAGAAATTGGCCCTTCGTGAAGTTGAAATGAAACTAATCTCACCAGAAATACAACCAAAAAAGTCTACCAAAAAGCACATTCCAGTAACATTTTTATTTCAAGTCTAATCATGCATTTCGAGCAGTGTTTTGGTTCCAATAATTTATGAGGGAATTAGTGATACATATACGCTCGTAACATGACCTGTGCCTAAGTGAATAGTGACCTGTACTAATTAGTGGATTTGTGTGAGTGTAGATATTACTTTTATCGCGACATATTAACAACGATCTTTGGCCCAAAATTCGAAATTCTGTAATAGTACCTAAGTACCCATCTAACTACTTTATAACGTGATGTTTGATTGAAATAAAGCAGACAGTAAAAATAGGGTCAGGGAGGGAACAGTCGCTAGGATTTTTTCAAGAGGCTGTAGCATGAAAAATATAAATCCCTGAACTAATTGTTGCAAGCCCAGAGCACAGTGCATTATTAAACTTTCATATGTAGCAAATATATTTGCTGTTACTTTCACCAAAAAAGATATATCCATTCTTTTTTAGAAATTGGGAATCGAGCCACTGTGTACCCGATGCTGTACACAGTGACTAGGACCCCCTAGTACACAGTGGTTCTAACAGTACACAGTGGGTCGAGTACACAGTGGTTCTAACAGTACACAATGGCTACGTAAGAATCGAACCTAAATAAACTTTATAACAAAAAACATTTTTGTTTAATAAAACGGTAATTAGAATAGGTAAGCCTAATTCCGGAATAATCGTTCCTGATTCATTCTTCATTTAAAATAGGTACTTACCTAATAAATGTCGCATGATTTATTCACTTTCATTTTATTAAAAAAAGAGTGCATGAATTATTTTTAATAATAAAAGAACTTTTATTCTTATTCATATTCAAGTAAATTTTAGCCCAACTCTGTAAGGTGCACAGTGGTTCGCGAGCCACCGTGTACTTTTCTGAAACGAACGACTGTTGACCTTCGCGCCATTTTGTATTTTAGATAGAACTAAAAACAAATAGAAACATCGAGGGCCTTGAATTATCAGCCAATACTAAGTAGATTAGACACACTCTTCGATAAAAATATAAGAAATTAAAAATCTCGTTCGAGTTAAGAAAAAGAGGAGTGAAACTTACCTGGAAATGTAATTTTGATAGCATTCAACACAAAAACGCACCATAATACATTGGCATGGCGCCGAAGCGGCTCACTAACTAGTTCGTACATGATAGGGTACGGAACGCTTCCGATTGATGTAGAGGACAGACATAAAGCTCTTTCCGTTTCCCGCACAGCACATTCGAGCCACTGTTCCCACCGAGCGACTGTACCCTCCCTGACCCTACATAAAATACGTAGGCCCCAGCGTGGTCACATTAGTGACAGACAATTCTTTTTTTGTACAGTGACCAGTTTATTACGACTCGGCCAGATGGTCCAAAACCCAGTACCTACTCAAGAGTTTTGAAAAAAAGGTGCTTTGTTCTCAATGTTACCCCGTGAAACTTGTTGCAAGAATGTTCATAAACTCGACAAAAACAAAAGCCGTAGAAATATTTGAGGAGTCAAGTGTCGGAAATTTGCTAATGCCTGCAAAAATAAGCTCGAGGATCTTCTGCTACTTTAAAGTGACCCGGATAGACGAACCACCTTATAAAATGGACCCTTTGTGGAGATTTGCTTCGTCTGAAAAACATCAACATGCCTGTCGGCAAGCTATGTAAGTGGCCCAAGTGACAGTGTTTTAGCTTCGATTTGTAATTATTCTTCCTTCATAACGTATTGTTTGTTTTTTATTAATTTTTTAATTAAAGGGAAAGGGAAAACGCAAAAAATAATTTACCTTCATCGCACAGAGTGATTACCAAATGTTGGAGTCGAGATAATAATTGTAATAAGACAAATGACAGGCCGTAAACTAGACTTACAATATAATTAAAGTTACCCAACATCCATCAGTATCGATCGGCGCAAAGATTACAATTTTAAAATATTGCAGTCAACTGTATTACAAGAAAACTGCAGCTAAAAGCATTGGTCAAACTGGGAACAAATAAAACGCGTCTTCATCTACAAGCTCTACTTGGACCTCTCGACAGGAATATAACGAACGAAGAGTGTTATCGACTTTTTATTGATTGATCAATCACAGACACAGAAAACGAGCAGAAGCAAGAGTTTGATATTTCCTCAAGTAGCAAAGAAAGAACAGCAACTAGCAGCATTTCATCAACGCTCATCCCTCTTCATCTTAACCCATCTCTCCTCATATCCTATATTGGCTTAAGGCTGCATAGCCGGTCGATTGTGAGTTGCTGCCGCGTGTGGTAACTCGTCCTTCCCGATCCCAGAGCGTGTCTCCTCAAAAATTTGTGCCCCCCGGTATGCCGGCTTGTCCGGAGCAGGCATGTCCCTGGCTGGGTGTGGTACCTATGTTCATGTTCATGTTCATGTGTTGAGTACACACAGAGTATATCAGGATCGAGCAAACTTAACAAGAAACATATTTTTCTCACAACGGTATGCACTGCTTTTTACATTTCAAATAAGCATTTGACACATCAGTTTGCAATTTACTAGAACAAAGGTAATCCTTTACCTAAAGAAAAGGTTTTTATCTTTAACAGTCTACATATACTTAAACCTTTAAAAGCGGGCCTAGTCCGCCTAGTGGTTACGATTAGGTTTAATATTTATTTCAGTTAAAGAGTTTAATTGACAAATAGTTTAAACTAATAAGCGGTAAGCGTAATTTCCACTGAGTGTCATAATCCGTCAAAGATGTGCCACAACTGCCACAAGGGCATAGGCATATTAAACAAAACAAAAAATATATCATTGTAGTCGGGTATATAATGTTTCAAATTAAGCATGGCAATATTTTATTTTTCCCCCTTAGCTGATATGGAGTTCTGTTACATATCAAAATTTTAGCAAACAATGCCAAGTAGTTCAAGAGTAACAAAAAAAAAAAAACCATAAGCAGATTTAACAGAGAGTAACCATATGGTTACCTAATGATCATAGAGGGATTAAGTAACAGTTGCTTTTATCAAGCAGTTGTTATGGCTTGTGCCAATAGGCAATTGTTTGTCTTTATAAGACAAAAAATTCGTTTTAAATGACTTTATATATTGTCAAATTTGATCCAATGTAAAATTATATTAAGTAGCTATGACCCACAAATACAGTGGTGTGGGCTCCATTACATATTAGTATGGTAAGGGAACCGAATAGTTATGCAATATACTTGCTAATATATGCAGCGCAGAATACTTTTATATTAGATCCATTTAATTTAAGTATTGTTGTAGACTTTCTTAACACTGGTAGTTGTGTCTATATCGAGTCCGACACACCAAACATTAATCAGGCTTTCTGCTGTTGTTGATAGGTACTGAAAATGATACAATTGTAATAACATAATATTAGAGTAGTAGATAATAAATGCATCATGTTCTGTTTATTTTAACACAATTGCTGGATGTTGCTTTGAGTACTATCCAAATACGTGAACCAAGTTCTAACGTAACTCTAACAGTGATGCATTTTTCTCTGTTAATTAGGCTAAAACATAATAATAGCCAGCAGTGCAACAATTGGTAAAATTTAACAACAGCTGGAATAAAACCGAATGAATGTAATAATTATACAGCCTGGATTTTAAGTATGCCTGGAAATTAAGTAGTTGCAATAAACTCAAGTTTTTAGCATCATATAGAGCCAAAAATAGAGAATACATGGATGCATACAGTCAAATTATTACATCAGTAGAGCCTACGAAAGCAGAACCACGCATGTTCCACTGCAATGCCATCATTGTTAATTTTTTGCTTTGAGTAGAGCCTAGAATAGCAATACCACAGAAGCATACAGTCTGAGTCTGACTCATAATCGATGGCAGCAATGTTTTCACTGTTAAATTTTTGCTTCGAGTAAAGCCTAGGAAAGCAGAACCACGCATATTCTACTGCAATACCATCATTGTTAATTTTTTGCTTTGAGTAGAGCCTAGAATAGCAATACCACAGAAGCATACAGTCTGAGTCTGACTCATAATCGATGGCAGCAATGTCTTCACTGTTAAATTTTTGCTTCGAGTAAAGCCTAGGAAAGCAGAACCACGCATATTCTACTGCAATATCATCATTGTTAATTTTTTGCTTTGAGTAGAGCCTAGAATAGCAATACCACAGAAGCATAGAGTCTGACTCATAATCCTGGGCAGTAATGTCTTCACTGTTAAATTTTTGCTTCGAGTAGAGCCTAGGATAGCAATACCACAGAAGCATACAGTCTGACTCATAATCCAGGGCAGCAACATCCTCACTGTTAAATTTTTGCTTCGAGTAGAGCCTAGGATAGCAATACCACAGAAGCATACAGTCTGACTCATAATCCAGGGCAGCAACGTCCTCACTGTTAAATTTTTGCTTCGAGTAGAGCCTAGGATAGCAATACCACAGAAGCATACAGTCATAATCCAGGGCAGCACGGCATAGCATGTACTGCCTTTATTTAAATTTTTTGACTGGTTTATAAACACAGATATAGACAATAATGCCATCATTGTAGATTTGTTTCAAGGGATAGGCTTAGCATAAATAAAAGTGCCATAAACTTTGTTGTTATGTTGTGCTTAATACAGCAGGATGCAAAAAATTTTGCTAAGTGATTTGGTTAATATTGTGAGTACCGCCTTGTTCAAATAAATATCCAGCGAGACCACAGCTGTCATAGGTTACATCAAGCATTGCTTTGATCAGTATACCGTGGATGTAAAACTGAATTATGAATAATCAGCCCAGTAGGGTCTTGATATGCATCATGACGGTTCATGCTATAATGATTCCATGCATCTTCATCACAATGACAATTATATCTGTATTTCGTATCCCAAGTATGTAAATTTTGTCAAAATTATATCTGTATTTCGTATCCCAAGTATGTAAATTTTGTCAATATAAATCTCAAGACGCTTTTTCTTAAATATGTACATATTTCTTGTATTTTCATCAAGTGAGACTTAATGATTTACATCATTTTATTAAATAAATTTCTAATTTGGTTGCTCAGTTACATCATAGTATGCCATTGTACACTATGTATATGTGTTAAGAAAATTAAATAATGTAATTGTGTAATACTTGTTCATGAATATAACATATTCTTACTGATTTATTGGACATTGATTTGGTTATTATTATCATTTAAAGTTCCAATTCTATCAGTTTAGTACAATATGGGACTTCTTATGCGTATTCTACATGCATGCCATTATTATTTTATTTTGCATTACTTGCAAGAGACTAATCTAGGACTATTTAAGGGTTTATTACTCATTGAGCCTTTTAATGTTTTATTTGTACTTTTATATTATGTGACGGATATATGTACTACACGAAGATGTTGATGTTAACTCTTATAGAAAGTCACTTTCGTTTACGGTTCAACCAACATAACCTTAAAGTATAATCGACAAGAGAAGGTTACCTCTTTGACGTAATTTGTTTTACATAGTCCACCGTCTTGACATCATTCAAACCTTTAATAGTACATTCACAGTCGAAATTGCAGCTACTTTTGCTTATTTCGGCGTTTTCTTTCGTCGGCGTCGGCGTCCTTTGTCGGCATCTCCAATGTTTTCGTAATGCATTTTTCTTGCAATAAGTTAATTAGGAACCTGAAATACACTTTCCACCACTTCATATGCTATATTTAAGCAGCAATGCATTTTGATTTTCAACTTTCAATCGGAAATTCATTTAAAATATGAATAAAAGAAAGAACTATAGCGCGTGACGTTAGGGCGATAGCACGAAGATGAGAGTTTGGCGCGTAGGAGTTGACAGTGACGTGTGTCACTTGACGTATTGGAGTTGTATTTCTAAGTGTTATTTTTTTAGGAGTCTTTTCAGCTCTAAACATATCGTGACAAAAAGGGCGTAAGCGACGAGCTACTACAAGTTATTATAATATGAAGGAATCACAAAGCGAAGTATAATACATTTTACCACCACTCTTTCCAGTCTTTCCGGACAGACTACCTTATATTATTACCTTCTAATCGAAAATCTTCGCACAACTTCTTTACCAAATGTCTCTTATTTAACAGAGGACCTA
The DNA here is from genome assembly GCA_947086415.1 of Pammene aurita. NCBI lineage: Eukaryota > Metazoa > Arthropoda > Insecta > Lepidoptera > Tortricidae > Pammene > Pammene aurita. Next base: position 21,837,229 of record OX352306.1, on the reverse strand, counting down.
TACTAAAGTAGTATGAGCTTTTGAGATAATTTAGGTAAGGTATTCTAATCTAGTTTCTCCTTTTTAAGGTGATTTCCTTTGTAAGTAATGGTTAGGATTTTTGTTTCGATTAGGTACTTTAGGTAGTTACCTCTGTTATACTTAGGTACCTACTTACCTAATAATTCATGAAGGTGAATTTTAAATTGACAGTTTTTCTCATTTACTTATCGGACGATGGTGTGGCGGTGTGGCTGAATCGGATGAACTAATAATTTTAAACAAAAAAGAACCGACTTCATTTAGCCTCCACCTTTCCAAAGGCAAATGTTCGAGCTGCTGTTAAAAATACTCAAATCACTATAGGTGTGCCTGTAATAGTTGAAGAGTTTCCTCGATTTCTCCAGGATCTCATCATCAGATCCTGCCCTGGTTACAATGGGACCAACTGCGAAGTATACTCTTTCAAACAAAAAATAATTTTCTAAATTGGTCCAGCCGTCTTCGAATAATCGGTGAACATACGTAAAAAAAACCGGCCAAGTGCGTGTCGGACTCGCGCACCGAGGGTTCCGTACAAACCTGTAGGTATATAGGGGTAATAACATCAAAATTATTAAAAATGTTTTTATTATATGATGTAACTAAAAATTTACGGTTTTCGCAATTTTTCCTTTATCTGTGCTATAAGACGTTGCTTCGTACCAAATTTCAAGATTTTGATTCCCTTGCGAGTTTCGAAAATTTGCGGCATAAACGGCTTTATCTTTTGATTGCGTTGGCTTAGCAGTTTGAATTTTTTCACAGCTCCAAGGAACAGTAGACCTGAGTATTTGATATAAATTTCAGCTTGATACCTCTACGCGTTCCTGAGAAAAAGGGTCTTGACAGACAGACAGATGGACGGACGGACAACAAATTATCCTATAAGGGTTCAGTTTTTTCCTTTCGAGGTATGGAACCCTAAAAATAGCAAAAACAAAGAACCCGACGAATTGATAACCTCCACCTTCGAAATCTTGAAGTCAGTTGAAAATAAAGATTCCGACGAATTGATAACCTCCTCCTTCGAAATCTTGAAGTCGGTTGAAAAACCGGCCAAGTGCGAGTAGGATCTATAAAACGTGTAAATGTCTGTTGTATGGGAGCCCCCTTAAATATTTATTTTATTATGTATTTTCGTATTTGTCGTTATAATAGCGGCAATAGAAATACATTATCTGTTATAATTTCAACTGTCTAACTATCACGATTCTTAAGATACTGCCCGGTGACAGATAAAAACGGCAAAAAAATTATGTCTGTTGTATGGGAGCCACCTTAAATATTTATTTTATTCTTTTTTATTACTTGTTATAGCGGTAACAAAAATACATCATCTGTACCCACTTCATGTGTACGGGAGCTACCCTAAAAAATAATGTTTGTCAGATCCTGTTTTACCACTTTGTTGGCGTCATTAATACACATATTCATACTAAGCTTTCTAGTATTAACGATCACTGAGTTAGACCGCGGACAGACGGACATGGCGAAACTATAAAGAATTACTTTTAATATTTTATTAAGGAATAGGTACGTTTTACATATAAATACAATTAATTTTCACGTATCAATGGATGTTTGATAGATATAATTATGATTTATCTGCAGTCCAGGCACACGGGAGGAAAGGCGACTTTGTGCTGTGCAACATCCAAAATAATGGGCAGGATGACGTCACGACTCCAGGCGGTGACGCCGTTCCAAATGTTGCTTGGAGTATACTGAAAAAGAAAACGGGATTACGTGAGTAAGATTTCCAGAGAGAACAAAGTGCAGGCAGTGTGTTGACGACGGGTTGGCCGTCAATACAACGAATCCTCCTTTTTATTAGGGGTCGGCTACGCGCATGGGACACTTCTATAGTTGCAGGCCGTACGTAAGCTATGGCACTGTTAACCATAAAGCGGCCTGTATGCTTGTATCCCACGTTCGTGGTATAACAAAATATGCCCATTCATCGTACATTTTTTGGCGAAAATTATTAAAAAAAAACATTTGTAGGTACTAGAAAGTGTCCGACAATAGGATGGATGATGGAAAAAATATGTAGGTACTATTATAGGTGCTTAAACAGTAATTATAATTATAAAGCTCTATTGGAAGCATGTTTCAATGAAGTAATGTTTCTTAACGCCTCATGGTGACCTTGCCAGTGCGGTCTTCACACGGAAGGACTTCTAGGGATTCTAGGGATGGCACCTTAGGACATAGACATAAGGTTGAATTTGCTACTCACAGCTCTAGAAATGACTTGAGTAATGTTGTTAGCCGGCATGTATTGCATTCTGTCTAAACCGCCGCTTAAACTATCAAGTGAGCTCGTCGCAGTTATTTCCTGTGTTTGTAGGTTCTTCAGAATCTGAAAGTGGTAATAAATCGTTGTATGACTGGCAGATAGGTATGGCTATGGCTGCAGATCTAATAACCTTTGGAGTTATGTATGATTTATTTTGAGGAAATATGTCTCCCCACTGATATGTAATAAAAAACGGGATACATAATCAGCCCAAAAATGGACCCACAATCATTGATTTATACAAAAAGGGAGATGTGGTACCAGGCGCTCGATTCTGTGCCATCAAATATAGGTTCCGGCACCTATATTGAATTAGTCGTGTGGCAGAGTCTCTCAGTCACACTTTGTGCAATGCGCAAAATATGGAGGTCTCCCTTGCATACCCGTGTTAACTATATAGATTTATCTCTTTTGCCCATGATGCACATACATTATAGGGGTGTGTAGCATTTTACAAGTTTGTAGGTGCAGGTCTGCAGGACCACATTTCAGGTTTGTTTACTATGAACGTCACTCATCTTCCTTTTTGTTTATGTCTATGCCCACAATAGTGCTGTAAGAACGACTCGTACAGCAGTTTGTCTGACAGTCTTATTACGGTATAACACTGGCCGGTTACGAAGACTTTCAATCTCCGTAAACAACGTATGTTGTAAATTGTGCTATTATGCGCTGTTTAGATTGTATTTCTATACTGTTTTTGATGACCACAAATCTGGTATCCTACCTACTCTTATTAAATTTTCTGATATTTCATAATTTCGGATCTTTAGACTGCTAATCCACTAATGTCTAATCAATTTTATTTGACAGTATTATATCACTAAGAACAACACATATATTTTCATTAATATGTATATATGTAGGTACCTATCTAATGGTATGTATTTTAACTTACTCTAAAGGTAAAATATATCAGAGTGTGAACGAATGTTCCTGTATATCTGTGGTCTCCGTCATCTTCTAATTCAGCAATCACGTCGTAACCAATCTGAAAACATGTGCATGATAGTCAAAGAACAACTGGGTATTGTTGACATGAAACCGCTACGGAGATAATTCGAATTTTTGATTAACTATCGAAAGTGGGAGCCCAAAAACTCAAAACAGAGACGTGTCAAACCCGTGGATATGGACTGGACTAATTTTTGAAGGACTGGCCAAACACAGCACAGGATCGGGATCAGTGGAAAAACTGGGGGAGGCCTTTGCCCAGCAGTGGGACACGACAGGCATCCTTATAATATAATAACCTATCGAAGTCTTGCTATATGCCCCCAGTACAGAAGCCGAATATGAAGCAGCGAATAGTTAGTATCAATACTTCAGCACTTTATAGCGTTTCAACCTATGATCCTAGTATAGCCACAGAGTAAATAAAAGTACTAAACACTGTGACGTCACGAATTATGTTGTCCCTTTTTAACGCATGAGAAAGTTCTCTTTCTCGCTTATGCAAAAGTATCAGGTACAATGTCGTCAAACTCAAAGTTGGCAGGGTTACACAACCTTTGGTAAAGCCTCGAGGCTATCTCGGACACCCAAAAATCTTTTGTCTGCGTCGGGACCGTTCGGACTAACACATTTGAAGGATTTCCGGGAGTCCAGATAAGCGAAGTACCATCGCCCACATTGTTAACTGCCCATCGGTGGACTTTATGCCTTTTGTAATGAGGTCCACCGATGTACAGTTAATAGTGTTGCTGTTTGTATTTACCTTCACATCCCTCATATTCAGCCGTCCATGGATCGTGGCGAAGTTTGTAACCTTTCCATCGGCATTAGTGCTAGATGACATCTGCTGTTGGATGTTCGTCACATCCATCTTTTGTACGGACACTAGGAAACCATTTGCGTACGTGACGTTACCGGTGACGTGCCATTTGTACATTTGCTGGCTGAAAAATAATAATTAGTTTAAGACTGTACCCGTACATCGGTGCCCGCACCGATGGCTCTCCTTATAGTGAACTTCCTTAGAGGAAATGTCCGAAGACATAGTTCAGAGCAGGCAACCGTTATCAAGCTTTAGTATTTTGTTGGGCATAGGACTGGAACTCCAAAACTATCTAGAGACGGTGACGTAGGTCAGTCTCTCGCGTAATGACGTCATCAAAATGGCTGCCACAATGAAACGGGCAAATTAAAGTCTCTCGGCAGTTTTGGAGTCCCGGTACTATGCCTAACAACATACTAGGTTGGTAACGGTTTCCAGCTCGGAACTGTGTATTTCCCGTAAGGAAGTGCACTTTATACATTGGCACCAGCGAGTTCAGGGTTAATCAAACTAATATGGTCGGTTCTATAATGGTAACCCGAGGGCCATGGATCACTCGTTCCAAGCGTTAACGCTCGAAACTGACGCTTATCGCCAGGACGACAAATCGCTGAGGCGTAGCGTCTCAGTCACGCAACGCACGCAAAGTCGACGGTCGACGCTCGTTCAATGTATTGTTGTCGGCGTCTGCCTACGACCACTAGAAGTTGATGGAACGTCGGACGAGGTGAGGTTCCCTTAAATTTCATAAGTGAGATTCACAATAGGCAACGGTGTTAAGAGCGCTGGGGGTCGCATCCATCAGATCGAGCTACTTAGGTTAGCGTATGGCCTGAAACTCATTTTATACTTTGTAATTACTCGGGCCTGATCTACTGGAGAGGTGTAAAGTTAGGGCACTTAGGGAGTAGAGTTGAGGAAGGGCAGGAAGAGGCAGGGTACACGACAGATTGGGCCTGAGACATTGCAAAGCGTAATACAGGTTTGAGCGTGCTTTCTGCGAAGAATTCGACGGGGCGAGCTACGCCAAAAGGAAAAATAATGACAATGGGTAGAGGATATAAATCAATTGAACAAACCTTATAGTCTGCGTTTGATCTAATAGTTTAAGACTACTGAAACTCCGCCTTTCCAATTCAAGTATTGATTCTTGTATCACCTTGTAGAAGTACGTTTCCGCTTCCTCTATATAGACGCGATTGGCTGAAAATATACGAAATGAAATAAATTTATAAACGTGTTAACGAAGCAACGAAGTTTGAAATAAATGAAAAATGTAAAAATCAACTGCTTCGGCTGAAACTGGAAATCGCAATTTCAGCACACCTCTATAAGCTTTGCTACGAAGACTCGCCCGTCGTGCGCAGATAATTTTTAGGGTTCCGTAGCCAAATTGGCAAAAACTGAACCCATGTAGTTTCCTCATGCCTGTCTGTCCGTCCGTATGTCAGAGCCATTTTATGCAGAAACTATAAAACGTATCTTAATAATTTAGATATGAGGTGTACTTTGTATGCCGTTATTTAGTTATGTAGTTAATATGCAGAAAAAGAAATTCTTAAGGGGTGCGCTCCATACATGTAAATAAATTAAAAAAAATGTTTTTGCCAAATATCAACATGTTGGACATCAATCGACAAGTCTTTAAAAATAACATCGCAACCTCGATGAATATTTTGTGATTAAGTTAATATTTTCAGAAATAATTGCTTCCAAAGTCAGAAAAATTGTGTCCCACCTTTTGAACCGTAAGTCCAAGAAATATGAAAAAAATTGAGAAGATAACGCCTTATAACATACTTTCTAAGAAAATTGTTTTGAACATTATCGGTTTAGCCATTTTTGAGTTATCCCCAAAAAACTTATTTCATAGGGATCAGATACTACCATTTGGTATTAGTTTGGTTCTTATCATTGAACGTACGGAACCCTCCATTATGCGTGGTCCGACACGCACTTGGCCGGTTTTTACACTCTTATCTCCACCAACTCGGAATTTTTTCATTATTCCTTTAATTTAAAAACTTAAAAAAATTATAAATCAAGGCTAACCACGGTGAATGCAAACATGAATACATAACTCAGGAGCAAATATGTATCCGTGATAAACACACAAATAAATGTCCCCACTCGAATTCGAACCTGGGACCGTCTTGTCCTCAGGGTGACCGACTAGGCTAGGAGGCCGTCAAATTCACATTAGCAATTTTAAGCAATTTACATTAAAAAGAACGAATAAATTATTTATTTCGTACTATGTCTTTAGTGGAAGTGAGTAACTAAATTATGTTCACTTACCCCATTGTCCAAAAACCACATTAGTTGCGACCACAAAACAAAAAAATATACAAAGCCTCATTCTTCCAGTCTCACTTTACCAGTACCTAATTTAATTCCATTCAACTAAAGCTAATTAATTAATATAATTTGATATGATTGTAATTAGTGTAATTACCTATCACTCGTCATGCAAATGACTGTTCACTTGGTTGAAGCATGATCTTTACTATCTTCAAGGATCAAGGACCGTATTATATTTGGACCGATTTACATTAAAAAGAACGAATAAATTATTTATTTCGTACTATGTCTTTAGTGGAAGTGAGTAACTAAATTATGTTCACTTACCCCATTGTCCAAAAACCACATTAGTTGCGACCACAAAACAAAAAAATATACAAAGCCTCATTCTTCCAGTCTCACTTTACCAGTACCTAATTTAATTCCATTCAACTAAAGCTAATTAATTAATATAATTTGATATGATTGTAATTAGTGTAATTACCTATCACTCGTCATGCAAATGACTGTTCACTTGGTTGAAGCATGATATTTACTATCTTCAAGGATCAAGGACCGTATTATATTTGGACCGACAATTAGGGCTTGCAATAGGCATGATGAATTTTTTTCATGTATGGTATCAATCGATCCGTTTTCTTGTGATGATCAAATATGTATATGGGGCCAATTGGATTAATGCAACACAAATGTCAGAAATGAAACTTAAAGTCTGGGATTTTCATTTGCTTCTCAAAACGCTTCTAACAAAATGACGTGCAAAAGTGACGTTACGATCAAATAATGGCCTTGTTTAAAGTATGGAAAAATTATGAAATTGCTATTTTTACATTGAAATGTTGCGTCTTTGTATATGGTTTCGTGCATTTATTTTACAGTAATATGGTAATAATCTAAAGGTTTCATTGCATTTTTTTTAAATTTCGTACTTAAAAAGATCGAAAAAACGTCAAACTCAAAACTCAACACCCGTTCAATAAATGGCGCTGCGGGCACCTGATACGGAAAACAGTTAGTTGAACTTTTGAGGGACGTGATTTTATATAGGTACGGATTGAAAGTCGTGGTATTACATGGTCTTTGATCTTCAAGTGTTACTTTGTAAGCTTTTCCTTGGTAGGTACGAGTATAATCTCTGTGATTATTGATCGATTAAGCATCTAAGTGAACTTTCATATAACAATCAATCAAATGATAGGTATTTATTCGATATGCAGATGTGAATCGCCTATGATACAGAGGTTGTTGCGTTATATCTACATATTTATTAAAATACCTATTGATTAAGATAATATACTTAACCTTTGTGTTTTTGTGTACACGGTAGTGTATCGGCCAAGTTTGGGAAAATATAAAAGTAGTGACGTTTCTTTTTGGTATGTAATCGGGTTACAAACAAATAATTTTTAATTCTTCGTTCATAACTGTGGTGCGAACCAAGAACGATTTTACCTTAAGTAGGTAATTAATATTTGTTATAATTATTGTACTTTATTTTTCAGTTACAAAACTACGTTAAGGGTCAAAGCAAACGTCCGGTTTGCATGTTACGTCAACGGATACGGTTACCGAATCGGGTCGCCTGAAAGCGCATATCTCATACTAAATACCAGAACCCAGCACAACGCCTTGCGGCTTCAAAACCTAACGTCAGGTAAAAATACTTGTCTTTCGGTCGGGTAACCGAATCAGGCAGCCGTATCAGCGACCTGACGTTGGCTTGGAGCCTAAGTAAGTGGACGAAAGGGAGATTTTATTCCATTCACCAGTCACGTATAATAAAAAGGAAGTGAAAATAGCTATGGAGAATTTTGCTTAAATAATTATTTACGAATAAATAAATTTCATTAATAGATATCAGCTGATGCGGATCCGTACGCCGCCCCGTGGTGCGACCGGGACATCGCTACATATCACTGTCTCGCTCACACACCGGAACTGCGTACGGAACTGTATCAGTAAATATTATGGGACAATCTTACACAAATCAACCTAGTCCCACAGTAAGCTCAATAAGGCTTGTGTTGCGGGTACTAGACGACGATATATGTAATAGATATATACATATAAATACTTAAATATATGGAAAACATCCATAACTCAGGAAAAAATATCATTTATATACCAGTGTGATAACTAACCGCTTTAGACAGTTAAAAGAATCGCAACCAAAGCTTGACGACGTGTTAGACATAACCTTGATTTATGGTTCAAAGACTTTTAATTTATTAATAAAACAAAAATTTCATACCATTCTAGAGTATTTGAAATAATAATCTAAGCTGTAAGAACCGAGTTTCTTTACTTACATGTTCGCAAGCCAACAAATTGGCAACATTACTGCCAAGTCACGGACGAGTGAGCGTTGCCAGCCCAACTAGCCATTTGCATCACTATAGTTTAGTATACGAAATTGGTGATTAATTCTGATTGACGAATGTATGTACCTAGGTTGTTTATGGTATGTCCATCAAGAACGCCTAGTTTCGTATATTTTTAAACGAAAGACTAAATAAATAATTTTAAACAAAAAGGAACCGACTTCACTTAGAATACCTTTCCAAAAGGAAATGCCCGAGCTACTGTAAAAAATATTTAAATCACTATGTGTGCCTATAATATTTGAAGCGTTCCCTCGATTTTTCCAGGATCCCATCATGAGATCCTGACCTGGTTAAAATATGACCACCACTTTCAAACAAAAAAAGAATTTTCTAAATCGGTCCAGCCGTCTTCGAATAATCGGTGAACATACATCCAACATTTTTTTGTAAAAACAAAGATCCCGATGACTTGAGAACTTCCTTCGAAATCTTGAAGTGAGTTGATAAAGAGGATCTTGATTTCTTGGTGTAGAATGAACAGCGGAATAAATGAGCAGTGTCAGATCTTGGCCTTTGGCTCTACAAACGATTGTTTTTATTATTCTAATAGTATAAATGAAATAATCTTTGGTTCGTATCGTATGCCGGCTTTCATTTGATGAACGCATTCAACACTTACAAATTAAGTAAAACAAAATAAAGGAGTAGGTATATAAGACGTAGGCAGGTACTAGAGGTAATGCTAGTAGAGGTAATCCCATCAAAAACATAAATGTGAAAGGCTGCCAAGTTCGATACTATGGGAATGCTTCGCCTATAAAAGAAGTGAGATCTGAATAAGTACCAAGTTCCATAAAAATACCTCAAATCATAAATAGTTATAGGAATGCACACTTGATTTCCAGCAGTTTTTAAGGTACATTTTGAATAAGTATCACGTTACATAGAAATACCTAAAATTATAATAGTCAGAGAAACGCACACCGGTTTTTTTAGCAGTTTCCTGATAACATTTATTATTTTCAGTACTTTTTAATGATGTTACTTGGCAAGTTTTCACACACCACACACCTTTTCAATGCAATGAATCGACACCTTTGGACTGCAATGTGTCAAGTATATAATTTTCTATTAAAACTTGCCAAGTTACATAATTAAAAAGTACTGAAAATAATAAATGTTATCAGGAAACTGCTAAAAAAACCGGTGTGCGTTTCTCTGACTATTATAATTTTAGGTATTTCTATGTAACGTGATACTTATTCAAAATGTACCTTAAAAACTGCTGGAAATCAAGTGTGCATTCCTATAACTATTTATGATTTGAGGTATTTTTATGGAACTTGGTACTTATTCAGATCTCACTTCTTTTATAGGCGAAGCATTCCCATAGTATCGAACTTGGCAGCCTTTCACATTTATGTTTTTGATGGGATTTCATTTATTTTTGTTAGGTGTAGGTTCTTTATTATTTTTTTATCACGGACGGCGCGAGCGCGGCGGACGAGTGTAGGCAGCGACGGAGGGTGCGCGAGGCGGGGAACGGAATTTTTATCTAGTATCACTATACATACATATATCGGGATTTCGGGATCGATCGTGCATCGCGAGTACCTATAATCTATGATAAATCCTATTTTACTATTTATTTATAGGTGATTTTTACAAATAAACTGGCTCCCTACACCTATAAAATGTACCTACTTACATATAATTACATACATCAATAACGTACTTTATACTGTTTGTAAGTACGCTACCTACATAGATAATTAATAACTTGGTAATACCTACCTACCAGTAGGTATTATAATTGGTGGCCTATTATGTAGCCCTAGAAGTGCACCATCCCATCTCATCCCGTGGCGTATCGGAGGGTGAGATGGGCAGTAGTATATATAATTCAATCTTAGAGTTATATATGATTTCCATGTTCTTGAATCTGCGATTTTATTAGTTGTAAAATTAGAAATTATTTAGACTATGCGAGAAAAAATAGTTTTTTAATTTTTGTTTGACTGATTTAGCGCACCTAGTGTACCTAGCAGTGTTGGCCGAACGTTAGTGTGATTGAAAATTAAAAATTGAAGATTGAAACACGTTAGTTAAAATTGAACACTAATAGTTTAGTGCAAATTGATCTCAATTAGAATTGAAATTAATTGTAACTAACGTGTTAATCCTTTGCGAATAACTAATAATTGAAGATATTTAATTTTTAGTCTTTCTCAAAAATTTTAACATTAATTTAATTTCTAGTGTAGATTGAATTGGTAATTGACATTAATAATTTACCTAACTAAACGCGAATTTAGGTTAAGCTACGAGGTTTTGATTACTTTTACTTTTACTATTACTTTTACCTTGACCTTGACCTTGACCTTGACTTTCACTTTCACTTTTACTTTCACTTTCTTTAACTTTCACTTTAACTTTCACTTTCACTTTGACTTTGACTTTCACTTTCACTTTGACTTTCACTTTCAATTTGACTTTCACTTCCACTTTGACTTTCACTTTGACATTCACTTTGACTTTCACTTTGACTTTCACTTTGACTTTGACTTTCACTTTGACTTTCACTTTGACTTTCACTTTGACTTTCACTTTGACTTTCACTTTGACTTTCACTTTGACTTTTACCTTTGACGTTCACTTTGACTTTCACTTTGACTTTGACTTTCACTTTGACTTTCACTTTGGCTTTGACTTTCACTTTCATTTTCACTTTAAGTTTCACTTTCACTTTGACTTTCACTTTGACTTTCACTTTGACTTTCACTTTGACTTTCACTTTGACTTTGACTTTCACTTTCACTTTCACTTTGACTTTGACTTTGAATTTGACTTTGACTTTGACTTTGACTTTCACACAAACAAAGTAAAAGTAAAAAGAAGGTCCAGATTTTGATACCGGTACCATCTGCTCATCAGTACAAGTCGAATGAGCCCAAACAGCATGAGTCTATGATGCGCCAAACCCGAGATCCAGTAGGGATCCCCAGGGTCCAGCATGAGCTCCAGATTTTGATACCGGTACCATCTGCTCATCTGTACAAGTCGAATGAGCCCAAACAGCAAGAGTCTATGATGCGCCAAACCCGAGATCCAGTAGGGATCCCCAGGGTCCAGCATGAGCTCCAGATTTAGATACCGGTACCATCTGCTCATCAGTACAAGTCGAATGAGCCCAAACAGCATGAGTCTATGATGCGCCAAACCCGAGATCCAGTAGGGATCCCCAGGGTCCAGCATGAGCTCCAGATTTTGATACCGGTACCATCTGCTCATCAGTACAAGTCGAATGAGCCCAAACAGCATGAGTCTATGATGCGCCAAACCAGAGATCCAGTAGGTAGCCCTAGGGTCCAGCATGAGCTCCATCTTGTGATATTGGTCCCGACTTCCGAACCCGAGATGCAGTTTTAAAATTAATTATTAGTGTAAGACAAGGATTAATTTAGTTACACTAACGTTATTCTAATTAACTGTAATTCTTATTAAATTTTCGAGACGTTAGTGTAACTAATAGGTTAATTCTAATTGACGGTTAGTGTAATTGACGACGTCACAAAATCAATGCGAACTAACGTTAGTAAAAATTGATGTTAGTGTAATTGATTAGTTACGGAATTAATCTTCAATCTTATTGATCAATTTTCAATTCTAATTGAAATTATCGGCCAACACTGGTACCTAGTGACCTGCTTTGCACTTCGTAAATCGTGGGTTCGGTTCCCGCAACAGACACACACAGAGTGGTGAACAATTTTATTGTTCTTGTCATTAAGACAAACTTGTATTGTCTAAAATTGGTATGTATCTAAATTTAAATAAGTCTTATCTCATTTCCATTCCATACCTACTTATAGTAGAACAAAATTACACATTCGTTGTTTTCGAAACTGACTCACACTTGGCCGTTTTCAGATTTTTACTTTATTTCGACCTAAAGACAAACCTTCGAGCCAAATTTCAGTTCGGTACGACCATTGGAAGATATACCCATTTAGTTCATTATGACTTCATACTCGTAGTAGAACAAAGTTACACCTTCGCTATTTTTAAAACTGACTCACACTTGGCCGTTTTCAGAATTTCCCTTTACTTTGACCTTAAGACCTATCTCCATGCCAAATTTCAAGTCAGTACGACCATTGGAAGTGGTCTAGGTTTTTGATGAGTCAGTGAGTGAGTCAGTGAGTGAGTGTATAGTAAAAATAGCGATTTTCTGACGTCAATATCTCAAGAACTGCTATAGGTAGAATAATGAAATTTTGTATTCTAGACAATTAAGGGGATGTCAACAGACACTCGAAATTTCATATGCGTAGATAAAATATGTTTTGAGTTATAGGGTGGTCGAAATTGGCCCGAAATGGTTCGTGTAATATAACCCACGGCCGGTGTGTCGCTTTTTTTGCTCGAACTTGGCGGACACACTGCCGTGTGTCTAGATGATATGTATTATAAAAAAAACGAAAGCAATATAAATATACGTTATAATAAATTTATTAACAAAACAAACATAAAATTTAACAGCTTTAGAAATTTCAATCCTTCTCGTCTTATTGCTTTCAAAGTATTTATATTCCTTATACTTAGTACTCGTACTTATACCTACATTATACATATAGCACTACATTATACAAGAGACTTAGAATTTATGCAGATACAATTTGATCCACTTTTTTTAAGATGGTCTACAAATGTCTGGTCTGTGAATATTTTGGCAGAACTATGTGCCTAAGTATCAAATCAATATATGTATATACTCGTAATGGATAATGATTACTGAACTATTATGTATATTAAGTACTGGCCCACTGTAAAAAAGTTGCCTCCTTAAAAAAATTAAAACTTTTTATTCTCACTAGGTTCACTAGCATGAAACGCACTATATTTCTATGTAAGTGTGAGAGAGGATAATCTCTTGCAGTTACGTTGGGCAGTTGTAACAGATCTCAGGGAAAGTCACTTTATTGATAGCCACGTTGAGGAGGATGGGTTGGAAAACGTCGGACGCCCAGGCCGCCATGCCTGTCGCGGCGCTTGTCACGTCGTACTGTAACATAAGTTAAAAGAAAACATAAACCCTTAAATGACAATGATTTATATGTCATTAGTCGCGTGGATAACGCGACAATGTGCGACCATTCTGACTTATCATATGAACCGTAAAATGGCGCCCACTGTCATTTTATACACGATTGTCAAACCACACGAGCGACACGATAACTGCTGTCATGATAATGCTGCTGAACTTCAAAAATAAAAACCAGTGTTATGGCCTTATGGCATACGTTGACATTTATTAATCCTTATTACAACGATAAAAGGTCCACCGTTGGTCAATTAAGAGAATTGCGGTTAGTTTAGTCAGCATCAGAAGTAGCTCAGCAGACGAGGTGATCGAAATAAGCTTGATATGATTTTATTGCCATTATTTTTAAACAAAAAAGAACCGATTTCACTTAAGGTACCTACTCCACCTTTCCAAAAACGAGCTACTGTAAAAAATACCAAAATCACTATAGGTCGGTTGAAATAAAAAATTGATTCTCCAGGATCCCATCATCAGATCCTGACCTAAAGACAATAGGACTAACTGGCAAATAGTCTGTCCGGAAATAAAAGTGTCGTAGAATGTATGAGCTCCCATATGAACCACGGCACTTCTCTTTCCGGACCCTTCCTTTCCCTTTCAAATAAAAAAAATAAATCCAAATCAGTCCAGCCGTCATCGATCATCCTTGGTAATTGAGAACCTCCTCCTTCGAAATTTTGAAGGGGTTGAAAAAACAAAAGCGCGAGCGTGTCAAAATGAATATTAAATTATAGTGAAATATCACAATTTGACTTTACTAGTACCATCGCCCAAATTGTTAACTGGCCATCGGTGGACCTTATTCCTTTTGTAATAACTAATAAGTTCCACCGATGTCCAGTTAATAGTGTTGCTGTTTATACAAATAGGTAGTATTAATTTTATGTCAGTTCCACAGATAAGTCAGATGTGTCAGTTCATACCGAGTGAGTCAAAACTTGTGTAAGAGCAGTAGCTGGAGCGAAAATCATCTTGTTTGTGCTTGTTGGTAGATTGTTCATTGTCACAGTCGCAGAAAATTCTTCGGTAAACATATTATATATTACCTGAAAAATTATAAACAGATTAACTGGTATAATTAGGTCTGTAGGGTACTAGCGCTTTCTTCAGAACTTAAAGTAGATTCTCTCTAGCATGACGTATTTGTCATATTTCAAGTTGCACTTGTCACGCGCGAAAACTTCGGGAGGTCGGAAAAAAGTGAAAAGGTGGGCTAAATTTTACCCTATGGTATGGACGCAATATCTTATAATACAAACTAACAAAGGTGAGGTCGACAAAGTGACATATGTAGGTGCAACAAAAATATTATACAAAAATTAGTGTTTTGTATTACTTGCCTACCAATATTTGAAGGTTTACAAGTTACAATGAACTGAATAACAAAACTCCAAAAACAATTACGAAGTTCTTTTATTATTTTTATTATTATTACCGCAAATGGAAACTCCACAGTATTGTGTCTAAAGATCCCTGTGAAATAGTGATGACTGCCATCTTCCAGTGTGACTTCTACGTCATATCCCAATCTCACGTCTGTCATCCGTAGAGTAGCCTGAAAAATATGCATGGCTGCAAAATATTGTGGATTGTGGGGGTTGCTAAAACGCCTTTAGATAACTGTCTAAATGAGGATAAAACCCATAGATAGTGAACGGTCCCAACAGTCTTTTGTTTTTTTTGTAACACTAAATACGGTTAGATACACCCTAGACTGCGGATACGACATAACCAAAGCATAACTTGTTTTGTCATTATAATATGAAGGATACACGGAAAGAACATGTCTAGTCACTTTTTTTGTAAAATGAGATTTTTATATCAAAATGTAGAGCTTGCAATGAACTATTAGTAACAACTTCTGTTACAGATGTAAATTTTAACGTATATCCACTTCTTAACTCATAAAAACCATCTAGTTACGAAAATAGTATGGTTAATTGAAGCGTTCCAAATTTTAAAAGCGTTATAACTCAAAATGTTGTCAATGTGACTAGACATGTTCTTTCCGTGTACCCTTCATATATTGTTTCTGATTTACAATTTACCTGGGCGAACACGCTAGTTGTATTGTCAGAACTGTCATACCGCCACACTTGCTGGACGCTGCTCTCGATAATGTCAACTTTCTGGATCGACGTGACGAAGCCATTTTTGAAGGTCACGGTGCCTTTGACGTGCCAATCGAATACGTCTTCGCTGTCGGGAAAAACAATTACAAAATTATTTAAGTATTTTACTAGAGCGTAATGTATGATAACATTGATAACAGGTACCTAGTGGTATAATAAACTTACTTAATATAGTGGAGAGTAAATGTATGTCAAGCTAGGCAAAGTTAAGCACGGTAGACAACCTTGAACAACAACGCGACGCGACGTGCAATAGTGCGCTACAGGCCGGTTCAAATATCACTTTTAGTGCTTGAAGATGGAGACCTAGGCTCTCCGAAACATGTCGCGCGAAGTGACTAAAGTGCCGTGAGTGTAACCGTTATATTTTATTGTGTTAGTATGTCTCACGAAAGTTTAAATTTATTTATCTTGAACAAATTCACCATTCTTACAGTGAGTAAAAACTCTGAACTCTCTTTTAAAAAAAAACGAGACTAATTATTACAGACTTGGCTAAGTTTTTAAAGATTCCCTTTCAGACATCCGGCTCATTTACTTTTCTTTCTTTGTCTTTCGTTGATAATGATAAGATAAAAAAATATGCTATCAACGTTGAGATAAAATCAGACCTTTATCTTCGTCTGGCATCTTACACGAGGTGCTGCTGCTGATAGACTAAGAGCTAGCCCGGGAAAAGCGTATACAATTTTGAGAGCATAAAACTCCTTTAGCTAGTTTTTTATAGGTATCATTCCTACTCGTGTTTCTAGATCGAGGCATTGGGATAGTAAAATCTTGTGACGTCTAAAGTACTGAGAAAATATTTAAATACAAGGTGTTAATCGGTTCTACACTTTTTGCATTTAATTATAAACCTTTTCCTATCTTTTTTAAATCTCCATCGATCAACACCTGCCAGAGATCCAGATTTGTGTATACTTATATAAAAATGGCTTACTCAATATCAACCTCATGTGTAGGTATTTTCAAGTTCCACCAGCCAAAAGCCTCGACATCCTTCATAGCTGTTTCAATGTACTCCAAAATGTATGGAACGTGGTTGACTAAACGGACATTATTCACTGAAAAAAAAAAATAGGAGAAACTATAAAATAAAAGAACGCGAGAAAATATAAGCCAAGTGCGAATCTGACTCTCGCCTCGCTTCATAAAATATCTTTTTTAGAAAAAACAATGAAATACGTGTAATGTAGGGGAATTAAAATAATATTTATTATTTGTTGCTGTACCACTTTGGACATTTCCTTGCCCAACCAGCACCACTTTTCACCCAGCCGACTCCAAGATTATAAATTCTCCGAATTTGAGGTTTTAACTGGTCGGATTAAACATTAAGTGGACGAGTGGTTAGTATAATTCCATATCGAAATAAAGGGGCCTTTTTTCCTGCACTGATACATTTTATAAATGCTATCGCGTACCTACCTGTTTGAGAACAAACAAGTCCCCAGCTCAGCAATATAATACAACACAGCACTTTCATTTTAGCCTCACTCAATCCCAAGTCTCAATATGGCTTCGTTAGCGATTGTCAACGCTAAGAGGTTTTGGTTGAATAATTAATATGGTTATCGAGAAGAGCGATTATGATAAGACTTGCAATCGTTAGTTACTTATCTATGTACGTTTTACCTATATGAATGTTGGACCGTGCGTCATGCTTTGTCCTAAATATACAGTTTGCCATATTCTTACTTTGAAATACATAAACAAAAATTAAATTCAAACTTTCCAGACATACTAACACTATAAAATATAACGGTTACACGTCAATTTAGTCACTTCTCGCGACATGTTTCGGAGAGCCTAGGTCTCCATCTTCAAGCACTAAGAGTGATATTTGAACCGACCGTAAGCGCACTGTTGCACGTCGCGTTACCGACTGCCGACTGACGAACAGCCGAAAGTGACGTGAGTGTAACCGTTATATTTTAAAGTACATAAACAATACTTTAAAAACGCAATTTTCTTTAACACAACTCCAATACACAACAGATAATCAACCAATATTGGAAATTCTATTATATGGAGTGGAGTGGTGGAGATTTTTCCGCGCCCAACGCGAGTTTTTTTTTATTTATATTTCCACAGGGTATAACAATAATTTTAAACAAAAAAGAACCGACTTCACTAAGCATCCACCTTTCCAACAGCAAATGCTCGATCTGCCGTAAAAAATACTCAAATCACCATAGGTGTGCCTATAATAGTTGAAGAGTTCCCTCGATTTCTCCAGGATCCCATATGGTTACAATGGGACCAACTGTGAAATATACGCTTTCAAACAAAAAAAGAATTTTCCAAATCGGTCCAGCCGTCTTTAAATAATCGGTGAACATACATAAAAAAAAAAAATTGCAAAAACAAAGATCCCGACGAATTGATAACCTCCTCCTTCGAAATCTTGAAGTCGGTTGAAAATGGTGGTGATCCGTTTAAGGGTATAGTTGGTATCGTATTGCGACTAAGAAAAAGTAGGAGAAAAATGTTTTATACGCGAAAAAATTTTTTGCAATGTTCCCTTTGTTCTGGAGCCTCCGGGGTTGTGCCGTTCAGATAATCTTACATTGGTCTCTTACGAAACGCAACATGTGTCAGCACCTTTGCACCGTCCCATCTGAGTCACAACCTCACCCACCAGAAGCATGCAGAGTACTCTGCTCGGAACGTATCTGGTTCAACAGATCTTGGCGATTCAGCGTGGCAACGCGGCCAGTGTCATGGGGACGTTTGAGCCAGCTACGGTCCGGGGTGGTGGCGGATTTTATCTTGTAAATATTGATTGTTGTGTGACTAAGTCTATGGTTGATCTGTTTTTGTATCCACCTGACGAAGCCTGGGGCGCGAATTAAACAATTTGTTAATAAATTAATTAAAATTTGGTGATTAAGCTATTAATGATTAAGCTTGTTAAGTATGAAATTCGAAAGAAGATAACACAAAAATACCTAGGCACATAATATGTAGGTACTCGTACATATAAAACGCCTTGTACTTTAAAAATCATGTATGACTTTTTGTTATGGAGGAGCGAGGCTTTCTGATACAGGTATTTTGTACTTAATAGGAAGTTTCCACCTTGTTGTCATTATGTCAAATAAATTTAAGGAAATAAAATATTTTTTTTGAATAATTAAGTAAGTAATTACTTAATAGTTAATGCAACGATTTTGGATTTTAGGTAAAATAGTGCAATTTACAGCTAAGAAGCTAACAATATTTTCTATCGAGGTAAATTATTCAAATCAATAATCGGATTCCATATAATTGTAGAATATGTGTCAAAGTAATGTAATCAAAAGAAACAATCTTAGTTACTGCAGTTTTCGAGAAATAAAGTTGATATTTTGCAATATCTTAAGTAAGTAGGTACCTTAAGATAATTAGAATCTGTCTTTCATTCATCTACTCATCATTAAAAATGAATTACATTATTAAATTTGAATGTAATCGTAAAATAGCATTAAGTTAATTTCATCTACCCTGATTATCCTGTCAAGTTTGTCTAAATCGAAGTGACAGGAGGACTGTCAAAGCTGTGTCGATTTGCAGACCTCTGTCAAGTGAGGATCCATGTCACGAGGCTTTAAGATGAGGTTTAAGGAGTAAGCGCAGAGCGATGTGCTTTAGAAAAAACAGTGTAACTATAATTGACTACTAAAAATACGCTTTGAATTGCACTTTTAAAATATCCCGTAAAGAAACAACCATTATAGGGTCTATTTGGAAAATATAGGTAATTGTTTGACACTTGTTCAGTCAGCAGCAGAGAAAGGTAAAATCGTATTTCAAATCACACGGAAAGAATGTAAGCAAACTTAACACAAGTTTTGCATTTAAGTGTCGTAAAATGAGCTCACATATAAACCACGACACTTCTATTTCCGAACAGACTATAGAGTCTATAGGCATCAGAAAATGGTGGATTATATTAAATCTGAACAACGACTACATCATAAGCGCTGGCCGCCAAAGGTCCCTTTCAATATGAATTGTCACAAACATAACTAAATCCCACTCTTTCTATCTTCAAATAGGTATGTTATCGTGCCAACTCTACAATCGCTATCCTCCTATGCCTTGAGCTAACATTATGAACACCTGAGCCTTAGAATACTAATGAACTTTTTGTATTAACCCCTCGAATTTGAGGGGTTAACTTGTCAGATTAGACATTTGAAATATACAAATCCTTTCGTAGATGTAAATATACAATTATGCAGACAATTTGCAAATTATAAGCCCTGAGATCAGGTTAGCCTGTTATTAATTAAGCTTTCTGACGAAATAACTTAGAAAGACACTACACTATTGTTATTTCATTTGTAAGGATTTTAGTTGACATTATTAATATTTATTTTCATAAAGGCCCCTACGTCGTGTGCAATTGTCTTAATTTGTAAATTATTTGAAATTATTTATTCGACCGTATTAACATTATTTATATTTTTTGTAACTTAAAATTATTTGACATTGTAAATTAGGTATTTAACATTATTAGCATTTGTTTTTTATAAAGGCCCCTCTGGCATGTGCAATCACAAATTTGTTTAATATTTAATATGTGGGTAGGTTTGCATATTGTGATAGTTTTTGAACGGAGGTAATTGTATATTTTTCCTCAGTCGACCCGTTGACCACGAACGCTGTAAAGTGTTCGAAACGTCGGGATGTAATTTAAGCTCAGTACACGCGATATAATCCGTTTTTAGTTGTTTTATTTCATGAATAACTATCGCGGCAACCGAAGACAATATTAACTTAGAAAGATTTAAAAAAATATGTAATGAAAAAACCTGCATCTGGCCTGTGACGAAGCTGTATTTTCGCGTTTCTACAGCCTGTTTGTCGCCTCGTTTAAACTAAATTCGTAAACAATCAAACTATCCTTAAAACAAATTTTTGGCGCCTAGCGAATGATAAATATTAAAAAACCTCCCCCACAAATTATCCTACGAAATCGTCTAGACGACATCTGCTGCGGGTTTTTGTATTCGCCTTATTGTCTTTGGATTGAGCCTTTCTATAATGTTGCTTGATTGCATTCAAAATTGCTGCGGTCAGCATTATAAAGATTGTAGGTATAACTTTAAGCAAAAAAAAAAATTGGTAGGCTGTATTAATAAAAACTCTCGTCTACCACGACCTTCACTTGATTAATCTTTTTGATAGGGTAACCCTTCCATTAAGTATGTTATTCAATCAAATACAAACACTGAAAACATTGAAAAAAATAATCAACCCAGCAGGATTTGAACCTCGCATCGATACGCCTTACCGGGGCTCGATCGCTTTACCAATTAAGCTATGGGTTCAGTTACTGAGTTGACGAGATTCTCAATGCCTTCAATCATTTTTTTGCATTTATTTTTACATCGACTTTATAGCAGCCGTAAGCGACATCTAGGTGCTAACTACTAGAGTTAGATACCATTCCCGCCGACCCTATTGCAAGTGTCACAACGGAAATAATAGATGGCGCTGCTATCAACTCATAATTATTTTACATGTTTTTTTAAATTGGGGCATTCCACTCATACAATAGTATGTTATTCAATCAAATACAAACACTGAAAACATTGAAAAAATAATCAACCCAGCAGGATTTGAACCTCGCATCGATACGCCTTACCAGGGCTCGATCGCTTTACCAATTAAGCTATGGGTTCAGTTACTGAGTTAACGAGATTCTCAATGCCTTCAATAATTTTTTTTGTATTTATTTTTACATCGACTTTATAGCAGCCGTAAGCGACATCTAGGTGCTAACTACTAGAGTTAGATACCATTCCCGCCGACCCTATTGCAAGTGTCACAACGGAAATAATAGATGGCGCTGCTATCAACTCATAATTATTTTACATGTTTTTTTAAATTGGGGCATTCCACTCATACAATAGTATGTTATTCAATCAAATACAAACACTGAAAACATTGAAAAAAAAATTAAAATTATTATTTAATTATTTTTTCAATGTCGATGTAAAAATAAATGCAAAAAAATGATTGAAGGCATTGAAAATCTCGTCAACTCAGTAACTGAACCCATAGCTTAATTGGTAAAGCGATCGAGCCCCGGTAAGGCGTATCGATGCGAGGTTCAAATCAAAGGTGCAAAAAATGAAAAAATAATCAAAAGGTTGATTATTTTTTCAATGTTTTCAGTGTTTGTATTTGATTGAATAACATACTATTGTATGAGTGGAATGCCCCAATTTAAAAAAACATGTAAAATAATTATGAGTTGATAGCAGCGCCATCTATTATTTCCGTTGTGACACTTGCAATAGGGTCGGCGGGAATGGTATCTAACTCTAGTAGTTAGCACCTAGATGTCGCTTACGGCTGCTATAAAGTCGATGTAAAAATAAATGCAAAAAAATGATTGAAGGCATTGAGAATCTCGTCAACTCAGTAACTGAACCCATAGCTTAATTGGTAAAGCGATCGAGCCCCGGTAAGGCGTATCGATGCGAGGTTCAAATCCTGCTGGGTTGATTATTTTTTCAATGTTTTCAGTGTTTGTATTTGATTGAATAACATACTATTGTATGAGTGGAATGCCCCAATTTAAAAAAACATGTAAAATAATTATGAGTTGATAGCAGCGCCATCTATTATTTCCGTTGTGACACTTGCAATAGGGTCGGCGGGAATGGTATCTAACTCTAGTAGTTAGCACCTAGATGTCGCTTACGGCTGCTATAAAGTCGATGTAAAAATAAATGCAAAAAAATGATTGAAGGCATTGAGAATCTCGTCAACTCAGTAACTGAACCCATAGCTTAATTGGTAAAGCGATCGAGCCCCGGTAAGGCGTATCGATGCGAGGTTCAAATCCTGCTGGGTTGATTATTTTTTCAATGTTTTCAGTGTTTGTATTTGATTGAATAACATACTATTGTATGAGTGTAATGCCCCAATTTAAAAAAACATGTAAAATAATTATGCCTTTCATTAAGGTTAGCCCTATCGTAATATAAACCGTTTTGAACAAGGTTGTCTAACAAAATGGTATTCAATTTGATTTTCCAATTAATGTCTTAACAATAGAGATTAAAATAGCTAAATCGCAATAAAAATACTTGATACGAGTAGGGTAATCTCATTCGTATGGGTAAGTCAACCGAATGCCCAATCATCAGATCGGGTTTGTAAAAACTACCCTATCATTCATTAGGGTTTTTACCCTACCGACCTAATACATTGGTAACCGGTTTCGGTACCGGGGCACGACACTTATTTTTCCTCATAGATTCAGTATTGTAGTTTTAGTTCAGCTACCTTAACCAGACTTTCAAATTTTCATAGCCGCACCGTGGTATCACTGATAAATATTCACGGCGAGCGACATCCAATCGCACGAGATTTAATTGCTCCACCGATTATCCCGCCAACTGTCGCATACATTTGAATCGAGAATGTCCGTTATTTGTTCTTTCGAGATTTGGTAATTGAATTTGGAATACGTGTTACATTTCCATTTTTCAATACCGTAAGATAGTTCTCTATCTGTCAATCGATTCTTATTTTGGCATACTTTCTTACTTAAAGAAGGTCCTAAAAATCACGCACGATTGGATTTGTTTTTTTTTAATTTGTCACATTTACTATGAGGCGTTGCTTAAATATTAAGGTTCATTTGACAAACCAAAAATATATTTTGGTCAGCAAAATAACTAGATGATCGACATGACTTAGGTTAGGTAGACCAAAGCATCAATTTTTGCTGACGGGGCCTATTTCTCGAAAGGTTATTAGACCAATATTATTAGTCCAAGAACTGTCAAATCTTATGGGTTTCCATGACAACACAATAATACTATTATGGCCTGTTTCACAATCTCCAGTTAAAGCATAGCTGTCAGATAAATGTTTGCTGTCCTTTTCTTTTATATGACTGGAGAAAAGGATAGCAATAATTTTTAACTGGCAGATAAGTTTATCTGGAGATTGTGAAACAGGCCCTTAGTCTAATACCGTTCGAAAAAAGTGGGCCCCAGTTAAATCTTACACGTTTACATATATTATGATAAAATAAAATTAATGCTACGACCAAGTTGTGAACGGAAGATACGAATAAAATTCATTAAAAACGAATGTAAAAATCGAATAAATTTAAATAAACTACATTGTATTTTTAGTGTTCTGTAGTACATATTTTTTAGTAAAAATTTTTTTAAATCGAATGAGCCGTTCAGTAGATATACGCAAAATTAGCCGTAAAACAGCATTTAATTAACGATAATTAAATGCTATTTTAATATAATATAATATATTGCAGCATTAAGCTGCAGAAGAAACCTTTTCGGTTATATTTTATTTCGGCTTTTTGGTTTGACAACTGTCGGAAAATAAAAAGACAAAGGTTTTCAAAAAAGCGAAGAGGTGTGGAAACACTAAGGTTTTTTTTGTGGCCTTGGGGCAGTTGGAATAACCGCTTTTTGTCGCGGTTTTTCCTTTCGGGAAAGTCATTTATTATCGCGTATGTGGACGCCTGAGTGAAACGCATACCAAGCTAAATACTTAACCTGGCCTGATTTGACGACTGCGGCTTCGGTATTTTCTACACGAGTCGCCCGATTCCAGGGAAGTGACCAACTATTTATTTATCTACTTCATCTAACGGAACTATCCGAACACAAAATTCTAGAACTAACCGAAAACAAGATTCTAAGAAGAATCTAGATATAATTATTTATATATGAATTAGTAACATTGTCGTAAGCCGCTATTTACTGGTACTAGTACGGAACAATTGCATAAGATTTATTACAGCTTACCTTTGTTAAAATTGATTTTGGTGGCATTTACATTTCTAAATTCTCAGGGTTGTCTTTTTGCTGATTTCGGTGGCACTTTAGTATTTTTAGTTATTTTGATTTATTGTATTTGACTTCCGTGGCATGTGTAAATAATGTTCTTTTGTGTTATAATGTTTAACAATATAACCTAATTTTAAATAAACGTTTAATTTTTCTTGTGGTGACCTAAGTATTTTTTTTATTACGACTTGTTGCTTCAATATGTAATAATTTAAATTAAACTATTAGTCACAGGAATTCATCAAACGGTGAAAATATTGTTCATAGAATATTGATAAACATATATTTTTCCATATTTTTTGAACGACCCCTTAATGAGATATATCTGTCAGAAACAGATAACCTACAGATCTCCTACTACCCAAAGGTTGTCTGGTAGAGATCGCTTTTTAGCGATAAGACCGCCTGTTGCTACCTAAGTTAAATGTAAACTTTTTATTGTTGTAATTTTTTTATTTTTGGTGCAATAAAGAATATATTATTATTATTAATATAACAGTTTACGGCCCCAGCGCCTTGAGTCACGCTATATTTGCTCTAAATACATACGTTACCTTTTCCATTTATAGGTATATTAGCGTTAAGTGTTAAATAAAACATACCCTAAAGTACTAGTGACCTAAAATCAAAGGCAACCCCACTTAAAGTTAAAGTGCCAACAGTGGCCCATCACAAGGGTGAAAAGGGGAAAAATGTCAAACGCACGTTCTTTTATAGAGCTACACGATGCAAAACTGGCACTTTGCGTGTCGTTTTAAGGTGCTTAGCATAATGCATGTCGTCCTCTGTGTCAGCGATG
This sequence comes from Pammene aurita, assembly GCA_947086415.1. Classification (NCBI taxonomy): domain Eukaryota; kingdom Metazoa; phylum Arthropoda; class Insecta; order Lepidoptera; family Tortricidae; genus Pammene; species Pammene aurita. The sequence goes on along the minus strand of OX352306.1, from coordinate 21,811,641 downwards.
TACCGTAGACTATGTAATGAATGAGATTTAAGATACGCCATTTTAGGCAAAATATTGTTCGGATTCGGATCAAGAGTTAGGAAGATGGTTACAGTAAGCGACTGAGTGATGGGAGGATTGGTAGGGAGAACTATTAATTTGTTTTATATTCAAAGTATTTTAGCACACTAATTAACCGACTTCCATTTCATAGAAGGAGGAGATGCGTGGTCCGATTTGTATAATTCTTTTTTTGTTTGAAAGGGTCTACTTCCAAGGTGGTCCCATATCAATCTGGTGCTGTTCTGATGATGGGATCTATGAGGAATTGAGGGAACTCCTCAATTTTTAAAGGCATACGTATGGTGATTTGGGTGTTTTATTAAGCAACTCGAGGATTTTCTCTCGAAAACCACCAATTTAATGAAGTGAAGACCCCATGATGATGGTTGTTTTGATCATAATGATGATGATTTTTTTTAAATGTACGATGTTCAGCTATTACTCCGAAACCCGTGGTCCAATTTGAAGAATTCTTTTTTTGTTTGAAAGTAACTACCTCTAAGATGGTTCCACATTAATCTGGTGCTGTTCTGATGATGGGACCCATGACGAATTGAGGGAACTCCTCAATTTTTAAGGGTACGTGTATGGTGATTTAGGTGTTTTCTTAAGCAACTCGAGGATTTTCTCTCGAAATTCACCAATTTGATGAAGTGAACCTCATGATGATGGTTGTTTTGATGATAATGGTGTTTTTAGGGTTCCGTACCGAGGTACGGAACGGAGGAAAAAACGGAACCCTTATAGGATCACTTTGTTGTCTGTCTGTCTGTCTGTCTGTCTGTCTGTCTGTCTGTGGTTGAGGGAACTCCTCCATTTTTAAAGGCACAGGTATGGTGATTTAGGTGTTTTCTTAAGCAACGCGAGGATTTTCTCTCGAAATCCACCAATTTGATGAAGTAAACCTCATGATGATGGTTGTTTTGATGATAATGATGATGTTTTTTTTTAATTTAGGATGTTCAGCGATTACTCTGAGACCCATGGTCCGATTTCAGGAATTATTTTTTGTTTGATAGGAACTACCTTTGAGATGGTTCCACATTAATCTGGTGCTGTTGTGATGATGGGATCCATGAGGAATTGAGGGAACTCCTCAATTTTTAATGGCACATGTATGGTGATTTGGTTGTTTTTTTAAGCAACAAGCATTTCCTCTCGAAAACCACTAATTTGATGGAGTGGAACTAATTATAAAGGGCACATACGATATGTGGAACTTTCCTTACATTGAGTACGTATCATGAACTTTTTCTTATATATCCTCCCAGATTATTGCGAGATCCGTTGTCCGATTATTAGGCCAGGCAATAGAGGGGTTGACCTTGCATTAATTCCTCAGTCCAAAAAAACTTTACAGCATGATAAAGTGTCAGGAGTAGATGGTATATATATATTAAAAAAAAAAAACTATTGTCCTTCTTAGGTTTTTTTATCTAAATTCTTATATCGTCTATATTTACGTTTGGAAAAATGCTCAGTCTAATTTTATTGCACTAGAAATATTGACTTGATGTATGTAACCAATGTTAAAAATATCAAAAAAAAATTCATAACTAAAAATTCATTTTTTATAAAAAATATTTTTTTTGTGTAACTCACATCGGAAATTTGCTCCGTCTTTTTTTTTTACTGAAGTGACATTAAATGTATGTATTCTACGTATGACAAAAAAATATCCAAAAATTTCATCATCAAAGTTTTTGAGTATAAAACTTTGCTTATTATTCGCAGTAGAATATTGCTCCGTCAATATATTTTTTTAATTATATTTCCTTTAAGAGTTTTCTTGCAACTGTACAAAAATCCAAAAAAATATCCTGCGTATTAAAAAGTTAAATCATGTAACAAATAAAGATACCTAATATTTCACTCGTTAGTGGAATGCGCACGTGCAGGACGCGGGACGCGGGGGCGGGGATGCGAGGGGTCATGCGCAGCGTTCTCGTTATCTTCTTTAATAATAAACTCAAAGAAAAAGTTTACTTTTATGGTTTTGCACGTTACTAAAATATACATTAACACTACATTAATACCCCCATACTGTTAGTAATTTTATCTTAATTGATGTAATTTGTAGTGGTGCTAAACGCCTAGTCACAGTGTGAATAAAAAAGTACACCAGTTGTAGTATATTTGACACATTTTTAAAATGAATGCCTGTTGTGTCATATGCAGACTCCGTTTTCAGTGGTAAAAATTTAATGATATCGAATCATAGGGTTGTCACGCAATATTTTATTTCGAGTACAACATGTCACATATAAAAAAAAAACATAATTTTCAATTATATCACCGCTCCATGACAAAAAGGTTACATTCGTTGAGATGGTATTTTCATTAGGTAACATTTTCCGTAACTCTGATGTCTGGTTATCGCTTGTGCAATACAATTCATTTTTTGGCCATCTTTTTCCACTGTCATATTTGTTTTGAATACTGTGACCATTTCATCCTAGGAACCGTCATATACAGCCTTGGCCAGAAGTGTTGAGCACCCTTGCGATTTTCATACAAAACTCGAAAGTTTAGACCGGCATTTCTATCTTTTTTGAAGTTATTTTATCAATTAATTCAAACTGAACAGGCATGTTTTGTTGAAGTGAGTAGTAACTGCATAGAATATTTGCAATTTTTCGCACCGACCTAAATTCGCATTTTTGGGACCTCCACTTTTCATATTTTATAGGTACCTTGAAAGTGTTATTAAGTGAAGTTTTCTAGATATATCAATAAAATATAACATTTTACGTCATCGTACATTGTTATGATAGGGAATTAATACTTGACATCAAAATTGTAAACAAAAAAGAGCTATGCTCAACACTTCTGGCCAAGGCTGTATATACGATTTAACACGTTTTAACACGAATCTTAGTCATCTTACTTTAAAATGTATATGCATTTGCACAATTGTATCATGTTACTGAAAAAAAAAACAAATTTATTTATTTATTAGAAAACTATAATCTAATAGGTAAGCTTACCAGGCTTACCTATTCGAAAAAATTGGTATCTATTGCACAGTTATACTAAATTTAGTAACCATTTCCGCATCGCTGAGACTGAGAAACTGAGAAAATTTAGCAAGATTATTCAGGAAACCCATACTTTTACTGAATAAACAATTAAGTGATTAATATGACATCAATCATAATTGCCGAAAAAAATACAATTAAGTAACTATTATGGAGTTTATATACCAAATTAAACCTCGTTAAAGTCCTTTGCCTTAATATACAGGGTGGAAAGATAGATCGGGCCCTGCAGGAAAACTACCTTAAAACGTTGAGATAGCTCAATTCACTGAAAGGAAACATTCTTTAATTTCTTTAAAGGGATATAACTGCATTTACAAATTTTTGGAAAAGAGTACAGTTTTCAAAAAAAGTATTTATTTTGTAATTTTTGCAAATAAATAATTTTTATGACAATTGATGCCAATCGATCCTGTTTCCAACGAGGATAAAAACTTCTAAATACCAACCAAGTTTAGGGCACAAGAGAACACATAAATAATAATAATAATATTTTTCATACAATCAGTATGGAATAAAGTGAAAATTAAGAAAAAAAATGTGAATGCAGTTATAGTTTTTAGGAAAAATAAAAGAATGTTTCCTTTGAGCGAATTGAGCTATCTCAAGGTTTTAAGGTAGTTTCCCTCCAGGGCCCGACTTATCTTTCCACCCTGTATAAATAAAATAAGTATATAGCTTACATCAAAATATATATACGTCATGTTAAAAATACAAAAATGTGCTATGCCAACCCTAGCTATTAACCCTGTTTTCATTAAAATTTCACCACTGAAAACGGGGTCTAGTCATATGGAACAAATAAAACTATTTTGTAAATTTTTGGAAATTGTGATTTTCTTTAAGTTGAAACAGATTTTTACAAAAAGATTTATTCAATCGGTCACTAATGTAACTGTGGTGACGAAAATTTGTTCCTTTTGTCCCTCATTAGGGACATAGGGCTCGCATAAAAGTTTTGCACTTGCCACGATCTTAAACGGCAACTTCTAACCGAGACCGGCTTAGGCTACATCTGTCTCAACTTATCGCCTCTTTGTATTGCGGGTTTGGGGGGGGGGCGACCCGAAATCCTACTGCCAGTAGATTGCCAGCGGAGACTATGTGGATAAGTGGTTATCCGGTCTTCGGAGTAAGTATTCGCTTCGATCCATACAGATACAAATAATTTATTGTACCTACGAAACAACACATGATAATGGCCAGTGTTTGGCGTACAATAATGTTAATTCTATTGCATGTTATGTCATTGAATGTCTAATAATGTTTATAGTTATATCAACCATAGGTAGATGCCAAAAAAAAAGATGCTGCCTGCTGGCCTCGCCTCGGATACCGGAGGACTTGGTCACTTTTTCTAAAGCATATGACATCTACTCGTATTTCGACTTATAACAAAAGAAATAATTAAATATTACACACAGAGAAAAAAATACAGTTGTCACAGGTGAATTACACAATAGACATAAATCTTAGTTAAGCGTCATTTATAAGTACAACTTATGTTTAAATTTGGGTAAAATAAAAAGTTTAATTCATCTGGCAAATGCGCTGTTTCGCATATGTCTTGATATACCCGTTATGAAGAAATCTATGGTTATCGCTCTAGCGGGGTGGCGGGGGGCGATGATAAAAAGTCGCGCGTACCAGATCTGTGGGCACGGCAGTTCCCCTGCCAAGTCGAGCAAAAGAAAGGCACGGCCGAACCATGCTTTTTCCGAAGCCATTCAGGCCATTTTCGACCCCCCACTAATTCTGTTATCGATAAAGCTAGAAGGCTGAAATTTCTGTGACAAAGAGGCCATAACACAAGGAAGATCCCAATATCATTGAATTTTACTATATACTTTAAGAACTATTGCAAGTCAAAATTCCTTAATTTTGTCACTGACTCACTGATTACGATCATCGTATATCTAAAATACTTCTAGCAGTCCCACAAGCTCCAAATTTTGAACACTTCTAACTTCTAGGGTTAACTCTTAGACTATAAAGCCACTGAAAATTAAAACATACCGCAATATCCCGGGTTCTCTAGTTTTACAAACCGCACAGTTAACATTGTAATCCCATATAAATATATGCAGAAACAAAGTTATTTTTTCTGTTTCTTTTTATTATAAAAATATAAACATCTAATATTCAAAAGATCACAATGACATGTTGTTAGTAAACTCCGGCACACTGGCTTGGTTTTACATTAGACCTCATTACTTTTTGAAGTAGGGGAACTGCGTTGCGAGGCTGGCATTATTGTACATGTAATGTTTTTGATGGGATACAATTTATTGCTTTAGAAATTTACATGTACTCTCTTCTCTCTAGTGATTACTTGCCGAGTACTACCCAGCTAGGTAGATGTGTACCAATGTGTCCTAAGGGTGTGCCCTTAGGACAAATTACTGGCCTAGTGGCTTAGTGTCACAACACTAAAATGCTCAAACTTGGTTGAGGCATATAGCATGCGTACCTTGAGACAGGTAGGGCGTTTCTCAAAAAGTCTTCGGCAATGCGCCGAGGGTCATGTTTCTGCGTTGAACAAACGTTAGCGGCATCTATATAACTCGATCAATGTACCATCTGTTGGTAGGCGGCGTGACTATAGTGCCGAAGCGTAGTTGTATCGGTGCATGCGGCTGCATTGTGTGCATTATGACACTACAAGCGTCATCTGTTGGCGAGTAGTGGTGATGGTGTTCTATTTAGTGAGGCAATGATACTCTGATGCTTCAATTAAATACTAAATTGTTTAATTAACAGTACGCCATCAAAATATTTATTAAAATTATAATGATACGAGTTAAGTACAAATATGAAATTAGACAATTATATGATTGAAGTAACTTACTCCACTTTTTTCACTATGACGCAAGCATAGCTGAGTCGTAGCCGCGCATGCTAAATTGGACTCAATAGCTGAAGCACGACGACATATTACTGCGTGCTCACTCGCTTTAAAAGGCTAGACAAATTTTTCATTTCGAGATTTGACGTATTGTATGTGGAATATTATTTGAAAATTTCGGTTGTGGCTGTTGAATTAACTACCTTACGTGAATAAAAAACGAAACCAGGCTGAGGAATTTTCCATAAAGTTTATGAAATATACTGTAATAACAATTTTATTTTTAGAATTTTTTTTTGGATATTCGTAAATATTATGCTAAGATTAACGTAACACCCACTGTTACAAACCTGACTGAAAAATTTTCCAAACAAAATGACGATTGTTACCAATTACTTTTGAATAAAAGTGACAGTTTTATTTGAATTTTTTTTTGAACTTTTGACAGTATCTGTCAGTAATCAAAATAATTTGTTTAGTGAAAAAAATATACCCTGAGAAAAATTCCAGTAGAAAGTAGTAAGCTTTTTGTACATTTTAGTAAAAATACCAAAACTGACATACTTTTTTTTTTGGAAAAATTGTGTTTTGTGTTTGTTATGACCTATACTACATCCTAGCAAAAGAATAATCGACTGAGGAATTAATGCGAGGTCTCCATACAATGACCCGGTAGATTTCCCACACTATATGATAATTATATAACCACTAAAAATGGAAAAATAAAAACTTTTTACAAAAAAAAGATAAACCGATTTCAAAAGGGATAACTTTAATTATTATATTATTTATATGCGTTACAAACTGATATGTTTGAAGTCGGTGCCAAGCCAAAAAGTTACAATACCGGTCAAATCAGCTTCAAGTCTGAAAATCACATAACATTTCGATTCCTACTTATATTGAAAAGGTGAATGTGAATCTATCTGTTACATTTTCACGTCTAAACTACTAATCCAATTTTGATGAAATGTGGTACCCATCTATATATACTCTGATACACGTCTACTTTGTCAATAAACAGAAAAAGGCAGCAAATTAAAAAAATATATAAACACGTATGGTTGACCTTCCATAGAAAATTTAAATATCGCGCCTTTTTCTACTGAAAAGGTGGGTCCCACACACCCAGTGTGTCTGAGTATAGAAAGATCAATCTAGCCATTGAATTTCTTTACACTTCGATATTACACCTTAGGTCGAAGTAGTATAAATAATTCAAACCGAAGCACGGGCTCCGTTCGAGATATGGTTAGTCCGAAAACTAGTAAAAAAGTTTATTAACAAACATCATAAGACGCATGATTAAGTATACTTTCTTTCTGCACTTGAATGAAAACCTACGTGCAGTCAATACCGTATTAGAATAGTTCTATAGTATGAAGAACAATTCACAGAACACACACGCCTCGTTCGTATTAACTGTTTTGTGATTTTCAGACTTGAAGCTGATTTGACCGGTATTGTAACTTTTTGGCTTGGCAGCGACTTCAAACATATCAGTTTGTAACGCATATAAATAATATAATAATTAATGTTATCCCTTTTGAAGTCGGTTTATCTTTTTTTTGTAAAAAGTTTTTTTTTCATATAAATGTTAGTGAAAGAAGAAAAGTGTTTAGGTTTAGGTTTATATAGTTAGTGTCGCATCGCATCTAGCGAGTGATAAAAAATAGTGAAGTAGGAAGGTATTTTTTTCATTAGCCTATTTTAAGGCCTCCCCTCTTTTCCTCCATTCTGTCTTGTTTGTAGTATTTCCCCGCCATTCCGTAGATAATGCGTCCAGGTGGCTGGTCCTGCCTTTACCCCGGCGGCCGTCTATGGTGCAGCCATATTGGCCTACCGTTCCGGGTGCATGACAGACATGCCTAGCCCAGTCCCACTTTAGCTTAGCGGTCTTGATACCCACATCTTTATACTGTAGAAATAAGTATCGAGGAAGCCAGTGTGTGAGCTAAAAGGGTAAGTGGGATTATATAATTTTTAGATAGAAATACCTGAGAACACAAATTTTCTGGTGTCCTAATATTTCTTCCAAAGACAATATTTTCGTAATTAAGTATCAGGGTTCGAAATCATCAACATAATTATGATCTTTGATAATTATCGCGATAATTGAGTACATGCATGAATTAATTTTATTTTTTTATTTAACTGTTTACACAGTTTTAACACTAGGAAAAACAAAAATTCGTTCAAAAAGCTTTTCGTTATATAATAAAAAAATGTTGATAATCTTAAAAAAGTTTGAGCGGTTGAAACGCTCATAATTTTTGGCGCGAAAATGACAAATTGTGATGACGTCACATCTCACAAAATTTTATAGGTTAGTATCAAGTTAGTATGAGATTGGTTCCTACTTCAGTTGGTGTTTCAAATATTTCAAAGTTATTTTCGCTTAAACCATGGATGAAACTAAAAAACCCTTATAAACGGGTATTACCTAGTGCCAAAGTGCATGAACAATATAATAAGTGCACCCAATAAGGTGTTTTTTATCTGCCGAAAGACGTGAAAACTTGTGAACCGTGGTGCAAAATGATGAGAAGACTACGACTTTTTATTGCTGTGAAGATCGCTTCAACGTAAATAAATACCTATTTATCTTGTATTCAAATATATTTATACCTAGTTAGAGTAATGTTGTGTGTACAATTATACATATACCTTAATAACGTTACTTGCAAGTGTAGGTGCACTGGGAACGGTGCGTACCTTAAGAAATCATTATATGTCTGCTGCGAATGCAGAAGACGCTGGTTCGATCTCAGCCCTGGGTACCGGAGGCCTAGGTCACATTTTTCCTTTGTAAATTTGCCATCAGGTATATCGGTGTGGTCACAAATATCTGAACAACGCCTATATTGTCAAGGCGATAAAGTGCATGTAGAATGATGGCGACTGTATATTACATACCTATATTATTTATTATTATTGTGAGCCTATAGTGTCCCACTGCTGGGCAAAGGCCTCCCCCCACTCTTTCCAATTATCCCGGTCTTGTGCAGTCTCTGGCCATTTTTTCAAAAATGAGTCAAGCTCGTCTCGCCACCGCCGGCGGGGTCTGCCGGATCCTCGATTTGAGCTTTGCCACTCAGTGGCGATCTTAGCACACAAGTCATTCGGCATGCGGCAGACATGTCCAGCCCAGTCCCACTTTAACTTAGCCGCCTTCCGAGTTACGTCAACTATTTGAGTTTTGGAGCGCAGCGTAGTGTTCCGGATGCGATCCATTAGTTTTACACCTAATATGCTGCGCTCCATAGCTCGTTGGCAAACCTCGAGTTTGGACTTTTGAGATAATGTCAAAGACCAAGTCTGAGCACCGTAGGTGAGAATTGGAAGTATGCACATATCCATGAGTCTCCGCTTAAGTGATAGAGGGAGGTCACCTTTCATTAGATGTTTCATGGACCAATAGCTCCTCCAGGCGTTTTCAGTCCGTCTTTCGACTTCCTTCTCCTGGCGCGCCTGGAAGGAAACTAATTGGCCCAAGTACAGATACTCATGGACATATGCAATCGATTCTCCGTTTATCTCTATCCTACGTGGGGTGCTATTTGTCATAAGCTGAGTCTTTGACATGTTCATCTTTAGTCCAACTTCGAGGCTTGCGTTGCTTAGGTCTTCAAGCATGGTTTGCAACTCAGAAGCCGTTGAAGAGAACAGGACGATGTCGTCAGCAAATCGAAGATTGGTTAATCTCCTATTTCCGACTACCAGGCCCCTATCTCTCCAGTTCGGCGCAAGTTTTTGAAAGACGTGTTCTAGCGTGCTTGTGAACAGTTTCGGCGATAACGGATCTCCTTGCTTGACTCCTTTCTGAATATGAAACGATGCACCAGTAGACTGCAGTTTTATTGCGGCTGAGCTATTTTTATATATGACAGAGATGAGGTTAATGTAGCTGTTTTCTATATGTTGAGTTTGTAGAGCTGTAAAAATGGACTTATGGAAAAGACTATCAAATGCTTTTGAGTAGTCTACGAATGCAAGATAAAGTGGAATTTGGTGTTCGTGATGTTTTTCTATTAATTGATTTAGGGCATGTAGGTGGTCTGTGGTAGAAAGCCCTGGGCGGAATCCTGCCTGTTCGGGTGGTTGGTTTCGGTCAAGCTGTGCTGATATGCGGTTTTCTATTATTTTTATGAAGAGCTTATAGAGGTGGGAGACAAGACTGATAGGACGATAATTTCCAACGTCAGACTTGTCACCCTTCTTATGTACCAGAATAATATTTGAATGACACATGGATGAGCTTTGGAAAAGTTTGGGTGTTAATTATCATATTGAAGAGTTTGGTGATATACGGAATTAATGTTGGCTCGCCTACTCTCAGTGCTTCAGTCGTTATGCCATCCTCGCCCGGGCTCTTACCGTACTTCATTTTGCGAAGTGCTAGATAAATCTCATGTTCTGATATGGGCGGGATAGGGGTGAGGCTATCATTTGAAACTGAGAATGATTGGGAGTTAGAATTATCTGAGTAAAGAGTTTGGTAGTACTGAGTTGCAATATCGATAATTTTGTTTCGGTCGCCTTGTCGAGTGCCTGCGTTATCTTTTAAACTTGTGATCCAGGTTTTGCCTTGCGATGCCCCATCTTTAGCATTTTTTAGTGACGTGTGTTTAGTTAAGGCCACTTCAACCAACTTTGTCCGGTAATTTCTAACATCTCTGCGTATTCCGCGTTTTACTTTTCTGTCTTTTTTCCTATATTCTTCAGTATTTCTAGCAATGGAAAGTAATTGCCTGTCCTCTATTGCTTTTAGTGTTTCTTGTGTCAATTTTTTATGTTTGTTTTTTGTGCTTTTTATTTTATTGCTGGCTTGTTTAATACTTTTTATAATATTGTTGTATTGGTTATCTATATTTTCATCTGTGTTGTTATCTAGTATCTGAAAATAGTTGTTAAGTTCTAAATTAAATTCCTGTTCATGTATCATAACATAAGTGTCTGTTTGTCGTGTTGTTTTATGGCACTTTTCTGAAGTAGTTGATGGCGATAAATTTTTGCATTGAAAACCACTCTAGCACGGAGGGGTCTGTGATCGGAGCTGAACTTGATGCTGTTAATCGTTTCAACGTTTTTTATGATTTGGTTATTGGAAGAGATTACGTAGTCTATTTCATTTCTAGTGCGGGTATTTGGCGCAATCCACGTCCATCTACGTTGTGGTTTTTTGAAAAAGTAACTGTTTGCTATTTGAAAAGATTGACCAAAGGCAAACTGAATGAGACGTGAACCCCTTGCGTTTCTGTCTCCTAGGCCATGGGGTCCGACTGTGTTGGTATCATCCCGTGCGTGTCTCCTGCCAATCTTCGCGTTGAAATCGCCTAGAACTAGTGTGTATGTTCCCCGCTGTTCATCGCATGCTCTGTTTAAGAGGTCGTAAAAGTCTTCAACTTCCTCGTCAGGGTGTGACGATGTTGGTGCATACGCCTGAACAGCGGTGAGTGTTTGTTTCTCGGATACCTTAAACTTCAATACTGCAATTCTGTCAGAGTATGCTATGAATTCTGATATATTATTTTTCCATTTTTTGTTAACTATAAATCCTACACCATTCAATCCACCTGAATATCCGCAATAGAAAAATATCGTGTCCTGACGTTCAACTGTGTCTTCGCCTTCTCTGCGAACTTCAGAGAGGCCGACAATATCCCAGTTAATATCCTTGAGTGCATTTTCCAATTCTAATAACCTTTCTTCTGTCTTAAGTGTTCTAGTATTGTACGTAAGAATATTCAATTTATAATCGGAGTCCTTTTTGCCGTTAGCCGAAGTTATTTGACAGGAAGGAGATCGTGACGCCCGGAGATTCTTCGCACCCCGAGTTCGTGATGATTTCCGCCTACCGTCGTCAGCGGAGTCACCCGACCAACCGGGCCCTAGGGGCCATTTCTTTTGTTGTGTGTTCATTTTTTTAGGGGGGGTTTAGACGATTAACCTACCGCGCTCGTCCAGTGCGTGTTGGTAGGTGAACAGTGAGCCTCCTAACTCAGCTCGTGGGCGCCGCCGTTGATGGACTAGCCATTCTTCCGCCGCCACCCTAAGTCAACATCCTGTTCTGATGCTGACTGTCCAACCAGACCCTGAATGCCCTAGTTGGCGTTTCACACTTTTGAGTAAGTGTGCGACAGTTTAACGTCGTGTCGAGGACAAGGACATACAAGGACAAGGACATACCTATATAAGTTTATAATTTATATTCTATGTACTGCTGCATTTTTTTTATACCTAGTTAAGGATTACCATCAATAGAGCCAATTTTGGAACAATCTAGGACCATATTATTACAATATTGTACCAACTACTAACACTAAGATGAGGGACCTTCTTGTTCCTTTAGTCGTCAACACAGTGAATCCTCCTTTTTGTAAAGGGTCGGCCACGTGCTTCGTGCACGTGCGTCGGTAGCTGCTTACCATCAGGCGGGCCGTATGCTTGTTGGCCACCGTCGTGGTACTAAGAAAGGTTTTGTTTTAAGATTTATTTTCTTGTACAGATTTGTAAAATAAAAATATGTATTCATTTCAGGTCGAAGAGGATACAGAAAATAACATTCAACATAAAATAATGAAGAAAAGTATGGTAAAAGTTCCACTTCGATTAAAGAAAGGAGTTTTGCTATACTTAAATGCTCCGAGAGCTCCACATGTTGAAGCCCCACGCTATAGTAGACCATAGTTTAATATCTATATTAGACAAGGTAATAATGGTAGGCTGTGGATAAGTAAACATGCAGGTTGTGTTTAATAATAAAAAGATTTCTATTTTACATGTTTTATTTTTATTCAATAATAGGGGTAGTAGGTAGGTACATGAAAGCAGCTAGAAAGATAGTGTTAGAAATAGTTAAGTACTGCACATAAATCTTAATTAACATTACTTGATACTAGCTGCAAATTATTTATAAAACTAACAATGTCCATTCAATAACTTGCTTGCTCTTGCTTCAGACTTGGCACCTTGGAGCCTCAAAAATTTCTTAGACGTTGCATCTCTATTTAATACATATACTGTGTAATAGTACTACATATATCCTTGACCTTAATCAATTTAAGGCTAGTACCAACTGATGATAGTTTGGATTTCTTGCATTAATATTTGATGCTAGTTGTTGGTTGGTCCGCTGCACTGGTGTATGCCATCTTCCTAAAACAATATAATAAACTGATTAATTTCTTTCTGTAGGGCTAGTATATACAATTTCCGATAACTTAAACTATGTGTTTGTACAGTTATTATCAAATATACCAGAGAGACTAAGGTACTTAAAAATATCTTATCATGGACTTTATCACCGTGACAGGCGTTGTTCAGATATTTGTGACCATCTTGGGTGCTCCAATAAATCTGATACTGTACTAGAGTCATAGATTTATTATAAACACTGCCATATGTATGTATATAGCATCAGTAATGCAGACATAAATGGGATTGGACATTTGGCATGTTTAAAACAAAAAAATCGACTATACCCTGGCAAATCAGTTCACATGACAATTATATAATATCTCTTAGACCATTCATATATCCTTGTTATGTCTGAGGCTGGAATGGACACAAGCACATAAGCAGCAGCGGTGGGTGACTCCATCAAAATTTAGATTTTAATTAATCTATCTCGGGTAACCTAACCACATTTGCTCACAACACTAAGCTGAACTCCTACTATAAGATGGCTCTAGCCAGTCAGTACTCTCCTTACAGAAATGAAAATCAAATATGTATCCCCAAGTGTGCTGCACAATGTTTTCACTGTTAACAGATTTAACTTTTCGTTCTGTGTTGTTACAGTACAATTTTTGATTTGGTAGCTCCGGGGTGATTCTAGCTTTTACATATCACCATCTCAGCATACTTGCACATAGCCAATGGTCATGTTATGTCTATTGTAACATCATTTCAAGTACCTGTGATTCACAAAGAAAATAATGATTATAATTATGCAATAACTCTTCACATCTAAGATCACATCACATGCCTGTTACGGTTTTTGGAGTAGGTAAGTAATTTATATAAACGTAGGACAACAGTTTAAGTATAATAATAATAAATACTCTTTATTGCACACCTCATACAGTTACAAGCACAAATTTTACAATTAGATAAATTTAGGTAGAGGTAACAACAGGCGGTAAGTATATTCAAAATCAAGCAGCTTCAAAATAAAGACAAGGTTACTTATAGGTTATTGTTTTGGATTTCCAGTTTAAATCATTACACATAAGTAAGTAATAGATTAATAGTAGTTTTTCTACTCCAGCACTTCTATATGCCAATTAAATGACTGATAGTGGTATCTAAAACTACATCATTTAAGTGAAGGCGCTAAAGTCTATTTGTCTATAGGTACTTTCTATAACTGCTAGCAGTCACACAATAGTACATTACTTACCTAGGGCTGTAAAAAAAAGAAAGCCCGAAATCGCAGGTATTTGGGACCCGAGCCGCAGGCGAGGGTTGTAAATATGCGATAGAGGGCTTTCTTTTTTACTGCCCGTGGTGAGTACACAATTTTACGTCCCCACCTGGCCATAATGCGAGTTTTACCGTAAGCGTAGCGAGCGGTAAAACTCACATTATGGCCAGGTGTGACGTAAAACATATTGTGCAACTGTTTTTGTTTTTTTAATACACTGACTTCCAGGTGCCATGTCTAAAAAGGGTTCGTTCTTGTTTACAATATAAATTATATTTTCAAATTGATATATACTTGAAATTATTTTTGCACAAACTATGATAAAAACATTATCATGTCTTTTTTAAAGTATTAATATCTTAAATCCTTTAGTTTTCATATTTATGAAAAGCATAATAGTACTTTAATGTAAACTTTTGCATTGAGAGTTACTTGAACAAAGCCATATTTTTTTGCAATTGAAAACCAACTCGTGGTCTGTCTATGACATATAGTCAAAAAGTTAATATTTAAAAAGTTTCAACACAATGTACGGCTTAATTTTTGTATTTAAACTCGTATATTATGTTAATATCAAGAAGTTTATGTTAATTTTCATAAAATAAGTGACAAGAAAACTTCACAGTGAATATCCGAAGACTTCGGCACAAAAGTAAGAGTTATTAGTTGATAGAAAATTCTTAAAACAAAATTGATTTATGTACTCGTGATACTTAAGAAGCTTAAAATTATTTATTAATTACGTTTTTGCTACTGTCGTAGAAAAAGTTTCGTGTGCAACGGTACATAATTAGGTCTTAAAATTCTCGGGTCTGTTATTACAAAATTCGGCTTCGCCTCATTTTGTAACTTCGACCCTCGAATCTTAAGAACCCTTATTATGTACCTGTTGCACAATAGTACATTACTTACCTAGGGCTGTAAAAAAAAGAAAGCCCGAAATCGCAGGTATTTGGGACCCGAGCCGCAGGCGAGGGTTGTAAATATGCGATAGAGGGCTTTCTTTTTTACTGCCCGTGGTGAGTACACAATTTTACGTCCCCACCTGGCCATAATGCGAGTTTTACCGTAAGCGTAGCGAGTGGTAAAACTCACATTATGGCCAGGTGTGTCGTAAAATACTATTATGCAACAGTTGTATAAGAGGGGTCAAAAAAGGTGAGTGGCGTGGGTAACAATTTGAGCCGTAGGCGAAAATTGTTAAGAAAACCGCCACGAACATTTTTTTACCTACTTATACGACGTTGCATACAATACTTTTTCTACGAATACACTTACTTTTACATAAAATGCGAAATTGAAATCTTCATGGATATCGCAGTTATTTTGTCAACATAATCAACAATCATTTAAGTTTTACCTTTTAAAACACCATTTTTCAATAATACTAACATTACTAACACAAATACACACCGTCGTTATTTGATCAATTATTAAAGAGCTACAGAGATTAGTAAAAATACCTAAATTACTTTCAAAGTTTGCAATTCGCCCCAACAAACGAACGGGAAACGTAAAAAACTACAAAGTAGGTCTGTGGTTCTTATAATTTTTTCGTTTTTAAAGTTTTTTTTTCTAAAAACGCTGCGTTTATTTAGGTTTCTTAGGTTGGCAGTAATTTATTTTATATTAATAGCCGTGTTTGCACGCGATTCCGCGATACTATTTTGGCGCTTTTATAGAACAAGTGTTATTTTGGGGAATAGACTAGATAGACTTTTCATCGAGTGTATTATCTATGTTCTTATAAAGGTGTTAACGAATGTATAAATGACAGATAAAAGTACAGGAGTAGAAAAAAGTTATAATTACCTTGCAGTTTTAGCTCCTTTCATCTTGGCAGGCATTAACATTGTTATTATTGGTGAAATACGACGACATTATAAATGCATTATAATCGGCAAATTGTCCGGTTGCGTCTTTACAAATCCGCTATCCGTCACCTGCGTTGTTGTGTATTATATTATTATACATGAGAAATGGCAGTGCTGCAGTATCTGACTGACATAGTTGAGTTGAGGATAATGACATCCATAATAATGAGTATAATGACATTGACTTGACATCAGCTCAGCACAACTGAAACTGACTAGAGCGAGCGAGCGTTCGTTCAGATACTAAGCTTTAATCTACTTATTACAGTGTATAATGCATATTCTAATCATCGGATTACATAATCTACCATTTCCCAAACACATTAAAAAGTATAGTATCAGCTTACTTATGCAAATTAGGTTAGTTCTAAATAAAACTAGCTTGACGTATTTGTAAGGAACCAATGGAGGACATTTATTTAAGAGCAAACTTATTGAAACCCAATGGAAACCCAGCATAATGCTTACCTCAAATTCGTCTTTAAGTGCCGATATTTGAATTATAACCGCAAAAAGCTGCTAAATCACCATAGAAACAATTTTTAACCAGTTTTCGTCTAAATTCAGTGTCTGCCACGAACAAAATAACAAATCTGTCAAGTATGTGACGTCACGAGTACGTTCGACCAATAGCGTTGCGTTTAGATTATTAGGTTTTTGCGCGAAATTTTTACACTTTTTAAGTATTATTTTAAGCAAATAAATGTTAACTAAATTAAAAAAATGTGTTTGTAGCATAATATTATGGTAATAATAATAATAATAATAATAAATACTCTTTATTGCACACCTCATACAGTTACAAGCACAAATTTTACAATTAGATAAATTTAGGTAGAGGTAACAACAGGCGGTCTTATCGCTAATGAGCGATTTCTTCCAGACAACCTTTGGGTAGTGGAGACTAGAGAAAAACAATAAGCAGTAGGTGGTGCATAGAAACAAAAGAGACGAAATAGATAACACAGCACATTCATATGAATATACATACTTAAATAAATACAAAATAAACATACATATACGTACATATATACATATATAATACACACAATAAGAAACAACAGTGTCAACTTAAAAACCTAAGGAAGAGATAAATAGTATTCCTTAAGTTGCGATTTAAAGCTACCAATAGATTGCGCGCGTTTAATGTTGAGAGGGAGAGAATTCCACAAACGAACGGCCTGGAACGTAAATGAGCAATTATAAAATTTGGAAGATGAAGATGGCACTTTTAGGAGCAATTTTTGAGAGGATCTAATAGAATTAAGATAAGAGAAACGCTCTTTGAGGTAGCGGGGAGTTGCAGGGTTAAAAAGTATAGAAAAGAGTAAAGAAAGTATGTGAGAGTTACGGCGGTGACGGATAGGGAGCCATTTGAGTTGAGAACGAAAACTAGAAACATGGTCGAATTTGCGTCATCCGAAAATGAACCGAATGCAGGCATTTTGAATACGCTCAAGCTTATTAAATTGCTCCTCGGTTAGGTCTAAATAGGAGATATCTGCATAATCAAGAATGGGGAGAAGTAACGACTGAGCAAGCGCAATTTTAGTAGCATTTGGCAGGAAATTCCGGAGCCGTCTGAGAGACCCTATGGCAGCAAACATCTTCCTGCTCACTTCACTCACCTGAGGCACCCATGATAGACAACGATCCATGATTACGCCAAGATTTTTCACTTGGTTGGAAAAAGGAATTTGGATACCATCGAAGACTATCGGAGGGAGCCTGAGAAAGTCAATTTTGGAGATTTGTTTAGCGCTACCCATCACAATTACCTGTGACTTTAAGGGGTTTACTTTTAAACCGTAATTTTGACTCCAATTTGATATGCGGAGCAGATCAAGATTCGTGGCTTCTATAACTGAATTGAGATCGCTATGCATACCCTGCGAATATATTTGAAGGTCGTCGGCATAGAGGTGATACGAAGAGGAGAGATCAAGAGTTATGGAATTAATGAAGATAGAAAATAAAAGAGGAGACAGCACACCACCCTGTGGAACACCAGCTGATGTGCTGCACCAGGAAGAACACGAAGAATCTAGTTTAATTCTTTGCCGACGACCAACCAAATAGCTGCGGAACCAGTCAATCGCTGCAGCCGATATGTTAAGAGACTGTAAGAACGCGAGCAAAATGTCAAAATCGACCGTGTTAAAGGCACTACTGAAATCTAGAAGTGCAAGAACTGTAAGCTTCTGGTCATTCATACCCAAATGGATGTCATCGGTAACCTTGACAAGAGCCGAGGTAGTACTATGGCCCGGACGACCATCAACCATCATAATAAAAAATATTTCGTTAAAATTTAAACTTCATGCATGTACCTAATTATCCCCGGTGTGGATTATTTCTCTTATTTTTATTTATTTAATAACACGACGGTGGCAAACAAGTATACGGCCCGCCTGATGGTAAGCAGCTACCGCAACCTATGGACGCCTGCAACTCCAATGGAGTCACATGCGCGTCGCCGACCCTTTACAAAAAGGAGGATTCACTGTGTTGACGGCTAAAGGAACAAGAAGGTCCCTCATCGTCAACACACTGGGTCCTCTTTGAGCTCTTTGGCAACCTTACTCACCAACAGGAACACAACACTATGAGTAGTATTTGGCTGTGGTTTTCTGTAAAGTGGAGGTACTTATCCCCAGTCGGGCTCTGCTCCAGATTTGAGCGAGATGACATTCGCTGAACGTGCCCTACTATATACTTAGCGAGATGCCATTCGCAGTGCCCATACCTCTCTTTTTGGCGTAGTTTAAGACGATTGTCGCCGGAGTGTCCTTGAGCGTTTGGGCGCTCTCTACCCGCGCCACCCGCGTACCGCTCTCATTTCGTTCGTGCGTAAATCCACCGCGATGCACCGCAACAATGTTCAAAGAATACGACTTTACTCAGAGGCGCGCGGGCAGCTTTATAATAATTATAATCCTTTTGCGGATGTTTTGTGATTTGAATACTGTGATTAAGTACTACGGTGACATTTTTAGGAATACTACTTACCTATTAAATAAGATAAGTAATAACGATCTCGATTAGTAGATTTTAATGTAAAAAAATAAAAACCTAGATTTTGAATTTAAAGTACAGTGACCGGCAAAATATTTACGAATTTACGAAATATGGTTAAAAATATTCCGCATATCAGAAAAAATAAAAAAATACTGACTATTATAGCAAAAAAAACTGAATGTACATCAAAGCGGTGTTTTCATGTGAATTTGGATTTTTTTTGCTGTGCAAGTGAGCTTAATAGATGGTTATTTTTTGTTGCGATTTTAAAATATTAACCGTAAAAATTCACTTAATTACGATAAATTAACAAAACTAAGCCTGTTGCGAGTTGCGTATAGTAAAAATGCACATGTAAGGCAGCGCCGGATCTAGAACTTTTTCGAGGCGGGGCAAAATCTGAAAAATGCCGCCCCCCAAGCTCGCATATATTTGATATGTGTTCTATTTTTGCCTTAATTATTAACTATCATATAATTTCGACCAACATACGCCTACTTTATTAGTCATTAACGGAAAGAACGTCACAACGCCCCGTCAAGCGTTGCTCTTCCTGTGTTTTTTTCGAATACTTAGGTAGTTACTTTAATTAGGATAACTTACTTATACGGCAAATACGGAAAACATTTCGCTTCTATCTAAACCTTTGCTGCGCTCCCGTGCGTCGTAAATATGGACCGGGCGGTCACAGTATGATCACTAATCTCATCAAGAAGCAGTATGTAACCTCATTTGATATCGAAGAATCGAAGTTTTTACCTCATCGAGTAGCAGGATGAAACCAACCTCATTTGATAGCTAAAGTGATGCTATTTCAATATTTTTTGGTCAGACAGCCCTCAGCCTGGTCCGTTCCGTTTTCGGACACTTTTAGTGGTGCCATTTTTGGGGTGTTTTTACCGCATCGAATAGCAGGATGAAACTAACCTCATTTGATAGCTAACGTGATGCGATGCTCTTTCAATATTTTTGGTCGGACAGCCCTCAGCCTGGTCCGTTCCGTTTTCGGACACTTTTAGTGGTGCCATTTTTGGCGTGTTTTTACCTCATCGAATAGCAGGATGAAACCAACCTCATTTGATAGCTAACGTGATGCTCTTTCAATATTTTTGGTCGGACAGCCCTCGGCCTGGTCCGTTCCGTTTTCGGACACTTTTAGTGGTGCAATTTTTGGGGTGCTTTTTATATCTGTAGCCGAGATTTACGGCCCTATATTAATAGAATTTGGTGTGTCAGTGGCTTTTATAACTCGCTATATATTGAAGCATAAGAATTATTTTTAAAAACATTATTTAAGGGGCACTCGATAAGGTAAGTGATCATACTGTGGCCGACCTGTCCATTACGCGGATTCAGTGTAGTGAGACTTCCTTTAAATACGTGCACACAATGATACAAGTTACACAACAAACAGTAATAAGTTGTTTTTCACCACTCCACCTCGGAAACGCGCTCTTTAATCCCTTGAAAACGGATGAGGAAAAACGCATTTTATCCACATGTGGTACAAGTTTGGTACAAGTTTTGACTTGTTTTTCCACGTTATCTGGCAGGATGGACTTTAAAAATTATATAATTCAAAATCATCTCGATTTTGAATTATATAATTTTGAAAGCATTCATTTGCCTTCGATTTTTTATTGCTTACATATATATATATATGTAAGCAATAAAAAATCGAAGGCAAATGAATGCTTTATATATATATATTATAGCTTACATTTATTCCTGAGGTGGTGTGGTGAAACATTTTGTATACTCGGCAGCAAAGTTTGTTCAAACTCCCTTGCCTTGAGGCCCTCGAACGCTCAAGATTCCATTTTTTGAACAACTCGCTACGCTCGTGGCCCAATTTTGGAATCTTTCGCTAGCTCGGGTCTCAGTAAAGCACGAGAGGAAAACATCAATTTTGTATAAATAACCCTTGTATAATAAATAACTATTATCTATGGTGTCAGTGCAAATTCGAGCACCTGGCTTTATTCACATGTTTTATTTGGCTACCATAGTTTCCCTTTCCCTTAAAATCATTTTAGTTAACACCGGCCAAGAGCATCTTGGACCATGACTACTGTAGGGTTCCGTAGCTGCGGGCCGTTTTTTAGGATATCTTGCCATGAAGTTACAACTTTTGCGATAACTTAAAAACGGTTCAGCCGATTATATTCTATACAGTTTTCATTGAACTTTTATTTAGATATCTATGAATTTTCCATATTTTTTTGGGTTCAAAAGTTGGAGGACGGTCCGCTTTTTTTAAATTTCGGAGCTATTGTTTACGAAACTATTGATTTTATCCAATACTTGATTTAAATGCTTGACAACAACACACGGCCCTGAGATACCGATGAAGGAGTTACCAAATATACCTTCATCTTTTTCACACTCAGGCTATGGGCGCGTGTAGACGATGCCGCCCCCGCGCCGCCGCCGCGTTGCTACTGCGGGTATCATGTACACGATGCCGCCGCCACGCCGTCATCGCGCCGCCGTCGTACCTCTACGCTGTGTATACGATATGCGTAAAGACCGCCACCGCGCCGCCGTCGCGGGCTTTTGTTTCTCGCACACACAGCGCAGAGGGGCGGCGGCGCGGCGGCGGGCTTTACGCGTCTCGTATGGTCTCGTATACACATCGCAGAGGTACGGCGGCGGCGTCAACTTTTTCTGTCAGAAATGTGGAAAATGGTGTCGTTCCCGTATCGGTCTTTATAGCCACCAAAGGCGTTGTCTCCACAGTGTTCCTGTTTAAATTGTCTGCAATAGACGCAAAGGCCGATGATGATACACAGCGCAGGCGTGCGGCGGCGGAGTGGCGGCATCGTCGACACGCGCCCTAACCGCCCTCAAATGAGAGCGCGTTTCATTTCGCGGGCGAGCGTGGTTGTTGACCTGCGCTTACGTGCCCCGCGAATGGACACCTGTCTCAGTGGTCCAGGTTGCGTTGATGATGAGACGTGTATCCGTCTGCCAAGAAGTTCGAATTTGCCGCCCCCTGAACTTGCCGCCCGGGGCATGGGCCCCGGTCTGCCCCCCCCTAGATCCGGCTCTGATGTAAGGAGCGGTATTTGTGCACGAAATCGTCATACAATTGTCATGAGAGCTGTAAGCCCATTAAATTTAGATCTTTAAAATATAACACAGCGCAAACACTTCTTAGGGTTCCATAGCCAAAATGGCAAAAACGGAACCCTTAAAAGTTTTTTGAAACATGTCCATCTGTCCGTCCGTATGTCAAAGCCATTTTTATTATAAAACATATATTACTGAAATTTTATCTAGAGGTGTGTTTCATGTGCCGCTACTTAGTTTTCTGGCTTAATTGCTAAAAAACTTTTAGGGTAGGCACTCCATATACATACATATGCCAAACTAAATGTCAAAAATATATTTTTTGTAAATATGAACATGTTGTACGATACGGTTTTAAAAATATTTTATGTATATATTTATAGAGGATTTTTAAAACTGTTTTATTAAGTCAATATCTTCAGAAATATTTGTTCGAAAGTCTAAATATAATAGGCTTCCCATCTAACTTTTAATCCGTAAGTCTAAAAAATATGAAAAAACCAAGAAGGCTTAGTACTTAATTTCTACGATAATTATTTCACATATTAGAGGTTTATCCGTTTTTCAGTTATCTCCAAGAAACTACTTTCTGCGGAACCCTACAATATGCGTGGTCCGATACAAACTTGGCCGGTCCTTTAAAGATATTTGATAGGTAGTATTAACCCTTACTAGTAATTTATTTATTTACTTTTTGTTGATAATTAATATAAAATTTGTATTTATTTCACCGACATAGTAAAGTCTTTTTTAGGGTAGTCAACACGCACGTGAATCTTCTGGGGTTGCAGGCGTCCATAGGCTTTACTAACTAACTGCTTTCCATCAGGTGGGTCGTATGCTTGTTTGCCAGCGTCGTGGTATAAAAAAAAAGCTTTTTTTCCCTTATTCTTACATACATTGAACTCTTAAATATCAGTAATTTTTTAGTAGAATCTCAATCAGGCTTTGCTCAGTGATAGTTAGTACACTGAAATTTGGTATAAGTATGTGTTTTAATTACGCCTACAAAGTGGTAAAACAATAAGTATCTGAAACACATTGTTGGATAGGTCTTTCAAGAAGAATAAGCCTTAAACAACTTTTGGATAAAACGAATACTTTCGTAAATAATAGCTTCGAAAGTAAAACATGCTCTTTGATTTTTGAACCGTGGGTCCAAAAAATTTGGAAAAATTCTTGGAAGTGAGGCCATTGAAATACTTATCACGTATTTTCAATAAAAACTATATGTAATAAAATCGGTTGAGCCGATTTTGGGTGATGCCTATAGTAAAATAACGTAAGTGCCACAAAACATCTCTTTATAAACTACCTTTTGAATGGATGTATTGTAACAGGCCGGCAACTACGGATAGCCCGACATTCTCTTGGCCGGTTTATATGCAATCCTTTGCAGTTTACTTCGCAATTTCTTGATTTGATAAAATAGTATAAAGTATAACATTAAAAATTGTGTTTAATCTTTAAAAAAAAAACGCATATTACATTCGTTTAGATAATAAATTTGTTTGTCATTTGTAATTTGTCGTGTACGTTTGTCATTTGTAATTTGTCATTTGTCAATGATAAACGATAAACGATAAAGGATAAAAATAAAAATATGGATCCCCAGGGTCCAGATTTTGATACCGGTACCATCTGCTCATCAGTACAAGTCGAATGAGCCCAAACAGCATGAGTCTATGATGCGCCAAACCCGAGATCCAGTAGGGATCCCCAGGGTCCAGCATGAGCTCCAGATTTTGATACCGGTACCATCTGCTCATCAGTACAAGTCGAATGAGCCCAAACAGCATGAGTCTATGATGCGCCAAACCCGAGATCCAGTTGGGATCCCCAGGGTCCAGCATGAGCTCCAGATTTTGATACCGGTACCATCTGCTCATCAGTACAAAACGAATGAGTCCAAACAGCATGAGTCTATGATGCTCCAAACCCGAGATCCAGTAGGGATCCCCAGGGTCGAGCATGAGCTCCAGATTTTGATACCGGTACCATCTGCTCATCAGTACAAGTCGAATGAGCCCAAACAGCATGAGTCTATGATGCGCCAAACCTGAGATCCAGTAGGTAGCCCTAGGGTCCAGCATGAGCTCCATCTTGTGATATTGGTCCCGACTTCCGAACCCGAGATGCAGTTTTAAAATTAATTATTAGTGTAAGACAGGATTAATTTAGTTACACTAACGGTAATCTAATTAACTGTAATTCTTATTAAATTTTCGAGACGTTAGTGTAACTAATAGGTTAATTCTAATTGACGGTTAGTGTAATTGACGACGTCACAAAATCAATGCGAACTAACGTTAGTAAAAATTGATGTCAGTGTAATTGATTAGTTACGGAATTAATCTTCAATCTTATTGATCAATTTTCAATTCTAATTGAAATTAACGGCCAACACTGGTAGACGGATTGAGGAACCACTTTACTTCAGTATATGTAGACGGAGAGCTGGCCACGTCAGATATGAAACAATAATGACAGCAACGCCAACTAAACCCCTCTAGTTAGTTTCCTATAGGTACTATGATGGTTTCTAGATCCGAACATCTGGCAGCTGTAAAGTGGTGGAGGTCAAATAATGCAAATAACTTGAAGAAAACAAATCCTAGAATTCTTGGTTTGATGCAATATTAATATAGGAAATTATGTAAATAATTAGATTATATCGTAATCAGAAGTTTCTGTTGGGGGAAAGTAGTGCCAAATTGTGTATAATGCAATTTATAGTTATTCGTTTACTGTTTTTGTTACCGCAATAATACACAATGTTTTTGTTCTAATATTAAAATGTAGGTCCTGTCCTCTATAAATGACACAACTTCGGCAGTTTTTACCTATTTTTTGTTCTGTTACTCTGACCTCCACCCATTATAAGCTGCCAGATGCCCGGATCTAGCAATAAGGATGGTGAAGCAATCTAACAAGGCAGGTTTCACTGCTGTCATTATTGTGTCTATATATCTGACGTAGGCACTTAGAGAATTCAACCCGATACAAAAAAAGTCTGCCGATTTTTGCGGAGGAGGGGAACGTCAAATGTATGGCTATTCGTACGTAACGCACAAATAGCTACGCCAGATAAACGTCAGTCTATACATGTGTCTGTGGAATGCCTTAGTAAAATCTCAGAGCAAATATTAATTTAGAGCACGTGCTCTTTTACGTCTACAGTGAGAGTGAGTAACAATTTTATAATAAACTTCCATCCCCCTTTTCACCGCCTTAAGGGATGATTTCTAGGATAAAAACTATCATCATACTTGCCCGGGACTCAAACTAGCTCCATATTAAATATTATTTAAATAAGTTCAGAGGAACAGTCAGATAGATAGACAGCACAGACACACTTTCGCATTTATAATATTAGTATGGATTATATTTCGGCCTGTTTCTTTTACCGGGCCCGTAATTACGGTTCCGCCGGCGTCGCGTCGATTGTAGTTTCAGCGGCAGCGGCACAGAATAACTAATAGTACTACCGTACAGAAAATTCACTCCTTCACAAAAGTCAGATTTAGGTATAAAATTATACCTATACTCGCCGCCTGCAAGCAAAATTTAAACTTATAACCGCGCACGAACCGTGAATCTTCTTTGCGCGTCGCAGTTTTATGACCGAGCTGTGAGGGTTTAGCGCAATCATTGGAGCATTTACCTTACAAAAGGTGGAGTAGAAAATGTTTTAATGGTTATTGGTAGGCTATAGGGTGGTTATTAAAATACTAGATTTGAGACCTTGAGGGGGGGGGGGGGGGGGAGCGTTGGCCGCCGTCTTGGTTTAAACGTGCCATAATATATAATGAATTTAGATTTGACAAAAAACATATATGCTTTCATACAAAAAAAATTTTTTTTAAAGAAAGTGCTTAAAAATATTTTTATTTTTTTAAACTTCATATAACTGTCAAGTTATTATTAAAATATCGTATAGGCTTTAGCATTTTTTACATAATGGTTGAACAGTTGACTTTATGACAAAAATGTCTACGAGAAGTATAAAGACAATTAGTATGAGTAATATTTTCCTTCCTGTAACTTTGTTTCTATAAGACGTACAGAATAAATACAAATATATAAAAAAATTGAGTCTTTATAATTCTCGTAGATATTTTTGTCATAAAGTGAACTGTTCAAGCATTATGTAAAAAATGCTAAAGCCTATACGATATTTTAATAATAACTTGACAATGAATCTTAAAGCAAATCAAATTATTTTGTTCAATATTTTTTGATTTGCAATTTTTAAGTAGTTACACTACTATATATAAACTGAAAATAGATGTCATATACTTCAGAAAAAATTACCAAACCCTCCGGTGTCCGAGGCTAGATCGAGGCTGGCCTCGGACACCGGAGGGTTTGGTCATTTTTTCTGAAGTATATGACATCTATTTTCAATAACTTGACAGTTATATAAAGTTTAAAAAAATAAAAATATTTTCAAGCACTTTCTTAAAAAAAATGTTTTTTCTATGAAAGCGTATATGTTTTTTGTCAAATCTAAATTCATTATACCCGAATTGATCGATAGCTATACCTGACAACGCCTAATAGCATTTTATGATGAGTAATAGAACATTGATTTTGTGTGTGAGACTTACTACTTTCACCCCTCTATAAGCGCTCTAGGGGTGAATTCAACTTTTGAATATCTTTTAAAAGAATCATTAGAAGATGACAAAACTGTGGTAGAGACTTCATTTCCTTATCACGAAGCACAAAACTTTGAAGCTAATAAATAAAATTCTTATGATATAAGAAAATATACACTTTTTCACCCCCTGTATCTTTATATCTGTAAGACTTACAGATGTATTGTGTATGGAAATATTGTAGACGATTTTATCTTCTTTATACGTTATATAGATATTTAAGGCATACTGATAACCGTTTAAGCGCCAAGGTTCAAAAACGGACTTATGGCACGTTTAAACCAAGACGGCGGCCAACGCTCCCCCCCCTCAAGGTCTCAAATCTAGTATTTTAATAACCACCCTATAGCCTACCAATAACCATTAAAACATTTTCTACTCCACCTTTTGTAAGGCAATGTATGGAGATGATTCCCCAATGCATGAACAATAAAGTAAACAAAGAATGAACAATAAACCTTCTACCGTCCATACCCCAATGATTGGATTAGTTGTCACTTGACAAGTTTTTGTACCTAAAATACCTAAGTACTGATTTATTATTTTTAAGATAAATATGTAGGAATTACAAACGTTGATTCTGTAAACATGACATTTTTATCCGGAAATAGTATGTTTGATTCTCACGGAAGTAGGTATGCCACAGCCGTATTCCTTTGAAAATATGTCGGTCAGTTCCTAATATTGTTTCCGGGCAACTAATATTCAATAAATTAAGGATGTTTAATTTAACTATGACTAAGTAAGGACTTCAGGACCTTTAAATATCATCCGAAATAAAAAAAAATCTGCTTCCTTGCTCTTCCTTAAGACACTTAATTCATAAGACATCCGTAAACAGAACAATATCTTTTATACGGATTAGATAGAATAGATTTAGGTTTCGAAGCCATTGTGTATTTTCAATTTTGCGCGAGCGCCACTTAATATGACTATCGTGCGAGCCGAGTGGCAACCCACTGCCATACGCCTGCCCGGGAGGCGCGCCGGCCAAATGTACCTAAACTGCGTAGTGACACCCCACTGGCAGCGGTACGTTAGACCGGCAAGCCCGAGGAGGCAGGTTCGAGTCCTGTGGTCTTCCAGACTCCTTCACAGTTCATTTTTAGGGTTCCGTACCTCGAAAGCAAAAAACGGAACCCTTATAGGATCACTTTGTTGTCCATCCGTCCGTCTGTCAAGACCCTTTTTCTCAGGAACGCGTGGAGTATCAAGCTGAAATTTATATCAAACTAGCTTTTGCCCGCGGCTTCGCTCGCGTTAAATTCGGGATAACACGGTTCCCCTTTCCTGATTGCCCCCCGGAATGCTCCATATACAAACTTCCACCCCCCATTTTAGGGAAGTGGGGGGTTAGAAAGAGACATAAAGTAGCCTATGTCACTCTCCATCCCTTCAACTATCTCCACTTAAAAAATCACGTCAATTCGTCGCCCCGTTTTGCCGTGAAACACGGACAAACAACAAACACACACATACACTTCCCCATTTATAATATTAGTATATTAGTTTAACTGCCTCCTAGCCCAGTCGGTAGTGACCCTGCCTACGAAGCAGGAGGTCCCAGGTTCGAATCCTAGTCAGGGCATTTATTTGTGTGTTTATCACAGATATTTGTTCCTGAGTTATGGATGTTTTCTATGTATTTAAGTACTTATCCATATTTTATCTATTATATATATCGTCGTCTAGTACCCATAACACAAGCCTCATTGAGCTTACTGTGGGCCTAGGTCGATTTGTGTAAGATTGTCCTATAATATTTATTTATTTATTTATTTAGTATGGATACTCAGGTCTACTGTCCCTTCGAGCTGTGAAAAAATTAAACTTCTAAGCCAACGCACTTTTCGAAACTCGCAAGGGAATCAAAACCTACAGGGTACTTCCCGTGAACTCAGAATCCTGAAATTTGGTACGAAGCAACGTCTTATAGCACAGATAAAGGAAACATTTCGAAAACCGTAAATTTTTTTATCTACACTCATATTGTAAGTCCTCTAAAATGCGTTCAAAAACCGTAGGCAATGACCAGCATTACAACAAACGATTTCACTATGATAAGTTTCTTATCTGTGTGTGTGTAATTTTAACTTTACATGCTCAAATATTGTTAAGTTATGAGTTCCAAATTTGGAACAGCTGTCAAAACCAACACAATTTCAATGGGTTTCTGTATCCATAGATTTTAAAATGTTGTCGATACGAAACGCCAGTACGATATATTTTTTTACATAAACCGCACGACATTTTGATCTCGGATGACATGAGGACTTCGTTCGTTGGCTAATATTAAAAAAAAACTCGTGACAGAAGTTTGTACGGCCGCCATTTCTGTTATCAACTTGTCAGTTATTGCTTGTCGAAACATTTTTAATTGAGAAAATGTAAATGTTTACTATTAACTATGTATTGAAGTCCGTTGAGCGTCCCTAGATCCTGGCTCGCTAACATACACAGCCGCGTTCACTTTAATATCAATAACATGTACACCACCTCGCTCCCGCGAGTTTTGTCCGTTCTACTCTCTCGTCAGTCACCACAGACTAAATCTAGTTACGCGCGCTATGTGTGCCCGAGACAGGTATAGGACCTCTATGATGTGTGTATGAGATGATATTCAATACCAGTACTATCTGGACTACTCTTGCACATACACTACATCCCTCCTTCCTTATAAATTCAGAAACCTTTCAGGAACATTTCAGTAAAACCAGTACTCTTAAGACATAACTGTATTCATAAAAAGCAAATCAAATTTCTATTACAACTTTAAAATTCAAATTAGGTATATTTAGTAATCGATAACCAAGTTAATCTGCCACTCTCCATCCACTCTTTTTAGATGGACCACATTTCTCCTGTATCTTTGCCCTGTCTCATCATTCACCACTTCGATGTCTCCTCCACTTGCCTTTTCTACCGTGAAGGGCGTCGCCCCAAATGGAGCACTTAATTTGTTTTCTTTTATGATGTTTTTCATTATGACTTTGTCTCCTGGAACTAATTCACATTCTTTTGCTTTGCGTTTTTCATCCGCATACTCCTTTCCTTTCTCTTTTAATTCCCTGTCCTTATCTCTTACCTCTACATCAACATCCTTATCTTTCATATCTAAGTCTCCATTTTGTCCAACGTCACTAATCATGGGAATCTTATCTTTAAATTGGCGCCTGAAAAATAACTCAAAGGGTGTTTTGCCTGTAACAGAATGTGGGGTGCCATTATACATTCTCAAATATTCTAATAGTGCTAATTTCCAATCCTTTTTTTCAATTTGGCTTAGTTCCAGTCTTTTTAGAATATCTCTGTTCTGGCGCTCGACTTCTCCGTTTTGTTGTGGCCAGTATGGGATAGTATGATGTAATATTATCCCTCGGTCTTGACAGAATGATTTTAAATCCTCGGAGATGAACTGACGTCCATTGTCTGCAGTTATGGTAGCTGGATCCCCTAGGCGACTGAAAATTTCAGTCAGGTGTCTTATAATTTCACCACTGTCAATCTTTCGGCATATTTTTACTTCTTTATATCTGCTGAAATAATCAACAATCACAAAGATGTGATCTCCACTGGGTAATGGGCCAAGCAAATCCATGGCTACATCTTTCCAAGCTTCGTCAGGCAATTCACGGCGTTTTAAAGGGTGAGGTGGATTTGGAGCGGATACATCCGGTACAAGACTTGACTAGCTTCTCGGCGTCTTTATCATACCTAGGCCACCAAACTTTCGCTCTCAATCGGGCCTTCATTGCGACTATTCCTGGATGACCTTCATAAGGATTACTTTACGAAGATCTTTTGGGATAACTATACGTGTACCTCTCAGTAGAATTTCTTCATAAAAACATAGCTCTGTCTGGAATAGCTTGTATACTTTCACTTCTTCATCCCAGTTATTATGGTACAGTCCCTCTTTGACTTTTTGTATTTCCGGGTCTTTCTCTGAACAGTGTGCCACTTCTTTTAGCGTCACAGCTCTAGGTCTTATGTACTCTACTATTTGCTGTATGTGATATTCTATTGGCTCACCACTAGGTAGGTTACTGTCATTCAGTCTGGACAATGGGTCTGCAATATTATTTTTTCCAGGTCGGTATATAACCTTAAATGAATAGGATTTAAGTCGTAGAATCCATCTTTCAATTCTTGCGCAGGGTTTTGACTTGAGTCCAAAGATTATCTCTAGTGGTTTGTAGTCTGTTATCAGGTCGAAATGTTTACCATATAAAAATATATGGAAATGTTCTATTGCCCATACCAATGCTAGCGCCTCCTTTTCAGTCTGGCAGTATCTTCGTTCACAGTCAGTTAGTGTTCTGCTGCCAAAAACAATTATTCGGGGTTCATTATTGTCTATTTGGACTAAGACTGCACCAAGGCCGACAGGACTCGCGTCAGCAATCACTACGGTCTTTTTTGTAACATCATAGTAGCCTAATGTAGGTATGTTACTGATAGATTTTTTTAATGTTTTAAAGGCAGTTTGTTGTTCATTACCCCAGTCATTTTGCCGACTCGCATTTTTTCCAGGCCTGTTCCTCAGCAGTATTTTCATAGGCTCTGGTACGGTTGATAAGTTGGGTATCCATCTACCAACATAGTTTACTAAACCCATGAAGCTCTGCAACTCTGCAACAGTTTTGGGTGACCTGAACTGCTGAATTGCTGACAAACACTTTTGTAGCGGTCTTACACCCTCCGCTGATAGCTCATGTCCTAGAAAATGTACTTTAGTGACTCCAATTATGCATTTTTCTTGCTTTAACACCACTCGTTTATCCTTTAACACAGCCATTACATGTTGAAGTCTTGCATCATGCTCTTCTTTGTCTCTCCCATAAACTAATATGTCATCCATAAAGTTAATGACCCCTTCGCAGGCCAGCAGAAGTTTTTCTATTGTTTTTTGAAAAATCTCAGGGGCGCAGGTAATTCCAAACATTAAACGTTTGTACCTGTACAAGCCTTGGCTAGTGATGAAAGTTGTTATATGTCTGGAATCTGGGTGAAGTTCTAATTGGTGAAAAGCATCTCTGATATCTAACTTGCTGAAGTACTTGGCATTACGCACCTGGGGTAGTAACTTATCCATCGTAGGCAAGGGGTGATTTTCGCTCACAATGGCCGCATTTGCTCTTCTCATGTCTACGCATAATCGCAGATCTCCATTTTCTTTCAATATTGGCACAATCGGAGATACCCATTTTGATGATCCTGATACTTCTTCTATTATGTCCCTCTCAATTAATTCTTCTAACTTTTCTTCAACTTTCTTTTCTAGTAGTATAGGAATCCTTCTAAGCGGCTGTGATACGGGTGCAATGTTTTCATCTATGGGTATGTGTATCAAAACATTATTAATTTTAGGAAATGGTTCTTCTTCAATTTGGTTGATGTCTAAGCCCAATTTTAGGACCCCCAACTGTTTTGCTGACTCTCTGCCTAGAAGATCTCTTGTGCCCTTAGTTATTACATAGAATGTATGCCCTTGAGTTACATTTCCAACTGTAATTTTTGCTTTAAAAGAGCCCTGTAATACTAATGGGGTCTCGCTTGCACTTCACATTCTATAGTTTCATCATCATTAACATTAAAGACATATTCTATTTCTTCTGTAGTCTCCGAGGTCATGTGGTTAATCTCATGAGTTTCTTTATTTGGTTTGAATCTCTTACTGATGAATTTCCGATCCTC
Source organism: Pammene aurita (assembly GCA_947086415.1). Taxonomy (NCBI): domain Eukaryota; kingdom Metazoa; phylum Arthropoda; class Insecta; order Lepidoptera; family Tortricidae; genus Pammene; species Pammene aurita. The sequence goes on along the minus strand of OX352306.1, from coordinate 21,778,966 downwards.
AACAATCTTCCTCTTGCTTGTACTTCGACACATCTGTTGAAAGTGCCCTATATTTTTGCAACGGTAGCAGTATTTTCCAATTGCCGGGCATTTCAGATGAAAACGGCTTCCACATTTATCACAGGGTTCTTTAAATTTCCTAACATTACCATTATTTTGTTTAGTCTTTATTCTATTTATTCCTTCCTTATTTGCTGGTCTTTCCTCAAAGTCTTCCAGTTGCCGGGTAACTGCTTCCAAAGAATTGGCTTCTATGATTATCTTGTCTAGAGTCATATGACGAACCTTTTTCCACTATTTGATCCACAATATGTTCTTCTTTATTATGAAATTGACATTTATCTGCTTGTTGCCTAAGTCTTACTAAAAAAAATTCGAATTTTTCATTTGCATCTTGCTTTACTTGTCGGAACAAGTGCCGTTCGTATACTTTACTCTGCTTTGGTGAAAAGTAAGAATCTAGTTTTTTTAATGCCATTTGAAAAACATCCTTCCTTGGGCCATCATCTACAGTTTCTGTATCAGAAATATTATAAAAAAATTCTTGAAGCTCCTGCCCTCCAAAATGTAGGAAGCTGGCTTTCTTCTTCTCATTTTTATCAATTCCAGCTGCATCTATATATATTAAGAGCGCCCTTTTCCAACGTTCCCATCGTATTCCCAAAGAGGTTGGTTCACCTCCGCATTCAAACTTATCCAGCGTCAGTGCCATAGCCCCTGACCGCGCCATTGAGAGTGCCTACAACCAAATTATACTCATTAGTCCTAATAATTTTAGGATGTAGTAGTCAAGCTTACACATTTTCCAATCATAATATTCCTCCAATGTGTACTCAATAAATTTCTCTTATAATTACTATTTTAACTAGTAGAGGTCCAAGCAATAAGTTTCACTATACTAGAGTGCAGATATAGCAAAGTCGTTTTAAGGACAGTCTTGCCATGACTTAACCAGTAGTCTATATCTGTCACAGATGAGGCTATAAAGTATGGTTAAGAAAGTCCCCGCAAAGACCTTTCATTAACACTAACCAATAAGCCAAATCCATACTGCCAACAATGCCGCTGCGTGATAGAAGCAGAGTCCCCGCAAACACAATCTTCTCACGGCTTAACCGACAAATGCTTAAGTTTATTCAATATACAATGCCGCTGCGTGATCAAAGCAGAGTCCCCGCAAAGACAATTTTGTCACGAATTAACCGACAGATTACAAGCCCATTCCAAAACAATGCCAGTGCGTGATCAAAGCAGAGTCCCCGCAAAGACAATTTTGTCACGACTTAACCAACAAAGTCATCGAATTCTCCAACGATAACGGTCTTTCAGTTAAATGTTCAATGCACAACTTTGTATTACCTATTTCCATTAAGTTTAACAACTTACCTCAATATCAATATGTTTGCAGTATTCCGTAACACAGTCTTCGTAATTTTCAGCTTCTATCCTGTACTTCTAACTAAGAAATCCTTAAGAATTTGCTCCTGAAAACTTAGCGTATACCGTTTTGTTAGTAATCTAAGTTTTTTCTTTCTTTTGACATTAGACATAGACACATAGACACACATACACTGTACGTACTCGCGTCAAACTCGCGCGTAAATTTAGGTTAGGTGGGCAAAACTGTTTTCGTACAGTACAGAATTACAGAAAGTGTATAAAACTCTTTACAGTCTACCAAAATAAGTGCAATAAAATGTTATGTGAAATGGTTACAACTGTTGGCAGAACTGTAGTTAATACATAAATTAAAAAGTTTATAAAACTAATCAGGCTGTGAAAAGAAAATAATTTCAATTTTGCACATTGTCGTGATGGCTGAACTTTTACTTATATACCTACAGGTTTGTACGGAACGCTCGGTGCGCGAGTCCAACTCGCACTTGGCCGAGTTTTTTTTTCATTTCTAACTAATGGGCATCTCTGTCTAATTTGTTGTAGCTGGCAGACATGTTCCACAGTACCTATAAGAAAGGAAGCATCGACATGCTTTTAAGAATAATTTGGGTGGTAATTAGTAATTCTTGACGTCAAAATCCTTAAAAATGGGGACAAAATCCGGATATGAATGTCCTGTTACCTTTTCTTTTCATGTCTGAATGACTGAACTGATTTTGATGGAATGTGGGGAAATTTAGGAGTCAGTATGAACATTTTTTATTTATTTTTATTTTTATTATGAGCATATTTATGTTACTTTAATGAAAATCCATTACTCGTATAAATAAATATAACTCACCTGTAGTAAAAGGAAACAGCAATTTTCTTTAACTCGTAAATTCTTTTAACAAGTGGGAGGGAATAAAATTTTCTCAATTTTATCGGTTTTAGATCGGCTTAAAGGAGTTTTAAGGCAGCCGTTAAATAAAGCAGTAAACATGGCTTACAATGTAACAGTTGTATAAACGTGTTGGCGATAAGATAAATTAAAGACGAGGCAGTATTTCAAAACACCTCGTATAATAGGCAAGATGCAATATTTTTAGTTTTGCTTTAATTTGAAAGAATTGCACGTAAAATAGACCACAAGTGTATAAAAAAATGAAAATACTATAATTTATAGTAAAAAATTGCTGTTACAAACTGACTAATTAAATTTTCGCGCCTAAACGGAGCTACAGTCCCTGTGACGTCACTCATGTATGTCAGTGTCACTCGCCATAGTCGTCATATTTGTCATCCTTGATTCTATGGATGATAGAAGGTAAGAATTACAATCTCTAAATAAAATAAATAAATAAATGTTTATTCACGAAATGGCTTACAATTTTTCTACAAGTTCTTCTGCCAAACCACAGTGTGGTTTGTTGGTAGACGAGGCTCCAGTTTACAAATTCTATAGTAAGCTATAATATATTATATTATATTTCCACCACCACCAACAAAACAGTAACATCCGACTGACCATTGACTATGATTATTGATTATTGATTGTCTATGTTGCAAAAGTGTCCGTCAAAAGTCATCTTTTACTATACCATCCATAGTTGTCAAAACAGGAGTGACGTCACCAGACGATGATTGGATTGATTGGTGGATTAAAATACGTTCCGTTTCACATTACTTCAAATCGTAATTATTGTTTAAAATTGGTATAAATAAAAGTAAAAACGTTTTAATAGCTATTATTTTATGTTTTTCAACATTTTGGTTACAAAATAATGGTAAATATTATAGCTGCATCTTCCCTATTTTCGACTTTAAGAACACTCATTAGTCTTAAGCAACACCAACTAAAGGCGCAACTTGAATATAATGAATTAAAATACCATTTAAATACTAAAAGCTGCAAAGGGAAGTAACGAACCGTAGAAAATGCCCACTGAGACCCCTTTTCATTACCGTTTTATCCATTTAAACATTTTGCATGGAAAGCTGAGTGACATGCGTGCACTTAAGTTACAACCCACCAGCGCCAAACTGAACTAACTACAGTAACAAAAACATTCAAAAATCAACCTTATAACAACATCCTAAAGTCATAAATGTAACTAGCTTTATAGCGATTTAATTCTTTTGTTTTAATAGCGTCGAAATACAAACTTATATTTTCGGTCAGTGGAGGTGCTGTGATCTATGAGTATTCGCACTTTCTGTGTACATGGATGATAGTTAAACTTTTGCCCGCCCACAAAAGTAAGTTGGCAATCCGCACTCGTCTTTGAAGGCTAACGAGGCATGGCTGAAAAAGCTTGAGAGGTGTTTTCCCATATTTACTCTAGGAAGATATTTTTTTTAAGTGAAGATGTTTTGTCAAAGGCTTTAATACCTTTGACAAAAAGTTTAAGGATTAAGATTAAAATAAATTAAATTCCAACTAGTCTTAGTTAAAAACTTAGTCAGCTTAGCTATCGGTATCTATATACTATATACTATACTTACTGTACTATAATATTATAAATGGGAAAGTGTGTGTGTTTGTTTGTTTGTTCGTCTTTCACGGCAAAACGGGGCGACGAATTGACGTGATTTTTTAAGTGGAGATAGTTGAAGGGATGGAGAGTGACATAGGCTACTTTTTGTCTCTTTCTAACCCCCCACTTCCCTAAAATGGGGGGTGGAAGTTTGTATGGAGCATTACGGGGGACAAAGGGGAACCGTGTTAACCCGAATTTAACGCGAGCGAAGCCGCGGGCAAAAGCTAGTATGCTATAATTTGTTGTATTTTTGGTTCAAACTATGAGCCATTTTTTTCAACAATAAGTAAAGAGCGTAGAAAGTTTCAAAAAAGATGTCGTTTGAAGGAATATAAAATTATAGAAATACCAAAAAAATATTTTATTAAATTACCGCTATAGCAGTTGTATAAAGGTACGACGAATTAAGGACAAACTCCATTTCACCACTCGATCAACCAAAAGTCAATTCATTTAAATCTAAGGAAGAGGCCCTTAATTTTCCTAATTACATTATTCCTTTACCAGTACTACGATTTTGTCTTTGAGCCCTTTGAAGTCCCAGGAACACTTGAAGAGCCCTAAGGTCTCAATTTATAATTAATTAACCTGTTCAAACCAGGCCGAATATACTATGACATTGGCAAATGATTTCCCTTGAGTTTAACACGTGCCCCGATACAAATTAGGAAGAGACGAAAATATGATACTATATGGAGAATGTACCATCAGGTTCAAAATTGCATGGTCAATTTATCAATGAATTCATTCATAAATTGGCCATGCAATTCTGAACCCGATAGTGATTATTATTGAGTGACACGAGAGTATATTACAAACAATATGTACTTGCAAATATAACAGCCAATACCTGTATACTTAAGCTGATGGGTAAAGTTTTCTTTGATTTGTGGCTTTCTTAAGACTTAATAGTCTAATTCGGGTTAATCTCTAGAGCGCAGAAAAGAGAGAGAGAGAGAGAGGAGAGAATCCTGCACGGCTAGCACGTCTTACGCGAGACTGGCGTGACAAAAGACAGATCTGTGCGACTTCATGCGTTGTCCCTAGTGGGCAGCACAACTTGCGCGTAAAAGAACCGACAGACTCGCGATCAAATGCCACTGTCATAAAATGACAGTGACTCGCGACTTTGAACTAAAATCCTCTTCGTGTCAGTTGCAGCCGCGGGTGCATGTTATGCTACCGAAAACGAGATTTTTGACAGGCGCGGGAAGGTTTTCCCTACTCGCGGCTTAAGTCGCTCTTGTAAGACGTGCTAGCCTTGCTGGTAAGGGCATTTATTTGTGTGTTTATCACAGAAACCTGTACCTGAGTTATGGATGTTTTCTATGTATTTAAGTATTTACCTATATCGATATTATAAATACCTTCGTCTAGTACCCTCAACTTAAGCCTTATTGAGCTTACTGTGGGACTACTTAGGTCGGTTTGTGTAAGATTATCCCATAATATCATAAAAAAAGAGACTTTACATCCGTGGAGGAAACAGGATTTTTCTAAGGATTGATATTAAAGACTTTTTCACCTCACTCGCTCGGAAAGCTCTTTTTTAGGGTTCCGTAGTCAACTAGGAACCCTTATAGTTTCGCCATGTCTGCCCGTCCGTCCGTCCGTCCGCGGATAATCTTAGTGACTGCACTAGAAAGCTGAAATTTGGTACTAATATGTATATCCATCACGCCGACAAAGTGGTAAAATAAAAAGTGGAAAAAAATGTTTTATTAGGGTATCTCCCCTATACGTAAAGTGGGGAGAGATTTTTTTTTTCATTTCAACCCTAACGTGTGATATATTGTTGGATAGGTATTTAAAAATAAATAGGGGTTTACTAAAATCATTTTTTGATAATGTAAATATTTTCGGAAATAATCGCTTCGAAAGTCGGAAAAATAGCGTCCCCCCCTGTAACTTTTGAACCGTAAGTCCAAAAAATATGAAAAAATTTAAGAAGATGCGCATTATGGTATAATTTTTAGGTAAATTATTTTGTACATTATAGGTCTAGCCATTTTTGAGTTATTTCCAAAAAACTTCTTCCATAAGCATTAGATATGACCTTTTGGCATTAGTCTGGTTCTTATTCCATTGAAGCTACGGAACCCTCCATTATGCGTGGTCCGACACACACTTGGCCGGTTTATTTTTATTTTTAAACAGATAGCAAACCTGAATTTCATTCACAAGAGTGCAAAGAATATTTGAAATTCGAATGTGATATTAGTCACTTTTTTAAACATAATAACATGTAAAGGCCACTCCAGACAGGACTATCTTCGCCCATCTGATTAAATTGTCGGATCAAATCAGGTGCTGTGGACGCAAAAATTATTTTATATTTATTTGTATTCAATTAAAAATATTTAGTGTAAACAATTTTGTTTCATGATTTTACTATAAAACGCTTTAAATCTTTCAAGAACTATTATTTTGATCGATCCATTTTAATTGATGAACTACCTGTCTCAGAATAATTCGAAAATTGTGCATTGTTTTTGTTTTATCTGTGACATGTAACTTTTTAATTTTAAAAAGTTAGTTTTTGTTTACTTATATTTTTATGTTTCAGATTGGGTTTTTTATTATTTATTAATGTAATATCTGCTATCACCTTTCAATAAATGTATTAAATCAACGCAAAGACCAGCTGAGATATTTATGTGGGTACTTACGACAGGTGTACTTAATACATTTTTCGTAATATATGTGACTTTGAGGTTATGTAGAGTTTAGAATTATCATTTCAAGTTCTTTCTTTCAGTGTAAAATCGAATAATTGAAGCGAAAACTAGTGCTAAATGAAGTCCAAGATCGTTTGTTGCATAGGAGCAAGTGCTGCATATTGTCACAAAGCAAGAAAACACTACAATTTAACAGGTTTAAGCACCAAGCATCCCGCTACCTACAACAGACTTTTATCAAGCCTTTGAAATGTTTTCCTTTATGTACCTACCTAAGCTATGTATAAAGTAAATAAACACCAAAACCTCACGTGCGTTTATTGATTATTCAATTTGTACATTAGATTAAATAAGTGCCTACCTAAAATAGTTGTCAAACGAAATGATAAAAGGAAATCATAATAAATAAGTAGGAGTATACTGAGTGATATAATATATGTAAATTAACATGACTCTCTTATTCATACAGATAATGAAGCTAATCCTGTTCCATTCTAAACTGAAAAAATGTATTTTCTGGTAGATATACTTAGGTAGTTACTCGTTTCCCTCGACTGGCCTTATGATTTTAGCAATCATTGTACGTATCAATGTTTTATTCCTTCCTGGATGTCAACTATTGTATTTTGACCGCATAATCTTCTGTCATTTTTATGTTGTTACTAGCTTTTGCCCGCGGCTTCGCTCGCGTTAAATTCGGGGTAACACGGTCCCCCTTTCCTGATTGCCCCCCGGAATGCTCCATACAAACTTCCACCCCCCCATTTTAGGGAAGTGGGGGGTTAGAAAGAGACAAAAAGTAGCCTATGTCACTCTCCACCCCTTCAACTATCTCCACTTAAAAAATCACGTCAATTCATCGCCCCGTTTTGCCGTGAAAGACGGACAAACAAACAAACACATAAATACATTTTCCCATTTATAATATTAGTGAGGATTTAATTTCTTCGCACCTTCTTTTTCATTGTAAAGTCATAAATATATCAGAATTATCAATTATTCTATTATTCAATGCAGAATTACAATTTTCGAAATAACGTACAAAAGCGCGCGACAGGCGTCCAAAAAATACTAAGTTTTGTTTGATGTACATTGCTGCTTTTGTATGGAGCAATGCAGCTGTTCGATTCGCTTAGTGTTGCTATATTTTTGTTTGATGTACATTGCAACTGCGTTCGTTGGCTGGCCAGACTATATTTTCCTCACTTTAGTGAGGTGAAAAGATTTGTATTACACACGGCTGCAATAGATATTTGTGCAACAAGAGACCAAAGTTCGTTTTTGTTACGAGTGCTAATTTTGAGTCCCGAGCAAGCGAAAGATTCTATAATAGAATCACGAGCGTAGCGAGTGATTCTAAAGTAGAATCTTGAGCGTAGTGAGGGACTCAAAGGCACGAGATGCAAATAACTTTGGTCTCATGTTGCTCATACAACTTTTCACCTCAACAGTGAGAACAAAGACATAAGAAATAAAATGCAACATGAATGTAATAACATCACTTTTATTAAAATTATACTATATCCAGTGTCGACGAAAACATTACAGACAATAACCATTTTAAATTTAAATAATCGCAGAGTCGGCTAAACCGATTTTGAGAAGACATTTCTAAGAACCATAGATAGAAAACAAACTTTTACTTAAATAACACAAAAAAACACCTCATTCAAATCAGTTCATCCATTTAAGAGCTAGAGTGCACATACAGGAAGCAGACATATACATACTCGTACATGCATAACTCTTTTTGCGTCGCCGTCGTCGGGAATTCAAAAGTATGAATAAGTACACATTAAATAAGTTAATAACAATAAGTACAATAACTAATAATCACTCATATAGATTAGATGGCACATTCATGTAACTAACGGAATAGTTTTTAATTTTGGTATCTTCTATTTTCTACCCTAGTCCAGGGGGCGATTTTTGTGATTCGAGCGCTCGAATATGACATTTAAAATTCTAAAAACGAAGAAGTGGACCATGATCCTGGACCATGACCCGGGTCTGGACCAAGGTCCTCAATCAGACCATAACCTAGATTTGGACTATGTCCCAGATCCAGACTCAAACCCACACTAAGACTAAGACCTGGTTTAGTAACATACTTGAACTATGCTTGACCCAGATCTTACCCCGAAGTCAACAGCCCCGAACTAAACTTATATATTATAGCCAATAGCAGAAGTAGCAAAGCAGGTGAGGTGCTGAAAATCATCTTAAAAATAATAATAAAGGTCTAGTAAAGTTATTTTGCTGCTGACTGTACACCAACCTGGGTAGGACTCGGAGTACCTAAAACAGTTCATCAAGCAGTTTTTTAGTTACTCAGTACAATAATGACTATACCAACATTTAATTATGATAAGTGAACCAAACAAAATAAAATAAATCCAGACAGGCACACACACGCACACATATGTAGCTACCAGCTATTTCATTTATTTTGCTTTGTTCAATAAATCTTTTTATGACAAGTTAAAGATTAAGTTTAGTTATTTATAACTTGTAATTAAGGCCGATACTAGTTAAATTTTAAAGTTAAAAGTTGAAAGTACAATTGTTGCAATTATTTATAGTAAGATTGATGGTTTTATTTGGCTTATTAATGTTAGCAATTTGTGTTTGACTGTTTATTAATTTTTCTTTCTTTGCAGGTGAATTTTCTATTTGTGCAGGATCTATAGTAGCTGTAAAAGTAGGGGACTCAGAAGGGCTATTTGAATTTGTGTACATGCTTTGAACATTATTTTCCTTGGAGGTGCCCGGTCGACTCCATGGGTCTGATGTCTGTTGTTCTAATATTGACTTTAATCGATCTCCAATTCTGTATTCTTTTGATGTTTCTGGTTTGCTTTCTTTACTATTGTGTTTCAAATCTGAGGTATGTATGATGTTGAATTTATTTCGGGTATCAGGATTAGAGCTACCTGGACATGCAGGGTCTGTGTTTTTTATGTTTATGGCTTCCACGATACGTTGGCAGATTTTGGATTTATTCTCTATCGAATCCTCTATATATCCTTCTGCTACAGTGCTAGACCTCCAGCCGCCGTGACGCTTCAGCGTTGTGAGGTCTGCTCCGGAATCTGCCAAAAGGGTGGCCGATGTCCGTCGAAAACAATGCCCAGTGTATAGTGGAGGATCAGCAAGTTTCAAATATGTAGCAATTTCTCTTGGTGTCCCACCTATTTTGTTGACGCCTGTTTGCGCTCGCAACACTGAAGTGCCCTGTGCCAACCGCAGGGATACTAGACGACCAATGAGGGCTCGCGACGCCAGCGCCGAGGTTTAACGCATACACCACGTCGCCCAGGAAGCGCCGCGGGCACTCTCTCTTGCCTCTAATCCGCCAACGAAACCGCGCGTGTCCTAGACTACATATATATATATTTGTACTTGCATATTTAAGTAAAGAATGGTAAATGTTTGAGTTATAGTTTTCATTCTAACAAACATCCCAAACATAATTGGCGACCGTGACAGGACACGCGCGGCATAGGCATTTTATTATATTTTTTAGTGCCGAAGCCGAGAGGTCGGCCATTTTGGAGCGTGGGCTTGGAGCAGACGCCGCCGCAAGACCCGAGCCGAGCAGGTCAACTTTGCCTGCCTTCGCCGCAAGCCCAGATCAACGTGCCCGAAGAGGAGGAACGAAGAGGGACGGCTGCGGCGAGTAGGCGCGCAAGATACGAGGCGCCAAGACTGCAGAGCAGGGCATCGACGGCCGGTAGCGAGGCGGCAGCGCGTGGCAGCTAGCCAAACGAGGAGAGTACCGTGAGAAAGTGCCGCCCCTATTTCTTACCCGCATTCCAATATACTTACCACACTCCTTATACCTAATCTTACCCACATTCCTTAATCTTACCCTTCTAATTTAGTAGCTACCCAATTTGCAATTCCCTTTAAATTCTTATTACAAAAACCCCGTCGAACTTAAATAACCTTTTTATTGCATTGAACTTACGTAACGTACCTAACTTGACAATTTACTTTAAACTTAAACTTAAACGAATCCCATTCTAACTTAACTTTAATCTGAGTGCCTACTGTGTGCTATTGCTTCATTTTGTTTTACTTTCAGCCAGTGTCTTCAAAGTGAGATGAGTGCGTGACCTTTGACCTTAGTGTGACCTAACCTTACCACGTGTTTGTTACTTACTTATTTTCGTTTCAACGCATTTCAACGTCAACTAAGGCTTTTAGCTAAGCGGTGCAGTGTTCATTTTGTTCTTTTTTTAATTTAAAAACTTAATATTTCAAACCTTTGTGAAGCTGCACGTGCCTTGTTATTTCGTGACGAAACCATTTTTGATTTTCTGACCACGCATTCACGCTTAATTCATTTGCATTCAAGATTTCAGTTAAATATTTCATTTGTATTTAAAATTAAATTGCACCTTTTTTCGGTTCACTTTCGCTGACCTAAACGTCTCTTTATCTTTTAACTTCTCACCCGCTGGCATTTTGGTTTGTGTTCGCATATGCACACTTTTCGCTTGCGCAATTTCAGTGGAAAACCTGCCGATTCGTGCACCACGTGTCACGTCTACGCCTGCGAGCACGTGCTGGGCTGCTGCGTGGTGAAGCCGCAAGCTGCGCACCGAGCCTACACTGCGTAGCTGTTGAAGTTTACAAGGGGCGTGAGCTGTTTTGCCAATTTTATTTACTTACGTGGATAACTCTTTACTTCTTATTAAAATTAATACGATTCTATTTGCTTGACTTCTCTGCTCAATTAAACACAACTCAGCATGTCTGAAGAGACGAAACGAGAAGCTCTTCTAGCGGAGCTGCGTATTAAACGTGGCTCAATAAAAGGACAAGTCTCTAAATTCCGTGGTTATTTAAATACAATCGCAGATGATGAAGTGCTGACCGGTGTTAAATTTAATGAGCTGACTTTAAGATTGAATAAAGTTATTGAGTTATCCACGCGCCTTGACGAGCTACAAACTTCAATAGAAGTAGCTAATGCTGACAATTTTCACAACGAGCTTAACGAAAGGGATTCTAATGAGAGCCACATTAATAAAGCTATAGCTACTGCTCAAACTATACTTGAGCGCTCACAGGTTCAAAAGGCATCAACGGAAGACTCTGTCAAAACCTGCTCATCAGGCGGCTGTCGTTCGGAGCACCTCGGCTTCAAGCTTCCTCAAATTAAAATCTCTAAATTTGATGGATCTTACTATAAATGGATGGAATTTAAGGATCTTTATGAATCTTTAATTCATAACAATGAGCATATCAAGCCAATACATAAGTTCCATTATTTAAGCTCATACCTTGAAGGCGAGGCGGCCCGAGTGATAGCAAATTTAGAAGTGTCCGCTGTCAATTATGCTGAAGCCTGGAAGCTGCTGTGTGACAGGTTCAGTAACAAAAGGCAACTAATCACTAACCATTTAAATGCTTTGTTTAATATGGATTCCTTACAGCGAGAGTCTGATAAGGCTCTAAGATTTTTAGGTGATCATGTAACTAAAAATCTTCGGGCGCTGAAAACATTAGGGCAGCCAACGGAGCACTGGGATACCATCTTAGTTCATCTATTAGCAGCAAAGTTAGACTCTAATACTAATGCAAAGTGGGAAGAACATAGAAACACTCTTAAAGAGTGGCCGACGCTTGAAGATTTTAGGGAATTTCTAACAAACCGTGCAGATATCTTAGAAAATCTGTATCGATCTAAAAGAGATAGGCAAACTAACCACAAGCCAGAGCCTGTGGCTAATAAAACTCCATTTAAACATGATAAAAACATAAAAACCTTCATAATTTCAGAAAAACAAGGTGACAAGGGTCGGCCGTGCTTCGTGTGCCAGTCCGATCATCGAGTATACGACTGCCCTACCTTCAGAAAAATGTCAGTCGACGAGCGCTGGTCGCGGGCTTCTAGTCTAAAGCTGTGCCACGTCTGCCTCCGTCCGGACCACGAGACTCGTCAGTGCAAGCTCAACGGCTGTCGTGTATGTAAGAGACGTCACAATACATATTTACACAATACACAACTAACAAATAAGCTATCTAGCGAGTCAGCCCAGGATCACAGCGTCCAACCTAACGATAGTGATAAGGATGCAGTAGCCTCCTCATCGACTATGCTAACTTCTGACAGTGCCGAGGTGCAAGGCACCTTTACTGCTAATACTGTACTCGCTAGCAGTGAAGCATTGTTATCGACAGCGCTAATTGAAATAATTAATCCTCACAATAATAAGAAAGAAACTGTCAAATGTCTTGTAGATAACTGCTCACAATCTAACTATCTTACTGAATCATTAAGGCAGCGTTTGCAACTTGATATTCAGCCTCTAACTGCCTCAAGTGTTACAGGAATAGGAAATACGCCTCTGACCTACAAACCTGTACGTTGTGCAGCTCAAATCAAATCTAGACTAAGCGACTTTAATGCCAATCTCGACTTTCTAGTACTAAATGAAATAACTGATCGCTTTCCAAAGAAATATGTTGACATAAGTCACCTTAACTTACCCGCGTCTACCAGCCTTGCTGACCCAACTTTTAATGTCCCATCACAAATCGATGTTCTTTTGGGAGTCTCCACTTTTTGGGAAATTATAACTGGGATTGCAAACAAACTGCCAAGCAGCAAGTGCACTTACCTTATCCCCTCTAAACTTGGTTGGCTTGTAGCGGGCCCAGTACAAGGAGCCTCCACTCATGTAAATTCAGTAACAACTCGCAGCTATTTTTGTTGTCTGATCTGTCTGCCCAGATGACTAAGTTTTGGGAGACAGAAGAGCTGCCGTCTGAAGCGGATTTCATATCCGGAAGTGAGCTGGAGTGTCTCCCTATAGAACAACACTTTGTTGAAAATACTTATCGCCAATCTGACGGCAGGTTTGTAGTTCGAATGCCTCTAAAGGACTCTCCAGACTGCCTAGGCAACACATTTAACATAGCTAAAAAAACGCCTACTTAACTTAGAAAAACGTTTCAGCAAACAACCTGACCTTAAAACAATGTATGTTGATTTTATAAACGAATATGAGCGTTTAGGTCATCTATCGGAGTCTAAGCAATGCTACATGGCCAACCACCTTCCTCATCATCCTGTGATGAAGGAGAGTGAGTCTACTCGTCTGAGAACGGTGTTTAACGCCAGCTGTCCAACCTCGTCTGGTTATTCAATAAATGATATCCAGATGGTAGGTCCAAACATACAAAACTCGCTGTTTGACATATTGCTTAGATTCCGCCAGTATAGGTATGTGCTCTCTGGTGACATAGAAAAACAGTATAGGCAAATTTTAATGAATGAAGCAGACAGAAATTTACAAGTCATTTTGTGGCGCGAAGATGAGCACCTGCCTATACGCTCGCTTACCTTGAACACTGTTACTTATGGCTTCGCCTCGGCAAGCTGGCTAGCGGCTCGCTGCTTGTGGCAGTTGGGAGCTGAGAGCAGGGACCCGCTGGTTACAAATATTATACAGAACAACTTTTATTGTGACGATTTACTAGTGGGCGCTGACTCTGAAACTGAGCTGCTACGCATACAATCTGGCGTCTCACAGGCTTTAGCTGCTGGTTGTTTTAACTTACGTAAATACCGCTCAAATTCAAATGCGTTATTACAGTCTGATCTTATTAATCAAGATGATCATTTAGCTTTGAGTCAATCTTGTCAAACACTTGGACTGGGCTGGCAACCCAGCCAAGATATGTTAAATTTCTCAATTAAAACTGACGACTCTGATGAAAAGGTTACTAAAAGAACGATTTTGTCTAAAACGTTCCAAGTTTTTGATCCTTTAGGCCTATTAAGTCTATGCACCGTTAAGCCTAAAATACTACTTCAGACTTTGTGGAAGGAAGGCAAATCATGGGACGAAACTGTTTCTCCTGAAATACAGCGAATATGGTCGCGGTTTATTAAAAACTTACATCACATTAAAAGTCTAAACATACCTAGGTACGTTTTATGTGAGTCTCCTTCCACAATTGAATTACACTGCTTTTCTGACGCAGCAGAGACTGCGTACGCAGCTTGTGTTTATGTAAAAACCATTTCAGGCTCAGGCGAGCAACAAGTACACTTACTGTGTGCGAGAGACAGAGTAGCTCCTATACGGCGAACCACAATTCCACGATTAGAGTTGGCAGGATGCTTATTAGCAGCCCAGACGTATGCCGCAGTGGTAAGGGCCTGGAGACGCCCTGTCTCTCGCACTATATTTTGGACAGACTCTAGCTGCTGTCTAGCATGGCTAAAAACAGATATTTCTAAGCTCAAGACGTTCGTGGCAAACAGAGTTGCTGCCATAGCTAAACTTGCTCCGGGAGCTGTCTGGAGACATGTGCCTACAAAACAAAATCCAAGCGACCTCGCTACACGTGGCGTCGATCCACAACATGTCTCTGGTGTAGCTCTGCGGTGGCATGGCCCTGAGTTTTTACTGAAACCTGAATCTGAATGGCCAGAATTGAACTCTGAGGCACCGGACGTCTTGCCTGAAATTAAGGTAACGTCTATGCTTACAAGCGTAGACCCTGAACCGCCTGTTATAGATTTTAGTAGATTTTCAAAATATAACAGGTTACTACGTGCTATGGCTTATGTTCGTCGCTTCATAAACAACTGTAAAACTAGGCTGCCTAAATTAACTGGTTCATTATCTGAACAGGAACTTAAAGACTCTTTGCACACATTAGTTAAGATTGCACAACAGCAATCATTTACGTCTGAGCTTGAAGCGATGAGCAAAGGCCACAAGTTGAGCCCTAAGTCGCATATTGCTACACTTACTCCTTTCATAGACTCTCAAGGTACTTTGAGAGTCGGGGGGAGACTGGATGCTTCTGATTGTAGTTATGAAAAGAAGCAGCCCATGTTATTACGTGCTAAACACCCACTAACCAAACTCATTTTTACACATGAACACAGACGTCTCTTACATGCAGGACCACTGTTGCTGTTATGTTCGCTACGAGATACGATATGGCCGGTCGGGGGCAGGAACCTTGCGAGAAGCACGGCCCACAATTGTGTCACTTGTAGGCGCACCGCCGGTCACACTTTAAAAAATATTATGGGCAACCTGCCCGAACAACGCATAAAGGCTGATTTTCCATTCACGTCAACAGCTGTAGACCTAGCCGGTCCTTATTTAATAACAGATCGCCGAGGACGTGGATGCAAGATCACCAAATGCTATATGTGTCTATTTATATGTCTAAGATATAAATGTGTTCATTTAGAAGCTGTGAGCGACTTGTCTAAAGATGCATTTGTACTTGCACTTCGCAGATTTATCGCCCGGCGCGGTAAGCCTGCGGAGTTGTTCTGTGATAATGGTAGAAATCTAGTAGCTGCAGCTAAAGAGATAAATGACTTTTTTAAATTATATGAGAATGATATATCTGATTTTGCAGCTGGTCAAGGTATAAAATTTAAATTTGCGCCAGCTTATGCTCCTAACTTCAACGGCTATGCAGAGGCCGGTATTAAAAGCGCAAAATTTCATCTCAAACGAATCTTAGGCACTACCCATCTCACCTTTGAGGAACTGGCAGCTCTGTTTTGTTCTGTGGAATCTATTTTGAACAGTAGACCTCTCTGTCAGCTCTCCTCCTCCCCTAATGACTTTTACCCCCTTACTCCCGGGCACTTTCTCATTTTTAGGCCGCTGACGTCGCTACCGGCTCCGCCACTTCAAGATCGGAACCCGAACCGCCTGGATCGCTACCTGAGACTCGAACAGCTGCGCCAACACTTCTGGAAGCGCTGGTCGT